>CM044322.1:22406404-23658904 GCA_024291935.2 Okapia johnstoni
GAGAAGTAAGTGGGCTGTTACTTGTTATGAGTTGGATTAAAAAAAATTCTAAAGAAGTACTGAATGGATTTATTCAGCGTATTGAACCTCTTTGCACAATGTGCTTGCATCGAAAAAAAAAAAATCTGCAAGTATGCCCGATAAATTGGCCAAAAGAGGGGGGTGGGAAGGGGGTGAGAGTGTGGTTTCTTGTGTTAAGTAGCTGCTGTGTGCAGATGGTTGTAACAGTTGCGCTACACACAGAGGCTCCGGACTAGCCCTCACAAAGCACAGAGAACTGTGCTAAATGTGACCACACTTATCCGACTCAAATCTCAATGGCTCTCTAGTCTGCAGAGTTAAGTTCCAAAGCCTCCCAGGGAAGATCTTTCCTGGTTGATCCCAGCTGTCCCAGCATCCCCCTCCCTGCCTCCTGATATGATGCTTTTGCATCCACCTGCCAGGTCCCGATCATCCCCCTCCGTTCCCCACCTGAGCAAGTGGCACCACACTTCCCCCAGGACCCCCATCAGAAGCCCACTGACATCATGGATTTTCCCCTCACATCCCCAACTCAATGGGTTGCCCAGCCTTGTCATGCTGCCTCGTCACTCTTAGACCCTCACTCCCACATCATCTCTTTTTTGGATTCTTGAGTTGTTGTAGCGCCCCTCCCCAGCCCCACTGCTCTCATCCCATCCTGTTTTACCTTCTGTACTATCCTCTGAGCTATGTATCCAAAATAAATAACTGACCATGTTATTCTCCATTTTTAATGGCTCCTCACTGCCTGCAGAATGAAGTTCTTTCCAGCTGTGTGAGCCTAAGCCTAGGATTCCCCGTCTGCAAAATGGAGATTGTCGTGGTTGCCTCCTGGGGCCACTGTAAGAAGTAAATGAGATGATATGAATGATGTGAACACACAGCTGGGCACATGGAAATTCCCAACAGTGGGAGGAGGAGATGGTGGTGATGGAGAGAAGAGGAGGGGCTGGCTTTCACTGTTATCGTGGAGGAAAGTCTTTATGATCTGGATCCAAATCTTTTTCAGCTTTGACTTTTCTTCCGAAACTCCAGATTTAGATGTGCGTGTGTGTGTGTGTGTGTGTGTGTGTAATGGACATCACAAATTTAACAGGTCCACAGATGAACTCCTAATAGTCTACCTCCCTATATAGACTCTATCCTCAGTTTTTTCTGACTTAGAAACTGACAATTCCTGCCTTCTAGTAGTTCAGAGCAAAAGCCTTGATGGCAGTGTTGCTCTCATCCTCTATATCCAGCCCATCAGTAAATCTTGTCTGTATCTTCAGAGGGAAGATCCTCTGGAGGAGGGCATGGCAGTCCACTCCAGTATGCTTGCCTGGAGAATCCCATGGACAGAGGAACCTGGCAGGCTACAGTCTATAGGGTCGCAAAGAGTTGGACATGACAGAAGTGACCTAGCACACATGTGTATCTTTAGAATCTGTCTGGAATCCATTCCCTCACACCCACTCACAGTCTGGTCCCAGGTACCATCTTCCTGCCTGGATGGTGGCAATGGCCTCCCGCCCAGCACTGCTGTTCTGGTCCTGCCCCCTTCACGATGTACTCTCTTCCCCAGAGGGCTGCTTTTACAACAGAAATGGAATCATTCCTCTACCCCCAAAGCTTCCAGTAGGGCCATTCCAAGGCACTTCTCAATGCAACTCTTCACCCCTAACTTCACCTCCTACTGCTCTGCCCCCTGGTCACTCTGTTCCAGCCAAACTGGTCTCCTTCCTCTTTCTCCAATGTGTCAGGCAAGCTCCCACCTACAGTTTCTGCACTGGTCATTCCTCCTTTTGCCTGAAACACTCTTTCCCCAGATGTCCACATGCCTCATTCTCATCTCCTTCAACTCTTTGGCTCAAATGACACCTCTATGATGCCTGTTCTGGTGGCCTTACAAAAAAATTCAACCCCTTCCATCACTCTCCATCTCTCTTACTTTGTTCTCTTTTCCACACAGCACTTAACACCTTCTAACATAGTATCAGTTCTGTTCAGTCACTCAGTCGTGTCCAACTCTTTGTGACTCCATGAATCGCAGCACGCCAGGCCTCCCTGTCCATCACCAACTCCTGGAGTTTACCCAAACTCATGTCCATCAAGTTGGTGATGCCATCCAACCATCTCATCCTCTGTCATCCCCTTCTCCTGCCCCCAATCCTTCCCAGCATCAGGGTCTTTTCCAATGAGTCAACTCTTCGCATCAGGTGGCCGAAGTATTGTAGTTTCAGCTTCAACATCAGTCCTTCCAATGAACACCCAGGAATGATCTCCTTTAGGATGGACTGGTTGGATCTCCTTGCAGTCCAAGGGACTCTCAAGAGTCTTCTCCAACACCACAGTTCAAAAGCATCAATTCTTCGGCGCTCAGCTTTCTTCACAGTCCAACTCTCACATCCATACATGACTACTGGAAAAACCATAGCCTTGACTAGATGGACCTTTGTTGGCAAAGTAATATCTCTGCTTTTTAATATGCTATCTAGGTTGGTCATAACTTTCCTTCCAAGGAGTAAGCGTCTTTTAATTTCATGGCTGAAATCACCATCTGCAGTGATTTTGGAGCCCCCCAAAATAAAGTCTGACACTGTTTCCACTGTTTTCCCATCTATTTGCCATGAAGTGATGGGACCAGATGCCATGATCTTAGTTTTCTGAATGTTGAGCTTTAAGCCAAATCTTTCACTTTCCTCTCTCACTTTCATCAAGAGGCTTTTTAGTTCCTCTTCACTTTCTGCCATAAGGGTGGTGTCATCTGCATATCTGAGGTTATTGATATTTCCCCAGGCAATCTTGATTCCAGCTTGTGCTTCTTCCAGCCCAGCATTTCTCATGATGTACTCTGCATATAACATAGTATACAATCTACTTATTTATTACTTTAAAAAATCTATTTCCTTCCTGTAAGGTAGGTTCCACGAGAGCCTTGATTTTTGTCTAATTTGTTCACTGTTTTACTCAGCATATATAAGTGTCTAGCACATAGTAGATGCTCAACAAATCTTGTCAGATGAGTCTTCTGCCATTCATACCATGCTCCAGCAGAAGTATTCTATTCCAAGGAACTCGCTTTCATGCACTTTTGGATCTTTGCTTATATCTGTTTCTCTAAGATGGCAAGTTCCATTCCCCCTCCAGGGTTGGCTCACACTACTATAGATCCCGACCCAGGAATCGAACACAGGTTTCCTGCATTGCAGACAGATTCTTTACTGTCTGAGCCACCAGGGAAACCCAAATATATCGATACACTGTTGTAAGCAACTCCTGCAATTAAAGATGCAAATAGAATTTTCCTTCCTAAAGTTCCTTCCGAATGGACTAAGGCTCCATTTGTCTGAAATGGTTGGCTGGTCACAGAGATGCTTCCCTCTCAAGGGCTGAAGGGCTTCCCCCATTCCCTCTCCACCAGGTCCACAGTTCATTTGCCTACTGACGTCACAGCAACAGATCTTGAAGCCTGGGGGAAATCCAATGTCAGAGGCAGACATCTGTCTCTGAGCCCTGAGGCATGCCCTTTTGTTCAGGGCTGTGAATCTCTTTGTCATACCCCATAGGACGCAAAAGATGGAAAAGTGGAGAAGAAGATTAAATGACTTATTCAAGATCACGTACTGTGTATCACCTTTGATGGAGAGCAAAGAAAATAGACAACAGCAGCAAAGCTATGCCTGGTTCATCTGAGAGCATCGTACGGCAGGCCTGGGTCTCCGGAAGAAGTGATTATACCTTATTTGGCAGGGAATGGGGAAACATTGAAAACAGGAGTCCACGCCTTATGAAAATTAGTGTGGCAACGATAAGAAAGGTAAATCAGGGGCTTCCCTGGCGGTCCAGTGTTTAAGACTCCATGCTTCCCCTGCAGTGAACTTGGGTTCAATCCCTGGTCAGGTAACTAAGCTGTGAAAGTTGTGTGGCATGGCCAAAAAAAAAAAAGTAAACTAGAGGAAGAGAGTATGAGACCAGGTTATTGCCGTGGTCTCTGAAAAGTGGATAGGGCCTGAAGCTGGAGTGAAGGAATGCAAAGAGGGGCAGGGTGAGGGCTCTCCTCTAGCTCATGATCATTGAGAGGGTAATCGGCGAGTCTGAGGAGAGCTATCTGGAGTGCTCTGCACTAAGGCCTCTTCATTTATCACTGCACGTTCTCCTAGCAGGATCTCAGCCACTCCCATGACTTTGGCCAGCAGCCTTATTGCTACAACTCTCACATCTGTCACTCGAGCTCTGATCTGCCCCCTGGACCCATGGACATTTCGTAAGCAGCTCCCTGGGAGACCTCATAGGGACCTCGTGCTCAGCATGTGCAGGACAGAACATGCCATCTCCACCCCTTCCACCCCTATGTCTCAGGGAAGGTTGTCCAGCCAGGATCTAGGAAGTCATCCTACGTCCTTCCCTTCCTACCTCCATTCACTCGCCAAGTCCTTCCAGTCTATGCAATCTACCCACTTCTTTGTCTCTCCTGCCACCACTGGAGGACTGCAACCACTCTCTCTTCACTAGACAATTGCAGTAACCGCCTACGTGATCTTCCTACTCTTGACATCCTCCAGTCCATTCACTCTAGTGATGTACTATTTTTGTATTTTTTTTTAAGTATCTATTTCTTTAAAAAATTTTTTTTAATTTATTTTTGGTTGTGCTGGATTGATGCTGTACGCAGGCTTTCTCTAGTTGTTGTGCGTGGGCTTCTCATTGCTGTGGCTTCTCTTGTTGTAGAGCACAGGCTCTAGGTGCACGGACTCATGGGCTCAGTAGTTGTGGCTCATGAGCTTAGTTGCTCCAAGGCATGTGGAATCTTCTTGGACCGGGGATTGAACCTCTGTCCCCTGCATTGGCAGGCAGATTCGTAACCACCGGATCACCAGGGAAGTCCTTATTTATGTGTTTTTTAATATAATTTTTAATATGATCTTTGAACAATTCAAACCTAGCCATACCTTTTTTTTCCTACTAAAATGCATCAATAGTTTCTCACTGTCCTTAGAATAATCTGCTAGATCCTTAATATGGGTTCAAAACATCTCAACCCACCTCATTTTGCATTAGAGTGAATTGCAGAGATGTTGACGTCACCCAATAACTCTTGAGCTCTCTGAAAGTGGGGGTCACATCTGGACAGCAAGTATAGGGGGAGGCTGTATCAGTCATTGTTCTCCAGAGAAAGAATCAATAGGAGAGAGATTGATGAATATTACGTTTACTTATGGTGAAGTTCCAAGTACATTTTTTTTTCAATACTTACTGGTAAAATTATTTCTTTCTACAACAAATATGTTTACTTTCCTGCCTTTAGAAACTATACTAACTACAGAAATCCAACTAATTAACAAATAATGGATTTTCTTGAGTTTTTGGGTCATTTGGACTTTGGTCATTATGTCTGAAGCAAAGGTGGAGGATATATCCTAGAGAGTATTTAAAAGAAATCCTTGGGACTTCTTTGACAGTCCAGTGATTAAGACTCTGCACTTTCAATGCAAGGGGTGCAGTTTCAATTCCTGGTTGGAGAGCTAAGATCTCACATTCTTCACAGCCAAAAAACCAAAACACAAAGCAGAAGCTATTGTAACAATTTCAATAAAGACTTGGTCCACATTAAAAAAAAAAAAAGAAGAAGAAATTCTTGATCTCTTCTTGAAGAGAGTATGTGTTGTGGGTGAAGGTGAGGGAGGGAGTATCATTTTGGATGTGTTGCAAAGAAGCTACATGGGTTGGAAAAGTAGTGGTGAGCTTACACTTGCCACACCAACATCACGGAGTAGTCGTGAGAATGGAGTGAGATAACATCCTTGAAAGACCCCACGGCCTGGCACGTGATGGATGCTCACTTCCTATTCTGTGGCTAGGGACCCCAAAATGTGGGGAAAATATATGGTGATAGGATCTATCCTTGCAAGATATCAATGCTCTGTTGTTGCTGTTCAGTCTCTAAGTCGTGTCTGACTCTGTGACCCCACAGACTGCAGCACACCAAGCTTCCCTGTCCTTCCCTATCTCCCGGAGTTTACTCAAACTCATGCCCATTGTGTCAGTGATGGTTAATGAGGAGAATTTGGTTTTCTTTCTTGCTCTTAAAACCCAATGATTTGCATTTTATTCCTAAAAATTAAGAACGCAACAAAAGAGTTCATTAAAGGTGTTAGTTAGCCCAGGTTTTACTCTTCGCTATTTTCTCACCACTAGAACAGGGAAGTGTTGCTTGCAGGAAGGAAGTTCTAGGTGGCTGATCATTATTCTTCCTGCCTACCCCAGGAGGGCCCAGGGCAGGCGCTACTGCCAGGAGACCCTGTCCTTAAAGTGGGAGCAGAGGAGAGAAAGGACAGAGTTGGACTTACCTTGAGGCCAAAACGGTTCCCACAGTGATCCCTGGGCAGGGATCTGTGGCTCTGCTTGAAAGGGGCTTTTCATGTTGCTGACTCTTGGTAAATGGAAAATAATGTTATGCTGTGCTAACACTTCCCCAGCATTGATTGCTGCATTAAACAAGATGGAAAATGATGCCTAGGTTTTAAAAAAATCAATCAAAAAAACCATGCAGGGCTCTTTGTACCTGTTCTTAGTCATTAAAAATGTGTTTCTGAAGTGCTAAATTTATAGTTAATTGCACCGTTAATTCATTATGTAGCACTATTTTTTTCCTGTATAAAACACCAAACTAAAGTGAATCCAACCAATTACTTGAAGTCTTGGAGATATCACAAAAGGAATGACTTAATTTAGTAAATAATTTTAACTTAAGTAATTATTTACTGAAAGAGAAGTTTTGCTGAATGCCTCAATAGACTGCTTGCTATTGGCCTTGTAATAAACCTTCCATGTAATTCTTGATTAATTACTTACGCAAACAACATTTTATTTACTTTGAACAAGTTGGGTTGCAAAATGAGGTTTTAAAATATCAGTAGTATTTTTCAGGTCTGTGAATATGGGGGATGGGGTTCCAATTCTGTCCCCTTCTGAAGGCAAGTCACGCACACTGTCCTGTATCTCAGTGTTTCTTCATAAATGAGGGATTTTGTTCCATACTGTGGTATGGACAAGGTGATCTCCTGTTGTTTGGTTTGGTTCTTGTTTGCCACATACTTTTAGGTGTCACATACATAGCAGGCACTCAAGTAAATAACAGATAAATGGAAATATGTAGCAATGCCAGTTGTTGTTGTTTAGTGACTAAGTTGTGTCTAATTCTTTGTGACCCCATGAACTGCAGTACGCCAGGCTTCTCTGTCCATCACTCTCTCCCTAAGTTTGCTCAAACTCATGTCCACTGAGTCAGTGATGCCATCAGCAGCACTTACAAAAATATTCATGTGTGGAGGCTTCCCTGGTGGTCTAGTGGTTAAGACTTCATTCTCCCAATGCAGGGGGAGATTTGATCCCTAGTTAAGAAACTAAGATTCCAAATGCTGCACTGTATTGTCTTAAAAAAAAAATGTCTGTCAAATACAGAATAGGAATCAATATCATTCAGAGACTTCTTTTAAAGGCAAGGTAACTAAAGTATTCAGGAAGTAGAAGACAAATGTCTAAATGAGCCAGTGATTTTCAACTTGTCTGGAATTGCAACCTGGAATTTTGTGTGTTCCTACAATGCTCTAGGGCATCTGTTTACTTTTACAATTAATGTGAGCTACAAGTGTTCTATGAATTTTGTGTAAACCGGAAATACCCTCAAGTATTGAAAAGTCACAACTAAGGATCATTGCTCCAATTTTTGAGCATGTCTAGGCATTAGATGACAAGCTGGAAGCCATACTAGTGAGGCCAAGCCAACAGAAACTCCTCACTACTTGCGTTTGCTTCTGAACACTGCAAGGAAGAAAGAATAGCACTAGAGGCTTCATCTCTGGAATAGACAACCTTTTAACCCTGGGGGCAAATAGCCACAAAAAGGATCTTAGGGATTAATCTTTAAAAACAGCCTAGCTTTACTTTAAAAAGTTTCTTGGAGGTGACCAGTCATTTTCTTGACTCATTGGAAGGGCTGTGTATGTAGAAGAGGGATCAAAATTGACCTATGTGGGCCCAGGGTTCCAGAATCTGGAGCAGTGAGTGGAAGATTCATAGGTAATGAGATCTCCACTCAGGGTAAGGATGAAGTTTCTTAGTACACTAGGAAATGGTGTGTTCTTATGATAATATGTTCAAGCAAGAACTGACAACTGCAGTGCAACAGTGCTACTAAAGAGCTAAGTCAGGTGTGGTGGGGTGATGGCAAGATGGTCAGGGGGTGGGGAAGCTAGAGGAGCCCTCTGGTCCTTGCTGCTGCTGCTAAGTCGCTTCAGTCGTGTCCGACTCTGTGTGACCCTATGGACAGCAGCCCACCAGGCTCTTCTGTTCATGGGATTCTCTAGGCAAGAATACTGGAGTGGGTTGCCATAACCACACCCTTTAAAATGTCTTACTGCTTGTTCATGTCCTTCTTTCTTTTTTTAAACTTTTTATTTTGTATTGGGGTATAGCTGATTAACAATGTTGTGATAGTTTCAGGTGAATAGTGAAAGGACTCAGTCATACATATACATGTATCCATTCTCTCCCCAACTCCCCTCCCATCTAGGCTGGCACATAACATTGAGCAGAGTTCCCTGTGCTACCTAGTAGGTCCTTGTTTGTTTCATGTCCTTCTTAATGGATGATGCCCAGTACTGAACTTGGTTCTCCAGATTCAGGGCATGGTATTGAGTAGGTAATGCTGCGTTTTGATTTGGACCCCAGAGTTTATATAGAGCTTAGTCTATACTAAGTCTTCTATTGCACTCAGGCCTTAAATATGCCATTCTGATGTTTGATACTGAATTTAAAATCAACCAGATTCCTGCAATTTCCTTAAGTGAGTTGCTCCAAAATGTTGACCTTGTAGAATAGATTTTTAAAAATCATATGTTTATACAGTTATATTTTATCTCATGAGCTTCAAACTATGATGTTATTGGCTTGGGAGGGGGCGATGGGTAACGTTAATGCCGATTCTATCCTCGAAGGCGACAAATGCTCTTTCCTTTTTGTCTTCTCTGATTTTGTAAGCATGTTCCTACATTTTCATCCCAAGTTAGGACAAGGTTTGGCAAATCTTGTGAAACATCTCTTGGGAACTTCCTCCAAGTAAAACACATAAGACTTAAGAGTTGGAGGAGACCTTAGTGGATGTATATTTCAACTTTTTTCTTTTACAGATAAAAAAAAATCTAGATTTACAAAATGAAGAATCTTAGGGCAATGTTGCTTGGTCAGTTACATCAACCTATATTTGTTAATATCTTGGCCATTTTTCCCACCTTGTCCTTGAAACATTATTAAAAATCTTGCCAATCTTTCAAAAAGACACATTCATGCACACACATACACACATACGGATCCACACGTGTGCACTGGTTTGTTACCTATTTTGTCTTATGTTGGCTTGAGTGGATCAACTTTTTGTTTCCAAAGGCTCACAAGCCACCGTTGTATCCTTCTAGAATTTAGATTGATTCTTAGTGTGGAGAATTCTAAAAACCACTGTAGATTATTCATTAAAATGCCTTAATAATTGCTTTTAAAAATTTGGCAAATAAGTAAACATAAGTTCAATTCAGAATATGTTTTAAGCTTTGTCCTAGAATTTGGGAATCTACAATCATTGAGGTCAGGGCTTAGCTGTGCCTCTTCAAATTTCCCAACGCCAATGTGCCCATTACCAGGTAGACCTTCTCTCTCCTAGTGTGAGGCCTTGGTATTAGGCTCTACTGGGGAATGGGTGGCAGAAATCTTGAAAGTTGGGAGTTAGATGGGTGGGGAATTGCTAAATCGGTAGACAAGGGTGGACCTTGTCCATCTCAAACACTGGACGAGCTCAGCACTAAATGACCAGCTTCCAACACCATCCAGCCCTCATTCCAACTGGAGGAGACTGTGAACTCTGGCTCCAGCCCCACCCCCCTTCAGCTCTTGGCATTTTTGTCTTCACCTTGTCAAGGAAAAAAAAATGCCCTCGGGTCCCTTCCCCTTTTGCCTAGACACACTGCATACAGAAAATTATCCCAGAACAGAAGGGAGCTGTTGATAAGCCTGCATGGGCATCTGTGAAAGCACATATCATCTGAATGACAGGTTTGCATGTAAACAGCCGCAACTCATGAAAATAGTTTTTAATCTACTTGAAAGGCATATTCTCAGAAGGAAATCAAGTTCCCTCCAGGTGCGTGGAAGCTCTTTGAAAGAGGAGCTGCTGCAGCAAAAATACAAGCCATTATGAGATTCTGCTTTTCATGACCCCTTTCTTTTCTTCCTTTTCTGCCACCTTCCCTGCCCCTCCCCATCCGTGAATCTATCTCTGGAGGGCTTTTGACTGGAGAGAGAGGGAAGCAGGGAGCTAGGGGAATGAATTTTCTTCTTCCCAGCAGATCATGGCCAAGTTCCATCAATTGGGCACTACTTGACTTTCCACCGAATGTTGAATTTAGTTTCTCATCTTTTTTCAAGACTCCTTCTCCAGGCGGACTGGCTTCCCCATTGCCTCTCCTTTCTAAGTCTCTGGGCCACTCTCCAACTCACCCCCACCACATCCCAGGGTTCTTGAGAGGCTCAACTTCTGTGAGCACACACTACTAGTCCTTGACTAGAGCCGTCCTGTTGTGTCATGTTACAGTATAAAGAATTTTTAAATTAAATTAAAATTGTCATTGTAGTAAAATAGACATAACAGACAATTTACTATTTTTAACATATAGCTCTGTGACATTAAGTACATTCACACTGGCGTGCAACCGTCACCTTTATTCACCTATAGAACATGTTCATCATTCCAAACGGAAACCCTGTACCTGTTAAACAATAACTTCCTGTTCCTCCTTCCCTAAATTTTAATTATATAAATAGTAGAGGAATGCATTGTAACAATAAATAAAAAAATAATGTTTGTACTAAAAACAGTACAAATACAGTAAATCCTCTTTTGACTATCATATCCCATACCAATACCTCCCTTAGAGTTAATGACTATACTGACCTAAATACATTAATATAATAAAGGTTTTGTATGTAGCTTTTCTACAAGTGATACATACACAAATGTCACATCATATCATAGCAATGCTATTCACAGTGATATCATGTCACTGTTCTGATACTTGCTATTCCCATTCAGCCAAACCTTGGAGATCATTCCATGTCAGCACCTAGAAACCTACTTCATTATTTTTAACAGCTACATAGTAATTAGAGTTATACCATAATTAGCCATTTTTCTATTTGTTTCCCTGGTGACTCAGATGGTAAAGAAATCTGCCTCCAACTTAGGAGAACTGGGTTTGATCCCCAGGTCAAGAGGATCCCTTGGAGAAGGGAATGGCAACCCACTCCAGTATTCTTGCTTTGAGAATCCCATGGACAGAGGAGCCTGGTGGGCTACAGTCCATAGGGTCGCAAAGAGTTGGGCACGACTGGGCAACTATTTGTTTCCAGATATTATTCATTTGCAGGACCAAGCAACTCTTTCTAGATATTGTTCATTACACATAATGTTGCAGTGGACATGAGAATGAAACAGATATTTTTATTTCTCAAGAGCAGATCCACAGAAACAACAGCAGGGTCATAGGATATACATACCCTTACTTTTTATAGAAGCTACTGCATTGCCTTCCAAAGTGGCTGTGATCATTTATGTTTCAACCAACAATATACAGAAGTATTGGCTTCCCCACATTCTTCAGCATTTGATGCCAAAAATAGATACATGTATCAAGTGGATACTTTCTGCCAGGAATAGTTTTGAATGCTTTATGTGTGTGAAATCATTTGATGTTTACAACAACCCAGTGAGATAGATGTTGATATTATTACCCTTTTAGAGACCCAGAGAAGCTAAGAATCTAGTCCTGGGGCACACATTGGCAAGCGGTAGATCCTGGCTTCTGAGCCCATGCCCTTACCCATGATGTCACTTTACCTGATTGCTGCCCATCTGATGGATTAGACATGGCATCTCCTGGGTGCTTTTATTTGCATCTTCTTGATTGCTCATTAAAGGGACTGTCTTTTCATATGTTTATTAGACAGCTGAATTTTCTCTTTTTGTGTGTTGCCTGTTCCTATCTGTTGCTTTTTTCTATTGGGTGGTTTATTGTAGTTTAAGAAATGGTTCTGTCTGATATCTCTGGTGAAGGATTATTATTTGTAGCTTAATTAAAATGATCAGTAAGCCAAGTGTTAACTGAGCTTAGACACTATCAATCTGAGTGAAAGGCAGGATAAATGAAATTCAAACATTCCTGTAGACACTCAAGAATTTTCCGTACGAACGTGAATATTCAATTATTCTTTCATGACTAACTTTTAAAATTGCACTGTACAAAGGAAAAGCACATATCACAGAAGGGTTAGTAGAGATCTTATTCACAACAAAGAGCTATTAACCTTTTTCGGTAAATTGATCTATAATGAATGAATTACTAATTGTTTTCACCTACTTTTGCCAATAGCCCTCTACGAAAAATAGAGACTGTCAATTAGTCAAATAAGAACCTGTCAATGTAAATATTAAAGTTTATATATTATTAGCCTTTCAGAGAGGAAATTATTCTCAGAGCATATATATTTTAATCCTCCCTCCCTTCTTTCCTTCCTTTTTCCTTTTTTTCTTTCCTGCCTTATTTTTTTAAAAAAACTTTCCTGGAATGTCAAAATATGTTGCTCTGCACAGAGCAGATGCTAAGAATTCTGGATGTATATTTTGAATTACTATATTTGAGCAGGAAACTGTCTGTGGTAGCAAACTGAAAACTTTAGGGATAACTGTGCTTTTTAAATGAGAGCAGATCCAAAGGAGTCTACGTCTTTCAAGCGTGTTTCTAATCCCACGAAGAAAGAAGAAAGCGACACCCTCATTTGTGATTGATCCAGAACAGCCCTGAAATGCAGAACATTTAACTGCTCCAGATGTTTATCTATGTGTATTGGGCAGGTGCATCCAAATTCAAACCTGAAATCTTCCGGGACTGCAGCGCACACACTGCCATTCATATAGGATTTTTTTTTTCCTGGAAGCTCTTTTTCAGTAAGCACTCTGCGTGCGCACGCACCTGCTGTGCCTAGAGGTAGGATTATGGCGAGTGTATTTCTGACCCTTTGCCTCAGTTCAGCATGAGATAATCAGACACCCCCTCCCTCTCTGTTTTAGTGTCCCGCCTCCCTCAGCTACCAAGAGGCTCGGTCCAGGCTGCCTGGTCTTTTGCCAAAGATGCCCTTCTTCCTGTCTGCGGATCTGGAGGAAGGATGGTGCTCAGGGGTCCGCAAATCAATGTTTCCTGGGACTCCCTTTCTTTAGAATACAAAGAAAGCTGGCTGGGTGACAGCCCAGAGGTGGCACGTCAGTCTGAGAATAGCCTGAGGCACTGTGCTGGCGGCAGTGGGTGGAGTGGCTCTGAGAACAGGGTCTGTGAGGCGCCTGTATCTATTCTTCTCACTGCGGGCGCCTCCTGACCTGCATCGTAGGGTCCCAGTGCCGGGCCATCGAGCGCGCGTGGGAGACATGATCCACAAAGGGTGCTTTGGAGTCACCCCTAGCATGTCTTCCTTTGAAAATATCCTTGGAACGTGAGCCACTTGACTTGCCATTTTTAGAAGACAAAAATAATTAAGGGGTAGGACTGTTTAATCAGTCTATCAGTAAACAAAATTGATTTCACATCTTTTGTGTTACAGAGAGCTCACTGTGCTGCACTGTAGATTGACTGCCAAATACCTGTGTTCTGGAGCCTCCAGTCTGGCAAGTGAAGTCACAGTCTTGGAATTGGGAGGCAGGCCTGAGGGTCCTGGAATCAGTGCTTCTCATATTTTAATATGTAGAGCAGTCACCGCGGGATCCTGTGAAAGTGCAGAGAGTACCTCCACGGGTCTATGGGGCCCAGATTCTGCATTTTTGCCCAACAAGCTCCCTGCTGAGCTCCGCACCACTGCTCTCCCACTAGTGCATGAGGAGTCCAGGCTCTCACCCCATGTTGAAATTTCTTCTAAGTTGGGAGCGCCATTAAGATAAAGTTGAAAGAATATTGGATTGAGGGTCACTGTACAAGCGTTCTAGCTTTGCCACTCACTAATGAGTACCCTGGAGGAGACCACCTGGAGAATCCCTGCTCCAAGCTTCATTATTACTCCAACTCCAGCCTCAACCCTTTGCTCTAAAATCCCCACCTTGGGATTTCCCTGGTGGTTAAGACTCTGCGCTTCTACTGCGGGGGGCGCTGGTTGTATCCCTGGTCCGGACACTCACATGCTGGCTCCAACAGCCAAAAAAAAAAAGAATAAATCCTCAGTTCTCGTGGGTGCATCCAGTAGGGTACCTGATGGCCAGCTGGGGACTGGGGATGCTGGACTGCTTGCAGAAAGGCTTTGCTCTAAATGGCCCCACTGTTGGAAGGAGTATTTTTGTTTTGTTTTTAGTTTCTATTTTAGGAGAAACCATTTTGAAAAGTAGGCATTGGGTTAGCGTTCAAGACCAGGGTGAGAAGAAGTGTGGGTGGGGTAAGTGGATCTGGGAGGTCCATCTTCCTGGTGGAGAGAGGAGCAGGGATGGGGAGCTGTCAGACAGGGATGAGGCAAGAGCACAGAGAGAGGAAGGAACAAGGGAAAAGATGGAAAAAAAGGAGCTGCAAAAGCAGAAAGAAAAAGCTGTTGGGGGTTCAGGGAGATGATAATTGGAACATGAGCCAATGTTTTGGTGGAAGCAGAGAAGTATAGGAATAGACTCAGAGAAAGTGCACGGATGACATATCGGGTTTTACAAAGTGATGCGGAGTGAAACGAATTATAGAGGGAAAAAGAGAAATCAAAAGAGAAAACTCAGGGGCTGAAGATGGTGTTTATTTGGGCAGAAGGCCTGAGAATTCGGGCAGGGGGAGATATTTCATAAGGGCTGAAATTTGAGGTGATATTTCGTAAGGGCTGAATTTTCAGATATCAGTGAGTGGGGCAGAGAATCAGGCAGAATGTGAGGAATGCCAAATGGATAGGAAAAAAAAAAAGGCCCTTTAGTGGAAATGCAGAGACTGCTGGGGTCAGAAGATGAGCAATGAATGGGATCCAAGGAGACAGAGCTTCCACCTCTGTGGTCTGCTCACCCCAGTGCTCTTCAAGCCCAGCTCTTGCTAGCCCCACAATGCAGCCTTCTTGAGAAGCTTCTCTGGAGCAGAGTCCCTTCTCTGGAAGGTCCTTGTGTATGGAGGAAACAAGGAACCTGCACTTTGCCCACACACGCTTCTCGGGAAGCTGGCAGCACCCAGATCTTAGAAAAGGTTCAAAGGTACAGGACATTGAATTAAAAAGCAGTGACTTCACTCCTGAGCTTGGTTCTGACGCTGGATTGGGGAGCTATTTGTGGGAATGTACTTCATAGAATCCCAATTATGGGCAGTGAAATTGACTGAGGGCCCCAGATGATGTGTTCTGAAATATATGGCTGCATTAGCTGGAGCCCATGCTTCCCGTGGACTGCTCCCAGCCAATGACTATGCTGGGGACACCAAGGGTGTCTCCAGCTAGAGGACTCCCTGAGAGCATTGCCAACTTTAAACCTTGTTCAGTTGACCAGCTATCTAGATGCTTCCACCCAACCTTCTCTCTTTCATGGTGGTTGGACAATTTCCCCAGCCTCACCCACATCCTTCCCCATTCCCTCTCTCAGGTGAAATTCTTCTGTGCTTAGTCCTGTGACTTCTGCTTCTCTGAGGACCCACACTAATACACAATAAGGGACCAGGAAGCACAGAGGAAATGAGTCAGATTTGTATCTGTTCATGCTACAAATATCAGAAAGGGAAAGGGTTTTTGGGAAAGCACACAAGTGGAAGAGAAGGAGGAGAGCTCAAGATACAGGAGATGTCAGGGGAGATGATTCTGGGAGCTACCCACTCCCATTCTTTCCTGGAGCTTCTGATTTCTATCCCCATCCATAATCTCCATTTTAAGGCTTCCTATCTCTGACTACCACCTCCTGACATCCCAGCTCACTCCCTTTTTCATCCCTACCCTAACAATTCTTCCACCTTTCCAAAACACAAAACCCATTGATCTTGCCAACTTTGTACTGTGCTCACCCCTCCTGCCCTGCTCTATTTCTATACTGCTTGGGTGCCTTTGGTCTTATTGTCATCCCTCCCATGCATGATCTTCATTGATTCCCTCCCGAATCTTGTCCTCCCTGTGTCCTGGGTGGCAAATCCCCAACCTTGGTTAGATTCAACTCTCCGCCTATTCCATGTTTATATAAATACAGCTGAAAATGGCTGAAGAAAAAAAAACCACCCCCAAACCTAACCATAATGTCACTTTACATTCATGGCCACCAACCTCAAGTTAGCCCTTAGCTCTGCTGGGCAATATTACTGCATTTTCCTAGTCCGTTCACTCTCCTCTCCTGCATGGCGATCTCTTACCTTCTCTCTTTGCAAAACCCCCTCCTTCCTCTTTACTATCATCTGATTTTTCTCCTCTCACAGTCTTCTCCTCAGGTTTGTCAGCTCTATTCTTCTAGTTACTGTGGCCAAATCTTGAAGTCATCCTTGGTTTCTCTCTTTGTCTGCATCCTCCATCAAGCCACTGGCAAACCCCATTGGTTCCACCTTCTACGTGTCTCCAAAATCTAACTAGTCTCATGTCTGTCTCCATCAGCTTGTACCTGGATTCCTGCAGTGCCTCCTAATGGGTCTTCTTCCTTCCTCCAACCTTGCACCCCCAATCTATTCTTAGCACATTGACCAGAGTGATCAAGTTAGATCTCCTGCTGACAATCCTCCAAGAACTTTCTAGCTCACTT
The DNA here is from genome assembly GCA_024291935.2 of Okapia johnstoni. NCBI lineage: Eukaryota > Metazoa > Chordata > Mammalia > Artiodactyla > Giraffidae > Okapia > Okapia johnstoni. The sequence goes on from CM044322.1 coordinate 22,423,215, forward strand.
AGAGTAAAAAGCAAAGCTGTTACAGCAGAAGGCCCTCATGCTCTCCCCCCCAGGTCACTGACCTGATCTCTTGCTCCTGGTCCACTTTGTCCTTTCTTCTCTAGCTCCATCAGCCATGCCTCCCTGACCCTCCACTCCAGCCACACTGGCCTTCTCACTCTTCCTTAGATACACCAAAAGAGTCACATCTTTGGGCTTCCTGTTCCCTCCTCTTAGAAACCCTCTCTCACTCAAACCGAATCTCTCCATTCTTTCATGTTTGCTCTTAAGGGTCACCTTTCCATGAGGCCTCCCATTATAGAAGGCCACCCATTATAGAAGGCCAAGTCCCTCCCTCCTTCCCCGTCACCTCCACCCCCTATATCCTGTGTGGTCTTTTCTCCTTACTTGGCACAGATCACTGTTGACATGGGACATGTTTGCTCATTCATTATCTGTCTTCCTTAACTAGAACGTAGACTCCACCAGAGTAGTGAGATTGCTTCACATGGGAGATGCTCCGTGGTTGAAATAATAAGTTGGTGAAAGTTGAACAAGGTAAAGGGATCTAGCTGATGGGAGAAATACAAGAGGAGGGAGATTTAGACCACAAAGAAATATCTCCTAGGGAAATATTTTGATGGGGAAAGCAAGAAACATGGGGATAGAGAGTCAGATTTCATCATGGACTCCAAAGTCATGATTCTTTTTATGAGCATGAAGCTGTCTTTCTAAACCTCAGTCCCCTTATCTGCAAGAATTGAGAGGAAGAAACCTACCTCTCTGGGTTATTGTGGGCCAAGTCCCCCTGACCCACCCAAGGTGGAACTGAGGCTGATTATCAGCTACCACCTGCTTCTTGCAAAGTTAACGATACCAGGGAAAACCTTGGGTGAGGGGAAGCGTCCCCAGGGTGGAGAGGGTTGCAGGATCTGAAATCACTGTAGCAGAGAATGACGTGGAGGCTGCGCTGGGCCTTTCCCTACTCTGTTTGTAGCCAGAGGAAGGAGCCACCTTAAGGGAAACAAATGGTGATGTGTTTCTGTATTCAGAACACTGACAATGCTCCAGAAAGAAATGAGAGGAGATTATGCAGGAAGAGAATTGAGTCTGTCAGAAGCATCAAGAAAGGAAAAAAAAAAAAGATGTAGAAAGAAGCTGTTTGTTGCTTTTTGTTCAGGTCTTTATCTTGAGAGTTTGTTTATAAAAATGTTCTCTCTTGCCCAGACTCTTTTGCTCCTGCCTGGACGCTCCCCCCAGCACCCCCCTTCCCTGCTCTTGTTTGAGTTAAAGCTCTTTCCTTGATTAAATAATGAATAAAAGCTCTTCCCAAGTCTGGCCTTCCTGGTGCTCCGGAGAAATTACAGATATATGTACATATATATACATGCAAAGTAGCCTGAGATAAAGAGGCTCAAGATAAATAGGTTTCTGGTGGTTTTTTTTTTTTCTTTTAAAGAAGTGTCATTCATAAAATACACTTACAAACAACACAGATATGAACTAGGGCAAAGCAGCCTGAGTGCAGCTAAATAGTTTGATTTAATAAAGCTCTTAGACTTAAAAGCATGTATTTTTATTGAAAATTATGGTATTTACTTATAAAAATGGGTTGGAACTCGCTCTTGTAGGGTCACTATATCAGTCAGGTACTGAACTGCTCCTGTTATGTCTATACCAGGAAGGATTACCCAATTCATAACCAATGAACATTTCTCCTTGGCTTTCTTCCCCCAAGGCTCATCAATTAATACAAACTGTGCACTGCACCATTTGCAAAGCTGCTATATCTTTACTCTAGAAGACCTTGCCTTGTCCAGTCTACCCCCATATTATACCTCTTTAATCATGTCCCACAGTTGTAAAGAGGAGGAGTGCCAACCACCTCAGCTGTCCCCACCCATGTACCTGTAGGGGCTTCTCCCCTTTATCTGCTCCAGATTTGGAAGAGAATCCTTGTTCTCTCCTCACTCATAAACAGTGACATATAGGAATGGGATTTTGAAAAGAAATTTTATAAAGATACTAAAGGAAGGCAAAAGAATTTTTAATGGCATCAAATGAATAAGCAAACAATGTACGATGTCTGAGCTCTAGTTAACTCCTGTGAAACTACAGGTTGATTAATCTGTTTGTAGGTTCACAGATGTTTCTGTAACTGGACATCTAACAGAGGATGATTCTGAAATGTAAGACTTACACGTCTGCAGATACTGGCTTACCTCCACCCATCCATCCAATAATTATTGATATGTATTGACTGACTAACTTGCATAGGACATAGAGGTAAGCAAAAATACCACCATCTCTGGCCTCATGGTGCTTGAAGTCTAGTAGAAAAAAGTGAAAGTGTTGGACTTAAACAGTTGTGTTGGACTCTTTGTGATGCCATGAACTGTAGCCCACCAGGCTCCTCTGTCCATGGGATTCTCCAGGCAAGATACTGGAGTAGGTTGCCATTCCCTTCTCCAGAAGATCTTCCTGACCCAGGGATCAAGCACAGGTCTCCCATGTTGCAGACAAATTCTTTGATAGACATCAATTCAATAATCACCCCAATAAACAAATAATAATAAGCTATAATAAGAGGAAAGTGTTCTGAAGGAGAGGAATATGGTTTAATGAAAGCATATTTCTAGACTAGGAGGTCAGGAAAGTTTTCCATGAAAAATTAATGCTCAAAATGTGATCCAAAGGATTAATAGAACTCAACTAAGGAAGAATGTAGCAGTGCATTCTAGAAAAAGGGGCTTGGAAAGCATGGGAAATCTGAGACCTAGCAAGCAAGCCAATGGGGCTGGGGCTCAGAGAGTAGGCAAGAGTGGTAAGAGGCACGCCTAGAAAAGGAGTGCAAGTCAAGCTGTTCTAGTTACCCACTGCTGCATAACAAATGAGGCTTCTTTGTTGGCTCAGACAGTAAAGAATCTGCCTGCAACGTAGGAGACCCAGGTTCAATCCCTGGGTCAGGAAGATCCATAACAAATAATCCCAAAACAGCATCTGAAAACAGCAAACATTTATTATCTCAGTTTCACTGGGACAGGAATTCTGGAGCAGCTTAGCTTAGTGGTTCTGGTCCCTCATGAAGTCAAAGTCAAGACATCACAAGAGCTGCAGTCATCTGAAAGTCTGTCTGGACTGTGGAGTCTGCTTGTAAGATAGCTCATGTACATGGCTATTGGCAGAAGACCTCAGACCTCCCTGAGTGACCTCTCCATAGGGCTCCCTGAGAGTCCTCAAGACATGGAAGCTGGCTTCCTGCAGAGCAGTGATTCAAGAACCAGAGAACAAGAAGGAAGCTACGATGCCTTCTAAATCCTAATCTGGGAAGTCACTCACTGCCACTTCCATTCTGTTCTATTTATTATAGGCGACCCACTAAGTATAGCCCACACCTAAAAGGAGGAGAATTAGATGCTACCTTTGGAAGGAAGATGATCAAAAATTCTGTGGCTGTGTTTTAAAACCATCTATGAGCCATGGAGGACTTTGCAGCCCTATTAAAATGCATTCATTTGCTAGGTCTGCCATAACAAAAGCACCACAGATTCTGTAGCTTGAACAGTAGAAATGTATTGTCTCACAGTTTTGGAGGCTAGAAGTCTGAGATCAAGGTGTCTGCACAGTTCACATCTTCTGAGGCTCTCCTTGGCTTGTAGGTGGTCCTCTTCTCCCTGAGTCTTCTCCCTGGTTGGCCCTCTGCCTGTCTGAGTCCAAATTTCCTCTTTTTGTAAGGACACAAGTCATATTGACTTAGGATCCACCCTAAGACCTCATTTTAACTGAAATACTTCTTTAAAGACTCTATGTCCAAAGACAGTCACGTTCTCAGGTACCAGGGGGGTACGGCTTCAACATGTGAATTTTGCAGGACACAATTCAGCTCACAACACAGGATTTTTAAGAATAATTTATTTACTTATCTTTGGCTGTGCTGGGTCTTCATTGCTGCATGGGCTTTTTTCTAGTTGCAGCAAGTAGAGGCTACTCTCTAGTTGCCATGCACGCGCTTCTCATTGCAGTGGCTTCTCTTGTTGCCGAGCATGGGCTCTAGGGCGCACAGGCTTCAGTAGTTGGGGCAGATGGTCTGAGTAATTGTGGCTCCCAGGCTCTAGAGCACAGGCTCAGTAGTTGTGCCGCACAGGCTTAGTTGCCCTGCTGCCTGTGGGATCTTCCTAGACCAGGGATTGAACCCGCATCTCCTGAAATGGCAGGCAGATTCTTTACCACTGAGCCACAAGGGAAGCTCAACACAAAGATTTTTTTATCTTTCCTTGGAGCAACAGGAAATCATTGAAGTAACTGTAGGTGTCTGGAGTAGGAAATGGCAACCCACTCCAGTATTCTTGCCTGGAAAATTCAATGGACAGTCTTCCCAGGTGGCTCAGTGGTAAAGAATCTTCCTGCCAATGCAGGAGATGTGGGAAATGTTTGTTTAATCCCTGGATTGGGAAGATCCCCTGGAGAAGGGAAATGACAATCTACTGCAATATTCTTGCCTGTATTATCCTACAGACAGAGGAGCATGGCAGTCTACAGTCCATGGATTCGCAAAGAGTTGGACATGACTGAACATCCATCGCAAATGAAGATGTGGTGAGGGTGGAGGCTCTCTCAGATTTGCATTTAGAAACTCCTCAGGTTGCAGCATGAAGATCTGATTAGAGAAAGAGTCAGGTGCAGGTTGACTGGAAACCTTAAAGTGATCCAAATGAGAGGGGATGAGTTTGGGGATGAAGGTGGTGGCAACAGAGACAAAGGGAGGTAGATGGATTAAAGAGATACTTAGGAGGCAAAATTGTTAGGATTGTGGCTAGACTGACTTTAAGCATGAGAGCTGGAGCTAGGGAGAGTCAACAGTGATGCTTGGAGTTTGGGCTTCTGCCCCTGGATGGTGGTGAAGCTATTGCTGACATAAGAGACAATGGAAGAGGTCCAGGCTTGGAGGTGGTGGTAAGAAGATTATGAGTTTGTGATGACTGTGTGTTGTTGAGGAACCTGGTAGTGAACCAAGAAGAAATATCCCTTGGGATGTTGTGAGCTGCTCGGTTCTAAGACTCAGAGACATCTGACTGCAAATGTAAGCCTGTAAGTCATAGGCAGAGAGGTGGTATCTGAAGAGACAACATGGATGAGGCTGGACAGGACCAAAGTATGAGTGAGAAGAAAAAAGGGCCTAGGACTGATCTCAGAACTCTGGTGCATCCAAGCACTGCATTTTTAGGTCTTATTTTTCTATTTTTCACATACACTGAATTTGAAAGTACACCTTAGCTGTGTCTTTATGGAACTTAATATGATACATAGGAGAAGAGGTGAAGGACCCGAGAGCAATTTAAATTTAATTATTCACTTTATTTTTGACTGTACTGGTTCTTCATTGCTGCTTGGGCTTTTTCCAGTTGTGGTGAAGGGGGGCTAGTCTCTAGTTGTAGTGTGACAGTGAAAGTGAAAGTCGCTCAGTCGTGTCTGACTCTTTGTGACCCCATGGACTATACAGTCCATGGAATTCTCCAGGCCAGAATACTGGATTGGGTAGCGTTTCCCTTCTCCAGGGGACCTTCCCGACCCAGGAATTGAACCAGGGTCTCCTGCATTGCAGGCGCATTCTTTACAACAGAGCTGTCAGGGAAGTTACACTGTGCAGGCTTCTTATTGTGGTGACTCCTCTTATTGTGGACAGAGCATGGGCTCTAGGGCATGTGGGCTTCAGTAGTTGTGGTGCTCTGGCTCAATTGCCCCACAGCATGAGGGATCTTCCTGGACCAGGGATTGAACCGGTGTCCCCTTCATTGCAGGGCAGATTCTTAACCACTGGACCACCAGGGAAGCCTCGAGAAGAGAACAGTTGGGATATGCTATTACCATGATCTATTACCCAAGAATGTTTGTGCCCATCTCTCCTAGTGCTGGGCACATGGAAGGATGCCATTTTCTCCCTTTCATGCATGTATGCATATATGCTAAAAATGAGATGAAGTCAAAGTGTTCTTAGACCTCCACTGTGGAAAAGTTTTGAACAGTCACCTGTGGGCCACAGGTAAGGATACAGCATTTGCCTCAACCCCACCTCTCCTCTGGGTCAGGAATTACACAGGAGGGGAGGCGTTGTGGGTGACAAGTGGAGATGGGGATCCTGGGAAATCAATCATGATAGAAATGAGATTTTTCTCTTTTCCCCCAAATTAGATCTACCCTCCTTGGATGACCACATGTGTCACAGGGAAAGGTCTGTAGGAAAGGGACTCTAGGGTAAACAGATCATGTCAAAAGAGGGTTTCTGCCAGGGGATAGAATCTGTGCTCCCAAACAAGGATGACTGATTCAGTGTCACACATGGGACTGAGCACCCTCTGTGTCTACTGTGTGTGTTAGGACAAGGTCTGGGTAAGGGAGGGTACTCGATGAAAGAAGAGAGAAGTGGGAAGTGTGGCGACTTTGGCCTCAGAGGTTTCTGATGAGAGATAACAGAGAACAAGTTTGTACAGGAGAATGTAGTATTTAGGAGGGCCCAGGCTTTGGGAGAGATGGGCTATTTCAAAGACCTGACTTGCAGCAACTCTAGCATCCCATTTACATTACCATTTATCATGTTTATAGCTTATTGTCTGAGTCTCATCATTTGAACATTTGCTTCACAAATGCAGGGGTCTGTGCCTGTTTTGTTCAATGACATATTGCAAGCACCTAGAATGGGGCCTGCACTTAATAGGTGTTCAATGAATGTATGTGGAACGACTGAATGAGCATTCTTTGGACTTCCGTGAAGCAGGACCGAGGTGGGTCTCCCTACATATGGGGATGGCACTGCAGGGCCTCACTTGTGCACAGATGGTGCATGATAAAGTGTCTCTCTTTACCCTATTTGTCTTATTTGTCTGCATACGTTGGAGGAAAATAGGGCCTATCCTAGGGGCTTATGAAATTCATGACAATTTTTCCTATGCCTCCCACTGCCCTTTTAATGAGAACTTCATCTTCACTCCTCCACTGATGACCCCGTTTAGGGCAGAATCTCATTTCCACACCTGTCTATCCCTTGGGTGACTCACCTCTCCCCACTGTATTCCCTCCGCTATGCTCTTGGAAAGGAGCCCCCTTGTTATTATAGCTGCAAAATTCAAAGCTATGTTCTTCAAATGTACAAATTTCACACTCTAAGCAGATAGAAAGATTGGGCAAAGGAACTTGGAGCACTCTTCAATTATACTGACCATTGCTAGGGCATGTTCCATGTGCAGACATATTTGGTCCATTTCAAGTGGATGTGATAAGAGCCACATCAGAAGGGATGCTGCAACCAGGCTCAGTTTCCAGATGGCTCTGCTCCCTGGAGGGCCAGCCAGGGCCATGTCTAGCTGCACAGGGTCACGTTCTGAGCGTTTCCAGTGACAGAGAGCCCAGGCTTTTTCTAGGGCCTCGAATGTCCTGCCCCAGACCACATTCACCCTCGCCCCTTCCTCCAGACTCTCCTTGGTTCCCCCTGCTCCTTCATGCCTCTTCTCCAAGGTTAATCGGCATCTCAGACTATTTTTTCTCCCCTAGCCCTTTTTCTAACACCCAGGGATACATTTCTCTCCCTTCATTGTTATTTTCACTTCTGATAATAACATTTTCAACTGTGAAGTATGTCACGGGAACCCAACTACTTCGCCAACACGAAGTGCAAAATTGAGCCTAATTAGAAATGAAAATTAATTATATATGAAATAATTTCTGAGGGACTGTAGAGAGGAATAGGGTAGCTGTCTCAGGGAAGCCCTCTCAGAGGAGATAAGGGTTGGATTAGGTCTTGAGAAAGGATTTGGAGCAGTTTGGGGTAACAAGGGCTGACCCGAGCACTAGGTGATGTGTTTAGCAGCTGGGAAGGGGATGGGCCCAAAAAAAAGGTTTCTGTTGGAGGATAGAGTCAAATAGGAAACCTGATTACTCTCCACAGTTGCAGTCTGCTTGTCTGTCAACTAAGCTAGCAGGTTTCCCCTGATCTGGGCATTGAAACCGACAAAGAGATTAATAAACCAAGTTCAGGGCTGCAAAAGGACAGGACCTCCGGAGAACTCAGTCAGGACCTGTTTGAGGCTCAGAAGCTGATTTGTAGGGTGTGAAAAGAAAGAACTGGGCATCACTTATTCAGTGAATGCAGGGGAAGGAACCGGTGATTTCACTGTCAACTAAGCTAGCAGGTTTCCCCTGATCTGGGCATTGAAACCGACAAAGAGATTAATAAACCAAGTTCAGGGCTGCAAAAGGACAGGACCTCCGGAGAACTCAGTCAGGACCTGTTTGAGGCTCAGAAGCTGATTTGTAGGGTGTGAAAAGAAAGAACTGGGCATCACTTATTCAGTGAATGCAGGGGAAGGAACCGGTGATTTCACGTTAAGTAGCCTCTCTGGGCCTTGGTGGTCTCATCTATGAAACAGGGAGAAGGGCAGTGTCTCCCTCTTTTCTTTTTCTTCTTCTCCTTCCCTTTTCCCTTCTTCTTCTTCTTCCTCTTCTTCTTATATTTCTTCTTCCCTTTCTTTTCCTCCTTCTTCTCCTTCAATCACCATCACCACCATTACCATTATCATCTTCATCTTTAGGATTATTCTGAAAACTTTTCATCTCTCTGTTTCCTGGACATCACATCCCTCAGGTTTTTTCTTGCCCTACTGATCTTTCTTGGCTTTCTCTTCCTCTGCTCTACCTCTGAATGCTAACGTGTGTCAGGGATAGTCCTGGACTTCTTCCTCATCAATATCTGTACATTCTCCTAGGTGATGTCTAGTTTTTTTATGTAGATATTTAATTAACATCTAGAACTTTAAAATGGCCCAAACACAACTCTTGATTTCTTAACCCCAAGCCTTCCAATCAGTTCCTCATTCAACTCTCCCCCTTTCCATAAACAGAATCATGATTCACCAGGTTGCTCTGTTTCAGGTTGCTCAAAACGTTGGAGACATTCTTGATTCTCTCTCCCTTATGCCTCATATGCAATCCATCAGACAGTCCAATTTACCTACTCCTGAAACATATCCAGCCTGTGTTCACATCTCTTATTCCCTCAGTGACTCCACCTCTCCTTAAGCCACCACCGCAGCAGTCTCCTAACTCCTATTTCTCCTTTAGTTCTACTCTAAGGATATGGCAACCCACTCCAGTATTCTTGCCTGGACAGAGGATCCTGCAGGCTACAGTCCATGGGGTCGCAAGAGTCAGACACAACATAGCGACTAAACCACCACTACTGACCCTTCTCCACACAAAAGCAGAGGGAAATTTAATTACATCTGATAGAGTCTTATCACTATCAAACTTCTTATCACTTCAGTGACTTCTTACCGCTATCAAACTTAAATACAAATGGCTTCCTCCGGCATATAAGCCAGGAGAAGCCAGCTCTGCCTACCTCTCCCACCTCTCTCCCACTCACCTGCTAAGTTACTTCCACACTGGTCCTTCCTCGTTTCCTCAAACCCACCCTGGGATTACTAGCTGTGCCCCTGAAGGTCATGTGGCCAGCTCCTCCTTGCCTTTCATGACTCATTCTGAAGGTCACCTCCTTAGAGGACTTCCGGTCACTCCATCTGAAAGTAGCCATCCAATCATTCACTCTCACATCAGCCTGTTTTAACTCTCTGCACACACTTGTCACCACGCAATATTTTCTTGTGGGTGTGTTTATTGTTTTACAATGACCCCACACTAGAGCAGAGACCTCATCTGTCTTAGTCCCTTCACTATCCACCGATGACAGTATCTAGCACATAGTAGGTACTCAATAATTACATATTTATTGAATTTAAAAACCACAAGGCAGTATAATTGAGTAACAGCACATAGCAATCGGGCCCAGATATAAGCTAAAACCAGATTGTTTCTATCTGAACTTGTTACCCTGCCTATAACCTTGTTTACAGCTGTGTGACCTTAAGCTTCCTTCTCAGCCATTCTGAACCTTGATTTGTTCATTGCTTCCATAGCAATGCCACTTACTGTGCTGAATTTTGAGAGGATTGCCTGAGATAGTGAAGGCATGTAAAAGAGTGTGCCTTGACCGTTATAGAACCCCAACAAATACTACCTATTTTTATTAATGGTGAGCCTCTGAGTGGCATTCCCACTCATTCCTCTGAGTGGCATTCCAAGTCCCAAGAGAAGGACTTGGGAAGAGACAAGCCCTCTGGCCCGAGACTGAACAAAAGCAGAGTGAGGGAGTGAAAACTCCACCTGCAGCCTTCCTTTACTCCCCATTGCTGGCCACTCTGTTATAATGCTGCTGTTGGCAGCGCCGTTCAACTGTACATAAATATTGGCTCTTTCTAATGGCACTGGATGGCGGCTGATAAAGGCATTGAGAGACAAGGTTATTGATGTCTGTCTCAGGGCCTCCGTGGGACCCAAGCCAGTGTTTTAGCGAGGATCCAAAAGTTGCATCAAGCCAATTGATTCTCTATCACCCCAGGAAGACACGTATTCGGGGCACTGGCAGTCTGGCAAGCAACTGCCTGCTTTAATGAAAGCACACAAACAGGTCTCTTTCCCAATGTGTCTCTTTCCCTGCCAGCTTGCAGGCCTCCAATCTAAAAGGTAGTTGGCGCTTGGGATTTCTACTGATGAAAACAATGGAAAGAAAGACCGAGGTAGGCAAAAGTATTTGACCTTGCTCCAGATGTCCCTGGGGAAACAAGTGCTCTTTGTGGCAAGTTTTCCATAGAGGGGATGTACAGAAAGGCGCTGGAGTGCTCCCCAGGGAGTTCTGGGTGGACAAGCTGCTGCATCATCTGGTGGAGGGCAAAGAGCCCCAGGAAGGAACCAGAAAAGCAGTGAACCCAGCTCAAGTCTCTGGTTGTCTCTGGGCTTTATGCTCCCATCAGTGACAAGGTACCTGACATACCATGGAGACATCCCAGACCATGAGGCCCACAGGGGCCAGAACTGTTGTTATCTGTTTGGTTGCCAGATCTCTACTAGACTGTGAGCCCCCTGAAGTCAGCAACTGTGTTTCATTCACCTCTAGATCCTCAAAGCCCAGCATGGTGCCAGGAACCCACACGTCGCTGGTAGATGTTTGTTGGCTAAATGCATAGACTTTGACCATATCCTCTCTGGCTTCTGTATAGAAGATGCAGACTTGGCCTTGTACCATGGAGATCACTCTCTGAGGGGCAAAAAGGCAAGAATGCCAGCAACGTGGAGAGCACTGTCCTGTGGGTGGGGAATTCTTGGGAAAAAAACTAATAGAATCCCAGGCCCGGTCCCCACCCCATTGTAATTTAACAGAACAGGAAACCCTCATGGCTACCTCTGGATTTTGTTGAATTGAGCCAGCTTTAAGCATTGCCCATGGCAAAGGCAAGGACTTCCAGGCTCATCCAATGGGCTGCCATTTCCTCCCCCTTCAACTGGTCCCACCTCCCTGGGAACAAAACTGAACAAAACATGGGTGTGAGTAAAGCAAAAGTGTTTGGGGTTGCCAATAGATTCACTCATTCTCTTATTCATTGTTCATTCATTCATCTACTCAACTAATGTTCCTTTAGCATCTGCTTTGCTTCAGGCCCAGGGATTTCCCAAGCAGTCCCACAAGAGGGAACAGCAAGCCTGTCATAGGTACTTAGAGAGCTTTTGCTCCAGGCCACTCCTCCAAGGCAGGGCTGATTATGAGGTGCTTGATCTCTGAGGCGGCAACTCCAATGGAAAGCATGGGGGCTGCAGGGGGGCTTGTGTGCTACTGTCTGCCCCTGCGTGAGGACTCCTCTCTGCACTGACCCAGGATGCCTGGAACCCCAGCACATAGCAGAGCTAGTGGTGACCTTGGCCCAAGGCATCGTGGGGTTCAGTTACTGAAATATCGAAAGGTGTGCACGTACATGCTAAGTCGCTTCAGTCGTGTCTGACTCTTTGCGACCCTATGGGCTTTAGCCCACCAGGCTCCTCTGTCTTTGGGATTCTCCAGGCAAGAATACTGGAGTGGGTTGCCATGCCCTCCTCCAGGGGATCTTCCCAACCCAGGGATCAAACCGGGGTCTCTGGGCAGGCAGGTTCTTTATCACTAGTGCTACCTGGGAAACCCATCAAAAGGTGCTCATGAGAAATTGGCTTCCACTCTCTGAGATGCCTGGTCTACCATGATGCTCACGGTGGAAGCTGGGGGAGGACATCTCAGCACTCTGGCCCATCTAATTTAATTTATAACTTACGTCACAGCAGCAACTAGTATGTATTGTTTACATTCCTTCTTAACACTTTGCCTAAATCCCTGGGTCTTTGAGATGGCTGGTATGTTCACGTCCAACTTATTGAAAGGTTTGAATGTTCTGGGGGAGGGGAAGCTGTGCGGGGGGGTGGGGGGGTACTGACAGCAGAAGATGGGGAGGGCCAGGGAGTCCTTAGCCCGAGCCATCTAGGCTACATCTAGCTTGAAGCATGGGATTCTGACAGGGGCATCTGTCTCTCATTGTCTGTGGCTCACATTTTCTCGGTGTGGGGAGCAGGGACTTGATCAGGGATTCAGTCCTCACTGTTGGCTTCTGAAAAGAAAGGAAGGGCATGAAAGATATGCCTGGGAAGGACGAATCTCGGCACATATTGTGTCTTGTTCACCGGGGGGGGGTTAATCATGACCTGCCAGTGTTGAGACAGGTTCAGAGTTGGGGGAGGAGGCGAGCTGGAAGTTGCCTGGGAGAAAACAAGGGAAATAAAAGGAAGCAGGGGAAAGAACATGTTGATTTATTTTGGATGCGATGTTCTTCGTATTACAGCATGCTTCCTTTCCAGTGGGTATAAGGAATTGACAAGACTAATGTAGATAAAGCTTTTGGAAAAACAAGTGTTTTTAACAAGACCATAATACAGGGATGGAGGCACGGTGGTGGAGGCCAGAGTGGGCAGAGGGGTTCTGGAAGGACTCAGGGCCACCAGAGGCTAGAGAAGGGTGTGGTGGAGAGGAGAGAGAGCGACCAGGGCAGACAGGGCTGAGCACCAAGTAGTCTCTCCCACCCACTCAGGGTAAAGAATCAAGAACCCTGGTGGTAGGTGAAGGCCGTGAGCTTTGTAATCTAAGATTGGCTAGGACGTCTCTGTGTCTATACATGGTCTTTTAAATTAATGATTGTGTGTAAGTATAGGTAGTGCTTTCTATGACACTTCTTGACTCTACGATAAGAGTGTTATTTGTTTTATATTTTAGATATTTCAGAGTGTATCAGGAAAGCAGGAGTAATAAGCTGTATTCCCTGAAAATAATCCCCAAAGGATTCCATGAAAACTTAAATGCATTAAAAAAAATCAATTTCTAGTTTTTTTCTTCCTATGGAAAAACACTTATGTGTGTGTGTGTGGTGTGTGCATGCCTGTACACTGTCAAAATTCAGACCCAGTCACACAGCTAGTGGTAGCCCATTTCTTGCAAAAGGGACGGTATTGCTTATAATCCTACTGCCAAACAATGAGTATTTTTTAAGGCCACTTGCCTCATTCTTTTGGGTCTAAATGAAATCTGTGAGCAACACACATGAACCACCATGTCCAGGAAAATAAAGAGATAAGTCAGTTAATAGAAACAAACATTAGGTTTGTTTGAGTAAAAAGAAATCGAGACATATGTTAGCTATTTCCTGATGAATTAATGACACAATTTAGCAGAGGGAGATGGTTTCAGAGATGCTTAGGAACCTGGGAGAACTGGGTGGATGGCTGATTTTGAGAGGAATTAACTGACACTCAGACACACTTATGCAGTGATGCCTCCAGACGCAGGGCATGGACTTTTGGTTTTGTTTTTTTTCTTTTTCCTTGCAGAGGTCACAAATCGAACTGGGCCAGCCACACTATATTTTCCTGTTCTCTTCATGTCCAAGGACACCCATTTGAGAAAATATTGGCCAGGATTCAAGATCATGGGCAGAATGAAACTCATGGGCTCTAAAGTGGTCAACTTATGAACTTAACCTTATTCCCAAAGTTTCCTTTTGTTGTTGTTGTTCAGTCACTCAGTTATGTCTGGCTTTTTGGGACCCCATGGACTGCAGCTCGCCAGGCTTCCCTGTCCTTCACCATCTCCCAGAACTTGCTCAAACTCATGTCCACTGAGTCAGTGATGCCATCCAACCATCTCGTCCTGTCACTCCCCTCTCCTCCTGTCTTCAATCTTTCTCAGCATCAGGGTCTTTTCTAATGAGTTGGCTCTTTTGCATCAGGTGGCCAAAGTATTGGAACTTCAGCTTCAGCATTAGTCCTTCCAATGAACATTCAGGGTTGATTTCTTTGGGATTGACTGGTTAGATCTCCTTGCAGTCCAAGGGACTCTCAAGAGTCTTCTGCAACACCACAGCTCAAAAGCATCAAAAGCTCAGACTTCTTTATGGTCCAAAGTTCCCTAACCAGTGGAATTAACTAGACAGAAATTGCTGGGCAAGTAGACTTTAGTGTGACCCGTGATCAGCATTCAATAACTATTGTTCAAATAGATGAATGAACTGTTAGGTGAAGAAGAACATTGTGGTGGAGAAAGGTCGCAGGTCAGTTATTGGATTTGTGATTTATGCATAAGAAGATGAGTAGTGATGTTTCAAGTGCTTTCCTTGATCACCTAGGAAAAAAGCAAGTTTGTAGTAGAGTGAATATCAATTACCAAGGGACAGAAAGAAGTAACTTGTCAGTGAGAGCATAATGAAGAAATTTAAGAAAAGATGAACTCCAGAATTCTAGGGGGAAAAGAATATTCAGAAATGTGGAGTCTCATATAGCTGATGGAGAATGAAGACTCAGATATAATGTAAGTTAGAGGGAAGGAACCGAGGCTGTTTGACACAAGAAAATCGAGGAAAAGCCAGCAAAGGAAGGTCAACTATCTAAAATTCACAGAACTTTAATTTATTTGGGATTTGCAAAACTCCTGAGGAATCCCAGTGTGCAGTTAAGTTGTGCTACATAAATATAAGGGCTTCTGTAGTCAAAGCAGTTCGTGAAACACTGAGTTAGACAATGATGAATTCACAGACCTCAGAGCCTTTAATACGATCATGTACACTGTCAGCCTCTATAAGGAAGACACAGTGCTGGCATTTCCCAAACTTAGTTGATGATAGGACACTTTTTTCTCAGAGCATTAGACAGAGGAGGGCTTCCCTGATAGCTGGGTTGGTAAAGAAACCACCTGCAAAGTGGGAGATCTGGGTTTGATCTCTAGGTTGGAAAGATCCCCTGGTGAAGGGAATTGGCTACCCTCTCCAGTATTCTGGCCAGGAGAATTCCATGGACTGTATAGTCCATGGGGTGGCAAAAGTTGGACACGTCTGAGCAACTTTCACTTTCACTTTCATTCGACAGAGTATGAAGAACATCAGGGTATTTGAAGAACATCAGGAAATGTTGAACATGCTTCATTTATGTTGGGTCTCTTTATAAAGAAAGCTGAGCGCCAAAAAATTGATGCTTTTGAACTGTGGTGTTGGAGAAGACTCTTGAGAGTCCCTTGGACTGCAAGGAGATCCAACCAGTCCATCCTAAAGGAGATCAGTCCTGGGTGTTCATTGGAAGGACTGGTATTGAAGCTGAAACTCCAATACTTTGGCCACCTGATGCGAAGAGCTGACTCATTTGAAAAGACCCTGATGCTGGGAAAGATCAAGAGCAGGAGGAGAAGGGGACAACAGAGGATGAGATGGTTGGATGGCATCACCGACTCAATGGACATGGGTTTGTGTGGACTCCAGGAGTTGGTGATGGACGGGGAGGCCTGGCGTTCTGCGGTTCATGGGGTGGCAAAGAATCAGACACGACTGAGCGACTGAACTGAATTTTGGACTGTGGTGTGTGTTGTGACAAGAAAAACATTAAGCTAAATGTTTAATTAAAGTTCTTGTCCTTGTCCTTGCCACTTGCTACCCGTGTGACTTTGGACATTATGCAATCCCTCTGTGCTCTCTCACATGTCCAATGATGATGAACAAGATGATACTGAAGTCTTATGCTGTCTCAGGCTTTATCGTTCTAATCGGTTCCCTTCGATTATTTGGAACCATGTGCATTTAAAGGATGGACGGGTGAAATCCATTCATCACTTGATTGATTTTCTGTCTCCCTCACTAAACTGTAAGTTCTGGGAAGGCAGGGTCTGCTTCTATTTTATACGCACTGTGGGAGCCGTAGTGCCTAACACAGGATGGAAACACAGTAGAAGTACATTTGGTTGAATGAATGAATGAATGAGTGACTGGCTTCATATTTTGGGACACCTCATGTCATGTCTACCAGAAAGAAAGATGGATTTTCAGCCTTCCTCCAATAGCAGAGTCAAGCTGACACACACATCCAGCAGAGAGATGCCACATGGACACTCTCCTGGATGGGGCTGGCAAGGCATCTGTATCTCTATGGACACCCTTACATCTCTGGGTTCCTGCATCCTACAGAGTCCAGAGGCAGGCTGTAGAAAGAGTTAGCATCTTCCTCTCCAGGAGCAGAGTGGCTCCTTCCCCAAGTCACTCTCCTGTTGGTGCAGCAGCTCGAAGCTCACAGATTGCCTTCTCACAAGACCGGAGCTGCCTGAACGTGGAGCTGATCTCTTCATTGTCAGCTTCTGCAGACTTGGTGGCTGGCAGTGAGAATCTATTTTCTCTCACTAAATTAATCACCGTTGGAAGCTGATCCCCTGGGGTTTCCCCAAACCCACACCACCATGCATTCTCATACCATTCTCACTCAGTCTGGTCTGTCTTTTCCATTCCCCCTCCTCCCTTCCCTCTTTGCCTCCCAACTCCACCCTCACACCTCCCCTCCCACTGCAGGCATTTGGGCTGAGGGGGGAGATGGTCAGAGGGGTGCTGGCCTGGCACTCACATCGGTCTCTGTGTGAATGTCCAGATGATGGGGTGTGACTGCCTGCCTCATGCTGGAGGGATTCGGACAGAGAAGGGTGGCTCAGCTCCTTCCGCTGGCTCACCTTTGGCCAATTTAAGTGTCTTTGGGGTCTTTTCTGGAGAAGGGTGGTGGCAGCAAAGTCACTCCATTAGGAAAATTGTTCCACTGAAAGCTGCTCTGCCCTGAAGATTGGGTTGGTCACATCTGGACTGAATTTGATCAGTATTGGTAGCACATTGCCACTTACTGCCTGTAAGGAGCTGGGGATTAACCTGATTTTTCTAGGACAAGGCTTTATTATCTTTCTCGATTAGACCTCTGTGGGCTCCTTGCTCTCTTATGGGAATAAGCTGTGTGTGTGTGTGTGTGTGTGTGTGTGTGTGTGTGTGTGTGTGTGATTAGTAAGGAGGTAAGGACAGAAGAGCATGGAAGCTTATTCTCTAGTAAGCCATCTGCACAATGAATGTTCATGTCCTGAAATATTTATGTTGAATCCTAACTCCCGAGGTGATTATATTGGGAGGTGAGGCCTTAGGGAGTTGGTTAGGTCATAAGGATAGAACTCTACTGTGTGAGATTACTGCCCTTATGAAAGAGACCCCAGAGACCTCCCTCACCCCTTCTATCATGCAAAGACACAGTGAGAAAATGGTCATCCATGAATCAGAAAGCCAGCTCTCACTAGACACTGAATCTGCCAGCACCTTGATCTTCGACTTCCCAGCCTCCAAAACAGTGCAAAGTAGATCTGTCTATAAAAGGCACCTCATCTATGGGATCCTGTTACAGCGGCCTGCAGAGACTAAGACACCTTCTTCTGGATGCTATGAGCACTACAAGAAGTCACTCAAGTGAATGGAGAAAAGGGGAAGTAGAGTCAGATCATAGGCCCATAGACCCCTGCCCAGGTGGTGCCAACCCCTTGCCCCCAAACCCATCCATTGTTTCTGGGAACGGGAGCTTGGAGTAGCCTGAATCTCATTGCAAACAGAGAAATGGTGGCCTTGTTATTTTGTGGCCTTCATAGCTCTAGCTACACAGAGAATACTTCCTGGAGCAATAAGGTTTTAAACTTTTGGACAATTGGAAGTGGGAAGCCGTATTGTTCTATCACCCTCATAGAAAGTGCGGGTCTCCAGAGGTGGAGGGCAGCAGGCTCTGCACCCTTCTGTTGCATAAGAGTTTGAGAGGATGGTTCCCTGCTACACACCCCTCCTGCTCGCCGCAGCAGTCCCAGCAGTCTGCATGGGAGGAGAATTGCCATCCGTCTCTGGGCGAGCACCTTTCAGGAGGGTTAGCCTCTCTGCCAGCGTTCTGGGGCCACGTCTGGTTCACAGAGACACTTTCCACGGAGCCCCTCACTCCATCCTACACAGAAGATGGTGGGAGTCAGGAGAGGGCAGTACTGCCTTCCAGTGAAAGCACATTTAAAGTAGAATCTGAAATTAAAGAAAATCCCCTCTCCCTAAAGACACCTGAGGTGGATTTAGATGTGGGAAGAGTGGAGGCTCCGAGCCACTCTGAGTGCGAGCATTCTTCACCTCTCCGAGCCTGTGTCTTTGTCTAGAACAGGGAATTCTAATCTCCACTCTGTAGGGTCATTGTGAGGATTTACGAGCTTCTGTGTAGAAGCAACTGGCCCCTGGGGAGGCTCGCAGTAAGTGATAGCTCTGATTACAATATTCATAATCACAAATGAGCGTTGGCAGTAATTAATATGTTTTAACTTTTTCAATGTGTTTTTCTGTTTGTTGCTGCAGGCTTAATTCCAGTACCAAGAGCCTAGTTTAGCAAAGTGTGGATTTAAGATCCTTAATTTGTGCATTTCTTCCCCTTCAGGATTAAAACCATCCTTGAGGGTCTTGTGTGATTCAGGAACCATCTCTGGTGACCAAAAACCATTCAGTGAGCAGAATCTACTGAGTGCAAAGAGTATGCTCAGGTGTGCTGGGACCTTTGCATTAGTGCTAGTTCTGGTCAGTGAAGGAGGATGGAAGAAGGTTCCCTAACCCTGGCCCACCCTGAGCTCGGAAGAGCCAGCCTCAGGTTGAGGGCAGGGCCCTGCGGCGGAACAAGCTCCAGTCTCTTTCACCGTGCTTCTTATATCCTTGCCTTTCCTCCCATAAAAAGTATTTCTGGTCATTGACTCTGCCCCAGAGTCACTTTCCTGAATCCAGTCAATGAAGTCTTTTCCAGAGGAGGTCATTTCTTAAGTCTCACATCACTTTTGTTGTTATTTAATCACTGAGTCATGTCCGACTCTTTGGGATCCCATGGACTGTAGCCTGCCAGGCTCCTCTCTGTCCGTGGGATTTCCCAGGCAAGAATTCTAGGGTGGGTTGCCATTTCCTTCTCCAGGGGATCTTCCTGACCCAGGGATCGAACCTGCATCTCCTGAGCCTCTTACATTGGCAGGCAGATTCTTTACCACTGAGCCACCAGGGAAGCCTTCACATCATCATAGGAGGAATTTAAAAAGCCCATCCTCTGGTTGGCAGGAGAGAGAAGCGTGCTGCCTGAGAGATGGCAGATTTCACCCAACTCCCCTTCCTGGGCTTTCTGATGGATGAGCCATGGGGTGACCTGCAGTGTTTCCTCAAAGGTTTCCTCACAGCTCGTGCTCTGACAGTCTTCCCCTGCACCCCACCCCTCCCGCTCCCTCTTACTGGAGCCCACCAAGAGAGCCAGCTTGCCCTTGGCTGTCTTTGGCTTCAGCCTCCTCTGGGTCCTGTGGCATCCCCGGCCAGCCACTCACTCACTTGCAGCTTCAGAGTCTCATTTGACACTGGCCGGTCTCTCCTTCCTCCTCTTCTTTCTTGGCTTAGATGCTGTCTGCTGGGCTGATCCATTGCTGGAAGCTATTCTTCACTCCTCAGCCCCATTGCTCACAACAAAAAGTATGTTGACTCCAAATAAGAGATTTGGACTTAGAAAGGAGGGCTCACCTCAGCCATTGCTTCTCCCTGGCCCCACATCCTTCCTGTCCCCCTTTGTCTGTGTGCACCCACACTCTGTCCACACCTGCAGCCCCCCAGCCACACCAGAGCCCCCCAGAGGTCTTGCTCTTTGCCGGCACTGTACTAAGTGCATACCGTACTATCTATGAAGCTTCAATCTTCATGACAGTCCCATAAGGAAGTACTAATGTGATCCCCATCCCAGAGGGAAGTTCAGATCAGTTCCCTAATTTGCCAAAATTCGTACCACCAGAAACCGGTATCGCCAGCATTTAGACCCAGACAGTCTTGTCCCAGGGTCCACTTGAAGCCATTTATCTATGCAAGGATGCATACAAAACAGATAATGCTGCTATTTTGTTTTTAGACACGCGTTGGTATTTAGTCCTCACACTCAGACCCCATGTGCACACAGTGTCCCTTTATTCCACCCCTCCTCCCACTGGTCCTCTGTGTGCCTGCCCCCACCCCTCCATGCTCCTTCACTGCAACTCTCTCTGTCTCAGTCGGCGCTCCAACTCCTTGCCTCTCTGCCTCCGGCCCTCTTGCATTTCCACAGCCCCAGCGCTTTGCTGCAAGCTGTCTGCCTTTGTACATTTCTCCTAATCTTCCCATCTCTCTCTCCTGTCTCGGCATGAATGTTTTAGTTGACAGTCTGCCAGCATCTCTCCTCTGCATCTCTGTCAATATCTCTTTCTTTCACTGCCCCTTTCCCATCTCAACACCCTCCTGCCTTCTCTGCCATGCTTCTCAGTCTTCCCCTCTTGTTCATTTAGCGGTCCCATTTATTACATCAGGGTGCAACCAAAAGCATTTCTGTCCATGTCTCTGCCTCCCCTGCTCCACCCTCTTTGCCTCCACCGAGACTCTCAGCTGTAGACAGGAACCAGCTTCAATCCAAGCTCTGTTCCTCGCTGAAGAATAACAGCTCAGGATGCACAAAGGCACAAGACAGAACGTCTCTGTGTTTCAAGAGACATCCCGGTCTCTTGGGCAAAATGACTTCTCTTGGTTTATTTATAAACTCTGGGGCTGAGGAGTGGCCCGCATTCAGATGGAGCAGCTGGCTGGCTGGCAATGGGGTTCAGTTGGGGGCCTATGTGGTTCTCGGTCAGGACTTTCTCTCAAAGCCAAGGCCAGGTTGTGTTTAGGAGGAGGCTACACAGTCCTGGGGGAGCTTCATCTCCCGCTCTGTGCCCATAGGCAAGCTGAGGCAGGATGGCGGAGGAGCTACAGATTTAATGGAGGGGCAGTGACTGGTACCTGAATCCCCCTACCCCTTGCAGGTAAGCCCTGAAGCCGGAGCAAGAGATGACTCGAGTTGGAAACAGAATCCAGGCTTTGCTCCTCCCTCTGAAGAATTCTCGGCTCCTCTGCTTACTCTGCCCCCAGTCCTCATAGGGATGGCTTTTGACTTTCCAAAGAACTCACACTTACTCACTCGACCCTGGCCCCTTCCAAAGAAACTTCAACTCTTCCAGCCTCACTCCAATCCCTCCTTTCCTCAGTACCACCCTCTACCCCCATGCAGTCCTTTGTTTTTAGTCCATGTCTTGTCAATAACAGTCTGTGACATTGCCTTCAGGGCTGGGGACAGCGCCTTGTGATAGAATGCTCCTATAACTGGGCATTTGGCCCAGCATAATTGGACTTGGGTATTTTGATGGTGGGATCGTGTCTTCCATTACTGTGGTCTCTCCCCCTTCCCCTGCAGTTGGCCTAGCATCCAGCACCCAGTAGGTGTTCAGTAAACACAGTTAATGGTCCAGAGGTCTGGCACCTGGCCAGAAATTTGGAGACCTCTGGCCAGTGTCCTTGCTGTCAGGTCCAGCATACTGTCCCACAGGGCAGGGAGGATGCGTGATGTTCAGCAAGCTTCAGCCCAGCCTCAGTAGTGCTGCAGGTTAGTTCCCAGATGCTAGCAATGGAGGCTGGGGCTGTTTAAGCGAGACTGCCCAAAGGGCCACCTTATTTTACCCTGACCCTTAAGGATAAATTTTATCAATAGCAAAATAAACAGAATGAGCTGAAAGAGTTCTCTTTTCTTGAGCACCACATCACTGCTCACCTTACTTGAATATTCACTGGGAACACGGACAGACACAGTCACAGGGAGAAGGAGGGCACCTAGCTACTCTGGAAACAGGAGGCGGCACAGCCAGTCACTGCGGCCGACCACAGCTTTCCATCACACTCAGGTGCTGTGGGTGGTCTTGCCTGAATGGTGCTTCCTAGTCTCTCTGCCTTCCCAGAAAGGCAAGGCCATGGACCCGCAAGGATTTTCCTCTCTGTCTCTCCAACCCAAACCACTGTGGTGTCCTACATGGTTTCCCTGTCTCTGCCAAGCCCTAGGTTGCAGGCTGATTGTGTTTAACTGCGTTTATTTCATCATCAGTGCCATCTTTGCTTCCTGAATGCTGTCTTTGAGATCACCCTTTGCTCAATGCCCTGCAGCTGCAAGGTAGCCCATTCCCAGGCGCTTCTCCCAGGACTGTCTCTGGGTTGGGAGAAGAATGGAGAGAGTGAGAAAGCATCAAGAGAGACTTCCCTGGTGGCTCAGGGGTAAAGAATCTGCTTGCCAATGCAGTAGACACGAGTTCAACCCCTGGTCCAGGAAGATCCCACATGTTGTGGGACAACTAAGCCCATGGGCCACAACTACTGAAGCATGCATGCCCTAGAACCCATACTCCACAACAAGAGAAACCACCACAGTGAGAAACCCACCCACTGCAACTAGAGAGTAGCCCCCGCTTGCCACAACCAAAGAAAATCTCATGCAGCAGTGAAGACCCAGTTCAGCCCAAAACAAATAAATAAAATTACATATAAAAAAAGAAAGCAGCAAGAGAGGTAGGTAGGCAGGCAGGGAGGCAAGATCATTCCAACACCATGTCCCGCAGAAGGAACCCTTATGTGAATTTAAGAGTGGCAGAAAGGTGGCCAAGCCTACAGACTGGTTTCTGTGGCTGGGAGGGCAGAAGACAGAATGGTGGTTTTCAAACCTGGCTGTAAACAAGAATGACCTGGGGCCTATTTTAAAAAATACAGATGCCAGGGCCCCACCTTAGGGATTTTAATTCTGTAGATCCAAGGTGGCTGAGCAGTAAAGAATCCACATGCAATGCAGGAAACACAGGTTCAATACCTGGGTCAGAAAGATCCTCTGGAGAAGGAAATGGCAACCCACTAAGGTATTCTGGCCTGGGAAATCCCAAGGACAGAGGAGCCTGGCGGGCTACAGTCCATGGGGTTGCAAAAGAGTTGCACACAACTTAGTGACTAAGCAACAACAGATTCAAGGTAAGGAAAGGAAATCTGATATTTAAAAGGCACACACTCTCCCCCCACCAGGTTGGCCCACGTCGGCGAGGCACAGTAGTCTACCCCAGTTCATCTCCCTGGAGAGGGAATACGGGCATCGCTCATTTCTACTTCCCTCATCCTTAGTACTGTCCTTTCTGGGATGGCTGAGGGTAAGAAAGAAGAGATTTTGTGTATCAGACTGGATTGCGGAAATAATTGAAAGAGTCACCACGATAGCTAGTAACGAATCACAGGTACCATGAGCTAACTCTTAAGCTGTATAATTGATGCCCATTAGGAATAGCTTTTTCTTTATAATCTTCTAGAAAAGAACGAACATTTGAAGGTGCCTAATGCATTTCTCTGTGGGAAAGCATTCATTTCCGCTGGCACTTACTCCTAGTCCTCTGACTTCTTCCCTCCTCTTTCTCTGTCACTCTTGATCTTCCTTATTCTACTTAATAGAAAACACCTTTCATTTCCGTAGCCCTTTATAGCTTTCAAACCTCTTTTCTATGTATTATTTCTCCCCAACAAGAATCCAGCGAGGCATGCAGAGATTTTTAATTCCCAGTTAATAGATGAAGTTCAAAAACATTCAATGACTTGGGTAAGGTGGCTTTAGCAGTAAGTAGTAAATAAGGGTTTTGTTCTCATTGACCTAGGCTCAGCCCGCTGCCGGGGCGATGCCTGTCTTAGGTCTTTTCCTGGAACTCCACCCCCTTCCTGCTGCCTTGGCTTTTCCTCCCAGGACAAAGTTATCAGACAAACAATTGGTCAGAGATTGCTGCACCAAAAGGCCTGTGTGCACTGTGGTGGAAAGGTCTTCCCTGGTGGCCCAGAGCTGGGAAGGAGGGATGAGCTCTGACATGCCCTCCTCCTCTCAAGGGGATGTTTCTCCTGCTGCTGCTGCAAAGAACTAAGACCATGATGGCAGAGGGCCACTCGCCTGCCCAGCTACAGAGGAATGGTGTCACCCAGGGCAGAAGCATGGTGGGACAAAGGAGGCATATCAAGAAAGAAGGACAGGGTTTCCCTGGTGGCTCAGTAGTAAAGAATCTGCCTGCCAATGCAGGAGACATGGGTTTGATCCCTTGTCCAGGAAGATCCCACATGCCTCGGAGCAACTAAGCCTGTGAGCCCCAACTATTGAGCTACGGAGCTGCAACTACTGAAGCTCAAGCGCCCTAGAACCCGTTCTCTGCAACAAGAGAAGCCACCACAATCAGAATCCCTTGCACTGCAGCAAAGAGTAGCCCTCGCTCCCCACAACTACAGAAAAGCCCATGTGGCACAGCCAAAAATAAATAAATAGTTTTTAAAAAGAAAGGACAAACTTTTCTTGAAATATTTATTGATCTGCTTTAGATAATGGATCTTAATGTTTCTTTACCTTTTTAAGCAATCTGTTATAAGGATTGTTTGCTTTTAAAATCTTCTATTGTCACTTTGGTTAAGTATTGTTCCACAGTGACTATGATCCTATTTGACAAAGTATTTTAAAATCTTTTAATAGCTTTGAAAATCTTTCTCTAATAATATCCTGAATGAAGTTTTTTTGACCTCTAGCTAACTCTGGGATGCTTCTGAGGGTCCCTGAAACAACTCAAAGAGAGATATTAAACTAATTAGGCTCATTTAGTATGTTAATTTACATGGTAAACATTGTCAAATGAGTGATGATAAACCTTCTTGGGTTATACTGTAAAGCTAAGTGTTATTATATAAAATTATTAAAATCTAAATATTGCTAACATTAAAAAAAAAAGAAAGAAAGGCCCCCAGAAGCCCAAGGGGTAGTAGAAAAAATCCACAAGAGAACCTCACCAAATGTCCTCTAGCCACATTGTGGACATGGTCCCCCCGACTTTGCATTCCAGCTCCATATGCCTTCTGGCAGTTGAGGAATTAGTGCTGTTAGATTCCCATCCACGTTTCAGCTCTTCTTTCTGGGTCTCCAGAAAGAAAGCACAGTGTGTTTTTAATGAAAAAGCACAAGGTGGGGAAGTGGGAAATCATGCCACTGGGAATCCACATGCCTAACCCCAAGATGTGTCTCTGCTACTTGTGGCTTCAGGCATAACTGGACACTTACTTGCAGAGCCTCAGTCTCCTCACCTGTTAAATGGGGACAGTGGTAGATGCCTCCTAGTGCTGTGGTGGCTGTAGTGAGATTGTGTGCAGAGGAGCTGGTGCTTGATAAAAATCTAGGAGATCTGGGTCCTCCTTGGGGCTCCATCTCTAACTACTGCATAACTCCTTGTGCAGGGAAGTTCCAAGCTCCTTCTGAAATGAGCACTGAATAGCTCTATCTATATGAGAGTTTCTGAGAATGGAAAATGCCATACAAATATAAGAAATGATTCATATATAAGAGGAGTAGATAAGTGAAGAAGAGAGGGAGAGAGCTTCCTTTCACTTCTTGGTGGTTTCTTCTCCTATTTAGTTTTTTTGTTTGTGGCTGATGCCTCCTCTGGCCTTTCTAACTGTGATTCTCATCATCAGTCTCTTTTGAGTGCTATTAGGGGGCTCATCATTGTTTCAGTCCCAAAGAGAGTGACCTGCCAGCTGTCCCACCCTCTGCACAGAGCCAGATGTGCATGGTCTGGCCACTCACCAGGTTAGTTAGGAGCTGCCCGGGCGTCTCCATCAGCGGTCATCAAGCGGGCTGCAGCTGAGCGTGGAGGGGTGAGGTCTGCGTCCTGCCCTCCGGGGGCTGATGTTCAAGAGGCTTGGCTTTCTCTCTGGAGTCAAAGGTAGTTCAGCGTAGCCCACCCTCCTCGCAGGTTTCCCGTGGGGATTAATGCAGACGATGATGCTGAGCCTTCAGTGAGATATCAAGTATGGCTAAATCATAGCTCTCTTACCCTAATCTTATCACCTGCCATTAAAGACCAGAATATGAAAGGCTCACATTTGTAAAGCCCAGCACGGTACCTGCTGCTGTGCTGCGGCAGAGACACTGGAAATAGTTCTCCTTCCCAGCAGTTACTATGGCACCACGCACTGCGATACGAATACCCCCACACCACACTTGAGCGTTAACCCTGATATTCAGCCTTCCCTTTTGCATCCGCCCACAATCAGGTGTGTTGTCGGCAGCATCTAGGGTTTCCAGGACACCTGTCATCCCGCCAGAGTGACACCACTCACCCAGGAACCCGGCCCCCTCCACACTTCTGTGCATGAGGCCGCCTGCCAAAATGCAAGTGACAGCTGTCTAACAGCTACGGCCGGGTCCTCTCAGGGAAGCAGGCACTTAGACCTCGGGAGGATGGTGGGATGTCACCGCTCAGAGAGCAGCAAGGCCTGGCGGGAGACAAGCTTCCCTTTTAGACAGGAGGGCACCCACATGCTGGGCCTTCTCCCCTGGGTGTTTGTCGTTGTGCTCTGTTTGCACATCAGCGCTGGCGATTTCATCTGTGCCTTGTGTGTGTGTGTGTGTGCATCTCTGCTGTGTAGACTCACAGTGACACCTGTGTGCCTGTGTAGACAGTGTGCATGTGGGAGTGTGGATATGCTGCACACTTGTGAGTGTACGGCGCGGTTCAGAGGAGTTATGAACACAGTCTTTGTATTCCAACTGCTATCTGAGTGACACTGGGGCTCAGGAAGGGTGAAGGGCCCGTGGCTCTGGGTGGATGGTGCCAAGCTGGGCCACCCTCGATGAGGCAGGTTCAGGAAGGTGGCTTGGAACGCTCTGCAGTTGCCTGTGCCACGTTAGGGGATCCACAGAGCTCTGTTTGCTCAGGCATTGCTAACAAGTCCGTGGTGACAAGCCAACGTGCACAATGGACAGAGCGAAAAGCTGAGAAGAGGGTCCTTGTCCTTCTGGCCACTCTGGACTATGCTTCACTTTTCCTTGGCAAACTTGATGCGATCTCCCTGTGCTATGTAACTGGAATCCCCTCACCCTGCAGAAGGAAAAGCAGGCTCTATAGTCCTTTTCCACCCCCGTCTCCCCACATACTGCTCCCCATTCTCCTGTTCCCTTCTTTTCTCTCTTTCTGAGCTCCGACTGAATTAGATTAGTCACATTCTTAATTAACTGTGCTGGAAAGAGCTCTATTAGGTATTAAATGTTTGTCACAATCCAATTAAAAAATCCATCACAGTAGGGCAGGTTCTCCGAGGCCCAGCAAATTGATGCCGGGTGTCCGGGTGTTTTCCTCCCTGCTAGGGAACGGGTAAGGGAAGCAGGACCCAGAAGGCCAGAGGGGCAGGCGGCCTCACAAGGCAGGGACAGCCATGGGAGGGGCTGCTCAGGGAGGCTGCCTGCTCTCATGCAACGACATCACAGTCTGAGCATCCCCAGTGCGTGGAGGACTCAGCCTTAGGATCATCAGACTTAGGGGAATCAGCCTTCCCAGGTTGCATGGGACTGTCTCAAAGGGGCTGGTTGGTCACCTGATCTGCAGTATCACAGCTTCCCCTAATTTCAAGGGCAATGGGGTTAGGCCAATGGTGTGTGTGTGTGTGTGTGTGTGTGTGTGTGTGTGTGTGTGTGTGTGTATGTGTGTGTGTGTATGCATGACCCATGTATGGGGATTGGGTATACTGTGATGGAGAAAGGCAAGATTGATAGCTTAAGTCTGACGGGAAGGCTTCTGGCTCAAGCATAAAGAATGGAATCTGATGGAGTTGGGGATGTAGTTTCCAGGGATCTGGCTTTAGGCCAGAGCTGCCGTTCAGAACTATCCCATCTATTCCATTTTAAAGAGATGCGCTCAGGAGGAGAGCTGTCTGGTGGTAAAAAGAAAAAAATAAGCCTTCAACGCTGGGTTCCCAGCCTTTCTTCCTGAGCTTTCATCCCTGGGTCCCCAGCTTTTCTTCCTTGACCCTTTCTCCTTTTCCTTAAACGTTCTCCAGGTGGGAGCCCTCCCTTTGCGCCTTCTCCCTGGCCAGGCTGGACACACACAGATCTCCTGGCTCTCTGACCATTGAATGGAGGGCTCGTTTCAGCATCCCCTGTGTCCCGCACATCACACCACCCCTCCCACTCCCTCTTGGAGCCAGGATGGAGAAGAGACGAGGCAGCGTTGTTAATCCACAGAGCTGGGCCCCAAGGTGAGATAGTGAGAGGGGTGAGGTGCCTCTGCACCACCCACCCTTAATCATACCTCATGCTTTGCAACGTCAAGTCTCCTGATGCATTTTCTGAGTTTCTTGTTCTTTGGGTGCCTCTTTTGTAACTCTGTTAACCAACGATAACTATACAATTGGGGCTTCTTATGACTAGCATGCCAAAAACATCTTTTCACTCTCAGTTCTTCCCAATTCCACTCTCCATTCTTTCCATTTACACTGCCCTCTCCTACACCAGCAGATCTTGACATTTAACCTCCTGGGAAGACCTTCTAGATTAATCCTGCCTAGGGAAAGTCTTTATTCACTCAATTGTGAGGCCCTGTGGGGGAGGAAGGAAGCGTGGCTCGTTTGTCTGAATCCCCTCAGCTCTGGGCCTGCAGAGGAGGTTCATAGGAGACAATTAAAAGTGTTTGTTGAGTGACTAAATGAACAAGCTCACATTCAAGACTCTCTTATTTATTCTTCCAGTGTCTCAAATATGCTTGCCCCTCTGCTTCTGCATAAAGTAAACATTTAAACATTGGTCCAGCACCTACTCGTCCTTCTGAAAGCGTCTACCTTCCCTATGAGACTCACCTTGTCTGTCTCAGCTTATAAATCACAAGGAGCAGGACTTCTATATGCTTAATTGCTGCCCCATGAAGTCTCCGGACAAATGGAGTCCTTGGTGCTGACTCGGTATTCGTCCATTTGTTCTTTAATCATCTGTCGTGTGCTAACATCCTGAGCCAGAACAAGCGCAGGCTTAAAGAGAACTGGAGAGAAATGTCACATCCCGACTCCCCTTCCAAGAGCTCACAATCTGGGGATAAGACATTCACTGGGAATAATGAAGTAGAGAGTCAAGGCAGATTTTACTTAAGGGCTCCTGGTGGATGATGCGGGGCTTCAGGAATTCAGACAGGTGAGGGCCTCGGGGTACCAAGGCTCAGAGGATGCCTCACAGCCTGAGCTGGCTGTCAGGAGATGGGAGGCCCTGCAGGAGATATGCAGACATGGAATCAGAATAAGTGTGTTGATTGCAGGAAAAGAGTGGTGACTAGCCTGGTGGGAAGCAGCATTTCAGAACTGAAAGGGAATATGAATGGGAGCTGATGACAATGATAAATCAAACCCAAACTCTGCAGGATGCACCTGCTTCCTCTTCCGTTGTAAAGCCCCGAGCCAGCTGGGAGCCCAGGGTCACTTGGCACAGGGAGATGTTCGGAAAGTTCTCAGGTGCTACCAGCAAAAGGATTTGTGGGGTGTCTTCTGAGTTGGTTAGAATCCACATCTCTGAATTCATGGGGTTTTGGCCTGGACACCAACTGGCCTCACTGAGAAGGTGTGTAGAAATTTCCTTTTGTGGGGGAGTGACAGGCTATCAGCCAATGGATGTTAAGTGACAAAGCTTATCCTCACTTAGGGAGAAGGGTGACACTTAGGACAGCCCCTCCTTTGACTCACAGCTCTGAAAACAGAAAATCAGTGATTGAAGTCAGCACGTCTCTTTTCCTATTGCGGCACCAGTCTCTGTGCTGACTCAGAGGTCAAAGTCAGGATGACTGATGAGTAAGGATGCCAGACCCGGGAAGTCTCCTCCCCATCCATGTCGGCCACAGGTAGATAAGGCTGGGTGGGGATGGGGATCTGGAGACCAGGTGGGCAGGGCAGGTGAGGAGCACTTGTGGAGAACTTGTACTTGTGACTCAGATGGTAAAAAAATCCACCTGCAATGCAAGAGACCAGGGTTTGATCCCTGGGTCAGGAAGATCCCCTGCAGAAGGAAATGGCAACCCACTCCAGTATTCTTGCCTGGAGAATTCCATGGAGAAAGGAGCCTGGGTGGTTACAGTCTCTGGAGTCACAAAGAGTCGGACACGACTGAGCGACTTTCACTTTGCACTGGACACTCTACCTGAGTCATGGCATTGGGTCTTCACAACAAGTCTGCAAGGTTTTATTATCTCTATTTTCCTAATGAGGAAATTGAAGCGGTGAGATAAGTAACTTGCCCAAGGCGACTGTGTGTGGAGCGAGAGTCTGAATCTTTCCATCCGTCTCTTTATTCAAATATATTCTGAGGATCCTCTAGGAGACCTCAACCACGCTTGGCCACTGTACTGATGCCCTTTAGTGGAAGGTCAATATGCCCCATCACGCAGAAGCCAAGGCACAGCTCTCAGGCTTCCTTGGGTAAGGAGAGCACACGATGGGGCTAGCAGATCTGGTCAGGGCTATCCTGAGTGCTTATTTTCTACCAGGACAAGTCTAAGTTTCTGAGCCTATTAGGATCAGAATGTGGACATGAGTCCTGCCCGTAGGGTTGCCAGACTTAGCAAATAAAAAAACAAGAGCCCCAGTTAAATTTGAAGTTCAGATAGACAATGAGGAAAATTTTAGTATTAGTAAGTCCCATGCAATATTTGGGACGTGTGCATACATAGTCATTCAGTCATGTCTGACTCTTTGTGACCCCACAAACTGTAACCCGCCAGGCTCCTCTGTCCATGGGATTCTCCAGGCGAGAATACCAGAGTGGCTTGCCATTTCTTACTCCAGGGGATCTTTCTGACCCAGGGATTGAACCCATGTCTCCTACATTGGCAGGTGGATTCTTTACCACTGAGCAACCGAGGAAGCCCATTTGGGGCACACATTATTCTAAAAAAAAAATTGCTGTTTATCTGAGATTCAAATGTAACTGGGTGTCCTTTTATCTGGCAATCTTACCTCCTTGCCGCCTGTCATTGCCACAGTGTTGAGTGAAGGACAGAATCTCCATATTCATTCAGGAGTCAGGGCAAGGGGCGGAAGTGCCTTGGGTAATAAACAGCCTCTGCTCGCTCTGCAGGAGTCAGGGTGGTCCCACGCCCCTCAGAACGGCCAGCTTTTCCATACACAAGACAGCAAATCTGTCCAGCTGTGCAGCATCAGCTCCTGGGAGGGGCTCTGTTCCTGCTTCTCACATCTCCTGAGAACTGGGCACGGGATGATGGGGAAGCTTGGTGGAGACCTGCGTCTGGTTGGCCAGACGCCTCAAACTGCAAACTCAGTAGGTCCAAAGCTGACCTGCCATCTTTTCCTCACATTTGCACCTCTCACCTTATTTCTTTTTTTTTAATATATTTTATTTATTTTTTTATTTTTATTTTTTTTTAATAAATTTATTTATTTTAGTTGGGGGCTAATTACTTTACAATATTGTAGTAGTTTTTGCCATACATTGACACGAATCAGCCATGGGTTTACATGCGTTCCCCATCCTGAACCCCCCTCCCACCTCCCTCCCCATCCCATCCCTCTGGGTCATCCCATTGCCCCAGCCCCGAGCATTTGTCTCACACATCGAACATGGAATGGTGCTCTGTTTCATATATGATAATATACATGTTTCAATGCTATTGTCCCAGAACGTCCCACCCTCACCTTCTCCCTCAGAGTCCATAAGACTGTTCTATGCATCTGTGTCTCTTATTCTGTCTCACATATAGGGTTATCGTTACCATCTTTCAAACTCCATATATATGCATTAGTATACTGTATTGGTGGGAATGCAAACTAGTACAGCCACTATGGAGAACAGTGTGGCGATTCCTTAAAAAACTGGTAACAGAACTGCCATGTGACCCAGCAATCCCATTGCTGGGCATACACACCGAGGAAACCAGAATTGAAACAGACTCGTGTACCCCAATGTTCATCGCAGCACTGTTTACAATAGCCAGGACGTGGAAGCAACCTAGATGTCCATCAGCAGACGAATGGATAAGGAAGCCGTGGTACATATACACAATGGAATATTACTCAGCCATTAAAAAAATACATTTGAATTGGTTCTGTTGAGATGGATGAAACTGGAGCCCATTATACAGAGTGAAGTAAGCCAGAAAGAAAAACACCTTATTTCTTATAGTGGTGAATGGGTCACCAAAACTAGAAACTTCTCTTGGTCATTATCTCTTTCTAGAAACACCCCAGTTATTCAGTAGCCATGTGCTATCCCTTTCCCTCTTCACTTCTTTCCATTATGTCCTCCTCTCCTCCTTTCCAGGTCATTACCTAAGTTCCAGCCATCTTCACTCTTCCTCTGAATTATTTAAGTAACTTTTAATTCATTCTTTTTCCAATCCAGCTCTTGTGGCACATGCTCAGGGTGATCTTTTCAAGATATAAACCTGACGGTACACTTGTCCATATTCAGATTGTCACTGGTCCCCTGTTAAAATCATGTTAACACCCTTGGCTTAGTATATGAGCCTGTGATGATTTGCACACTCTGTACATCTTTAGACCCATCCCCCTCTTCTCCCATTTTCATCCCTCTCTCCATCCATCTGAAACCATTGCACTTCCTGAATGTATCATGCTCTTTCCTGACTTTGTTGTTCAAAATTTGACTCAACTGTCATCTCCTCCAGGAAGTCTTCCCTGGTTCAGAGATTACACAGATGTTTCTCTGAGTTTCCCCAACACTCTGGGCATGCTCAGATAATCACTTATCACACTTTTGTATTTGTTTAATCCTGTAGGAAGCACTGTGTCTGCACATAGTAGGTGCTCAATAAACCATAACTCAATAAGAAAATAAACAATTACAAGATTGAAAATTTATTATTTACCAACTCTCTTGGTTCACAAAATGCCAACCTAGGCTAAAATCACTTCCATTTTCCTCCATTTGTTCAGATGCAAGCCCTCTCTCTCTTCTTTCCCTCCTTTCTGTGTGAGATGGTAGGACTAGCCACTCATGCCAGGCTTCATGTCCTGAATTTGAGACTCTCGGACCTGGAATGGCAAGATCCTAAAGTTATGGAAATCCCCATAATAAGATAAAAGACTCTGTATGATTTCAAAAACTCTTTACTTTTTTAAACTTTTAAGGTCTTCCCTCATAGCTCAGTCAGTAAAAATATACCTGCAATGCAGGAGACCTGGGTTCAATTCCTGGGTTGGGAAGATCCTCTGGAGAAGGAAATGGCTATCCACTCCAGTATTCTTGCCTGGAGAATCCCATGGACAGAGGAGCCTGGCAGGCTACAGTCCGTGGGATCACAAGAGTTGGACATGACTTAGTGACTAAACTACCACCATGTCTCCCAGGACTGCAGCTGCCAGTGCCCCTGACCACGTGGCAGGCCACTGTCAACCCACACCCCTGCCAGAGACTCCCAAACACTCACAGGTAAGTCTGGCCGAGTCTCTTGTGGGGTCACTGCTCCTTTCTCCTGAGTCCTGGTGGGCATAATAACAGACTCTGTATGATTTCAATACCGCTAGACCATTAAATTTCTGCACCCGATCTTATGTCTCTGGGTGTGTTGCAGTGTCTCCTAGTTTATAGTCTATGGGAACTTGAACGGAATTTGTATCCTACTATTGTGTGAAAACTGTAGAAATCTTAAGTATTGGTTCATAATGTTTTTTAGGTCTACTATATTCTTCTACTTCTCTGTATATTCAGTCAATTTCTGAGAGTTTGATATTGAAACTCCAACTAAAAGTCTTAACTAATCTACTTAAAACAAACAATTGTAATATACAGTGGGGCTTCCCTGGTGGTTCAGCTGATAAAGAATCTGCCTGCAATGTGGGAAACCTGGGTTTGATCCCTGGGTTGGGAAGATACCCTGGAAGAGGGCATGTCAACCCACTCCATTATTCTTACCTGGAGAATCCCCATGGACAGAGCAGCCTGGTGGGCTATAGTCCATGGGGTCGCAAAGAGTCGGACACAACTGGGCGACTAAGCACAGCACACAGCGCAAATGTAAATTTGTTCTGTACTTTTCAAGTCTCCTGTAAATGTGTTATCATATTTTCATAATTAAAAAAAAGAAATTCCCAAATGGGCTGTGACAGGTCTCACGGGTTAATGAAGTAACCAAATTTGTGCCCCTGGAGACAGGAAATATTGCTGGGGCAGAGGTCACAGTATCAGTGAGCTGAACTTCTTGACCTCTATCTGGTACCTATGTAGATTTCCCTGTACTCCACACACTCTGAATCTCCTGATGCTGTTACAGTTGGCTGACTGGGCTCAGGAGACAGGAGAGGATAAAAGAGGAGGTGGGGCTGTGGGTCGGG
This sequence comes from Okapia johnstoni, assembly GCA_024291935.2. Lineage (NCBI taxonomy): Eukaryota > Metazoa > Chordata > Mammalia > Artiodactyla > Giraffidae > Okapia > Okapia johnstoni. Next base: position 22,457,459 of record CM044322.1, read on the forward strand.
CTGGAGGGGCCAGGAGGCATGTGAGCCACATAATGACACTTGGCACAGGAGGACCAAGGGTCCAATTCAGCCTCTGAGAGTCTCTCTCTGCCAAGTGCTGAAAGAGGACAGATGCTGGGGAAGTCGCTGACCCTAAGTTCCTGAGTTGAGCTGCTCAGATGTCAGACAGGTGAGAGCCAAAGGCTTTATGCCTTTCTGGGGGCATAAAGCCCCCAAACTCAGATCTCTGTGTTCTAAGGGGACCAGCCCTTCCTCCTCTTTTCCCACCTACCACCCAGAGTCGCCTCCCCGAAACCAACTTAAAGACTCCACGTGGAAGACCTTAAAGAGGTTTCCTCTCCACCCTCACAGATTATGCCCTCTGGAAACCCCAGCTCAGTTGATGTCATTAACATTAACGCTCTTGTAGAGACTTTTTCCAAAAACTTAACTTGGGTTTCTACTTGATAAAAATCCAACTGGGTAATTATGTGTCCTATAGCAGACACACCTACTGTTTTACTTAAAAAAAAAAAAAAGTGATGAATTGTTTTATCTCTGAACGGGAGCGCAGTGTGCTCTGTGGAGGAGTGGAAAGCGATCCCTCAGTGTTGTTCACTGCATGGCTGTGCTATTTTATGTGAGTGACAGAGTGTGCATATGGAGGGCAGCTTGGAGTGGGGTCAGACAAGCTCTGGAGTTTTCATTCATGTGTTCATTCAGGATGCACACCTAGTGCCAAACAAAGTACTTGGCGATACACCTTCCCAGAGAATGTTTCCTACTCTCCATTACAGGGAAGAAGGGATTTCCAGCAGAAGAAATAATAATCATGATTACTGAATTTTGTCTCGCAAGTACTATACTGTCATTATCCCTTCAGTGCTGGTGAGATAATTAATTATCATGTATGACAGCCTGCTTCAAAAATACACAGAAACTGAGGTAGAAGCTGGTGTGCTGGCTTCCGACTGAGGAGGAAGCCATGGGAATTGATGGGCAGCCCCTGTGAGGTGATGGCTCCCATGCAGATCTCACTCAGTCCTGGGTACCACCTCCACCGTAGAGACCCAACAGTCAGGGACTCAGCAAAAAGACTTGCCATCCCTGGAAGGCAATGCTCACTGTGCCAAGGAAGCTGGGGCAGTGGAAAGACTGCAGGCTCTGGTGTAAACAGATCTGAGTTCCAATTCCAGCCTATCTCTTGCCATCTGTGGGAGCTTGTGTAAGTTACTTGTTTCTTTTGGCCTCTTTTGTTCTAATTTAAAAGGAGGTGATGCCGTTTGCTTTGTAGAGTTGTTGAGATCATTAGAGAGAATGTGTGTAATGTTAGCACGGTGCTGGTCACAGGAAGTGTTCAATAAATGCAATTATCATGCTTATTATAGCTGTGTCCACTTTCAGTCCCTGACTCTTTCTGAGATGCCAGGTGGCAACATCTCTGACTGACAGTGAGGCTTGCTTCTCCGGTTTACCCTGTCCCAGGGCAGTTGAGTCACTCCTCCAGGGTGAATGGTATCCCTGGACCCAGTAGGCAAGTCTTGGCACAGCAAAAACCCCAGCCCTGCTGGGGGAAGTGACCCTGCAGGCAAGGGTGGCAGTGCAGAGACACATCTGTCAGCAGGAGGCAGACACTGGGTGACAGGAGACATCTCTCCTCCAACAACTAACCTGAAACTCATCAGATCGCTTAAAGTGAGGTCCAGGAAAAGGTAGAGGCTCCCCCTTTCCTCCTGTGTGCCTCTGCTTCTCATTCTTCTCTGGTAAGAAGCTTTACATGTCAATTTCACTTATACAAACTTCTTCAGTAGCCAGTACACAGGAGAGGTCCCCAGCCCCCATTCCTATGAAGAAGGACCCTGAATCTGGTTCAGAGAAGGCTAATTTAAAGCTATGGGTTAGGGAATTCCTGAAAGTTCTGTGGTTAAGACTCCTCCCTCCTACTGCAGGGGGCACAGGTTTGACTCCTGGTCTGAGGGAACTAGAATCTCGAATGCTGCACTGTGTGGCCAAATAAATAAACAAACAAAGGTGTGGATTACACCATTGTCTTTCAAGTGTCAGTAATAACCCCCATGGACAGGAGCCTGTCCGGCTCCTCAGTCCATGGGATTTTCCAGGCAAGAATACTAGAGTGGGTTGTCATTTCCTTCTCTAGGGGATCTTCCCAATCCAGGATTGAACCCGAGTCTTCGGCATTCCAGGCAAATTCTTTACCCTCTGAGCCACTTCTAGTCTTTTACAAATCACTTGGGACTCTTGTTTAAAAGGAGATTTCTGGATTCAGTATGTTCAAGGCAGGGCCTGAGATTCTGCTTTTCTAACAATCTCCCCTGTGATGCTGACGATGCTGACCCATGGCCATACTTTGAGTAGCTAGAGGAGGGTGGATTGGGTCTCCTTGGCTGACCTTGTGCTGACTGGTGCTCTCTCACAAATTCCTCCAGTTTGTCCTTCCATTCCCAACAGCTAAGGGTGGCCAGATTCCTTTGCAATACACAAGGAAGATATTTGGTCAAGAGTGTGTGAGCAGGAGGGGAGAGGCAAGCAGGCTGCAGGGACAGTCAGGCGGGGGTGTCAGGGGAGACAAGTGGGACCCAGAGCACTCTCTGCTGGAGCATCTCACACAGCATCTGCTCTGAACAGTCCCCTCAACACTGTTCTCTTCTCTCTCTGCCTCGTCTTCCACTTTGAGTTAGGTTTGCCTCCTCAGTGCCTTTGGACTGGAATTGTCTGTTCACTTGTACGTCTCACCAACTAGACTGAACACTCTCAAAGAAGGACCTTATTCAACTTCGTGTTCCTAGCACATGACATATGCTTGGCACATAGTAGGCACTTAAGAAATGTCTATGAATTAATCATAGATGACTTACCCACATACAAGCAGGATGGGGTTCGCTTTCTGGCTCTTCATGCACTTATATTCTGTAAACCTTTAGAAAGCAATAGTTGTGGGCTGGGGAATAAAGTAAAGGCTAACACGTGGTCCTTGCTGTCACAGAGTTTCCAGGCTCATGGGGAGCCCTGCTGTCTGTTATGAGAGGTCACATAGTGCAGACCGTGCTGTGTTGTCTTGTGGGAGCCTTGGCTTGGGAGAGTGCAGAGGATGGAGAGACAAGATCTGGCTTGAGGAGTGTGGAAGACGGCACGGAGAAGGTGGTGTCTGGTCCAGGCCTTGAAGGATGGGCAGGTTTTCAAATGGTGAAGAAGCATTCAGGAAGCAGGAACAACGTGGTAAAACTGTGATTCAAAAAAACAAGGCCCTGAAGTATCCAGAGTGGACTTCCAAAGGTGTGAGAACTGAATACAGTAAGTCCCCAACATACGAATGAGTTCATCTCTGAGAGCAAGTCCATAAGTCCAGTTTGTGAATCCAACTAAGTTAGCCTAAAGTACCCAACAAACACAGTTGGCTATATAGTACTGTAACAGGTTTATACTACTTCTCACACAAATAATACATAACAAACAAACACAAAAAATAAAACATTTTTAATCTTGCAGTGCAGTACCTTGAAAAGTAGAGTAGCACAGTACAGCAGCTGGCATCTAGGGGCTGGCACCATGTGAACAGACAAGGAGAGTTACTGGCTGGAGGAGAGAGACAAAGTGGGGGATGCCAGAGCTGAAGGATCGTCAGCAATAGGAGACAGAGGGCAAGCTTCAATTTCACTCAGGCCCGATGTTGATGGCACAGGTTCTGGTTCCCTGTTGGAACCAGATGCAGGCTTGCATCTTTGAAAGTTTGCAACTTGAAGGTTTTTAGGGAGGGGACTTACTGTATTCTGTTAAGGGTAACCTCAGGCTCAGCCAACCAGACCCCCATCCTCCTAGGAGTGAGGAAGCGGGATTTACTGATGACATACTTGACAGCACACACCTTGATGTCCTATTTCCTGGGGACATTGGATGGAATACCAGGCAGCCAGGAGGCATTCTCTGGAGCCATCAGGACCGGAGGTGAGGATGGAGGGGAATGAGAAGGAGGACTGGCCTCACTCTGTGGACGTCCTTCAGGGACCCAAGGTTGACCTAGAGCATTGGGGTTTGGAAGCTGGGAGGAGCCTAGGGAAGGAAGGGGCCCTAGTTCCATGACAGCACATCTCAAAATCTCCTCCATACAGCTGTGCAAGAGCAGCTGCCCTTGGCAGCATTCCTGGCTACATCTGGCAGGTCCCTAGGAAAAAAGAAGCAGGAAGGCAAATAACCAATTTCTTTGGACTATTGGTCAGAAAGACAAGTGGACTTGCCCGATGCCCCACCTTACAAGGGGTGCTGCAGACAGAAATTGCCCCAGTCCACTTTGGGCAAGTCACATAGCCTCTCTGAGTCTCAGTGTCCTTATCTGTAAATGGGTATGATAAATATTATCATATGTTTATGATGTATGGGTGTATGAAGCTCAAGTTCAATTATCCCTGTAAAGCCTTAAGATAGGACAGGTATTCCATAGAAATTTAATATCTGACCATTTAAATTATTTTTATCCACTCCTGATAAATTCAGTCCCAAAAGACTGGTACTTTCCAAGAGGGAGAAACAATCATTGTCAATAGTGGAGTTCTGGCACGTGGTAGGTACTGGGTGAACAGAAGTGTCTAAGGTTAGCTATCTGGGCTTTCTTCTGCAGGCTTAGGCACCCCATCTCCTGGTTCCGTTGCACCATCAGGGTAATGATGACTGGGCACTTCCTATTCACAACCTGCTTCCCCCCTGGGATATAAAGTGCTTACAACAGAAAGAGGTGAAGGGAACACTTTACTTGTCATGTCCAGTGACTAACACAGTGCCTGGCACACAGGAGACACGCAAAAATGCTTGATGAAGAAATAAACGAGTGAGATATTCTTTTCCTTTTCACCAATAGAATCATTCTCGTTGCTTCCAAATGTAAGGTGACTTCAAAACTCTGAGTTAACCTCATTCCCACCCATCTGGAGAGAAGGGCGCCCTCTGGGTTCCTCATTCTCCAGTAGCAGTTCTCTGAAGGACCTTCCAGGACATGAATGGGGACAAGGTGGGGAAAGCGCCAGCTTCTTCCTCGTCTTCACACACTCCACCTGCCGCCTGGATCCCAAAGAACAGCACAGCAGTCCCGGAGTTCCCCACCCAAAGACAGTGGTGTCTTACACACAGAGGGAACCAGCTAACAGAGAGCTGAGGTTTGGATCATACAATTAGAACACCGGAACTCAGACTATAGAGGTCAGGTGTGTGTGTGTGCGTGTGTGTGTGTGCGTGTGTGTGCGTGTGTGTGCGTGTGTGCATATGTGTGTGTGTGTGTGTGCTCAGTCATGTCCGGCTCTTTGTGCCCCCATGGACTGTAGCCTGCCAGGCTCCTCTGTCCATGGAATTTTCCAGGCAAGAATACTGGAGTGGGTTGTCATTTCCTACTCCAGGGGATTTTTCCAACCCAGGGATCAAACCCATGTCTTCTGTGCCTCCTGCATCGGCAGGTGGATACTTTAACCACTGAGCCACCTGGGAAGCCCGTAGAGGTCAAGTAGCCCCTTGTTAATATCCTAATGTTAAACAAAATCCTCAAAGGGCAAATGTAACAGCACATTAGGGTTGCTACCCAGCCTCAGGAGGAAGAACTGTGTCACAATGTTTTCTTGGTTTCAAAGCAACATCCAGCATTTAGCAGATCAAACTGGCTAACGTTTCTGCTTGTGTGACTATCAGCTTTGTCATTCACACTCAGGTGCAGAGGAAGTTTTATCCACCATCTTCAATTCTACCCTTTCAACAGTTTTATTTTTCTGTTGAGAAGTTTCTTTTACCTTCACTGAGCAAACCTGCTCAAGTATGTTATCTTTGGGCCATTGCTGAAGTATCTTCCTTCCTGTTACATTTTCTTGGTTTTGATATTTTAGGGCTTGCCGCCTGTCAATCTCCCACTCCAGCTTCTTTGCCTTGCTTTTGCCTTTGCTTTCTGGTGGTCTGTGCCAATCACATTTACAAAATTATATTCTGGATGCAGTAAACAGAGGACACAGACTTAGGGTAGCCCGAATCTTTTCATCAGTTGTTCACTGAAATGTGGACACCCGTCTCATGTGCTCATTAGAATAGACAGTTTGCTGGGGAAAAATTCACTCGATTGTAGGGAGCCTTGGTAATTGTAGGAAACAGAAGCCTCACAAAGGCTGCAGATGGTCTTAGAAATTCCGAAGGCTTCTATTTCTTCAGAACAGCCTGCCATGGGTCAAAGGCATTCTGCCCTAACCACCTCACCTACCCCTCTGCCTACCTCCCTGTCTCAGAAATGCTCACATCAACTGTTAAACCAGCCTACTACTCCTACCACTCCCTCCTTCCTCTCTTCCATCCACACCCCAACCAGTAATGTTATATCTGCTACTGTGGGTGTTTGACAGAGAGGCTCCTCCAGCCTCCTGGACATGACAATTCCAGCCTTCCCTGCCCATTTCTGATGGGAGCTAACCCCACGGGGGCGTATGACCAAGCCAGGCTCTTGTCCCAGAGCCAGCCTGGCCACCCCACACATGCTGGAAGTCTAGATTCAGGTTTTTGTCCAGAGGCAGGCTGGCTGCAATTGGTCAAGGAGAAAAACAGAAAGAATGAACTATTCAACAACCTAGCTACGGAGGGACCTCTCGGTCCACGTTGTCAAATGAAATAATGCCATTTGCAGCAACATGGATGGACCTAGAGAGTGTCATACTGAGTGAAGTTAAGTCAGACATAGGAGGAGAAATATCATATGACATCCCTTACATGTGGAATCTAAAAATAAATGATACAAATGAACATACAAAACGGAAAGAGACTCACAGACTTAGAAAATGAACTTACGGCTGCCGGGCCATGAGGGATATTTAGAGAGTTTGGGACGATTCTGTACGCAGTGCTATATTCAAAATGGATAACCAACGAGGACTTACTGTACAGCAGAGGGAACTCTATTCAGTGTAACGTGGCTGCCTAGATGGGTTTGGAGGAGAATGGATACATGTATATCTATGGCTGAGTCCCTGCACTGTTCACCTGAAACTACTACAACATTGTGAATCGGCTCTACCCCAAGACAAAATTAAGTTTAAAGTTTAAAAAACAAAACCTTCTTCCAAATACAGGACTGACCACAGCTCCATCCTCATCCTGGTGGGATTCAGTGTCGACTCACATGCCACCCACATGAGCCCACCCCCTTCCTCAGAGGCCCGTCCTTAGACAGTTCTAAACAAGCGTGAGTTCATCTTTACTTTGGACAGGAGTCCATCTCCATATAGACACACCTCCCCAAGTCAGTGTGTCCCCTGGGATCCCACAGAAGAACGAAAGCCCTCTCTCAAGGCTTCCGTTCAATTATTTAGCATGGGTGCGCTTGGACTCTGAGTCTTCAGTTCCTTAGACTAAAAGCATTTTATTCTTTCAGCTGGTCCCTGTAACTCACAGCTCCCAATTCTTTGCCATCCCGGGCATTCTTTTCTGAACATACCTTTTGTCTCCTGTGCTGTTTAAGGGTGAGATTCATGCTTGAAAACCACAGTCCAACACAAAATACTGTAGAAGTGTCACATCCCTTCTTTTAGCCGCTATATAATACCCAATCTAGAACCCACTCAAGCTTTTCCCTGACTCTGTTTGCGTGTGTGTTTGTCATCACATCATTGGTTTATAGTGAACTTACAGTCAGTGAAAACCCTTATGCGTTTTCTATATGCACTGCCAACAAGCCATCCCTCCCTTATCTGTATTTTTGCTGTTAATTTTTATTTCTTACTGAGGTATAGTTGATTTACAGTGTTGTGTTAGTTACTGGTGTTTAGCAAAGTGATTCAGATATATACATATGTGAACATATAAATGCTTTTTCAAATTCTTTTCCATTATAGGTTATTACAAAGTATTGAATTTATTTTCCTGTGCTATACAGTAAATCCTTGTTGCTTTTCTAACCTCCTTGTTCTTTTACTTAAACAGTTCGCTTCACTTTCCTGTATTGCTAGTGAATTATCTGTTCAGGTCAGCCTGTGCATGTACTACAAGAGATTTCATAGAGTCCCCTCATCCCTTGCTTCTCCATACTCCTTTTGGAGCAAGCCCTACCTATGAACTTGTCTCATTGGTACTGGAGTCTCATTGTAATTCTCTAGGGTGAAGGAACAGGGTAATGTCCTAAGTGAGGAGCCAGAGTTCAGGTAGACAGAGCCTCTGTGAAGATGCCTGCTTGGGCAGCCAAAGGAGGCCCCTCTGACTCCTGGATACTCATATCTGCTTGACAAGAAGGTCCAGGCAACATGGAGCCTGTAATGTCAAAGAATAAGAGTGTCTGTCATTTTCTGACCAGTTACCAAGGCCGGGATATTATGCTAATGGCTTTCTTTAAGCTAAATCATTTAATCCTTTTTACAAATCAACTAGGCAAAAATTAAACCCACTTCACAGATAAGAAAAGTGAGCTTTGAAGATAGTGCTAGTCTAGCTGGGATTAGAACACAGTTCTGTCTGAAAGCAAACCTTAGCCATTCTACTTGGAACACTGAAAGTGTTCATTTGTAGATATAAGCTCTATTCTAAGGAGCAAGGTGAGACCCCAAGGTGTACAAGCATGCTATAAGAAACCCATCATAGACCCTCTCGGTTGTCTCTCCCCTGCCCCCTGCACCCAGATTGTGGCAAGCCTTGCAGGATTAATGGAATAAATGCATCCCTTGGATCCAGAGGACAGATAAGAGATACTCTCCAACCCAATTCCATTAGACATCATAGTGAGAGAAACAAGAATGTCCATTCCTGCCTGCTTCACAGGTTTGTATGAGATATAATAAACTGTATGAGACATAGTCAATTCATCAATCATACACTATTGACCCCCTACCAGATACTCAGCACCAAGTCAGCCTCTGAACCATGTAGCAGAAGCATCAGGTCTGGTCTGAGCCCTGCAGGGCCCTAGTAGGGGGAAAAGACTTATACACCACAAACAGAAAAAGAAAGAAATGGGACGGTGAATTATCAGGAGCCAAATTCTGAGAAGTGAATGCTCAGTACTATAGGAATTAGTTTACCAGGTTTTGTGAAATAGGTGGGACTCAGAGGAGGTCCTCATGGGTGGATGGGTTATACATGAGGGCCGCAAATGGGAGGAAAGTCTGTAAAAGAGGGAAGCAAGACATATGTAAGCGTGCTTTGGAAGCCTGAAGAGTCATGCTGCAAGTGCAAGGTGTTCTTAAATGCACATAATATCTTGGTTGCTGTTGTTTGGCCGCCAAGTCGTGTCCAACTCAATATCATGGTTATTCTTACCCAAATCTGGATCTCTGACAACCACCCTAATATGCACGATCCTGAGCCCACCACCCCTCCTCACTCATCTGTGGTTTCTGGTCCCACCCCTCCGGTTGAAACCGGCTCTCCTGCTTGTAAAACATGGAGAGAGTTGATCTCAGGAGACCAAGTTCTTCAGGACATTTACTTCCAGGGGTGGGTGGGATCGGGGCTGGGGATGGAAGCAGACACGTCTCCCTCTGGGCTTGCCAAAAGGATACTTTTTCTGGTCCTAAATTTACACACAGTGAAAGCATCCCCTCAAGACCAGAGAGCGGCTGTCAAGAAAAAAAAAAAAAGCCTCGGCAGCAGGTGGAGTGTGGGGGTGGGAAAGAGGCTGGCAGGGAAGACAGACAAGCGGGAGCAAGAGAGGGGCAAAGAGGCACAGGAGAGGAGCCTGGAGGGAAGACGGGAAGGGTGGGGAGGGGAGGGGGAGGGGGAAAGAACAGGTAGGTGTGTGCATGTGGAAGGGGCAGAAATAGAGAGGGAGAAAGATAAAGTCAGAGAAAGCAGAGGTCCAGTAGGGGGAAGAGAAGGAAGACGTGTGTAGTGTGGCAGCTACCTTAATCTCTTTAAATTTTCCCTCATTGATTAGGGATTTGCAGCAAAATCCCTCTCTCTGGGAAGATATTGGCTTTACTCCTGCTCTGCTGTCAGATGAGGGAGGCCGCTCTCTGGGTGGGGCTGGCCGTGCAGAGCAAAGCAGGATGAGGAGACGGTCTTGGAAGCCTCCTTCTTGTCCAATGCACCACAATCCACCTCAACAGGGAAGCCTCCCTTGCTGTCCCTGAAAGAAAGTGCTCCTCCAGTGCCCCCACCCTGCTCTGAGCTCCCACTTCAATATCTGGTTATCTCTATATCTTCCAGAATGTAGTAGCTTGAAAGAATGACTACTTGATCAATTCTCATGAGTCCTAGGAGTGCGAATTCAGACAGGCTGGTGGGATGGCTCACCTCTGTTCCTCACCATGTCAGAGGGCGTTGGAATACCCGAGGAGCTTCTTCACTGGCGTGCTTAGCTCCCACGAGGATGGCCCCACTGGGTTGTTTTTGTTGGAACTTCATTCCCACTGTTGACTCCTTCCCTGGCTCCCCTCCAGGTAGTCATCGGGGTAGCAGGAGCTCAGGAAATGCATGTTGCAGGAATGAATGTGACTAATGAATGGACTGAGAGACTTCCCTGGTGGTCCAGTGGTTAAGACTTCACCTTCCAATGCAAGGGATGCAGGTTCAATCCATGATTGGGAAGCTAAGACTCCCACATGTCCCATGGCCAAAAAAACAAAACAAAAGCAATATTGTGACAAATTCAATAAGGACTTAAATAAACAGAAATGTTTTTAAAGAATGCCGACTATTTAAGGTAACGCCCAGATCCAAGGGCTCTGAGCGTTGTGAGAGTGACAACACACCCTGGCACAGGCTCTGCCAGCTGGCCTCTGACTGGGCATGAGGAGACGAAGCCCAGTGTCTTTGGGACAAGCCGTGGAGAGACCAGCATCAAGGCCGCTCCCATGAGCCTGCCTCTCACACCAGGTGCCTTGCATCATTTGGAGTCTCCTCCCCTATCTCTAGGCCCCGTTTCTGGTTCTGCTTCTTCTAGAAGCCACCACTGAGTCAGCAGAGAAGGGAATGAACTCTCCCACACTTCCATGAACCCAAGGAGCTGTGTTCTTCGGCTCCTTTCTCATCCGCTTCTAACTACCTCCTTGATGTCTACCATAATACTGGGCTTTTTTTTTTTCTTTAGATCCCCATAAATATTGAGTGAACAGAAACTTGGCATTTGGTATTTAAAGTTCTTTCATAACCACTTAATCCTCCTTGATCTAAGTCTGGGAGGAATACAGGGCACTTTACCGATGGAGAGACCAAGGCACACAGAAAGGTGAAAGGATTTCTCAAGGTTACACAACCTTAAGGTCAGTGACACTAAGGAGATCAATCCGTGAGAGATACGATGTAGGCTGACAGAGTGGGTGACCTCCCCACAGGGCTCAGGGCTGCCTCGGGAGCTGTTCCCTGTTCACGGTGCTGGCTGGGGCACTGTGGGAGCCGATCAAACAGCTCACCACCAAATGACAGAGCATTGATTCGTTTCACTGTGTGCCCGTCTCCCAGTCATGCTTTACTCCCCAAGCTGATCAGGAGGTCTGATTCACATCTCACATGGCTCTTCATCAGCACCCCTTGCTTGTTCAACCCCCTCATTTGAGAGGTGTGGAAATTGAGTCCAGAGAGGGGACAACACTGATTTAGAGGCACTCAGGTCCCCCACACTCTATGCATCTGGGTCAGGAGTCACCAGTTTTCCAGCTTTCTCTCCTATTAAGATGGAACTCCAGGTCTAGCTTCAAAATTTATACTTAGAAAAAAGAAATTTAGAATGGTGATGAAGAAAAAAAAAAAACCCTCTTTCCCAACTTAGCAAACATCACTTAGATTGAGAATCCCTCACTGAACATTTGCTGGCTTCCTCTGGCCCAGCTCAGCTCACAGTGCCTGGAAAATGCATCTACAAGCACCCAGCACAGCACCCTATGCTTTAAGGTGCTTTAGACTTGTTTTTCTTCCCTCTTTTCCTCCAGTCTGGTCTGTTTCTTGAAATGGGCTCCAGGGATTGGCAGGAGAGTGAAGGAGAAATTTTGTCTCCTGATATCGATTTTGGAGTAAAGAGAATTCCCTATTTGTGAGCCTCTGCTTTCAAGGAATCATTGGAAATGTGTTTATCAGTGTTGGAAGTCAGCTACACTCACCAGGGCTGCCCCTATACTGGTGGTGGTGAGGACGCTGTACTGTATACAGAAGTCCATATACAATGTTGTACACATGAAACGAACATAACGTTATTAAGTTACTTCAATGAAGAAAGAAGAACAGAAGTGAAAGGAAAAGAAAAGAAAAGCAAAGAAAGCCAGCCTGACCCAGGCAGGGTTTGAGTTATGATGGAAAGCACTGGAGGAGGAAGGAAAAGGAAGTGGTCTGGTCAGATCCTGGCATGGGCTCCAAAAATGTCCAAACTCCTGAGACCACTTGAGAATGTTGTCTTTATCTGATGGAAGGTTTCAGAAGGTGCTTGGCACCTCCTCACACAAATGGCCATTTCTCAGCCAGGTCTTTTCCGCTGGTGATTTAAAGGCTGTGCTCCCAGGGGGCAAGGGTGGGTTTTACTCTGTCCTCAGCAAGAGTCACTCTGGGCCCTCCTGGAGGTCCCCACAGAGCACACAGCACCGACTGACCCACTCTCAGGGCTGTCTCCACCATAAAAGTCTGAGCTCCAGTGGCTCTCATCCTCAGGGAGGAGGAGTTGTGAATGGACACTGGTAGACCAGTTTCATGGCTCCTTGTCTCAGTTCTCCTCCTGGAAGGTTGGTGGCAAGTTGCATCTCCTCGCCTTGACTCCATGACAGCCAAGAGCTGAGTCTGGAGGGGCAGAGGCAGGCTGTGGGGAGGTGAGAGCCACCCCCTGCCACTTTGCCGGTGAGAGTGCAATGGCCTTGGCTCCTAACCTGGAGGTATGGGGGTGCTGATTGAGACCCGGACCCCTGGAGCAGGGTGCAGGAGGCCTCGGACCCTGGGGGCTTGTGACGTGACTCAGTCATCGAAGGTCAGCCGTCTGCAAGGTGTGGGGGCACCGAGGGGAGGCAGTTGCTTGGCTGTTGGTTCTGCTTCTCTCCATTCCCTCGTTATCCTGGGACCCTCCCTCACAAATGCCCCCACACCCACAGAGTCCATATCTCCTCGTTTCCGGCTGACATGACAGACAGCTCTGCTCTGAGGGGCTGTCACTATGTGAGGGTCAGTCACCTCTCCTCCAATGACCCCTCCACTCCAGAGTGGGCTAACTGGCACAGGTGAGTCAACTTGAGGCCTACTCAGGTGGACGCTTGAACTGAGTACCTCGGTGAACTCAGGACCCTTGAGCAGTGACTCTGAGTTCAGGACTAAACTGTAACCAGGAGCTGGGCTCTTGGGCAGCTGAGTTCATGGAGTTGGGAGATTTTTACTGAGAGGTCACTGGTTCAGACCCAGCTGTGGTCGGCAGGAACTGAAAAATGATTTTATCTGACAGCTGATGGCCTTCCTGCATTAGCTGGGGAGGGGTCTCTGGACTGCCCCACCATGCAGGCAAAGTCAATGTTGGATTGTCTGTGTGGCACCCTGGGGCTTTTGCAGGACTGGCTTGGAGCTTGGTGAACTGATGGAGGCTTGGGAGAAATTAGAAAAATATACGCGCGCACACACACACACACACACACACACACACACTCATGCACTGCGACCTTCTTCCTCCCCTACCCCTGTAAGAACCAATTTTTAAAAGGCGCCCTGTCTGGGCAGATTCCTCACAGCTTCATGTTTTAGTATGATTCTACGTCTATTTCTGGGAGTCACCCTCCTGCATAGGACACATGAGTTGGTGAACAGAACACTGGCTGGATCCCAGCATCTTTGATCCCTGGGGCCGGCAATGTTGGCAACACAACTTGCAGACCAATACATGGCAGCCCTGAGCCGGAACCCCCATACCATCTCTCACCCAGCCCCAAAGAGCCTCATCACTGTGCTTCTCAATGACAGCTCAGAACCAAAGGGGACAAACCTCTCCTAGACTTCTTTGTTACTTTCTCCTCCCAGGTGAGGACATTGGTGAGATGAGATGCCCGAGGTGTCCCTACTCAGGGAATGACCAGAGTGACACGCTCATGTAAGGTTACAGATGGCTCTGTGCTAACACTAATGGAAGGAGCAGCAGTAAGAACAATCGTCACAATAGTTAAACAGCAAAATACCTGCCTGAATTTCCAAACTACTTTTGCACGCATGTCCCATCCTCCTTGAGAGGAACCAGGATAATGAGCAGATATCTCATAGCCCTCACTGGCATCTTTCTGTTTTGAGGAGCAGCCTAGTGTGGTGGTGAGAATGGAGTTAAAAGTTGGGATGATCTGGGTTTGAATCCCAACTTTTGCTTATAACTACCTGAGTGACAGTTTAATAGCTTCTCTGAGTCTTAGTTTAATTGCAAAATGGGCACAATGCAACTTGCTTTATAGGTTTATTGGTAAAATGAAATAAAAATTTTTCCTGCTGGGATTGGACAAAAGATGAATTAATAAGAAAAATTTTGGAGCCCAAATGAGGAATTTACTTTCTGGAAGAAGCAGAGTGATAATAGGGTGGGTCTAAAAGAGGCTGAATTGTGCTCTGATTCACTTCATGGAACATCTGTGAGGCACAGGCTGCCCATCAAGCACTGTGTCAGGCATGAGCTGCAACACTGGGCAAGCTACCTTGCCTGCCCTGCAGGGTCTTAGTAATGACAATCCCAATGAACTCTAACCCTGAGTCAGTCATCAGTATCCAAACAGAGGCATGGAGCCAAAGCAGGAAGAGACCACAGCCACTGGTTGGAAACTTCTGTTGGAAATGGTAGAAGAGACTTATTGAGATAAATCTTAAAAGTGTTTGACAGATGGCGACTGGATGAAAGGAAGGAGGTAGCATTCCAAGAAGAGGGTAGAACTCTGATGCAAGTACCAAATGTGAAGGAGTGAAGTAATCCTTGGGATACATACACCAAGTCATGGTCCTCAAGTCAGTGACCTGGAAACTGTGAGGTCCTCATTAGAGACTGGGTTGGAGAGGGCAGAGTTCCCTCTCAAGATGATAACAAAGGACAACATTCTGACTTAGTGTGTATTATTTAATATAGACCCCTGAATCACCTTCTCTCCAAGACAGAGTGGGGCTCACCTTTTTCTGTATTCGTGCATTCTCTATAATATCCATTCTTTATATTTACCAGTTTTAGATACTTGCCAAACATCTAAGACTTTCTGGAGCTAAAATCAGGGTCTTACTCTTGAAGAGTTTCACTTAAAACATCTTTTACAGCTCACATCAGGGGGGAGTTGGGGACCTCAGTGCTACAAAA
The DNA here is from genome assembly GCA_024291935.2 of Okapia johnstoni. Classification (NCBI taxonomy): domain Eukaryota; kingdom Metazoa; phylum Chordata; class Mammalia; order Artiodactyla; family Giraffidae; genus Okapia; species Okapia johnstoni. The sequence continues at coordinate 22,472,676 of CM044322.1, forward strand.
GGCAATAAGCCAGAAGGATTTGGGGGACTTCACAGAAATGCTCTAAAGCAGTTAGGGAAGGCACAAAAGGAATATCTAGCTGTGTCAGGTCATCATGCCATTGTGCCTGAAGATTATAAACCTTCTGGGAATTCCCCAGCAGTCCAGTGGTTAGGACTCAATGCTTTCATTGCTGGGACCCAGGTTCGATCCCTTTGTGGGGAAACTTAGATCCTGCAAGCTGGGCTGCATGGTCAAATTAAAACAGAAAAGAGAGAGGGGAAGAGAATAAGTCTTCTGGGATGGGGAAAAGTCACACCCTTCAAGCAGTATTTCACATACTAGAGTAAAGAGGAAAATATTGTCTTGTAGAGATACATGTTCTCAAGGACTCTATAATGCTAAATTCTTTCTATTATAATGGTACTTAAATTTATACAAACATAAAACTAACTATAGATTCTCAAAACTTGGAAACCTTACATAATTATAAAACAAAAATAAATTTATAAACTTATGAAAACTAAAAAGAATCCACATTCAAATGAATCACATTGATTTAATATGATATGCTGTCGTTTTGCTCAGAATAAAGAGCAAGTCTGACTACTGTAATACAGTGCCAATTCTTCTGACTTGAAGATATCTGTATATATTGTGTAATAACCAGTCTTTCCACACTTGTCTCTTTTTTGTTGTTGTTAAACTCAAGACTCAGAAAGCTGAACTAATTACTTCCGTGAAGTTATAGCAAGATAGCATAACTTCTCATAAAGAGAAGTTTGTATTATTCCTCTCTTGTATTATTCCATCTTCTTCTTCCTTACTCCTACCTTTTAGTCCCTACCCATGCCCGTAATCGAGTGGATGTTTTGAATGTGTCCTTGGATATCTGTTTGCTTGTGAAATATACAGCTGCTTTGTGGTTTGATTTTAATTTATGTAAATGAGACAGTATATTAAAAAGCAGAGGCATCACTTTGTGGACAGAAGTCCGTATAGTCAAAGCTATGTTTTTTTCTAGTAATCATGTACAGGTGTGAGAGTTGGACCATAAAGAAGGCTGAGCACTGAAGAACTGATGGCTTCAAACTGTAGTGCTGGAGAAGACTCTCAAGAGTAACAACCTTGGGCAGCAAGGAGATCAAACCAGTCAAGCCTAAAATCAACCCTGAATATTCATTGGAAGGACTGATGCTGAAGATGAAGCTCCAATCCTTTGGCCACCTGATGTGAAGAGCCAACTCATTGGAAAAGATCCTGTTGCTGAGAAAGATTAAATGTGAAAGGAGAAGGAGCCGGCAGAGGATGAGACGGTTAGATAGTATCACCTACTCAATGGACATGAGTTTGAGCAAGCTCTGGGAGATGGTGAAGGACAGGGAAGCCTGGTGTGCAGCAGTACATGGGGTTGCAAAGAGTCAGATACGACTCAGCAATTGTACAACAACAGACTGAGCAATAGACTTAATTCTATTTCCTACTTTTTCATTTACTGCATGTTTTTATGAACTACCCATGCTGTTGAGTGAACTTCAAAATAGACCTTCAAACTGTACATACAGCACCGTGCTCTGCATTGGCTACATTTTCATCAGCTTGTTTCCTAGGGAAAATACCTAGATCCCCTTTAATTTTCAGCAGCCACAAAAAAAGTTGCAGCAAATCTCATCCATTCACGGGATAGTTCCCCTAGAGTGTATCTCTAGGAATGGGCCTAGGGGGTGATAAAATACTTGCACAGAGATAATTTTAATAAGGTGATTCTCTAGAGTGAATGTGCCAGTTTATATCCCAGTGGGAATGTATTAGATTTCTCTTCTTACTTGTCAGTCCTCGATAGTATCTGAATTTAGTGTTTGCCAAATGATAGGTATAAAGTAATATATCATTGTTTTAATTAATACTTTTTCTAATTAACAGTGAGTTAATCATCTCTTTAAGTATTTCTCAGCTAGTTTGTTTTCCTTTGCTGTGAATTTTCTATCTGTAACTTTTGCCCAGTTTTAAACTGTTTTCTTTCTTGTAGATTGGCAGGATTCTTTTATATCATAGATATTAATTTCTTATTGGTTTTGTACTTTGAGACATCACCTCCAAGTCTGTGATTTATCAGTTAATTTTGTTCTATGGAATCACCATTGATTTCTACTCTTTCATTTTGATGTAGTTAAATCTATTAATTTTTTACTTTGTTATTTGTGCTTCTTAAGTGTTATTTAAAAAATGTTTTCCCAACTCAAAGTGACAAATATATTCTCATATTTTAAAAAATATATCATTAAAGGTATGAGGCTTTTAGTATATAACCTTTATCAGATTAATAAAGTTCTTTCTTTGCTTTTTGAAAGTTATTTTAAGTCATATATAGGTTTGTACTTGATTAAATGCTTTTTCTGAGTGTATCAGAATAATAATATAATCACTATATGAACATAGTGATTTAGAATAAACTTTCATGTCAAACTAGCTTTTATTTCCTGGGATAAATCTTACTTGACTATAATCTTTTATATTTTAACTCACCTTTATATTCAGATAGGTAACATTTTATCTAGAACTTGTGTTTTTCAGTGCATAAGTAAAACAAATGACTTTTGTTCTTATCCTGTTCTTATGCAGTTCTTGTTGTTGTTCAGGCACTCAGTCATGTCCGACTCTTCGCAACTCCATAATCTGTAGCATGCCAGGCTTCCCTGTCCTTCAACATCTCCCAGAGTTTGCTCAAATTCATGTCCATTGAGTCAGTGATGCCATCCAACCATCCTATCCTCTGTTGTCCCCTTCTCCTCTTGCTCTCAATTTTTCCCAGTATCAGGGTCTTTTCCAGTCAGTCAGTTCTTCACATCAGGTGGCCCAAGGATTGGAGTTTCAGCTTCAGCATCAGTCCTTTCAATGAATGTTCAGGGTTGATTTCCTTTTCGATTGACTGCTTTGATCTCCTTGCAGTCCAAGTTTACCCTCAAGAGTCTTCTCCAGAACCACAGTTCAAAAGCATCAATTCTTTGGCACTCAGCCTTCTTTATGGCCCGACTCTCACATCTGTACATGACTACTGGAAAAACCATAGCTTTGACTATATGGACCTTTGTCAGCAAAGTGATATCTCTGCTTTTTAATATGCTGTCTAGATTTGTCATATTTTTTCTTCCATGGAGCAAGCGTGTTTCAGTTTTGTGGCTGCAGTCACTGTCCACAGTAATTTTGGAGCCCAAGAAAATAAAATCTGTCACTAGACTTACAGTAATACTAGCCTTATGAAATAAGGTGGGCATCTTTCTTTTTCTATTTTTCTGGAACAATGTATATAATGTAGACATTATCTATTGCTGGACCACTTATCAGAATGTGCCTACATCAATGACCAGGCCTGGGATTCTTGAGACAGATTTCTTGAATGACCTTTTCAATATCTGTGTGAAATACTGTATTTTATATATTTTAAGGTTTATCTCTTTCAGTTTTTCAATTTTATTGAAACGTAGCTAGTTATGATATTTTTAAAACTATCTGTTGTGATTAAATTTTTCTCCAAAAATTATTTATTTCATTCATTCGTTCATCCTGCTTGGGCAAAAAACAGGATGAATGTTCCTCTCTGAGTTTGACCTTCCACTTTTGCTACTCATTCCTTCCCTCACCCCAGTGTGATCCTTCCCGCCAGAAAATGTGCAGAATAAGGCTCCAGTGGCTTTATCTTTTGCTTTCAAGGGCCTAGCCCTGGTCTTTGTGAAGATGATGCTGGAGGAGTTAGTCATGAGGAGAGGGAGGGGCAGTAGCCAAGTTGGGGAGCAGTGATTGCTGCAGTGTTCCCACAGTTAGTTTCTCATCAGTCTGTGTCAATTAAGCCAGCCCTCCTTGCTGCCAGGTAATTGCAAATAACAGTGCAAACACAGGCATTGTAGTCACATTCTAGTACTTGGTTATGAAGCGACCAACATGATAATCCAGATTATGCTTCTACTGACTACCTTTTAAAGGTTAATTTCAAAGTGAAAGAGACAACATTTTGAAATTCCCTAGGGTTCTGTTGATCTCGGTTTGAAAAGCTGTCTTAAAGGATTTCTACTTGTGTGTATGCTTTCCTCTACTTATTTTTAATAATCATCCTTTATCATCTTAACACGTGCTAATCTAATCATCCTTTACCAGCTTGAAAAAAAGGGGGAAGGTTATCCAGGCAGAGAAGATGACACTTGCCAAAATATAGAGGCAAAAAAGGGCAGGGGTGAACGTGAGGAACACCCCATGGAGGTTTCTAGAACACAAGTGCATGAAAAGTGGGGAGCAAGGGTGGAAAACAGAGTTGTGAATGAATGAAGGGCTCCAGAGACACAGAAAAAGGTGAGGGCTACAGGGGCTATAGCAGGGTCACTGGATGGCAAATTAGGAGCAGTATCAGGAGAATGGGGATGGGGTGGGGAGGTCTGTCTGCGTGGAACTGAGGGCTGGGTTGTAGCGAAGAGACACCTGGGGTGGAATGCTCCCTTCTGGGTGGTCATTTTTGTCTTGATCCCATCTGCCTGCTGGACTGTGAGCCAATGCTGCGGCTGCCTCCTACATGCATGCAAGTTCAGTCATGACTGACCCTTTGCGACCCTATGGACTGTAGCCCACCAGGCTTCTCTGTCCATAGGATTCTCCAGACAAGAATACTGGAACAGATTGCCATTTCCTCCTCCAAGAGATCTTCCCCACCCAGGGATGGAACCCATATCTCCTGCACTGGTAGGCGGTTGCTTTACCACTAGCACCACCTGGAAGACAATGTCTACCCTCATGGAGTTTATGGCCTAATGCTGGGCTGGACGTTGTATAAGCAAGCAGTGCAGTGAGGTAATCATGACATAAGCATGATCATGACAAATAAGCTTGGAGTGCTGAGGAGGAAAGAAGCAGAGGAGGGGTCATGAATCTAACTGCAGATGCAGGTCCTTTACAAGGAGGTCAAAGAAACTACTTTGAGAGGTGACTCTAAGTTGAGGCTGGAGGCAGCGAGGGAAGGCTTGGGAAAGAACTTTTGAGGTAGCAGGGACAGCAAAGCAAAAACAGCTCTGAGAGGGAGAGTTGATGGGCGTGCTCAAGGGAAAGCAGGGAGGCGCAAGCAGCTGGAAAAATGTGTGTCTCGTCTGGGGGCTGCTGACCACAGGATGAGGGGTGCTCAGATTCATCTTGGCATGCCGGGGAGCCTGGGAGGGCTTCAAGCAGATAGGAAGACCTCTAAGCATGCTTCACACTCCTTCTGGCAATGAGGAGGATTGGAAGCCGTTGGGTATGAGTAAATGCTGGAGCCCAGTTTGCATGCCGCTGTGATTCTGCAGGCAGGAGATGACAGGTAGAGAAGTGGGCAGACTGGGGAGGTATTCTGGAGGCAGAGATGACAAGGATGGCCCAGCATGGGACTTGGACAGACGTGAAGGAAAGGGAGAAATCAAGGATGACTCCTGATGTTCTGAATGGGTGGATGGAGTGGCATTTACTGAGATTAAGGTTAAGGGTGGAGCAAGGTTGGGGGGAAGGCAGATGGGCAGAAGAGCCTGCTAGTGGTAAAGAGGAGAGAGTGACTTTAAGGAAGGAGAAGTTGTTTTATTATGATGGAGAAGATGGAGTTTGCTTGCAACAGAAGGAGAAAGGACCACTGGACAAGGCAAGTTGAACAGGCAAGTAATGAGAGGGGAGAGCTAATGGCCAAGGAGAACACAGGGTGCTTGGACTGGGAAGTGAGCTGTGAAAGAGAAAGAATGGGAGGCTATTTGTGAGAATGAGAACTGAAATTGTGCCCAGTCTTCTTAGGATGCCAAGCCATTTACTGCCATGTGATGGTGGAGAGAGGGGTTGGAGTGAAGACCAGTTTACTCCTTTAAGTTGTTTGAAAATGACTGGGTAACTGATCCTACGTTCCCATGATCACCTTACATCCTACCTGGTGCTATGCAGGGCCTTCTCGTTCCAGCAAAGCAGCTCAGTTTTTTCAAAGTGGAGCCTCCCATTCATTAAATATTTTTGAGTGCTTACTATAGACCAAAACGCTGAAGGTTGGAGGATACAAACATAGCCCAGGTATTATTCCAGTTCACAACCTAGTTAGGAATGGTGATAGCTGAACAAAAACTCTAAAACCAGGCAGGGGGGGAAAAAAAGCCAAGTAGGAATTATAAGGAACAGCTAACAGGAAGTGAAATTACATATAATTCCCATGGGCAGAGGGTGGACTTGGGGAGAGGGGAAGGTCACTGGAATTTTGCTTACAGGTGAAAGAAGGGGTAAGGCATTGTAGAAGGAAGAACAAGGTGAGCCTGACTCCTCAGGCCATCCTCAGCGCACACAGCTGGGGAGGGGAAACTGCCAGGGATTCAGGTGGAAAAGGCAGGAAAACCAAGCGTTCTGCCTTAGAAAAGAGGCTTCTTAGAGAAGAAGCCACGCAAAAGGACAGCTAGGGCACGATCTCTTGGGGGGCCACCTTGGGGCTTCCCATTCCTGTCCCGCGCCCCTGAGATCACACAACTTCTAGGTAAGGGTGATCTCACCGCTGAGAACAGCTGAACACTGGAGGACTCCAGTCCGCCTAGGACTTGAGGCTTTCCCAAGTGCAGTGGGGACCACGGTTCGAACTGTTTTCATTATTGTTACCATCAGAATTGGCATTTCACACACTACCTGTTATCTCCTTCTGGTATTTAGCAGCTTGGATATGTTCCGCCGGGGATTTTTCTCATCGAGACAGAATCATTTACTCCAGCTTCCCCTCCTCCCTGTGTACTTTGCTGCTGTCTCCTACAAGAGAGCTCACGACCACTAACTTTGTTTTTAATTTAGCACAAAATAATGGCAAGCGTATTTGCGAATATTATAACAAAGAAAGGCATTATGTGGCTGAATGAAAGGCTCTTAAAGAATTAGATAAGACCCCACATTCCTAAATTTTACATCAGTCCCTCCCCTGAGAAAATACACTTAAGCAATTTTTTGTGTGTGCATGAGGAACAATTCTACTTCTTCATAGGTTAGAAAGAGCTTTAGAAAAACACACAGACACACAATGCTCCCTTTTCTGCATATGCCAAACATTTTCACCCAGGGCGAAATCAGTTGCTATTTTAAACAAATTGATTTTTCTGGAGGATGCTGTAAAAATGTTATTGCAGGCAGAGCCAGCCTGGGGCAAAACAGTGTGAACTGAGGGAAGCTTGACTTTGGTGTTTTCCTGACTCCTTTTCTCTGTTCAGAGGCTGACCTCCATCAGCACTGGTCCTATCCCGCCCGCCAAGGGTTCAGATCTGTGATGGAGAGGACCTGGAGCCTGGGAAGGTGGGGTCACCCCTGGCTCAGCCCCTAACCAAGTACAACCTTGAACAAGTCCCTTCCCCTCTTTGAGACATAAAAGGAGGGTATTGGATCACAAAGAATTAAAAAGTCAAATAACCCCAGGACAAAGCAGGTCATGTAAATGGATGAGGCAGTCCTGGCAGAAGACACTAGGAAATGGTAGAGACTGGGGCAGAGTAGATAAAACCTGCCATGACTTAAGGCCAAGGGCTGGTTCACCCCAGCAGATTGTTGCCATAGATAGGCAAGCCTGGCGTTGTCAGAACCTCTCATTTTTCAAGAGAACCAAAAATATGAATTTTATGTAAGAGTTTCACAGCAGACCACTCTTCAGCCCACACAAATGTATCTCCAGACCAGAAAACCATTATCCAAAAAGATTCATGCACCCCAATGTTCTTTGCAGCACTATTTACAATAGTCAGGGTATGAAAGCATCCTAAATGTCCATCGACAGAGGAATGGATAAAGAAGATGTGGTATATATATGTGTGTGTGTATATATATATATACATAGATATATATGCTAAATTTCTTCAGTTGTGTCTGACTCTTTGTGACCCTATGGACTGTAGCCCACCAGGCTCCTCTGTCCATGGGATTTCCCAGGTAAGAATATTGGAATGGGTTATCATTTCCTTCTTCAGGGAATCTTCCCAACCCAGGGATCAAACCCAATCTCTTATATCTCCTGCGTTGGCATATATATATAAAATATTCTATTATATATAATGGAATATTACTCAGCCATAAAAAATAGTACCATTTGCAGCAACATGGATGGACCTAGCAATTATCATACTAAGTGAAGTAAGTCAGTCAGAGAAAGACAAATATCATATGATATCATTCATATGTGGAATCTAATTAAAAAATGATACAAATAAACTTATTTACAAAACAGAAATAGACACATAGACATATGAAACAAACTTAGAGTTACCAAAAGGGGAGTGTGGAGAGGGAGGGATAAATTAGGAGCTTGGTATTAACATAACACAGTATTATATATAAAATAGATAACCAACAAGGACCTACTGTGTAGCACAGGGAGCTCTACTCAATATTCTGTTAATCTATATGAGAAAAGAATCAGAAAAAGAATGAGTATATGTGTATCTGAATTACTTTGCTATACACCTAAAATTAACATTGTAAATCAACTATACTCCAGTAAAATTAAGGCAAAACAAATCAAAAAATGCATCTCCAGGCTGTATCTGGCCTGCAGTGCTGGGTGTGTGATCATTGGGCTAGTAGTCTCTATCAGTGGAGATATCTCTGGCTCCATCAGTAGTTGGGAAAAAGATTCTGCTGTCTCCACTGAGTATTTGAACTGCAACCTCTTACACTAAGGAAGCTCAGAGGCTGAGTGTCCTGATGTTGGAGCTGGACATTTTATGATGGGTCATTGGGAAGATTATTTGCAGCTCTGTGCCTGTTCCCCTAACAGATTATGCCATCTTGGCAGTTTGGTGCTCTGCCCACACATAAGACTAGCACTATTTATGTGTAAAAAGTGACCCAGTCAGGGCAATCAAGTCCACATGCAGAGTTGGCTTTTAAGTCCAGAGTAGCATTTTAACAGAATAACTGTCTGAATCAGATGGGAGCCCCCTTAGTGGCCATGAAATGTGGGGGTTAATAGAGATCTGAGTTATGAGGGGACAACTGTAGGGTGAGTCTTTGACTATATAATTGTACCCAACTAGAATATCTTTATTTTAACTCCCTGCCCCAAACCCATTCTCATAGGTGCATGGTCTAAGACATAGGACTCTGTTCATTCAACTTCCTAGTATTTGCCAGTCTTCAGTATGAAAACGACTGCCTTTTAGTTTCAGACAAAAGCCAAGTTGAAATAACTGATAACTTTTAAGTTAGATCAAAGTATACACCAGTCGTTTATTGTTTAATGTTTATTAAGCTCTCTCCCTGACTCTTGTTGGCTTGTTCAGGAAGCTATATTCCTGGACTGCATTAACTTTGTTCCCTGCAGAAATATCTTCACTGAGTCATGTTGGTTATCATGCCCATGACTTTTATGGAAGGCCATTTTAAGAATCAGCCAAATGAAGTACATTTTCCCATTTTCTCTAAAAACTATTGCAGAAGATATTGTCCATTATGTTGCTCAATGTTCCTGACACAATGATCCACATCATAAATCCCTCTTAGAATTTAATGTCAGGCAAATGTTTGCTTCTCTTGGCACTATAGAATGCTTCTTCCTAAGCGATTACGAAGCTGCTGGATGTTAGGACTCCCTTTCTTTTATTGCCTTGGCTGCTGGGAATCTTAAAGCCTGCATTTATGCTGGTGGCAGCAACCATAAGTTCCCAAATTGGGCACAGAATTATCTTACTGCTTCATTTTCTTGGTATTGACCGATTTTTATTTTACTTGTTTTCTGCATATATGTGTTTTATTATATGTGGTTTAAAGTAGTTTTGGAAGTAAGCAGTACATAAATTATGCATACATTTCATGATCACTTAAAAACATATGTTATTTTATTATTGTTTCCAAATTAGTTCATTTGTATCTCTTTAATCTTCTCAGCTGGAATTGGAATTTTTTTTTTTTGTACAAAATCTTTCAATTGTATTTAACACAGAGCTTCACACTCAGTTAGCACTCAATAAATACTTGCTAATTTGTTCACTTCACTCTTGGCTAATGGCTCATTCCCAAGCCACTGAAAAAAGGAAGAAAGCTTATATCATGTAAAGAATGAAAGTTTATTCATCAATATGAAGTGAGAGAAAAGACAGGTTTCATACATTTTCTCCCTCCTCTGCAAATGAATAGGGCATCTGACACAGCAAGAAGTGTCTTTCTTACCCAGAGAAGGCCTGGATTCTGGTAGGGATTCCCAATAGGCAAGAGTGCTTCAAGATCGGAGAATGACCTGCTACTTACATAAAGATTTCCTGAACTTCCCTGGTGGTACAGTGGTTAAGAATCTGCCTGCTATTGTAGGGAACATGGGTTTGATCCCTGGTTTGGGAAGATTCCACATGCCGTGGGGCAGCTAAGCCAGTGTGCCACAACTACTGAACCTGTGCTCTGAAACAAGAGAAGCCACCACAATGAGAAGCCCGCACACCGCAGCAGAGAGTAGACCCCACTCGCCATAATTAGAGAAAGCCAAGCACAGTGACGAAGACCCAATACAGCCAAAAAAAATTTTTTTTAAATAATAATAAAATAAGATTTTCTGTATTTTGCAAACATGCATTGAGTCTTTACCCTGTGCCTGGCACCATTCCAGTTAGGGGAAGGCAGAGATGAGGGAGACTAGAGATGGCATAGTCTCTGGTTGCCCAGAAAAACACAGACCTCAGGGCCACGATTCACAAAGTAGACCCAGGACACTGCCATTAGGATCATCTCTCTCTTGGAGTTGCCTAGTTTGTGGAACCGGGAGAGAGATGCAGAGTAATGGTGACAATGGAGAATCAACCACCAGTCTACTTTACAATGAATATCCACATGCAGATCAGGCTCTCTCCATCTTCCAATTGTTGGACCAGTAAGTCCAACTCTGCCATATTCTTGACCCTTCTGCCTACAGCCATGATCTGGCTAGGCTGAGGAGAGACACAGCTCACACCAGAGATAGAGGATTGTATACTTACTTGAAGCTGGGGATTATGATGACAAGGCACTGATTAGATTGGCAATAAACTCACCAGCTACCTCAAAGCTAAACAGTCTGCATTGCCGAGGGAGGAACACCATTTTCTTGGGCAGTGTGTCTTTTAGTGCCCATTTACATAAATTGTTTACTGACCCTGTGGAGTACCATGACTACTCAGTTGCTAACATACCCCCAAATTTGCGGTAACAATCTCTTATAACATGGATGCTAGGCAATACATATTTCTGACTTTGATTTTTTTTAGTAATAATATTCTCAGGAAAAAAGCAAATGATGGTCACAATTTATTTCAGAGGGTGTTTAGTCATTTAGCATACATCTGTGAAATGTTACTGAATCTTGGGTGGTCTGTGTGCATAATTATGTTTTAATTTGCACATGATTGCTGACTCTCATATCACTTAAACAATCAGGATGCATCCAACGACTGACTGTTGTCTTATAACATTTTGTTTTCCCCTTTGGAACTATTGGAAAGAGACCATCACATCCCACAACCATCTGCAATATTGGATGTGTACAGCTGAATATTGAATAGATATTATGAGTATTGAATTTGGCAGCACTTCTGCAGTCATATTTTGATGTATTTTTCATTGCCAACTGAAAAGAAAATGAAAATAAGGATGAAAATGGTTAAAGTTCCCTGGGTTCTGCGGAATTGCCCTTGCATTTCCATATCTTTCTTCTCATTCTTTGTTTTCCCCTTTAATAATAATAATAGGATCTTACCTTTTTGCATAGTACACATATTTCAAAAAGGTCACCCAGTCAAGTATGGTGTTTGGTCTTTACTGTGAAATGAGTGGGCTTATCAAACATTTATTTGCATATGAAAAAAACTAAGGCATGGGATGTTGGTGACTTATGGTGACTAATATCATTATTACTCAGTGATAGGGGAGACCAAGAACTCTTGGTACCTACTTCCAAGCACTTCCCACTCAGTAGCACTGCTGTCTGACTACAGGATGATGTAGTGGGAGGTCATTCCTGTCAAAACTTAGAGTAAATCTCCGGGATATCAAGAGTGATTATGGAATTGAATATCAAGAGCCAATATCTATCTAAAAAATAACCTCCTTACAGGTGAAGGGCCAAGAATATGCATGTGTTTCTTTTCTGGGTCCCTCTCTCCGACAGAGGACATTTGAACAGAGACCAAAATAAAATGAGGAAGGGAACTCTGTGAACAGCTGGTAGAAGTAGAAGCTAGTAGAAGAATACTCCTGGCTGAAAGAAAAGCAAGTTTAGTATTCCTGAGATGGGAATGAACCTGGAGGCCAGCGTAGCTGAGGTGGGGTCCCAGCCTGGGATCCCAAGTGAAGTTGGAAGGTCAGTTAGCTGAAACGAGATCACAAAAGGTCTTGCAGGTCATTCTGAAGTCCTTGGTTTTTGCTTTGCATGAGCTGGAAAGCCAGTAGAGGAGAGACATGATGTAACTTGGGATTTAAAACAATCACTCCGGCTGCTAAACAGAGAACAGGCGATCATGAGGCAAAGTTGCAAACAAGGACATCAGTTTCCAGGAGAGATGCTGGTGGCTCAGGCCAGAGTATGTGCAGTGTAGGTGGAGGAGTGATCAGGTTCTGGATGTATATTGAAGGTAAAGTTGGTAGCATTTGCTAATGGATTAGATACAGGTGTTGAGTGAAAGAAGTCAAGAAGAAAATATTTCCTTTAATAAAACTCTATGTTCCCATAGAAAGAGTAAGAGTTAAAAGAAAACAACATAAGGAGAACTGATACCTCTGTTTAGAAAGACAATATTCTAGATGCAAACTTGTAGGGGTTATGCCTAGTTCAGCCTTGTAAGTGAGTGCTTTGTTGGAAGATGGACTCAGTCATAATTGTTTGTTACTCTTCCAATCAAAGGTGGGATCCTGCTAAAATATACAAGATGATTGGGTTACACTCTAATCTCAGCTGGAGGGTTTTAATGCCCTAATTTTCCCTTCTTCCAACATTCCAGTGTGTGGGCTTTTGTGACCTGCTACCAACTAGCTCAATGGCAGTTTTTGTCTCTCTGCCAGCCCTGGGGCTGAGGTACAGGGCTGAGAGTTTTCTGAGTGGTCCCTCTGTGCTAAGAGCTAGCCTGAGGCCACATGAATAATAGCTGATTCAATGCAAAGCCATCTGAAGGAGAATTGGTCCAGGTGGTTTTGGGGGGTCTTAATACAAGAACAAGAGAGAGAGAGAGCTCAGCATAACCCCAGGAAGGGGGTTGGACCTTCTCTGGAAGTCACTGAGGAGTGTCCCTGACCAAGAGTGTCACAATTGTTACTATTGTTAATGACTGAGAGACCCCGTGTAATTCATTCTCCTGTCCAGGTGAACAAGAGCACTTCTGTGAGAGATCTCTTCCAGCAGGACTTTGCCTAAAAGGAAGTTTGTTCTCTCTGTCTCTACCATGTCTTGAGATCTCAGCATCAGGGCCTCAGGTACATTACTGAAAGGTCTGCTCTCCCTGTTTCACAAGAACCTGACTCATAGCAACCCAGCTGCAAGAGTTCTGCTTCCACAGAGAAGAGCAATTAGATGCTTGCATGCAACCTGACAAGTGATGGAGGAACCCTGGAAATCCAAGAGTCTCTCCTGCGATTTTTTGGAGATGGGGGTTGGGAAAGGAGCTTGTCACCTCTGGGGAAATTACACTCATTTCCCCCTCATCATAGTCAGCATCTCCTTCTCTGCAGAGCAGTATCTGATAGCGATCATGAGACCACATGTACAGATAAGAAACCTCCGCAAAAAGATCTAATCCAAAGTCACAGCTGAGACAAGCTTTAGACAATGAAAAGGAGCCCAGATGACATTAGATTTGACATTTCCCCCTTAGTGGAAGATTTCCTCTTGGAGCCACACTGAAGTTCATCCAATATTTCATTATCCAGGCACTGATTAACTGATACCTGGCTTCCTCTGGCCCCTAAAGATGAACCTATCACGAAAATACAATTGTATTGTTTCTCACTCATTGTCTCTCAAGCATGATTAATCAGGCAGTGGACTATCCAGGGCTTCTCTATTTCTTTGTTTGTTTTTCTCTGTCTTTTGATGATTTTATAAACCAGTCGAGCCTTCCTCCACCACAGGGTGGGTATGAGTCGAAAGAAGAGGTACAGCCCAATGTATAGTCCGTGTGTTTGGGAGTTAGGAGAAAGGATTCGGTGTGGCAGAAACTAAATGGCTTAAAAATGATATTGGATTCTCTTTAAGTTTTAATTATCCATGTTATCTCTGCTTTCATTATTATGGATCCCTGAACGTTACAGTAACGGCTGCACAGTTGATAACCACAGCATGTAATCACGATGTCTGCTCTGTAATCATATTCCAGCGTGCCATTTATCAGGGACCATTAGAACTCAGAATTCTGGGGAGTAGCGGAAATAAACTAAAGACAAGCTCAGAGTGCTGTCCTAAATGTCTCAGCCATTTTTCATTACCATTTTCTTAAAAACTGACTCCACACAGACTAAGTCTCCTCTTTCTTTTGAAAGTTCAGAATCCAATCTGTAAGATCCACTATGGAACCACACTTTCACCCTCTTCAGATTGAAATAAACCAGGTTGGTTTTAAGCTATACTCAGTGCATGGTGTCACAAAGAGTCAGATGCAACTGAGCTACTGAATAGCAACAGTGCATGTTAGCTATGGAAGTTCCAGAAGGAGTTCATTGTTGGACAGCCTTGCCATCTTATGATTACTCTTTCCAGACCCTGGTCTGAAGCATCAGGTAAAGACCTGGGCTGAGACCTGTTCCAAGCAAATGTGGGTTTGTCAGGGCTGATGAGGCTCAGAGTCCAAACAGAGGCCACCCCAGTGAACAGTCACACAGCACAAAGTGTTGTGGTTCCAAAAACAGGGGGCGGGGCTCCAGAAAAGACCTCGCATGAAGGAGTTTTAGAAATCAGGCAGAAGACAGTATAATTATTCTGTGTGAATCCTGTCTATGGGCGACTTGTCCTGGCCTTGAAATTGGGGTACAGAGGCAGATTTCTAGTCCTAGAAGAGGATAAGAAACAGCAAGGGAATTGGGCAGCTGGCAAAAATTAAATTGGCATTCAGTGCTGGGACCTGGAGCCTGGGAAAAAGAGTAGGAGCTCTCAGACCTAAATTGTGACTCGGCTGTTAGTGGAAGAGTTAAATGTGCCTATAAGTACAAGGTGCTTGTGTGCATGCTTGCATGCTCAGTCAAGTCCAACTCAGAGCAACCCCATGTACCATAGCCTGCCAGGCTCCTCTATCCATGGGATTCTCCAGGCAAGAATACTAGAAGAGTGGGTTACAATTTCCTTCTCCAGGGGATTTTCCTGACCCAGGACCTGAACACATGTCTCCTGCATTGCAGGCGAATTCTTTACTACTGAGCCACCTGGGAGATAAAGTGCTTAGGACATAGTAATAATGTGTTAGTAATAAGGCATTCCTGGTAGCTCAGCTGGTAAAGAATTCACCTGTAATGTGGGAGACCCTGGTTTGATTCCTGGGTGGGAGGGCATGGCAACCCACTCCAGTATTCTTGCCTGGAGAATCCCCATGGACAGAGGAGCCTTGTGGGCTACAGTCCATGGGGTTGCAAAGAATCAGACATGACTGAGTGACTAAGCAGCAGCAATACATAATAAACTATTAGTATCATGACCATTGTTATTTTCATGGGACTATGCCAGGAATGCCACATCCTATTTCTGATGACAGAGGAGGCAGTGGTTAATAATAAGTACCTAGATCTCAGTTCAGTACTGGGTGATGGATGCTAACCCCAGCTGTTGTGCGTGTGGCTCTTTGGCTCCTGCCTTTCCCATCTCTGTTGATCTAGGAATTGGAATAAGAATGATCCATCAGGTGGAGGGAACAGAAGGTCAGCTTGTGGAGAACTGAATAGATAGGTAAGAGGTAGGGCTGGCACCCATGAGGTGGACTGAGAGTAGCCTAAATGGATGACTCCCAGGCAATAATATGTAATAAACAGCTCTCAAACACAGAGCATGCCTGATTTCTGTGTGGGGAAACATAAATCTTCTTGTATCGAAATTGATTTTTTGTTTTTCTAAAATAAATGTTCAGGGATTCAAATGTGGATAATGCTAACTCTCTTCCCAGTAATCTATAGGCTTCCATGGACTGTAATGGTCCAAGATGAATAGATCTATTGTTTGATTGACGCTCTCTTGCAGCCTGGGTGGGCACAGCATCACATGGGAGCAGGAACAATGCGATGATTACAGTGGACTCCTGTGATTAATTCCGTCTCTATAGAGTTAATTCAGTCTGAAGCCCGCATGACCAGTTCTATCTGTTTCCGTGCAACTGGGTTTGGGGGAGTTTTTATTAAAAATTCTCAAATCAGTTCGGTACAAGAGAATTACCTCCTTACCACTCCGTATCTCCTGCCAAGTACTTGATAAAATGTGTTCTACAAATGTAGATAAGAAGTCATGATAAGAAAACTCACTCCTGCTGAATATTGGAATTATCCGGCTGATGCGGCCGGCAAACGTGAAAACCAGGACAAATCTCCACTGGAGAATTTTCAAACTGTTAGAGGTCATCCATCATCCTGGGGCAAAGTTTGAAGGGAAAAATGAGAGACGCTTCAGTTTACCCACGTGTTGGTGAACCCAGGCTGCTCAAAATTGGATGACTTCCAAATATGTCAGGTCTAATCAAGACCTCTGAGTTGGCATTGGCCTCTGAATCAGCAGCCCCCTCAAGCTAGGATGGGCTTCCTGCAGGATGACCCTTCTCGCATACCTTTAGCTTCAGCAGGCAGGGGATCTCTTTTTTTCTGTGGATACATCATGTTAACTGAGGAATAAGGCTAGGATCCTAGCCAGCCACGCCAGCCCTATAGAGGGGCAGATGAGTAACTGAGTAGGAAGTAGTGACAGTGCTAAGGAGCAGTGACAATAGGGGATTGGCAGGGGACCATTTATTTGCCTTTGAGAGAGTGAGGAGGGCTGGGCAACCTACAACAGCTATGGCAATCTCTTCATTTATTTATTTATTTTAAAAATATTTTTTGGCCGAGCTGGGTCTTGGTTGCTGTGAGGGCTTTTCTCTAGTTGCTGTGAGCCGGGGCTACTCTCTAGTTGTGATGGGCACGCTTCTCGTTGTGGTGGTTTTTCTTGTTGTGGAGCACGGGCTCTAGGGCTTGTGGGCTTCAGTAGTTGTGGCACATGAGCTCAGGAGCTGTGGTTTCCAGGCTCCAGAGCACAGGCTCAATAGTTGTGGAGTACGGGCTTGGTTGCTCTAAGGCATGTGGGATCTTCTCGGACTAGGAATCAAACTGTGTCTCCTGCATTGGCAGGTGGATTCTTTACCACTGGGCTACCAGAAAAGCCCAGGAACCTCTTTTTGAGTGTTTTCATCTAGGGGATTTTTTTGGTAATAAGTACCACTCCCTGGTGGCTCAAGGGTAAAGAAAGTACAGAATCTGCCTGCCAATGCAGGAGATGCAGGTTCAATCCCTGGGTCGGGTAGATCCCCTTGAGAAGGAAATAACAACCCACTCCAGTATTCTTGTCGGGGAAATCCCATGGGCAGAGGAGCCTGGCAGGCTGCAGTCCATGGGGTCACAAAAGACTCGAACATGACTCAGCAACTAAACAGCAATGAACACTGTATAAAATTATAACCTGCCCTGAAAAAAAACAGTGGTTTATCACAACAAGAACCTCAGAAGGGAAGAGAAAATGTGGGACTGACTCCTGGTGCTGGAGGAGCCGTTGAGCACAAGCGAGGCACTTTCCATCTCTGCGCCTCGGTTTCTACACCCGCGCCTTAAAGCAGTGGAGACTGGGAGGAGCAGAGAAGTGTCAGGACCGCTCTGACTCTAACAGTTCAAGTCCCTGAGTCCTGCCCCTTGCCCCATATATAAAGCCCCAACAGCACTCAACTTTTCACTCCACTGAACACTTAGATTTCCTCTGATACATTCTATTCTTCACACACACTTGGGCCATGGAGATAAAACACTTGCCTGAGATAGACAGACAATCATTTAGCCACGAAAACAAAATGGGAAAGAAGATGAAGGCCCCTCAGCAGAACAGATGGCTCTGCACACAAGGCAGAGAGACCCGCAGGTGATACAGAGGGCAAGGCTGATGGGGAGGCGGATAAGAGGTGTCGGGAGGGTAGATGGATGGAATGGGGGAAGGAGACACAGCAGTGACAAGTGGCACAAGGGTATCATCAGCACCGGTAGCATCTTACACAGAGAGACAGTCATTCAGGGCAATCGGAACACAGGAGCATACAGCCCTGCCCTCCTCCCTTGGCTTCTTCCCTGCCCCCAGTTGAAACAGCAAGCAGTTTTCAAAATCAAAATGGGGTATTGCCAATCACTAAGGGTACCGTTGTTTACTGTGTCAAGTGGTTTACATCTATTAGCAATTTCATCTTCCCAGTGACCTCATGGGTTGGCCTAATTTTATTATTATTATTATTCCAGTTCTAGAAATGAAAAAAAAATAGGAAGGTCCACTCAGCTAGTAACTGCCGTTACCGGGCTCAATTTGTTTTTTACTTCATTGGGTTGTAGCTGTGGCACACAGGCTTAGTTACCGTGTGGTATGTGGGATCTTTGTTCCCCGGTCAAGGATTAAACCTGAGTCCCCTGAATTGGAAGGCGGATTCTTAACCACTGGGCCACCAGGAAAGTCCCCTGAACTGAGCTTGGCTGACTCCTAAGCCCATGTCCTTCTCACTGTCCCCTCCTGCAACCAGCGCACTTCCGGTCCATGGCACGTGAGCTCTGGTGCACCCCCCTGTCTCTCTCTCCCTTTCCTCCCTTTTCTGAGACACAGGTCCCACCAGGAAAGTCCCCTGAACTGAGCTTGGCTGACTCCTAAGCCCATGTCCTTCTCACTGTCCCCTCCTGCAACCAGCGCACTTCCGGTCCATGGCACGTGAGCTCTGGTGCACCCCCCTGTCTCTCTCTCTCCCTTTCCTCCCCTTTTCTGAGACACAGGTCCCAGCAGATTGGAGCATAAGGAGAGCTTTGCTTCACTTTTTCCTCTTCTTCTCTGCCTCCCTCCTTCCCTTTTCTGGCCGAGGGTCCCATTTATAACATAGAATGTACCAAGAAAACATCCATTCACCACTTCCCTAATTCTTCTGGCATTTGTGATTAAATCAACTCAGAGGCTGTGGGAAGCTTTGGTAATTATATAATTTGGGTAACAGAATATTTAATTAATTGCAATTACACATGCCATCTTGAAATTCATTTCTATTTTAATTTTAACACAAACTGGATTGTACAAAACATGTTTTTTTTCCTTTTTGCCACCAAAATCTGTCTGTTTCTTCCCATCTTTCTCACCATTCCTCTTAACCCTGAAATCTTTACTTCCTTCTTTCCTTGTATTTGGAGGCGCAGGCAGTTAAAGGGTACCAGTCATACCCAAGTTCTGCATACGAGGGGTAATGGAGACCACAAAAGAACATAAGTCATAATCTTGGCCTACCAGATGCATATGATCCAATGGAGGGCATAATCCATAAACGCATAAAAACATGAAGACTACAAAGGGCCCCATGGATGATAATTCCATGTCCAGTGTGCTGAAGAAGGTGGAGGTGGTTTTGAACCTCCTTTGAGATGTGTGTAGCATTTGTACAGATAGAAATAGGAGCAAGTTCCTAGGAAGAGGAGGTTTTTGATTTATAACTTAGGATTTGTATTTCTCTTCTCTTTACCCTCTTTTTCGCTGATTCGCTTAGTCATTCACTCAACAAATGAGTGACTAGACAGTGGTCACTAAAACGTCTGTCTTGAACCCAAGGAAACTCCCTGCCATGCTCTGGGTCTTTCCATCCAAGCTCGAAGGGTACAGCCCAGCCATGCCCTGCTCTCCAGGAGTCTCTGGCAGGCCCAGTGCCTCCAAGGACCCCTGCCATTACAGCGAGCTGAGTTGTCCGCTGCCAGCTGTGATTGTCGTGGGTGTGTCCTCACCTGACTGAGGCAGAATCCTGCCTAAGGAATATGGCTTAGCTTACAACTGTATAAGGACCACAAGAGGGGAAACTTACCAAGTGGGTCCCCAGGCTTTCTTCTACTCTGTTACTGAGCATCTTTCTTGGGCTCTGATGTTCCAGGGTCTTGGGAGACTCCCTGAGGTGCTTTGTCTGGAATGCTAAGATTTGGCATCCTATGTTATCTGGCATAAACCTCATCTCAAAGTCAGACTATGAATCGGCTCTGGGGCATCTATATTTTTCTGATTTCCTCTCTACAGCCCCCTATCAGAAGGAATTCTGGCTTCATTCTAAAAGAGGACCTGATCATGGTGACTATCATTGGTTTGTTTCATTTATCCATTCATTTGTCCATAAACCATGTGTCAAGCAGCTACTGTGTGTCAGGTACTGTGCTGGGCTTTGTGGGACATAAATGAATACATGGTTCTGTTCTCAAAATCTTTGGAGATAAATGGAGTTTACCACATGTGAAAAATCATACAACTCAGGGTAAGCTAAGTTCCACAGTACAGGATGATGGAAGATATGTCTAACTCAGGCTGGGGAGCAGAGCCAAGTCTTGAGATGAGTAATACATTATTGTAAAGCAGAGAAGAGGAACTGAACATTCTAGATAGAGGGAACAGCTTGTGCAAAGGCATGGTGACAGGAGCTTGGGGAGGGGTGGGAGTTTTTTCCCTAAAAGGAGTTATATGGCCAAGAACTAGATCCAAGACTGTTTGTCTCTCTGAGGAGAGGGTCATCATAACCTTGTATGGGAAAAGCAGCATGGAACAGTGACAAGTCCCAATTTAGTATTAAAAGTTCTGGATTTGTGTTGCAGACACCAGATGCTCTGGGTTTGAATTCTAGCTTCGCCATGTACCATCTGTATGCTCAAATTTCCCATCTCATTTTTGTCACTTATACAACAGACCAATCTGATCTTGCAGAGCTATTCTCGGGACTAAATGAGATAAGATGCACGGCACTAAATAGCATTTAACCAAAGTTAATATTAAAGTTACCTTTATTTTTATTAAAACCCTTGCGAACGATTAGGTGCTTCAGCAATATAAAGAACTGCATAATCTCTGCACAATCTTGCCAAATGTCAACCCTAAATTCATGAGTACCAGCATTTTTAGATTTTAGCTAGTCTTGTGGTTTGACCTTGTGTAATCCTACAGACCCTATTTCCCAAGTGAAATCAAACAATTGAATGTTGAAATAGGAATTTGTGTTAGCGTGGGGGCAGCATCGATGATCATGTCATGAGAGCCTGAATCTCCCACTTTTTCAACCCACCCACGTGGCGGTGTCCTTCACAGTGAACTGATGAGTCTTGGAAACAGAGAAACCAGCTCTGCTCACATCATCTATAAGGATGTGATTTGCTGAGCACTTTTGCCAAAGCTGCTCATGCCTTGTTGTGAAGCCTGCTTTCCTTTTGTTTGCAAAGTTTATCAAGTGAAGAGGCTCCATTGATGATGAAGCTGCATGAGTATGTTTGCTAACCAGCCAGCTCTCCAAGGGCTTTGTTGAGCTCAAGTGATGTTACCTTTGGAGGTCCAGACTGAGAAACTTTCACAAACCTGAGATTCCTCCTCACAGTATTATTTATGTCATCCCACCCCTGTTTCTTCTAGAGCAAAATTGTAACAGTGCAGATCATGTATTAATACTGTTAGCCGAGACGAGGCAGCAATGGCCATACATGCCTTCTGGCTTTTCTAACTAGGTTCAAGCACAATTTTAAAATCTCATTTTTAATCAGAAAGCATTCTGTGCTTTTCATAATGTGTAAAACAGTGTAGAGCTGTATAAAGAGAAAGCTAATAAATATCCTTCTGATCTTTCTGGTTGCACTCAGCTGAGACCATAGTTCAGTGCTTGTGTCCTTCCTCAGCTCTCTCTGTGTTCACTAACACACACACTCATGCACAAAAGCACACACACTTTTTCCTATTTGTTTGATTTGGTTAGTAGGATAATTCACTACACATAACCCTATAATTTGCCCCCAAGCTATAGCCCTATAGGTATAACTCATAGACCTATATATACTATATATTATATTCACACGTATTTCTGGGATAGGGATTCATAATGAGGGGTTGCTGTGCAATTTGTACAGGACATCCCAGGTCCTGTTCCACAAAGATTACACCATCAACATTTGAGAAGACCCCTTGCCCAACTTCCTTCCTGGTCCTGGATAGTATCAGTTTTTTATTTTTTGCAAATCAGCAGAACTAGACATTCATGAAATTAATCTTCTTCTCCCCTCTCTCCTCCCTCCAGGGTAGTCAGATAACCATTGTCTGGGTGTCAGTAGATCATGCAGAAGCCGGGTCCTGTCCTGACTCTCTCCCTTGACGAGAATTCAGCCCGTTATTCAGAAGCTATTCAGCTCACCTTTGCTTTGCTGGCAGGGCTCAGCTGAGTTCTCAGGAAGAGTTAGAAGCACAAGCACATTTAGTGTGAAATAGCCCTGACAGCTCTAAAAGGTTGTGTTTTATTCATTAAAAGGAGGCCTAACAGTGAAGCTAAATACCGTGGTAGGGGAGGATTCCCTAAACACCTGAGGAGACATTTGAAACAGAGGCCAAAACTCCCTTATCTGCCAACGCCTCTTAGCTGCTGAAGATGAAAGAGAAAGAAAGAGAGGAGGAGGGAGAGAGAACAGACGGGTCTGAAATCCTGTCCTGAGCCCTTGCAGGATAGTTGTTGGACCCTCAGTGCCGTACAAATCACCTAACTCCAGGCCTGCTAGGGCTTTTCTGGTGGCTTAGCTGATAAAGAATCCGCTCGCAATGCAGGAGATCTGAGTTCGATCCCTGGGTTGGGAAGATCCCTTGGAGAAGGGAAAGGTTACCCACTCCAGTATTCTGGCCTGGAAATTCCAGGGACTGTATAGTCCGGGGGGAGGGGGGCGGTTCACAAAGGGTCAGACACAACTGAGTGACTTTCACTTTCCAGGCCTGCTACATGGTCAACACTTTGTAAACTGTGATGGCTGTTATTATTACTAAATAATAAAAACAATATAACATTTTCAGTTTGTGATTTGCTACTCATAGAGACTTCCTCAATCAGCTATGATCTCAGGACAGTTTCTATTAAAAGGCTTTATTGATTTGTGGTTTCTAGAGATAGGATAAGAGTCTGTCTCTCTCTTCTGCATGCCTCAACCAAAGGCTCTTCTCCATAAAGCAGAAAGGGATGTTGCTACTTGTCAGATCTGTCCTCCAAGTCCATGTTACCTTTCACTCCTGATTATTATTATTATTTAGCCACAGAATCCCTAGTTTTTGTAGCTGAAAGCCCCTTGTTCTGAGATGGGCATGTTGTTCGGCAGCCTCAGCAATGATGCCACCAGGCCCCGAAGGGCTCTGTATATTCAGGATGTCCTGGGGAATGACCCTTGGGCAGAGGTTGTATCAGAAAGTCCCACCCCAGGACTTATACTACGCACCTGAAGTTCATTCCAAAGAGCTGATAACTTATCTACACAGTGAGGAACCCTGTGCTCAACGATTGCCGCTTTTATTTTCTATACACGCTTTTGACTTCTATATACATTTTGTGTGTACATTTCCATTCACTTACCCTATTAATAATTGCATCTGCTCTGACTTAGCTTTTAGGACCCTGCAAGAATAAAGGTGAGCTTCCAGCACTCCAAAGCTATTTTTCAGCAATCATCTGGTTCCTGCTTCCAAATAGGTTTAAGCAAGAATCATCTGATTCTTGCTTCTAAATAGGTTTTCAACCCATAAAATGTCTTGGCTTCCCAATCTCAACACTGGCCCTTTAACTATAGTGCTGGCTTCGGCCTCTCAGTGCAGACAGTGAAGTTTCCCCAGGCCCTCAGGCCCCTGTAGCCCCTTGCTGCCCCTTAGCCCCACCCCTCTGATGCTCAGGGCCTGACCACAGCCTCGTGACACACTGACATCTGTTTAGAGGAAGGAAAATTTTTCTCAGCGATAAAATGCATTGGCCAGGTCACTCCATTTCGTTTCTGCCTTCCTTCTTCCATATTTCTGCATTTCCTGTGTCCATGGACTGTTTGCCAGGGATCTCTTACTGGCACCATCATGCTGCTTCTGGAAGCCCAGGGATGAGGGCTATAAGCCTGGCATCGTTTCCAGCAGTTAGAAACTTGAAAACAACCCAGTTACCCCTGAGAATCGGTAAGAGAAACATCTTAGCCTGGGTCTATAGGACCTTTCTGGTGCCTCGGTCCTGCTGACCACAGACTAAAGCTGAAGGACCACAAGATCAGTTGCTGGGGAGGGAGGAGAGGCAAGTCATCTTGGGTCTCAGAGTCCCCAAGCTCCGCAGACAGCCGGGGCCGGATGTGTGTGCCATGCAGAAGCTCTCGGGCACTATCGAAAATCCAATCTGATCCACTCCAACAGGGCTATTACACTCCAGCCCTGATAGGATCACACTCTCACAGCACAGGGTAAAATTAAATTTGAGAGAAAATGAGATTCCTTTTGTTTTCTGCAGAGTCCCATAGATAAGTGTTCTCCATGACTTGACCTTGATGGCTGCAGAAGCTGCGTTGCAGGCCCAGAGGGATCTGATTGACAAGTGGAATGAGTTGGTGATTCCTTTGCTCGCCTGCTTGGCACTACCACTGGGGACAACGGCTTTCTCTTTCCATCTCCCTCTAGGCCAGATCTGGGCAAAATTGCAAAGAACTACAGAGGACATTTGTCTCCATCCCTTCTCTGTGGCTCCTCCTCCTTTGCTTGTCAATCGCTGCTCCTCAGCAACCAAATGGCAGCTGCAAGCTCCAATCCCAGGGCTCCTTTTCACTAGCTTTCAGCTGGACCTGACTGTATCAGCTCAGGTCATATGAGCAAAAATATTAACAGTGACATTAAATAAAAGGGTTAACTCTTTACCTCTTCACTATAAGTCTTTTTAAGTGGCCTTCAAGCAAGGGATATCTAAGCCACAGATTTCAAAGATCCTGACAAGACTCTAGGAACCAGTGGGAGAGGTTCCCCTCACCCCAAGTCACAACACTTGGGCCCCTTCCTCTGGGTGGAGAGATAAGTCCTGAATGCATGCTTTCCTTTCTGAGTGTGGACTACAGACAAGATGCATCAGAGGCTTCTGCGATGCTGGTAAAGCGCATAATTTCTGTCCCCTGCCCAGAGTAAGTCAGAATCTCAGACATAGCTTCCAAGATAGTAACCTTTTAAATCTGTCATCCTTGAGATTCTGAGGCACATTTTGAGAGTCATTGGCTATAGAGCTGGAGGTACTTCTCCCAGTGATCTGAGTCTTTCAGTAGTAGTGGTAGTGTTAGTCACTCAGTTGTGTCCAACTCTTTGCAACCCTATAGATGGTAGCCACCAGGCTCCTCTAACCATGGGATTTCCCAAGAATACTGGAGTAGGTTGCCATTCTCTTCTTCATGGGATCTTCCCCACCCAGGGATCAACCCCAGGTCTCCTACATTGCAGGCAGATTCCTAACTATCTGAGTCACCAGGGAAGTCCATTGGCTCTTTCAGACCATCACCTATATAATGAGTTATTTCAAGAGTATCAGAGATAGCCTGTTCCTTTGGTCCTTAGAGACCTCCCACTGTTCCCAGTGGCTGCTATGGGAAGGGCCAGGGACTTCTTAGAAACCCGCAGTTTCCACTCAACCAGTCTTTTGAGACTCTCTCCAAGAGGAGAAATTGAGTCTTTCCAGAGAACATATCTAGATGTGTAAAAATGTTAGGAGAGCAGGTTAACTTGAAATATAGGACTGATCTTATTTATAGGTGGGCAGTGCTGATGATATAATTACAATAACCATTTTTTATAATTATATTTTCATTTCATTTCATTTATTTTTTTGGCTTTGCCAGGTCTTAATTGAGGCACTGGGGCGGGGGGTGGGGGGGTGGGGGTGGGGGTGTATCTTTTCTTCATTGAGGCATGCAGGATCTTTAGCTGCAGCACGTGGAATCTAGCTCCCTGATCAGAGATTGAACCTGGCCCTCCTGCATTGGGAGCATGGAATCTTAGCCACTGGACCATCAGGGAAGTCCCTACAATGACTATTTATTTAAAGCCTATCAAGTTCTAGGCCACGTACAGACCATTCATAATGATGTGCTTAGTCACTCAGTCATGTCTGACTCCTTGCAACCCCATGGACTGCAGCCCACCAGGTTCCTTTGTCCATGGCAGTTCTCCAGGCAAGAATACTGGAGTGGGTTGCCACGCCCTCCTCTAGGAGATCTTCCCAACCCAGGGATTGAACCCAGGTCTCCCATACTGTGGGTGGATTCTTTACCATCTGAGCCACCAGGGAAGCCCATTCATAGTTATAACTTCATTTAATCCTCATGATGTTCTTACATAGTGAGTATTATCATGCTTTATTTCTTTTTTTATAGATGAGGAAATTGTGGCTCAAAGTCACATACCTAGTGACTGTGCAGTAG
Organism: Okapia johnstoni; assembly: GCA_024291935.2. Classification (NCBI taxonomy): domain Eukaryota; kingdom Metazoa; phylum Chordata; class Mammalia; order Artiodactyla; family Giraffidae; genus Okapia; species Okapia johnstoni. The sequence continues at coordinate 22,499,082 of CM044322.1, forward strand.
TAGAATTTGAACTCAGTTCAGTTCAGTCACTCAGTTGTGTCCGACTCTTTGCGATCCCATGGACTACAGGGCACCGCTTACCTGTCCATCACCAACTCCTGGAGTTTACTCAAACTCATGTCCATCAAGTCAGTGATGCCATCCAACCATCTCACCCTCTGTCGTCCCCTTCTCCTCCTGCCTTCAATCTTTCCCAGCATCAGGGTCTTTTCCAATGAGTCAGTTCTTGGTGTCAGATGGCCAAAGTATTGGAGTTTCAGCTTCAGCATCAGTCCTTCCCATGAATATTCAGGACTGATTTCCTTTAGGATTGACTGGTTGGATCTCCTTGCAGTCCAAGGGACTCTCAAGAGTCTTCTCCAGCACCACAGTTCAAAAGCATCAACTCAGCTCTGTCTGAATAAATAATCCCTGCTAGGTAGACACAAATGTATAGAGCCAAAGACCTTTCTTGTACACATTCCTGTTTTGAGCTTTATGCCAAGCCTGGGAGGCAGACAGCAAGTTTTACAAACGGGAAAGCTGGGGATTGGAGGAGTTCAATCATTCCTGGCCAGGTACTGGTAAGAAGCATGGTTGGAATTTGAACTCAGGGCATTAACTCTCCATTCATGGTCTTTTCTTTCATGACACTCTTCTCTTGCATGCATACTCTTTCACGCATACTCTTCTCTCCTCATGCATCTCAAGTTACATCAAAGAGGCAGCAATACTATTGCTTTCAATTATTAAATTTGTGAGTTTCCCTGGGCTGCATAACATATCGCCACAAACTCTGTGGCTTAAAACAACAGAATTTAATTTTCTCTCAGCTGCGGAGGCCAGAAGTCCCAGAATCAAAGCGATGGATTCTGTTTTCTCTGAAGACTCTAGAGAAGAATCCTTCCTTGCCTCCTCCAGCTTCTGCGGGCTCCGGGCCTTTCCTGGTTTGTGGCTGCATAACTCCGAGCTCCGCCTCTATCTTCACATGGCTCTCTTCTCCCGTGTTTGTGTTTTCTCCTCTCGCCTCTTACAAGGACACTCGTCATTGGATTTAGGGTCCACCTGGATAGTCCAGGATAATCTCATCTCAAGATCCTTAATTACATCTGAAAAGACACTCTTTTCTAAATAAGGTCGCACTTGTAGGTTTCAGGGTTTCGGGCATGGACATGTTTCTTGGAGGGCCACCATTCTGTCTACTACAAGTAATTAGTATTCTATGACACACGTACTCTAGGAAGCATGAATATGCTGAGCTGTTTAGAAAGCACATACAGTTCTTCATTTTGATTCATCTGCCAATTTTCTTCCCAAGTGTCAAGTAAGGGCTGCCATGGAGAACGATTTTTTTTAAAAAAAATATTTGTTTATTTGGCTTCTTCGTGTCTCATTTGTATCACTTGGGACCTTTGTGTGGCAGTGGGGGTGGGGGGGAGGAACTCTCTAGTTTTGGTGTGTGGGCTCTAGAGCATGCAGGCTTTGGTAGCTACTGCGAATGGGCTTTGCCCCAAAGCATGTGGGATCCCAGTTCCCTGACCAGGGATTGAACCCATATCCCCTGCAGTGTAAGGCAGTTTCTTAACCACTGTACCACTAGGGAAGTCCCCGGAGAATGATTTTTGATGAGCATTGGGAACAGGGGAGGATTCTTCTGGCACGAAAGAGTCTTAAGGTTAGAGCAACCTGGGTAGGTGGCTCAAAAGGTCAGAGCCCAACTAGAAGGCAGAGGACAGATGATGCTATCTCAGTGCTGACGGAGCAGTAGAGAAGGAGATGGGCGTGGGCAGGTTGGGCTAGCTCACTGCCATGCCCTGCCTGGGTGGGATTCTGGGGGCTTTCACACAGCTCTGGTTGGTGAGGTGTGTGTCTGGACTGGAGGAGGATGGAACGGCGAGAAGACAAATGCCACCATCTTACTCTTGTTCCAGTTTCAGATCACAGCATCCCACAGGGGATGTCCCAGGAGTAGGGGTGATGTCAAGGAGGTAGAAACCCCAGAAGCCTGCAGCCAGGCTCTCTGCAGAGGGCAGACAGTCAGCTGAGAGCGGCTCAGAGTCTCCTGTCTGTGACTCCTCTGACACCTACTCTGGGAAGGTGGGAAGGTGGGAAGTCTGGAAGTGGTGGGGAGCCCCTTCACAGCAGTGGGAACACTCTCTGGGGGAGTGTGATATTGCCACTCCCTCGGGGAGGCTCTAATCAGAGGAACTGGGCAGCCTGGTCAGGGAGGGCAGTGCCGGGGCCTCTGGGAACTCCCTACTCTGGGCTCTTGCAAGGAATGAGGATGACCTATGGGCCAAGAACACTGTTTTTTTTTCCCCGAATGAGACTGGCAGATGCAGTTAGAGCCTCCACAGAGAGCATTTCCTACCCATCTCCAGAGATGTGTCCTCCTTTATCAGCATTTATATGTTCCCTACAGGGAGTGAAAAAGCCGGCTTAAAGTCCAACATTAAATAAAACTAAGATCATGGCATCAGGTTCCTTCACTTCATGGCAAATGGAAAAGGAAAAAAAGATTTTGTTTTTGGGGGGCTCCAAAATCACTGTGGAAGGTGATTGCAACCATAAAATTAAAAGATGCTTGCTCTTTTTAGCTCCAGGAAAGCTATGACAAACCTAGACAGTTCATTAAAAAGCAGAGACATCACTTCACCGACAAGGGTGTGTATAGTCAAAGCTATGGTTTTTCCAGTAGTCATGTACGGATATGAGAGTTGGGCCATAAAGAAGGCTGAGAGCCAAAGAATTGATGTTTTCAAACTGTGGTGCTAGAGAAGACTCTTGAGAGTCCCTTGGACAGCAAGGAAATCAAAGCAGTCAACCCTAAAGGAAATCAACTCTGAATATTCACTGGAAGAACTGATGCTGAAGCTGAAGCTCCAATACTGCGGCCGCCTAATGCAAAGAACAAACTCACTGGAAAAGACTTATGGACTGTAGTCCACCTGGCTCCTCTGTCCACAGAATTTTCCAGGCAAGAATACTGGAGTGGCTTGCCATTTCCTACTCCAGGAGATCTTCCTGACCCAGAGATTGAACCTGAGTCTCCTGCATTGGCAGGTGAGTTCTTTACCACTGAGCCATCACAGGAACTGGGGGAGAAGCCCCACAGTTCCTGGAGCTGGGGATAACTAGGAGACAGGAAGTGCTCAGCTAAACGCTGCTCTCCCCTTTGGGATGCTAAAGCAGAAGTCCCCACATTATGACAGTGAAATGGCACATAAGTGTCTTTGAATGCTATTTCCTTTGTTATTTTTTCCATGTGCCTTTCAGCGGCTCCCCACCTCCCACCCCAGAAACCTATGCTTCAGCTTTCCGTGTGAGTTTCCCCTGGCCGAGGTCACAAAGATCTGACCCATGCTTACCCCACTAGTCGCACTCCTGTCTAGGAGGGTCTCCTAAACATGAATGAGTCCTGAGGATGCCCCCGTCCCAGTTGGGCCATGCATCTGCAAACACCTGTTCCATGGCTGCAGGCAAGCATTCAGCAAAGAATCGAGAGCGTGGAAAGCTTGTCTGCCTAACCTTCTACTTCCTGACTTGGAGTCTCCAAGACTCATTTATTCTCCAAATATTTGTTTAGTGTTCGAAGTTCTCCACTAGATATGTAAGCTACAGAAATGTATAGTAACAATAATTCTTAACATTTACCCAACACACATTATGTACAAAGCACTGTGCCTAGTGTTTCACGTGGATTATCTCGCTCAATGCTCTTAACAACTTTGGGGGCTGAATGACATTATTATCCCTGTTTCATAGAGAAGGAAGCCAAGCCTGAAGAGCCTAAATAACTTGCCCGAAGTGTTTCATCCAGGAAGTTGTGGATCTGGGATTTGAACCAGGGTGGACTCAGTCCAGGACCACACCCTTAACCTCTGGGTCATACAAATCTGTGTCTCCAAGGTGCTTATGACCTAGCGGAAAAACAGGACTGCCATGACTCAGAGTATGTCAGAGTTTCTAAACGCTTAGAGAAAACATAGGTGGACTGGATATAAGTTTCTTGTGTGCATGCTCAGTTGCTTTAGTCATGTCTGACTCTTTGCTATCCCATGGACTGTAGCCCACCAGGCTCCTCCCTCCATGGGATTTTCCCAGGCAATAATACTGGAGTGGGTTGCCATTTCCTCCTCCAGGGATCCTCAAGACCCAGGGATTGAACCTATGTCTCCTGCATCTCCTGTGTCTCCTGCATTGCAGGTGGATTCTTTATCTCTGAGCCACCAGGGAAGCCTGGATATAAGGTGGGGAGCAACAAGGGAGAAGAGGGGAAGTTTTGAATGAGGTCAGATTTGAACCGGACATTGAAGAGGAGGTAATACTTATTCACAGAAGCTTATCAAACACTCTCCATGTATCACATATTGAGCCAGTGTTTTATATCACAGCCTTATGACTATTACTAACCCATTTACTAGATGAGGAAACTGAAGGCACAGAAAAGTTGAGTACTGTTTCGATAGATGCATCTGGGAAGAGGGGCAATGGCCGGAGGGAGAAAGCATCCCTAAATGCACAGAAGTGGGAACCTCAAGAGTGAGTTTGAGAGCAGTAGTAGCTAAGGTTGGTGTAAGTGTCAGATCCATGAAGGGAAACAAGAAAAGTCAGATGGAGCCAGATTATGGCCAACAGGAATTTCAAGCTGAGGGTTTGAATTTAATTCCATAGGCTGTGAGGAGGCATTAGAAAATTTTAATCAGGAAGATTAATCTGGCAGCAGAATTCAGGGTGAAGGGAGGGCAGGCACAGATGTAGACAGGGAATTGAGTGAGGAGCCTGTTAAGGTAAATCATATCCACCATTTGATCCACAATATACATTGAGTAGCTACAGTGGCCCAGAATAGAGTGGTCAGCCAGTTCTCTGCCTCCTGACAGTTGAGAGTCAAGGACAATGGCAGTGAAGGACTGAAGCAAGGCAGAGCAATGGCAGAGGGAAAAGGGGTGGGTCATGACAGCATTTCATACTTAGAATAAACAAGACACAGCAACTGAGATATTCAGACTGTTCTCAGCAGTTGGCAAAATGAATTTGCCTGTGGGTAGGGATATTTGTCACTTCAAAGAGACTAAAAACAATTCAACTGATAAAGCAAGTTGGAGTTTAGACAGTATATTCTTTTACTCACATTTGAGCTTCCATGAAAGGGCATTTCACATACCTGCCCACCTCGGCAAGGGGTTCCATGGCACGGCTGTGTGTGCACTGGACACCAGAGGCCAGTCTCGTGCATTGCATGACCTGTGTGATCAAATTTCATGCCCACGTTCTGAGCACTTAGTCTCTGAACCACGTACTCACCCTCGCTCTCTGCCTGATGGTGTGGGTTTGGCTCATTCAGCCCTTCTGCCTACTGCAGATTTTGGGCTGTGTTTCTGCTCATTAGCTGCTCTGCTGGAGGTGGGGTGGGGGAAGAGAAAGACTTCAGAACTCAGCCTCTCTCTGATGAAAGCCAGGTGGGAGGAAGAGGATGGGATGGGGTGAGGTTCCTGGGTCAACTTTTCCCCATCATTACTCCAGTCTGGGTATTTCATATCCTCCGCCCAGCTCTCCCTGCCTACTCCAATTCTATCGGGTTTAGAGAGCCCAGCTCCCATCCAGCAGACTCTGTAACTGTGGGATTGGTGACGAAGCTGAGAATAAGTTGTCCTTCGAGTTGCAATTTCACACTCATTGCTCTGAGATTCCTAGGCTCTTTGTATACATTTACTTATTACTCTCTTGCAAGCCAGGGGAAGGGCTTATGCCAGAACTTACCTCTGGGGCCCTGAAATCACTTTTTTGGACTTCCATGCTCATATAACCAAAGGAAGACTTATTAGCAAAGATGACTCTATCTATGTGAAATTAGGTATTGCTTTGTTGTTGTTTAGTCGCTAAGTTGTGTCCGACTCTTCAGTAACCCTATGGACTGTAGCCTACCAGCCTCCTCTGTCCATGGGATTTACCAGGCAAGCATTCTGCAGCGGGTTGCCATTTCCTTCTCCAGGGGACCTTCCCAAACCGGGGATCCAACTGGCATCTCCTGCATCACCTACATTGCAGATGGATTCTTTACCACTGAACTACCAGGGAAGTCCAGATAGCACTTTACTTTCCATTTAATTTCCCTTACTATTTAATTGGTGAAGTAGGTTTTATTATTCCCATTTTATAGATGGGTAAGTTGCAGTTCAATGACTCATGCAAGACAACTGAGCTACTAGGGTAGAAATTAGCTAATGTTTTCTTATTCCAATGCCGCAATGGTTTCCATTCTAATACACAGCTTTCATCCTGTTTTAGTGGTGATTGACTTTGTTATTACATTTTCTCTCAAGGTGAAGAACAGGGACATATATTTGACAATCACCAATTCCCCAAGCATCACAGTCCTGGGTACTCTTCCTGGTGCAGCCCCAGCTAGTGTGGGATCTTGAGAACAAGTCTCACAACATCTCTGGGGCTCTGTTTCCTCATCTGTAGGATGGTGGCTTTGAATTGGATCCTTTCCCAAGACTCTTCAGTTTCTAAAGTGTATGCTTCCGTGGTTTGTATTGGTTCACTCCTTTTAGGTCCAAAGCTAGCTGTAGGCAATACTTGTTTTCTCCCCAGTCAGGCCAGCACACAATAGACTGATGAACCCAGTTAGCTCTGTTCCAGCCCATACATTAAGTGGGTTATCCGTGCGACTTTTCTGGTCTCTTGAAATTAAAAATGGTGGTGTAGTAATAAGACCCTATGATGTACTTGCTGCCCTAGACAAAGTCCTTAAAGGCCATTCCTGGGCTGGGACACTTTCCAGCATTTTGTGTTCTGCAAACTGGTAAAGGCTTTACAAATACTAGATGTTCCCTTTGGACCTTTGGGCAGAAAAGGATGGTGGGAACAAGAGCAGAGGCTGCCAGTGAGGATGCTCTCATGCCTGACATTGTATCATCTTCCACTGGGAAGCTGGACAGCCAAGATGACCCAGGAGGGATGTGAAGTAACAGTCTTTGATGGAGGAGGGGGCTGAAGGAAATGGGCCCTTGATCACGAAGAGCCCCTCCCAGCATCCCAGGGCAGCAAGGTCTCTTTTCATGGAGTCCACTTACTTCCTAGTTGCCAGAAGTTGCCCTTCCAGCCTAAGTCAGCTGGGCAACCAGACTGGAGAGGCACAACTGCACACTAATGATCAGCCAGATGGAAAACCAAATAGGCACATCGGTGCCCAACAGAATCCTCAGCTCTGTGAAATGAATCACCACTTGTGTGCCAGGTGCTCCCAGGCAGAAGGTGAGGGCAGTGTTTGATGAATGCTCAACATGAAACCTAAAATAGTCTTTGTACCCAGGTCAGCTATGCCCCCTTACCGCAGGCAATAATGTCCCTGGGGGTGACAAGCAGCTTTGGGATCCTCAGTGGATAACAAAGCAGGTACATTCAGGATAACCAGGTTGGAGGTTCCCATTTCCTGCTGGAAGCAATGACCCCATGGCTTTCCGTGAGAGTTCTCCCAAGGCAGAGCTCCCTGGCTTGAGAAAGCTGTCCCTACAGGGTGGGCAGGAGCAAATAAATGGCTTCCTCTTAGCCAGCTGGGACCAAGACCCCTGGTGACACAGAGCTGTAGTTTAATGACATGGAACAAAAGCAGCTAAGCTAGCTGCCAATAGCATCCAATTGCCTCTGGAAACCACGGTTAAAAAAAAGGAGGCAAGCGGAAGAATAACCAGCCCTGCCTGGTTGATGCATAGTGTCTGCCTGGACACCGCATTTGTATCCGTGGTTTCCCTGTAGAGGAGGAGGTGGGCTCTCATATCAGTTTCAATCTCCAGGCCAGAGATATAATCGCCTGCCATTACTCCTTAATTACATGGTAACTACCAGGCCATTACTTTCTAACACCAGTCAAATTGCAACTCACTTCTGATTAGTGGGCAATAAACATTCACAAACAGGGTCCAAGATCTATTTCCACAAAGCCTACCACAGCTTAAGAGAAGCAATGCAAACATATAAATTAGATGACTGCGGGGAGTCTGCCCCGATAATCATCCTAAAGAACATTTGAATGATAATGCAGAAAGTTGAGGTTTGGAGCCCAGAGTCTTAAATTCAGATTCCAACTCTTTTAGTCACAGGCTCTGTGATCTTTGAAAAGTGTTAGTCACTCAGTCATGTCGGACTCTTTGTGGACTGGAGCCCACCAGGTTCCTCTGTCTACGGAATTCTTGCCCAAGGCAGAGCTCCAGGGCTTGAGAAAATTGTCCCCAAGGGGTGGCAGGAGCAAATAAATGGCTTCCTCTTAGCCAGCTGACTGAGACCGCTTGCGACGCAGAGGTGTGGTTTAATGACGTGGAACTAAAGCAACTAAGCAGGCCTGAAATAGCATCCAGCTGCATCTGGAAACCATGGTAAAAACAAGGAGGCAAGAATACTGGCGTGAGGAGCCATTCCCTTCTCTAGGGGATCTTCCCCACCTAGGGATAGAACCCAGGTCTCCTCCGTGGCAGGCAGCTTCTTCACTGTCTGAGCCACCTGTGATCTTTGACAAGCACTAAATCTTTCTGGGTATCAATTTCCTGATCTAAGATGGGTAAAATAAACAAAAACTACCTTACAAAAATAAAGATGAAAAAAGATCATATTTTGATAAAGCTCTGTGAAATTAAAAAAAAAAAAGAGGTTGTGATATTAATTATTACTGTTATTTCCAGGGTGAGGAACATTCTTTGATAATGTAAGAATGTGAAGCCATTATTTTGAAGCCTTCAGCTGGTGCTTCTCAGACTTTAATGTGCTTGCAAACCTCCTGGGGAATCTTGGATTCTGATGCAGCTCGTCTGGGGGGTGCTGAGATTCCTCATCCTACGAGCTCCTGAGTGGTGCTGATGCTGTTGGTCTGTGGACCACACTATGAGTAGAAGCTCCAGGCCATCCTGAGTCAAGGAACCAGCTGTGGACAGTGAGAGGAGGGAGGGCAGGGTGATCGAATAGCCCCTGGAGGGAGCTAGCACCCATAGTGGCCTCTCCTCCCAGTGAGGCCAGAAGTGTTGTCTCAGAAAATCAACATACGTGAGACCCCAGCACTCACACCTGACCCGGGGTCAGATCCTCAGTGTCAGGGGCCCTGCATCTGAGAGGGTAAATCTCCGCAGAGAGAGGACACTGGGGAGGTTCTGAAGGAAAGATGGCTGATGATTGGCAAAGGCGTTCCCATATCAGAAAACTCTCAATGGGTGAGACAGCGTGGTGATCTTGGCCAGGGGCTCCAGAAGGACCACTCCATCCTCAGAGTCTAAATGTGCAAGAGGCTCAGTTACTCTGTGGTGGAGGAAGGAGAGAAGGAAGGAAAGAGGATGGAAAGGAGGAAGAGGGGAGAGATGGAGGAAGGTAATTATTTTGGGAGTGGTGGAGAGAATAGACTTTGCCTACTTCACAGTTCTGTTAATGGTCAGCACCGCAAACCCCAGAATGATGGATGGTTGAAGCTGATGGCTGTCTTTGAAGTCATCTCTTTCAACATTTCATTTCAGCCCCAAGCACTAAGTGCTTTTTCCTGCTGTCACACAGGGAGTTGGTGGTCAAGCTGGGACTAGATCCCCATTTTCCCAGTTTTCAACCCTGTTTTATTTCTCATGCTCCTCATCCCGAATAAATGAAACTTGCTTCATGGAATGACCATACATACCCAGAACATAGAAAGAATGGCAGCTGGAGTCCAGCTGGGACCACCAAGGACCACTCCTCTCCTTGCCTCCCTGCTAAGTCTCTTGGTTCCCTCAGCTCTGAACACCAGCTATTTGATTTCTGAGGGAAGGTATTGTGCTCCTTCTGGCCCCATCCTACAGCAGAGAGAAGCTGGCCACCCCTGAGTCCCACAGCCTTGAAGTTCTGCTTAGACTGGTGCTGCCTTTCACATGCCTGGGCCTCTCAGCACACTAGCATCACCTGCCAGCGATCGGAGGTGTGGGCTCATGGAGAGGGATAAAACACAGTGCCACTTTCTCAAGGAGACATCTGTTTGTCCCTGAAGTGCTACAGCACATCTCTGGCAAGGCATCCGTGCCAGGTGGTGGGATGCACAGACCAGGAGAAGGAGTGCTTTGGCAGTGAACTTGAGGGTGTGGTCACAGTGAAGGACAAAGTGACCGAATAAAACTTGCAGCTCTCAGAGAACGCTTCTGAGCAGAACCCTTAGAATTCAGAAATGCCTTTCAGGATGGCGTGGGGATGGACCACCTCTCCCAGATATGGACTGGGATGCCAGCTGGGCTTGTGACTCGCCTCTGAGCAGGTTCCTCGTTCTATGTAGGAAGAGTCAGGGACCCTGCGGTGGAGCAGAGCACAGCAGAGCATCTCCACGTCCATTGTTTAAGGGATTTTAAAAATAATCTTAATCTATGTCCTATAATACGTACAATAGGTGAGCAAATCTAATAGAAGCTCATATTACAACATTACTTTTGAAACTCCTGGTGTTGAGAGTAGAAAGTCATTAAATATCCTTTTTGCAAAGACTCTGGTGAGATTCCTAATGACTATGTAGAAGAAAATATAAATATGCCTAACTGGATATTTTAGAAGCCTAACTGAAGTGTGCATACTTTGATTGTGGTATAGACTGTAAATAAGAGTGTTTAAAGTTTCAAGTTTGTTTCTTATCTCTATTCAGTCCCACCAAACATGTCATTATGGAGAAAGCCAACTCTTTTACCTTCAAGCTCCTCTCTCTACACCAGCTTCACTGTCAACTGCTCGCATAGGAAGATGCTGGTGATCAGGCAGATCAGGAGGCTGCCTGGGGTGATTCAGTAAGACAGAGTTGTCCTGGCCCAGAGCTCACAAACCTCTCAGTTTACAGCAGCAGTCCAGGCCTGAGTGTGGACCTCAGAGGTGACCCCTTCCAGGCGTGGGGTTCCTGCCTGCATTAGTGGGAAGGACTTGGTGAGCTAAACACCACCAGGACGTCTCCAGGCCTGCAGACTAAGTCAAGCCTCTCCTGTCCCAGGCTCAAGATTTAAAAGCAGATATTCTCAGTAAAGGCCTCTTACTGTTTAATCACCTGCCCAGGCCTGATGTCCAGGCTTGGTGCTCAAGGTTTCTTGAGTGGAAGCTCATAGAGCAAACTTATCGAAGGGAGGAAGGTCCCAGAATCCCCTCTCCTATTCAGCTGGGAGATGTTACCCAGATGGAAATAGAATTTGGCTGCAGTCCATTTAGGCTCCAGGTCACACCAGCCTCATCTGGAGATGAAAGGTTCACAATTTGATAAGGTGCTCTCTTGGCCCACATTGACCCCTTCCGTCCTTTGCTTATCTCCATGAACGTAATTAAGCCACTTCCCATCCTTCTTCCCCTTCGGTGTCAGGAAGGAGGCTATTTTCACTGGCTAGGTGGCAGGATCTCCAATGAGACCAGATGGCTTGTAGCAGCCACCCTTCAGGCTGTCTGCTAAAGAAAGGGAGCCCCATGGCCCCTTTCTTTGCAATACTTTTGCTTAGTTCAGTTCAGTCACTCAGTTATGTCCAACTCTTTGCAACCCCATGGATGGCAGCATGCCAGGCTTCTCTGTCCATCACCAACTCCCGGAGCTTGTTGAAATTCATGTCCATCGAGTCCGTGATGCCATTCAACCACCTGATTCTCTGTCCTCCCTTTCCCCTCCTGCCTTCAATCTTTCCCAGCATCAGAGTCTTTTCTAATGAGTCAGTTCTTCATGTCATCAACTTTTTGCTCATTCGCATCAATAAACTTTTGCTCATTGCCCTGTTATCACTGCACACATAACCTGCAGTTGTGCAGGAGAAACTGCATGCTGAGTACCTGTGTGTGCTCTTGCCCAGCCAGGATGAGACCAGATTTTTCTGAGTAAGCCCTCATGACAGGCCTTCCTTCATGGTTCAGTGGTAAAGAAGCCACCTGCCAAAGCAGGAGCCGAAGGTTGGATCCCTCAGTTGGGAAGATCCCCTGGAAAAGGGAATGGCAACCCACTCCAGTATTCTTGCCTGGAGAATCCCAAGGACAGAGGAGCCCTGTGGACCACAGTCCATGGGATTGCAGAGTCGGGCACAACTTAGCAACTAAACAATAACGACAGCAGAGATTCAGTTGTCTGGAGGGGTTCACAGGAAATTGGAGGACTAATGCTCTTGCATGATGGTACTTCCTGAGTGGAGCACCATTCTAGAAAAATAGCTCTGGTTTAAACAATCCCAGAGGAGAGTTCCTTCCTGCAAGGTTTCGCCTGACAATCCTTTTACTTGTTTCCAACTCTAATAAACATACAGCTCTAGGCATCTGAACTGAATGCCTAGACACAAATTATTGATGAATCCATTCATTTGTCAAATATAGTTTTGACTTCCAAAGTGTCAGGCACTGTGCTGGACCCATAATGTCTCTTGTCTCTCTTGCTGTCTTGAGAGAAGCAGTCATCCTCACACCCCAGCACATAGCACTGTGCCAGGCATGCTCACACAATGTGTGCATTTGTTGAGTAAATGATTGGAATCCAGCTCCTTCATGGAAAAAAAACAACACATTTTAAAGGAAAACAACACATCTTCAGAAAACTAGGAAGAGTTTATATCGTTTTCACACTATCTGATTCTCTCTTACTCAGCTCTTTTCTCATCTCCTAAGTGGATTGGGACTTTAAAGATATCACAGAAAGATTAAGGGTACATTTGTCAAGGTTAGAAGGTCCTTAATTCACTTGTAAAGCAGCTGAATTATTTTATATGTTTTGAAAAGTCGACTTTATTTTTCTAGTTGGAAAAAAAAAAAAGACCTACCAGTGCCAGCAGTGCAGGGCTCAGAGGGTGGAAAATCCTAACATTTAGCTCTGCCTGTGGGCCCAGGCTTTGAATAACAAAGCAAAGGTCTGATGAAAGAGGCCAGTGCCTACAAACTGAATTGCCTCTGCAGTTGAGTGACGTTCCTATAGAAGTCATCAGATGTGCAAAGATAGGACATGGAAGAAAGATACTCAGATCTCTGTGCAAAACCTCATGGATCGTTGAAAGCCTGGAGGGCTGCCTTTGCTGGAACACCTTTTAGTCCAAGGCTGTGTACAAGACAATGACTGGTGGGATGGGGCCCTAAGGTGACCTTGCTCACCCATATCTCTGAAGTCTAGTTAGGAGGGGCTAGAGGGTGTAGTCAGTGTGTTATTTTTCAGGTTTCCACAAAGTGATCCAGTTATACAAGTATCTATATATATATATTTATATAAATGTATTTCAGATTCTTCTCCATTATACGTTATTACAAGATATTGAATATAGTTCTGTGTGCTAAACAAAAAATTAATTGTTGTTTATTTATTGTGTGTATATATATATGTGTGTGTGTGTGTGTGTGTGTGTGTGTGTGTATATATATATATATATATATATATATATATTCTGTTAGTCCCATTACCCCTAATTTATCTCTGCCCTCGCCTTTTCCCTTTGGTAACCGTAAGTCTGTTTTCCACATCTGTGAGTCGGTTTATGTTTTGTAAATAAAATCATTTGTATTATTTTTTAGATTCCACATATAAGTGATATCACATGATATTCGTCTTTCTCTGACTTATTTCACTTAGTGTGATATTCTCTAGGTCCATCCATGTTGCTGTAAATGGCACTGTTTCATTCTTTTCTATGGCTGATTAGTATTCCACTGTGTATATATACCACATCTTCTTTATCCATTCATCTGTTGATGGATATTTAGGTTGCTTCTATATCTTGGCTTTTGTAAATAGTGCTCCTACGAACATTTTGCATGTATCTTTTTCAATAAATTTTTATCTTTCCTAAATATATGCTGAAGAGTGTGATTGCTGGATCACATGGTAGCTATATTTCAATCTGTTTTTTTTTTTTTTTAATTTTAGTTGGGGGCTAATTACTTTACAATATTGTAGTAGTTTTTGCCATACATTGACATGAATCAGCCATGGGTTCACATGTGCTCCCCCTCCCGAACCCTCCTCCCACCTCCCTCCGCATCCCATCCCTCTGGGTCATCCCAACGCTCCATCCCTGAGCATCCGTCCCATGCATAGAACATGGAATGGTGTTCCGCTTCACATATGACAATATACATGTTTCAATGTTATTGTCCCAGAACGTCCCACCCTCACCTTCTCCCTCAGAGTCCACAGGACTGTTCTATGCATCTGTGTCTCTTATTCTGTCTCACATATAGGGTTACCATTACCATCTTTCAAATTCCATATACATGCATTAGTATACTGTATTTTAAAAAATTATTTATTTGGCTGCCTTGGGGTCTTTTTTTTTTTTTGCCTTGGGTCTTAAAAGGGGTACCCGGCATCTTTAGTTGTGGCATGCAAACTTTTAGTTGTAACATGTGGGATCTAGTTCCCTGACCAGGGATCGAACCCAGGCCTCCTGCAGTGGGATCAGGGAGGAGTCTTAGCCACTAGACCACCAGAGAAGTCCCCATTTTTAGTTTTTAAGGAACCTTCATACCAGGAACATTGAGCAGACAGACTAGGTGACAAAGTAGTGTAATCATATTGTCCACAAAAAGGGAAAACTCCATTGAGACATCCAACTCATAGAGAATACTCAGAAATCTCATCCTTTGCCCCTCCTCCTCTCCTATTCTGCCAGACTTAGAGTGGTGATGGTGGCATCTCCTCCAGGGCATTCAGAGAAGCTGGAGGGGATTGTCTATGAAATAGGGAAAGTTTAAACTATCCCAACTGGACTTTATTAGAAAGGATTATTTCAAGGATGCAGAAAGGGACTATTGAAACAGGGAGAGGGCTGTGACTGCAGACCTGCAAGCACCATAATAGCAGGCAAGAAGAATTTTTCTTTTCTTTCTTTTTTTTTTTTTTGACCACGTGTAGCTTGTCATAGGTGAACAGGTGTGGGTGGTGGGGGAAGTACCCTTGAGTCATATCTCAGTTGTCTGGAGAAGGTGGGTCTTTCTCAGAACACGAAGGGATGCAGGCGTTTCTTACATCCCCTCTTTTCCAGGATCATGGGGATCAGGTAAAAAATAAACATTGCCCAGTATGAGATGATTTCTCTGCTTTTATTCCAGTTTTCAGAGACCAGGGCATTTTTGTTGTCATAGATAGGTTTTTCCTAAGGTTGTTCATTTCAGTTGCTCAGTTACCTCCGACTCTTTGCGACCCCATGAACTGCAGCACGCCATGCTTCCCTGTTCATCACCAATTCCCAGAACTTGCTCAAACTCATGTCCATAGAGTCAGTGATGCCATCCAACCATCTCATCTTTTGTCGTCCCCTTCTCCTCCCGCCTTCAATCTTTCCCAGCATCAGGGTCTTTTCCAATGAGTCAGCTCGTCTCATCAGGTGGCCAAAGTATTGGAGTTTTACCTTCAGCATCAGTCCTTCCAATGAATATTCAGGACTGATTTCCTAGGATTGACTGGTTGGATCTCCTTGCAGTCCAAGGGACTCTCAAGAGTCTTCTCCAACACCACAGTTCAAAATCATCAATTCTTTATGGTTTAGCTTTCTTTAAGGTCCAGATTTCACATCCATACATGACTACTGGAAAATCCATAGCTTTGACTAGATGGACCTCTGTTGACAAAGTAATGTCTCTGCTTTTTAATATGCTGTCTATGTTGGTCATAACTTTTCTTCCAAGGAACAAGCGTCTTTTAATTTCATGGCTGCAATCACCATCTGCAGTGATTTTGGAGCCCGAGAAAATGAAGTCTGTCACTGTTTCCCCATCTATTTGCCATGAAGTGATGGGACTGGATGTCATGATCTTAGTTTTTTGAATGTTGAGTTTTAAACCAGCTTTTTCACTCTCCTCTTTCACTTTCATCATGAGGCTTTTCAGTTCCCCTTGCTTTCTGCCACAGGGTGGTGTCATCTGCATATATGAGATTATTGATATTTCTCCCTACAACCTTGATTCCAGCTTGTGCTTCATCCATCCCAGCATTTCACATGATGTACTCTGAATATAAGCAAGGTAACAATATACAACCTTGACGTACTCCTTTCCTGATTTGGAACCAGTCCGTTGTTCCATGTCCAGTTCTAGCTGTTGCTTCTTGATCTGTATACAGATTTCTCATGAGGCAGGTCAGGTGGTCTGGTATTCCCATCTCTTTAAGAGTTTTTCATAGTTTGTTGTGATCCACTCAGTCAAAGGTTTTTGCGTAGTCAATAAAGCAGAAGTAGTTATTTTCCCAGAACTACCTTGCTTTTTCTATGATCCAACGGATATTGGCAATTTGATCTCACATTCCTCTGCCTTTTCTAAATCCAGGTTCAACATCTGGAAGTTCCCGGTTCACGTACTGTTGAAGCCTCCCTTGAAGAACTTTGAGCATCACTTTGGTAGTGTGTGAGATGAGTGCAATTATGCAGTAGTTTGGCCAATGACAGAGACTGTCTTCAAGCCTGCAAAGCAAAAGCCAAATCCAAGAGTGTGGGGACATCTTCAGGATGTCCCCTGAGGATGACACCCTGGATGATGCTATAGCTATAGCCTAAGGTGGTTGGCTATACTATTTGTCTGGAGTCAAGCTTCTGCTTAGGTTCAAAATTGTTTAGGTCTCAATCTCCAGCATCTAATTACATATTAATATATGTACCCAAATTACATATGTTCCCATTAGCAGGACTATCCCGGTCATGGGATAATCCCTCAAACTCTCAGTTGTTCTACTGTCGTTTGACTGTGGAGAGAATGCACTAATCATGTGGCATTTAGTGCTTTGGTTGTATGACAATTACCTCTCACTGTAATGTAATCAGTTGGTCTTTTGATTTTAACTCTGTCTCACATGTAATATCAGTTGTCAGCCCCCAGGACCCAGTGTCACTTGACCAATGACAGAGACTGTCTCTAAGCCTGCAAAGTAAAAGCCAAAGCCAAGAGTGTGGGAACATCTGCAGGATGTCCCCTGAGGATGATACCTTGGGTCATACTTCAAGTATGTCCATCTACCACTTTCTAAAACCCTCAGATTTCTTCAACCAAAGGCAATTGATAGATCTATCCCCCAGATCAGTTGGACCTCAGCAGCCACTGAAAAAGAGGAAATGTGGACCCCACTCCCAAAGGGATTTTTTTCCCCTTCTTGTTATTGATTTATTATTACCTTTTATTCTCATTCTCCACTCCCATTCTCTTATTGCTTAGCCTATGATTCCAACATGTTTGATGTGGTTGTTAGTGGTGGTATAGTCTCTAAGTCATGTCTGACTCTTTTGAACCTGTAGACAGTAGGCTGCCAGGCTCCTCCGTCCATGGAATTCTCCAGGCAAGAATACTGGAGTGGGTAGCCATTCCTTTCTGCAGGGAATCTTCCTGACCCAGGGATCAAACCTGGATCTCCTGCATTGCAGTCAGATTATTTACTGTCTGAGCCACCAGGGAAGCTCACAGTTTAAACTGGTGCCTCATTATTTTATTTTACCCATTTCTAATTACTAATGTGTTTGAGCAACTATGTTCTTATGCTTTACAGTTTAGTCTTTCTAGTTTCTATTCTGGTCCTTTGCCCATTTTTCTGTTAGATTATCTGCCTTTTTGCTGTTGATTTATAGGCACTCCTTATACATTCTATATGTCAGTTTGTTGCCAACTTTTGATATTACAAATATTTCCTTCCAATATCATCTGTCAAATTTATCCACATTGTCCATAAATCCTTAGTTTTCAATCAAATTCAATTTTTTTACATCATGCTTTAGGCTTTTGAAGTTTCATTTAAGCAGTCTCTCCCCACCCCAAGGTCACAAAGTGATTCTCTCGCATTTTCTTCTACTAACCTTCTATCAATCACAGCATTTGCTTCTGTAATCTGTGCACATTGTGCTCTGTGTGTGATGCTCACTTAAAGGAACCCAGTTGTGTTTTTCTCCAGGAAGATATCTGCAGCAAATGTCTAAGTTAAATAAGTTCCTGAAATCTGCTAGTTTTTCAACACCATCTTCTAAGCAATCTATCATCTTCCCACTGATCTCTAGTGTCATCTTTATCATACAGTACATTTCCATAGCACTGTGTACTCTCAGAAAGTTTACTGATTAGATTCACTTGTAAGAGAGTAATAAGACTTCAGAAGATTTCTTGAAAAATAGGAATGACAAAGGCTTCTAAAACTTCAGAGTGAGCTGTTATCTAAGCAAAAGCTTGTGCAGACAGCAAAGCTCCTTGGCGCTTCCCAGGGAGGCACCGTGGCTGCAGGTCTGAGGGCTTCTACTGTCTTTTCTCTGACTATAGAGCTGACTGAGCTCCACGGAAGTCAGTTTTAGTTAATTGGCTGCAGTGTGTTTGAAACATTCACAATCCCTCTTAGTATAATACCTCACTTACCTTAGGAAAATCTCACAAAATGGTTAATTAGTACTATTTCAATTTTACAGATGAGAAAAGAGGGTTGCAAAGAGGTTAACTTACGCCTGTCTGCCTAGCAGATATAAGTCCTGGAGCTCAATTTGAACCTTAACTCCATCACTGATGACCCTTCCATATTATATTGTTCTTTACATCCATTCCCGTTCTTTCAGACAATGTCTCCTGAGTTCTGTAAGAATTGTAAGACAGTGTGCTTGGTGCCAAAAGATTCATCTGATGAGAATTCTGTCCACAAGGAACATTCAGTTTAGTCCAGAAGATAACATGTATCCATAACAAGTACAATATAGTTTGGAAAAGAGGTGGTGCCTTAGGGGACCACTGAGTTCTGCAGTTGCTCAGAATTTGGAGGAATGTTTCCAATCCTCCCCCTTCCACTTTTTTTTTTTTTTAAAGAAGTACTCATCTCACTTGAGCATGATACAGTTACTGTCTTTGGTTGGAATTTCAAGAATACTAGTCATGCATGTATTGGGGGAAATTGCTCAGGTACACCCTTGTGAAATTGAAACTGTAAAAGTAGATGGTATAAAAGTACTTATATGTTGCTGTGTATGGTAAGAACCAGTCTTGATGCATCATGTATGTGATTACTAATCATTTTTCTTCCCCTTTATAGCACAAATAAAGATTTGAGTTCTAAATTTACTTAAAAAAGCAAAAGTACTCATCCCATTAGACTTCCACACATCTTGTAGTCAAGCAAGTTTGGATGTTAACTATCGGATTGAATAAATGCTTAGCAAAACTGTAGTGACAGAGAGTCATTCTAAGCTTTTAGGAATTAAAGATGATCTTGCAAGAAATGCCCCTCTAACTGGAACCATTGCAAGTTTGGTACTTCACCTACCACCTAAAGCCACTCGGTCTCAACGATTCTCCATCATTGCCCAAAGGAAAGTTTACATATAGGTCGGCAATATAGGAGATGTAGAAAGGAAGGGATAGGAAGAAAAAGGATAGGTAGATATTTTATTAACAGAATAAACTCCAGTAACTTTTCAGTTTTGAAAAGTGTCATAGGGTAGTTCCCTAGAGGCAGATGCCAGGATGAGTATTCATGTGAAAGTAGTTAAGGGAAAGCTAGTGTGTGAGAGAGAAAAGTAGGACCAGGGGAAGGACAAAGCCAAGCAAAGGTGATGTTCCAGGCACAGTGTTGGGCTCAGCCGGATCCTGCAGGGGAGCTCTGGTGTGTGCAGACATCTCAGAGTCTGTCCAGACTTGAGTCAATGTTGGTGGACCTTCCACCCTCCAATATAAACCAGGCATTGTCTAAGGGCCAGAGGGAGATGCAGTGATGAAACTAAACTCCAGGGTAGCTCCAGTGGTCCAAGGGCTGTCCCCAGAAGAGGACTGAGTACTCAAAAGTAAAGGCTCACAGAAGCTGGGAGAGCAGTGGGGCCCGGACAAAGCATCTGTACTGCCGCTGTGAACAAGGGTCAGCAACACACCTCTAAATCAAGTTCAGGAATTCTGCCAGCTTGTAGCCATTCCCAGGGAGCCTAGGAGTCCCCCTCAGTTTGCAGGAGAGAAAGCTGAGGCACAGATAAGTTAAAGTACTTGCCCAAAGAATTTCAATTTGGGGGCTTCTAAATTCAAGTCCAGGTCTCTTTCAAGTACATCTCACCACGTGACATCCTTGTGATGACCACAGCCCTTTGAGCTTGAAGGAACGTGTGCCAAGGATGTTCTTGAAGAATCAGATTTTTCATTTTATGTATACCATTCTCTGCCTAGCGTCTGCCTTCTTTTAGGCTCAGCATCCATCCTTGCAGGCTCCCGCTGGCCCACGGAGCCCTGCTTGGCAGCCCAGTAGAAAACAGACTAGTCCCTTGACAGAGGACCCAGCAGTCCTCTGGAAGACTTATCTGCGTAGTTAAGGAAACCTTGGCGCCTGAAGAAGGCACTCAGAAGATGACAGGTCTGAATAGCCTGACAAATTTTTATTGCCCCCAAATCTCCAGTCCTGTAACTCATGAAATAAATCTCTGCCTGCATCAAATAAATTATTGTCTGTTTAAAAACGAAAGAGTGGAGGAAGCAAAGAGCTCACAATCTGCTTCTGCCTCTTCTTCCCCTCATCTCAATATCAGAGCTCTGGGTAACTCTTCCCAACACCAGATCTTTCCTGCCAGCTCTCCTGATAGACATCTGGATCAGACAGTGGAGTGCAGTCAAGGGGTTAAGTCTACTTTTGAAAAATGGTGAAGATAGCCAGGCAGGGAGGAAAGAAGTGCTGAAAGATGAGAAAGCTGTCACGCTTGCTGGTTGGGCACATGAAGTGAACAGCAATTCCTTAGAGCATGAAAGATTTATCAGCAAAACGAAAAGAAATAGTCAGTTGGCCAGATAATCTTAGAAGAAGGAAAGAGAAAAAAATAATGCAAGTGAGTAAAGGGACAGGGAAGGAAATTTTAAGAATAAAATAGGGATGTTTTCTTTGGTCTCCCGTGACACCATCTGTGCTTCCTTCATCCTTGTATTAAGCAGACTGAATTATCATTGCCCACTTGCTTGTCTATCTCCCTGGCCTCAGTGCCGTCTTCCTGATAAGGACTCTGTCTTTTTTGTTCACCCTTAATGTATGCCAGGCCTAGCAAAATGTCTAGTACATAATATGTTCTTTATAGATTTCTTGAATGACTAAGAAACTAAATGAAGGAACTGGTGGTTTTTGAAGGGTCACTGTTGACCAAGGCACAGTTCTAGACACTTGACCTCCTTGGGTCATCTAAATCTCTCAGCCCTGAGATAGATATTATCATAGGCATTTTGCAGATAACAATATGGAAATTCAGAGAGGTTAAATAACTTTCCTGAGGTCAGACAGCTAATAAATGGAAGAACTGGGATTCAGGGTAAGATCTATGTGACTCTGAAGTCGACGATGTTTGTTGGATTTACTATTTACGTCCAGACAGCTCTTTAGGATGTGAGGTCTGGTTGTTCCACCTGCGAATGAGCTGTTATCCTCCTCCTTGTTCTGCCCTCCGTTTTGTCATTCTCCCCTTTGCCTACACTTCCTCCTTTTGGTACACCAGAGAAAGGAAAGAGGCGAACTCCAAGCCAACCCATTAATTATACCTTGTCAGGCTTTTCTCTCTGGATGTTTCATTTGAGTATGTTTCTTCTCCCCTCTAGGCTGCACACCCTTTTGGGGGGAAGAAGCCACATCTCATAGATCTCTGGCTGCTCCTCCTCCAGGCGCTTGTAGGTATGATGTGGGTTAAAGGTGGCCGTGTCCACCTGGTTGGTGTCACAGAAGACAGTGACAGAATGAGGGCGCCAGGGACTTGTGGGGTGGGGGTTGTGGTACATAAACAGGAAGTGCATAGGACTGCCTTTGAAAGCCCCACCGAACTCAAAATCCATCTATCAGGGGTGCACAAAGCAGACTAGTTCTCAAAGGACGGACAGGACTTAAAGGGAGAGGAGCAAAGAGGATGCATAAACACAGGTTCTCAAAAAAATTGGAGCCCAGTGGAGTCAGCCAGTCTGTCTCTAACTCCCAGTCCTCTCTAGGCAGCCAGATAGTATCGGGCATGGAAGAGTGGGTTTTTTTGTTGCTGTTGTGGTTACTTCCCTGCCTTCCTCCTGTGACCCTGGGTGACCTTTTCCAGCCCGAGACTTCCTAACTGTAATAGGGATGCCAAGCTCCAACCCAGAGCTGCTGGGAACCCTCTGTCAGGACTCTGTTTTAATGGTGACCTCACAGGACAACTTACGAGAGGAGAGAACTCCTGTGAAGATCAAGAAGTGCTGGATTAAGCTTATGACTAGAGAACCACACCTGAACACTGGCCAGCTTGAAGGGCAATCCATCTCAGCCGGGCTGCAGGCATGGAGCATGATTAATGCAGCTGGTTAGTGGTCTGGCCCTCCCCAGTCCACCTCCTCCTCTGGATGTTGTTTGAAGAATTCATTAGGAGAATGCATCAGGGAAGGAGGAAGGGGAGTTGCAACATTCTAATCTCCTCTCCCATGCCCAGTCTGGCTTCTGTAACCAAGACAGTCAAGGTTGATCAGGGTTCCCTAGGCCCTCAAGGTGGGAGCAAGAGATAATCAGCACTCTTTTGTATCATCCTCCAAACCACGTGGCAAGGTGATGAGGTTTGGAATATGCTCCTTTAATCTGTTTACACAAGAATAAAAGGGGGCTTGGTCCTCTGTGCCAACCCTGCTGGAATCTTCTCTGGCTGTCAGTCCCCTGAAGGAATCTGTAGTCTAGACGCAGACACCAGAATAGATAACTTGAGTTATGAGTTCATGGGGGCTTCCCAGGTGGTGCTAGTGATAAAGAACCTGCTTGCCAATGCAGGAGATGCAAGAGACGTGGGTTCCATAGCTGGGTCAGAAAGATCCCCTGCAGGAGGGCATGGCAACCCACTCCAGTATTTTTGCCTGGAGAACACCATGGACAGAGGAGCCTGGTGGGCTACAGTCCATGGGATCGCACAGAGTTGGGCACAGCTGAAGTGACTTGGCCTGCATGCACGTACAGTGCATGAGTGTGGGGCGTGGAATGCAGTGGGAGGCCAGATGAGCGGCTCGTACCAAAGGTGAATAGGTAGGCGCTGGGTTGGTTAGAGGATGCCCCACACTTTGGCACTCACGGATGCTGAGTCCAGAGTGATCCACACAGACTGCCCTGCCATTTTAACCCCTGTGATGTAGGCTACGTCAGCAACAGCTGTCACTTAATCATTAGACTCACTCTTCATCACCCCTGTGATTTTTAGTCTGAATTCTTCCAAGCATCATTTTTAGAATTCTGTAAAGATCTAACACTTTTTTCCCCTCCTCGCGTCAATGTAATCATTGACTCTTTATTAATAATTAGGGCATCTTTTAAAGTTTTTATAAATTCTTGCTGACCCCTTGGGAGTGGGAGTGACTGGGCTTCAAGTGAACTCATTTCATTGATTTCTCGGGCTGGCTAACTTGGCACCAAGCACCAAGGCAGGAGCCCAGTTATCTCGATGCTTTATGTACAGGAAGCAGGGAAGGCTAGAAAAAGATCTCTGTCACTGGAGCAAGAAGATTTATCCTTTAGTGCCGGGTCTCTAGCGTAGAGCCAGTGGATCTTGGGTAAATCACTTTTGTCCGCACTAAAACAGACAAACAATGCACATTCAGTGACACCTACTTCTATTACCGCGCTATTTCTTGTCCCCTCGGAGCCAGGGCGCATAATTCTCACCATTTCTTTATTTCATTGTTTGTGTATTTATTTATTTCTCCCGCAATTCCAGGAAGGATTTGAGAAAGCTTACTAGAGAAAAAAAGAAGAAAAAGGAAGAAGAGGTTGAATAAAAATATATGACGGGGAAAATTAGTACTCTAAAACACGTGCCATAGGTTTTATGTATAAGAAAAAGGCTGTTGATCTCAGAGCTTGCTGTGGTCAAATGAAGTCATAGAACCTGGAAAGGGAAAGCATCCCAACCAGTCTGTAAAAACATTAACAATGTCTCCTGCTTCTGAGAACTAACAGATTTCTTTATTCGATCCTAACAAAAGAACACGGGGAGACATAGTAGCTGACATCCTCAACATCTTCATAAGCGTGAAGACACCGGTAATTTCTCCGGTAATTTCTTCAGGCTGTTACTTGTGTTATTCCTCAGTGTTAAAGAATGACTTAGGGTCATCAGAGAATTCAGTAAAAGATACCCTGTAAGTCAGGAATCAAAACAGCATGCTAAGGACTTCCCTGGCAGTCCAGTGGTTAAGACTTTGCCTTCCCATGCAGGGGGCATGGGTTCGATCCCTGGTCAGGGAGCTATGGTCCCACATGCCTCGTGGCCAAAAAAAAAAAAAAAAAAGAAAGAAACATAAAAAAAATAAAAATAAAAACAGGACCATTATTGTAACATATTCAATGAAGAGTTTAAAAAGTGGTCCACATCAAAGGAAAAAATCTTTATAAAACAATTTGCTACAAGTATGCATCATGCTGCTTTAGGCTTGACCTGTTGATAAACTTAAGATTATTTAGACTAGTTTTTCTCACAGTGTAACCCTGTGGCATCAGTATATCACCTGAGAACTTATTAAACACACACATTTTTGAGGTTCTTCCAGAATCAGAAACTGAATCAGAAACTCTAAGGCTGGGGCCAGGGAATCTAGGTTTTAACAAACCTTTATGCAAGTTGAGGACCAGTGACACAGAGCAAGGAGTGGACTACATGACCTTCTCACAATTGTAGGAACACTTTATTATTTTGGGCCTCTGATCCATTGATTAGTGTTGGGCAGCAAGTAGTTTGAGGATACACATTTTTGGCAAGAGCCCAAAGAGCACATATTTATGTTATCAATTCAAACTAGATTCGTGGACTTCCCTGGTGGCACAGTGGATAAGAATCCACTTCCAATGCAGGGGACACAGGTTTGATCCCTGGTCCCGGAAGTTCCCACATGCCATGGAGCATCTAAGCCCATGTGCCACAACTGAGCCCAAGCTCTAGAGCCCACGAGACATAACTACTGAGCCCACATGCTACAACTACTGAATACCATGTGCCCTAGAGCCCATGCTGTGCAATAAGAGAAGTCACTGCAATGAGATGCCAGTGAGCTCAACAAAGAGTAGCCCCTACTTACCACAACTAGAGAAAGTCCGCACAGCAATGAAGACCCTGCACAGCCGAATATAAACAAATAATAAATTCATTTAAAAATAACAGCAGATCCATAAACTTTCAAAACCACTCAAAGAGAAGTCTGGTTGACCTCCTCCCTCTTTTTCATGCCAAGTCTCCCCAGAGGTCCTCTGACCTCCCTGCTCTGTACAGAGAGATGTCAGAAGAGGCCAGTGGCGGGGGCAGTGGGATGATGGAGGTGGGGTGGATGTTTCCTTCAAAGATGCCCTTACAATGCTGTGTGCATTTCTTTCTGTCTTCTTTTAAATTGTTCTTATGTGTGTCGCATGCCTATTTCTTCTTTCTTCCCCACCGTCCCTCCTAGCTCTAAAATTTTACGATTATTCCATTAGATAAGAGTAGAATAAAAAGGAGCCCTAAGGCTGAAAGGGACTATAGAGATAATGTAATACAACCTCCTCATGTTGCAGATCAGAAGCGAGTTGTGAGCACGAACAATTTCCCCGTGTGCATTGCTTAGCTCAATACCTGGCACATAACACATTCTTGGTGACTCTTAGTTGAATCTACCAAGTCATGTTTCATAATTTTCACATGCCTTGTAGCATTTTATCCCTGCAAACACTTGGTAAGTATTATTATCTCCATTTTGGGATGCAGAATCTAAAGTTTGAGCAGTTGGATGCTTATTAAAATGTCATAGCTTTTACTATTACACATCCAGGCTGGAATCCAGGACACTTCACTTTTGACGTTTTAGTCTTTTCCTTCCACCATGTGCCATCTCCCCACAGGGCCCAGAATGGTGCTAGGACACCAATGGTGCCCTCTTCCCTCTAAAGGTATCTAGGCATGTATCAAACCGAATGGCTCACTTCTATGTAATAGAGGCCACGGCCAATGCCAGTTAACTCCGGGAGACAAAGGCAAGGGCTCTGGCTTTTTCAGGACTCAAGACAGCTCCCCCACACCTGTGCATCTGAATCGGGGCTGGCGGTGTGATCTCGCCTGAACTCCACCTGCAGCAGACCTAATTCAGGGAGAGGTGGTTGTTACCAGACTTCTCTGAAAGGTGTAGCTACTGGACTCTCCAAATCAGCTGGATATGAAGATAAAGGGGAAGAAGGCATTTCCACGTTTTCATGTTTCTACACTTGTGGCCATATTTCTGCACACATACAAATATGGGTAAATATGAAGGGACTGCTTGTCATTTCTCATCAAAGCAAAGTGACGTGATCTCCTCAACAAAATAAATCTAACCAAATGCTACATTAGGTAGCAGAAATAGGAAGGCAAGACGTCAGACTGAAGAAATGCAAGAAATTGTGTCATTCAAGACCATAAACACAGACTCAGAGGTTTTTAATTCACTACCTGCACCTGAGTGAAATTTTTTATTTTTTGGTTTTTTTTCTTGGGGGGTGGGCACAGTTCAGGTTAGCATTTCCCATGACCTTCCCAAAGGTCACAAGGCTGCTTATAGCCCACAGGGTACCTTGGAGAAAACTAAGAAAAGGCCATCCTTCGTCCAGTCAGACTTAGCTCCAACTTGGGAGCGTGGCTTGGAGAATGGTGCATGGAATGAACTTCAATTCTTACTCACTGGTCAGCCGGCCACTCTCTTGCTCAGGGCGCAACCAAGGCAACTATACAGGGCAGCCCTGTCTTTAGGTGCAAGCCCTGTGTGTACTACAGCTGTGGGGCCGTCCAATCCAGTAAGGTTAGCATTTGGGGTACAGCTCACATGGGGCGTTAAGAGCAACTGTGCTTTCTGCTAAACCAAACCTTCTTTAAATCAAATAGATATTGGTAGCTAAGAGTGATGTATAAGAGCATGTTTACTGAATTATCAACTTCCTCCAACTGCCTTATTTTATAAGATGTGTTCAGTCGCTCAGTCATGCCCAACTCTTTTCAATCCCATAGACTCTAGCCAGCCAGGCTTCTCTGCCCATGGGATTTTTCCAGGCAAGAATATTGGAGTGGGTTGCCATTTCCTTCTCCATTATAAGACATCTTATTAGACAAATCCAGTGATATTAATAACATTAATGATACTACCAAAGCTAGCTAACATATATTTAATGCTTACCAAATGCCAGGCATTAGTCTAAATACCGCACGTGTTAACTTAGGTAATCCTCATAACACCTCTATAAGGTAGTTATTATTATTAACCTTTAGTAGCAAAGCTGTGATTCCTACCCTACTCCAGCTCCAGAGTCTGTGCTATTGCTTGTGTAAAATGCTAGAGACGTAAAGGAGGCCAGGGTAGGCAGGTATGCAGCCAAACCAAAGTCCTACTCTCTCTACTGACTAACCTTCACCCTCCTGGAGAAGCACCCTAATCACCCAGCCTGGGCTTCCCACATGGCGCTAGTGGTAAAGAACCCATCTGTCAATGCAGGAGACAAAAGAGACGAGAGTTCGATCCCTGGGTCAGGAGATCTCTTGGAGAAGGCCATGGCAACCCACTCCAGGATTCTTGCCTGGAGAATCCCGTGGGCAGAGGAGCCTGGTGGGCTATTCCACAGGGTTGCAAAGAGTTGGATACAACTTAAGCGACTTCACACGCACCCAGCCTGGGTCAACCTCTCCAGGCTAAAGGGGTGCTTCTTTTGCAAGTACCATCTTCTCACCATGAATCCAGATCTCCCTTGCTATCTGGGAAGAGCATTTTCTGCTTTCAAGTAAGATGGAAAACAGTTGTGAGACCCACACAGGGTGGCAGAGAACCTGCCAACAGGGAGTTTGAGGAAGCTTGAGTTGTCTGCAGACCCCTCCTCAATCTCCCCACCAGAGTCCCATCCTGGTTCCCATGAGGAGCCAGCTACAGGCCTCTGGATGTGGCCATCTTCACCCATACTTGCTCCCACTGGCACACAGGTGGCGGGATCCCATTATCATTAAAGCACAACACTAGGCCAACCAAACGTGGGCTGAGACCCCTATTAATCCATCTCTCAGCCAATCAGCCTCACAGGGGAATTACAGGCCCCCAAGTTTTCACATTTCTCCACAATGCTCTAATGGCCTGCTTCTGTTGCCATGGTAAAACTGACACAGCTCCACGGAGCCCTCTAAGGACTTGAGGTGAAAGCAAAAGGGGCATGTTTGTCTTGGCGGGTCTGGCCATGTTGGCATTGCTGTGACAGGCTGGGCTAAGGCTATGCAAATCCCCAGGGCTCCAGCTGGCCAAATTGAGCCTCTTCCTGTTGTCTGATGCACCTGCTGCCAGGCTGTAGTGCATGGCCTGGGGAGGGGCTGCTCCCCCAATTCCTGCTCCATGACCCCCAGGCCTCCTCTCATCTCCAGGGGAAGAGAGGGTTCCCTCCAGGTCAAGGAAATGGTCCTGGGGTGGAGTCTGGAGGCCGATCCTCTCTCCCTACTTCTTAATGTGTCACCTTAGGGAAGGCGTTTGTGTGTGTGTTCAGTCACGTCAGTCATGTCCGACTCTTTGCCACCCCATGGACTGTAGCCTGTCAGGCTCTTCTGTCCATGGGATTCTCCAGGCAAGAATACTAGAGTGGGTAGCCATTCCCTTCTCCAGGGAATCTTCCCGACCCAGGGACTGAACCTGTGTCTCCTGCATCTCCTGCTTTGCAGGCAGATTCTTTACCCACTGAGCCACCTGGGAAATCCAGGGAAGGCATTTAGTTCCTCTAGAACTGGGTGTGCAGAGAGCATTAGGCTTAAAGGAGCATCTCCTTTCTGCCCAACAGCACTTCCTGTGCTGCCTGTCTGCCTTCCCGGAACTTCCGGTTCATTAAAACATTCCAGAAAATGTGAAGTTTTGAGGACCTTGGGATTTTACAGAGTGACAGTGATTCACACACACCACTGAGCGGTTGGTTTCCTGGATTAATGTGGTCTTATTAGGGCCTTGACTGCTTGAGTATCTTCCTTAGGGTGAATGATACACTGTATTGAAATGCAATGTCATATGGGTCATAGGAAACCCATATCAGTCCTTGTACAACTGACCTAGTAACAAAATGCAGTCTATGCTTCTTTTAAAATGTATCTTTATTCATTTAACCTATATTATTAGACTCTCATGATTCTTCAAAATTTCAATTCTAATAGCCACCATGCCGTTTCCAGTATATATTTTATTATGCTAGTGCCCAAGGCTTTGAAGACAAAGAAAACATGCTTCTTAAAAACCATAGGTGAATTTCATTAGCATGAATGCATGCAGTGCTTAGTATAACCTTTATTTGTATCCCATGAAAAATAGCAACTTAATTCCACTGAATTGATTTGTTCTTATTTTTTCAATGATATAACTGATGATATGATCTTGACCAAGTAATTTAACCTGTTTGGCTTTTAGTTTTGATAGATGCTCTACCTATTTTCAGAGCAGGAATAAAGATACAGATGTAGAAAATATACTTGTGGACACAGGGAGAAGGAGAGAGTGGGATGAATTGAAAGAGTATCATTGACATATATGCACTACCACGTGTAAAATAGCTAGTGGAAAACTGCTGTATAGCACAGGGAGCTCAGCGTAGTGCTCTGTGATGACCTAGAGGGGTGGGATGGAGGCAGGAGGTAGGCCCAAGAGGGAGGGGCTATGTGTATACATATAGTTGATTCACTTTGTTGTAGAGCGGAAACTAACGGAACATTTTAAAGCAACTATACTGCAATATACAAGATAGTTAAAAATAATAATTAAATTGAACTGTAGTAAGGTGCTGAACTTCATTAATACATTAAATGAGATTCAATGTATTGTACTGGTTGTGTTGGTTTCTGTTGTACAACAATGTGAATCAGCTAAGTCATGTCAGACTCTGCAACTCCGCGAACTATAGCCCATCAGGTTCCTCTGCCCAGATAGATAAATGTGTAGATGATAAATGTGAGATCCAGAAGAGATGACCAAAGATTATCTGGTTCCCTGAGAATTCCTTGAGAAGATGAATGTGAAGACAGTGGCGAGCCCAATGTCCTATTTGGTTTTTACCAAATCTTTTTTCTCTTCTCTAGTGAGGACACTTCAAATGAGGATTCTGAGTCTAGAAGAATAATGCTACTGCAGAAGAGTCAGTAGTTTCCATTCTTATTAAATTTCTTCTTCCCTCCACTGTGCTCTGCTGTCTGTTAGGGCCAGGCCAGTTGCTCTGGAGGTACATGTATCATTGTTAATTTGTGGGACTGGTCCAGTTAACTACCCTCCTTCCCAGGTGGCACTAGTGGTAAAGAACCCACTTGCCAATGCAGGAGACATTAAAGATGTAGGTTCGATCCCTGGGTTGGGAAGATTCCCTGGAGAAGGACATGGCAACCCACTCCAGTATTCTTGCCTGGAGAATTCCAAGGACAGAGGAGCCTGGCAGACTATAGTCCATGGGGTTACAAAGAGTTGGACATGACTGAAGATACTTAGCACTAAAGCACTTCCTGTTTACCAGGTGGCTCAGTTTCTGCCTGCAGTACAGGGACCTGGGTTTAATCCTTGGTTTGGGAAGATCCCCTGGAAAAGGAAATGGCCACCCACTCTAGTATTCTTGCCTGGGAAATCCCATGGACAGAGAAGGCTGGTAGAGTACAATTCATGGTGTTGAAAGGGTCAGATGTGACCTAGCTGATTCATATTGTTGTACAGCAGAAACCAATACAACACTGTAAAGCCATTATCCTCTAATTAAAAATAAATTTAAAAAATAAATAAAATAAAATCACCACCAGGTATAGATATTCTACTAGTGGTGGCGCTAGTAGTAAAGAACCCGCCTGCCAATGAAGGAGACATAAGAGACCCAAGTGCGATCCCTGGGTCAGGGAGATCCACTGGAAGAGGGCATAGCAACGCACTCCAGTATTCTTGCCTGGAGAATCCCATGGACAGAGTAGCCTGGTGGGCCACAGTCCATGGAGTCACAAAGAGTCAGACACAACTGAAGCGACTTAGCATGCACGCTCCTTTGAAAATGGGCTCCAGTGTCTCAAAAGTAAAGGGAAATCTCTGAAAATTCAGCTCTTGGGTTCAATTTGAACTTGAGCACAATCAAGTGCAGCTGGACGTCTTGAGACTAACGTGGCATTCATGCATTCAGTAATACTTGCTGAATGCCTCCTCTGTCCACTGTGTCCCCAGACAGTTTCCAGATGGGAGGACCCAGACATGGTTTCCCTGTGCGTGAGGCTCTGGAAGCCATGCAAGGACACGTGGGGAACAGAGTCCCTCCTGACGGCCCCCAGGAAACAGTGTTCCTCACATGAGCCCCCATCAGCATTCTGCAGACCAAAGCTTTATTTCAAGCCTGGTGGGGACTGGACCTGGGATTATGGGAGGAGGCTCATCTCACCTCTCTCCCCCCCCCCCCCCCCCCCACCAAGGGAACCTTGTACCTCAGGGATAATCTCTCTTGTCATTATTTGCCTCACAGGGAGGTTGATAGGATTTAATGAGATAATGTTTATAAAGCTTTTTGAGCTCCTCAGAAGAATGAATGGTGCTATATAAATGCAAAACGTCATTATTACAGTGATCACAGAAGCATTCACTTTAGTTAAAGGAAAGGGGAGAGGAACTCTGATTCCCTTATAATCTCCTATTTTCTGCCAACTGATAACACTGCTGAAATATGTGTCCCTTTTCCAGCTGAAATTCTCTACCTTTATAATCCGCTCAGAGGTGAAATGTTTGGGGAAAATTTTAGAAATTTCTCTTTAGTCTCTTTGAGAAGGAAGAACATTAAATAAGCACACTTTGCCTGCTTACAAAAGAGCTGTTTTGACCAAAATCATTCAAAAAGGCTGAGCTTTATGACTTCAAATTTAGCTGGTCCTTAGTCCCCACTGAGATAAATGGAGCAGTGTTAAATCTGAAAGGGGAAAATTGGTTTGGCAAGGTTCTAATGTTTGAAGCTGCCATTCAAGGGTTGCTGAACAGAGGCTGATTTTTCCATATAACGAAATTGTTTTTCTAGAGAAATTATTTCAGTGATTTTCCCACACTGGAAAATGAGGCTTGTTATTTTGACAATAATTCATTCTTCCAATTTAGAAAGATCATTGATTTTCACAAGACTCTTAAAGTCCTTTTTCTTATGAAGAAGCAGTCCCTGAGTAGCAGAAGAGACCACTGTAGGTAAATACGATGTAGGTGCGCACTGCAGGTATCTCAAACTGAAATCATTCTGAGGGCCAGGCCAAAAGGGAGGGAAGTAGGTCAGGAATCATGACAACCCATTGTGGCCTCTGGAGAGGAGGAGAAACTTTTTCCTTCTACACTCTGATGCCGAATCTCAGCCTCTGTGTACTGGTGCTGAATGGAATCTCAGAGACAGTTTTGGGTGGAAATATTCGAATAGATTTATTGCTTTGGCAGGTTTCCCAAGTGGCACTAGTGGTAAAGAACCTGCCTGTCAATGCAGAAGACATAAGAGACATGGGTTCGATCCCTGGGTTGGGAAGATCCCCTGCAGGAGGAAATGGCAACCTACTCCAGTATCTTTACCTAGAGAATCCCCATGGACAGAAAAACTTAGAATCAGATACAACTGAAGCAAGTTAGCATGCACGCAGATTGCTTTGCCAGACAAAGGGTTTGGGCCTCTCAAAAACTGTGTCCCAACCTGAGAGGATTTAATGAGGCGATTTAATAGCAATAGTTCAAGGGTGGGGTTGCTGAGAGGATTAGGGTGAGTGCAGAACGTGCACTCCTTTAATCTGGTCTCAGGTAATGTGATGAGTTTCTGTGGTTCCTTTAATCTGGCCCCAGGTGGTCTTCTTGAAGAACCTCTCTGGTTCTTTTAATCTGGAATGAAGAATACTGACATTTTCCATTTGTTGGGGGTTTTAGTTCTACAAAGAGCTCACAGATATTTGTACCCTTTGAAGCAGAACCAAGACCATGCCCCAAGGCTGCACTATTGTTTCTTGTCTGCCACTCTTTTGTCTCTGCATCCACTCCTTTCCCTCACTAGCAAGTGTTGGATTCAGCTCTTTAGAACTCAGGGAAGGTCATGAAGGTTGAAGTCTGTTCCCTTCAAACTAGAAACAGAGGACAAGGAAAGGCTTTTGTTTCTAGGAGGCCCACAGGATCCTACTGCGGGCTGGGGGCACTGCTTGGTTTTACCTCCTAGGTTCTTGGCTGGGGCCTGCAAATTAGACTGACAAAAGACAGATTAACAAGACAAAAGTCTATTAATAGTGCATACATATGGGAGGACTCACACTGATGAGAGGACTTCCCTGGTGGCTCAGATGGTAAAGACTCTACCTCCAACTTGGGAGACCTAAGTTCCATCTCTGGGTGGGGAAGATCCCCTGGAGAAGGAAATGGCAACCCACTCCAGTATTCTTGCCTTGAGAATTCCATGGACAGAGGAGCCTGGTGGGCTACAGTCCATGGGATCCCAAAGAGTCTGACACAACGGAGCAACTAACACTTCCACTTTCACTGATGAGAAACTAACAAAAGTGGCTAAAACTTCAGGTTTATATAGCATCTGAAAGAAGAACAATACTTTTTTAGAGAAATGATAATACCACACACACACACACACAAAAAAAAAAGAAAAAAAGGATTTAGGCTTTTCAGGGCAGCAAACTGTGGGAAGCTAAATGTGTGGAGGAAACTTATGGAAGATAGGGCTTCCCAGGTGGTGCCAGTGGTAAAGAATCTGCTTGCCACTGCAGGAGATGCAACAGACGCAGGTTCGATCCCTAGGTCAGGAAGATCTCCTGGAGTAGGAAGTGGGGTCTCCCCAGGTGTCTCCCCACTCTAATATTCTTGCCTGGAGAATCCCATGGGCATGACTGAGCACATTAGGAGAAAATTTTGAGAGGAGGAAATGGAAGATAAGGTTTAGTTAGTAAGCTGTTTTCATAGACTCCTTCCTGGCGCCACCTAGTCTGATGATGACATCTAGTCTCCAGCAATAAGGTTGCTCCCTCCTTCCTGGTGTGGGAAGTGAGGGAGATGGAGACACCTTTACAAGGGGGACTTCTGTTCTGCCTTCAGGCTGGTGGGGGAAGGCAGTGAGCTCCTCCTGAGTATGCTTTTTTTTTTAAGCGCCTTCAGCTCAGAACAATCCTTATGTCAGAGTGGCATATTTTGGTGCAGCATACTCTGAACCCCTTCACCTCCATGTTGGGGAGTGGTGGGAAGTAGAGGGGGGTCACGGGGAATTGGAGAATCTGCCAGAGCATTCTGTCAGTCTTCAGCTCCAGCTACCACTTGTGCGGCACAAAAACACAATTCTTCTAGCTTTTCAAGGGAAGCCAAAAATCAATAATTCTATATACCATCTCCCAATTTTAAATATTATTCACAAATTCTTTTTTTTTTAACACTCTGTAGCCAAACCAGATATCTGGCCCATGGGATATTATTTTCAACCTTACATTTAAACTAATGTGAATTTTCTGATATAACTATAGTGGAGGAAAATATGTTTTCTTTCTCTGTGAGACCAATAGAGTCTTCCAATAGCAGAAGACTCGTAGAATCCTTCTCCATCTTGGTGCTCCCTGTCCTCCATCACATTTTGCTTAATTTGTCTCTCTGTGCCTTGGTCTCCTCATTTATAAAATCAGCATAATAATCCCGTGTGCATCATAAGGATGCTATGAGTAATAAATGAGAGAATGTCTATGAAATGTTAGCTCACTGGCATTCAACCACCGTTACCATTGGTTCATTTTGTAACTAGTTAGACTATGACCTGGGAATCAAATACACTGCCCTTCCTTCCTTAACAAATACTGTCACAGTTGCTTAATCTACCTCAGTCCAATTCAACCCAATAATATTGCATGCCTACCATGGACTTAAAAAATATGGCACAGGCTTTTGAAAGCCAGCACTCTTGGGAATTGGAATAAATAAGAATAAGTGGTACAAAGAAATGCATTAGGAGAAAAGGGATCATAAATTAGACTAGTAATAAAGGAATAATAAGGGAAAGACTGAAGAATGGGTGGACTTCTGATGATCAAGAGAAAAGGGGGGGAGAGGGAATTCCAAGAGGAAATAACAGCAAGAGCAAAGGCTGAAAGGTGGAAAGAGTAATTCTAAATGTCCAGGAAGCCTTTGATTTTTCTCCACAGATTGATATTTAAATTCAGGGGAATGAAACAAAAAATCAAAGAGGCATAATTTCTACAAGCCCTAGAATAATATTTCCTATCACCACCAGGAAGACTCTAGAAAATTACATTATTTAATTGGCATACTCAGCTTTTTTCTGTCTCTTTAGAAAGTGAGACGTGGAGCTCGAGAACTCTGGGAAGATTAAAAAAAGTTCACATCAGACTTCCCTGGTGGCGCAGTAGATGAGAATCCACTTGCCGATGTAGGGACACAGGTTTGATCCCTGGTCCAGGAAGATCCCACATGCTGTGGAGCACCTAAGCCTGCCACAACTACTGAGTCCGTGCTCTAGAGTCCGTGAGCTTCAACTACTGAAGCTAGGACACATGCCTAGAGCCTGTGCTCCCCAAGAAGAGAGGGCACCCCAATGAGAAGCCCTCACACTGCAAGGGGGTATAAGCCCTGTTCACCACAACTAGAGAAAGTCTGTGCAAAAGCAATGAAGACCCAGGGTAGCCAAAAATAAATAAATACATATAAATTTAAAAGTTCACATCAGGAAACAGGAACCTCCTAAGAGATTCTGAGGTAACACGGATGGGAGATACGTGAGCAAACATATACCTCTCCTATGCAGGAAAGTGAAAGTGAAGTCACTCAGTCGTGTCCGACTCTTTGCGACCCCATGGACTACAGCCTATCAGGCTTCTCTGTCCATGGGATTTTCCAGGCAAGGGTACTGGAGTGGGTTGCCATTTCCTTCTCCAGAGGATCTTCTCCTCTTACGCTAGACCCTCCCCCAAATCTACCATGTGGCTTGCTGAGTAAATAATTGCTACAGAAATAAAGTTTAATAAAAGAAATTCGGCACCACTGCCAGCCCCACGTTCCGGAGTCATCCAGATTCTGTCTGTACTTCATCTGTCTGGGAGGACACTTGGTGCTGGGTGGAGGCGAGGAGCGGACTCAGAGACATTTCTCCAGCACAGAGGAAACAAAGGATTGTGAGCCCTACTTGCCATGCAGGAGATGTCCATGCGCATCTCCTCTGCGCAGACAGAGGAAGAGGAGACAGAGTCCAAGGAAGTCCCTGGGCTTCCCACGGACCGGATCCATGAGACAGTCCCTTTGAAAATGTAATTTTATTGATTTCCATTCAGCCAGTAAAGGAAGTTTGTGATGATAAGGGAATTGAGAACAGATCAAATAACGCTAGTTCCTGAAACTTGTAACTTCTGCAACTTAAGCTGACAGAGGTGCTGAATTTCTTCCATTAGTCTCCATTTCCATGGCAGTTACTTGCCCATAAAGCCACTTGGTAGATCTCAGGAAGGTCTTCACATGAGAAAGGTCTCTCTTCTCAAGATGAGTCCCTTGGACCTACTGCCTTACCATCAGACTGCTACCTTTAGTTCTCTCCTGTGGAGAAATTCTGCCCCTCTTGATATTCTTTAGGAATCAAAGGAGAGCCCACAGTTGGAGAGGTACAATGTATAAATGCTTCCTTTTTGTCACGACCAAGGAGAACAGTGATACATCTTTCAGCACCATATGTAGGTAGATACTGGCTAAACAGCAGCCAGAAGTTCCCAGAAGAAGAAACAATGGCCCCCAAGTCTGCCCCCTCAACCCCCACAAGAATTGTTTGCTTGGCCATTAATGTGGAACAGAGAGAAGAGAAGGAAAATGTTGGGCTTTTAAAATCACACTCAGCCTGAAATGAACAGGAAATCCCCCCCCCCCCCAATCTTAGAGACAAACCACAAGAAAAAAAAAAAACATAGGCTGGGTTCTCTTCAGGATCTGGCCCCAAGCTGTGTGACCTTGAGGGAGTCACTTAACCTTGGTAACTTCAGTTGCCTTATCTGTAACACGCATGATGCTTTCGACTGAGTGATGGTTAATAGCAAAGTGAAACGGGGATGTAAAGGGCAAAAGTGATTGACCCTCAGGAAAGCGCTGCCCAGATGAGTGATGAGTGAGCACAAAGACCACCTGACATGGCCCCAGCAGGAAAGGGAGAGAGCCGTCAGCTCCTCCAGCCAGGCATCCCTCAGCTTGTCCACATGGAGGGTCATCCAGGGGGTGCCATTAACAACCACACCAGCAACAGACATATAGTGGCACCGCCCCCCAGAAAACTGAGATAATGGAGCTCCTTAGCTATCTACCACTATGACCTGGGAGGTCTTGAGTCAGGGAGGTATGCTGTGCCCTGGAGGAGAATCCAACCAAAGTTAGGGTTTGGACCAGAGGTGAGCCAGGAGCATCCCTGTAAGCTGAGGCCTTATCTGGTATGTAGAGATCTGGAAGGATGAGCAGCTCCTTCCTGCTCCAGCCTCGTTCTTGAGCTCATCATCCTAGCAGAAGCCAGAAAACCCTGAAGCAGAGATACTCTCACGTTTTTGCTCATCGTCTCTTTTCCCAGGAGACAGAGGCCTGTGCTTCTGAGTTTCCTCTCTCAACCAAATCTCCATGCTGATGATGGATATTGCATGACCCAAGGCTCTGAGGGTCACAGGAGAAGCATTTGTAAAAAGTCTCTCCCTTCGAGTGGCAAACAATGGGGGCCAGGAATTGGGAGGATTGGAGTTTAGGGCTCTTATGGACATCAGTGGCCAGGGAATTTGAAATAGCTATGTACTGTGCATTCTCACACGACAGCACGTGGTGTACGCTTAGGGGCTATCACACAGATGTCAGAGGACAGAGCAGTTCATGGGCACTGAAGGAGTTGTTGGGTACCCTGGAGAAGGCAAGACTGCCACAGAATCTTGCACGTGAGTGAGGCCTGGGGAGGTGCAGAAGGCAGGTGCACAGGGCACCCCAGCAGAGCAAAGGCCTGGAAGCCAGCTGCAGCTCCGGGGCTTGCACGCTGCTCAGCATGAAGGAATCAAGGTCATTTCCCTCTTCTCCTACTCAGTATCTGCCTTGTTTATTCAAACACATCTCCCCTTTGTGTACTGTAATGAGTTAAGGGGAAAAAAAGAAAAAGATTTTCGTAGATAATTCCCCCTGTTGCCATACTGACTGATTTTATATTTTTGTTTTGCTTTTTGTTTTTAAAGAGAAGAGAAGGCTTATTGTATAGTCAACCTATCAGTAGATTACATTTACTCCTGGTCTGAGAGAACAGTAAGGGATTTTGCGTCCACCCTGGCATGGGGAATCTGAGGGAATCTGTGTTCCCTTGGTTTTCCCCAGGTGGAATGCATGGTTACTGGGTCTAGTTTGCCTCTAAAGGGGTTATGTGGTTCTGGACTTCAGTTTTTAAATCTGTAAAAGAGAAAAGTCTAAAAGGGCTTTATTATCATTCCTGGTATTCAGGGTCTACGATTCCATCATTCCATTCATTCATTCGTCATTCTTTCACCACTCAACAGATATCTTCTAAGCACCTACTGCATGCCCAACTTTGGAATTACAAGCATAAACAAGTCATAGTTCATTCACACACTCTAGAAAAAATAGCCAATAGAAAATACAGCTGCAGATGCTGGGGGGTGAAGGGGGGAGGGGATAAAAACTGCTCTGGGAAGCAAAGCAAAGATGTTGCAGTCACAGTTTATCAGAGGCTCAGCAGCCAGGGAATAGTGCATGGCCATAGAGTGACCAGAGCAGGACAAGGACTCTGAACAAGTATGTCTGCAGAAGGTGAGGCCCCAGCAGTTTTCAGGGTCAGAATCCAGAGCTAAGGGTGTGGAGTAAGATACCGAGGATGTAAATGTAAGATACCAAGAACCAGACACTAGACCTTGAAAATGACATGAAAATTCAGTTACCATTTCCTGGAGTATGATACAGGAGAAGGCAGTTGGCAGAGGCCCAGCCATTGGAACCCAGGCACACAAGGGCAGCTCTGTGTGGAGGGATAACTTGGTACAACCTCCAGGCAGTTGGATTAGAGCAGCTTCAAACCCTCCCACCTCAGCAGGACCTGATCTTAGAGCCTGAGAGTAGGACTCAGTCTACACATGGAGGACAAATACCTCCATCAGGGATGGTAAAGAGGTATAGAAACTGAGGGGTAGCAGCTAAGAAGAGAGATATAATACCAAATGTGAGAATACTATGACAATAATAATAATAACCTCTGAGCTAAAGTGACTGAGTACATACAATGGGCTGAGAACTTGCTAATGATTTTACATAAATTATCTCTTGTAAATCTTACTCTAACTCTATAGATAGATATGATTACCCCCATTTTGCAAGTGAGAGAACAGAGCTTTCAAGAGTTTGGATAGCTTGCCCTGACCCAATCAGGCTCACCTATGCTAGGCTGCAGTAACAAAAATCTCCCAAGTCTTAGTAACTTAAAAGAACAGGAGTTTATTTCTCATTCATGCGGAAGGCAGGTCAGGAGGGTCTCTGCTTTTCCTGGTCATTTAGATTCCCAAGCTAAATCAATATTGACATATTCTTCCTCAATTGTTATACAGCAGGAAGAATGGTGAATTTTGTACTAGCTTTTAACCACCCCTCCCCCAAGCTTCCACTCACACTCATGGCTAAAGCGAGGCACATGGCTATACTTGCCTCCAAAGGGGGTGTGTATGTGCTAAGTCCATTTGATTGTGTCCTACTCTTTGCAACCTTGTGGACTGTAGCCCGCCTGTCTCCTCTGACCATGGGATTCTCCAGGCAAGAATACTGCAGGAGGTTGCCATGCCCTCCTCCAGGGGATCTTCCCGACCCAGGGATTGAACTCACATCTTATGTCTCCTGCATTGGCAGATGGGTTCTTTACCACTAGCGACACCTGGGAAGCTCCCAAAGGAGGAAGAGAAATGCAATTCCACCATGTGCCCAGTTAGAGAATGGGGATATTTATCAGCAGCCCAATTGCTGACCACCCTGTAGGTGAAAATCAAGTTGCCTGTGCCTGTGATCTATACTCACTTTATTCTTGAGAAAGTCAACCAGCTGGGGACTGTTGCCCCCTTCATGTCCTGCCCCACATTATCCTTGCAGAGTCCCTCGCCATCTCTTCCCAGCGCCTAGGTTAGGAGACAGACACCGAGTGATTGATGGCTCCCAGCAATAGTCAGGAGAGATTATCTAACAGCATGTGCTGAAGGAGCCATGGCTGGGAGCCTGCTCATAATAGCAATTGAAGCACTGGTTTCTGCAGGACTTGGAGTGCCAGGGTCTCAAGGGTTTATTAATCCCACAGCAGTCCTGGGAAGGGTTCATTGCTGCTGTTATTTATACCTTTTGTGGTGCTCATCCAGCAAGGGGAGTCAGCTGGGATTATGTTCCAGGGACACAGAGCTCTGGCTGCCTTCCAAACCAGGGCGCAGAGAATGCTTCCTTCTCAACCAGGAGGCTCCTAGGCTGCATTCACAAAGAAGAATGAATGGAAGCTGTTCAGTCAGGGAGATGCAGACAGAGCATCACGACAGAGAGGAGATAGCCAGGAAGATGTGAAGTCTTGGCACTTGGCCAAACCCCTCAGTTCTAAACTGAAGGGCCCCTTCCTCTGTGTCCTCCCTAGTCCAGAGTGACTGACTGCACCTTCCTGGAAGCCACTGTCTTCTTGCAGTCTGTCCCTGCACCCCTTGTTAATTACCTGCTTTTATTGTTTCTTTTTCCTTATGAGGTGCTCTGTCTGCTGTAATTAAAGTGAGTTCCTCAGAGTACACATTATAACAAAGATTATAATGCTTTGTGGGGTTCTCAGAACACCAAGCACATGCCAGGTATTCAATCAGTGTTTCAGCCCCTGGCTCCTGCCTACCCATCCAAGTTCCTCTTCTGCCGTGCCGGCATCCCAAGCTTTTGCTTTGCACTCCTGCCAGTTGGAATGAATGGCTCATCTTGCCATCGCACTCCTCCTTGCCTGAGCACACGATTTCTTCACCCTTTCTTGATGCCAACTATCCATCCCAATGAGGAGGATTCCTCCCTTCTTTGTGCCAACACTGCCTCTTGCACATATTTCCATTACAGAAATAATTATATTTCAATTACGTGTTTCCCTGTCTGTCTTTCCCACTAGGCTGATAACTCCTTGAGAATACATACAGATCTTATTTATTTTTTTGTGTTCTTTGCTTTTACAAAGCCTGGACAGGAGGAATTAGCAGGAGGCACTTGCCTGGGGCACAAAATTTAAGAGGGTACCAAAAAATGCAATAATCAAAAAATAGATACTATTTAATGTAATGTTTTAAAAAATCAAAATTAATGCAGAAGAATCCAAGATAAACAAAACATCAAAATTTTAAATAAAAATGAGTTCTGTAACAGTGCCACACTGTTTATTGGAGCCTGAGGCAGAAGGGAAAATTTTTTAAAAATACTGATTTTGTCTTTATTTAAAATTTTGATATTTTGTTCATCTGATTTTTGGCACTGACTTTTTGCATCAATTTTACATTAATGTTTATTTTTAGAAATATTGTCTAGAACCAATAAGTGCTCTATAACTATGTACTGAATGAGGGAGTCAGTAAGTGATTGATTATGTGAGTGAATGGCTGGAAAGACTTTACGATTGAACCTCCAACTATCCAACATTTTGGTATTTACTTTTATTTTCTAAAAATTTTTATTGAAGTATAGTTCATTTACAATGCTGTGTTAGTTTCAAAGTGAAAGTGCAAGTCCCTCTTTGCAACTCCATGGATAGTCCGTGGAAGTCTCCAGTCCAGAATTCTGGAGTTGGTATCCTTTCCCTTCTTCAGGGGATCTTCCAAACCAAGGGCTTGAATCCAGGTCTCCCGCATTACAGGCAGATTCTTTACCCCTTGAGCCAACAGGGAAGCCCAAGATTACTGGAGTGGGTAGCCTATCCATTCTCCAGTGGATCTTTCCCATCCAGGAATTGAACCAGAGTCTCCTGCATTGTAGATAGATTCTTTACCAGCTGAAATACCAAGGAGGCCCCATTAGTTTCAGGTGTACAGCAAAGTGAATCAGTTATGCATATACATATATCCACTCTTTTTTAGAATATTTTTCCATATAAGTCATTGCAGAGTACTGAGTAGAGCTCCTTGTGTTATACAGTAGGTTCTTTAAGTTATCTGCTTTATATATAGGAGTGTGTGTGTCAATCCTAATCTCCCAATTTATTAGTATTTGCTTTTAGAATTACCCTTGTGTCCTCACCAATTCCCTTTTCATTCTATTACCTGCCTTTGGTGTAAGTTCTCTAAATCCTTTTCCAAATTTAGAGAAAGGGTAGAAAAGAAATACAACATCCAAATTCAAGTCAGTTATATGTGTTTTACTCTGTTAATTGAAGCACTCTTGTGATGGGACCAAGATTTGAGATCCCATCTGCATGGGCCAGTGGCTTGCTTGGGTGCAATGATAGTGCCACCTTCCCCCTCCCCAGTCCCATCTGGTCGCTATGCAAATAGAAGACCTTGGTTTCTGGGGCACTGAGTAAACAGCCAGCTATTCGACTAAATCCATCTCCACCACCAGCCACACAGAATGGGCAGCCCTAAGGAAAAGATTGACTTTTTAGTTGAAATGAGTTCTTGAGTCTTTTATGCATCATTGTTGTCATAGACAAATGCCAAAGAATGGGTCAGACAGCCTGGTCTAGAGACATTCTCATCTGCAGTTAAAGGCATTAGTTGTAGGCAAGTGGCACAGTCCCTGGGCCCAAGAATGAAGAGTTTAAGTTTGGGTCCAGCTCTGCTCTCGTTCTCTGTATGACACCGACCAAGTCACAGTCACTCTGAGCTTCAGTTTATTCATGTGTAAAGAGAGAGGATTGATATGATGGCTTTCAACCCCTGTACTATGGAGCCCTGGGGTTTCCCTGATGGCTCAGATGGTAACAAATCTGTCTGCAATGCAGGAGACCTGAGTTCTATTCCAGGGTCAGGAAGATCCCTTGGAGAAGGGAATGGCAACCCATTCCAGTACTCTTGCCTGGAGAATTCCATGGACAGAAGCTACAGTCCATGGGTTTGCAAAGAGTAGGACACAACTGAGCGACTAACACACACACACACTGTGAAGCCCCAGGGCTGTGAGCAGGTTTCTCTGCAGCCACTAAGGGAGACTGAGACAGCCACTCCACTTCACCCAGAGAGCTCATCTGCATATCTGAGGTTATTGATATTTCTCCTGGCAATCTTGATTCCAGCTTGTGCTTCATCCAGTCCAGCATTTTGCGTGATGTACTCTGCATATAAGTTAAATAAGCAGGGTGACAATATACAGCCTTGACAGACTCCTTTCCCAATTTGGAACCTGTCTGTTTTTCCATGTCCAGGTCTAACTTTTGCTTCTTGACCTGCATACAGATTTCTCAGGAGGCATGTCAGGTGGTCTGGTATTCCCATCTCTTTAAGAATTTTCCATAGTTTGTTGTGATCCATGCAAAGACTTTGGCATAGTCAATAAAGCAGAAGTAGATGTTTTTCTGGAACTCTCTTGCTTTTTTGATGATCCAAGGGATGTTGACAATTTGATCTCTGGTTCCTCTGTTCTTGGCCAAGACTTTTTTTTTTTTAATGTCCAAATAGAAATTTCCCTGGTGGTCCAGTGGTTAAAGAATCTCCCTTGCAATCCAGGGGATACAGGTTCAATCTGTGATCAGGAAACTGAGATCCCACGTGTCTTGGAGCAACTAAGAAGGCGAGCCAGAATTAGAGAGTCTATGTGCTGCTACAAAGATCTTGTGTGCTGCAACTAAGACGATATGCAGCCAAATTAATTAATTTGAAAGGATATAGCTTGTAAAATAATAATACATAATGCAAGTACTGTCACATTAAAAAAAAATGTCCAAGTAATTCTTTTTTGTGTCTAGAATTAAGAACCACTGCTTTTAACACTCAGTACAGGTAGCCTTGATGTTTGCTCTGCTTGGTAAGTGATTTATTGGAATGTACTCTACATATTGTTTGGAACTGAATTTGAGGAAAGAGGTAGAGAGAACTAATGTTTGAGTGTCTTTCATACATGTGCTGCTCTGGTGGCTCAGATGGTAAAGAATCTACCTGTGATGTGCAAGACCTGGGTTCAGTCCCTGGGTTGGGAAGATCCCCTGGAGGAGGGCATGGCAACACACTCCAGTATTCTTTCTTGGAGAATCCCCATGGACAGAGGAGCCTGGTGGGCTACAGTCTTGTGGGTTCACAGAGAGTCGGACACGACCGAGAGACTAAGCACAGAGCACATACACAAATACTGAGCTAGACCCTTAAGTACATTATTCCTTAATCTTCATCTGCAAGTCAGGCGTTTTTGCCCCAGTTTTACAAAGGAGAAAACTGAGGATCAATGAGACTTGCCAATTCACTCAAAGTCGCTCAGCTAGACAGTGGTCAAACTGAGACTCCAACCCAGATCTGTTTGAGCCCACCTTCCTTATATCATGCCACTTTGCTTTCTTTCATTCAATTAATTTAACAGTTCTTTATGAAGAATCAGGACCTACCATAGACTAGACCTGCTCTAGGCCAGCGGCTGTTGTAAGCTGGAGTTTTTTGTGGTAATCACAAGAGAGTTTTGTGGTAATCTTCCAAGCTGTGCTAGGACACAGAGCATTTTCTCTTATTATTCAATGATTTGTTTATGGGTATGTTTTCTTGAAGGAAAAATCATGTTGGTGTAATGCAGGCTTTGTAGAGAAATAAGTCTTTGGTATTTGGTTGTAAAATAAATGTCAGAATAAAATGTTTGAGAAAATAAAGAGCTGTATATGAAATCACTACCTACAGAGCTATAGAATACTGATGGACCGTTGCTGGTGTTTCATTATTTAAGGTAAATTTGGTACCCAAGGAAGGCGCTGCTAT
The DNA here is from genome assembly GCA_024291935.2 of Okapia johnstoni. Taxonomy (NCBI): domain Eukaryota; kingdom Metazoa; phylum Chordata; class Mammalia; order Artiodactyla; family Giraffidae; genus Okapia; species Okapia johnstoni. The sequence goes on from CM044322.1 coordinate 22,543,850, forward strand.
ACCCCAGAGGCTGCTGTTCCCTGGGGTAGGACTGTCTGCCAGGAGTGACCCAAGAGCTGCTTCACATCATTTTAGTAACAAAGTTTATTCCAGACTTTAAAGACCATGCAATTCGGTTGAGTGACAGGACTAGTGACCAGAGGCTCTGTAACTCTTTTCATCAAAATTTCTGAAACATACTCTAATGAAGATGCTGGTTACTTTTTTCACTTTAGATTGACTCTGTAGGGACATTTGTGGGGCTATTTATAGGCTTAAGGGACTTGCCTGGGTAGAATGAAGAACATGGTCCAGACAGAAGGAGACAGAAGAAACGAAAGTGAAATGGAGAACAGAGAAGTGATAAGACAGAGGTGTGTATGGAGCCCCAACAACTCGAGATGGGATCCCCCAGCCCCCAGCCATAAACGCCCTCTTACCCAATAAACATCTCTTTCCCATGGTGAAATCAACCTGTCCTTCAGATGCTAGCCTAGAAAGCCCCTTGTCCCTGCTCACTTAAGACTGACTGGGTCCCTATTCCTCCCTTGTCTTCCCAGTGCTGTCCTTACTCTTCCTGGGACACACAGTGGTCTCACCTCGTTCAGACCTAATATGTTAAGAGGTTCAGTGAAGAATAACTTCTTACTTTTGACCTCCAGTCATGTTACAGGTATACCCAAGCTTTTACATGTGTGTGCATGCTAAGTTGCTTCAGTAGTGTCTGACTCTTTGTGACCCCATGGACTGTAGCCTATCAGACTCCTCTGTCCATGAAATTCTCCAGGCAAGAATACTAGAATGGGTACCCTTCCCCTCCTCCAGGGGATCTTCCCGACCCAGGGATAGAACCCAGGTTTCCTGCATTGCAGGCAGATTCTTTACCATCTGAGCCATCAGGGAAATTTTAACCCACTTCAGCATTTACAGCATCACGGCTGTCAGAAGCCTCAACAGCCTAGCCTGTTCAGCCATTTGTGGCAAAATTATTCTTTGTGTGCCTTGATATTGACTGTGTTAGGATACACGATTCTAGATTGCTTCATAAGTAACAGGAAGGGAAGTAGGAAGGGAGGGTGTGAGAAAGAAGGAAGCAAGACAGGGAGGGGATACAAGCAACCCAAGTAGGAATCGCTTTTCAGCAACAAGATACTCAAGAACCATCCTTAACAGATCATTTTGCAAGTAGTTTCTCTATAGGTAGGAGGTTATAATACAAGACATTTAAGGTCTCTCCTGTCTTTTGACCCAGACTGACCTGGTGGGAAGGGCATGTGCTTTGGAATCAGAAAGATGTAAGTTTGAATCCCAGTTCTGAACACAAGCTATAAGATCTTGCTCAAGTTCTTTAATTTCTCTCCACTTCAGCTTTCTCATTCATAAAGTGGGAATAATAACAGTTTTGTTTCTATGCTATTATGAGAACTAATGAAGCAATATCTTTGCAATATTCTTGGCCTTCAGTAGACACACAACGTTTTTCCAGAAGATTTTTAAAAATTTGGTTTCAGAACCATTTGAGAAACAACTTTTGTGGCAATGACAGTTCACATGGCTTAATGCTTAGGTTTAAGTCGATGAATTCAAATCCTGGTTCTATATTTAGTAGTTATATGATCTTAGGCAAATGACTTAACCCTCCCTCAGCTTCTGGGCTTCCATTTTTTTAATCTGTAAAATGTGGATAACGGCACCTATCTCACCATTTTTTGTTCAGGGGATTACAGAGCAAAAAGTCCACAAAACATGCCTGCACATCATAAAAACTCATGTTTCTTTTTGCTCTTATCAATATTACCCAGTAGAAGGTGGCTGAAGGTAGCCAGGAAACTGATGACGTGGGCAGATGCACCCGGGGCCAGACTGGGACTGTGCAATTGTGGAGAAAATACCAAAACATCTACAACTGGAGCCATGGTCTGACACCAGGGTGGGAGATGAAGGAAGGTTCACTTGTAGTTAATATATATTCAACTGCACTAATTAGCACAGCCCCAAAGCCTAAAATAAATTAAACAAGTCTTTAAAAAATGAGGCTGTAGACTAGTAAGAATGCTGAGAATTTCCTTTTATTACTATTGTCCTAACTCTTATAAGGCTTCCACAATGGCTCATTGGTAAAGAACCCACCTGCCAATGCAGGAGATGAGGGTTCAGTCGCTGGATCAGGAGGATCCCCTGAAGAAGGAAATGGAAAACCACTCCAGTATTCTTGCCTGGGAAATCCCATGGACAGAGGAGCCTGGTGGGCTACAGTCCATGGAGTTGCAAAAGAGTAGAACATGACTTATCAACTAAACAACAACAATTGTTCTAAGAGTGAAAATGTTGATACAAACTTAGGTTGTCTGCGAACCAGATGACCCTGGGTCCAAGTGTCCAGATAAGATCAGTTCAGTTCAATCGCTCAGTCATGTCCAACTCTTTGTGACCTCATGGACTGCAGCACGCCAGGCTTCCTTGTCCATCACCAACTCCTGGAGTTTACTCAAACTCATGCTCGTTGAGTCAATGATGCCATCCAGCCAACCCATTCTCTGTCGTCCCCTTCTCCTCCTGCCTTCAATCTTTCCCAGCATCAGGGTCTTTTCAAAAGAGTCAGTTCTTTGCATCAGGTGGCCAAAGTATTGGAGTTTCAGCTTCAACATCAGTCCTTCCAATGAACACTCAGGACTGATCTCCTTTAGGATGGACTGGTTTGATCTCCTTGCAGTCCAAGGGACTCTCAAGAGTCTTCACCAACACCACAGTTCAAAAGCATCTAGTCTACGGCACTCAGCTTTCTTTACAGTCCAACTCTCACATCCATACATGACTACTGGAAAAACTGTAACTTTGACTAGATGGACATTTGTTGGCAAAGTAACATCTCTGCTTTCTAATATGCTGTCTAGGTTGGTCATAACTTTTCTTCCAAGGAGCAAGCATCTTTTAATTTCATGGCTGCAGACACCATCTGCAGTGATTTTGGAGCCCCCAAAAATAGTCTCTCACTGTTTCTATTGTTTCCCCATCTATTTGCCATGAAGTGATGGGACCAGATGCCATGATCTTAGTTTTCTGAATGTTGAGTTTTAAGCCAACGTTTTCACTCCCCTCTTTCACTTTCATCAAGAGGCTCTTTAGTTCCTCTTCATTTTCTGCCATAAGGATAGTGTCATCTGTATATCTTAGGTTACTGATACTTCTCCTGGCAATCTTGATTCCAGCTTGTGCTTCAGCCAACCCAGCATTTCTGATGATGTACTCTGCATATAAGTTAAATAAGCAGAGTGACAATATATAGCCTTGACATACTCCTTTCCCAATTTGGAACCAGTCTGTTGTTCCATGTCCTGTTCTAACTGTTGCTTCCTGACCTGCATACAGCTTTCTCAGGAGGCAGGTCAGGTGGTCTGGTATTCCCATCTCTTTCAGAATTTTCCATAGTTTGTTGTGATCCACACAGTCAAAGGCTTTGGCATAGTCAATAAAGCAGAAGTAGATGTTTTTCTGGAACTCTCTCACTTTTTCGATGATCCAACAGATGTTGGCAATTTGACCTCTGGTTCCTCTGGCTTTTCTAAATCCAGCTTGAACATCTGGAAGTTCACGGTTCATGTAATGTTGAAGCCTAGCTTGGAGAATTTTTAGCATTACTTTGCTAGTGTGTGACATGAGTGCAATTGTGTGGTAGTTTGAGCATTCTTTGGCATTGCCTTTCTTTGGAATTGGAATGAAAACTGACCTTTTCCAGTCCTGTGGCCACTGCTGAGTTTTCCAGATTTGCTGGCATACTGAGTACAGCACTTTCACAGCATCATCTTTTAGGATCTGAAATAGCTCAACTGGAGTTCCTAAACCTCCACTAGCTTTGTTCATAGTGATGCTTCCTAAGGCCCACTTGACTTTACATTTCAGGATGTCTGGCTCTAGGTGAGTGATCACACCATTGTGATTATCTAGGTCATGAAGATCTTTTTTGTATAGTTCTGTGTATTCTTGCCACTTCTTAATATCTTCTGCTTCTGTTAGGTCCTTACCACTTCTATCCTTTATTGTGCCCATCTTTGCATGAAATGTTCCCTTGTATCTCTAATTTTCTTGAAGAGATCGCTAGTCTTTCCCATTCTATTGTTTTCCTCTATTTCTTTGCATTGATCACTAAGGAAGGCTTTCTTACCTTTCCTTATTATTCTTTGAAACTCTGCATTCAAATGGGTATATCTTTTCCTTTTCTCCTTTGCCTTTCACTTCTCTTCTTTCCACAGCTATTTGTAAGGCCTCCTCAGACAACCATTTTGCCTTTTCTCATTTCTTTTTCTTTCTTGATCCCTGCCTCCTGTACAATGTCATGAACCTCCATCCATAGTTCTTCAGGCACTCTGTCTATCAGATCTAATCCCTGAGTCTGTTTGTCACTTCTAATGTATAATCATAAAGGATTTGATTTAGGTCATACTTGAATGGTCTAGTGGTTTTCCCTACTTTCTTCAATTTAAGTCTGAATTTGGCAATAAGTTCATGATCTGAGCCACAGTCTGCTCCCAGTCTTGTTGTTGCCGACTATATAGAGCTTCTCCATCTTTGGTGGCAAAGAATACAATCAATCTGATTTCAGTATTGACCATCTGGTGATGTTCATGTGTAGAGTCTTCTCTTGTGTTGTTGGAAGAAGGTGTTTGCTATGACTAGTGTGTTCTCTTGGCAAAACTCTATTAGCCTTAGCCCTGCTTCATTCTGTACTCCAAGGCCAAATTTGCCTGTTACTCCAGGTATTTCTTGACTTCCTACTTTTGCATTCCAGTCCCCTATAATGAACAGGATATCCTTTTTAGGTGTTAGTTCTAGGAAGTCTTATAGGTCTTCATAGAACCATTAAGCATCAGCTTCTTCTGCATTACTGGTCAGGGCATAGACTTGGATTACTGTGATAATGAATGGTTTGCTTTGGTAATGAACAGAGGTCACTCTGTCATTTTTGAGATGGCATCCAAGTACTGAATTTTGGATTCTTTTGTTAATTATGATGGCTACTCCATTTCTTCTAAGGAATTCTTGCCCATAGTAGTAGATATAATAGTGATCTGAATTAAATTCCCCCTTTTCTAGTCCATTTTAGTTCGCTGATTCCTAAAATGTTGAATACTGGAGTAAGTTGCCATTCTCTTCTCCAGGGGATCTTACCAACCCAGGGTGTGAATCCGGGTCTCCTGCATTGCAGGCAGATTCTTTACTATCTGAGCCATCAGGGAAGCCCTGCCAGATAAAATAGCAAGTATCTTTTGGGGTGTGAGGATAAGATAGCAAGCATTTAGTATTGGAAAGGAAATGGCAATCCACTACAGCATTCTTGCCTTGGAAATCCCAATGCCAGAGAAGCCTTGTTGGCTACAGTCCATGAGGTCCCAAAGAGTCAGACACGCTGAGTGACTAAGCACACACACATTTACTATTGTAACTTTCAGTTTTTTTGAGTCTGCTGTGTAGCAGACACTTTCCATATACCATGCATTCAAACTTTGCAAGCCATCTGTATTCATTTTCTAGGGCTGCTGTAACAAAGTACCAAAACCTGGATGGCTTACAGCAACAGAAATTTATTGGTTCACAGTTCTGGAAGTCAGAAGTTCATAACCAGGGTGTCAGCAGGCCCACGTGCTCCCTAACATCTCTAGGGGAGAGTCTTCCTTGCCTATTTTAGATTCTGGTTGTTGTTGTTGGAGATGTCCCTCCTCACTTTCTGGATCTGGAGCTGCAACAGATCCTCACTATGGCAGCATAGGTATAGACCGAGGACACCCTGAAATGTTGCAGGAATGAGTGGGAAGGAATTGATGGGTAGAGGGCTTGTTTCCATCAGGGTTTGCTGGTTGCTCCTGATCACTGAACATTAGCCTCCATCTCCTCTCTGTATTCTTAGCTGACCATCCTCCACTACCATCCAGTTCATGCAGTCTCCTTGTGTCCTGACCAACAAGGCTCCATCGGTCCCCTTCTCACCCTCCTCAGGGTGCCCTAGACTCCTGGGTGTGAGCAGGGGTTGGGGTTTTGCATGGTCTTGGCATCAGGGGAGGCACTTCTGGTCCAGGGTCTCTCCTCCACTTAGCATTGTGCTCCTTTTGGAACATGCCTGTTATTACTCTGGGCTGGCTCAGCAGGATCCCCGCTTCAGCCAGCTGGGCCCCCACCTCCAGGCTCAGGACTTTCTCAGGTTTCACTGTGGCTCAGCCCCTGCCTGGGCTCTCCTGCTCCTGCAGGCTCTAGTTCTTCCAGTTCATGGTAGCCTGTTAGTTTCTCATTACTTACCAGGACCTCCTATTGTTAAGACAGTTCATGCAAGTGGCTACTATCTTGTCTGACCAGCAAGGGTGGTGTTTCAGTCCGTGTTCAGTCAATGTTTCCCCTAACAGAAGCATGGTAAAGCCCTTCTGCCTGTTATGTGGGGTTCTCTACCACCCTCTCTCCCAGAGTTTCAACTTCAAGGTAAACCATGGAGTATAACTCACATTCATGCTGGAACTTTTTATTTTTCTTTTTCTTCAGTACCAATCCTTCCTGCCCACAGACTGAAAAAGAATCTTATCTCACCTCTATGTGATGGGAAAACTGCCTCTACCACTTTATGCATTCCTTCCTTCTCTGGACTGTGGCATAAATTCTTTTCACTTGACAATCAAAGCTAGACATTTGATATTAAAACAACAGTGCAAAACTGTCACAATGAGTTCCGACTCCTATAATAGCAAGCCTAGGCTTCCAAGAATGCAAGGCTAAACAATCCAAGTCCTTTTTCTCAGGTGGTTCCTGGGTGTCAAGGGGCAATTGGCTTCAGCCTGATGGTCTAGTTTAAAAGGTAAAAGAGTTGTAACATAGAAAGGAATTACCTATCAAGGCAAATCTACTAGGTAACATTTTAGAACACTGCTCTACTTTTGTTTTAGCATCGAGATTGTGCAGCCAAGAAGAGCATACTTTTTCTGGCACCTCACAGAATTTGTGAGTTCAGTTGGTTGATGTATCCTTTTAATGAGTCTGAGATTCTAGCCTGTAGGAGTTGATTGGGTTTGCTCTAGTCCAGGGCCAGAGATAATCTCTCTCTCATTTTGACTCCTCACAGTCCAAACACATGCTGTCAGTCCCTCAAATGTGGGTGTAGATGGATTAGTACAAGATTGTCCATGGCTAGTACTTAATGGAATATAGTGACTTGTCACTGAGACCTGCCACTGTACGTCTGCCATCCATGCTATAAACCTGGACATCTTGTCCAGTCTCTGTCATTTTACAAATGTAGAACTGGAACTCTAGAAAGGTAAGAAAAATTGCCCCAAAGAGTCCAAAGCTTTTTTGGAGTGAAGGGAAGACAAGGAGACCTGTGTGCAGAGGAGTTCTGTGAAGATACAATCTCATGCAATTTCTTTCCACCATCTCATGGTGCCACGAGGTTTCCTTACTCTTCCCAACTTGCAGATTGTTTTTAACTATAAATATCCATTTTGGAGGTGGAGGTGGACAAGTGCAAATGCTTGACCCTGAGAAGCCCCCATCCATCTGCCGGTGGCCACTGAAGACAGAACTTTTGATGAGCTGGAATCTTGGTTTCTTTGCCAAGAGACTTCAGCTGGCTTGCCAAGGAAGGATCAGTTCTCTGCTCAGATGAAGTCAGTCTGGGGGCGTGGAGATTACAGTGGAGGATGCTCTTGATGTATCCATGGCCCCTGATCTGGAGGAGGAGGCCCTGGACAGACACAGACAGATGGTGAACGAGGGGTCCTCATCTCCAGTCTTCAGTCACCACCACCGCAGTAGGCGGCCAGCTCTGCAAAACCTGACTCGATCACAACACCATGCAGACATTTCTGTGGATTTTTAAAAAGCAGCTGTCAGCTCAATCTTGCCTCACTGAGCTTTCAGTCCTGGTGGCTAGACTGGCAGGGTTCCGATATGGAAACCCTGGAAGGAAAACAGAGTTACCGTCAATCATAACTATGCGTCTTTTAGCTGGGTTTTCGTTTTCAGAGCAAAGACCTCCTGAGGACTTGAAACTCTCCATTCTTCTTTCTGTAGAACATTCGTGGAGCTCCCTACCTCACCATGGAAAGACAGTAGGGAGAATGTAAAAGCAACTGGGGCAAAGAGATCCATGTGCCATTAAACAATGGGGTGCTGGGACAATGTGAGCGAGATCTCCTTGTTATGATATCCAAACACACACATCACACACACAAGCACACACAGAGCACTCTCCTCCTCCCCTTATGCAAATACGATCAGGTGAAAATAAACTTCCTAAACAGTCTTGAAAGTAAAAAAAGAAAGTCACAAAGGGGCTTCTTCCAAACGGGGTAAAAAGAGACCCACAGCTTTCCTTTGCTGAAAGTCCTGGGAGGAGGGAGGATTTATTCTATGCATGCAGGGTGATTATAATGTAATAAGACTGCTATTCTTGTGTGGCTCGTTAGTGAGCCTTAAAGATAATTCTAAGAGAAGTTCAAAGGATATTTTGAGCTGTGGGAGAATCAGTGAAGGCATTACTTTGAATGACAGCCCTCCCTTGGAGCTCTGGAAAAGTTAATCACATTTCATATGCAAATAGATATCCCCCCAGCCCCAAGTGTAGGGCTGGGCTTCCTTCTTTTATTCAGCATATTTCTGAGTGGGTTACCTTGGGTGCAGCACTGTGCCAGGTGCTGAGGGGCAAACAGAAAAGGTAGGCCTGGCTTTCCTACCCCCACTCTCCCTGGGGAGAAGTTAGGTCGTGCAGAACAAAATGTTTAACTGCCATGGCACGACAGAATTGTCAAAATAATTGATCACATCTCCAATGAGAGCATTAAGCTGTCTTGCAGCAGCTGCTAGAACTACCACCCCACACTTCCTCCCCAGAAGCTCATCCTTGAACCAATGTCCAAATGCCAGTGGGTGGAGTTCTTGGGGTCAACTCTGAGTTGAAGACTTGATGGTCGTCTCTTGGTTTCTAGTTTAGTTAACAAAAAGTGAAAGTGAAAGTCACTCAGTCGTGTCCAACTCTTTGCAACCCCATGGACTGTAGCCTGCCAGGCTCCTCTGTCCAAGGAATTCTCCAGGCCAGTATACTGAAGTGGGTAGCCATTCCCTTCTCCAGGGTTAGGGAACCATTGACCAAACCACCCACCTTGGCCAGGCGATGATACCCGTTTGCCTGAGTTGTCTCAACAGAAGGTCCCAATAAGGAAAAAAATGCTGCTGTTTAAAACTAACCAGGAGAATTCAGGAGAGCCTGCAAGGAGGGAGGAGATGACCAGCCTCCAAAATCCTTCTTATAGGGATCCATCTTGGCTGAGAGAGGCACACACCATCAGGAAGGACCTTGAGTCAGAATGATTGGCCAGAGACAACCTGGAAACTAAATGCATCACCATAGAACCCAAGACTGCCAGCCACGTGACAGAGTTCTCCCAGTTTCCTTTACCCTCCTGCTCTCTGCCCAGGCGCCCCTCCACAATAAAGCCTCTTGCTTTGTCAGTATATGTGTCTTCTCGGATAGTTCACTTCCAAGTGTTAGACAAGAGCCCATTCTCGGGCCCTGGAAGGGGTCCCCCTTCCTGGAACAGTTTTCCTCTCCTTTCCTTAGGTTGTTGTCAGTATCTTTAAGGGATTTCTGATGTTTGAGTTGCCATGGGGACAAATATCCTCTTAAAACACTGAAGTGGCCTTATGAGGGGGACAGGGAGGAAAGGAATAGAAAATTAGAAGGCAGGACATGCAGGGGGAGAAGAAAACAAGTTGGGCAACCCAAGGAGAAAGGACTGTTAGAAAGAAGAGGGCTTGGAGGCTGCTGCTGGCAAGAAGGAAGCGTGAGTGGTGTTTCGTCTGATCCTCACCTCTCTGTTTTGAGGTGGATCCCTGCAGTAGCCTCTGTCCCCTCCCCCATGTCTCCTCTGTCATTTTATCCAACACCACCCAAAATTCTGACTTTGTTTCTACTCCCTCAAAATCTTCCCTGGATTTTCACTGATGCTGGAGGAAGTCCAAATTCCTGACCCTGACAACTCATCAATCCAAGCCACATTCCCACCACTCTTTCCCAGAATCCTTTACTCCTGCCACATTGAACTACCTGTCGTTGCCCAAACACACAGGGTGTTTTCTGGCTCAGACCTCTCCCTCTGCCTGGAACGCCTTCTCACCTCCTTGCCCTCTTGAACCTACCCATCCTTCAGGCCCCCTTCAAAGCTCATCAGCTCATAGAAGTGTCCCTGCCTGCCCTTGAATCCTCATCGTTCCTGCTGCCTGAAGCACTCCCATAGTCCTCATCTGATGTCTCGTATTAGAGAATGATGGCCGTATGGTTAATGTATCTTAAATGCAGGACAGGGGGATGGAAGGGAGGGAGGGAGGAAGGAAGGAAGAAAGAAAAGAAGGGAGGGAGGAAAGACTCCTTTCATCCTTTGACTTTGAATAAACAGGACTTATAATGGGAAATGGGCTTTCCTGGTGGCTCAGTGGTAAAGAATCCACCAGCCAATGCAGGCAATGCAGGTTTGATCCTGGGTTGGGAAGATCCCCTGGAGAGGGAAAGGGCAACCCACTCCAGTATTCTTGCCTGGGAAATCCCATGGACAGAGGAGCCTGGTGGACTACAGTTTATGGGGTCACAAAAAGAGTCAGACATGACTGAGCGATTAAATAACTACAGCATCATGATGGGAAATGTACAGGGTTCTGAGTCAGTTGTTTTCATTTAGTTGTGAGACTTATGTGGACCGAGCTCATGGTGGTGGTGAGGCAGCTACTCCTTGACACTTGGTCATCCTACTTGGCAAAGGCAAAGAATACCTGACCTTAGGGTGAGGTGAGCCAGAGCCTCAGGTGTCAGCAGTGGTTCCTGGAAGGAGACGGGGGGACCTGCCCAGACAGACCCCAAGTCTCCTGAGAGAGGACCCAGCCCCGCCACCTGGCTCAAGAACAGAGCCCTCAGAAGTCCTTCCTCCTCGCGGACAGCCACAGGCTGACACACCAGTTGCCAAGCTGGCTCTCATTTAAATTCCCCTCAATGGTAAGTGCAGAAAAGGTGACAAAATCCCAATAGGATTTTCATTTGTTTTAATTCCAGTTCAGCTCCAGGGATCTCCTCATTAAGCTGTATCACTGAAACCCTTAGGGGCCAGAGCCAGATTTCGCAAACTCAGGCAGGGTTGGGGGCCAGGGTCTCCCTCCTCACTCCCACCACGAAACCACCCTTCCTCTTTTCATTCATCCGCTGCCCCACGGCGATGCATCCATCTCTTTTCTTCCTGCCGTTCAGTGGCATCTGTCTAGTAATGCTTCCCGTCTATCTGCCCATGTCATTTTCAAATTCTATCCATTGTGCTATTTACCCTGTTTATATTTCCTGTCTCTTCTGTTTTCTGGCTTCTTTCCATCCATAGCATCTATCCTGTTGATATTCTGATCTATTTATATCCCCTCATGGTGCTCAAGCTCCCCCCTCCTTTTTAATCTCTTTCATCAATCTTGTTTACCTTCTCCATCACCCCTTCATCTTGCTATTACCTAGTTATCTATTTAGTTAAGCGGCCTGGGCCCCTTGCTCTCTGTCTCAGCTTTTACCTGAATCCACTCCAGGTACCCAGGCACATCTGCCGGCCCCACTCCCACTCTGACTTCCTGCACTTGACAAGGGAACCCGATTCAGCTCTCCTCTGGGGCCAGACTTGTGCAGCCAGGCTCGCACGACATGTGCCCATGAGGTCCTCTCCAACAGAGATAAGGTATACAGAGCATCCAGCCCATGGCCACCCTGAGATAGGTGCTCATTCCTCATTTGCTTTTACAACTTTTCAAGGCAATTTCCCTTCATATTAGGCAAGGAAGCTGAGGCTCAGTGAGGTGAAGCCATTTGCTCAAGGTCACACAGTTAATATGCGGAATATTGACAACCTATCCTTAGTTATCTGCATGGGCAATGGCATGGATAATCTCCCCCTACAGAAAAATGGAGACCTCATTTCTAACAGGCTCTGGAATATTGAGTTTGGGGTGGTGAATTTCCCTCCAGCTGCAGTTCTGCTGTAGCTGATAGTCAAAGTACAGTACAGGAAAGGCCAATTGATGGAACGGAGCTATGCCACAGAGTCCCCACAGGAGTGACAATGTAAAGGCAGCACTGTTCCCCGTAATGGAGAAAGCCATTGTCTTGGCTGCCACCCTCATCCCCAGACTCTCACTCCCAAACCCTCGTCCCTGCCCTATAAGCCATTTCTGCTCCCCACTCACCCGTACTGACCAAGGGTTGTGTGGGGTGGTGTCAGATGCCTAGTGGAAACCAAAGGAAGGCCACCCCAGCTTCCAGTATGGTCTGGGATACACGATAGAGAGAATAACTGATTGCTCCCACAGAGTTAAGCAATAGGAACGTCCCTGAAATAGAGCCACCTGGGGATAAGATGGAAACAAGTGAATCCTCAAGCCTCTTGCTCAAGAAAAAACAGGTGACTCCACTCCCGGCCCGGTGAAGTCCTAAAATAGGAATCCCAAGTTCAGAGAAAAGCAACAACCAAACAGAACCCCCACTCCCCCCCTCCCCTCTCCCCTCGACCCTCTCCAATCAAACTGTTCAGTTCAGTTCAGTTCAGTCACTCAGCCTTGTCTGGACTCTTTGTGACCCCATGGACTGCAGCATGCCAGGCTTCCCTGTCCATCACCAACTCCTGGAGTTTATTCAAACTTATGTCCATTGATTCAGTGATGCTATCCAACCACCTCATCCTCTGTGGTCCCCTTCTCCTCCCACCTTCAATCTTTCCCAGCATTAGGGTCTTTTCCAATGAGTCAACTCTTCGCATGAGGTGGCCAAAGTATTAGAGTTTCAGCTTCAACATCAGTCCTTCCAATGAACATCCAGGACTGATCTCCTTTAGGATGGACTGGTTGGATCTCCTTGCAGTCCAAGGGACTCTCAAGAGTCTTCTCCAACACCACAGTTCAAAAGCATCAATTCTTCAGTGCTCAGGTTTCTTTATAATCTAACTCATCACATCCATACATGACTATTGGAAAAACCATAGCCTTGACTAGACAGACCTTTGTTGGCAAAGTAATGTCTCTGCTTTTTAATAAGATGTCTAGGTTGGTCATAACTTTTCTTCCAAGGAGTAAGTGTCTTTTAATTTCATGGCTGCAGTCACCAACTTGGAGCCAGGCAAACTGTAGGGAACATTATTAAACTCCATGAAGGCAGCTGCCTCGAATTCTTTCCCAGGTTCCTCTTGCCTCTAGAGTCATCCCATACTCCCTAGTCTACCTCTTGTATAAGCAAAAGTGGGGTCTGAGCCACTCAAAGGCCATTAAAGAGGCGAGGTTGGTGGAAAGGAGAGTTTGCTTTTCAGATGCCGGCAACTGGGAGGCAGGTGTCTAAAAGCTGACTCCTTCCCACTGACAATCAGTGGGCAAAATCTTTTATAGATGGAAGGAGAGGGCACAGTCAGCCCTGACAATCCTCTTGAAATTGGTCATGTGGTGGCTTGACCAACATCATCTTGATCATTTCAATTTTCAGTACCACGGTCGGTTTGCTTCCATTTCCTTAAGACTGGTTCTTGGAATCGTGGCAATTTATGTCATGGCTACAGTCTGGTCATCACGTGGTTAACTTCTTCCACCTGGTGGGGGTTTCAGCATCTACAAGACAGCTCACAGGATAAGGTTCCTAATATTATCTGTAGCCCATGAAGAGATACTGCTGCTGCTGCTGCTGCTAAGTCACTTCAGTCGTGTCTGACTCTGTGAAACCCTATAGACGGCAGCCCGCCAGGCTCCGCCGTCCCTGGGATTTTCCAGGCAAGAGTACTGGAGTGGGGTGCCATTGCCTTCTCCAATGAAGAGATACTAAAGGTCCTTAACTTTGCTTATTGACAAAACTACTATTATTTAATCTTGTTGAACAGCTTTTTTTTGCCTCCATATTTTCTCACTTCTCTGATTAAATAATTCTTTGGCTAACGTTTTTCACAGACAAAAGGCAAGCTAAGGAAATGGGGAGGGTGGACCTTAGGCTCCTGGTCTGTTTCACTTGTACATTATCTACCCTTACCTCTCTGCATGTACTTTCCAGCCTGCCAGATTAGCATAGCACAAACCTGAAATGTTTAGTGTGGGGAAATGAATTGAGACCCCCAGGAGGCATGCTTGAGAAACGATGGGTGGCCTTTCTTTGGCTAATTACTAAGTTTCTTAATAACTGCCCCTTAAGGATTTTATAGTCTCCACTAGAGAATCCTGTGGACAGAGGAGCCTTGTGGGCTGCTGTCCATAGGGTTGCACAGAATCGGACACAACTGAAGCGACTTAGCATGCATGCATGCATTGGAGAAGGAAATGGCGATCCACTCCAGTACTCTTGCCTGGAGAATCCCAGGGATGGAGGAGCCTGGTGGGCTGCCATCGATGGGGTCCCACAGAGTCAGACATGACTGAAGCGACTTGGCAGCAGCAGCAGCAGCCTGGTGGAGAACATGCAAGCTGATTACCGTATCTACAGTAGAGAAGTGTTGAGCACTAAAATAAACGTGAAAGAATGTGTGCAAGTGTTAGTTGCTCAGTCATGTCCAGCTCTTTGTGACCCCATGGGCTGTTAATCCCCTAGGCTCCTCTGTCCATGGAATTCTCCAGGCAAGAATACTAGATTGGTTTGCCAGTCCCTTCTCCAGGGCATCTTTCTGACTCAGGGATCAAATCCAGGTGTATTGCTTTGGCAGGGGGATTCTTGACCAACTGATCCACCAGGGAAGCCCCCAAAAAAGATAATTAGTGTGAATTGGGAGCACAAAGGAAGGGGAGACATTCTGGTATGGTGAATTGAGGAAGTCTTCGTGGAAGAGAAAATAATTCATGCAGATATTTTAAGTGGAAAGATTCCAATTAGCAAAGAGCAGGAAAAGTCACAGAGTGTTTAGAAGCATGGGGTGATCAGGTGAGGTGCTAATGGAGGTCAAGAGAAAATGATGCTTTTCTGTAAAGATGTGACTGTTTGTGGACTGCAAATCCCGTGGGGCAGTGGCCATGCTTTTGTAGCTCTGTGTCTGGCATGGTCACGTCTGATGCTCCAGAGGTGTCTCTAGTCATGGGTGGTGTGATGACAGTGGTGATGGTGTGTGTCACCGTGATGTCGTTTAGTGA
Organism: Okapia johnstoni; assembly: GCA_024291935.2. Classification (NCBI taxonomy): domain Eukaryota; kingdom Metazoa; phylum Chordata; class Mammalia; order Artiodactyla; family Giraffidae; genus Okapia; species Okapia johnstoni. The sequence goes on from CM044322.1 coordinate 22,558,970, forward strand.
CTCGAGCCACTGTCACTTCGAGGCTGGGGGTCAGGAACCAGAGCCTGGGAAAGCTGAGTGCATTTCTCCCTGCTCTTCCTCCCTCCCCCATTCTTCCTCCAGCTCTCTTCATCTGACTTTGCTTCTTTTTCTGGAAAAACAGGTGGGAAGTTGCCAAGCTGACTGGGACCCCCTGCCCAGAGTGATAGACCCTGTCACAGGAAAGTAATTTCTTTTTAAACTTCCTTCCGGTGAAACCCTGCTGCTGCACACAGCGGGCCGTGCCGTGCCAGCACTACCATTCTGCCACCGCAGTGCCGGGGAATAAAGGAAAATGCTTAGCATTAAATTTCATGTAAATCAGACTTTATTTGCTCTGGTGACAGGTTATTACCTTCGGTAGGGAATGAAGGGGGAAAAAAATGGCTGTTGGCTGAAGACGCAGGTCCCCAAATGAGGATGTTTCCAATAGCAGCCTACAGCTATGCCAGCCAGGGTCACCTGCCCTTTCCCCCACCTCCTTCCTCCATCCTGGCAGCTTCCATGGGCTTTTCCACCAGCATCTTCTCTCTCCCAGTTGGTCCCAGCTAGCAGCACTGTCTCTGGTGCTAGGCCTTCTCAGTGCTGCACAGGGACATCTTCTAGACCAACTGCACCCAAGCATGGCTTAGCCCTCCGGTGCGCTGTGGCACGGACCCTCTCATACCCAGAACCCTCTATGTGCTTCTGTTCTCCTTGCTGAATTTGATTTATCCTTCAAGCTCAACTTAAGTCCAAAACCTCCATGAAGTCTTTCCTCGCCGGCCAGCCAGAGGCACTCTCTCTCCTTTGAGTTTTGTTCATCCGACACCCTTGTCCCATCATCCAGCCTAGCCTAATTTGTACACTCCAACCAGCTACCAATACACTGATTGAGAATCACCCATGTGGTTTATACTGAGCAGGGCCCTGTGGGGCTCCTGGGGACAGAGACTTTTCATGTCCCCCATTTCTTTGATTACAGGAAACAGCCTTCATTCAGCCTCCATGAACTTCCCTGAATTCCAATGGGCAGAGTCAAGCTGTTGTTAATTAGGGAAGGGAGGGGATGTGTGACAGTTAAGAGCAGTCTTGGGGCAAGGTCCAGCTTCCCTATCAGTGGATACACACAACAATATCTTTGAGATATTTTCCAGATTTCCCACCTGAAACCCCCTCCAGGTGGGAGAAACTTATGGTATGCTCCCCACAAGCATGTAGACCCCAGACCAGTTAATCCTGAAAGTTAATGGTGTTGCTTCCTACTTACTTCACCAGCGTATCAGAAGAATGTCTGTGAGCTGATCGCTCCCTCTTTAACTATACACCTTGTCACTCTCTTCCCCAAATTGGGACACTTGGCTTTGAGGGCATTAGCCTACTATTTCCCCCTTTGCCTGGCAAAGCAATAAAGCTACTCTTTTCTACTTCACTCAAAATGCTGTCTCTGAAATTTGATTTGTCACCAGTGCACAGAGAAGCTGAGTTTTTGGCATCATGCTCCCAGTGATGTTTGGCTCCTGCTGTGGAATCTGCTATAAGCCAGGCCCCTGTCTCATGGGTCACAATCTGTACCCTCTGCCTGCCCACCACCTCCTTGAGGAGTGAAGTTATGCACATGAAGAAACCAACCATCACTTTAAGCAAAGAGTAGATTCTCAATCAATGTGTTGGTTGCTAAGAGGCATGTATCAGCCAGGATAGGCTAGGTTATGCTAAAGCAACAAAGGACTCCCAAGTCTCAGTGACTCAAAGCAACAAAAGTTTCTTTCTAGTTCATGTTGCATGTCTACTGTGGTCAGCTAGCAGATATGCTCATTGAAGTCACTCAGTGACCCAGAATGGTAATAGCAGCTGCCATTGAAACTTGAACCTTGATCACTGCACAGGAGTGTCTTACATTGGCAAGGAAATAAAGCTCTATTCTGAAGGTGACCCAGATCGTCTCTGCTCAGAAGTCACATGGTCCCACCAAACATAAAGGAGCCAGAAAGTGCAGTCCTGCCATGTGTCCAGAAGGCAGAGAGCTAGAAATACTTGGTGAATCGCTCCAATGCCTTCTCTAAAGGGCTTAGTTACTAAATTTCATGAGGAGTGAGTTGTGTCTGATCTATCCACCACTGAACCCCTTGTGGCTGGCATGGTGCTTGGAACCTGATAGAGACTCAATACTTAGGTTGATGGAGAGCATTGGCTCTGACCCTTTATCTAGATCCAGAGTTGAGCTTTGTGCTTTACTGGCCTTGAATCTGCCTTCTGTGCCTCTAGACCCCAAGCCACTGGGAGAGGGCAGCTTTGTAGGCCTTACACACAAGGGTTAGTGTTGCTTGGACAATCTTCTCTGCACCACAGGAGAGGCGAGGGGGGGGGGGGGCACCGTTACCTGTTTAGACTTTTCTTTCTTTCTTTCTTCCTTTCTTTCTTTTTTCTCTTGGAGTATAATTGCTTTACAATATTGTATTTGTTTCTGCTGTAAAACAACATGAGCCTGCTCTGTGTACATATACCCCCTCCCTCTGAGCTCTCCCTCCCCTCATCCCACCCCTCTAGGTCATCACACAGCACTGAGCTGAGCTCCCTGTGCTGTACCGTGGCTTCCCACTGAGACTGTTCTTTATTAATTGGCAAGCAGATACTTTTTGAAATGTGTGTGTAAAGGTCTGTGTGTGTGTATGTATGTATAACAGGTAACACCGAAGGGGAAGAAGGCAGGTTGTAGCTCCATATTTTATCGCTGCAAATCTCCCACTAGTAATTAATCAACTGTGTGTTTGACATAGTACTTGGTGGTGGGGGTCCAGGGAGAGAAGCTCTGAAGGGTGGGGTGTCGTCCTTCCTTTGGCAGCTCTGTCTGCTTCACTCATATATTTTTCCTTCCATTTTATCCTCGTTTTCCTCCCCTCTCTTCCGTTTCCTTCTCTACTTTGATTGTCCCACTTCTTTCTTCAAAATCTCAAAGGCAGATGAGAAAAGAGGATGGGGAGGAGACCAGCCTTGGGTCAGGTGTGTGAGTAGAGGACCGGGGTCTGACTGCAAACTGATCGGCATCTGAGGCCGCGGTCATGGTCTGAACGTCCCTGTCACGGTCGCAGTTTCAGATATGCTTGATTAGATGTGGGAGCCGTGGCAGAGAAAGTCGGGAGCAGAAGTCATTTGAGGTCCTCTCTCCACCCCTCTCCCCACCATCCCTCCTCCTCCTCCTCAAGGGCTAAGATGAGACACAACTGAGATCATGTCCAGGGAAAGGCCCCCCCTTAGCCATCTGTCTCACAACTAGGGGAGGAGCAGGAGCCTAGGGTCTTGCACTGATCATGTCCAAGCTTGTCTGGGCTTTTCCAGCATCTCTGATTGGGGACTGAGGTTCAGAGAAGGCAAAGCCAGTCCAACAGCTTGGCTGCCTCCTCAGCCTCCAACGCTGGTCGTCTGCCAAGCTCACCATCTGTACTCTGGCCAGGTGGTAGGCATCGCCAGCTCCTGCATCAGCCCCCAGCCCCAGCCCCCAACCCCCAGCCTGTGCTGGGAATCTGCCAGCACCTGACTGCATCATACAATCGGATAAGCTTTGCCAGGTTTATGGCTGGTAATTTATGGCCTTCTTTAGCAACATCTATCACGCTGTACAGTTGTTAATCCCAGAGTCTTTGCCCACTTTGCAGAAAATAGCTTGCAATTCCTTACAATGTAGCATTTGCTAACTCACCTGTCGGGCTGTCAGGCTGGGTGGGTGAGACAAGGTACTCTTTAGTAACTTCTTTCCATCTTCCTTTGCTTAGGGCTTTCTCCCTCCAGAAAATAACAGCAAGGATCTTCATTACTCCACTACCGCTCTGCTCTCCTCTGTTACTGCTCCAGCGGCAGCTCTGTACCTAAACTGCTCACTCTCCAGAGGGCATTGAGGATGCTGATGGTGGGGTGGGCTTACAGTCCCAGCAAAACTTTCACTGCTATACAAGAGAAAGTGGGTCCCAGGCAACACGGACTTACTCCCTCCTCATTCAATGTCATTGAGGGACCAGGTGGAGTGTGTCCCAAGGGTGCATGTACACACTTGTACACAAGTACAGGGGATAGGAAATACTTCTGTGGTCAATTCTGGCTTAGGCACACTAATGAAACAATCAGTCTGGACCATTGAAAGTCTCCAACAAAGGCAAACACAATGCCGCATAAATGCATTTGGCTCCAGGATGAATCACACGGTATCTTGCAGCCAACGCTTTTCAGTTTAGCTATTTCAGCATTAAAATTAAGTCTCCTGTTTTTAAGATATATATTGCCCCACCCCCTCCTTGCCTAGTAAAAGAGGAGGTGCTTGAGAAATTCTAAATCATGATCGGAAGTGCAGGTGTGGTGAAAGGATATGGACTGTGATCATATGGCATCTATATATGGATGAATTTTAAAAAATTATTTTATGTCCTGGAGAAAGATGGAGTGAGACATACTGGAAGAGAATATGCCAAATGATAAAAAGGTGAAATTCAGATATTGGGAGAGATATACAGACTCACACACGTACACATGCCTACATACAGTTACATACACATATTCCCTGATGGCTCAGAGGTAAAGAATCCACTTGCAATGCAGGAGTCGCAGGAGATGCAGGTTCGATCCCTGAGTCAGAAAGATCCCCTGGAGGAGGGCACAGCAACCCACTCCAGTATTCTTGCCTGGAGAATCTCATGGACAGAAGAACGTGGTGGGCTACAGTCCATAGGGTTGCAAAGAAGAAACTTAGCATGCGCACTCATGTTATATTTATTATATATGATTTGTACATATTATACACATATCTCTATTACTTTTCTATATTTTCTAAATTTCTTACAATGGGCATGCTGCTTTATACTTGGAATAAACACAAACATCACAAATGAATGACAATGCTCATTTTGATTGACCTATTGATTGTTATGACTCACATCAAAGTTATTCGTCCCTCTCCTGTACACTCCTAGGACCAAGAGAAGATCAGGAGGAACATTACCTGCCTCTTTCCCTTGGATCCATTCCCTACAGTACCCCAAATCTATTCTGGTTTCATATTCTATTTTCTGACAGTAAATATAGGAAGGAAGTTTTCATTACTGAATAATTTATTTTCTGATTCAAATGTCATATTCTTTATGGTATACTTTGATTAGCTCAGGGTACTCAAGCAATGCTTGTTGACTGACAGAATGAATGAAGTGACAGTGGATGCTGTTTATTTGGAACAAGCCAACTGAGGCAATATGGGCTTCCCTACATACAATTGGCACTAGTGGTAAAGATTGCTTGCCAATGCAGGAGACATAAGAGACATGAGTTTGATCCCTGGGTCAGGAAGACCCCCTGAAGGAGGGCATGGCAACTCCCTCCAGCATTCTTGTCTGGAGAATCCAATGGACAGAGGAGTCTGGCACGCTGCTGTCCATAGGATTGCAAAGAGTTGGACACAACTGAAGTGACTGCCTGCATGCAGGCAACTGAGGCAGTATGTTCAGGCTGAGGTCATTTTGCTGTTCTGGTACCAGCTCATTAGCATCATTGTCAGTGGTAGCAGCAGCCACAGGACGTGCCATGTGTAGTCAGGGTAGGGATGGTGTGGATACAGTACACACGGCAGACAGTGAGGGCATTTTCCATATTAGGGCTGCATGCTCAGCAAGATCTCCCACCCAATTCACAGCTCACCTCAGGGCATTCATTTGCAAGTTTGTTTGTTTTTAATCAGAAATCTTCATTGGAAGGCATGGATGTTCCACTGATACCATAGCAGTGTACTACTATCTCTTGGACTCCCATATTGTGCCAGGGTTATCTTTGATGGTCCATCTTCTGCTTGATGCTTTTCTTTGCTACTTGGCCTCTGAAGACATTCAACTAAAGTGATGTTGACTTTAGACTTCCTGATTTTAGGGATGGGGAGAGGAATTGTTATACATAAGTTTCTGGAGCCTAGTCCTTTCAGTGCAGTCAGCTACAACATAGATTGAAGTCAGCATGTCTACCATACCCTAAACACACACACACACACACACACACACACACACACACACTCACCATCCTCTAATGTCCTGTATGAAGCCCAACACTTTCTTCTTTCTCCTCCAACCCAGCTGCCCTCAATCATCATTTTTGAGGGTTTGAGGATGATGAGGAAAGTTGTGTAGACAACCAAACCCTCAGTCTGAAATTGAAGGGACTTTGGAAAGTTCATCCCAGGTCTCTGGAGACTTTTACAAGATCACAAATCAGGAGTTTGGTCTTCTCCACACCAGAGGGTCAGAGATGAAAGAAGCTGAATTTAAGGGCTAGTAGAGTGTGTGTGCAGGTCTATATGAAACTCGGGGAATTTCTAAGATTCTTATTTTTAGTACTTGTAGAAGAGCCTCTTGATCCATCACTGAGTGTGAGGCTGGGGTGGGTAGTATGCATAAGGTCAGAGCTGCCCCCACCTTGACACTCACTAACCACAGACTCACACTCATATTCATTGTCTATGGCTATTAAGGTAGGCTGGTGAAGGGCACATGGATGATAGAGGAAATTATAATCCTGGGTCCCAGATTTAATAACCCAGTGACTTTGGGAAAACCATGTACCCTTCCTGTGCCTCACTGTCTATCTCCTACAAACCTGTCTGCCTAATAAAAATCAAATGAATGGATATGTGTGAAAGTGTTTTGCAAACTGTAAAGTTCTTTACAAATGCAAAACAGACTTAGAATAAGTACATAATAAGTACTTGTTGAATGAGCAAGTAAATGGCACTCAGTCATGGTGTGCTATTAATTTTGATGACATATTGATATCACTAGCAAGTATTTTATCGATCGATGACAGGTCTATGAGTACTGGTCAAAACAGAACTGCAAAAACCACAAATTTCATCAATGAGTGATATATAGCTTTATACTGGTTTTCTTTGTTTCATTTGTCTCTGTCTTATCCCTGCAATTATACAGTAAGCTGCTTGAATGCAGAGATCTGGTCACACGTAGTTTGCCCAGCATCAGCGAGGTTTGATGGCTGACATCAGTGATACAGGGGGCTTGAATCTTGGATCTTTCTTGGACTGGATTTGGGATGCTGTGAGCATGCACATTCATGGGACAGCTATCTGCTGGATAGACCAGAGAGTGGGGAGAGGCAGAGCTAGTTGGGGGGTATTCCTGCAGACCTCTGCAGTCTTCATCTCTCATATAAATACAGTTTGCAAGGAATTAAATAAGAGAAAAAAGAGATGTTGGCTGCAAATCAAATTAAGCTGCAATTTTTTTTTTCTTTTTTAAAATTGTTTTAGGTTGCACCCTACAACATGTGGGGTCTTTCTTCCCTGACCAGGGGTCAAATCCGTGCCCTGCATTGGGAGCATGGAGTCCTAACCACTGGGCCACCAGTAAAGTCCCTAAGCTGCAATTTTCTCTGAGCCTTTTGGGTGATGTCTCACTATCTCCTGAGAGGACTAAGTGTCTGGCCCTGACTTCTCTTCTCCCCCTTCTAAGTGCTGTGCTTTCTCTCCTTCCTGGCCAGCTAAGAGCCCTTCATTGGCAGTCCTTGGTCTGGAATTAGAATAGAAATACTGAGATGAGGGGAAAAAGCCTTTTACTAAAAAAAAAAAAAAAAAGTAAGCGAGCAGCTAGGGCAAGAGAGAGAACCTTTAAAAGGAACTTTTACTTAGTCCCAGAATCAAAATGAAGGCAAGCCATTTCTTCTCTGTGAGGCCAGCCCTGAGGAAAGTGGACTCGCCCTCCCTCTATCTCATTACAGAGAAGCCTTTATGGCTTCCTTCAAGAGCCTCAAGTTCCCAGGAAGAGTGTTGCCATGATCTCCAGCCCCCACGCACTGCTCTTCTCCACATTGTGCTTCATAGTGGAAACTGATCGAAAATGCAGTTAACTTACTAGGGGCTCTGGCAATTGATCCAGGACCAGGCAGGAAGCAGAGGGCTGGATACATCAGATAACCAGTTACAGACACTCAGATGGTGAAATCAAAGCCAAAGGGCCAATGAGAAGGAAAGGCATGTTAAGTACACGAACCAGCAGAGACAAAGGGTGTAAATAAGGCTGATGGATGATGGAGAGAGATAGGGACTGATTCAAACCTGAGCCCCTTCTGTAACACGAAGGCATTAGCTCTGTGGGAAAGGTGGGAGCTATTAAAAAGGATGAATTGATTGCTGAGCAAGACCCGCCAAGCTAGTTCCATGGACTCAAAGCTCTTCAGACAATTATACGAAATAGGTAGAAACTAGCTATTAATAAGGAAAAGAAAACCTGAAGTCAGGCTTGTTTGTTTAAAGAGAGAGTAATAGTGATTCATCATCATACTAAATAAATTTATCATAATGGCTAGATAAACATTTACAAACTGAGGGTAACAGTATGTGCAACAGAATCTATAAATTTTCCTTGAGAAGGTGTCTCTGTAGCTGGACTTTGGTGGGATTTGGCTCTGGACCACTGAGCCTTGACCTTGAAAGCACAGGTCAAGTTTGGGGTCTTAGGTCACCTCCAGCAAGCTCACACAAGTTTAGGGTAGGCTCATGTTATAGTAATAGGGAAGGAAATGGCAACCCACTCCAGTATTCTTGTCTGGAGAATCCCATGGACAGAGGAACCTTATGGGCTATGGTCTATGGGGTCACAAAGAGTCGGACATGACTGAGCAACTAAGCATGCATGCTTGCGTGTTATTGTAAATATACCTGCTAACTTGTTATAATACCTGGTTTAGGGCATATGGGGAAAATACCCACATTTCATTTCAATTATTATTTTTAGTTAAATCATAAGAATACAAGAACTATGGGACTGAAAACAACCCAACAAGAATACCTACCCCATTCCGTTTAGATGAAAGAATCGAAGGGCCCTAGAAAGATCAGCTGGAAAGGCCCTAGTTCCACTGTTATTTATAATGGGGGCAAAGGAGTCCCTGAGCCAGAGGTGTTCACCCAAGGCACACGAGGATCTAGGTACCAGGTCTTTGCTTCCCATTAGAAGGAAATGAAGGAATCACCCTTCCTTCATGAGATCACACTTTTCACCCCTTAGACGGAAGAGCTCTCGGTATGATTTAAACATCACACAGGTATGTTTCCACATGGCTGTTGTAGACCCTGGTTGAAGCTGGCTGATGCTTCAACCATTGTTTCTCCTTGCCGTGCTTTGAGGTGCTTTTTCAGCACATAGGACCCGACAGCTCTGAGGAATGGCAAAATATCCCTTGTAGGTAAACGATAGAGAGAGCTCCTGGGTGAGGTTTACAGCCCTCCGCGACCTCCCCAGAGGCAAGTTCTTGTCTATGGGGGGACCTTGGTTATGCACATCAGCCAGAAGTCCAGTCATCGCTGAATTACTCATATGGTGAATTACCCAAAAGATAATTATCTCATCCTAGGACACCTTTCCCATTCTACAACACACATGTAAGTCTCTTCTTTCCTCTGAAGGAATTTCAACTTAACATTGTTCTAAACATAATTAAACATCATTACACACATGCACAATTGCTAGGAGATTTGCGGTTTTAAATTTTTCATATTATTTGTTGAACAGGAAAAGTAGCAGGATATATGTGGCTATCTTAGAAGATCTTGAAAGATCTTAAAAGAATGCAGCTCTGGCTGAGAGAAACAGGACAGAAAATAGAAACTTAGGTAATGGTTGTTTGGGAAAGAAAATAAGACCATGGGTGCTGATGGCAGACAAGACGTACCACATTTCAAACAGGGACTGTAGCTGCAAATATGATTTCACAGTGTGATGCATGATGTCTCCTTTTGTATTTTTATTCTCTAAAGACACTTTGAAAAATGGCCATTTTAGAGACCACAGTTATCAGAGTTGCTTTCTCCTTGTGGAAAACAAAAATATTTCGATTTATGATATTCAAGCAGGAAAAGGATTATGGAGGAATGGCATAGACAGTAGGTGCAGTGTTGGTTTGGGGGAATCGGATCATGAGAATGCTCCCTTCAAATGCCTGCATCAGGCTCTTTACGTGGAGACTTGATGTCATTCAGAGACCCCAAAGGGACAGGAGGAGTCCTGTCCCTGGAGAGAAGTACGGAGTAGGGGGGCCAAAGAGCATGAACCTCTTCTGGCTGAACTGTCTTTCTTATTGGAAATCCCAGATAATTGGCAGAGTAGAGCATGTGGTTTGAGGGCCTATGGATCCAAGGTCTAAGAGCAGATTCCCTCATTCAGAATCCATGGGATGCCCATCACAGAGGCCCTACTGTGTGCCAGACACTGTTTATCTTTTCAGCACCACACAGACATGATGGTTTGAGTGCTGTCTGCCTTCACCACCCACCTGAGTCTCTGGTTAATAAGCAACAAAATGGATTTATTGGGATATTATCTCCTTTTTATTTCCCCTGTCACCCCCATGTTGGGGTTGTTAATAAACTACATCATAGGGTAAAAGGCTGGCGGCCGAGGGCGGAAAGAAGGAAAATGCAAGTGCTGAGCTAATGAATTAATTGGATTTTGATGTACTCAGAGTCCATAATGAACTCTTGATTATTCAGGGAGATGCTCCCGACCTAATATAGTCTTTATTTTCCTCTTGCTCTGCTTGAGGCTGAGTAATTTGGAACTTCTATAAAACAACACGGATTCTTGGAGGATAAAAAACAAAACAACCAACTATGGTCTAATTTTATTTTATTTTCAAAGCCTATTCAAGATTCTCCTTGTCATCCATCTGTGATTAAAATGCACCCTTTTTGAGGACCAGGGTTGAGTTTATAGTCATATCCTTCCTGTCTTCTGACCCTGCTCAACAATTTCTTATGCATATTTTGCATGTCAACATACACAATTCTTTCTAATGGTTTCACAGTATTCCATTGTAACTATTACTCAGCCACTAAAAAGAATGAAATAATGCCATTTGCAGCAACATGGATGGACCTAGAGATTGTCATACGGAGTGAGGTAAGTTAGACAGCGGAGAAATACCTATGGTATTCCTTATGTGCAAAATCTAAAAAGAAACAGTACCAGTGAACCTGTTTACAAAACAGAAACAGACTCACAGACTTAGAGAATGAACTTACGGTTGCTGAGGGGAAGGATGGGGAAATCGACAGGTACACACTGCGATATTTTAAATGGATAACCATTTAAAAGAGGAAGAAGGGAAGGGCTGGGTGCCCTCACAAAGCCATCTGGATTTGCAGGTGTGATACAGAGCAGCAAGTACTGCAGTATTCCATTGTATGTGGCACCATCATCTACTTAATTGGACTCTAAATACTTGGATTGTTTTTATTTTTCAATATCTCTACCAAAGCTTTATAAATAAACCTTGTGCATTTTCTTAATTGCTTCACAAAGGTAAAGTCTTGGAAGAAAAGGCTGGATCAAAGGGATGTGTGCTTTGACACATGATACCAAATTACACTCCAGAAACATTGTGCAAACAGCGTATGAGAGTTTTTATTCCCTTGCACTCTCACTCAGTGGTTCCTGGGAGAAAATTTTCCAGTGTCAGATAACAGGGAAAATTAACTTCCATGGAGTTGCATTACCATTCAATGCCTTTACCCTTTGTGACTGCTGTCCATGTTCGAGCCCTTTCAAATCCAATACTGTGTATTTATAAAGGTCAGTCTACTGTTTTCATCCTCCACTGGTTTGTCTGACCTTGGTTGCAGACTCACCATTTCCACCTTCACTGGGAAGGGGAACACTAACAAGTCAAGAGAGCTCCAGAAAAATGTAATAGGTCCCAGCTCCTTCTTAGAAAGGCAGGGACCTCAGAAACACAATGTCTGGTTCCACAGCATCACCCTGTTTCTTCCTGCTTATGAAAAGGAAAAGAAAAGAAAACTTTTGTGATTCCTTTTAGATCCAGAATTCTTTATGAGCTGAACCACCTAAAACAAAGGCTCTCAAAATAGAAAAGTGATCTCAGCTTTTAGCCTAGGCTTTTACATCATAATTCTGGTTTTATAGCAGTCCCCTGGGCATTTCTGCCTTCTGGCTGGTCATTACTAGATTGAGATCAAGAGAAGATAGATTTTGAAATGAAGTTAGTGATGAGGGAAAGGGCAAAGGTGCAGGTATAGAGCTGAAGAAGCAAAGCCACACAGGGAATCAAGAGAGGAAGAGGAGGAAGATGGGGGCAGTGGGGAAGAAAGGAAGAGCTGGGTGCTCTGGCAAAGCCATCTGGACTTGCTGGTGTGATGCAGAGCAGCACGGATGCAGGAGGGCTCAGAGCACAGGGAGGTTTAGGAGTGACCTCAATCTCATCCTATCTCCCATCTCAAAGTGTTAGTTGCTCAGTCGTGTCCAACTCTTTGTGACCCCATGGACTGTAGCCCATAAGGCTCCTCTGTCCATAGGATTCTCCAGGTAATAATCCTGGAGTGGGTTGCCATTCCCTTCTCCAGAGGATCTTCCCGATCCAGGGATCGAACCTGCGTCTCCCTTACTGCAGGTGGATTCTTTACTGTCTGAGCTGCAAACCACCCCAAATAAACATTCAATCTCAGCTTTGTTCCCTAAACCTCTCCTTCAAGCCCAACTGCACTATTAAGCACCCCCTACACAGAAATTCTGGAGCTGTCACTGATGGTATCTAAAATTACCAGTAAAATATGCAACCAACAAAAAATTCCATTTAAATATTCTGGGCCTCTAGGTACCATTTAATATATTAATTATGCAATTTACTGATTAAGTGAATTAATAAAGAACCACTACTCTCGAGATTTTTGAGATTTTCTAAAGCTCTTGAAAATGACGTTGCTCTTTACTCCTGTCAAGCACAGAACGGCTCAAGAAAGTCTAACAGCTGAGTGCTGATGGGAAAGCCCCTGGTCTCCTGGCTTTGAATCCAGGGATGCACTTCTCAGCCACCTACCCCCTCCTGCAGTGGGAAGATGAGCCATGAGCCGGGAGGCAGGGCAGGAGGGAGACAATGTGTCTCTGATGGGGAAGCCATAGGTAACTTTCTGAGGTTCCTTTAATGATAATAACTGTACTTTTGCTACATGTGTGCTCAGTTACTTTAGTTGTGTCTGACTGTTTGTGACCCTATGGATCATAGCCTGCCAGGCTACTCTGTCCATGGGATTTTCCTGGCAAGAATACTGGAGTGGGTTGCTGTGCCCTCCTCCAGTGGTTCTTCCAGACCTAGAGATCCAACCCATCTCTCCTGTGTCTCCTCCACTGGCAGGCAGTTTCTTTACCAGCTGAGCCACTGGGGAAGCTGTGCTTTTGCTAATCTTTGTCTAAATCAACAACTGGTTCTTTAGTTAGAAAGGCTTATGTGATTCTGGTCTGAAGAATGAGTATTTGGTGCACACCTGCCTCTAAAGTGACAGAGAAAAACAGACGAGCCCAGTTCTTTCAGAAGTTTTTGCAGAACTTGGATGACATGAGCCTTAAAGAAAACCCTTTGCTGCAATACACGGATGTAAGAGAAAACACTCTACAGCCTGGTCACCACGTCAGAAAGGGTCCCCTTGCTCTTGATTATTAGAAAACAAGAGATCCTTTCTTGTGAGTAGGCAGGGCAGAGCTCTTGTGGACAATGCCGGAGTCTTGGCTCCTCTTTCTCGTGCATTCAGGCAGCAAAGCATCCTCCTAGCAGAAGCCTTCATATTGTTTCCTGCCAAAAACAAGCAATGAATCTGGAAATTGGGCCAAAAGGACTTAGTATATATGTCAACACTGTACAGAGCTTTGTAAAGCTGCCCTCGTTTCACTGATGGATTCTCTCTTCATTGGGGACTGGGAGCTCTCAAAATGGGGTCGGAGGAGGCTGACAAAGGGAGAAATTGACATGTATCCCCTTTTATCATCAAGCTTAGTAACTGATATGTCTACAATACCCTTTGGTGGGCTACTTGAGGAGCCTTAAATAGATATTAGGTAAGGCCTGAAGTACTTACCCAAGGGTCCGCTTATATGTTAAGAGTTGGGGGACCTTGGTCAGAAAGTAGTGCAAATGATTTTTGGGTCCCAAGAAATTTGGGGCCTAACTTGAAAATTTTTTAATCCCAGCTGATGTTTATCCATGCCTTTTAACTGGTTTCCCCCATTCCATCATTCTTTTCCTGGTGTGGCCAGTCCAAAAAGAGCAAGTCCCTGTCCTTCTGTAAATTCTATGAAAACATACTTTAAAGGAAGGGAAAGGGGAAGCTATGTTGGATGTATATGAGGCTCATGGCCAATGTCATGGGCTCATGGAAAATTCAGATACCCAGGACAGCCCTTGGTGCTCTAATACAGTGCCTCATTGGGCTGATGCTCTGTGGGACAATGGGATCGATCATGCTCCCTGATTTTGCCTGTCCATTTGGTCAAACAACAAATTCTATAGATCTCTTCATGGAACTTGGCCAGACATTTGATTGAATTAACCAACCTGAGTGGCTGTTTTTTTAGTAGACACAACCAACGCCTCAGGCTATCATTAGACATTTTACTTCTGGTGTTTAGGGCCTGGCAGAGAAAAAGCAATATTGACTCTTCACAATAACAACTAAAAACTGGAAGAGTCACCTCACCAGCCAAATTTGTCCAGCCCCCAACAGCCAGTGTGCACCAAGAGGGATACTCCCCAGCCGCAGCACCCACTGAGTCCAGGAGGCTCTCCTTTGGCTGTATTATTCTGCAGCATTTTATCTCTACTTCTCTGCAGGATCCACCAGGGACTTGTATTTCTGCAAGAATCCTTGGGTGTGTTGTGTGTTCTCTTCTGCTTAGTCATTCAGCCATAACCTTTCCATTTAGCATGCTGCCCTGCTGATGGTTCAACTCCCTAGTTCAATATTTTACATTTATCTCTATTGAATTCCAGTTGCCTTCTGTTACAAGAGGCACTTAAATTATCTGAGCCTCATTCCACAAGCTCAAGCTCCAAGTCCAGGACAAATCTGTTTAGCATTTAGGGTTCACTGGCTGTGTGAGGGGCCTGGGCATATAAATGTGTCTGAATGGGGCATGTTTTAATGATGGTGAAGGCGGTCATCTTGGGTGGGAGCCGGGGAGCCACTGAATTTATAAAATCTCCATCAGGCTCCCTCAGTACTAAGGGGAAATGGACTAGAGATATTATTTAGAGAAATAAAAATAACAATATAGCCTTTGAGTAAAAGAACAGCTAGCAAATTGCAAGCACCTACTGGATATGAGCACTGTTATACACATACAAAATATAATGCCGCCTTTTCTTTATCCAACAGATTTACACTGTACTATGTCATTAGCTCTCTTGTTGCCCTCCCACTGTTGACGGCAGGAAGTCATAAGATTTTTCTCATATTTCAGGGTTTGAAGAGAGGTTCAGGAGAGCAAAAGAACTCCTAGTATGCTGGGCGCAGCATGCAACTCAGCTGGTCTAGTCTCATTTTCTTGCCAGTGGATCACTCGCACAATGGATCACAGTCATTGAAACACAGAAAAAACAGACACTTAGGATGAGGGTCTCCAGAGTGAGGTTACTCTAAATTTTGCCACTCTACATACCAAGCCATCATAAAAACATCTCAGGTTTAACATGGGAGGAAATGAAAAACAGACAGTTTCAACCAGCTCCCCTCTATCCCCCATACCCCAACACATACACATTTTGGAATTCAGCTTTTGTCATCTCTCTAAGGTCTGAATGCAGCAGTTTGATGGCTTCTATGGTTCCCCCCTCTGGGATCCAGTGAGTATCTTTAGTCCCATAAAACCCTGCAAATCATAGGACTGAAACGCTGAAGAAAGCTGGAAAGTCCTTTGCATCTGTGAGTTCAGTCTCCTTCTGTTCTCTGACATATCCTGCCTCCCCAAGATGAAGGGAATAGAAGAGAAGCAGCAGAAACCAACCATAGGAAGTGGAGCTGGCATGGAAGGAGATTTTTGCTAAGGTGATGATTTCACTGCTTTCTGCTCGTCTGTGGATCTCATTCTTCCTCTCGGGAAGTGGACAAGCAATAGCATTGCTTCTGAGGAAAGCAGAGGAAAATGAAGTGGTACACTGAAGTAGCAGTGAGGCTGCCCAGAAAGCTCTTCGATTAACTCATTTATTGAAAGATTATATATAAAAGATGAAAGGAGAAAAACAAGCCAAGGACAAATACAGAAGAGTATCACAAACCTGTAGGAACAGTGCCAGGAAGACTAAAGCTCAGAATGAGCAGAGGCTTCAGAAACATGCCAGAGACAACACAAAAGCTTTTAGTAGCTATGCTCAGAATTAAAAAGACAGGCTCACTGCTTGAGGAGCTTTGTGCAAGGTTAAAGACCAGAAGAGAAAGGAGAACCACTGAAGTATTTTGTTTCTTTACCAAAAAGACAAGATCTTTCAGCAGAAGAGAATAGAATCAATATTGTTGAAATGATCTCGAGACTCACACTGAACAAACAAAAAGTAAGCAGTCACTCGGAGGCTTTAAAAGTTTCCAAACCTGACATACTTCACACCGGGATTTTGAAGAAGCTTTTAGAAATGCTCATAAAAGCTACAATTTAAAAATGATTGAGGGGAGAAACCAGAAAATTAGAGATGAGAAAAATCTAGATTTTCATAGAAGAAAGTGGGTTTCAGGTTGTACAGGCTGGTGAATTTGATACTGGTCACCATAGAAATCCTAAGATCGTTTGCTATTCAAATCTTCCATGAGGTCTCAGAAGGGAGGTAGAAATTACTGGAAGCTAGCATGGGTTCACTGAGAACAAAGCATATTAAGTAGAGCCCTGTTTCCAGATGGTGGTTGTTGTTTAATTGCGAAGTCGTATCTGACTCTTTTGTGACCCCATGGACTATAGCCCACCAGGCTCCTCTGTCCATGGGATTTTCCTGGCAAGAATACTGGAGTGGGTTGCCATTTCCTTCTTAAATTTCCAAATGGTAAGGTAACGTAAGTCAGCTCAATACTGTAGATAGAGCAAGGTCCTAGACAACGTTTGCCTTGATATTCTTGTGTGTTGAATAGGAAATTGAGGACTGCATAATATTTTTAGCAAGTATCCTGGTGAGTTGGCCAACCATACCTAGGATTGGATTACATTAACATTGTGAAAACATCTTGTAGTATGTTGAAGGTTTTCATCTTTGGCTCTATTGTCTCTGTTTTAAGTCTCTTATGTTTATATTTATTGTCTCTTGTCTATTTTATCAAGACTTAGATAAAGATGCAGAAAGCTTGTTTATCAAATTTATGGATGAAATAACAGAACCAGGACTCAAACTATCTCTATACAGTCTAGCAGGAATGGCTAAAACTAACAAGGAGAAATTCAGTAAAGATTGAATTAAAATCCTGTAATTAGACTTAAAATAAACATGCGCTGTGCAGTTACAAACTGGGGATATTTGATTTCAAAGTAATTCTCATAGAAAAAATACTTAGGGATTACTGTCTAACTACAAAATATCAATAGCAAGTTACAGTATATAAAGCTTCTAAAACATTTCCTGCAATCTCAGATGCCTGGTAAAGGTATACTGTCCAAGATGAAGAGAAGTGTCCTGAAGAAGCGTTCCTAACAAACCAGAGCATCTCCAGGAAGGGCACATACAATGGTGAGGCATCTCAAAACTTTATTATGAGAGTCACTTGGTGATAGCTGGTGGAACTAAAGATATTCCTAGATATACCTAGAAATGTTCTTGCATCTATACACAAAAAGGCATATTATGAGAACTTTCCTAGCAGAATTGATCATGATGGCTAAGAACAGAAATAACCTAACTGTCTATCAACAAGAGAATGGCTAAAGAAAATATGATGCACTCATAAATCTCACGAACATAATCAGAATGGGAAAAGAAAGTTAAACAAGAATGCCTATAGAATGAGAGTATTTATTTACATTTTGAAATGTGCAAAACAGTGCTGTTTATTGTTCAGTGATACAGACATATGAAATAAAACAATAAAGAAATACACGGCAGTGAGGACTACAAAATCCAGAATAGTGCTTACTTCTCAGTGAAAAGGGAGGGCAAGGAGGTAGTAGAAAAACAAGAGCCTTACTTCCATTCATAATATTTTATTTTTAAACTGGATATTGGTTATAAGGCTCTACATTAACTCTTTTAAGAATTTTTTTTGATGTGGAATATTTTTAAAGTCTTTCCTGAATTTGTTACAGTATTGTTTTTATTTAGAGTTTTTTGGGTTTTTTGGCCATGAGACATATGAGATCTTAGCTCCCCAACCAAGGATCAAACCTGTACCCCCTGCATTGGAAGGCACCCAGTGCAACCTGGACAACCCACTGGACTGCCAGGAAAGTCCTGGATCTGTGATATTTTAATTTTTATCCCATTTCTATCATTGAAACATTCAAAATGTATTTTATTTATTTTTAAAAATTTATTTCGGTGAAATTCACATAACATGAAATTAACCATTTTAAAGTCAACAAGTCAGGGGAATTTAGAACATTTACAATGTCATGCTATTGACACACCTGCATGCTAAGTCACTTCAGTCGTGAATGACTCTTTGCTACCCTATGGACTGTAGCCCACCAGGCTTTTCTGTCCATGGAATACTCCAGGCGAGAATACTGGAGCAGGCTGCCATGCCCTCCTCCATCTTTCCAACCCAGGGATTGAACCTGTGTGTCCTCATTGGCAGGAAGATTCTTCTCCACTGAGCCACTGGGGAAGAGCCACTGTTGCCTTTATGTATTTCCAAAATATTTCCATCCCTCCAAATAAAACTCCATATCCGTTAAACAATGTCTGCCCATTTCCCACTGAAGGTTTTTTTCTGTCTTTTTGGACAGGAAGAACTTTAAAAAAAAAAATAGGCTCTGTTTTTCAGAGACATTTTAGGTTCACAACAAAATTAAAAGGAAGGAACAGAAATTTCCCATATACCCTTGTCCTCATGTATGCATTGTCTCTCTTATCATTATCCCTCATCAGAGTAGTGGATTTGTTACAATGATGAAAAAACATTGAAAAATCATTATCACCATAGTTGACAGGAGGGTTCATTCATGGTTTTGTACATTCTAGGGGCTCAGACAGATGTATAATGACTTGTGTCCACCATGATAGTATCATATAGAGTAGTTTCACTGCCCTAAAATTTCTCTGTGCTCCACGTATTCATCTCTATTCATAATACATTTTAAAGAGTGTGCTTAAAAAAAAAAAAAAAAAACTCCTAAGAAAGAAAAGGGATACATGATGACTATCTTTAACTATCTTAAATTTTTTCCTGGAGAAGAGAAATTCAATTTCTATCTTGTAAAGCTCCCAAGAGATCAATGAAGTGGCTATCAGAAAAAGGAAGTGTTTGGTTTAGCATAAGTAAGAGATTTCTTAGAAGATTGGAGTAGTACACCACAGTGGCTCAGAATATGGACTTTGAGTTAGATAGACTTGGGTTAAAGTCTGTTTGATGCTTGTGAGTCCTGAGAAAACTGCTTGATTTCTCTGGGCTTTCATGTCCTGATATTTATAAAGTAGATAATAGTATGGACAATAGAATCATTATAAGGAATAATTTAAGTAGCGTATATAGATGAAGGCATAGTAAAAAGCACAAAATTAGTGCTGCATAAATAAAAAATAATTACGAAAAATAAGGAACTGTCCATAGATAGAATGATTATCTTGTAAGACACTGAGCTTCCCTGGTGTATCAGAGTTCAGGTTAGGGGGCTGGATGATGAACTGTTCAAGGCGCTGGAGAGGGGGACTTCCTTATCCAGGGAGGCTACAGGAAATGTTCCCTATGGTCCTTGTCACACACTGTTGCGTCTTTGTTTCAAAGGGGAGTCATATTAGTAGGTGCTTCTAAGAGAAAACTGTCTTATTTTTTTTTTATTCCTGTGAGTAGTATTCTAGCTTAGAATAACTCATTTAACATCTAATAGTTTCTGTGGTTAATGATTAGCTGGGTCCCATACCAAGGGTCTGATCTGAGAGGTGCAATCAAGATGCTGACCAAGGCTGTGGTCTCTTCTCAAGGCTTGATCTGTTCCCAATCTCACATACTTATTAGCAGAATTCAGTCCCTTCTGGACTTTGGATAGGGGGCCTCAGTTTCTCTACGGCATCTTGCTGAAAGCCATCCTCAGTTCCTGGTGATTGTTGGGAGCTCCTGGGATTGTTGGGGACCCGTCCTCAACTCCTTGTCACACAAGTCTGCCCAACACAGCAGCTTGCTCCAAACAAAACTAGTAAGGGAAGGAGTCTGCCAACAAGGAGATTTTACAGTCTCAAGTAACATCCTCATGGAAGTGACAGCCCATCATTTCTGCCATGTTCTGTTAGTTAGAAATGCATCACATATCCTGCCTATGCTCAAGGTGAGGGGATTACACAAGGGTGTGGCTTTGTGAGACAAGGGTAACTGAGGACCATTTTGGAGTCTTTCTGCCACAGGCAGGGAACTAAGTGAGGAAACAAGGGTGCCAGCGCCTCTCTCTGAAGGCGCACACCGACGCGCGGACACAAGGAGAGGACGGATGAGACCAAGAAAGAGCAAGAGGGAGAGAGCCAGGAAAGCTGATGGGCTAAACAACCAGCTGAGCAGAGCTCGGGAGGTGAGTGGTTGCGAGGATCCCCTGGCTGATAAAGTGGGCATTTTGGCTAAGCAAGACAAATACTGTTGTGAGGACAGGTTTTGCCTGGAAGTCTTGCCAGAAAAGGCCTGGTTTCCACAGAACATAAACAGTTTTTGTGTTTAGGTACAAGGTAGATTTAGGAAAAAAGAAAAGATGTGTGCTAAGATTCAGCTTGGTTCTCTACCAGGCAGTGTATCAGTTCTTTGTTCGCTGGTGTCCACTTCATCCACCTTGGGAATTAGTTATTTTGTGCTTTGCTATCTGTGACTAATAAGGCTGCCTGCCACCAATCTGGGTGTGTTTAGCTTTGTGCTACAGATCTCTGCCCTCTCAAGAGGAGGCAGAAAAGAAGCAAAGGGCAAGGAGCTGAAGATAAAGCCCCAGGATGGTGGCTACATTGGCCAGGGAACCTACCTAAAAAGTGTCCCTGGATCTTATCGCATACCAGCAAGGGAAGTCTATTTGCAAAAGGACCCAGAGACTCTAGATACAGTCTTGATTAATAAAGCCTATAGCGTAGTGACTGTGGTGGTCTTAGATACAATGCTAGGGTTGGAAGGACCCTCGAATCCTCCCATTCAAGGCTCAAAGCAGAGATGACTTGGCTCAGATATTACAGACTTTTCATAGCTTTATGCCTCTGGTTTTTGGATAAGTGTAAAGCAAGGAGACTTTTAATCTCTGGCATGTGAGAGTCTGTTATGAGTTCAGGAAACAGAGTAACTTGGGTTCTAGGCCACACAACTTTGACAATATTTTCCCCAGGCAACCAGCCCATAGTGTCCTTCAGTGATCCTTCCCTGAGATGAGCTGATTTTTGCATCTTGTGAAGGTCCCATCTCCAGTCAAAACCTGAGGAGATGGCTTTTCCTGCTCTGTAGGTGTCAGTGAGTCAGCACTAATGTGTCTATGAGTCAGACCAGCGTAGGTGAGCCATGTGTTCATCCAACACCCTTGACGAGAGGGGCAGCGGGAGGCACCAAAGCCTTTATAAAACACCTAGAGGGTTCTTCCAGGCATGGACAGTCTAGGAGGCTTCATCGTAGAACAAGAAAATGTGCTTTTGAAGGGGTAATAGTTGCTCATCAGCTTCTCAATCAAAACCTGCAAGAATTTGACAAATTCAAATACCTGAGATTTCCCCCTTTCTAGGTGCATTGTTAGGGAAAAGAGGGGCAAAGGGAAAGGAAGGGGGGGGGACCTTGAATACCTCCTCTGAGCCGGGCACTGTGTGAGCTTCCCTCCGTATGTTGTCACATTTGACATCTGTTGTGCCCTCTGTTTTGTGGCTCCTTTGAACTTGTAGCACCCAGTGTGAATTCCTACTAGGAATTCAATAATAGTTGCTTAATTAAAGAAATTAAACCACTATAAGGAGGTGGATGGAGCACTAGTTTCAGAGTAAGGAGACCTGTGTTCTAGCCTTGGCTGTGCCCACCTGCTGTGTGACCTTGGGGTAACCTTTCACTCTGAGCCTCAGATTCTTCATTTATAAAATGAGAAGTTTTAAAAAGGTATCCGTGAGGCCCAACCAATGCCAAGTCCCTGTGGCTTTATGATCTGACAGGCACAGAATAGGAGGATATTGGATTTCACAATGAAGGCAAAGAACAAATACAAAGAGAGGCATCCTGCTCATTAGTTCAGCTCCCCCAGATATGAGCTTGCTCAGAGTGGAGGCTGGAGACATATGGAGCCAGAAGACTGTCCTCAGCAGGGCCTGCAGCCCCCATGGGCCATGCCCATGGCCTTAGCTATCCCAACAGTGCGCAGCGCCAGCTCTCGGCAAGCACAGCTCAGCCTGAAGAAACAAAGTAACTAGCTATGGGAGAAATAACTATGAAATAGTCTGAAATAATTACAATTTCCAAACAAAGCCCTGTGGTATGTGTCATTGCCTTGAAATACACTCTCTCTCTCTCTCTCACACACACACACACACACACACACACACACACAACAACAACTATGAGAGCTCTTTGCCTGAACTCTGATAAGAACCAGCCTCAAAATATGCCTTGGTTTTCAGTTCAGTTCAGTCACTCAGTCGTGTCCAGCTCTTTGCGACCCCATGAACCACAGCACACCAGGCCTCCCTTGTCCATCACCAACTCACGGAGTTCACCCAAACTCATCTCCATTGAGTTGGTGATGCCATACAACCATCTCATCCTCTGTCGTCCCCTTCTCCTCCTGCCCTCAATCTTTCCCAGCATCAGGGTCTTTTCCAATGAGTCAGTTCTTCATCAGGTGGCCAAAGTATTGGAATTTCAGTCAGCTCCCAGTCTTGTTTTTGCTGACTGTATAGAGCTTCTCCATCTTTGGCTGCAAAGAATATAATCAGTCTGATTTCGGTGTTGACCATCTGGTGATGTCCACATGTAGAGTCTTCTCTTGTGTTGTTGGAAGAGAGTGTTTGCTATGACCAGTGCATTCTCTTAGCAAAACTCTATTAGCCTTTGCCCTGCTTCATTCTGTACTCCAAGGCCAAATTTGCCTGTTACTCCAGGTGTTTCTTGACTTCCTACTTTTGCATTCAAGCCCATATGATGAAAAGGACATCTTTTTGGGGTGTTAGTTCTAAAAGGTTTTGTAGGTCTTCATAGAAATGTTCGACTTCAGCTTCTTCAGTGTTACTGGTTGGGGCATAGACTTGAACTCCCATGATATTGAATGGTTTGCCTTGGAAACAAACAGAGATCATTCTGTCGTTTTTGAGATTGCGTCCAAGTACTGCATTTCAGACTCTTTTGTTTACTATGATGGCTACGCCATTTCTTCTAAGGAATTCCTGCCCAAGTAGTAGATATCATGGCCATCTGAGTTAAATTCACCCATTCTAGTCCATTTTAGTTCGCTGATTCCTAGAATGTCGACATTCACTCTTGCCATCTCCTGTTTGACCACTTCCAATTTGCCTTGATTCATGGACCTAACATTCCAGTTTCCTGTGCAGTATTGCTCTTTACAGCACTGAACCTTGCTTCTATCACCAGTCACATCCACAAGTAGGTGTTGTTTTTGCTTTGGCTCCATCCCTTCATTCTTTCTGGAGTTATTTCAGTATTCTTGCCTTGAGAACCCCATGAACAGCATGAAAAGGCAAAAAGATAGGACATTGAAAGATGAAATCCCTGGGTCGGTAGGTGCCCAATATGCTACTGGAGATCAGTGGAGAAATAACTCCAGAAAGAATGAAGGGATGGAGCCAAAGCAAAAACAATACCCAGCTGTGGATGTGACTGATGATAGAAGCAAGGTCCGATGCTGTAAAGAGCCTTGTTTTTAAAAAGTCGTAAATGCAGAGAGGATGTTTTTCTTTAGCTTTTGAGATGCAGAACACCTTTTTGTTAATCCCTTAGGAGTACATAGAAGCACGTGTTTGTGCACACACATACACACCCAGAATTTAGATCCATTTTAGAATACCATCTCTAAAATGGAAATTACAGCACTGTTAGCTCTCTGGGCTCAGCCAACAAAACTAGATTTTGTCTGGCAATGCAGTTTCAAGCTACCCTCTCTACTAAGCAAGAGCAAAAGCTAACACAGGGCAAACATATGCAATGGGCATTTGTAGAGTCTTGAAAATGCCAACTCCTTGGGTGTTTGACCAGAGAGGAAATGTGCCCATCTTCAGCCATCCAACATTCTGTCCATTGAGATCCCTCATTTTGTGGGATGCCCAGGGCTTAAGATGAGGCATTTTTTCTGTCCACAGAATGACAGTATTTCCATTAGTACATCTGGATCCTGTTTCTTTCTCTCTCTTTTTTTTTTTTTAAAAAAAAAAAAACTTATTTATTTACTTTATTTTTGGCTGTGCTGGGTCTTTGTTGCTGCACACAGTCTTTCTCCAGTTGCAGCAAGTGGGGGCTACTCTTGAAATGTGGTGCATGGGCTTCTCATTGCAGTGGCTTCTCTTGTTGCAGAGCACAGGCCCTAGGATGCCTGGGCTTCAGTATTTGCAGCACACAGCCTCAGTAGTTGAGGCTCAGGGGCTTAGCTGCTCTGGTGCATGTGGAATCTTCCCGGACCAGGGATTGAACCTGTGTCCTCTGCCTTGGCGGGCAGATTCTCATCCACTGTGCCATCAGGGAAGTCCAGATTCTGTTTCTTTTTGAAATGGGTTAATGTTCCTGTTTGTGCATGTGTGTGTGTGTGTGTGTGTGAGCAAGTATGTGTAGGTGCAAGCATACCATGTACTGTGCATGTGTGTTTATAGACATGTATGTATGTGTCTATGTGCATGCGCATGTACCAAGGTGCTGAAATTATTTAAAATATTCGAGTCAGCTAATGGAGTCAGTCTTAGACCCGCTTTGTGTTATTGTTGTATTTTTCTTTCTCTCTGAATCGAAAATGCTGCAGAAGTGAGGAATTGCTCTTGTCTTAATTACCACAGAAATCTTGCTAATTAGAAACAAGGGAAGAAGTGTTAGGGATTTGCCTCAGAATCAAAGACAGCATTATTTTCCAATGGATATTAAAAGACTTGCAAAAGAGGCTAAGATGATGTGGTAGATAGAGTTGTGAAGTATGTCTGGGGCCCCAGTGGTAAAACGGCTGGAAGGGGAAATTAAATATCTGGGAGGAAAATGCTTTCAGATGTTGGAATTATGCCTGCAGCCATAACACTGGATGCTGTGATCCCATCTACCTCAAACACAAAACGGGATCAAGAGATCTCCAAGGAACCTAGGGCAGAAATAGTATTGGTGGCTTAAACAGGCACCTCTTCAACTACCTTATCACTCAGCTGACATTGATAGTGGGCACAGACATGCTAATCTTTTGAAGTAAGATCTTTTTTCTACCCCTGTCATTTTCTCCATCTCACTTTTTTCACCATTTCTTTAGCCTCAAACTGCACACGTGCTTGAAGAATAAATCAAAAGATTGAAAGACCATCTTTTGGGGTCTATTCCACATGCCAAGACTACTGTGTTTGTGGAAAGCTGAACCTCTAGATGAGCAGAGTGTGGAGGAGATAACATGTGATGAGCTGGGTGCCTTGTGGTTTTGATCAAGTGAACTCCAGGTCTAATTCAGATTCCAAGGCTGGGACAGGCTCTCCTGGCTACCTTTAACCATGAAGGTAGTAGATGACGATCATGATGTATCTAGTCACTCTCCGTGTTTCAAATGTTTCAATTTCCAAAGCCAAGTATTAAATCTGGAGGCAAAAAGAAAGGGACGGGGTTAAGATCCAAGCAATTGAATAAGAGCAACTCAGGGGGCTTCCCTGGTGGTCTAGTTGTTAAGAATCGACCTGCCAATGCAGGGGACACGTGTTTAATCCCTGGTCTGGGAAGATCCCACAAGCCTTGGAGCAACTAACCCCGTGCACCACAATTACTGAGCCTGCGCTCCAGAACCTTAGAGCCACAGCTACTGAAGTCTGCACACCTAGAGGCCATGCTCTGCAACAAGAGAAGCCACAACAACGTGAGAAGCCACATGAGAAGCCTACACACCACAATGAAGAGGAGCCCCCATTCGCTGCAACTAGAGAAAGCCCACGTGCAGCAATGGAGACCCAGAACAGCCAAAAATAAATAAAAAATAAATCTTTAAAAACCAAAACACAAACAAAAACGAGCAACTCAGGAATGGGAGGGAAAAAAGTAGGAACTGGCCTGGTGGAGAGACAGGGAAAGTAAAGAATAGAATGACTCAAAGTCCCTAAATTAGGAGCCTGAACATAGACAATGGGCCAGAGATAGATAATGACTTATTCCAAAATTATGCTATATTCCCCCTTGCTTTAGATCAATGGCTTCGGTAGGGCTGCAGAGAAAGCTGCTTTGGAATCTAGGTTGTGTGACCATGGAAAGTCACCCAACCTCTCCGAATTTCAGTTCCCTTGTCTGTATACTGTTCCTTGCCCTGACTACCTCACAAGGTTGCTACTAGGACCAAGCAAGGTTATAGGTGTGCCGTGGCTTTGAAGATTCAACAACACTGTATTGTTAATAGGTATGGTTATATTTGGGTCTCAACACTAGACAGATAGACTTTGTCACTCAAAACTCAGGTTAGTACAGGTTAGTATCCTCATATACAAAAACCTGGCTTTAGAGTTGTCAGAAATAATCCTTTTCCACCTCTCACCCCAATCATGGCATAGAAGAAGGATATTTGTATTGCCCAGGTACTATGTAAGCTAAAATATGTTTTCTATGGGCTTTCGCTTGCTGATAGAGCTTAAAAACTCAAACAATACTGTGAGACTTATCACAAAAAAAGCAATTTCTTGGCTACTTCCTGCCAACACTTCTTCAGAGGGAACTACTTTTAGCCATTTATTTTTGTATTTACCTAAATAAATTTAGACCGCACATTTAGAGTACTATTTCTTGGGGCTATTTGTTATTTGAAATTTTAGAAATCATATATTGAGTTACTCTCATGGAAGTAAAGGATTTAGCTCTTGTACAGCCCTGGCCCCATTCCACCTACTACACATGCGCACAGACATTTCCTCAACCCATCCTTCCAATGTAGTTTATCACAATTGTTGTTCAGTATTTGCATCATTTAGTATTTACATTATTTTGCGTATGTAATCACATATCACAATCACTAAGATCACAATATTTAGTATTCACATTATTTTGCCTTTGTAAATAGTATTCACAACACAGCTGGTGTAGGTATAGGGCTATCACAGCTAATCTCTTGCACACCTCTTAGTTGTCCCTTGAGCTCAACTTTTCATCTTTGTGACTAATTACAATTCTTAGCAAACTCTTACACAGATCCATAAGACATAAAACAGACAGGCACATCAAATGCAGTGTCATTTCTGTGTTTTCCTGGGAGACACTCCTTCTAGAGGCTTCGGTCTTCTTGCCCTGTTGACTGGTGGCCTCCAGCTCTCCGACAGATTGGTCCTCATGGATCTTCCTTCACTTGGATCTTAGGAATTCCTTTTCACTCACTTCTCTGTAAGATCCTGTTTCCTGTACACAATGCAATATCTTCTGCTTTTTGACTTACTCCTTTCTATTCTGGCATACGTCCCTTACTACTTTCCTAAGAAACAGTGCATCAGAGATAAATTGAGACTAAAAATTTAGATATATGAAAATGTATTTATTCTTCCCTCATACTTGCACTTTGACTTGGTATACAGCTTTGGGTTGAGAATGATTTTTGCCCTGAAATTTTGAGGAAACAACTCCATTGTCTTTTAGAATCTAGTTTTGCTCTTAGAAAGCTGATACCGTTCTGATTTCTATCTTGCATGTCACTTGCCTTTATCTCTGAACTCTTTTAAAGATATATTAAGATCTCCTTCTCTCTGGTGTGAAATTTTATGGCCGCCTGCCTTGGGGTGCTCCTTAGTTTTATTTGTTGTACTAAGCACTTAGTAAGTCCTTTCAATCCGTAAACTCATGCCTTTCAAAAGAAGAAATTTTTCTTATATATTTCCATAATAATTTTCTTTCCTCTGCTTTCTTTGTTCTCTCTTGGCCTGACTCCTGTTAGTTAGAAGTTGGACCTCCAGGAATGAATCACCTAATTTTCTTATCTTTTCTTTCCTAGTTTCTATCAGTTCAGTTCAGTCGCTCAGTCATGTCCGACTCTTTGCGACCCCGGGGACTGCAGCACGACAGGCCTCCCTGTCCATCACCAACTCCCGGAGTTTACCCAAACTTATGTCCACTGAGTCGGTGATGCCATCCAACCATCTCATCCTCTGTCATCCCCTTCTCCTCCTGCCCTCAATCTTTCCCAGCATCGGGGTCTTTTCCAATGAGTCAGCTCTTCGCATCAGGTGGCCAAAGTATTGGAGTTTCAGCTTCAGCATCAGTCCTTCCAATGAACACCCAGGACTGATCTCCTTTAGGATGGACTGGTTGGATCTCCTTGCAGTCCAAGGGACTCTCAAGAGTCTTCTCCAACACCACAGTTCAAAAGCATCAATTCTTTGGCACTCAACTTTCTTTATAGTCCAATTCTCACATCCATACATGACTACTGGAAAAACCATAGCCTTGACTAGATGGACCTTGGTAGGCAAAGTAATGTTTCTGCTTTTTAATGTGCTCTCTAGGTTGGTCATAACCTTCCTTCCAAGGAGTCAGCATCTTTTAATTTCATGGCTGCAGTCACCATCTGCAGTGATTTTGGAGCCCCCAAAAATAAAGTCAGCTACCGTTTCCACTGTTTCCCCATCTATTTGCCATGAAGTGATGGGACCAGATGCCATGATGTTAGTTTTCTGAATGTCAAGCTTTAAGCCAACTTTTTGGGTACTCTTGTCTGGGAGATTGCCTCACTTTTTAATCTTCTACATATTCTTTTGATTTTTAAATTATTTTCTGTTATCTTAATATTTAATATGCAAGAGTATTTTTTCTTATTTTCTGAATGTCTCCTTGTAAATAGGATACTATCTTGTTGATTCATGGTTGAAATATTGTTTCATCAGGTCTTTTTTGTTCCTTGCAGTTTCTGTTCCATTTGAATCTCAATTTCTTGTTTTTATCTTTTCTATACCAGAGTCTTTTCTCAAATGTCTGCTAATTCTTTTTTGTCTATTCATATCTGAAATACAAATGAGCCACTAGAAACCTAAATAGATGTTATAAGCATACACATATGTATGTGCACATATACTGTGGGAGGGGGGTGCCTATATGACTATAGAGTAATTAGAGCAATCAGTTAGTCTGAGTCACTTAATTAAGAGACATTTCATTCCTCCAGGAACATGTCTCCTGTCTCCTTTTCAGTGGTTGAGAGTAATACATGCTTAAGTGAGAGAGGGAAGGAACTTGGGAGTGGGGACAGTCTTACGGTTCAGTATATGAATCTTAATACCTTCACTTTCATCTGCTATCAGTTGTGACTAGTGTCAAGTTCACAGCCTACATGGTTCAGCGTCTCCAGAAATTAAACCTCCTGCCTTCTATAGAGTTGAATGTAGGAAAGCTGTCTGACTTGGTGGGGGAGGAGAGAGAATCTGGGGATGTCTATCAGCTCCTTATACGGACTTTCACTCAGTCTGCATGTTTGTTGCGCTACTTGTACTTCAGTCTTCGGAGGCACCTGTATATCTAGTTCCAGAGTCCTTCCTGAGTTCCCAATCAGGTTACGACTTTTTGGCTTCCTCTTCTGCAGGTATTAATACTTTCTCTGCTCTTCTAAATTGGTGACCTAAGTCCACCTGCTTCTGACCTTTCACAATTTGCTTGCCACTTCTCTGCTGTAAGTGCCCCCTTGATGGGTTTGAATCTTTATTTCTTTAAGAGAGTGTATTAGTTTTTCATTGCTACATAACAAACTACCACAAATGTAGCTGCTAAAAACAACACAAATTTATTATCTCACAGTTTTTGTGGCTCAGGTATTCAACATATTTTGGCTGAGTCTTTGGTCCAGAATCCCATAATGCTGAAATAGTGCTGTTGGCCGGCTTCATCCTCATCTGGAAGCTTGACCAGGAAAAGACCCACTTCCAAGTAGTATGAGGTTGTTGGCAGAATTTATCTCCTTGCAATTATAGGTCTGAGGTCTGCACTGTTTTGCTGGCTATTGACAAGTCTCAGGTCCTTGCCATGGGACCTCCTCCAATGCAGCAATAGGGAATCTCACTTACGTTGAATTCCTCTGTTTCAAATCTCTCTGCCTTCCCTTTTGGTAACCAGCCCCCAACCCCCCTACCCCCCCCACCCCCGTCCAACTCCCACCCTCAAAGCCTTTAGGACAGGCTCACCTAGATAATTTCCCTATCATAAGTTCAACTGTTCCACATAACATACCTAG
Organism: Okapia johnstoni; assembly: GCA_024291935.2. Lineage (NCBI taxonomy): Eukaryota > Metazoa > Chordata > Mammalia > Artiodactyla > Giraffidae > Okapia > Okapia johnstoni. Next base: position 22,589,278 of record CM044322.1, read on the forward strand.
TAACAGGAGTAACATCTCATGTGCACAGTCCCAGAAATCAGGCAAGGCATATATACAAGGGGTTGGAAATCTTGCAAGCCATCTTAGAATCCTGCCTACTGTGGTGAGATTTTTTTATGCTGGAACAGAAATAATTATGTACGTTTTTGATTATGTAAGTTTAATGAGAAGTCTTCTATGTCTCCATTAACACATTGTTACTGTATAAAGGCTAATATCCGTGCTCTAGACCTAACAGCAGACTTGACCCCTAACTTTTCACATGTGAGTGGTGCCCTCTTGAGTTACAGCTCAGGAAGAATGAGCCTTTCTCCTTTCATCCAAACGAGCGAGCCTCGTGTGCCTAGGAACCCAAAGCTGACTCTGAGTGGGCTCCTACCTTTCCCTCCAAATCAGGAGCTAATCAGGGCCCCGGAGGGCAGCTTGAGAGCTGTGGCTCTGATCTCTCCTCAGTGGTCCAGAGACACACACTCGGGTGAGGGTGCTATTCTGACACATGCTTCCCTGTGTCCCGGGAGTACCCAGCTGCATGGAGATATTACCAGTGAGAGACAGCACCTTGGCACAGGGACGAGGTGATTTTTCCTGGCCTGGTAGATCCCATGGTAGTTGTATTCAGTGATGAATCACTGATTTCTAGAAACCTTGACTAGAAGTTGAAGGGGGAGATAAATGTCAGTAGGGGTGTTGCTGTGAACATTTCAGCAGATAAATGACCAGTCGTGACTAAAAGATGGTTTTACATTTTCTGAGTGTAATCAAGTGAGATGTAACCAATATTCTGTAGTTCATTAGCCTCACGTCTCCTAACCTTCACTGTCAGGCACTCCCTCGTGAAGAGGCTCCCTGTTCATCTCACTTTTTTTTTTTCTCTTAATTTTACCTGAGAGTGAAATTGGTGGGAGAGCCCCTGGCAGGTAACCAGCAGGGAGAAGGGGCCCCAAAAGGAAGAAAAGGTCACACACAATTTGATCTTAGACTAAAGGGAAAGAAGAGAGAAAGTGGGGAGGCAGAAATGGGGAGAGAGATTGACAAGGTGAAAAATAGTCTGATTTCAGTATCTTCCCGATGTGCTGCATTTCTCATTATAGCCAACTGGGCATCAGTAAGCCAGGAAAATGTGTGCAATGTTTGGAGGAAATTTACAGAGGTGGCTTCTCTTGCTGGTACTAAATGGAGTGGTAGACAGACCTTGCTCTCTACCCATTCAGCCAGGCTTCATTCCTAGCAAGGATCTCTGGGCTTCCCTTTCAGAAAACCTACGTTCTCTACCTTCACGTGGAAAGGAGGGGTGGAGAGATATGGCTCTGAGACTATAACACACAGAGAATATGAGATGGCACCCTACAAAAAGGCTGAGTGCCTGCCTTGTTTGTGCCTGGTCTACCATGGAGATCAATGCTGAGAACCTGGCTGTGGTACCTGGGGAGGTACCCCTGGGGTGGTAGAGGTTCAGTGGCTTCAGATGGGAAGGTCTCTCTGTCTCAAGTCTTTGCCCCTCAGATCAACCTTTCATGTAGCTACTCTCAGATTTGTAAAACCCCAGTCTAATCATGTTGGATTCCCTACTTAAAAATCCATCATTGTTGCTGTTTGAGTCTTTGTGACCCCATGGACTGTAGTCTTCCCAGGCTCCTCTGTCCATGGGATTACCCGGGCAAGAATACTGGAGTGGGTTGCCATTTCCTTCTCCAAGGGATCTTCCCAACCCAGAAATCAAATTTGTGCCTTCCGCTAAAAAACTCATAGTGGACTTCAATTATCTACAGAGCCAAGCCCAAAGCCAGATTTCTTAGTGGTACAATCAATGCTCTTCACATGTTTCAGTAGTGTCATTTGTAGCTGCCACACTCCACACATATGTATGTGCTTTAACCCTGCTGAACTGCCCCTTTCCCTGAACTCACTCTGTCCTGTCCCTCTTTGGGGCTTCTGCATACCCTCTGTTCTTTCTACCTAGAGCACACTCCCCTTCTTTATTTATATGTCCAAAAAGACTGCTAATCGTCCTCAAAGTACCAGCCCCAATTTCACTTTCTCTGAAGTTCTTACCACTGATTTGTACTTCATCTTTTCCACTTCAAGGCACACAAGGATCAAGAGAGTTAATTAAGAAGCTAACCATTTAATTAAGGAGAAGTAAACCCTCATGCCCTGTTGGTGGAAACGTAAATTGATACAGCCACTTTAGAAAACAATATGGAGGTTCTTTAAAAAACAAAAACTAGACCTACCATCTGACCCAGTAATCCCATTACTGGGCATATGCCCAGAGAAAACCATAATTCAAAAAGATGCCTGCACCCCAATGTTCACTGCAGCACTATTTACCTTAGCCAAGACATGGAAGCAACGTAAATATCCATCAACAGAGGAATGGATAAAGATGTGGTACATATATACAATGGAATATTACTCAGCCATAAAAAAGAATGGGCTGGGTCCATTTGTAGAAACGTAGGAAGTCTCATGCAGAGTGAAGCAAGTCAGCAAGAGAAAAACAAATATTGCATATTAATGAATATATGTGGAATCTAGAAAAACAGTATGCACGCGTACTAAGTCACTTCAGTCGTGTTTGAATCTTTGTGACCCCATGGACAGGAGCCTGCCAGTCTCCTCTGTCCATGGGGATTCTCCAAGCAAGAATACTGGAGTGAGTTGCCATTCTGTTCTCCAGGGGATCTTCTGAAACCAGGGATTGAACCTGGGTCTCTTGCATTGCAGGCAGCTTCTTTACTGTTTGAGTCACCAGGGAAGCCTATAAATATGGTATAGATGATCTTATTTGCAAAGCAGAAATAGAGACCTAGATATAGAGAACAAATATATAGATACCAAGGGGGAACCAGGCGGGTGGAAGGAATTGGGAGATTGGGATTGGCACATGTACACTATTGATACTATGTATGAAACATAAATAATGAGAATATACTCTATAGCACAAGGAACTCTTCTTAATGCACTGGGGTGATCTGAATGGAAAGGAAGTCCAAAAGGGAGAAAATGTGTGTATATGTAGGGCTGATCCATTTTGCTGCACAGCAGAAACTAACGCAACATTGTAAAGCCACTATACTCCAATAAAAATTAATTAAAATGTAATAAAAAAATTTTTAAAGGAGAAGTAAAGTTTATGTAGGCTCAAAATTGCAGGTGAGGGGTTGGCAGAATTGTGGACTCCCTCAAAGAGGATGAGACTCACATGAAAAAAATTCAGGGACAGGTGACTTTAACATGACTCAGGTGGGAAGTGTCAGTCTGTTGGGGAGGATGCTGGGTAGAAGACACTGGTATCAGAGATGCTCAAATGGGCTGTATGCAGTGCTCCAGGGTCAGGACTCTGCAAAGCAGATATGTAGAAGGCAGGCTGACTTACCTCGGACACAGAAGTCTCCTGGCACACATAACACAGCTAATATTGGTGGTGTGTCTATCTGGACAGTAGGTGCTTTTAAAAAGAGAGTCAGGGATGAGCTAGGAAGACAAAGTACAGTGCAATGGAAGGAAGGGAGAGAAGGGCAAACTCTTTGCAGAGCAGAGCCAGTTTCGCATGTCACTGAAGCTCAGTGTCACTGATTTGGGAAACACGCCACTGACTTGAAATGAACCCCTGCCCATTTGCCCACACTGCCATCTTGGGAAATTCACTTGCTTCCCTGTGCGCATTTACTGAGGGAAGTCTCCAGACTTCCCAAGAGTCCAAAGGAATCCTCTCTAGTTCAGAGCATCTGCCACACGCTGAGGTGACACAGGGTGACCTGACAACTCACAACACATCCTGCCGACTCCACAGTGATGAAAGGCCACTTACACTTTGAAATGCCTCCTAAAAGGCCCGCTGAGCTGGGGTACTTAGATGTGGGGTATCGTTTTAGATTTCTCCAACTTTGAACTCTGAAAGCAACTCTGCCCTTGTGGCCTTTCTGCCTTTAGTCCAGGTTGGAGGGGAGTTCCACATTCCATTAGCCAGCCATGCCCTGATCTTCACAAAGAGCCCGCGAAAGGAGAGGGTGTCCATAGGATGAGAGATGACTGGCAATTCTGCTTCCCGCTCGATGGAATCTGTGCCCAGGGATTCTGTCCCTCCGTAGCCTGCTCTTCTTTAGCTTTTTGCGCACCTCACACTGAGCCTCACCCCAGAGTCAGAGAAACCTCTTTAGTCTGTCCTCCCATTATCTGGGGGAGTTCCTTGGAGAAAGGACTAGGTCTTCCTTTTGGAACCCCCAGCCCAACACAGAGCTTAGCACATAGTGAGTACTGAGTGTACCACAAAAATGAACTTGGCTTCCTCTCTTTCTCTTAACTCTTCTGCCCTCCTTTTACCTAATTTTCCCTCTTCTTTTTCATCTTTTCTCACAATCCAATCACAGTCAGGCTGGCAGAGCCTGTAAAAAGACCAGGCTGGTACCCCCAGTCAACTGGTGCCCATAACTTTCCAATTCTACTCTCTGAGAAACCAGAGCTTTCACCTTTTCAGGCCCCCTCCTGTATATGTCTCTGCTGTATCCCTCATTCACGATGTACATGGCCCTCTCTGGCACATCATCTTCCCAGGCAGAGCTTACAGCTTAAAATCCTTCTGCTGCTCCATGAGAGACAATATGACCCAGTGGTTAAGGACCCTCCATGAGAGACAATACAGCGTAGTGGTTAAGGACCCTCCCACCTGGAGATGGATGGCCTTAGTTTGAACCTTGGCTCTGCCACTTTATTAGCTATGCTAACTGCAGTGAGTTAATAAAAATCTTCATGCCTCAGTTTACTCAACTATATAATGGGAATGATAATAACACTACCTCCCTCATAGAGTTGTTTTGCAGGTTAATACATGCAAGACATTCAAAACTGTGCTGAGCACTTGGTGAGCACCATCTAAGTGTTTGTTATTATTGTTTTTAATACTATGGGGTAGTCACAGATACATATATTTTCAGGCATATAGCCTCAATACAGTTGCCCATCGGTATCCACGGCAGGGGTGAAGGGGGGTTGTTCCAGAACCTCAATTCCTTTATATAAAATGCCTTGGTGTTTGAATATATCCTAAGGACACCCTCCCACATACTTTAAATCATCTCTAGACTACTTATTTAATACAATGTAAATGCTTTGTAAGTAGTTGCTGATGAGCAGCAAATTCAATTTTTGCTTTGGGGAACGTATGGAATTTTTTTCCTAAATAATTTTGACCTGCAGTTTGTTGAATACTCAGACGCAGCACCTGTGGATCCAGAGGGCTGGCTATACTTACATCCTCAATCTCTCCATTTCCAGCAAATCTTCCTCCTCAGTCTGCAAACAGTTTCAAATCCCCTCTATCCTAAATAAAACTCTCCTCCCACTCTGTCTCTACCTTAAGTTGTTTCTCTCTCTCTCCTTCCTTCCCTTCAGTCAACATCATTAAGTGAGTAATCTACGCTTACAATCTTCACCTCCTCACCTCCCGTTCAGGAATCAATCCACAGCCATCTGGCTTTAGCTCCTGCCTCATCACTAACAGTGTTCACCCATAACCTCCCTCTTGCTATTTCTAATTACCTCTCTGTCACTTTTGACCATCTTGAAAGCTCACTCTTTCTTGAGTGTTTCTTTCATTTCTTCTTTTCAGGTTTTAACAGTTGGCTTTTGGTATGTTACACTAAGGTAATAATCCCCAAATCTCAGTAGTTTACACTAATAAAGGTCTCCTTTCTGCTCATGGCCTGCAGCAGCTGAGGGCTGAATGTAGCTCTGCTCTTCCCTGTTCTTCATTCGGGGATCCAGGTGGAGGGAACAGACAAACCACATAGTGACTCCTAAATCTTCTGCTTGGATGTTGTGTGAATCACCTTTCCTCATGTGCCATTGGCCAAAGCAAGTCATGTGGTCCAAGCCTGATATCAAGAAATCAAAGGAGTCCACTCTTCCCACCCGAAATGAGCAGGGCCAATGATCTTCTGGGCTTCCCTGGTGGTTCAGTGGTTAAAGAATCTGCCCACAATGTGGAAGACCTGGGTTCAATCCCTGAGTTGGGAAGATCCCCTGGAGTAGGAAATGGCAACCCACTCCAGTATTATTGCCTGGAGAATCCCCATGGACAGAGGAGCCTGGCGGGCTGCAGTTCATGGGGGCGCAAGGAGTGAGACATGACTGAGGGACTAAACACAGCATAATGATCTTCCAGGAACGACAGTAAATAATAGGGAACAATAATACAATCTACCACAGGGGTCCCCAAGCCCCAGGCCACGGGCAAGTACCAGTCTGCAGCCTGTTAGGAACTGAGCCACACAGGAGGAGGTGCACAGTGAGCAAGCAAGCAAAGCTTCATCTATATTTACAGCTGCTCCCCATCACTCACACTACCACCTGAGCTCCACCTTCTGCTGAGTGAACTCAATAAATGTAATGTGCTTCAATCACCCAGAAACCATTCTGCCCCTCTGCCCAGTCCATGGGAAAACTGTCTTCCATGAAGCTGGTCCCTGGTGCCATAAAGGTTGAGGACTGCTGATCTACCCCACCGGTTCCCCTTCTACCTTTCTAATAGCTTGTTTGGGCTTAGCCTCTCTCACTCTATCATGTTGATCTACCCACTTCCTAAATGTTGATGCTCTTCAGAGCTTCTTGCTGTCCAAATCCTCTATAGGTAATTCTATCCATGCTTTTAACTCCAGTAAGCATCTATATTCTTATGACTTGCTTCTACATTTGTAACACAGACCACCACTGGAAGCAGTCCCTGGAATTTAACCTGTCCAAAATTCAACTCATTTTCTTACCTTCATATCCCTTTATTCTCCAAAATGGTTAATGACAATGTTGTTAATCCAAATCAGAAAACTGGGAAGGATGAATTATTCCCCCTTTTCATCCTATCCAGTGAAACAACTACAATCCATTCCACCTTTAAGATAAATCTCCAATCTCTTCCCCGACTATTTACATTATTACCTGAGCTTGGGCTCTAACTGTTTCTTGCCTAAATATTAGTGATTCTTTAATTGCCTGCCTGCTTCTGTCACTCTTCACTCAGACCCATGCCTGCATCGTAGCAAAAGCTATCCCCTCCACTCTAATCTTCTCCACTCCAATCTCCGGAGTGGGATCCTTCCACTCTGATCTTCTCTGCTTAAGAAACTTCAGAGGCTGTCCCCTTAACCCGCAGAAAAATTTGGGCTCCAGACAATGGCATTCAAGGCTCTTCACCACCAGGATCCTACTGTTCTTTTCATCACCCTATCTTGTTACTCACCATCTCGCACCCTCTGCTTTACTGTATTGGACTTATTATTTTATCGAAATGCCTCACGGTGTTTCTCACTCCCAGGTGTTTCCTCATGCCATTCCCTCTGTCCAGATGCTCTTCTCAGCATCTTTCTTTGCTGAACTCCTACTGACCCTTCAAGATCTAGTCTTAACACCTTTCGTAAGACCATCCCCCCAAACTTGGCCCATTCCCTTGGCCCCTACTTCACAACAAGTAACAGCATTCGTTTCTACAACATGAATCATGTTACTTCATTCATGCGTTTCTCTTCTATTGATATATAGATTAGTGGTTTCCACAGCAGGAACTGAATTATTGTCATCTTTGAAATTGCTCAGGAAAAAAACACAGTATGTAAGTGTTGGCTACTCAGTAAATGTTTGTTGAGGGAATGACATAGTCCAGTCCATGGCACATGAACACAATGGGCAGATTTTCCCAGTTATTGGTTTTACTCTCTGGCTGCCTGCTGGTTCCAGGATTCATAGTCCCCTTTGTTGTTGCCTTTGTGTTAAACACGGTCTCTCGGGCAGTTCCACTAGCATGAATCTGATTGTTCTAGCCTCATAGAATTCCTTAGCAGACCTCCCTTTCCCAGAGCCTGTCTCTCCAAGTAACAAGGCTCCTCTGTAGCTGGACTCCCTGGTCTCCAGCTTTCTGTGGAGAAACGCCCCCTCTGGCCAACTCAGGCACTCCTGAGACTTTCCGGGAGCCCTCCAAACCTGGATTACATCGTCATACTTGCTGTCTCCAGTGTTTCTCACTGTTGCCTGTGTATCTCCACCAAGACTAGCTAAGGACTTTGCAGGACCCAATGCAAAATGAAAATGTGGGGTTCCTTGTCCCAACACAATTAAGGAATTCACAATGCAGTAAGTCAAGCACCAATGCCTTCTGAGCATAGGGCCCTGTGTGATCATATGATTCTCATGTTCAGGAAGCTGGACTTCAGCAATACATCCCAGTCCAAGCAGAAGTCACATGTCAGAGGTCAAGGTAGGAACATACCAATTCTTCAGGAAAACGAATTAGCAAGGGTGAAGAGAGAATGCATTTTTGCCTGCATGAGGACAAAATTATTAGACATAATCTGCTAAGATAAGTTAATTCTGAATAAGGTCTTTAATTAATGCAGTTGAAAAAGGGAGTTTTAAAAATTGTGTATGTGTGTGTGTGTGATTAATATATATGATTTTTTGGTTAAGTAAAGGGTTTGGCCCAATGCCATGTAGAAGTTATTTTAAAAGTAAGAATAAGCTATCTCATTAGAAGCACTTTGTAATTATGAAGAAATTGCTTGTCATTTGTTTGCATCAATTCAGGAGATGTAGAGTGATGTTAATTCCTTGGCTTCAGGGTGTGAGCACTAAGTGCCTTTATCTCGGTTGACAAAAAATTAATCAGTCGATCTAAGAAAAAAAATGGGAAATTTTATTTGAGCCAAATTTGAGGATTACAACCCTGAAAGAAAGAGCATCTCAGAAAGCTCTGAGAACTGTTCTTCTCATTAGAAGTCAAAGCACAGTTATATAAATCTTTTTTGATACAGAGGACTGTACATCAAATGATGTATTTCTGACAGTTCACATGATCCAGATCTAAGGGTCATCGTGGTAGGTCACGTGACCCCATACAAGCTCAAGAAGGAATGTTATCTTGAGGGAGTTGTCTTTTTGATGCTAGGAGAATGCTGCTCTTTATGATTGAGCAGGTATTCCTGCTGATGGGGGCGGTTGGACCAATGCATCCTGCAGATACGCAATGCACAGTGTGGGGAGAGAGCAGGCCAAAGGGCAGAGAAAGTTTTCTTGTCTCACCATAAAATATGAATTTTACTTCACACCTTCTACTAGGGCTCTGCCAGAGACGATAGAAGGACAGGCAATAGGCCTGGTGGGCTTTGAGAACTCATTCGTTTGACTGTTTACTCAAATAAACATATATTAGGACTCTTTTCATGTCCATGACTTAGGTGCAGAGGTTTCCCCATAACAAGGACACGTATACTAATTTGCTTCAGTCATGTCTGACTCCTTGCAACCCAATGGACTGTATCCGGCCAGACTTTCCTGTCCATGGGACTCTCCAGGGAAGAATACTGGAGTGAGTTGCTGTGCCTTCCTCCAGGAGACCTTCATGACCCAGGGACAAAATCCACATCTCCTATGTCTCCTACGTTGGTAGGCAGGTTCTTTACCGCTAGCGCGGAAACAGGGGATTAACTTTGGAGACTGACAGCTAGCTGCATCATATATCACACAGCAGCCTTTTCAGCACTCACTGGAAGCTTACAGTGAAATAAAGCTTACACTTACAAATAAAATAATAGCGGGGTTGGGGCATAGTGTCCTTGTGGGAGGAAGGGAGGGCCTGGGTTGGGAGTTGGAAGAATTTTTTCATCTCTTTTAGTCTTTCTCTTCCCTCTTTCTCCAACCTAATGCTATTAATGCAAATGAGGAGGTCACTGTTTCCGGAATCTGCCCCAGGTGAACATCAAGCTGCTGCCAGTTGTCACAGTCCTGCCCTAGTGCTGGGAGATGCTTCCAGCAAACCTTGCATATGTGGAGCATCTTCCTACTTTTTTCATTTTGATCCTCACAAAAATAATAGGTTGAACCATATGAAACTGCCATTTCCGTAGGCTAAATATAGCCAATTGTTGACAATTTCATATGGTTCAGTTTCACACCACACAATATGGTCTAATCATCTCCATTTTCTCAGTAGCCAAACCAGAAGCTCAGAGAGATTTTACTGACCTCACAGAGCCAGGCATGGGGTTTGTGAACTCACACTCAGATTCCTGCTCTTTCTCCACGTTTGGTGCCACTTTGGTGTAAATAGCAAATCAGCCTCAGGCAGCGACACACAGGTTGGAAGTCTTGAGTTAATGTGTCTTAACTGTCTTTTTTTTTTTTTTCCAGATTCAGTAATGGTTCGTTGTACAAACTCATTCATTTTTAATCAGTTGACTGTAATGATTTGTTACAAATGATCTTTAATTCTCAGCTGCGGTTAATCAGTACTGAAAAGCACTTTTCCTGTTATTTTATTTGGATAGGACTCTTAGTGAAATACTTGCCTGCCATTATTTAATCACTTGTTTGTTTTCCCTCTGCATGCAGTTTCTAGCAGCATACAGCCGTGTTTAACGTGGGCATTTCCCCTTTACTTAGTGAATCGAGTTCTCCAAGCTGTAGGTACAGGGAGATGTAGGGACCTCTGAGGGTTCATGTTGTGGTTTGATGCTAACTGACCCTCCTCTGCACACCAAGCACAAAGCCAGGTGCTGAGAACATGCCGTCTTATATGTAAAGATTATTATGAGCGTTAACGGTATAGAGAAGAGGAGATGGAGGGAATGTTACCTAAACCATCCCTGGAGTGTCAGGAGGTCTTCCTGAAGGAGACGATCCAGGAAGATAACTATTAACCAGGCAGATGGGCCAATAGATGCAAAGGCCCAGAGAGTGAGAGCTTGGAAACTGGGAAAGTGCAAGTAGTCGAGCTTGGCTGGAGGACAGGGAGCAGGCAGGGGAGGGCGGCAACAAGAGTAGAGGTCAGGGCAGGATCAGATCATGAAACAGCTTGGGCACACCTTAAACCTTGAAAGGTTTAACAGAGGAAATAACCTGAGTAGTTTTACTTTAGAAATATTCTGGGGCTTCCCAGGTGGCTCTAGTGGTAAAGAACCCACCCGCCAGCGCAGGAGATCTAAGAGATGTGGGTTCGACCCCTGGGCTGAGAAGATCCCCTGGAGGAGGGCATGACAACCCACTCTAGTATTCTTGCCTGGAGAATTCTCTGGACAGAGGAGGCTGGCGGGCTACAGTCCATGGGGTCACAAAGAGTTGGACATGGCTGAAGGGACTTAGCCTGCATGCAGAAACATCCTAAGAGCAGAATGAAGAATGAATTGGAAGCAGGCTGACAGTGGAGGCAGGAACCTAAATGATGATGAAGAAAAGGTGAGGGGGAGGAGAGAAAGTGCTGGAGTAAGAGGATGGAGAAGGAGGAGGGGGAGGAGAAGAGGAAGGAGGGGAAAAAACATGCAAAGGATGCTAGAACCCTGGGCAAAGTGAGTAGCTATGGGGACGGGGAGAAACAGTGGATTGAAGTGATTGCCGGACCAGAACAAAGATGTGGTGAAGAAAGGTACAGAAGATGAATTTCCAGTTTTGCACTTTCAGGGCTAGGCTGAGGCACTTGCTTGCCATCCAAAGAGATTAAATGCTGGGACTCCAGGCTGGGCCCATTGGCAGGATCAGCTGTCCCAGCAGACAGTGCTAAGAGCTAGGCTCTGTTCTGAGCCATCAGCTCTCTTGAGGCCAGTACGACCTGCTTTGGGTAATTTGGTGATGATCTTGACCAATGTAAGAACTGAACATCTTTTACCCCTAGATTCTGGTATTTCTGGCATCGCCATTCAAAGATTTCAGTCAACCCTTGGAGCTGAATGATTCTAGAAGATTACCTTTCCCATTCATTTTGTCCAAGTGTTAGAGAACTGTTGATCAAAAAAACCACCCACCTTGGCCAGGCATGATTATAATCGCTTGTCTGAGTTGTCTTACAACAGGAGGGAAGTACCAATAAAGAATCTGGTACTTTCACTAAAAACAAACTGGGAGAATTTAGGAGGGCCCAAAAGGAGTGGAGACATGTCAGTCCATTGTATGACTAAAACCAACCCAGCAGAATTTGGAAGGGGCCAAAAGGAGGAAGGAGGAGAGACGATATGTCCTGCCAACCTCCCAGAAGCCCTTGCACTGGACTCCATCTTGGCTGAGAGATGCACATGCCAACAGGAAGGACCCTGAGTCCGAATGATTGGCCAGAGACAACCTGGAAACTAACCCCATCACCACAAAACGTGAGACTGTGAGCGACGTGGCAGAGCAGTCCCCTGGTTTCCAATAACCTACTGCTCTCCACCTCTTCCTAATAAAAGCTCTTGCTTTGTCACCACATGTGTCTCCTAGGACAATACATTTCCGAGGGTCAGACAAGAGCCCACTCTTGGACCCTGGAAGGGGTCCTCGTTCCTGCAATACAGGGATGTGTTCAATGATGCCTCAGGTGGGCAATCCCTGTGCAGGGAGAGGTGAAGACCACCTGAGATTTCTTCCACAGACTGTCTGGAAGGGCCCACACCTTCTGAATGAGGAAGGTCACATGGAGCCTCTGTTATCAAGACGGCACCGCTCAGTAAGATGAGGAGAAGGACTAGATGATGAGGAACTTGCCATGGCAATAATATGGTCTGACTACAAAAGCAAAAAACAAAAACCAAACAGTTTCAGCTCCCTCCCCACTCTATGTAAGAGATCCATTCACCAGATGGTACCTCCTTTGCTGTCCTTTTTATCAAAGCACAGAAAGTGTAAAGTAGATTTCATTTCTCTCCTTTGTCTCTGCTTTTGATGGCCTTACCATACTCCTGTTATCCTTTTGACATCCTCTATGGCAATCTTTGGGCTTCCCTGGTGGCTCAGATGGTAAAGAATCTGCCTGCAGTGCTGGAGACCTGGGTTCCATCCCTGGGTTGGGACGATCCCCTGGAGGAGGGCATGGCAACCCATTCCAATATTCTTGCCTGGAGAATCCCCATTGTCAGAGGAGCCTGGCGGGCTGCAGTCCATGGGGGTGCAAAGAGTTGGACACGACTGAGCAACTAAGTACACAGCACACAGGGCAATCTTTAAGTCTCTCTTCTATTGATGTCCTGGACCAACAGCTGATGAGGTTAATTCATGCTATAATGTGAGTGACTTATGCTCTTGTTTAAAATGTTGATATCTCTGAGGAAGGGCAAATAGTAACACAATGGTGTCAATCTAGTGGTGGAATTCTGAGTTTGGGAAATAGGGAGGGTTCTGTGAAGACCTCCCAATCATATTTAATAAACAACTGCCCAGCCTAAGGATGGGCTTTCTTGGCTCTGACACATTCTGAAAGAACTGTGAGGTTTCTATAAGACTTCAGTGGTGTGCGTTTGAGAGGACCTGTGTTTCTCTTCAGCCTCACTCTGAGGAAATGGATCTCAGGTAAAGATTTAGGAGGCACTGGGTCTCCACACAACTGGTTCTCCATTTCCAGAAAGAGACGCTCGCCCATTTCTGAGACTCGGTGCTCCCATCTTCATCTGATTCCTCTTGGCTGTGAGCCTTCTCTGACTCCATGCTTGGGGTACCTGGGTGCTTTGCTCAGGTACATGCCTCCTTTAGACTCCAGACATGGAAGCCCTGTGGGAATATCTCTTTATATGCATGAGTGTGTCTCCCCCATGGACTGTGAGCCCCTTTCTGGAAAGCAGGAACCATTTCTTATTCAGTGACTTTTAATTCTGGCAGATAATAAATGATCAGTAATTCTTTTTTTTTCTTTTCGCAAGGCAGGGTGCAAGCAGATGAGTACAATGTAGAAAGCTGAGTGGAATTTTGTTTGGGAGCATCTCCTTGGCTTTCTTAAAGCTAGACCGTCATATTCCTCAGGCCTTCCCTGGGGAGATGAGATGAAAAAGTCACTCTTTGTGCCTTCAAGGATCTCAGTGTCAGTTCGAACATAGATGTTAATAGGTGACAACGATGAAAGCATTCTTTCCTCTTGGCCCATGAAAATGGCCTTGTCTTGAAAAATGCAACTTGGGATGGGCCAGCTCTGATAAAGTTGAAATCTGGGGGTTCTAGGAGGCTCCCAAGACTTTGCCTCAGGCTTCTGAGTATAAGTCCAACATCTCGAGATCGGTAACCTCCCTGCTGGCCCAGAGAACCTGGGTTAACCAGAAGTGATCCTCCCTCCCCTATCCTGCCTCCCCTCCTCCCTTCTATCTCAGGGATTTTTGGAACTGTGTGTCTGGTGGTCACAGTGGTCAGTGGAGGGCATGCCAACTTAGGGTGCATGGAGGCTGGGAGTGCAGGGAGGCTGAGGGTGCATGGAGGCTGCAGTACCATGGACAGTCTAGCCCAAAGAGAATCCACTAATCCAAAATGGTAGCAGTGTGCTCTAACTAGAAAATGACCTTTGATTGTACCAGGATAGAAGTTTATGTTTTGAAGACTCAGATGCCAATGTAAGAAAAGAAACCTTCACTTTCCAGGGCTTCCCTTGTAGCTCAGTCAGCAAAGAGTCTGCCTGCAAGGCAGGAGATCCGGGTTTGACCCCTGGGTTAGGAAGATCCCCTGGAGAAGGAAATGGCAACCCACTCCAGTATTCTTGCCTGGAGAATCCCATGGACAGAGGAGCCTGGCAGGCTACAGTCCATGGTGTCACAAAGAGTTGGACACGACTTAACAACTGAACCACCACCACCTCATGTTAACCCACCTTCAAGATTCCTCTTCGCTGGTTTAAACCACATTACCTCTACAGGTCATCTAAGGCGGAAATTCTACTCAAGCTACAAGGAACAGTGGCCTAGTCATCACACACAGGGCCACTCTCTCTGCTCCAATCCTGTAGCCCTCTTTCCAGTTCCCATAGGACCAGCATCTGAGCACAGCAAGATTGGACACTCCTGCCCCATGAGGCCCCATGGGCCCCATTTGCATAGTCCTGAACCTCCTGGGTTGTTCCTACATGCACTAAGCTCTTGACCTCTGGCTTTGCCTCCCCTGTTTTGCTCTGGCACAGATTTCTTAAATATTCTACTTCTCCAGATTGTGACCTTGGACAATTTCACCCCTTGCCCCAGCCAAAACGATTATCCCATCCCAAATGACAATGGTGTCTTTACTGGATTTACACTGACTCTTGGTTTAATCCACTTCCTGTCTGACTGCGTGATTCCCCAGCTGCTCCCCTGCCCAGTACACAGGCTGTAGCAGCTGGCCCTTGTCCACTGAGATGCCTGACTGAGTTCTTGCCCTGGGAGAGGGCCTTGGGTACCAGCTGTGTCTTCTACTCAGAGTCTGAGTCTGTGCCCTTCGCACTCATGTTGGCTGATGGGGAAGCCTCTGGGGTTTGGCTTGCAGCCCAACCAGACCTAGAGGAGAGCCCTTCATCAAATGCCTGGGAAATTGATCTTTTATCGTTCTAGCAGCCAATCCCCCTTAACTGTAGATCCAAGGGAGATGATGGTACCGACCAAATTAAAAATGAACACGTACAGAGAAGACAGGGATTCCTGGGCTGGTTGTGAAGATGTGTCCCTGGGGTCAGGTCCTTTGAGAGGAAACTGGTGATCTTTGAGGACAACCTGAGAGCCTCCCGCCATCAGAAAAAATACACTCAGCCTCTGGCCCTGAGTGTTTGGTCTTTGCCTGCCAAGCACCAGCATAGCCAATTACCTGTCCCACAGGAGCCATTTAGAGGAGAGAAGAAATATTCACCTCTGTTCATACCCAGGCTAGGCAGTGCTATCTATCAGGTAAAGAAAGGACCAGGGCTCCCCTTAGATCTAAAGCTTTCTCTTTCCTTTTTTGACCTCATTTTTGGTTTCTTTTGCAGAGGAGAGCACAAGTCTTAAGACAGGAAATTACCCTGGTGATTGATGTCTAACAAATGCAATTAGGTCCCAGTTAAGCATTCTCCAAGGGGCGCTCTTCCAGTGTGGCATTCCAAGTTTGGTGATCACTTAATGACCATGCATTTGGGTCCCCCGGGTAATGAAGCATTTGTCTCTGTCAGGCTTTGAGCACCAGAACTTCCAGTGCCTTTATGATGCAGAAGAGGTGGGAGTGCAAGGTAGAGCAGGGAAGAGGCAGAGCACATGCTGGAGAGGAAACCTCAGAACAAGAACAGCCAGCTTGGCCAAGGACATGCCATGGTAAAGAATCTGCCTGCCAAGGTAGAAGATGTGAGTTTTATCCCTGGGTCAGGAAGATCCCCTGGAGAAGGAAATGGCAACCCACTTCAGTATTCTTGCCTGGGAAATCCTATGGACAGAGGAACCTGGTTGGTTACAGTCCATGGGGTCACTAAAGAGTCAGACACAACTTGGCAACTAAACAACAACAACTGAGTAAGGATGCAACCTGAGTTGAGGGGCACGGGTTGCCTTCAATGGCTGAAATTCTATAATATTTGCTAATCAATTCACTGCTTGGAATTTTTTTTTTTCAATTTTTTGACCAGGATGGCCCCCTACAGTGGAAGTACAGAGTCTTAATCACTGGACCACCAGGAAAGTCCCTGGAATATTATTCTTTAATTCCACTACCCCGGGGAGTTTGGAGGGATAAATAAAGTGACCCTACCCCTGCTCTTGAGTATTTGCACTGTAGTTGGGAAGGTCAAACACACCTTTTCAACCTTCCAGGCAACAAATTTCCAAATTTCCATTTGGCTCAGGTTGGGGGGAGGGCACACAAATACATGAGGTAGTGTATTTAATATGGACCCACTGGGGCACTTGAGGCAAGATAAATGTGGTCAGATGCATCCTGCCCGTCTGATCTCAAATCAGCTCTGCCACTTAAAAGCTGACTGACCTTAAGCAAGTCAGTTACCTCTTAATTTTGCAATTTCCTGTCTGTAAAATGGGTACAATAGCCGTGCTTCCCTCATAGGCTTTTAGGGAAAATTCAGCAGGCAATTCACAGAAAGCCCTAGGCCTGGACCACGGTGATCTCAGTGCAAGCCAGTTTCCCAGTTCTGCTTCTAAGCCTGGGCTAATTAACATCTTTTTCTTTTCTATTTTTTGGTCATAGACCTCCTTGGCAGTCTGGTGATGCATATGAACTCCTTCTCAGAATTATGGTCTAACTGTAGAAATTAAAATACATAGGATTACAGAGGAAACTGCATTTTTATTGAAATGCAGTTATCAAAATACTAAGAAAACAAATTTGCTGTATGGTAATATAGGTGCGTCTTTATTAACACAGTAAATAACAAGATCTGCTGGCAAGTCAAATAACTATTGTAATTTTGAAGTAGTAATAAGCCTAAACAATATTTCAACATATCTGCAACAACTGTAATGAGATACAAAAAAATCTGTGATTTCTATTGGTGACAAAACTACAGCTATTGTTAATACTGCTATGACTGGTTGCCTACATTCAAAATTAGAGGAATTGTTATATTTTTGTTAGCAGTTGGTGGAAACAAAGAGGTAACTTCTTTCCATCTAAGTTACATGGACTCTCTATGGACCCCAGGCTAAGAACCATTGCTGTAACACTTGATCAAGTAAGTTGTAAGCATACTTTCTAAAATTTTAAAATAACATGGATTTTCTGATTACCAAAGAAAAACGTAAACATAGTTGGAAAGTTAAGAAATATAGATTAAACGGGAAAAGACAGAGGACATTTGAAAATACGACCCAGAGATCAAAATATGCTAACACTTGGTGTAGTAGTTCGACTTTTTGTTTTTCTCCAAATTAATCAATTATTTTATTTTTGCTGCAGTGGGTCTTAGTTGTGGCACACAGAATCTTTGCTGAAGAGCCTGGGCTTCTCTCTCTCGTTGTGGTGCGTGGGCTCAGTGGTTGAGATGCCCAGGCTTAGTTGCCCCGAAACATGTGGAATCTTAGCTCCCCAATCAGGGATCAAACCCTCATCCCCTACATTGAAAGGTGGATTCTTAACCACTGGACCACCAGGAAAGTCCCAGTAATTTGACTTTCAAGACAGTGGAACTCATTGCTAATCCATGTTTCATGCACTGAATCTGCCCCACCTAGAGTTATTAGACTGCTATTTCACTCAGTCTAATAACTGAATGGTCAGTAAAGAAACAACCCAAAGCATTACAGTTGCAGTTCAGAAACTATATGAAGCCCAGTGATGGCAATGGAGCCCTTGATCTTCGCAGCACAATCACCCAAAGATAGAGTGAAGTATCAAGAAACAGAGCTGGGGGCCCTGGAAGCTAAGAGGAGGACATGCCAGAACCTTCCAGCCCCACTCAGAGGAGCTGTCCCACTGATCTCAAATCTCTTGTTAGACCTGATGAATTATCTCACGTCGGAACTGTGAATTGTAATGGAAATTACCCACTTGATGAAGGATACCAACTGACTCTACTCAAAACCTGCCAGATGTTCAGATCAGATCCCTGACGCATGCAGGCAGAGCTCGAGGGCTCATCCAAACAGCCTATTGAGAAATAATGATAATGAGGCGGCACTGAATCTAGGAGATATTACACAATCCACAAAACACACACGTGTGGCCAGAGAAGGGTGTTCTGTCTCCCCGGATGATGCCCTGCGGCAACACCGCCCAGCTTGCTCTGGGGTGGAAGAGTACTCTGACACACATCCAGCTGTCCCAGGTTAACTCTAGAAGACTGAAGCCTTGAAATGGCTTGCCTGGACTTGGTGAAAACAACACCCATGGAGAATCCACCATGTGTGGGGTCAGAACACAGAGGAAGCCAGGCCTTAGCTTACTTTATCCAAGACCCCCCAGAGAACTCAGCCCCACGAGCCCTCCAAGCAGTGGCCAGTTTCTGGTCCCCCGACTTGCCAGCCCTCCTATGTGACCATGAGGTTGTGACAGCATCACCAAATTAGGGTCTTGCAGTCCCTTTTAGGTGGAGCCTTTGGGACCCTGGGGTCAATATCTCTAGAGGTTCTCTTAGAAAAGCATCTCTCTTCTCTTCTCCAGCTCAGTCCTTAGACCAGTGTCCTTTTCTGACTTTCAAACAGAGACCTTCCATAGGGGAGGAGAGGAGGGTCTTAATGAAACGCTGCCTGCATAGTCTTCAGAATTCGATTATGTGCTTCCCTGCAGGGACCCTGCAACCCTAAGGGGGCACACCCTCCTTCCTCTAAGCCTAGATCACAGCCCAAGATAACAGGCCAGCAAAGCTCCTGAGTGCAAGGCACTGCCAAACTTCTAAATGTTTTTAATAAAACAATGTGGAAAGGGCAGCTTGTTCATTTCGATTCTCCACTGGGTCATTCAATTAAACCTGAAATTCTGGGGAAACTTGAACCACCCTGACCATATTTTCCATTAGTAATAATGATAAAAGATAATTATGGAGCCTGTCTGTCAGATATTCTAGACACCCGCACCTCCACTTAATTAATTGCTAATTAAGATATGAAAGAACTGCAGTATCTCTCATACATCCTGACTTTATGAAACCTCAGCAAATCTTCCTCCGGGAAGAAGAAACCTCCAGCCCCTCCTTTGGTGTGGAAACCATCGATGCAAGGGGGTTGGGGGCGAGAGGGCTCACTCTGAGATGGAGTTATTTAATCATATCGTTTAGGTGGTACATGAGAGCCCTGGGAGAGAGGATAAGGGGGAAAGCGAGAATGAGAATGAATATTTTGAATTCCTACCTTTTGTCATACACTGAGCTCAGCCCTTGACACATATTATCTATGTTAATCCTCCCAGCGGGGAATATCATTATTCCCATTTTACAGATCAGAAAAAGTGTGCTTAGAGGGATTATATACATATCTTTTCCGGAGCAGGTGGAGCAGGTGAGAGCTAGAATTTAAGCTGAATTTCGTGTCCTTTCATTTGTTGTTCTGTGACGGTACAAGACACACACAAGAAAATTGTAATGCTTTAAAAAAAAATTACGTATTTATTTTTGGCTGTTCTGGGTCTTTGTTGCTGCGAGCGGACTTTCTCTAGTTGCAGAGAGCAGGGCCTACTCTTTGTTGCAGTGAGCTGACCTCTATTGATGTGGCTTCTTTTGCTGCAGAGCACGGGCTCAGGGCTTCAGCAGAGTTGTGGCACGTGGACTCAGTATTTGTGGCAAACGGGTTTAGCTGCTCCAAGGCAAGTGCAGTCTTCCCAGGCCAGGGACCAAACCCATGTCTTCTGCATTGGCAGGTGGATTCCTAACCACTGTACCACCAGGGAAGTCCCAAGAAACAGGATTGTTTTCTTCCAGGTCTTTGCCATGATGAAGGCAAAGGGCATTTGTGGTTGCTAATCTTCAGGATGGCCCCCAATTAATCCTTGCTTTCTAGCATTCATAACCTGTGTGTTGTCTCCTCTCACATTAAATGGGCTGATCTGTGTAACCAGTAGGATGTGGCAGGAATGCTAATAAGGCAGGTCATTCAAAGACCCTGCTCCTCCCACTTGGCTTTTTCTTGGGTAGCTTGCTCTGGGGAAAGCTAGTCACCATGTTGTGAGGATACTCAAGCAGCCCAGCAGAGGCTTAAGTGGGGAGGCCTTTTACAACAACCAGATCACATACGTGAACCATCTTAGAATCCAGTCCTTCAGCCTGAGCGAGTCTTCAGATGACTACAGCCCTGGTCAACATCCTAAAGGAAGCTTCATGAAAGATTCTGGGCCAGAACCAGCCAGATAAATTTCTTCTGAGTTCCTGATCCACAGAAACCAAAAGATAGTAAATGTTTATTATTTTTCAGCCACTGAATTTGGGGGTAATTTGTTATGCAGTAATAGACTATGAATTGAGCACGCATGAACTCTTCACAGCTCACTGAATTTGCCATTAACAATGGGCCAGAAAAATCCTTCTAAGAAATATTTACATTTGTATGCTTGGATATAAGAGCTCAAAATAATAGTCATTCAAGGTCCCTTCTGTTAGGAGACCCTGTGAGTTTAAGAGTTAAATATAGTTCAGATTGCCAGTGGGCTTCTTGGTAGGCCAGCGCTAAAGAGTCTACCTTCAATAACGGAGATGTGGGTTTGATCCTTAGGTTGGGAGGATCCCCTGCAGGAGGGCATGGCAACTCGCTCTGGTATTCTTGCTTGGAGAATCCCATGGACAGAGGAGCTTGGCGGTCTACGGTCCATGAGGCCGCAAAGAGTCGGACTCAACTGAAGCGACTTAGCACACCACAGATCACCATTAGTTGCCCAAATTGCCCATTTTCTCGCTAAAATGACTAAGAACAGTTTGTTGGTCTATCATAATCTGATCCATTTCCAGCAACTGACTGCTGTGAGAATTGAGAAAATACATGAACTAATAATGCTTTAGCATATTGGATAGTCTGTCTAGAGCTGATCAGCATCTTTGCAATCACATGGCTATTCCTGGAACATCTCCAGCAATCTGCAGTAAACAAACCAAAACCATTCAAGTAAGAGAGTTTATGCTGAATATCAAAATGGACTTTTGGGGACTTTCCTGGTGGTCCAGTGGTTAAGACCGCCATGCAGTGCAGGGGGTCCTGGTTCAATCCCTGGTCAGGGAACTAGATCTCACATGCTGCGACTAAGACCTGGCACAGTCACACAAATAAATAAATTAAACAAAATGGACTTTTGCTGTGAGGTCTGAAACCTCTACAGGTTTTGGAACTCTGTCTTGCCTGGCCTGGCGGATCTTCCTTCTGCCCATGATTCACTTCTGCCTAAAGGGGGACAAACACAGGGCTTTGGGAAAACTCTGTGATTGGGGTTAACGGGGTCTCCTAGCTTCACTCTCTGGACTGTCTGGCCGACGGGTCCTGACTGTACCATCAGGGGCTAGAGCCCACGAGATAAAGTCAAAGCCCAGCCTCTTGGGTTCCTGGACTTACATCGAGTGTCAGAGGGGTCAGAATTTGAGGAGGAAAAATCTATATAGCATATTTTTGGACATATTTCATAGGAAAAATGGTTGTTGTTTTTTCAAAGATGAGTTGTTACAAGTTGACCTCAGAGAATGGTTGTGGGAGAAATGCTGGGCGCGAAGAGGGTAAGTGCAGGCAAATGATGGGTGGAGAGAATGGGCGGGAAGAACACATCAGTTTGCTGAAGCGGCTATCCCCACAGCCACCGTGCTCCCAGCACAGTGCTCCCAGCATGGGGCCAGGTTATCGTGCTCTTTTGTCTTCCGTGCGTCTCCTGTGGTTCCACCGCCTCTGTCCTCAGGCCTTCCTGGAAGTGTGTAGACTAAAAGGAACCGGGACCATGAATCCTGGGCTGGATATTTGTCTCTGCTCACAGCTTTGTCTCTGCAACCTGTGAGCACAGGAATGATGGTCCACACGGCAACACGCCAGCACATATTTCTGTTATAAGAATCCTTTATCTTATCACCAGTTATATGAAAATCTACTCCAAGATAAGGTCTTTGTGAGATCTCTTCAGGGCTGTACAAGTCATCAATCAAATTAAATGGATCTATTCGTGAGGTCATATATAATTCTATCAAAGGGGCCAATATGTTAGGCTCACTACGAGCTTCTCCAACAGACAGGTTTCGACATGATTTCAAGAAGATCAGCACACACTGGCTGGAATCCAGTGTGGCCATTGCTCAGCCCAGTTTAAAACCTTTTTTTTTTTTTTAATGCCATTTTTTAAAAGGAAAAGAACACAGGACTAGAACATAGGAGCCCCACCTTCTAGTTCTAATTCTCTAAATAACTGTGTGTGTGTAGTGCCTGTCTCCATAACTCCCCTCTGTTATAACGGACAGTTCTGGGTCTCTGTCTGCGACGGGCAGATAAGGGCAGAGGCTCTGTCGCCTTGTATCCCCACTGCCTGGTGCAGGCCCAGGCATCCAGAAGGCTCTGTTTTTCGGTTTTTTTTTTTAATTTATTTTTGGCTGCTCTGGGTCTTAGTTGCTGCTTTTCGTTGCAGTGCAAGGGCTTCTCATTGCAGTGGCTTCTCTTGTTTTGGAGCGTGGGTTGTAGGTGTGTGGGCTTCAGTAGTCATGATTACTAAAGCACATGAGCTTAGTAACCCTGAGGCATGTGGATCATCCTGGACTAGGGATCAAACCCATGTCCCCTGCGCTGGCAGGCAGATTCTTAACCACTGGATCACCAGGGAAGTCCCTAGAAGGCTCTTAGTAAATAGTTGCTGCCAATGACCAAAACACCATATCAGTACGTCTGTCCCTATCCACACATGTATATATATGGTTACACACATGAAGGAAAGCATGAAAGTCTACATTCCATGCTGTCAGCCTAGTAGGGGTGAGGTAGTATGGACAGTGGGGGAAGAAAAAGAGGTAGAGAGAGGTAAAGAACTGAGGAAAAAAGTAAGGGAACTGCACTAAAATAGCCTAAATGTAGACTAAGATCTTTTTGTAAAAGTACATATATGTGTGCATAAATAAATTAGGGGGGAAATGATGATCTTCTTAAGTCAAAACAAGTTGCAGAGTATTTCAGTTAAAAACTATAAACAAAAGCATCCCATCTGTCTGTATGAATATGCATAGTTGGGTTTAAATAAGCACAGGGAAGACGTAAATTGTGGGTGCTGCGAGGCATCACCCAGCTGAGACACGCAACCCCGCAGCTGATGGGAACCTTGGCTGCTGACAGCTCACAGCTGAGTTTCTCTCCAGCGTTGACCTCAGCCAAAGGGAGCTGCTTTGCCCAAGCTTGTGCCTGCCCTCTCCCTGGGAGCAGTCCACCTCCAAAGACCAGTGGTGCCCAAAGGCCTGTCCCTTCTCAATGCAGGACAGCTCCAGAGGTCCCTCTGGCCAATTCAACTTCCTGTACTCCCCATAATAGTTGCCCTGATAAACCTGCAGAGTGATTATCCTGTCTCATCCTGTTTCCTGGAAACTGGACTGACAACAGTGTGGAAGGACACATGCTAGTCTATTAAAATGTTACATCAAGAAATGATGCCATTTGTAGCAACATGGGTGAACCTAGAGATGATCAGACTAGGTAAAGTAAGTCAGACAAAGACAAATACCATATGATATCACTTATATGTGGAATCTAAAACTATGATACAAATGCACTTATTTACAAAACAGAAACTGACTCACAGACATAGAAAACAAACTTATGTTTATCAAAGGGGAAAAATGGGGGAGGGATAGACTGGGAATTTGGGATTAATCGATACATACTACTATATATTAAGTAGATAAACGACAAGGACCTACTTTATAGCACAGGGAACTATATTTAATATCATGTAATAACCTATAATGAAAAATAATCTGAAAGATACATATATATCTATATATACACATATATATGTATAATTGAATCACTTTGCTGTATACCTGAAACATGGTAGGTCAACTGTACTTCAATAGAAGATGGGAATTTGCTGCATGGCTCAGGAAACTCAAACAGGGGCTCTGTATTACCTGAGAGGGGTGGGATGAGGAGGGAGATGGGAAGGAGGTTCAGAAGGGAGAGGATATATGTATACCTATGGCTGCTTCATGTTGAGGTTTGACAGAAAACGACAAAATTCTGTAAATCAATTATCCTTCAATTAAAAAATAAATAAATTAAAAAAAACTTAAAAAAATAAAATAATATGTTACATCAAGGGGCTGAGGCTAGGGATAAATTATTAACTTTCTCTGTATACATCTTCATATGGATTCTCTTATTACAGTGAGCAATTATCACTTTCATAATTTCAAGAATATCAAATAAAGATATTTAAAATACAATAAACAAATATATATGAGTTGTATGAATGAATGACTGTGCCTATATCTAGTTGAGAAATAATAATATTGATAAAATAGATGCTGAACTGAAGGTATCAATGTGAATGAACTAGACTCAAGAGGATTTCGCCAACACTTATGATGACTTTTGACTTAGTTGGTTCAAAAGAGATTGTATTCCTTCTAAGAATGACATCACCACCTCACAGATAGGATGAGAAATAAAGAATCAAAGGGTAGAAGTAAAAAGGAGAGGGAGTTTAATTCCATGGAAACAGAGATTTTCCTAACATCAGAGCTCTCTGCCAATAAAATAGCCTGCAAATTTGGGACAGCCACTGTTCAAATTACCCTGTCCTAAAGATCTGCAATGCTTCCATTTGGTGAGTAGCCGGGTTAGAATCAGAGGAAGAAAAGTACCTGGTATTCATGTCACCTCCAACAGTTCCCCACCCTGGGCGCTGGTGATCTCTTGGTGACCACTATTTTTCCCGGTGATACAGCTCAGAATCCTTGCCAGCTCCACTCTCCAGACAGCCACTGCCCTGCTGATATTCTGGAGGATTCTCCAGAGATGAAACCTTTCTGGCCTTCCAGAACTAAATGATCTTTCCTCCAATTATAAAGCTCCATGGGGTCATCCAGAGAAGGTTCATTCATTCAGGAGCAACTTGGATGAGCAAGCCTACACCTTAGTCAAAGGTCTGCTCCTTCCTCCCCTGGTGCTACTTGATTTTTAAGTAGCCTCTTTAGGTGTCTGTAAATGAAATCCTGGAAGCTCAGTGTCCACTTTGGAGAAGGCTCAGAAGGGTTTTGTGGGAAGCATGTCCTTGAAGGCATAATCATCCGGCTATGGACTGTGGCTACAAGACCTCCTACAACTAACACCCCAAAAAGATGACTGTTATACATTCATTTCCTTAAAGAGTACTTAATGAAAGTTTCTGTGCTAGCTTTGTGCTGGGGACAGAGAATTTGCCCTTGAGGATTTGAGAGTTCAGAGTGAGAACATCACGAATGAAGAAACTTAACGATGAGGGGAGACTTCTGTGACCTAGCAAGGCGCTGCGTGTCCCGGACATGAAGAACGTGAGAGGAGCTCAGGTTTAGGGGGGTGAGAGGTTTTCTAGAGGAAGTGACAAGCATTTGTCATAATCAGATCATCTAAGCATGTAACCACAGCCACCTTTAAAGACCTCAGAAGGGATTTGCTACATAAAACAAATAGCTGGATATATAATCCTTCCGCATAATTTTGACCTGAAATATTTGCTACTTCCTTGCAAAGCTATGAGAGTGAATGAAAGAACACTAATGAAGTAAAGAGAACTCTCTGAAGAGGAAAAAAATAACAATAAATAACAGTTTTCTTTAGAAACCCACATTTTACCTCCAAGTTTATTGAAATGGAGATGTGGCAATTGAGACGGGAAGGGAAACACCTTATTTTAAAGCCATAAACGTATTTCTTCCTTCCCTTTTTCTGTTTCAGGTGGCCGTATCATCGTGACTGCACAGACCAGGTCTCTTCGGGCATTAGGACTAAAGAACGTGTGGAAAAGAGACAACACCGAGGACACCATCACCAAAGGTACCGTTTTCTGTGAACCTTTAACCCCCCATCATTGCAATGGCCAGTCTGAGGCTTTCAGTTGTGACTGCATATTCCCAGGATTTGAGACTCCTTGTCACTGCAACAACAGCCTGAGGGACAGACTCCCTGCCATGAGGTGGTCAAGAGCCCCAGCTCCCCTGGGCTTTATGCTACCTCAGAAAAAGCCGGAGAAACTGGGCACCAAGGTTTTGACATCTTATAAAATATTTCAGAAATGCATTTCAAAACAAAGTTGGTTATAAAAGTGTATGACTGGGTTCAGCCCCTCCAAGAGGCTAGACTTGCTCCCAACCCAGCCATGCATGCTCTGAGCCTGCAGGAATCAGTGCTAAATTATTCACCAGCTTGACTCTAAAATTTCTGGAGTTCCAAAACCTCTAATAAAGTATTATGAAAGAATATCCATCTCTTTATCTCTATCCATAACTATTTATATAGCTAGAGGAAAAATCTGTCCTTTTATTTCTTTTAATTTAAAAGCTTTCCTAATTCCTTTTTCTTACCACATATATATGTCTAAAGAATTTTCAGGTTGAAATAATAACCTCTAAAAAATGGTCCATGGGAGAAGGTTCTCAGGATTTACAGAGTTGACAGGCACGATGAATATTTTGCTCCTTTAATAACTTTTCTTGGCACTCAGACTTGGTACAGCGAACTAGGAACTTTTCAAAGAGGGGTGGCTCTTTTTTTTATTATACGAAACAATGACAATATACCCACCCGCTTTCTCTTCTCTATTCATTCACAAAACTGCTAAGGTTTGTTCAGGAAAAACTCATTTCATTCCTCAGATTCATGATGCTCTCATTATCTATCACGGCACTCTACAGTGGCAAGACAGATCTTTTGTGAAGCCCTGCATTAGAAATAACCTGGCTTATCCTCAGCGACATCCTGCCTTACTTAGGGGACACTTGACCACAAAGTACCTCAGGCCATTTAAAACACCTTTGAATGTACAAACTCACAAGAGACATCATTGCACTAAGCTGGCTATCAGCCATTCACTCTTAAGAGTGAACTGGTTAATTTGACGCTCCTTGGCTAAGGGCTGGTTGAGATCAAGTTCTCTGCATCTAAGCAGAGCTGGAATAGGGTGGACCATCTGGACAGCAATGAGGGGCAACTATTAAGATGAAGACTTTTAAAATTACCAGCTCTCTACTTGGAGACTGTATTTGTATAGAACATTCGACAAACTATTTGCAATTAAAGACTAAACTCTCCCAACCCCATCCTCTCTCAGAGAAACTTGCTTAAATAAAAATAGGTGGTCTCTGAACTGACTTCTGAATAATGTGGCTTCAGGAGAATCTGGGATGCTATCCTCCTCTAAATCGATGTTGAATACATATTGAAAGAATATTGGTTTAAAGGTGAGACAACTTATGAGCTTGGCAAGAACAGCCACATATTTTCATTCATTCCTGATATCTGATGATGATATCTGATGGAAGGGTTGGAGGGATGAAAGAGGGAGCCCAGGATCTCACCAGCCTGAATGAGACTCTGTGGGGGATCTGAGAAGCCTCTGTGCAGGGTAGTAGGAGAGGGAATGGAGACAAACTCCACATCCTATCTGGAGGCAGCCTTACTGAAGCAAGGAGAACTCTGCCAAATCAGAGAATACTCAGGAACAGCAAGGATGAGACTGAAGTTTAAAGCAGGGCCTGGGGATGACCCCTGTAATAGTGTTATTTATAGTGAGAAATGTTAACATATATTTGGTTTTCATGCCATTTCTGGCACAAAGCTCCTAAAACTTTCCCAGGCAATAAGAGCAAAACATGTGTTTCTTGGTTTCGATCACACTTGAGTTTGTTAAAAGAGGTGATTTTTGGAACTCTCCTAAGGATGGGGGCTAGTTGCCAGGGCAACCAATCATGTCTTTAGAAGGTTGGAACTTTCAGTCCCACCCTGCACAACCTCTGGGGAGGGGAGAGGAGAGGGACTGGAGATCAATCACCAATGGCCAATGATTCAATCAAGCCTGTGTAATGAAGCCTCCATAAAAACCCACTAGGAGAGGGTCTGGGATCTTCTGGGTTGGTGAACTAGGATGCTTTCATGTGCCATCATGCTAGGGAAAGAAGCTGCTTTGAAACTCTTTGTTCAGAATCTCCCCTGTGTGTCCCTTCATCTGACTGTTGATGCATTTGTATCCTTCAATATCCTTCATAATAAACCAGTGATCTAGTGAGTTAAGTGGTTTCCCAAGTTCTGTGAGTCATTCTAATAGCAAGTTAATAGAACCAGAGGAGGATGTGTGGGAATCTCCAATTTGTAGCAGTAGGTCAGAAGCACAGAAGACAACCTGGATTTGTGATTAGCATCTAAGTGGAGGGTAGTCTTGTGGAACTGAGCCCTCACGCTGTGGAGTCTGATGCTCTCTCTGAATAGATGGAGTGGGAATTGAGTTGAATAGGAGGACACTCAGCTGATATTGCAGAGTACTCCTTAGTGTGTGGAGGTGGGGGGAGAAACCACACATAAGAATTGGTGTCAGAATCAGAACTGTAACCTCAAACCACATCAGAGCCATAAACATGCAAAGTTAAACTCAGTTTCTCCCGGGTCCAGGGAGAGTCAAGCCACAGCTGGGTGTGAGGGCCAGCTAAGTGCAATGTTCCAGGCAGAGGAGTTGGATTCTGCTGGACCCTGAGGGTGAGACTTCTCAGAAGTCTATGGGAAGCAGTATCCAGAGGTAGTTCTCAGAAGCACCGGCTGCTCTGTTGATTAAATCTGAAAGCCATCTCCTGAAACAGAGGCCAGTCTCTCTCTGCCAAGACTTGTCACGTGCATACGGTTTTAAATATATTTATTTATTCATTTATTTGGCTGCATCGGGTCTTAGTTGCAGCATGGAGAATTTTCATTGTGGCACTCAGGCTTCTCCCTAGTTGCGGTGCGTGGACTCAGTGGTACCCGAGGGCTTAGTTGCCCCATGACATGTGGACATGTGGGATCTTAGTTCCCTGAACAGGGATTGAACCTGAGTCCCCTGCATTGGAAGGCGGATTTCTTAACCACTGGACCACCAGGGAAGTCCCCCATTTATATGGCTGACCTTACAAAAGAGCATGGATTGTCCAGATTAGCCCCCTCCCCCATGTACTTCCAAATAGCTGCTCACCAGCACGGTTTGGTGTTGGAATTGCTGAAGTTACCAAACAAGAGGTCAGCTGGAACAGAGGTGCCTTCACCAGGCTGGTGTGAACTGTCTTACTCAGCCTGCAGCCTCCCCACCTTCATTCCCCATGCATTTGAAAGCAGCTTATTTTAAAAGCTGATTAGATGAGCCCTTAATAACATTAGAATTTAAATAGGCCCAGATAGGCTTTCAGCTTCTCGCCAAATTGAGATAAATGTGATATTTGGGGAGCTGAGCTCCCAGCTTCATGACGGCTCCTGACCACAGTCAGGATTTGAAGAATCACATTCTCACACGTTTTCCTGCAACCTGAGCCTGGCGTTGTATGCGTCTATGAGGACTCTTTCGTCTCTAAAGGTCTAGAATTCTGTGTGCAGATGCATGTCCATGATTATGCATTTTCAAGGAAAATGCTTAGGGACTTGTTAGAGATTTGCGCTGTGATTAGTCACTCAGTTGTGTCCGACTGTGTGACCCTATGAACCGTAACCTGCCAGGCTCCTCTCTCCATGGGGATTCTCCAGGCCAGAATACTGAAATGAGTTGCCATGCTCTTTTCCATGGGATCTTCCCAACCCAGGGATCGAACCCAGGTCTCCTACATTGCAGGTGGATTCTTTACTGTCTGAGCCATCAGGAAAGCCCAAGAATACTGGAGTAGGCAGCCTATCCCTTCTCCAGGGGATCTTCCCGACCCAGGAATTGAACCGGGGTCTCCTGCATCGCAGGTGGATTAATTACCAGCTGAGTTACCAGGGAAGCCCCCAGTTAGGGACAAGGCCCCAAATTATAAGGACAGGATTATAATCTATGTGTGATAATTTATGGGAAAACTCTCTGTACTCCCACAATTTGATAGCTTCCAATTCCAGGTAACAAAGCTTTATTGAGCAACTACTATTTGGCCATTTAATTCAATATTGATGTTAATACCTGACTTTCTGCTGAGACTAATATAAAACGGTCAGAGCTATAAATGTTTTGTCTTGGTTCACACGTTCGGCCCCCCTGTAACTCTCTTAGGTGGGTTTAGCTCTGGGAAGGATATGATTGCCTTCCAATTTAACACTCTGCTGTAAGTTTAAGAAAAAGTTAAAAACAGAATGGGAGCGGGTGGAGTGGGAAACCAACCCAAGGTGAACAGGAACAGATGGCTCTGTGTTGAGGTAACTGTATTCTTCCTTCTTTAAAAAAATATATATTTATTTAGGTGGCTGTGCTGGGTCTTAATTGTGGCACTTGGGATCTTTTTCTTTCTTTCTTTCTTTTAGTTGCAGCATGCAGGATCTTTAGTTGTGGCCTGCAAGCTCTTAGTTGCTGCATGTAGGATCTAGTTCCCTGAGCAGGGATCAAACCCTGGGCCCCTTGCACTGGGACCATGGAGTTCCTGTCACTGGACCACTAGGGAAGTCCTGAGATAAATGTGTTCTTATAAACAAATAAATAGCAACTGTGTTGTCATGCGAAGAGTTGACTCATTGGAAAAGACCCTAATGCTGGGAAAGATTGGGGGCAGGAGGAGAAGGGGACGACAGAGGATGAGATGGTTGGATGGCATCACCGACTCGATGGACATGGGTTTGGGTAGACTCCAGGAGTTGGTGATGGACAGGGAGGCCTGGCGTGCTGCGATTCATGGGGTCGCGAAGAGTTGGACACGACTGAGCGACTGAACTGAACTGAACTGAACTGAGTTGTCTTCTCCCACTCATCTTTCCCCAACCAAACCAGACCCCTGGGTGGCCCTAGAATGAAAGCTGGAGGCTCTTAAAATCACAACTTGCACTTTTGATGGAGGTAGTCAACCCAGAAGTGCCCCTGAATACAAGCTTCCTTCTGCTCCTATGGCCTTTCTGAAGAAGCCAAACCTTGAGCTTAAACCTTGCATTTGCATTCCTTTGGGAAAAAACCTTCCATTTTTCCCTGAGGGCTTCCCTGGTGATGCTAGTGGTAAGGAATCCATCTGCCAATGAAGGACATGTAAGAGATGTGGGTTTGATCCCTGAGTTGGGAAGATCCCCTGGAGGAGGGCATGGCAACCCACTCTAGTATTTTTGCCTGGAGAATCCCTTGGACAGAGGAGGCTGGTGGGCTATAGTCCATGGGGTTGCAAAGAATTGGACATGACTGAAGCGACTTAGCATGCACACACGTGTGTTTCCCAAGTAAAGCTAAGAATTTCAAAGGGCCAGCTAAGAGTGGATGCAAGAACCTGGGCCCAGCCACAGCTGTGGGTTCAACCACTTCTCCAGCTCAGGTCCTAAGAATCCCAAACTCACCCAGCCTTTAGGGGCCATGAGGGAGTTTCGGGAGGAAAAGACCTGTAATCCATGTAAACTGTGGCTGGAGTGGATTCGAACAGAAACTACAGTTTGAAAACAAATGGCTGCTCCAGCTGCCTCATCAAAATGGAGATGAAGAGGAGCAGCTAAGTAGGGCTCCAGGCATGTATTTCTCTCCTAAACCTTGGATCAGCCTCAACTGGGCTTCCACGCTGCTCTGCATAGGGGAGGGTGGAGTGTCATGTCAGAGGAGTCTCCACTGAGCCTCCAACTTCAGTCCTGCTTTAAAGCAAACTAAGCACCCATTCAATGGTGATAAACTTTTGTAAAGAGCACAGTATCTAAGAGGCCACTGCTCATTAATGTACTTTGAATATTTGTGTTTTCTCTCAAAGTTTTACAGTTTACGTGGGCAAAATGTACCGATGTTGGGTGTGTCCACTTGCCATTTACCCTCCAGCTCACCTCTCCTTTTGCTAAGGCTGCTGTTGTTGTTCAGTTGCTAAGTCATGTCCAGCTTTTTGAGACCCCATGGACTGCAGCACACCAGGCTTCCCTGTCCTTCACCATCTCCCGGAGTTTGCTCAAACTCATGTCCGTTGTGTCAGTGATGCCATCCAATCATCTCATCCTCTGCCACCCCTTCTCTTCTTGCCCTCAATCTTTCCCAGCATCAGGGTCTTTTCCAATGAGTCAGCTCTTCCCATCACGTGGCTTCAGCATCAGTCCTCCCGATGAATATTCAGGGTTGATATCCTTTAGGACTGACTGGCTTGATCTCCTTACTGTCCAGGGGACTCTCTCAAGAGTCTTCTCCAGCACCACAGTTCAAAAGTATCAATTCTTGAGCACTTAGTCTTCTTTATGGTCCAACTCTCACATCCATACATGTGGACCCATGCTAATTCTGGGGCCACATAAAAATAGCATTGCTTGCTTTTGCTCCTCTCCTTCCTAGAAGGCCTCTGCAGGTCATCCTCCCTGACTTGATTTGTCCTGTGTCCCTGGACAGAGAGTGTCCTTGCTCCTTGCCAAAACTAACTCTTCCACAGAACCCTTAGTCCCCTTCCACCACCTCCTCCAGAGCCTTCATCCAGTCATTGTGTCAATCACATTTCTGCAAGTTCTTCCCCTTCTGCTTATAAACCAGACTTGGTCTGCAGTCAAACCAGCAAAGACAGCTTTTCCTTGATTTCACGATTCTTTTTCTTTTATCCCAGACTCTGTGAAAAAAATGTTCTACCTCCACATCTTACCATACTGTCACTCTTTAATCCCATGGAAACTGGTGCATCCTATCCCACCATGCAACAGATTCAAGTGAATTCAGTAAATGAGCATGGAGCACATACTATGTGCCACACTCAGTCTGGATCCTGATCACAAGAAGGACACACTCTTACAAGGCTATCCCTCCCTGCCAAATTCCAAAGTGTGTAAAAGTGCTGGGTACCACAGTCAGGCGGGATGGGAACCCTCAGTCATGTCTTGGGGGCAGGGAGTGGCAAAGAATGTGCCATAGGAGCTCTCTAGACAAATGAGGAGCCCAGGCTGGGAGAAGAGAAAATGAGAGAAGTGGGGGACTATCTGGATAGAAGGAGTACCATGGGCAAGGTCACTGAAGCCACTGAGGCAGCACAATATGTAGACATGCTCTGTGTTGAGGCTACAGAGCATGAGCGACATTTAGTCTTAGATGTGCGATCCTGAGAAATGTAACTCTTTCTTGTAGACCATGCTGGGGTGGAAGCCAGGGAGTGATGTAGTACTCAGATTGCCTTTTAGGAAGATCACTGGAAGCAGCAATTAGAAGGGGAAAATCAGACATGAAGCTGCTCTCATTATCCAGAGAAGCAGGAAAGAGACCTGAACTTAAAGAGTGGCCCTGGGGACGGAGAGGAGATGCTAGCACAAGGTCCTCCATCTCCCACGAATCCCGTGTTGGATCCACCCAAACAGATGTTCGCTCTTCCTGCTTGAAACCCTCAGGGCACCTACTGTGCTTTCCTTATTGTCCTCACTCAACTTGTGCTATAGTCATCTCTGTGTATTTCTCTGCTTTTCCATATCAAATTGTGCCTTTGTCTCCCCTTCTTGAAATTACCCTACCTTGCCCAGAATAAGTGCTGAAGAAAAGGTTATTTAGTTTAATTGAATTTTCAAGAGCTTCAAACCATGAATAATTGAGGAATCAGCCATGTATAAGTGCTCATCATTTACATAATTGTATAAACAAGCTGATTTTTTTTTCTTTTTTTCCTCATTATTTTTATTATCCCAGAATCCCTGCTGTTTTCTTAGTCCTCTGGATTTTTAGGGATATAGTAAACAAGCGTTCACTAACACACATGTGGCAGAGGTGCCACTTGGCCCTCACCTCCCCAGGCGAGGGAAGCAGTTGAAAGGAGGGAACAGATGATTGCACTGACTGAGTATCAAAGCCGTGTACAAATATTGTGAAATATGCTGTCTGAAGAGACAGGGAATTGCAGAGCACACTGCATGAGGGGACTTGCACAGAATCCCGAAGGTCAATGAGCAGATATGAATTGATTAAGCAAAGTACTTACTGAAATTGCTTTCCAACATACTGATGAGAATTGATCCTAAGCAGGACCCATATTTATCGTGAAAACACTTATGTAAAGTTACCCTTTGGTTTGTCATCAAAGCACATTTAAATGGTTCAGATTTCTCCCCAAATGAAAGTATCAACAGTACTGTTAACAGCTATGTTGTAAGAAGTTAACCAGCACGTACGATTTTGTGATTGAATTTTTTATGTGTGGATCGAATTGGCCCCATAACAGCTTTCTCTGTGGCAACTTTTTATAACCCAGAGATTAGCTCCTCTCTCTTGCCATCTCACACCAAACCAAAGGACTGGCCCAGAGTTAGTCCTATCGGGTGTGGTATCCAGATGGCCACTCAATACAATCCCTGGCTTCTAGGAGGGCTTTCCCAGTGACTCAGCAGTAAAGAGGAGAAGGCAATGGCAACCCACTCCAGTACTCTTGCCTGGAGAATCCCAGGGATGGCAGAGCCTGGTGGGCTGCCGTCTATAGGGTCACACAGAGTCGGACACGACTGAAGCAACTTAGCAGCAGCAGCAGCAGCAGTAAAGAATCTGCCTGCAATGCAGGAGACGTGGGTTTGATTCCTCAGTCAGGAAGATCCCCTAGAGGAGGGCATGGCAACCTACTCCAGTATTCTTGCTTGGAGAATCCCATGGACAGAGGAGCCTGGTGGGCTACGGTCCATGAGGGTCACAAAGAGTTGGACACAACTGAAGCGACTGAGCACAGAGCACACACAGCTCCTAGGAAACTAGGAATCAGAAATCTCCTAAACCTGGATGCATCCAACATACTTACAAGGTGGTGCAAGCACCACCAGCCTGGGGCACTTAGGCAGCTGGGAAAAATAGAATTGAAATGCGGTGGCTAAGAGGATAAGCCAGGCAGCTAAGGAAAAAAGAGAAAAGGGCAGAAGACCCAGTTAGTGAGTTTTTACTGAGTAATCTGTGTGTGTCAAGTATAAATATATGTACAAGGGCCACACAAAAGCACCTATACTGGTTCCTGCTCTCAAGCTCTTTGGAATTGAGTCAGAAGGACAATTCTCAATTCAGAAAACCAGTGGAATAACAAAGGCGCAATGGTATAAGTAAGTACTAAATAGAACACCCTGGGATCGGCTGTGTTAGTTACTGAGAACCAAGACAGAAGGAGTGTCACTGAGCTCAAGGAAGTGGAGATTGCCAAAGAAGACCTCATGGAAGAGGTGGTGGGCTTTGGGCTGTCTTTTTAAACAAATTTTACTTTATTTTTTTTGGCTGTACTGGGTTTTCTTTGCTGTGTGCGGACTCATACAGCTCACTACCAGAAAAAACAAACAGCTTAATCAAAAAATGAGCAGAAGACCTAAACAGACACTTCTCCAAAGAAGACATACAGATGGCCAATAAACACGTGGAAAACTGCTCAACATCACTCATTATTAGAGAAATCCAAATCAAAACTACAATGAGGCATCACCTCACAGCAGTCCCAATGGCCATCACCAAAAATCTACCAACAATAAATGCTGGAGAGGGTGTGGAGAAAAGAGAACCCTCTTGCACTGTTGGTGGGAATGTAAACTGGGCTTTTCTCTAATTGCAGTGAATGTAGGCTACTCTCTAGTTGCGGTGCTTGGCTTCTTATTGTGGTGCTTCTCCAGCTGCAGAGCACAGGCTCTGGGGCACAGGCTCAGTAGTTGCGGCTCATAGGATTAGTTGTCCCGAGTCATGTGGAATCTCCCTGGGCCAGGGATTGAACCCGTGTCCCCTGCATTGGCAGGTGGATTCTTATCCACTGTACCACTAGGGAAGTCCTTAATTTCAGTCTTAAGTAAAGGTGGTTCAAAGCCAGGAGTCAAAATAAATGTGACTCCTTGGACTATGGAAAAAAGTCAGACCAAGAGAAGAGGGAAAAACAGAACAGGAGAAGGGAAAGTCGCTGCTGATCGTGACGGCAGAGCTATCACAGCTGCCTCACATCTCTCTGGGCACCTGTGCCAACCTTTGGATTGCCTTGGCCAAAGACCAATGATTTAGAGGCAGAACACGTTTCTGTAATCCCAGACGTCTCTATAGAATTGGACTAAAGCCAGCCAATTTTTGCTGTCTCTGTAATCACAAAGTGAAGCATCTTTTTTCCTGTGTTTGCTTGAGAGGAATGTTGTTTACAGAGAAAGCCTCGCACACTTCAGACTGATTCTTGACAACTGAATTCTCGCATTACTAACAATAGGGTATAAAGAACCCACCGAAACTTCACGAGAGACGAGATGGCTTCATTAGCTGAAGGTTCCAGTAGGCTCTGAGAAATAGAGAGTTTGGTAAATTAAGTATAATTTATTGGATGCATTTCAAGTGGGTTTGAGAGAGAGAGCAAAATTGCCCACAAAATATATTTTAACTGGCACTGTGAAATCTACTTGCCCTGAAAATCGCTCCCCAACCCTACTTTCACCCCATCTCAGATTTTAAGAATACAAAATGAAATATAAAATCCTCAGCTCTGCCACATGTCTGGAATTCTACCATCTAAGATAGAGTCTTATTAAGGCACAGCGTTTCTCAAATGTCCCTTCTGAAAGGTATGTGTCCCAAGGCATGTGTTCTATCTAAAAGCCACTAGAGGAGGAAAGTACAGAGCAGAGAAGGAGAAATGATGGTGGGAGAAGATGAAAAAATAATTTTAGAACACAGGGCCCTGCTAGGAATGCAGGATTGAGGAGGGTATCCCATGCAACTGGCAGATGGTCTGGCTAGCTGACGAGCAGAGGAGAGGTAGAGAATCGAGCCAGAAGGAGAGAGACAGAGAGAAAATCATGAGGGAACAGAGCTAGAGTCGAACTTTTTCTCCTTTGTGGTGTGGCCTGGAGAAGCCCATGCTGATTAGAGAGTTCCCATGCAAAAGATGGGTGCATCCAGGTGCCATCTGTGAACCCTCAGATTTGCATAGGAGATCAAAGAGGAGGGAGACAAGCAGGAGGGCAAGACTAGCAGTCAGGGCGGCTTGGTAGGCCGTGTAGCTGAACCTATGCGTGCGCAGCTAAGTCTAGTTCAGCCACAGCAAAACCGCAGCAAGTCTTTCATTAAGCACAGAGAAGAAAATGCCTAGAGATCACTCCACTTGC
Source organism: Okapia johnstoni (assembly GCA_024291935.2). Classification (NCBI taxonomy): domain Eukaryota; kingdom Metazoa; phylum Chordata; class Mammalia; order Artiodactyla; family Giraffidae; genus Okapia; species Okapia johnstoni. Next base: position 22,626,540 of record CM044322.1, read on the forward strand.
AGAACAACTGTGGCTGTGGGCCAAGGGAGTGCCACGCTTCCCAGCTGAGTTAGCAGACAACAGCAAAGCTGGGAAATGATTGAAGAACCATGACCCTGAAACTCTACAAGGACTCTGATGATCTGGTACCAGAAACACAGACCCATCAAATGTTTAGTCTAGGACTTTATAGATTATTCTAGTCTAACCCTCTTCTTCTGGAGAGGAGAAAACGGAGCCCTGAGAAGAGTTAAGGTTTATGGAGTGCTTTCTATCTGCTAAGTGCTGTTTTGATTACTTTCTAGGCATTAACTCATTTACTCATAATAAATAAGTATTGTTACTAATAGCCAGTAATAATAGGCATTGTTGTTGTTATTTATGCTGAGTTACTCAGACGTGTCCAACTCTTGGTGACACCATGGATTGCAGCATGCCAGGCTTCCCTGTCCTTTGTCATCTCCTGGAGTTTGCTCAGACTCACGTCCCTTGAGCTGATGATACCATCCAACTGTCTCATCTCTGTCACTCCCTTCCCCTCCTGCCCTCAATCTTTCCCAGCATCAAGGACTTTTCCAGTGAGTCAGCTCTTGGCATCGTGCGGCCAAAGGATTGGAGCTTCAGCTTCAGCATCAGTCCTTCCAATGAGTATTCAGGGTTGATTTCCTTTAAGATTTACTGGTTTGATCTCCTTGCTGTCCAAGTGACTCTCAAGAGTCTTCTCCAGCACCACAGTTCTTGAGGTATTGTTATTAACTCCATTCTACAAATAAAGAAATTGAGGTACAGGAAAGCTAAATTAAGCTGCCCAGGGTCAAACAATAGGGCTTCCCTTGTGGCTAGGACGGTATAGAATCTGCCTGCAGTGCGGGAGACCTGTGTTTGATCTCTGGGTCAGGAAGATCCCCTGGAGAAGGAAATGGCAACCCACTCCAGTATTCTTGCCTGGAGAATTCCATGGACAGCCAGGCTATAGTCCATGGGGTCACAGAGTCAGACACGACTGAGAGACTAACACACACACTTAGTAAGTGGCAGACTAGGGGTTTGAACCCAAGGAGTCTGAATCCAGAGTTCCTCCACATAAGCACTACCCTGAAAGATGTGTCTGAAATCACACAGCAGGACACCAGGAAGGAAAAGCCACCTTTTGTCATTCAAACCTTGGCACATTCAGACAAGACTGTAAGCATCACTTGTGCAGTGATGGATGACTACCGGGGAGAGAGGCTGCACAGACTCGGTAATTTCTTGAGGGGTTGAGGGCTGTTCTGGAAGGGGTGCAGGGCATCGTGGTGGAGTGACCTATCTCTCCATGATCAAGAAGAGGTAATGGAGTTGTAATGGAGCTACTGCCATTGAAGCCATGATAATTACTGAGATAACAGCCAGATCTGGAAGAGCAAATGTAGCTGTTCTCAAAGAGGAGGAGCTTGAGGTAATGAAACCATAAGGAATGTATTGATGAGGTTTTGATAGTGATCAATGCGACAGCGATAGACTCTGGGTGTAAAGATAAAAGAAGAGCCATTCAATCAATCACGCTCTCTTGAATGCTAACCCTGACCAGCTGCTGTGTGCTCTGGAAAGGAAATGAGGTCTAGTCCACTGTGAGCTTACCATTGAATGGATAAAAAGAAAGTAAACTACTTGACCCCCCACCCCCCGAATACACACCCTGGGATATCAGAAATGCAATATGTCTGGCTGGTTATGTTAATAGCGCCTTGAACTACTTTGAAGAAGAAATTGTTAGTTAGGATGCATGGAGTCAGAGAAGCAACTATAGTCTATATCCCTACCACCCTGATCATGCCTGATCTCATCTGATCTCGGAAGCTAAGCAGGGTCGGGCCTGGTTAGTACTTGGATGGGAGAGAAGCAATGTAACAGAGGGCTGAACAGATGAGATGTTGGTGTGTCTTTCAGAGGAGGATTATTACCATTTGGCAGCTCCCGAAAGAGAAATGAGGATGGAGCTGTGAGTTGTAAATAAGAGGAACGAAGGCAACAGTGAGATGGCCGTGGAAAAGGAGCAGATCTTTTGTGTTTAACATTATCACAGGTGATCTGATGGAGGAAAGGAAGGGGCTTCTAACATCTGTGGAGTTGTTGAGTGTCTAGTATGTAATAGCTTTTTCAAAGGTGGCCAAGGGTCTTGCATTGCAGAAGGGTGGAGAAAGACATGGAAATTGTTATGGGGACAATTATGATTGTAACCGAGGTAATAATAAAGATAATGGACATGTAATTGAAAAGCTGGTGGCTGTAAAGGAGAAGGTGAGGGCAACCGAAACGTGGAGGGGGTGATAAGGCAGGTAATGGTGGTGATGGGAAAGGTAATGGAGTTATAATGTAGATGATGCTAAAAGGTAATGGAGTTGTAATGAGGTGATGACTACAGAGTGGGGAGGGGGAGAAGATGATCATCTTAATGGAAGCAAGAGGGACAATGTGAAACAGGTGAGAATTGTATGCAGAGCATTCATCACGACAGCTGAAAGGAGCTGTGGGTGACCAGGAACGTAATGAACAGCTACACCCAAAGTTCTCATTACAGTAGGAGTTCTAATGGGCCCTGGAATAGGATAATGATGTTAATGGAAAAGATGATGATGACCAGGAAAATCAGGAGCCTTGTGATGGTATTTAAAATGACCTATTTAGTGAGAGAAACCAGAGGAGGAAGTGAGAGGAAACCAGAGGGTGGTCCGGGGTACACATATGTTCCTGTATGTCCCTAGACTGAGGTTACTGAGGGCTGTTCACTAGACATGTCCCTGTGGGTTATTTGGCTTTAGTGCAGCTGCTCCTGCTTGTACAAGACATTTGTCGCGTGTGAAGCAAGTTCAGGATGAACAGATATGGCTGCAGCAACAATTCCAGCTTACAATCCCAATTTCGTTCTTAAATTAGGCATGCCAGCACCCTAGCTTGGATATAGTACTTCCATGAGCAGAGGTGTAAACAAAATGTCTGGGAAATGCATGGGTTTGCAGCAGAAGTGAATGTATACAGAGGATTACTTATTTCTTTTTTACATTTTTAGCCATGGATGCTGCTTCCAAGTGGGGAAGTGGGAAATTAATCCTCTGGACTTGCTGTTTAACTTTAGGGACCTTTAGTTGGGACGAGAGTCTAAAGTCATTTGTACTGATGTTCTGATCAGGAAGGTCCTGACGTGGGCTCTGCTAAGGAACCTGGGAACTGGTGTTCACAAAGGCCTCCCAATGTTGCTATTATTTCTGCTTCAAGCAGCCTAGAGATGTACACAGGGTGCAGACAGTGTACCTGAAAACAAACAGATGGTCCCAGACCCACTAGGGATTAGGGGACCTAGCCAAGACATGGAGCCCCCGAGTGGAGCAGAGACAGCCACGTGGACTCATCGTCTATACAAGGAGACCCACAGGAGACACGGGTCCCTCTGCTCTGCCTCTGGTACCCACTCGACTCAGCCCAGGATCTCACCAGAAGTAGAAGTCCCACAGGTCCCTGAATAGACCTCTGCTCTCTAGAATATTCTCTGTTCATGAAATGGGTCCTCTTATGACATCCCTGCCCCCACCAGTCAGCTTAGCCAAGTGACTCCAAGGGTCCCAAGGTGGAGGCCAGCAGGGCAGGTCTCTGAAGGTCTTTAGGTGGAAGCTGAACCCCCTTCCCATGCCTTGCCCAGTTCTCTGCTCTGATCCAGAGCCTGCACATGTAGAACTGCAGTGGGGTTCCCTCCAAGGAGCCATGGGTTTGGGGGGCCACAGGGTGCAGCAAGTCTGGACTCTAGTAGCCAGGGCTGTGGGGCCAGGGCAGGAAGTGGTCACAGCAAAGGGCACTCTGCCTCCCATTCAACTCCCCAGTCTCCAACTTCCTTCAGCCTGGAAGGTCAGAAGGGGGGGGAGGGTGGGGAGAGGGGAGGGACCACCTCTCAGACCAACTACATCCAAACCACTGGGAATCTCCTATCACTTCATGGGGAATCGACTTCTGTTGGCGAGGGATGGAACCTGTGAATCTGTACTATAAAAACTCCCCCAGAAAGTTTCCCATGTGACACCCTTAGTGTCAGCCAGCAGACCTATATAGAGAAGGTTAGGTAAGAGGTGGGGAAAGCTTATTTCATGGGTGGAGGCCAAACCATTCTTTTCAGTACACTTGTCCTAACAGTGGGATTTAAGTAGCACTTAGAAGCATTTTCTTCTCAATAGAAAATTATGCTTCACCTGCCTGCCCCTCTACCTGCACATATACCTGTCCCTCAATGAACAGTCACGTAAGTGACTTATGCGGCGGACCAGCGAAGGACTCCTAGAATGGCACTATGGTGACGGGCAGCACTGAGCCACCGAGACCTAACTACCTCTTGAACAGAAGGAATAAAGCGGGGCTTCCCTGGTGGCTCAGACGGTAAACAATCTGCCTGAAGTGCAGGAGACGTGGGTTTGATCCCTGGGTTGGGAAGATTCCCCTGGAGAAGGGAATGGCCACCCACTCCAGTATTCTTGCCTGGAGAATTCCACAGACAGAGGAGCCTGGTGGATTATCTTCCAAAGAGTCGTACATGACTGAGAGACTAACACTTTCACTTTCACTTCAGAAGGAATAAAGCAGCACAGGAACTGAGTATCTGTGAGGGGAGCAGAAGGAAGGAGAAAGGAAAATGTCCAGAAAGGATGTTTCCAGTACCTCCAGTTATGGGAATAAATGTGGATCTAGGGATGAGGGTTGGCACCACCATGCTGTCTTTTGAAGGTCTGCCCTGCCCAGTCCTTGGTGGACCATTTCATTCTTCAGGATTCTCTGGGATTAAAAAGCATCAATGCCATGGCAATATTCAATTTATATTTGTAGAAGGACAAATTATTTCTGTCCTAAAATGGCACATAAATTGTGTGTGTATACTTATGTCTACACTAAACCTACAACATTAGAAAGTGGGTATAATGAGTCAACAATGAGTGATAGAGAACATGCATTTTTTTCCCAATTACTGAACAAAATGAAATAATATTTCACAGTAGTCCATCTCTTTGTTCTTCCTGTTCCCTTTGGCTCTTAAAGTTATGGAAAGATCCTAGTACAAAGGCCACAGTTCACTTCAGAAGAAAAAGTCAGGTCCTGTTAGCACCACGTTGCCTGACTCTGTCTCAGAAACCCAGAGCATCATCCCAACTCCCCTTAGGGGAATTAGTGGAGTTTCACTTCTACTAGGGTTTCCCTGATAGCTCAGCTGGTAAAGAATCCACATGCAATGCAGGAGACCCTGGTTCGATTCCTGGGTCAGAAGATACACTGGAGAAGGGATAGGCTACCCACTCCAGGATTCCTGGGCTTCCCTTGCGGCTCAGCTGGTAAAGAATCCACCTTCTATGTGGGAGACCTGGGTTCACTCCCTGGGTTGGGAAGATCCCCTGGAGAAGGGAAAGGCTACCCACTCCAGTATTCTGGCCTGGAGAATTCCGTAAACTGTATAGTCCATGGGGTCGCAAAGAGTTGGACACAACTGAGCGACTTTCACTTTCACCACTACTAGATCCACTTGGGAATAACCCAAGCAGTAGGATTGAGGCTGAGTTGGAATATGAGTTCCTGAGCCCCACGCGGGTCTTCTCCACACTTCTCTCTCTCTCTGGTCCACTTTCCTAGGGCTGCTGATCTGCCACCTGAGAAGGGCCTCCATCCTCCTCAGGCCCTACCTCCACCCCACACCATGTTGCCATTTGTCAGCTGCTAATCGTTCATTAACCTCCCAGAAGCCAGGACCTCGCCTTTATTTGCGAAGGTGGTTCACTGGGTCCCTCTTTAATAAAATTACAACTTTAGGAAACAAATCATTTATATCAAATACAACCCCATGGCTTCCTCTTATGTTAATCATTTCAGGCAGGTGTGATTAGGTAATTCAATCACTGGGCTACAGAAAATTGCCACTGAATTAATGAGGAGTGAACTCAAATTCTGAATAAGAGATTTTCTGAATAGATGGCTCTGAATGAAAAACCAGGAGCCAAGCCTATAATCACAGCAGATGACAACAATACAAAACTACATATTAAACGCAGTCCTAGCTTCCATCTATTCTCAGTCCGCAAATTCTTTTGGAGCCAAGAGAACATATTGCGACCACCACCAACAGCCTTCCACGTTTACTGCTTCCCTAATATTTCCTTAACACTTTTTTCAGGTGAACTGAATAAATTCTGAATTTATGAAATGCTCTCACCTCAACTTAGAATAAACCTTAATTTTTCCCCAAAGCTAGTGTGTTCTTCAAAAGAGCACCTTCCATAAACAACAAACCAGTGGTTGCCAGTAGGGAGAGAGGAGCAGGGAAAGGCAATATAGAGATAGGAGATTAAGAGTTACAAACTTCTAGGTAGAAAGTAAAGTTCAAGGTTATATTGTGCAACACGGGGAATATAGCCTGTATTTTATAACAATAAACAGTGTATAAACTTTAAAATTGTGTATCAATATACTGTCCCCCTGTAACACATAATATCGTACAGCAACTATTGTTATCTAGTCACTAAGTTGTGTCCTACTCTTTTGCAACCCCATGGACTATAGCATGCCAGGCTCCTCTCTCCATGGGATTTTCCAGGCAAGAATCCTGGAGTGGGTTGCTATTTCCTCCTCCAGAGGATCTTCCTGACTGAGGGATTGGACGTGTGTCTTCTGCACTGCAGGCGGATTCTTTACTGCTGAGCCACCAGGGAAGCCCACAACAGCTACACTTCGATTTAAAAAATGAAAAGAAAAACAGCATCTTTGCCCATAGCCCCATTCAGACATTAACCTCATCTTCTCTGGCCTCCTCCCCGCCCCATCTGCATCCAGCCTCCCTCCCCTCCAGGACACTCTTCTCAGAGCTGCCAGGTGCTCCTCCCTAAACGCAAATCTGGCCACAACATATTCCCATGGCTCATCCTCCACTCATTTTCACCATCCTCCTCTTCTTAGCACGTTACGTGAGACTTCATAACCAGGCCCCTGGTTAACTTTCCAGCTTCTTCTCCTATGTTCCCTATAGGAACACATCCTGAATTCCAGCACCCAAGTTCTCATCATTTCTGAAAGTTCTATGCTCTCTCATGGCAACACGCTGTTTCTCCCATCAGAGCACCTCCTCCAAGCTATTTCTCACCTTTTACAATTTATCTTGAATGGTGCCACCTCCTCAGGCCCTCTCTGATCCAGTCCTAGACTGAATTAAGTGCCCTCCCCCCATGCTTCCTTAGCACCTGGAGGCACAGCTCAGTGAACATGGCATCACAATAAGAGTTAAAAGCACAAGTCTGTCTCTCCAACTAGACCTACATCTTGACTCCACAGTGTTTAACCTTGCATTTTCAAGGTGGGGCATATAGTAGATACATAATAAATATTTGGTGAATGAATGAACCAGTGATAAATGACATCATGGCCGAATAAATGAATGAACCCAGTGACACGATTTATATGAGTTCTAGAAGCCACACTTCCATTTACCAACTCTGGGCAGAAGTGTTTGAAAAGTTTATTTTTGTAATCTGAAATTCAGTCAGTGAAGACTTGGCCCAGAACGAGTGAGTTTCCCTACAGCGAGTGATACCATCACAACTTCATCCTCCCACTCTTCAGTAAATATCTGAAAAAAAGAGACTCCGTGGTGTGGATAGGACGCCTCCCCGTGGCAGGACACCACTGTCAGGACGAACCATGTGGTCACCCACGTCGCCTTCTTTGGGCCCAGGCTTCCAGCCCCCACAGGAAATCTCCTGGCTCTGAACTCTGCATTTGCTTTCACAGAGCTATGGTCGCCTGGCATTTATCAAGCTGTGCTTCATCAGAGATTTAATCAGGTTTGAGTTTTTAACAACGTGCTCGTCATGCTCGCTTAACTTAAAAGCAAGCCTGTTCAGAGCATTAGTCAGTCCTATTCACTCAGTCTAGTAGTTTTGGCATTTAAAACTTTAGAATTTTTCATCAAGGGACACTGCATGTTTTTTTACCAAGCATTTCTTATAAACTTCTCAGGCTGGTTCCCTGGTTGGAATACCCCAGCCTTAGGGATGAGATTGCCATGAAGGAAGTATCTGTCCGTTCGTTTCCTATGATGCCATGATGAATGACATCAGACTTGGAAGCTTAAAACAGTACATGTTTATTATATTATGGTTCTGTTGGTCAGAAGTCTGACATGGGTTTTATTGGGCTAAAATCGAAGAGGCAGCAGAGTTGTATTCCTTTTGGAGGTTTGAGGAGAGAATATGTTTCCTTGTTTTTTCCACCTCCTAGAGGCTGCCCACACCCCGTGGTTCACGCTCCCTCCCTCCATCTTCTAAGGCAGCCATAACTGGTGGAGTCCTTCTCATATCATATCCCTCTGGCTTCCTCTTCAGCTTCCCTCTTCCACTTTTACAGACCCTCATGATAATACTAGGCTCATCTTGCAAGTCCAGGATAATCTCCCTGTTTTAAGGACAGTTCATCAGCAACCTTCCCTTCGTCTGTAACCTTAATTTCCCTTTGCTATATAAAGTAACATATACAGAGATTCCAAGGATTCAGGCATGATATCTTTGGGGTATGGGGTGGGGAGGGCTGTCATACTGCCTGCTACACTTATATGGCTCTGGACCTCTGGAAATTATCTTTTATATAATTGTGTGAATCCAGTGTGAACTTCCCACCAAGAGCATTGGTGTCACCTGAAAACTAGTTAGAAATGCAGACTCACAAGCCCTATCCTGAGACCTTCAGAATAATAATCTACATTTTTCACCAACTCCCAGGGGAATATATAGCTTATTTATACTGAGAGGCATCACTCCAGAAGTTCCCTTTGTGGCCTAGAGAGGTACTTGGACTTGATGTTGGACAGACAGTTGGTTTTATCTGCAACCATGTATGTAATTATAGAGGAATCTTGAGGAGCCCATTAAGAACTCCCCTTCCCTGTTAGAACTCTGAATGAACAGAGACATAAGACATAAAAGTGGGGCCAGATGGGAGCCAAGACAGCACATTGGTAAGCCAGAATCTGGTCATAGAGTTTTACCTGCAGATAGAGCATAGACTCTCACAATGAGGAGAATTTCCCACCCCATCGCGTCTGCACTAGACTGGGGAGGGTCTCCCTTACCACAGCCCCTGTTGCAGGGGCAGAGCCTATGTAGGAGGATCTCCAGCAAGGAGCAGGCATCTGAGAGCACATGCTCTCTGCAGGCAGGCCAGCTCCCCCCAGAAAATAAAAAGCAATAAGCTGGGCTACACATGTCTGTTTTCTCCTCCCAAACACTCAGCATCCAGCTAGGTCACCAGTGAGTAAGGGGCTAATGATTAGATAGAAGTGTTCCAGCCAGTAGAGCTGCCCCCACATGGAAGGAAACATTAGAAGAGAGACTCAGTATTCCCCATAATAAATAATGCCTATGTCACAGGGTCATTGTGAGGAAAGTGCTATAGCATATGTAGTACCACGCAGTACATCACAGTTCAGTTACAAGGAGCATCATGTTATCCCACAGTTTCACAACCTGGTAACCCAGCAGAATGGGCTAATGATCTGTTACAAAATGTAGATTCTTGGATCTCACCCTAGAGGACCAGATTCAACAGGTATAAATAATGTGGGGCTTGGGAGTCACAAACCTGGAATTCTGACCCCACATAAGTAAGAAAAGCTTTCAGTCACTTAGACAGGGCTCTACCTAAACCAGAGAGAATAAGTATAGGCAAGACCATTTTGGTTATGGGTTACAGAAACCAACTTGAGCTGACTTACCCAGAAGAGGGAATGTGTCTCAGGACCATGGTATCTTATTGAGCTCAAGAGAAAAAGGCCCCAGGAACTAGACACCTTCAGGCACCTGGTAGTGCTCTCCCTCCCTCCCTCATTTCTGCTTCTCTCTATGACAAATGCCATCTTCTCTCTGTGTTTGTGCGTATGTATGAGGTAAGCAGAAGACAGACTCTCCACAACTCTTCAAAGTTCTTTGTCCCTGGACACTGCAGAGCGATTGGCTCTCTTTTTAGTCCCAGCGCTAAATCCCTAGGGGAGAGAATCTGACTGACTCAAGTGAGGTCAGCTACCCCCACTGGGTACAGCAGCTTGAAATCTTAGGGTCCTCCTCTCCATTTTTGTAGGGATACTTTGGAGGGAGGGCAATTCTCAGACAGATGAAGTCATTGCAAGCTTGGTAGATACCTAATAGAATCTACAGAAAGCTGCTATCCCATGTCTTTACGTTTTTTTATTTGCAGTCCCTCAATAATCCCTCCCTCCAAATACTGGGTTAGCCAAGAGGTTTGTTCACTTTTTCTATAAGATCTTATAGGAAAAACTTGAACAAACTTTTTGGTCGACCCAATAAAAAAATAGAAAACCTTGTGACTTCGGGTGTCGGATAATTTTTTTAATAATATTTTGAATTTATATTTAGAGTCAACCTCACTGAAATATCGGTACTAGTGAAACCCACCAGGGCTTCACTGGTGGCTCAGATGGTAAAGAATCTCTGCCTGCAATGCAAGAGACCCAGGTTCGATCCCTGGGTTGGAAAGATCCCCTGGAGAAGGGAATGGCTACCCATTCCAGTATTCTTGCCTGGAGAATTCATGGACAGAGGAGCCTAGTGGGCTACAGTCCATGGGGTTACAAAGAGTCAGACTTGACTGAGTGACTAACACCTTCACTTCCATTGAAATCCTCAGGATGATGACTCCCCTCTTACTGGAAATGGTCAGAGATCTTAACTCCTTTGGAGAGGATGCTTCTCATTCTAAGTGAGTCCACTTCCACAGATAGTTCAGAGCTCTTCCTCAAGTTCCCTTCTGGTGAAGAGGGTTCTTCTCCCAGAAGACCTTTTCTAGGAGTGACTGCCAGATCCACTTATTTGTCGTTATTGCCTATGAACATGTCTACCTACCAGAACACAAAATCTTCAGTGTCATGATTTCATCTTCTTTATCCTCTATCTGTAGAGCCTATTACAGCACCTGGCTCAGAGTTACTACTCAATATGTCTTTATTGACTTTAGGAATGAATGAGATCATCATTCTTCAAAGAGTGACATAAAAATATCATACTTAAAGAGATATCAACATATGCCAGGAAATGATGCCAGGAGACAGCTCCAAAAGTCAGGTTTGCTGTGCTCTTCTGGGAGGAGAGTTCATGATCATGTCAATGGGGGTTTTGAGGAAGGAAAGGGAAACTGTCAGAGAATTGTGTGAGAAGCAGGCCCAGGAGACAGGGCTGGTGGCCCCACTGTTCCCAAAGCAAGTTCTCCCGCAGTCCTCCTTTCCCTTAGGAGAAAGGCACCTTCTTCTCCTTCTAAGGGCATGGCCTTCCTACTCTGTGTCAGTGTATTCAAATCCATACCCTTCACTCCAAGATGTGCTTGAGTCATGAGAACAAGAAGTGTTACTTCTCAGAAGTGCCACCTGGCAGCTGTTGTAGGGTCACCACAGGGAGAAGCGTGTAGGTACCCCTCATGAATGTTTACTTGAATTGCAGTTTAAAAAATCCTTAGACTTCAGATCCATCATTCTGCTATGAAATCAATATTACAGGCTTCAAATATCTATATCATGACAGTGTAGTTTATTCAAAAAATGTGTTTTCCTACATGTTCTAACTTCTAAAGTAATTAAAAAAAATAGCTTTGGCATGACATACATGAAAATGCAATGTAATGAAATGGCATTTTATGAATTTAAATTGAAGCAAATATTTGTAATGCTTTATTTAAATTAATTTTCTCTGTGTGCTCTGTTTTGAGAGCAGACGAGCTTTGCCACATCATATGTCTACTGTCCTGGGCTCTGAGACTTGCTGGTGAAGAAACAGAAGTTGTGGAACCCAAGGGGACCCAATTCTAAGGGTCCCACAGGCCCACACTCTGGTTCCACTGGCACTAAAAATTGGCTGGGTTTGGGTAGGAAGTTGTTTTAACAAAACTCTCATAGTCACGCTTTAATTTTTTTTAAAGACTTACTTATTTGATTTATTTTCTCTTTTGGCTGTGGTGGGTCTTTGCTGCTGTGCCCAGGCTCTCTCTAGTTGTGGCAGGCTGGGGTTACTCTTTGTCACAGTGCACAGGCTTCTTACTGTGGTGGCTTCTCTTGTTGTAGAGCACAGGCTCTAGGCACACAGGCGTCAGTAGTTGTGGCACTTGGGCTTATGCTCAGCAGCATGCAGAAGGCAATGGCACCCCACTCCAGTATTCTTGCCTGGAAAATCCCATGGAGGAAGGAGCCTGGTGGGCTACAGTCCATGGGGTCGCTAAGAGTCGGACATGACTGAGCGACTTCACTTTCACTTTTCCCTTTCATGCATTGGAGAAGGAAATGGCAACCCACTCCAGTGTTCTTGCCTGGAGAATCCCAGGGATGGGGGAGCCTGCTGGGCTGCCATCTACGGGATCGCACAGAGTCGGACACGACTAAAGCGACTTAGCAGCAGCAGCTCAGCAGCTTGCAAGATCTTCCCAGACCAGGAATTGAGCCAGCATCCCCCGCATTGCAAGGCAGATTCTTAATCACTGGACCACCGGGGAAGCTCATACGTTTGCTCTTGCAAAGCAAGGGTGAGATATTCATCTCCACCCTGGCGACATTTTTGCCATAGAAAGTTACTTTTGGTAATCCTAAATCAGTCTCAAAGTTCATTCTATATAAATTCTAAGCTGAACAATTTTTTGAGTGCATTGTAAACACCATCCCTTCCTAAACTTTCGAGAAAAACAGTCTTCTTGTTCTCAGATGCTAATACTAACAGTTCAGAGGGGAAACTCAGTCATAGATATGTTTATTAAGTTATTATCTGGCCATTGATGAAAAAGCATGGCAACCCCTAGATTTATAGAATAAATGACTTGGAATGACCAAATAATATTAGTTTTAATTTGGAGTCCTAGATATTAAACCAATTTCCTCTTTTTACAGCTTCCTGGATCAGTAATTTGTAGATCCAATTAAGAGTTTCCCATCAGTTTATAGTTATAGAAACTGTATGTGACTACAGTTATTGTTTGCTTTCTATGATCACTAACCTGGCACAATGACCTCTATGCCAGAATGGGGATTTGGTGATGTGGATGACCACCATGGGCAGGTCACAGTCATCACAGGACAGATGTTGTGAACTGGTGATGGATCATGACCAAAAATAATAATATCTGACTTGCATTTGTGGGTGGTAACTTGTATCTTTTTATTTTTTTGTGATAAAGGTCTTCAAAGTTGTTAGGATCAAGTGCATTTTGGAGATGAGGATACAATTTATAGATAAAATAAAGAAAGTGGACTTAGGGGAGAAAAACTAAACACATTTTTGAAAGAAATTTCACACATATGTGCACACACATCATAGAGCTTGTGTCCCTTATTTGGAAAGCTTTAATTCCATTCACAAGAAAAATTAGAAAATTTAAAAATGCAGTATAAGATGGGCCCTGATCCAGGGATCTCTACGTTGAACAAGCATCCATTCTTTGTCGGTCAGAGCTTTGTCAAGCCAACATTAGACAGGGTGAATTATTTGCTCTTTCAGGTTACTATTGGGCCAAGTCATTGAATCAACTGGAAAAGATCCCTTTTTAAAGCTTGCCCTCTGTGCCCACCATTTTCTTACTCCCAGAGTCAGTCAGCAGAGGTGAGGCAGTGTGGAGGTACCATGAACAGGCTTTTGAAAATGGGAGTGATGGGGGCAGAAGTTCTTTAAGTGGCCAGGAAACCTTGAAATAACAAAAAGGAGATAAGAGCCAACAAAATCAAGAGGTAGGAGAAAAACTGAAAGCAAAAGAATACTGTGGATTACATTTTTCTCAAAGATAACCTGGGAACAAGCTTTATCGTCCGAAGACCATTTCCTCTTCCATCCAGGAATTAAAAAAGTGAAAAGGATCAGTTCTACAGCAAAGTTCAGCTTAAGTAAACGTACTAGGTAATTGAAAAAAGCTTTCAGGTGTTTGGTTAACTTTTTTTTTTTTTTTTTTTTTTACTGTTGTCAAATAAAAACGGTACTAGTAGAAGAAAAAAATCATAGTTCCTATGCAAGGTCAAAGAAAACTAGATGTCAGGAAACAGAAATAACTGCTCCAACAAGTAATGGCTCCTGCCTTTCCAACAGAAAACAAGAAAAACTCTATGAAGTTAGTTCAATAAATACTCTGTGAAAAGTGTCTATTTACTTTAAAAGATACAGTCCCTACCTTTAAAGAATCTGTAATCTACTTCTGGATTGACTCATGTCATTAGGAAACAATATAAGATGATTTCTCCTCAAGGACTCACCAAAATGATGCTGTAGGAATTAGAAGGGAGAGATATGAGGGAGCATTTGGAACACGTAAACACTGTTAGTTATCTATTGCTGATAACAGGTTACCCCAAATGTAGGGACTGAACACAAGAATCATTTACTGCCTCATAGTTGCTGAGGGTCTGGAATCAGCTTAGTTCCTTGGTTTACATTCGGAACAAAGACTCTATAGTCTGCAGGCTTAAAGTATTCACTCTCTGAACCTTTACAGAAAAGTTTTGCAGAGCCCTGCTCTAGATGAGTAATTCTCAAAATGTATGTGCCTATGAATCATCACAGGCTTCCCTAGTGGTTCAGGCAGTAAAGAATCTGCCTGCAATTCAGGAGATCTAGGTTTGACCCCTGGGTTGGGAAGATGCCTTGGAGAAGGGCATGACAACCCATTCTAGTATTCTTGCTTGGAAAATTCTGTGGACAGAGGAGCCTGGCGGGCTACAGTCTATGGGGTCGCAAAGAGTTGGACACGACAGAGTGACTAATACACACATGAATCATCAGGAGATCTTGTTAAAATGTGGTTTCTGATTCAAAATGTGGTTTCAGAGTGGGGCTTGGGGTTCTGCATTTCTAACAAGCTCCCAGGTGATGCTGATGCTAACCACAGAGCACACTTTGAATAGCAAAGCTTATGAACCTTGAGAGATGAGAAGGTTTTGGGTAGGTAGGAGGACCTTCCAACTAGGGGGAAATGGCATGAGAAAAGATGAGAAAAGATGAGAAAGGAAAAAGGCATGACTTTGGGGATACGAATAAGATTGGGCTATCTGGAACAGAGCCATATATTCCCTGTGAAGAGAATGTAACGAGAGTAACACTTAGCCTTGAGGCAATGGAGAAAACAATATAGTTTTAGCTCTTCTTATTTCAAGATACAGAATCTTTTATTTAAAATAAAGGATCAGACTGTAATCAGTTGTTTATCCAACAAAAACACCAGAGTTGAAAAAGAAAAAGAAAGCTACATGGACATTTGTTGATCACCCACTTTGCGTCACTGATATGCTAGGTGCTGGGGATACAAAATGAATAGACGGTCCCTCCTTATCACCCAGGCTGATGATGGAGAGACAGGCAGACACATTAGAGGTGACACACTGTGATATGTATTTTAATAGAGGTACGGACCTAGTACTACAGGAAAACAAAGATAAGGAATTGGGTCTTGAAGGATGTGTAGAAGTTCATTATGCTGGGTAGATGGAGAAAACATTTGAGATTAAGGAACAGTATAGAGACAAGAAAGGGCAAGGACTAGGTAGAGGTTGTACAGGCCTGAGGCATGGGATGTGTATAAGTGGGGGGACAAAAGGGGACCAACAAGGAAAAGGTAGGGGGCAGACATGAGGCTGGACAGACAGGCGGAGAAAGACTGTCAATGACCTCAGATACCGTAGGAAGACTCTCAGATTCCATTAGGTGCTGATGTACGATAACTCACCTAGCCTTCCTGGCACATAGCAGTGCTCAGATACCACCAGCTGTGGTTCTGTTTTAGAAAGTCTGGTGGCAATGTGGAGGACGTCATATCTGAGAAAACAAAGAATGAGGATAACCGTTCATCTGGCCTGCAGGTGAATTAAATTTCAGAATCCTTGAAAGCAGGGTTCCCAGGCAACCCCACGGAAGCTCCTCTGACACTTGGACACAAGGACATCAGTCTAGCATGTCCATCCTCATTGGCTTGTATTCCCACACGCCAGCCCTAGCCTCTCTCAATAGGGCACCCCTGCCACTGCAGAGGAGGACACTGCTCAGCTAACGTGGCTGTCCTTGTCCACGGAGCCCTAGGGAGGTCTTTGCCGGCACAGAGTAGTGGATCTACATGGAGACTTTACATTTATCCCATTCAGACTTGGTTCCAACCCCGTTAGTACCATGAGGGTCCTATGGGCTACACATACCCCATCTTGGACACATACACCCCTGACATGTTGTGATGATTTGCTGACTTGTCTGTCTCCTTCTCAGACAGGTCCACATTTCCTTAAGCTTCCCAAGGTCAGAGACTATGTTTCATTCATTCCCTTTGGCACCTAACCCAGTCCTGGGTAGAGTGGGCAATTGGAAAATCTGCATTAAATGAGCAAGAGAATGACAATGGGGCTGATGATATTTCCTAGTTCATTGCTTGTCATGAGGATTGCATTGGTTTGCCAGGCCTGCCATAACAAGTGACCACACCTTGGATGGCTTGAACGATAGAACTCTATTTCCTCACACTTTGGAAAGCTGGAGGTCCAAGATCAAGGTATTGTCAGGGCTGGTGTTCTCAGAAGCTCCTCTCCTTGGCTTGCAGACAGCCACATTCTCACTGTCTCTTGCGGTCTTCTCTATGTCCACATGCACTCCTGGTGTCTTGTGTGCATCCTTATATCCTTTCCTTGTAAGGACACCAGTCAGATTAGATTAGGATCCACCCCAATGGCCTCATTTTAACTTAGTTAGCTCTTTAATGGCCAATTCTCCAAATACAGTCACTTTCTGAGGTACTGGGTCTTAGGGCTTCAACCTACAAATTTGAAGGTGAGGACACAATTCAGTCCATACCAGGATTAAACGAGCTAATACAAGTAGTTAGAACGTTGCCTAGAATAGAACGCCACCAAAGTGCTCAGGGTCACCATCTATGGTTTGGAAGGAACATGGAGAAAACAATCCTGGTGTGGATGTGCTAAATTTTCTGCTGACTGCAAATGACAAGCAGAGGCAGCGAGGGAACGCGAGGTGTGGTGGGGATGGCGGGGCAGTGGGGCGGGGCTGGCGGTGACACTGGTATTAGTCAGCGGGGGGCCCCTGAAACAGAACACCACACTCTGCGCGGCTTCAACACAGAGATTTATCTTCTCACTGTCCTGCAGGCCGGAGCTCCAAGATCGAGATGTCAGCAGGGTTGATTCTTTCTGGGGAGTCGGAGGAAAGGGTCTGCTCCAGGCCTCTCTCCTCGGCTTACACATGGCGATTTTCTCCCTGGGTCTTCATACTGTCTTCCTTTGTACAAGTCTGTGTCCTAATCTCTTCTTCTTATAAGGACACCAGCCATATTGGATTAGGGCCCAGCCCCTGACCTCACTTTAGTTTCCTCATTTGGCTTCTCCAATGGCTCAGCAGTAAAGAATCTGGCTGCAATGCAGGAGATGCGGGTTTGATCCCTGAGTTGGGATGATCTCCTGGAGGAGGGCATGGCAACCCACTCCAGTATTCTTGCCTGAAGAATTCCATGGACAGTGGAGCCTGGCTGGCAATGGTCCATGGGGTTGCAAAGAGTTGGACACGACTGAAGTGACTGAGCGTGCACCCTGACCTCGTTTTAATTTAGTCATTTCTTTGAAGACCTTATCTCCAACGACAGTCACATACTGAGGTGCCGGGCTGTGAACTTCAATGCACCCCCTCCATATGAACTCCCGGAAGGACACAGATCAGTCCCCACAACGCTGACAGCTTCAGAGAAGCTTGAAAACTCCCCTGACAGAAACTTCTCCTTTCTGAGGGGTGGGAGTCTCCAGGTCAACCTGGTTGGAGGGAGTAGGGCCTGACCCCACAGGACCTGGGGGTCCACTGTCTGGGTCCACGCTGCACTCTCTCTCTAGATCCTGAACAGACTTGCAGACCAGCAACCAAGGCCAGAGCCAGTGCTCAAACTCAGAGTGAGGGGTGAGTGAGCACTGGAGTCACAGCAGAGGGGCCAGCAGGTAGGATCAGAAGCTGCAAGACGGTGGCAGCTGTATACAATGTTGATTCCGGTGAGCTGTGTTCACTGCAGACCTGAGCTGAGTCCGCTTGGTTGAACAAGTTATCCACTCTCTTGAAGCCTCAGTGCCTGCATCTATAAAACAGGTATCAGCAGCACCTACTTTAGTAATGGAAGAGATAAAGAGGTGATGCATGCACAGTATCTAGCACAGGGCCTGTTAAAGGGCCAGTTATGCAACACTGGTCAAATAATCACAGCCATAATCACAATAATAATAATATGAGATGTTAAAGACACCTGTTGAATCACCAACCCAAGGGAGATTTTTAACCCCAGCAAGTGAGATCCCCTTCAAACCCCAAAGTCTTCCAGGACCAGCCTCACCCTGGGCAAAGCAAGCATGAAGGTTTAAAGAGTTGCTGGGCATCAGCCCTCTCAGTACATCCTACCTCTGGCCCATCACAGCATTGGCCATTAGGGCTACACCTTAGGATAAGGCTGTTTTGAAACTAGAAGCCCCTTGTCAACTTGGCACTCTGACACACCATCCAGAAGGGCACTCTGCACGGGCCCAATTCTACCTGGTTCCGATTTCCAGTATGCCTTTCATCATGCATGAGACTATAGCAAATGGCAGGCATCGCTAAAAATTTCTGCCTCCTCCTTCCTTCTCATCTCCTCCCTCCTCCTAGGATCTGTTACAGGAATTTTATTCCCCTTAATTTGCTCTCTGCAAATTGCTCGGCTTGAAGACTGTTATTCCAGGGCTCTGTGAACGGAGCGTCATGAGACCTCGGCCCACTCGCTCTGCATGCTGGCAGGCGTTCCACTGGGGGAGAGCTGCCCTCGCAGGAGGGAAGCCAGGGCATGCCTGCCCTGGGCCCACACGTACCCCGTGAAACACACAGCACGGCTCCTCGTCTGTACAGGGATTTACAGTTTCCAGAACACAGTCATCCCTGTCAGCTCATTTACATAAATACCACAGAAGAAGACAGAATACCTTTCATCTGTACAGCTCTTTTTCCATTTACCAAGTGCTCTCATATATATTACCTAATTTATAGATAATGTATGGTAATATAATACTCTAGGAATATATTGACTCCTTCCATACAAACAGAGCTATTACGATCCATTATAGAGAAAGAGCATGGGCGGGCCAGTTCCTTATACACTGAGTGCTATAGGCATAAGCCCTGTGCTTGGTTGGGATCCATCCTTGTGGCCCATACTGTTGGAAGGCAGCCTGCTGATGCCCCTTGAGCTGTCTCTTCTCCTCTTGGAGAGCCATCCATTTCTTCAGCCATGGGCCCAGTGTCTCTGTCCAGGGCTCTGGTCTCCCAGTCATCCTGAGCAAAATGACTGAGCCTGCTTATAAGGG
Organism: Okapia johnstoni; assembly: GCA_024291935.2. NCBI lineage: Eukaryota > Metazoa > Chordata > Mammalia > Artiodactyla > Giraffidae > Okapia > Okapia johnstoni. Next base: position 22,645,903 of record CM044322.1, read on the forward strand.
CCCCGTGTCCACTTGTGCACAGCTGTGGTGGGTCACCCTGCTCTCTCTAACCCTGTCAGGTGGTCACTCTACCCCATGGACCTGAAGTGGGATGACTCATCCAGTAAGTAGGTCCAGTAGGTCCAATAAATCCTGTAGCCTCGGTAATCTTCATCAAGGGCATCTCTGATCATGTCTTCCATTCCCCTCTTTTACCCTCTGCCACCCTCAACTCTTCCAAGTCTTTGCCAGCATTTGTTATCTCCTGTCATTTTGGTAATAGCCATTCTAAAAGATGTGAGGTGATACCTCATCATGGTGGTTTTGATTTGTGTTTCCCTGATGATCGGTGATGCAGAACACCTGTTGTGCTAACTCTCATCTGTGACTTTGGGCTTCCCTGGTAGCTCAGCTGGTAACGAATCTGCCTGCAATGCAGGAGACCGTGGTTCCACTCCTGGGTTGGGAAGATTCCCTGGAGAAAGGACAGGCTACCCACTCCAGTATTCTTGGGCTTCCCTGGTGGCTCAGATGGTAAAGAATCCGCCTGCAATGTGAGAGACCTGGGTTTGATCCCTGGGTTAGGAAAATCCTCTGGAGAAGGGCATGGCAACCCACTCCAGTATTCTTGCCTGGAGAATCTCCATGAACTGAGGAGCCTGGCAGGCTACAATCCATAGGGGTTGCAAAGAGTTGGACACAACTGAGAGACTAAGCACAGCACATCTGTGGCTTTAGATTAGTCTTCCCAAAAAAGTCTCTGAACCAGGGAGTAAATTGCCTGGGAGTAAGGGCGGGGAAGTTGCATGGGGAAGGTTCACCAGGGAGAACTCTTGGGAAGTAGATCTAGCAGGGGGTGAAGATGACAGGCTTGAGCAGTGGGAGCAGGTGACTGACAATGTGGTTCTAACTGAGACCTCAGTCAACCCTCCTGGGAGCTCTGAAGCTGGGGTGACTCCTGAGAGTTGTCCCAAGTTGAGGCCAGGCCTTTTTATCCCTGCAGAAGTCTAACAGGATCCCTTGGGTATGGAAGTTCCCTGGGGCCCAGGGCAATTCTCGGTGAGGGACACAAGTGTGAGCCTTCAGCAACCAATACTCCCAGTGTGGGGGTTCAATGTGTCTGCCCTGAAGAGGGATATCTGAACTGCTGCTGCTGCTGCTAAGTCGCTTCAGTCGTGTCCGACTCTGTGAGACCCCATAGATGGCAGCCCACCAGGCTCCGCCGTCCCTAGGATTCTCCAGGCAAGAATACTGGAGTGGGTTGCCATTTCCTTCTCCAGTGCATGGAAGGGAAAGTGAAAGTAAAGTCGCTCAGTCGTGTCCGAGTTGTAGCAACCCCATCGACTGTATCTACCAGGCTCCTCCGTCCATGGGATTTTCCAGGCAAGAGTAGTGGAGTGGGGTGCCATTGCCTTCTCCGGGATATCTGAACAGGGCATCCCAAAATTCCCTATACCAGCAGTTCCCAGTGTGCATTGCACCAGAGGATGGGGACGTTGAAGGCCACTTTAGAACCCTGCCTAGTACACTGGAACACAAGCTATCTCCAGCCTGCCTGGCCCTGCTTTTCTTCCTTGCCCATCAGGACTGGACAACTATTTCTTTGCCAAGACCTCATTTAACTGGCAGCACAATTGCTAAAAGGGGAAAGCAAGGCAAAGGGCTAGACAGCCTTCTGTCCCATGCCTCTTCTGTCCAACTCCTTTGAACAGGGCGACTCCCCTTCTGCGCTGTGGTCTTAATCAGGCTTTTCTAGGCCATGTTGCCTTCCTTGCCCTGCTGTCTCTCTGCATGGAACCCTCTTTTCCTAATTTATTTTCAGCCCTGAAGCTGATCTCAGAGGCAGCATCTGGTTCTGGTTTTAAAACAAACTCTGGCAGAGAAGCATAGAAGTCAAATGCGTGCTTGTCCCCAAGGTCACCTGGCAACAGCACAGCCTTGGTTCTCTCCTGCCTCCTCCCAGAATCCTTTGTTGTCAACACACAACTTCAATTCATCTGGGTCTATTACAGGTTCCCGGGCTTATGGAATCTACAGCTAGGTCAGGGCCACTGGGCTTCGGAGGCCCTCTCAACTCCAGATCAACTCAGAAATTCTACATCCATCTCAAGAAAACAGAAACAGAAAAGGAGAAAGTGACTTGTGAGGCTTGAGCTCTACTTTTCAGCTGTCTCTCTGGCAAGTGAAAAACCTGCCTGCAACTCCTTGGGCTCAACATTCCATGTCCAGAAACCCAAGTGACTGGTGTGTCTCAAAAACTAAAGTGCCCCCCCACCCCAATCCTCAAGGAAGTATTGATTCCTTCATGTTGCCCCCATGTTGAGAACCCAGCCTTTGAGCTCCACCAGGGCTGTTGTTCTGACTTTGCTGTTGTTCCCATTTGGTTCAAGTCTCAGTAAAATTGAGGCTATCATGGAGCAAACATCATCACCATGTGGGGGGCAGGAGAGAAACGTGGTGAGTCATTTGTGCAGTCAAACTTCTCTGCAGATGGTAGAAAAGGCTCTGGTTGCCTCATGGTGACCATGACCATAGGTATTATGTATTTTCTGGGATGCTTTCACTTTCAGTCATTCTTTTGTGTTGTACCATAATTTGTGTTTGTCGAACCAATTCAACCTTAGTTCTAAAAATACTGTCACAGGGACTTCTCTGGTGGTCCAGTGGCTAAGACTCTGTGCTCCCAGGGCAGGGGGCCCAGGTTTGATCCCTGATCAGGGAACTAGATCCTACATGCCACAACTAAGAATTCACATGCTATTAAAAAAAAAATAAAAAAAGGTTCCCATATGCTGCACCTAAGACCTGGTACATCCAAAAATAAATACATAATTTTAAGAAATAAATAAAAATATGGTCACAGTAGCTTTGTAGTAAATTGGCTGGGGGTAAGGGTGGAGAGTGGAAGTAAGAGGTGGGAAGTAAGATAGGCATGCTTACAAAAAAAAATGTGGGTTCCTCCTTCACCCTAGCTCCACATCTTTATCCCCCCACTTGCAAAGGACTCTGAGGGCACATTAACCAGGACACTGAAGCCGTCTGACGGAGGAAGAGGAAACACTTGGATTAACCAGTTGTGGGGGAGAGAGATTAGTTGACTAGCTTATTTCTCCCCAGAAGAGCCTGGCATGGAGGAAGCCCCTCAGAGCACGGGCCGTGGGGATGTGAGCAAAGCCAACCACGCCAACTGAGACTAGGGCTGGGCTTGAGTGTTCCCAGAGGGAGGGTATGAAGGGAGGCAAACCGGGACATCAAATACAAAACAGACTAAGTTTTAACATCAGCTAGGGGAACAGCAACTTAGCAGCAGTAGCAGCAGCAGCAGGGGAACAGAAGAAACACAGGAGACAGGCCAGGGATCAGGGAGACGATGGGTCAGCATCACCCCTTCAGCTTCCATGGTCCCGCCAGGGACAGCAGGCCTCCACCAACCTGCATTTACAAGTATAGCTCTCAGAGGTATGCCAGACCCCTATTAACCACCCCAAAATGTCAGTTATTGTTACCATAATTATTATTACTACTCATGAGACATGCTTTTCTTTGCTATTTTTAATTGGAGGGGAGGACAGTGTCATTTCCCATTTCTACTCCAGTGAAATATTTTTCTGCCTCTTCTGTATATATTTGGAAAGGAAAAATCAGACCCCCCCTCAAATGAAAAAAAATACAGAAATGAAACCTGTGCTTGGAGAGATCCTACACAGTTCAAACCTCCAAGGAGCCAGAGTCCTAGGGATGGGCCTAGCACAATATTGGCTCTTTGTTCCTGGTTTGTGTTTCCTCTGCTGTTGTTTTTCTTTTCAGTTATGATCAAATGACCTTGTTGTATAAAGTGTGGCTCAAATAGAGCAATGGAAGGTTGGGCAAACAGAGTTTAATGTTGTAATCAAATGCAACCTATGACCACGTTCTTACAGCCCATATTATTGATAGATGCTGCTGCTCAGAGTTATAGATGCTGCATGATCACTGGTTTCACCAGATAGGCAGTGAACTTAGGTTACTACTCAGAGGATGAGTTGATGTAGCTGGGATTTCAATCCCTTCCTCCCACACTCTGCTGGCCCACCAGCATCTATACATTCCCTCCATGGTTATTTCTCTGAGACCATCTCCCTTCTCTACCTACATGCAAATGAGGACATGCAACTTCTCTGCCTTAATGAGGGAGAAAAACTTAAGAAGGACTGAATAGGATACATAAGTCAAGGTGACATGAGCTGCTGAAACAGACACCCCACAATAGAAGTCTATTTCATACTCTCTTAGCAGCCAATTCCTCATCAGGGGAAAGTTTTCCTCCTCGGGTGACTGAGGATCCTTCATCTCTCCCTTGGTTCTCAGGGTTCTCTGGACCCAGAGAGAGAAGACAGGGGAAAGACATACCTATGCACCCTCTTAGGCCTGGAAGCGACACATGTGACTCAGGCTCATATCCCATCATCGAGAACTCATCACGGATGAGAGAGAAGGAAAGGCAGCTGCTCCTCACAAGAGTTGTATACATTTTTGGTGGGTAATTGGCGTCTCTGTTGGGCTTCCCAGGTGGTGCTAGTGGTAAAGAACCTCCTGCCAATGCAGGAGGCATAAGAAATGCGGGTTCGATCCCTGGGTCAGGAAGATCCCCTGGAGGAGGGCATGACAACCCACTCTAGTATTCTTGCCTGGAGAATCCCCATGGACAGAGGAGCCTGGGGATCCAGAGACCATAGGGTCACAAAGAGTCGGACACGACTGAAGTGACTTAGGATGCATGCGTGGCATCTCTTTTACAAAGCATTTGGCAGGACTCAAGCAGGACCTGTCTGGTTTAAGCACTAGTGATTACTCCCTGACACAAGCACTGAGGATTCAGAGGGATGAGCTAACAGTATTGACCAGGAGCAGAGAACACATGTGAGTTCCAGAAGCATGTATTCTTACTCTTACATAAAGTGGAAGTCTGTTCCTCCATAAGACACGCCCCCTCCCGCCCATCAGCAGCAGCACCCTGAGGAAGCTGGATCCAGGTTTGGAACTTCGGTCTGTGCCCATTTGATCGTCCTTCACAGCAAAACCTTGCTAAGCAGATATTGGTTTATCCACGAGAACGCACAATTGGAAGCAATTTTTCCCCAGCTAACTGGATACCCTGTCATGCTTCAGTGGAAACATCAGATTATCTGAACTAGTTAATTCAAAATCCATTCTTCCTGGTCCCTTGCCTTTCAAATTAAAGACATTTGCTGAAACTGACGGTGAGAGAGAAGGTGAGCCAGCAAGCGGAGCAGTCCATGGTTCCGGGAGTTAGTGCCTTCAGCTCCCACAGGCCTGAAACGAGGTGAGGCAGAGGGAGAGGAGATGGAGGGCTGGCTGTCAAGTGTGTGGCCTGAAAATTTGACTTGAACCACTATTTTTTCCCCCTGAAGTTCTCTTGAAAGGAACCAAGGAGGAAAAGGAGAAAGCCTAGGCAGTGTGTAATTAGGGTCACAATTATGAAGTTGAGGGGAGGGAAGTCCTTCCTGTGGACTTGACTCTATTAGAGTTTCCTGAGCTTGATCAAGCTTGACCTGAAGTCCAAGAACTCGGCGAGGCAGCAGATTCTGTGGTTCCATTGCTTACCAGTGGGATAAATGCAGGCACTTTACTTAGCCCCTCTGTGCCTCAGTTTCCTTACATTTTAATGTCAGATAGTAACTTCCTGAAGGGACGTGGTAAGGATTAAATACATTACCCTTTATAAGATGTTTAGAGTGGCACCTAGAACACAGTAAGCCCTGTGCAGATGTGAATAAAATTTAAAAGCTTGGTGGAAACCTCTGTTCCCCTCTTAAATAGGAGACCTTGAGCCCCTTTGTTTAAACCCTGAGCCTCCGTTTCTTGTTGGTAAAACGAGGCTTGTTTCATGGCCTCACAGAAGCATCTCACAGGTGGTGAGATTAGTTGAGATGGTGCATGTGGACGTGCTTGACAGGCGCCTGGCACAGAACTGGCAGTTAATAAATGCTAAGTACTACCTCAGGCTGAGTGTTTAAAGTATTCCCAGATCCCAGCAAGACAGAACATGAGAGACGTCAGTAAACAGTGCCAGGGAAGCTCCTGCATACGGCAGCCCCGAGTCACCAAGAAGAGTCTGTGCCAGCCAGCTCTTTAATTTTTCCTTATTTCACAGAATAAGGAGCCATGTGCACGCTGAGCTCCCACCCAGGTTGTTAGAGAGACATACGCAGCACATCCACACAGATTGGCAGGGTGGGAAAACAAGGAAAAGTGAGGGACTACCTGGTGAAAGGTATTTAAATAAGTGAGATGGATCTGGCTCCAGCAGACTCAGTGGCAAATAGACCAGAGAATTAAAACAGTACAGAGACACAGGAATCTGTGAGTCAGGCACTTACAAAATAAGAGTGATGAGCCTTTCTAGTTTAATAAGAGGAAAAATACAAGAACATGAAGTTCTCCATGTAGAAAAACAATGAAAGGACTTCCTGAAATCAACTCCCAAATGCCTTGAGAGGGTAGGATGTTAGATACCAGCCAGCATCCTATCAATCAACCCTCTACTCTCCCCGAAATATAATCCAGTGTCTCTCTGTGGTACATCGATGGGATCTGGGGAAGTGACACAGGTAACACTCAGGGACTGTAGCAAGATTTCTTAATTCTGTTCCTCTTCCTGAATGTGTTTTTAAAAGGTGGTTTAGGTGTGTGAGGATTAACATGACTACTGCATAAAAATGCCTGATGCTGGACCCGCGTCACGGTTGGCATAATGGCACATGTGCTATTGTGCTCATTCATGCTTGTGCTCAGTCGTGTCCAGCTCTTTGTGACCCTGTGGACTGTAGCCCACCAGGCTCTTCTGTCCATGGAATTTTCCAGGCAAGAATACTGGAGTGGGTTGTCATTTCCTTCTCCAGGGGATCTTCCTGACCCAGGGATCATCTCCTGCGTCTCCTGCATTGGCAGGTGGATTCTTTACCACTGCACCACCTGGAGACCCCCATTATGATCATTACATGGTCTCTATGTCCGAGTTCAGTTAACCTGCATGGAGTGGTCATGGAGTGTGTCCCAGGATGGCAGCAGGCTGGTCCTGATTCAGTGTTGGGGAGCATCCTCAGTGACTCCACAGTATTATATTCTCCATATTCCACTTCCAATGAGTCTAAGCTCCTGGAAAGATTGAGGGCAGGAGGAGAAGGGGATGACAGAGGATGAGATGGTTGGATGGCATCACTGACTCAATGGACGTGAGTTTGGGTGAACTCCGGGAGTTGGTGATAGACAGGGAGGCCTGGCGTGCTGCGGTTCATGGGGTCGCAAAGAGTCGAACATGACTGAGTGACTGAACTGAACTGAACTGAAAGCACCTGGATAACAGGAATCATCTTTTGCATATTTGTGGCCTAAGAATAACTTCACTCATTCACTCAATAAATATCTAAACAGCACTTAATGATGAGCCAGGCACTGTGCAGGCTCTATATTTAAAAATATGAATATGATGGGATCTTTGCTGTTGAGAAGCTCATGGTTCAGCCAGAAAGACAGACAAAAGACACATATTCAGTAATGTTTTGTGTGTGCTGAGGGATTAAACAGAAGGTAGATTCAGAAGCACTGAATGAGGAGATTAACTTGACCTGTGTAAAGAACGATGAAAGGACGTTTGCTTGTGTGATTGTTTTCTTGAAATCAAATGTCCTTATATGTGTGTGAGAGATGGGGGGGGGCAGAGAGAGAAGGAAGAGGAGGAGTGGGAGGGGGAGCAGAGGAAGAAGGCAAAGGAGTGGTTGATACGCTGGGAAACTGCAGGCCATTCAGGAATTTGCTAGCCTTTGCCTCAGCAATGTAGAGCTTTTCTTCAACTGGGTGATACAGGTAATGGGTCTGGGTCTCAATGGATGTTATGGACTTAATGTATACTCTCAAAATTTATTGGCTTCCCTGGTGGCTCAGATGGTAAAGCATCTGCCTGCAATGTGGGAGATATTGAAGCACCAGCCCTCAATGCAACGATGTTATATGGGGCATTTGGGATATGACTAGGGTTAGACAAGTTCATGGGGGTGGGGTCCTCATGATGGGATTAGTGCTCTTATGAGAAGAGATACTAGAGAGCGCATGTGTACCACACTCCCTCCCCTGCTCACACAGAGAAGACTCACGTGAACACATATCGAGAAGGCAGCCATCTACAACCCAAAGAGAGAGGTCTCACCAGAAACCAACCAGACTGGCACCTTGATCTTGAACCTCCAGCACTGGGAGAAAATCAATTTCTGTTATTTAAGCTACTGAGTCTGTGATATTTAGTTCTGGCAGCACAAGCTGACTGCTACAAAGGATGTGTGCCATTCCTGGGTGCATGAGAAAGAGTAGACTCTGGGAACTGGGAGAATGTGCTCGGTGGTCAGCATTGTTGAGAGCCCTTCTCTAGAGTCACATATCATAGGCAGTTTCCCCAGTGAGGAGTATGGAAAGTGTACAGAGGACTCAGCCAAGAGCCTCTGAGAACTGACAAGTATGAACAGTGCTGAGTCTGGAGGGAGTAGGGCTATTTGGAAGAAAATAGTCCCCATTGGCTCCCCATTTCCTATAGGATGAGATCTCAACATGAGATATAATGTTGAGATAGTTATAATCTGGCCTCACTCCATCTCCAGCTTGACAAACACTCTTACACATAATCAATAGACCCCAGCTATACTGAGTCATTCGTGGGGCCCCCAGTTATACCACGGGAATCCAGAGGCACATGGTTAAAAGCCAGCCTGCCTGCACTCAAATCCAAGTTCAGACACTAGTGTGATTCTTAGCCAAGTCATTTATCCTGTGCCTCAATTCTTCCCTTTATAAAGTGGGGATAATAATAGTATGAACCAAATAGAGCAGCCACGTGTAATAATTACATTAACATCTGGAAAGTGTTTCAAAGAGTACTTTGTATTCAGTAAGTGCTGGATAAGTATTGCATCTTATGAAATGTTATTTCTACTCAAATATCACTTAGAACATCATCTGTTCTAGGCGATGTTGTCACTCTCTCCTCTGCGTTCCAATAGCTCTCTGACCTGACTAATTAGCATAGTACCTGCTGTAGTTGTCTCTCTCTGCCCTGGTCTGTGAATCATCAAGGGCCGGCAGGGACGACGACTCATCTTTCCCTGGTCTGGCCCAGTGTGTGTCACCAAGCAGGCAATCCATAAACAGACACTGCAGAGATGAGCAAATGCACGCAAGGGTGCAGAAGAAAGGAAGGGTGCAAGGATGCGTGTAGCCGTGCCTGCAGAAATGATTGTGACCTAAGAGTGTCAAAGCCATGAAGATACGCACCTGAAGCCCCATGTCACACTGGTTTTTAGCTCCTCCAAAGTAGGAGGGATTTAGATACATTACAAACAGGAACTTGCTGAAATGTTTAGACACTGGGAACAGTGTGTCCAGTCCTCTGATAATTTATCCTTTAGAAAAAGGCTAGGTTTTCCTCTGTCTGAGATCACTGAGGCATTGTCCAGACCCATTAGGATACCTCAGCTTCAACAGCAAATGTGGAGCAGATACATGGCATGTAATCCTTAACAGCGGAGACAAAATGGATCACCAGCAGGTGTATAAAGAGCCCCAGGACTTGTTAGCATTCAGTACAGAGCCAGACAGATAAATACAAAGGTGATAAACAGGCGCCAGGAGCCCAGTGTCAGATACAGGCTTGTTCCGCAGGTCTGGGGATGGGTGGCAGCCAGCCGTTACTCAGCGGCAATGATGCTCTACCCAAACTGTCCTCCCCAGGCCCACAGGCCAGAAAGCTCCACCGTCTGTCCTTCCCCAGAGCCAATGCAAAATCCATGCTTTTCCACTGGGGTCAACCTTTCCTGACCACACTGCTCCAGCAGTTCCAGCACCCAGTTCCCTCTACCCAGTTCCAGCAGCACTGGCCGGCTGGCTGGGGATGAGGAATTAGCTCCAACCCCAGATTAACATTCAAGCAGAGGCCCCGGTGATGAATATTTTAACACAGTGTTTACTGTTTACCCGCATGAATGGAAAGAACTTACATCTGCCATTGCCACCTGGGCCCAGAGAACTGTGGCCCAAACAAGCAAGCGCCTCCCCTGAGGGAGAGCCCAGCTGTGCGGATGGAGGGAGGGAGGAGGGGGCGGGCTGGAGGGAAGGGTGGAGGAGAAGGAGTTAGAAAGGGGAGGCTCAGACCCAGAGGAAGGAGGGAGGAAGAGTCAGGAAGAGCGCCTGAGGACCAAGAGAAACTGAGGTTAGCAGGCAGACCTCCCAGAAGAGAGGCTGTAGGTCCCCTGGGCTGGACTGAATCTCATCCTGTCAGGATGGAGGGACGGACTGTGTGTGTCTGACTCTAGCGTGCGGAGCTGGTTTCAGAGGATTGGGCGTCTCCAGCAAGTTGGTGCAGCTATTTGTGGCCACGCAGCCATATGGACCCCCTGGAGGACAACATGGTCTCAGCTCCTGCCAGCTCCTGCACTGGTCCCCCGCCCCCCATGGCTTGGTCCCCAGGACCGCCCGAACCAGGGCTTCAACCCCAACCCTATCTTCTCCAGGAGAGAAGGAGGGAGGCCAATCCTGGAACCTGACTGGGAGCTGACAATGGGATCAGGGTCATCCACAAGCTTAGATCAGAGTATTTGTGACTTTGGAAGGGTCAGGGAGGGGGCTGTCCTGGCTGGAAGGGTAGCCATCACTTCTTCTGTTAAGGCTGTAAAAGTCAGCCATGGCCTATACCTGGTGAGGACAGAGCCAGCTGATCAGAGGGGCCAGGCCTCCTCGGATGCCTGAGTCACACAGGCTCACTCTTCCAGGCGCCTGTCTCTTGAATAAACAGGCCGACGGCTGGCCAGGTAAGCCTTTCCCCAGAAGACGAACACTCCTTCTAATACAGCCTTGGTTTTGTGTTTACTCTGTCACCTCTGTTTCCTTCACCTTTCTCCTCTTTTTAGGTTATACCTTAGAGACCAGGGTTGGATCTTTGACTGAATGTAGCTTCAATAGACATTAATTTCTACCAGCCCCTTTGCTGGCCATATTTGTAGGCTCTAAGGAGCCCCAAGCTCCCTTCCTTGGAGATATTGGCAAGTCTGGGGGAACTGAGGGAGGGGACGGCCACTGGGATGAGGATGAGGCTCCTGCTTTCTATGGGGGGGTTGTTGCTGGTGGAGAATAACATGTCACCAGGTGAGTATGCCAAGTCCATTCTCCCTCTCTTCCCTGCCTCCCTTTCTCCATCCGTTGTCACTTTCTTCCCCATCTCAGCCTCTCTCTTGTCCTCCTATCCTCCTTGCTTTGGGAGTGACCATCAACCCATCTCCTGCTGCTCCTACTGCCTGCGTCCATTCCTGCACTCCAACAGTCATCTGCTCTCTGAACTTCATAAAAAGCCTCATAATATGAATTGGACTTCTGAGGGCCCATATGTAGGAACAGATTTTGTTTTTTAACTTTTTATTACAGAAAAATTTTTAAATTCATAAAAATAAAAAGAGTTGTCAAAATAAAGAGCTCTATGTACCAATCACTCGGCTATAAAAATCACCAACTCTCCACCTCTCTCGTTCCATCCATAACCCTCACTCCCCACACCCCCACATCCACGTGCGATTTTTTTTTTAAAGAAATTCTAATTATTCATGTAATTTCATCCATAAATCTTCATGGGAACAGTTGGACTCAAACGCTAACCCTCCAGACTGTGTCAGGCCTCAGAAAAAGCAGCTCAGGCCTTGGCACACGCCTGCCTTTGGGGATGGAGATCCTGTGACCCACCTCAGTGTTTTAGCATGCGTACTTCATCCTCTAGGCCAAACGATCCATCTCAGAAAACCGTTGTTAGAAATAAATCAGTGCCCCAACTCATGGATGGTTTTATCTAAGGCCTTGGGCAATTTCTTGTCTTCATTCCCAGAAGAAATCATTTTGTAAGCAAGTCACCTATCAGAAAACACACCTGCATGCCAGATGCGCACAGCTGTGTGTGAGCAACTGCCGATCCATCTGCAGAACCATCTAAACGAGGGAGACAGGCAATCTGATCATCAAATGACTCTTGTAAGTGATAGTACCACATGCAGTATTCAACAGCAACAAACAAAACAAACCTGGGCTTTCTCCAGAGACTAACCCCTCAAATAATACCCTCCCTACCCAAAATTTGATTAAATCTGTTCACTGAGCAAGAAAACCAACTTGGTTCTGAAAATGGTTACTGGGAGGCCTGAATTTGGACCCACCATCTGATTGCCATCAATGGCCCTTGGCCCACAGTGAGTGACCTTCTAGTGTTCAACTTTTAAGTAATTTGCGGAACCAGCAATCAAAAAGTTTATGGCTTAAAACCTGGACCTGGGAATTTAGAAATAGAAATAATTACATAGATGTTTATGCCATAGTATGAAATCTATTATTTAAACTCAGGAGGTCTGGATGCTTCCACTAACATATATGATCCGAAGCAATTACTTCACCACTCTGGGATTCTGATTTCTCATTTGTGGATGAGAGTACATCATCATAGTTCAGTCTCCCTCACTGGTAAGTAGGTAAAGAAGTCAGGAGATGAAGTGCTAGAATAGTGTCGTGAAAAGAATAGGAAATAAATTAATATTTGAATGTATTATGTTTACAAGGAACTCATATTGAGGCTGAAAATGTGTAGTTCTTTTGGTTAAAGTTAGAAAATATATATTCAACTTTTTGAATTTCAACTTTTTGAGAAACACAAGTGATGATAGATTTAAAGCTCTTGGAGAAATAGAATGATCAGACTCTGAATGGTGAGCATTATTAAAAAGCAAATATCGCCAAGCACAGAGGCCACTTACCCATGATCAATGGTCTCATATGGATGTTCACAACATCAAATAATTAATGTTGCCCTGAGCTTCTGTGCATTCAGGTCTCCCAGGATGATGAGACTACAGGGATGATGAGGTTACATGGTCTCCTCAGGAAGGCACCATCTCTCCCCCATCTTCTCTGTGTCTGTGTATGTGTGTGCTCAGTCACTTAGTCATGTCTGACTCTTTTGCAACCCTATGACTGTAGCCTGCTGGTTCCTCTGTCCATGGAGTTTTCCAGACAAGGATAACTGGAGCAGGTTGTCATTTCCTCCTCCAGGGGATCTTACCAACTCAAGGATCAAGCCTGTGTCTCATGCATTGGCAGGCAGATTCTTTACCACTGCACCACTTGGGAAGCCCTTGTGTTGTGTTGTGCTTAGTCGGTCAGTGGTGTCCGACTCTTTGCGACCCCATAGACCATAGCCCACCAGGCTTCTCTGTCCATGGGGATTCTCCAGGCAATAATATTGGAGTAGGTTGTCATGCCCTCCTCCAGGGGATCTTCCCAACCTAGTGGTCAAACCCAGGTCTCCTGCATTATAGGCAGATTCTTTACCATCTGAGCCACTAGGGAAGCCCTTACTTCCATCTTAGCCCCTCTTAAATAAATGCCAAGATACGGTTCAGCTCCACTCAGCAAACATGATTTACGTGAAGCTGGGACAAGAATACTCTGCACAAACTCTGAAGGGGACTAGAAATCCCCAACTTTTCCCCAGCAAGGAAGGCAGCTGTGACCCCATGTGATCTCCATCTGTGGGGTGTAATAGGCCTCTTTATGTGGGATGGCAGACTCCCTGGGGACCACATGCATCACTGAGAAGTGGACCTGGCCTTTGTGAGGAAGGCAGAAGGTAAGGACATTGAGCTGGAATTCAGATGAGTCTGGGCTATTTCTGGCCCATTCTGCATATCCCTGGATCACTCAGCTTTTCTGGGGTGGCTCCATTTGCCCATAGATTCAGGATAACCATATCACCTTCTTTCATCCTTATTGTGTTGACAGGGATCTAAAATGTGTGTGAATAACATTTTAAAAAGTGTTAATACTCAAAGGAATGATATAATTACATAGAAAATTCACATATGTAAAGTCTCATTTCTAACAAACTGGTCCTTACTAGAGGTGGAGGGGTGTTGAGTAAAATAGTTAAAGGGGATTAAGGAGCACAAATTTCCCAGTTATAAAACAAATACATTGCAGAGATGTAATGTACAGCACAGGAAACATAGTCAATGAAAAGATAAATAAAATGTGTGTGAAGAAGGCAATAAATAAATGCATAAGGTCCTCAGGGAATTGAAGTTCTAGGGCTGTGACATGTTCACTACTACATCGTGTGACTTTTGTCTGACCATCCCGGGAAGACTTTCAATTCACTTATGGGTTCAAATCCCTTCAACTCTCAACTTTCCTTTGTGCTCAGATTCCTATTAATTTACCTGCAAATTTCCATCCTTTCTAGGTGTTCCTTGGAGAGCAAGCACCCTTCCCTCCCCAATTACCCTACACAAACCTTACCCCATCCATCCTTCTGGGACCAGCAAATAACATTTCCTTCTCATCTCCCATCCCTCACGTAATCTGTCAGCTTTTCGTGGTGGTTGGAGGATCCTGGGAGTTTCATCTCACATTTCCGTGAGTGACGTCTGCACTGGACCACGCTCAAGCTTTGGTGGTAGCTGGGGATCCATAATGAGTGCTCGCACCCAAGTGACTTTCTTGGAGAGAGTTGCCCAGAAAGCCCGTGAAGCTGGACCCAGTAACAAATCTGCTCAACTTTCCCGGGTCTCTGAGGATACTCTGCCCAGCTCCCCTTAAATCAATTTCCCAGTCCAGCAGAAAAACCAGGCAGGATTGTATTGAATCTATTCCCCTCCATTGCCCCTCACTGCATTCCCAAATCACATCTGGCTTCTAGCACTTTCTTCCAACCAGCATTTAATCCTCAGCAGTGATCCTTTTAAGAAATTTAATTTCCTTCTCCACTCTTCTCTCCCCACCCAACTTTGCCCAAAAAAAAAAAAAAAAAAGCAGTTCTGGGAATTTTCACATTCTGACATCATATAAAAACTTCTTTGTTCTGCAAATACTCCTCCTCAATGCCTAATCCATCTCCCAGACCACTCGTGGTGATGCACTGTGTGTTTGCCGAGTCTATAGATCTCTCATTTGCTGGCTGCTTCTTACAACAGCCTGGAAGTTCAGCCTTTTAAAAGTCAATCTGACTCTCTGCTTTCCTGCACCCCCACCTCATGATTTGCACAGAATGGCAGTCTCCTGAAGATATTATTAGCTCTTATTTTTGGAACTGCCCCCAGTCCTGCAAGAAAGCACCAGCTCAATGCCCTCAGTCGAGGCCCTCACAGAAATATTCACAGCCATCCACACATCCAACTCCACCCTCTCTGCAAGGAGCAATTTTGGAAATTTGGGTGGTCAACTCAAAATCCCCAATACCACCAGAAAACCTTAACTAGAACACTGTGATTCTATAATCATTAGGAGAAATAATGTTTATGATAATAATTCAAATTACAATTAAAATTTGTGTTAAAAATAAAGGTCACTATTTTTTTTGAAACCTCATCCCATGTCAGGTATAGCGCTAAGTACATACCTGCATTATAATCCCCCCAAAACTGTCTGCAGTAGGTGCTATTATTATCCCCATTTTTCAGAGCAAGTTGAGGCAAGAGGTAGTGAGCCATTTGCTCAAGATCACACAACCGGAAATTGATGGACTTGGGTTTATGCTTAGGCTGCCTGATGCCAAAGGCCATGCATGTCTCCACTGCATGACATTGCTTTCCTGAGACCAATTTGAAGTAGCTAAAGCAAAGGAGAGTCTCTCTTATAAGAACCCTGAAGGTGGCTGGTGGAACCCAAGAATGCAAATTGGGCCTCAGGAGCAACTGGGGCCAAGGACTTAAAGATCATCAGTGTGCCCTGGGAGTGTGTGTGGTCATTCCTGACTCCTAGCAGTGACTCTCTGCTTCCTCCCCCAGATCACATGCCAAGTGATGTGGCTACCATCACACATGAGAACTTCAGACTGACTGTGATCAGTCACAGATTCAAAACGCCTTGGGGAAGGAATGACTGGCAGGGGAAGATCAGAGGAAACCATAACAGCTCCCTCAGTAGCCAAGTGGGTAGATGGAGGGCAAGGGGAAGAGGAAGGAAGAAAGCTAGTCAGTTCCACAAGGAAAAGGATGCTGGGAAGATCTTCAACTGGCTGAGTCTTAGAGTGGCCTTGAGTAAGTTAAATCACCTTATGAACACTGGGTACATCATCAAAAGGATGGGGATGACAGCATACTCCTCTGAGAGCTGTTGTGAGGACAAAAGAAGATGTTGTATGTAAAATGCTTGGCTTGGTGCCTGGGACATGGTAAATACCCCAAAAATGTTAGCTATTACTATTATTAACCCTGAGCCATTGCAAACTCACAGTGCAGGCTCAGTTTTACTCCTTATAAATAAACATTATTGTACTAAATCTCTTGGTACACAAGATGCTCATTGCCGGTACTTTTTCCATTTTGAAAAAGTGGGAAAACAGCTGAGGGCAGAGTTGTGATGTCCCCCCAAAGAATCCGTTCTAGGATCACAAAGGATCTGGCAGGTTCGACAGGAAAGCTGGGAGTAAGAGTCTTTAAATGTGTCTTCTCTGAGTCTCAGATGGTAAAAAATCCACATGCAATGCAGGAAACCCAGGTTCCATCCTTGAGTCGGGAAGATCCCCTGGAGCAGGGCATGGCAACCCACTACAGTATTCTTGCCTGGAGAATTCCATGTGCAGAGGGACCTGGTGGACTACAGTCCATGGAGTCGCAAAGAGTTGGACACAGCCAAGCCACTAACACTTTCACTTTCTCTGAGTCTACACCCTCTCATATTTCACGGCAGACCAGAGATTTGAGTGCCCTGAAACTGGATGTGAGTTCTGCATTTCTGCCTGCCCTTCCTCATTGCCAATGTTCCAATCTCCTTGGTCTGTCATTCAGCCTCCCTGGAGCTGGCAAAGTGGATGAGACCACAGAAGTGTGGGAGTCCTTGGCTATGGAGGAAGGAAAACGGGTTCCTTGCTACCCCTGTCTTAGAGGTAAGGCTCTTACAAAGCCATCTGCAGCTTGGGAATCTTCCATGCAGTCAAGACCTCTCGTGCTTGCTGCCCTCCTCCTCCCCAGACTCCGTGAGTCCAACATGAGAGAATGTTTTCTTGGTTGGCAGGTTGGGGCTGAAGAAGGGAATCAGATGAAGGAAGGAATCAGACAGTCAGAGCCCGAAATGCCACATGCATCAGTCTAATTTATTCAGACAAGTTTTCATCTGGGTATTTTCTATACTATCAAACTCGGTATCCTTCAGTGAAGACATTTGTCTTAGCTGAATAAAATCTCTTAATGGTTTAATAAAAAGCACTTAACTCAGTTTTCCTAGTTTTATGAGTGCCTCGAGGTCCTTCAGGAGAGCAAACATCTTTGCTGGGATCATTGAGGGAAACATAATTATTTTTCTGCCTTCTTATAGATTATTTTGTGGAAGGAACAATTCCAGATGCTCATCATATGCTCCCAGATTCTCTAAAGCTCCACCCAAGGACCGGGTATGCTCAGTGATGGAGCCAGTGGTGGTCCTCCTTCCTTCCACAGCCGACCTGCCAGTCCCTTCAAAGACATCTTCCCCATCTTTATTCCTTTCTTTGTTGAAATAGCATCTGTACCATTATCATCGCCAATTTGTTCTGTTCAGAATAAATGGAGAAAAGGGTCTGGAGGTCAGTTAGAACCAAGTGCCAGGATCAGAAGCCAAACAGGAAATTGGGTTAGTAGAAATTTCATGAGGATGAGAACTACTGGGTAAGCAAAGGAGGACTCAGTGGAAAGAAACAGGCAAGGGTCAGAGAGAGAGAGAGAGGAAACCAGGAAAGTCAGGAAAGCAGAGTAGGCAAGGGGTGTGTGGGCTGCAGAGGCAGACAGTGGGGAGAAGAAGGGAGGGGACAGATAGAAGACAGAACCAAGGTCAAGTGAAGGACTGGAGCACCACACCTGAGCACAGGACACAGGAACACGCACGGTGCCCACAGGACTCCTAGAAGAGAAACTGGTAAGAGTCACTGTCCAGGAAGAAGAGAGCAAGAAGGTAGAAGAATGTGGGAGAGAGGAAAAGCAATTGATTCAGAGATTAGAGATGGTTAGAATGAAGGGATTCATGGGAGCACAGAGATGGTGTCCTTTTTTTTTTTTTGACTGCATGGCTTGTGGGATCTTAGGACCACATCCCCCACCCAGAGATTAAACCCAGGCCCTCCCCAGAGTGAGCACAGTCCTAATCAGGGAATTCCTCTGAGATAGTTTTAATTTTGCCAATAAGTATATAAAGTAAATGGGGGCTTGCCTGGTGGCTCAAATGGTAAAGGATCTGCCTGCAATGCAGGAGACCCAGGTTCCATCCCTGGATCAAGGGATGATTCCCCGGAGAAGGGAATGGCTACCCACTCCAGGGTTCTTAACTGGAGAATCCTGTGGATGGAGGAATTTGGTGGGCTACAGTCCATGAGATTGCAAAGATTCGGACACGACTGAGTGACTAACACTTTCACACTATAAAAGTTAAATAAAGGCTCAGAGAGGTTATGACAGTTCATCTGTGCATTCATTCACTCATTAGGTCACTGAACAGTATTTGTTAAGCACCTTCTATGTGTCCTGCTCTGTGCTGGGCATCAGGGACACTGTGTTGAACCAAACAAGGTCCTTGCTCTCTAGGAGCTCACAGCACATGGACAAGTGAACCAGCAAGAGTGGCTTTGGGGGATGAGAGTTACAACATTCAGGGGTCATGGGTGCCAGCACAAGAAGCGCATGACAGCCTTGTGGACCAGGCAGAGTAATGTGGGCCCAGAGGCTGGACACCAAGAGCTTCCAGCTTCACAGGGGTTCAGTGACAGAGCCTGAACTGGGGGTTCAAGCTCCTGGTTTCCAGCCCCCTGCATCCAGCTGCTTCTGGGGTCTGATTTTGCCTCCATCAAACTCCCACATTCTGACAACTCATCTCTAAGCTAAGTGCAGAGGTTCAAAGCCAATAGCAGCCTCCTTTCATATGTATCAGGAAATCCTTCGGTGGCTCACTAGTCCCTTCAGGATCAAATCCAAACTCCTAGCATCCAGGCCTCCATTCCCTTCTCCATCTGGTCTGTTTATGCTCCATCTCCCTTCTTCCCACTGTGTCCCAGCCTCACTGAAGTATGAAGTTGCGTGAATGGGCCTTCATTCTTTTACAGATAAGCCTCCTTTTCCTGGGGCTTGTTCCCTGTATTTGCCCAACCCCCCAAAATTCCATGGATGGGGGAGCCTGGTAGGCTCTAGTCCATGGGGTCACCAAGAGTCGGACACAACTGAGTGACTTCACTTTCACTTTTCACTTTCATGCATTGGAGAAGGAAATGGCAACCCACTCCAGTGTTCTTGCCTGGAGAATCCCATGGACAGAGGGGCCTGGTGGGCCACAGTCTATGGGGTTGCAAAGAGTCGGACACGACTAAGCCACTAACACACACACAGCCTTACAGTGCTTGACCTCTTATTGAACTCATCCCAAGACTCAGCCCATGTTCCTCCCCCTCTTAAAGATCACTGGCCCTCTAACTTGTCCCTCCAAGCAGTGTGATCAGGTGTTCCCTCCCTTAGGCTCCCACTGCAGCTCTCTGGTGGCACTGACCATAATGTTTTAATCATCTCTTGACTTGTCTGTCTCCCCCAGGAGATGGTAAGGCAGGGATGGTAGCCTGCTCATTCATCTTTACCACTGGTACCTGGTATAGATCCTTGCCTACACAAAGTTTGGTGGAGCTGCGGAGATGACTTGAAACGTTTTGGGAGCTGACTTGAAAGAAGTCCCCAGTGAGATGAGTTGCAGATGGCCCCTAATTCAGCTTGGAATGATTGGTCAACATTTCCTCTCACTTGAGACAAGTTTTCATCTGCAAAACAGAACTTTTGGGTGCCCCATGGGAGACCATTCATTAACTGAGGTCTCCATCTGGTGAGACCTTGTGTGAGGGCACCAACATGGCCTGGGGAAAGTGGTAGGATTGAATTTCAGCTCTTGACGCTAACTTCCCATTTTAGAAAATCCTAGAGGAGTTTCAGTGGGTTTGGCTCCTCTAATCAATCATGAAGGGAAAATAGGGCTCTTAACTTCTTCATTTATTGTGTTGTTCTTACTGGTTAATTCATTCATACATTCAACTAGTTATTATAAAACATAGGGCCCTGGGTCGCAAAGATCCCCAGGAGAAGGGAATGGCCACCCATTCCCGTATACTTGCCTGGGAAACTCTATGGACAGAGGAGCCAGGCAGGCTACAGTCTGTGGGGCTGCAAAAGAGTTGGACATGACTGAGTGACTAAACAATAATAACAGGGCTAGATATTTACCTTCTGAGCATATCCTCTTGGTGTACATTTATTTTGATATGCTCAGGGTACAGAGTGCTACTGTTCTGCACTGAGTAAACTTTAATCAGTGTTTTCCTCATTAGATTACAGTAGCATATAAGCTTATGGTTCATGCAATTCATTTTATCTTTTTAAATTTAATAAGACACAAGTTGGATGGTCATTAAGGGTCTCCTGTTGTGCATGCAGAACTGAAAATAAACATGGATAAAATTAACTCTGGTTCATTATGTTCAGCAAGAAAAGTTTTATCCCTTGCAGTCATCATAGTAAGGGCCACAAAGGCAAAGTCAGGAAGAGGTAGTTCCATTTCCTTCCCCTTCCTGTATCCAGTTCCATTTCCTTCCCCTTCCTGTATCCACGCGACATAAATAACACAACAGTTAACATAGTGAGGCTGGTCATCTGAGTAGCTGATCTGGATCAGCACAGTGCAGTCTTGTGAACTTCAGTCATTCACTTTTTTAGAACCTAATAATGAAAGAAAAAACTGTCTCTGCCTTTGAAGGATTCACAGGGTCATACCTGGAAAATGACAGTGAACTGACCACTAGATATTGGTACATTTAGTGGGCTGGGTTGTGGCTGGGGAGGCAGAGCTTATCAGGGAGGTCCTGCAGAGGAGGTGACTCCTGGGCATTATTCAAATGGCTCTGGTACAGAGGAATGCCAACTGCCACGCGCAATAAAGGCCTTCCCTGATGCCTTAGACAGTAAAGAATCTGCCTACAATGCAGGAGACCCAGGTTCGATCCCTGAGTTGGGAAGATCCCCTGGAAAAGGGAATGGCTACCCACTCCTGTATTCTAGCCTGGAGAATTCCATGGACAGAGGAGTCTGGTGGGGTCTACAGTCCACGGGGTCACAAAGAGTTGGACACAACTGAGCAACTAACACACACTCCAAAAGGATACACTGGGTCAAGGCTTTCTGTGCAAAAGAATATGCCTATTCCTTGAGAAAAGTTCTGGGTCCACCAAGATTCCCCAGACTCCTATCTGGGTTACCAGAGTGAACTAGAGAGTCATCTGGAAATTTGGCATGACAGCAGCAGCAGCAGTGTTCCAACCAGAAAGATACACCAAAAAGCAGGAAGCAATATTTAGCCAGTGGTCCAACCCCAGCCATCATCCTCTTCCACAGAGCCACCCACAAGAACAAAGTCTGATAGGATAGGTATTTTCTCTGATCATCCTAGTGGGGCTGTATCTCAGGGGGACACCCCAACAGCATGGGTCATCCTAGGGCTAGGGAAGGGCCTTAACTTCTCTCCAAGGAACAGAACAATCCCTTGTTCGTACCTAAAATCCCTCTGATGAAGGGCTTAGTGAGGGAAGGGAGCACCTTAAAATTCATTTGAGATTCTTACCCCCAGGATCAACCTTTAGGGTACCAGAATTTTTCATGCCTGGGGCTTTCCCTTCAATGATTAGTACCAGCACAGATGTTGGAAAATGTTAACAGTGGCCTCTACTGTCCAGACATAGTATTACCACATACTTAAATCTTGTCTAGGTATTTTCATATTCATTCATTCGTTTGTTCACTCAATTCATTCCTCCAGTCATTTTTCGGTAAACACTTATTGAATGTACTATATGTTAAGCTAGTAAGATAATGTGATTCAAAGGGTGCAAGAACGAATGCCCTGCCTTCCTTTCCCTAACCTCGAATTTTCTCTCACTGGTCCAGATTTAGAGCCAGAGATTTACAAATTTCTCTCCCCTTGGTATTTAGGCATCACACTCCACTGTGACAATGCAGATGGTTTTCTGTTTAAGGTAACATATTATTCCTTGGTAGTCATTAACACTTCAGCAGAGTTTAGGTTATTCTATCAGAAAGAAGAATACTTGAGGTGAATAAATACGAATACGTGTGGATTAGTAAAAGAACGAGAAGTGGTCTAGGATACGTGACTAGTTAGAGTAGTGAAATGAGACTCAAAAGGTTTGAAAAAGAGAATTGAAGACATTAGGCATCTTGAGAAAAGAGGGAACTCAGAGAAAAGTAGTGTAACTAGTGCCTTTGGGGGACGAGTTCTCAGTTCAAATCCTCTCTCTTATTTACTAGCTTTGGATTTCAGGTGAGCTTTTTTATTTGTTTTTGTTTGAGCTTTTGTTCTTGTTGTCATTGGTTTGTCTCTTTTTTGCTGCACTGCAGAGCTTGTGGGATCTCAGTTCCCCAACCAGGGATTGAACCCTGGCCACGGCTGTGAAAGCCTGGAATCCTAACCACTAGGCCACTAGGGAACTCCCCTCAGGTGAGCTTCTTAACCTCTCTACACTTCCCTCCAAATTCCTCACATAACAGTGGTAGGAATTAAATTGTTTTCATGTAAAGTACTTAGCACAGGGCCAAGCACTGAATAAGTGTTCAGTAAACATTCATCATTATGACTAGAGGGGAGGAAGGAGGAGGCTGTGGAGGCAGTGGGGACAAACTACTGCTCACAGAGTGACTAAGTCCAGCCCTTCCCTCTGCCTGTCACCTTCTCTGGGCAGATCTCTTTCAATAGCAGCCCTGGGTGAGTCTCAGCATCTGACCTCACAGCTGGATAGAGCGCCAAGGATCATCAGTCCAGAGACTGCCAGAAGGAGCCCTGGGGTTGCTGTCAGTCCTGCAGCTGCTGTGAGTAGGCTGAGGAAAAGCCTTGGTGGAGATGCTACGGAACTTAGCACACATGTGCAGATGGGTCTCTGTGGCCGGGGCCGGCCTGTCCCTCCTCTGCCCCTTCTCCTACTTGGCTAGTGTCACTACTCGTCACTGACCCTTCTGAGGAACACAGGAGCCACTTCCTGGAGGTCTCAAAGGCTTTAACTCTTTTCTAAAATCAGATTTGAAGTAGATTTGTCCATGGTTATGCATCTTCCAAAATTAGCATGCCTCATTAGCTTGGCTCAGAAGTAACAGGAAAATGCAGCTATCTACAGCAGCTGGGAGGGTTTTCAAAGGAACCAACTGGCCACAAAGCATAACAGAGGGACGCCATGAGGTCCTTTAAAAAATCCACATCTCAGATCTGGGGCTCAGATCTTGATGAGGCGTAAGCCATGAGGAGCCAAGCCCTGTTGTTATTTTAGTTTGGCATTAAGGATGGTATATGGGGTGAAACTGAGTACCAACCTCAGGATTCTGGCTGCCATGTCCAACCAACAGACCCATGTATGACAGGAGCCGATGGGCCCACAGAGAGCTTAGAGAAATTAGGGGGCTGAGCCTGAGGTTACCAGATCACCAGGATTAAAAGTTTTACGGAGGGACTTCCCTGGTGGTACAGTGGATAATAATTCTCCTGCCAGCGCAGGGGGACATGGGTTTGATCTCTGGTCTGGGAAGATTCCACATGCCGTGGAGCAGCTAAGCCACGCGCCCCAGCTATTGAGTCTGTAGGCCACAACTCCTGAAGCCTGCATGCTATAGGGCCTGGGAGCCGCAACTACCAAGCCCACGTGCTGCAATGACTGAATTCCACGTGCCTAGAGCCAGGGCTCTGCAACAAGAGAAGCCACGGCAGTGAGAAGCCCGGGCACCACAACGAAGAGAAGCCCCCGCTCGCCGCAACCAGCGGAAGCCTTCGTAGAGTAACAAAGACCCAGCACCGCCAAAAATAAATTAATGAATTTTTTAAAAGTTTTAGGGAGAAGATGAGCATTTTACCCGCTTGAAGAGTCCCCACCTGAGTAGCCTAATCACTGGACTTAGAAGAGATTGAAACAAAACAGGCTCCACCTTGGGGATACTGCCTTATTAGTAGAGGGGAAACTTCTTCAGGGGGTATTCCGTGGAGGGGCCTTCTGCATATATTCCAGTCCAGTGCTAGAAAAATAGTGGCCCCGAATTTGTCAAGAAAACCAAAGAGTTATCCAGTCAACCCTCCATAGCTCTGGGTTCTGAGTCCAGGCATGACCTGGAACCAACTCCCCTTCAATACCGACAAATGACTATACCATCCGTGGAGAGGGGGGTCCTTACTACTGCAAACAGGGGCGGTTGGGCAGCCAGTTGGCGAATCAGAGAGTCAACAAGGGGTGAACTCTTGCCAGTGGTTGATTGTCTGGAGTTTGAATCCCTGCTCTACAGTGTGTATAATCTTGAACAATTTTTTTAAGGTCTTTTGAATCTTAATTTTCTCACCTGTCAAATGAGGATCATAATGTCAAGTTACAGTTAAGATAGAATGAAATAATATTCATAAAAGGCTCGGCACAAGATAAATGCTCTAAGTATAAGGCTAATAGAACCCATATGCCCTAGGATTTACCAGCCTGTAACCATAGTGTAGAGTCCTATTTCCTTTTAATGCCTGCATTTGTATGGTATGAGCCCCAGTGGCCTAATTGCCAACAGTCATAAGGAGAATTTAACAAGAGGAAACTGACAGCTTAAGCACAATTCCCGGAGAAACAAGAGCAGGTCCTACTATAGGGAGGTGGCCATGTAACCCTGTACAAATAAAGTCCCTCGATGTCCTTTTCCACAGTGGGGTGGAGGGCACTTTGAGCTGGGTACTGATCTCCTTCCATCCTTTCTTACATCATCCACCCTGGTGGCTGCTTGAAGGAAAAGTGCAGATAGTAGGGTTTTCTGTTTGTGTGTTGTCTGTTTGATGGCGGGTAGATAGGTGTTCTCGAAGCATGCTGGTCTGGATAGAATTAATCCACAGATACCAAGATGAGCCCCAGGGTTAGCTCTACTCTACCTCTTGAGCCACACCAGAAAGGGAATCTAATGCTTACAAGGTGCAGAAGCAGATGGAGAAACAAGCACGGGGACATCAAGAGACTTGCACAAGGTCCGATCATGAATCAGTGTTTGCATGGGATCCCATTTCTGCTCTGCATCTCACTCTACATTCTTTCTAAATTCACACAGCCAAATCCTGCCTGCTCCATTCCCCATCTTTCTCTTCCTCTCTTCCACTCATACACATGTTGCTCCATGTGGACAAAACATGTACACATCTTGAAAACTGGTACAAGTTTTCTCACCCGAAACTGTGTAGGACTGTGTGTATAAATTAAAATGGGAGTTTTCAATTGTCTGCTCCAAAGAGAATTGCCAATAAAGTGAAAGAGTCCAAGAGAGCCATTACACATAACCCCAAATGGTTTATTTTTCATGTGAGAATGAAAGTTTTTTCTCTTTGCAACACATTTCTCTATTGCGCCTTGCTCTCACTAATATTCAAATGAATCTGCATTCTTTGAGCACCCAGCCAGTGACAGCAGAGGCAGTGGGCCACCCAGAAGCATGCTGGGTGGCAGAGGAAGCCAGTTGGAGATTAAACACTTGCTCTGCAGAGATTCGTAATTAAATGGCCCATCCCCACCACTGCGAATGGCCGAGGGACACACAGGAAGAGAGAAACAGGAGAGGGGACAGATAACTTCTGAAGGTTCTTTCCAACCCCGTGTTGGTGTAAGAACCCACTGTGTGTGCTATATGTGTGTGCCTCAGTGAACACAACCTTCGCCTAATCTTCTTCCAAATACTTCTGTCTCTTTCTCTAGATCCTCTAAGCCTCAACTAACCTTTTCCAACTCCCAAGCTAGCAGCATCTTTCTGGGTCTTGTATTTGTATGATTTCCAGTATGCTGGGCTTATCTGTTTTCATTAGATGCTGCTTGCCACAGGGCAGGGAGCCGGGTCCCCACGCATCGGAAATGCACGGTGTATGTCCGGCACTTTATAAATAATACAAACAGACAAGAAATTGGTTAATGCCTGAGATAAGCAGTTGACACAAAAATCCCCATGTAGATGGCATTGCAATGAGAGGTAAAAGCACAACCCTCCACGTGGGGTTGTGGGAAGCGAGCTCTTCAAAAAGATAAATGTTACAATCCAGAAAATTTCATCAGCCAAAATATTCTAAGCAGGTTCCTCTGAGTATGTGTGGAACATATGAAAATGGCATATCTCCTTTTACGCCTAAGCTAGAAAAGAAAATGTTATTAGTGGGAATGACATATGTGAGCTTCACTGTGAATAAATATACACTGTCTATATATATACATTATATGCAAAATAATAACACCTCAAATCTATATGGTGTTTTTCTTCCCAGGAACTAAAAGTGATCCATAGTTATTATTATTTCATTTATCCTTGCAGTTTTTTTTTCACTTATGTTTTCCTAGCATATTACCAAAATATAGACACATTCAGAAGTCAGTTCTTTTGGCTCTCCTTTCCCATGCAGGCCTACCTTTCCATTACACTCTTCCTAAAATGTACTTAGGGGAAGAAGTGCTAACCCCGTTGTGGGATCTGGCAGTTTATTCATCAGCCTAGAGATCGGGTGCCCTCTTAGTGCTATGAGTCTCAAGTCCTGCGTTTGCTTCCTCCAAACCCCATCCTGAGCTTCCATGCAGTGCCAGCTCCCCAGAGGGTCACCATCTGGGGTTCAAGGAGAATATTAGATGATAGGCCTCTATTTCTTTGAGTTGCACGCCAAGTTGTTACTACCTGCTAATACATTTGCAAAAATTACTTAGCAAATTCATTAATTCACTTTCCAGTGAGCCCAGAGGGATTGTTAGAGACCACTGGTTTTTTGCTTGAGAGATGTGACCCTGGGGGACTAGAGAGGGAATGTGGGGTGCATTATTTCAGCCACCTCCAAAGAGGGAAGGCCCAGAGGGCCTCAGAGGCAGGTCTTGGGACACAGGGGACTGTGGATCCAGGGAACTAGGAACACCCCAACCACTGTTAGGCAGTTCTACCCAAAGCAAAACCTAACCTGTACAGTGTTCTGAGCTAGAAAATCCTTTTGACCTTCACATCTACTCAGTCCTTTGGGCAGTTTTGTAAGTCAGACTCTTGTAGAGAGGCATAAACTGATGGCTCAGAGAGATGGTGGTTTCCATGAGGGCTCCCTGTCTTGTGATCATGGCACGCGGAAGCTTCCTTCTAAGACCTGCGAGATAGTCCTATGGTCACCAAGAATCTCTCCGGTTGTTTCAGGTGTCCCAAGATGGAGTGGAGTGAGACCAGTACTGCGGGCATAGGGGTATCAATAGATTTGTGGCCTTTAGGCTGGCAACCAACATGACATTCCTTTCACTCACCCACTTGGGCTATATGAGGTCTTCCTGTCCAGTTCTCTTTTACCACCATAGAGCTTTACTCTTTACTCTTCTGACTCGAATGCCCCGTACCCTTGACTGCAGACCTGGCTTGCTTGAAAATGCCATTTTATTCAATATCATAGGGCTGTTGAAGTTTTGAGATGCAGCCAGATACTCTGGAAGAAATGCCAGATGACTTCAAATTCCTAATTACTTCTTGAATTCTCCTCCTGATATTTACTTACTGATATTAAGTACACTGGAAAGAAACAAATTTCTTTTCTTATCCAGGATAAGAACAAGATGATTCAGGAGCTCTGGATTCTATTTGGACAGTAATCAGGGGCACTTTTCTGAAGGAGGCCATCTGCACTTGGGAGGATGAACATAATTCAATAGATATGGGGGGAAAAAAGAAGGAAAAGGGTATTACAGGGCACATAGTATATACAGGGCAGAGCATGTGCCGAGGCACAGTAGCATTAAACCAGAACCATGTATTCCTAGGACAGTAAGCATTCTGCATTTGTGTAGCATAAATTGTGAGTAACAGGAAATATGCTGATGCTGAAGCTGAAACTCCAATACTTTGGCCACCTGATGCGAAGAACTGACTCATTGGGAAATACCCTGATGCTGGGAAAGATTGAAGGAAGAAGGAAAAGGGGACAACAGAGGATGAGATGGTTGGACGGCATCACCAACCTAATGGATATGAGTTTGAGCAAGCTCCAGGAGTTGGTGATGAACAGGGAAGCCTGGTGTGCTGCAGTCCACAGGGTTGCAAAGAGTTGGACACAACTGAGAAACTGAATTGAACAGGAAATAAAGCCAGAGGAGTATACCAAAGATCTTACCAGAGAAGACCCTTTTTGTGCCAAAGAGCTTGATTTTATCCCTCTCACCCGTGAAAAGCTAGCATATCCACAATAGTTAACATCACTTTCTGCAGTTCCTTAACCGACTCACATCAGCCTTCCCACACCTCCTCCCCAAACCCTTAGGTGATGGAGATAAGCAGATAAAGATATAAAAGGTGCCATGATGTTTTTAAACTTTTGCTTTGGCAGAATAAAGAGTCCCTGGTGGCTCAGATGGTAAAGGCATCTGCTTGCAATGTGGCAGACCCAGATTCGATCCCTGGGTCGGGAAGATCCCCTGGAGAAGGAAATGGCAACCCACTTCAGTACTCTTGCCTGGAAAATTCCATGGATGGAGGAACCTTGTAGGCTACAGCCCGTGGGGTTCTATTTTCTCACAGTGTGGAGTCTAGAAACCCAAGGTTAAGGGGCCAGAAGGCTTGGTTTCCTCTTCTTATAAGGATACTAGTCACACTGGATAATTGAACATACATCAGTCTCATTTTAAC
Source organism: Okapia johnstoni (assembly GCA_024291935.2). Taxonomy (NCBI): domain Eukaryota; kingdom Metazoa; phylum Chordata; class Mammalia; order Artiodactyla; family Giraffidae; genus Okapia; species Okapia johnstoni. The sequence continues at coordinate 22,674,639 of CM044322.1, forward strand.
TTGCTCATTCCTTTAATGATCTTTTCTCTAAACACGGTAATATTCTGAAGTTCTAGGGGTTAGGACTTCCTATGAATTTTGGATGGACAAAACATAGACCATAATATGACTCTTCTCCCCATCATCTCTGGCTGCCTGGCCCACAGCTCAACGTTCTCCCAAAGACACATCTTTGGAAAGACATCATATTATAGATGGGTCTCCCTGGTGGCTCAGATGTTAAAGAATCTGCCTGCAATGCAGGAGACCCGGGTTTGACCCCTGGATCGAGAAGATCCACAGAGAAGGGAATGGCTACCACTCCAGTGTTCTTGCCTAAAGAATCCCATGGACAGAAGAGCCTGGTGAGTTACAGTCCATGGGGTCACAAAAAGTCAGACACGACTGAGCAACTAACACTTCCACTTTCATATTATAGAAATAAAGTGAATTAAGTTAAATGTATGCATGTAACATGGATCGTTCCAGAAACAGGGAATCTTTGTGTCTGTGATTCCTAAAATGACATCCCTCTCCCTCCTTCCCACAGGGTGGCTTGTGCTCTGACAGCTCAAGGGGAGGCAGTGGTGATAAAAGCACAGAGGCTAGCCATGAATCTTCTCATTTTAATGCACTTCATTAAAACCAGCATTTTATTACAAAGACCTGCCAAAGTGAATATTAGACAGAAATGCATGTTAAGCTGCCATTGATCTTTCTGGGTAGATTGTACATTAAAGAGTGTACTTTCTCAGTCTGTTAGCTGCTTATACATAAAAAGGGAAGCAAGAATAAAGGTAAAGTGCTTCAGCCTTATCCTTACAGCATCACTATGGCTACCCAGTGGGGTCAAGTGGGCAGAATCAGGCGAGGAGTGGGAGTCAACCCAAATCCCGTTTCCAAAGCTTTTTGGACATATGGGACTTGGCCGTCTGCTCTGCCCACCCAACTGGCTGTACCCCATGCCTAGGAGGTCACTGCTGGTTTACTAGATTCTCTTTCCAACCTGGAGCTTCTGATCCCCAGGAGAGGGTCCGAGTTGTTTCATTTTTTAGGAACAATAGTTTGGCTGGAAGCATGTCCAAGATCATGTTTCTCCCTTGTGTTTCTTCATCAAGGGGACAGTGTAATTCAAGATGAGGGCTGGGGGCATCTTTGAGGTCTGCTAGTGATTAACAAGTGTGTGCATGCATGTTTGTGTTACCTTATTGACATAAACAGAAACCAGATGTTTAAAGAAAAGAGGAGGAAAATGTGTTTGGCAGCTGGGAAAGAAGTGTGAGGAAGAAATCACGTGTCTGGGGTTTGCTAGACCCAGAGATGAAGTTAGTATTTGTCTGAAGAATTGGACAATCCTACTATGATTTCTGTCGGCTAAAATATAACAATTCAAGAGGAGTGAGTGGGGCTTAGGAGCTAAGTGTTAATACTGTCAGAAAAATAATTTCTTCCAGGACCACCACTTATTTTAAAACAGTTGCATGTCTATCTCACACCCATACTCCAGACCCTTCTATCCTTACACCCTAGCTTAACCTGTACCTAGGTATAACTCTCAAAATCTAGAGGCTCTTAATCTTCAGGCACAAAGATAGTCTGTGACATGGACTCCAGGGGTACTGGTTTGGAAGAGCAGATGACAGGCCTGACTCATCATCGGTTTAGCTGATGGAAGAGTCAAGAGAGACTCAAGTGCCCCAAAAGGACACAAACAATCAGATACCCACTTCCTCTAAAACATCATCCCTTCCCAACTTAACGGCTCTACCAATCCTTGCAAATCAACACACAGCCCAAATCGTTAATACTGCAACAAGTACACACTGACACGATCACTGGTTCTGTCAAGGATCCCAAATAAAGATTTTGACAAGCTGGGATGCAACCAGTACAGAGACGAGAAGGGAAGGACATGAGTGAGTTTACTACTCAGACTGATGTATTAACTTCTGTCTCGTGATGACTCATAAGACATTTCTTGTGTTTTACTAATTGAAGCGCATTTATTGCTCTTCTCTCTGCATTGTCTAATTCAGATGTTCATTAGCTATGAGCTTCCTGGTCCTGACAGCACAGACTGGCTTCTGCCCCTCAACCCCACCCCAGTGGTCCATCCATCCCACCACCACACAGAAACTGCTCAAGTTGCTAGTCCCATCTAGTTACCTCCATTTCTTCATTTTACCCGACTTGCCACATTGTTTGGTAGCACTGACCTCTTACTCAAAGATTTGGCAAATCCCCACTTAGTGCCAGCCCTGTGCCAAGTGTTCAGCTGACAGTGATGCTGGACAGCCTCACCAAAGGGCTAATGAAAAAGCAAGTGAGCAAACAGTTACAAAGTACAGAGATACATCCTGTGTTCAAAGGAGACTAGGAATACTGGGGTGGAGGGAAGCCTAAAAGAGGCACGTTTCTTCTCTCCAAGAGATGAGACTTGACTTTATGTTGATTCTCTTTGGGGAGATTCATCACTGTGACTCTGCTCTCTCTACAGATATCCTCCTCTGCCAGCCCTTTCCATGTTGATGCTTCCCCTGCTTCATCTTCTGTCTTCTTTTCTTTTCACCCTGCTCATTTTCTTTGAATGATCCAGTCCATTCCCATTCCAAAGGAGGCAACTATCATGTTTACACTGGTGAGTCTTAAATCTGAATCTTTCTCCTGAGCTCCAGATCCACATACCAGCCACTTTTTTGATTTCTCCGTGGATCCCTAAAATACAACCTTTCCAAATCTGAACTCATTCTCTGTACACCCATCTCTCCATATTCTACTCTTGTTACAATTCCTTTTCACAGTCAATCATTCCACACCATCATCCCAGATAGAAATCTCACAAGCATCCTTGCCTCTCCCCTGCCCGCCCCACCCCAGCCTAGGGGTTGTCACTGCACATTTTCCCTCTGAAGGGGCTCATGTTATTGCACTTTATGTCCTGCTCGTTTGCCCTACAGTACGTGATGCCCTCAAAATTTCCTACCTGGACCACGACAGTCATCTCCAGGCTGGTCTCCATGTTTTCATCCTTGGCATCTCTACACTCCAGTTTATGCACCACATTGAAATTTGTCCAAAACCCAGGTCTGCCATTCTTAAAACTGTTAGATCCCACTTCTTCTAGAGTCATGTTGGAGGCCCCTGAGCCTGCTTTCTAAGCACTCTCACAATCTAGAATTTCTTTACTCTCTCATCTCCTGCTCCCTCTCTTACCAGCATAAGCCCCAGTCCAGCTGGAAGAGGCCTTGAAACCCTCCTCATACCCATCATTCCACCTCCTCTATGTCTTTATGTATTTTTCCCATCAATGGGGAAGCCCCAGGCCCCATGTCAACCTCAACCCCTGACTTGGTACATTTCTACTCATCCGTTAGGGTCCATCTCAAAACTCTCTTGCTCTCTGAACTTCCTCTGACTCAACCACACATAGTCAATTGCCCTTTGAGCTGTGTTCTCTTGGCAATGAGCCCTCCTGTAAGGACCACAAATTCCTCAATGGTGGAGGCCATGCCTTCTTTGCTGTTGAAGACCCAGAACATCTAGCAGAAAGCCAGGACATATCCACCATCCTGCCCTCTGTGGCCCCACACTTGCTGGTCATCTCCAGCCAGCAGCCCCATAGGTCCATCAGACTCAACAAGTCTAAAACCCAGCTCAGTGATTTCTTTACCATCTGCTCCTCTTTCTGAATTCTCTCTCAGGTGGTAGCAATCTCCAAACCAAAGACCATTGTGACTCTTTCCTCAGGCCTGTTTTCTGCCCATTTTACCTCCTAAAAACGTCTCATTTCTGCCCTCTGCCCATCCCCAACTCCAATACTCCATTTCTGACCTTCACTGACTGGCACCTTTATTTGCTGCAGCAAGAAATGCCCAATCAGCCACTCTGCCCCAGCCACCCCAGGCCAGCCTGCACAGACTGCCAGATCCACTGTCCTCTTCTTGATGACACCTCTTCAATGGTTACCTTTCATCACTCAAACAAAAAGTCCACCTGCTCAGTATGGACCCTCCAGGGTCACCTGCTTCTGTCCCTGAGAGCATGTGGCCATGCTCTGGCCACACTGAAGCCCTAAATGAACCATGCCATTCCCACTACCATGCCTTGGCCCCTGCCCACCCTTCTGCCCAGAATGCCTCTTCCCTTGGCTGTTCCTGCTCATACTTAAGACTAAACATAGCGGTCTCTTCGTCCTCCCAGAACCTGTCTCAGATTTCCCCCCACATCCTCTCATTGGATTAATTTCACCTCCTCTGTATTTTCATACTTCTTTCTGCATATCATTCATTGCACCTACCACAATATCCCACACTCCTTGGGGTCACAAGCCTTGTTGTGCAGGTTAGGAACTCAACAAATGTGGCATCAATGAGAATATTTTGCAAAAGGAATGTCTAAAGGTAAAGGAAAGGACCACTGTTAGAAGCCAGATGCTCTATATGCAGTATCTAAAGGAAGTCTCACATGAACTCTACTTGGCAAGTATTTTGCCTCCATCTATATACCATTGAGGAAGCTCAAGTTCAGAGAGGGTAAGCAACTTGCCCAGAGTTGACCATGAGGGATTCCAACCCACACCTACTCCTCTGTAACCATGCCCTTCCCTCCACATTGTGCAAACTCCCTTACTTGATCCGCAGCAGCAAGGTCTCTCACCTTCAGAAGGTGTTCGGGAAGGAAGGTAGGGGTCCAACTTCCCGGAGATCAAGATACTCCTCCTGCTACACTACCTCCCTCCTCTTTGAGCTCTGATGTCTGCAGGCACAGAGCCGTGCACAAGCTTCCTTGCTGCCATGTCATATTGCAAGCTTCTATCTAATTTGCTGTTCCCTCTCTCCCTAAGGACACATTTACGTTACTACTTTAAAGGCAAGCTTCTCTCTATGAAGCAAGCACGAATCCATTTTTCACTGGCACTCACATTATGGGAAATGCAGTGCTTTATATATTAACGAGTAATTTTCTTGGCCCTATGCAGTTCAAAATTCAATAAATGTTGTTTAAGCACAATTTTCCCACTTGTAGGTCAGAAAACAGCCTCGTGGGGGTGGGGAGAAAGTTCCCACATATTTCCTGGTCCTCCTCTCTGCCCTCACCATCCATCATGCCCGCAGATAGCAGTATGCTCAGAATGGCCATCGCTACCGGCCAGCATGGCAGCCGCAGTCACAAGCACTGTGGGTCACGGGGGCCGCAAGACCGCCACGTCATTGTCTCCCCCGCCTCCAAAGCTCGTATCTGTCTCTTGATATCTGCCTGTGGACAAGACCTTCAAGCTTCTCCCCAGTGGCTTGAAATTCCACCCCTGGAAAGGTCATCCCTCTGAGTTAAACATTGCCCAGCTCTTCTGTTCTCTTTTAGAATGGAAATGCTCCGTGAAGTCATTTACACCTTCACTGCATGGAGTTCATGGTTTCATCTTGCAAACCAGTTCATTCTGTAGTTTGTCCTTGGGTTTGAAAGCATTAAGGATGAAGTACAAAGGGGCAGAGACAAAGCACTCTGCCTTTGTGGCTCTTCCAAGGTGGACCCTCTCTAGCTGGGAGGTGGAGGGTTGGGGCCCCACTCTGGCGGAGCATGGACATCACCCTTGGGCAGAACATATTTGTCCAGCTCTGAGCACAGGACGCCTGGGACACTTAGGAATATGGGTCCAGGTCTGCTCTCTGCATCAAACAATAATTCAGTAAAATCTCAATTAAAACCAAAGTCATAAATCACATTTAATGTTGCCCGGATGGGTCGAATCTAATATGGCAGGCCTATTAATCATCTACCAGGCCCTGGAATTCCAGCCTCCTTCTTCTGAAGATTCAGGGGTTAAGACCTATTCTCCCACACCAGAGAGCAAAGGCCAAGAAGTTTGGGGACTGTGCCCTGTCCCCAGTGTGGGTCTTGGCAGCTTGCATATGGTCAGGGAACCCAGTATGGAAGGATAGTCAAGATCCCTAACCCAGATTTTTGTCTGCTGAGTGTGGACCATTTGGGTGGGATGGTGACATGTAGATGCAGTTGTAGGAGCTAAATGGGCAATCTGCCAGATTGAACAAGTTATCCACAGGCCAGACAATGACTGTCATTACTACAAGCGGTGGACATCAGCCATCTGGGATAAGAAACAGGATTTCCTGACACAGCAGATCAAAGATGGGAGCCCCACACAAGAAGCTGGGAGATACCCCACCTAGCTTAGGAAGACATGGTCATGGTGGCAAGGCCCTGTCACTGGGCAGATCTTTAGGACAGGACTCAGTCCTTGCAGTCCAAGCCTGGAAAGATGAGATCAGGGGTGTACAGACTTCCTTGGAGATTGAGGAACTGTGGAAGGAATCTAGCCGAGACAGCAGCCAGGTGACCAGCTGGGGAAACTGGGTTCCATGGGAGTCTTTTTTGAGGCCTCAAGACTCAGAGAGCCAAGTTGGCATCCACTAGGAGAGCCAAGGCTGAAGAATGAGCTTTGAATGGCTTCATGAGTTTGAAGCCAGAGACTGGTATTTGATTGCTAGCTGTGTGTCCCTGAGCCAGGTTCTTCACCTCTCTGAACCTCAATTTCCCAATCTATCACATAAGGTTTAAAGAATTTTCTCCCAGGATTTTTTTTTAATGATTATAGGGCATAATAAGGTCCAATATGCTGCCCATAGGTGACAAGTAGGGGCTTAAGTTGGAGAAGGAAATGGCAACCCACTCCAGTATTCTTGCCTGGAAAATCCCATGGATGGAAGAGCCTGGTAGGCTACAGTCCATGGGGTCACCAAGAGTCGGACACAACTGAGAGACTTCACAGGGGCTTAAGTAATAAAAATTCTGTGGTTAGTGTAATGGTGGAAAGGCCACTTCCACACAGCATGTTCAAAAGACCAGAGGCAGAGCTGAGGTCAAGGTTTCAGAGTCAGAGTCCAAGTTGGTGAAACAGGAGTATGAAAAGGTGAGGACCAAGAGAGAGTTGTCTTAAGCCACCCCACAACCAGCAGGTCTGCTTATTGGGGGGCCTTAAGGGATCAACAGTAGGGAGATGTGAGCATTCAGTTCAAGGGGGCAGTGCCCGCTCCAGAGGTTGGTCTGGGCCATGAGCACGGCTGCTTCAGGGCAAGTACAAGGTGCAGCTCTTGGCTGCATCTTTACTTCTTCATCTCTGCTTCTTTCTTTCAATATCTATTTCTGGGTCCCCTACTATGTGCCAGACATTGGAAGCTTGAGCCTAGGACATCAAACAGAGCCATACCTGCAGGGGAACAGAGACCAGCAACTAGCCTACACCCACACCGAGGGGAAAGCAAGCGTCGTCTAAGTTTTTTAAAAATCTCATTAAAAAAATCACATAAGGGCACTGAGCTGCTGTGTAATCAATATGCTTTGAAATCTACTTGAGTATTTGTCATCAAGTCTCATTTTAATCCACTGACTTATACAAAATAACAGCTGGCATTTATCCAGTACTTAGAGCTTCCCTGGTGGCTCACAGGGTAAAGAATCTGCCTGCAGTGCTAGAGACCCGTGTTCGATCCCTGGGTCAAGAAGAGCCCCTGGAGGAGGGAATGGCAACCCACTCCAGTATTCTTGGTGAGAAACCCCATGGATAAAGGAACCTGGAGGACTACAGTCGATGGGGTAGCAAAGAGTCAGACAGACTAACCAGCTAAAAAGTTTACATGGATTATTTATCTTAAACAGCCTGATCTAGGAGCTTCAGCAGGACTATTATCCCTCTTTTATAGATCAGGAAATAGAGGCTAAAAGAAGGAAAGAAACTTGCCCAGGGTCTTACAGTAAGAGAGGAGGAAAGCTGAGATTTCCATTAAGGCCAGCTCGGTTTTGAACAGTCACATGTCATAGGATCCACCCGTCCAAGGCCGAGAGGGCCCTTGCTCGTTCCTCCAGGATATCTGACTGCCACCTGGCACGTGGGCCTGGAATGCATTGATGTCTCTCCTATCGCTCTGTGGAAGACTAGAAACAAATGGTGGAGGGGCTTCCCTGGTGGCTCAAGTAAAGCCTGCCAAGGCAGGAGACATAGGTTTGATCCCTGGTCCGGGAAGATCCCACATGCTGTGAAGCAGCAGCTAAGCCCGTGCACCAAAACCATTAAGCCTGTGGTCTAAAGCCTGGGAGCCACAACCACTGAGAGCATGTGCCCCATTTATTAAAGCCCGTGGGCCCTAGAGCCCATGCCCTGAAACAAGAGAAGCCACAGCAATGAGAAGCCCCTGCACTGCAACTGGAGAGTAGTCCCCAGTCACCACAACTAGAGCCCCCACTACAGCCAAAAATAAATAAATAATTACTTTTTAAAAAGAAACAACAGGTCTAATCTGCATACTGGCTTTCCAGGTGTAGCCAGACTTGGGGACCACCTAGGTTGGAGCAGGGCAAACCCAGTGCCTTTAAGGCTAACAGCCCTCTGCCCTCTCCCCACTCCAGGAGAGGCAGAGCCCTCTAGGAGGCAAAGCCCACTCTCCAGCAGCAACCTGGTGGCTAGATTTCTCAAGTCCTCTATCTGAATAATTGTCCTCATTTTTAGTGCCCTGTCTATACTATTAAAACAGGGCAATTTATAAAAGTCAATTGATAGGGTAGGAGACAATGAAAAAATAAACGATATCTAGCATAATGAGCATTTTCTAGCTTCTGTGAATGTATGACAGTGGAAGGTCTCAGAAGGGCTGCTTTCTTGCTTTAGAAAATGACCTTAGCTCACATGAACTGTTGTTTCTGTGTATCCTTTCAGTTTGTAACATTTGCTCAGCCCGTTGCTAGGGAATAATCCAATGTACAATCCAGAAATTTCCCAGGTGCTTGAATGCCTGTGTTCTGGGTGCTATTATATCTGAAGTGTGTGGCTTTCCCAGAAACTCCTGACCTTCTCATTGCTTGTCCCTGGTTCTCTGTGTCTAGTCCCTTTGGCTAACCTCTCATCTTCCTTGAGACTGGCAATGTCTTCCAGCTCAGTACCATCTACAGTCTTTATAAACGGGATTCTTGCTCTTCTTCAGGATTGAAGAATACTGAAGTATTTTGTTAAATACTTTAAATCTGGATATTGGATTTCTGAAGTCTTGGGGCTCCTTGGACAAAGGTTAACCCATGTTAATTTAACCTGGTGGGCAAAATGGATTTGCCCCTCATTCCAAAGTGCTGAATTCAGTGCAGTTGGGATTTGTCTTATTATTTAATAATTCTTTTCTTTGATTATTTCCTTTTAAGCTCAAGATTTTCTATCAAGTGTTGGGGAGAAGTGATTTGTGGCTTAGATCTTCTGAAGAGAGATCAAGGGACCAATTATTCAGAGTGAAGAAGCCTATGTGATAGCTACATGTCCTTTCTGACAGCGCACCTGTGCTTCAGATTCACGAGCCCTCAGGCAAGTCAGACCAGAGCAGAAGGGAATGTCATTCCTTGGAAGCCTTCTGCTTTGTATACTCCTGGATTGTGTTACCAACTCCACTGGGAAATATATATTCTATGGGATCTACCTAGCAGACTTCTCTCATTTATTCTTTGTGTTCACGCGAAGTCACTTCAATCTGACTTCTTGCAACCCGATGGACTGTAGCCCTCCAGGCTCCTCTGTCCATGGGATTCTCCAGGCAAGAATACTGGAGTGGGTTACCATTTCCTACTCCAGGGCGTCTTCCCAACCCAGGGATCAAAACCACATCTTTTAAGTCTTCTGCATTGGCAGAGGGCTTCTTTACAACTAGTGCTGCCTGGGAAGGCCTTTCTTCTTTGTAAGCATCATCCTAATTTCATTCGAGTGTCTGATAACAATCAGTTTAGGAATGTTCCTTCTCTAACCCCTGGCAGGAAGGAGAGGAGAGTGGGTCTTGATCAATGAAGGTAACTCTGTTCTTCCTTGCAAGGAACTGCCATGTAAATGCGCACACGCACAATTCTGGCCAATGAACTGTGAGACAGCTTTAAAGGATTGTTCTCACTTTAAAACAGAGGTACAAGAATGGGAATATCTCTCTTACCCCACTTCCACGCTTTGGACGTTGCTGGGTAAGGATGTGATAACTGGAGCTGAGGCAACTATTTTGAGATCAAGAGGAGACTAGCCTGACAACAAAAGACAACATGATGGGAACATCAGTGCAAGAAAGCAGAAATAACCTAATTCCTTGATGATAAGTTGAGCTACTAAGTCAGCTGGCTTTGCTCATGCTTTGGCTTTGGACAAGTGTATACATTGAAACAATGGTAAAAGAGGAAAGACTGGGGGTGCTTACGAGACCACACATAATGGAGTTTCTGAAATAGAAGCAGGAGAGGGCTGAAATCTTTGGAAAACATAGAGGAATTAGAAGCTCCTGTTGAAACCTTCAAGCAGGTGATATAAGTGAATTTAAGGAGCTCTACCTAAAGGTCGCCTGCTCCCTCCAGGACTCTTGCTTTGGACTCTAGGCTCTTTAAAGATGAAAATAGATATAGAATCTTTTAAGGCAGAGCTTCTTCAGTGTGATTCAGAGAAAACTTGCCCTTCTGCTCTGGCCCCTGACTTCTAGAAAGTTATATTGTTGACCTGTTTCCACCTCTAATAAAAGTATAGTAATACAATTCTACATTTATACAGAAATAGTTTCTAAAATGATCTATCATTCTGTAAAAAAAATGAAAACTATCCTGTTGGCAAAGTTCATTATTCACACGTACACACAACCCTACCCCTCCAGGGTGCAAATTTTTGCCCCTCTCCTATATTTCAACCATTGTGCACATTCTTTGACCAGTTGTCCTTGTCTTGCTGGCCGTTGTTATTGTTTGAGGTGGTGGAGGCATGTTGTTATTCTCAGTAGGGGTGGTGCTATTTACACAGATTCTCAAGCTCACCCTGTCAGTGTGAATTAACTATGTTTTAAGAGACGTTCCCCTACTTAATCATCATTACAATTGCAGAACCCATTCCCAGTGAACCCAAATATTGAGACTGCTTGTTTTACTGCTGAATCCAAATACACAAAATTAGCAAGATCAGCTCTTGGAGTGTCGGCCACTGCCAAATAAAAACTCGGGAGAATGTCTGTGTATATTACTAAATTGTGCATAATGATGGTGTGTGTCTAGAAACTGACGTCCCTGGATGAGTACATCTTTATCTCGCAGGCAGTGATAGCTTGTTTGAACTAAGGAGCACTTTTTTTGATTTTTCTTCTTCCTCATTTATCAAAATGTTCTCAGTACAAACACAGTGTGAGGGGAACCGACCCTTTGATGCATTTCAGCCTCATAATTTCCTTCGTTGTTTGCTTTGCTTCTGCGTTTTCATTTGTATTGGCTTCAAAACAAACCTGGCTTATTTGGGATCATTCACATACACCAGATTAAGGACATTTCTACCTTGATGGGCCCAGTTAACCCATGCAACTTAATCCAGGTTAGCTAAGGAATCAAAGAGCTGGATATTCTGGGGATACCTGTTATGTATCAGGTCCTGGGAGAGATGCTTCCCTTAAGATCTCACTTAATTCTCAAAACAACTCTGCATTAGAGATATCAATACCCAACATTTCAAATATAGAAGCCAAGGCTCTGAGAACTGGGAAAGTGGCTGACCAAGGTCATGAGGCTATTGAAGGGGGTGTGTCTGGTGTCAAACTTATGCCCATTCCAATCCCAAAGCATCACTCTGCCTATGACCCCTCCCTGCAAAGATGGAGGAGGAAACATATGGCAAAGTTGACAAGGTACCCAGGGCACAAGGAAGGGAAAAGCAAAAGAATTGTAGAAATAAGAGACCATGTGAAGGAAACCATTAAGAATTCATGGGAGCAGAAGGAAATAGTCTCATTGGAAAAAGAGAAACCTAAAAATTGACAGGAAAAAAAAGTATGAGCAGAAGCAGTAAACTCTTGAAAATAAGAAGTAAGATTTCCCAAGAGATGTTGCAGAAAGAAATCAAAGCAAAAGATGGGAAGAAGAATCATTATGGGGAGAATCATAGTAGATGTAGAGAATTTGTTTCCTGCTATTTCATGAAAAGTCACTTGTAGGTTACTTGAGTGGAGAATCGAGAAAAGAACCTTTGAGGGCACGTGTGGACCCATGGCTGATTCATGTCAATGTATGGCAAAAACTACTACAATATTGTAAGTAATTAGCCCCCAACTAAAATAAATAAACACACACACACACACACACACACACACACACACACAAAAGAACCTTTGAGGAAAAACAAGTCAGCTCTGACATTAATGTTACCTAATCTTTGTGGAAACGAAACTAATATTTAAAATTTAAGGCACTCTTTCACCTCTGAGAGTTATTTCTTAAAAGTAAAGGTGAGCCAGGGGAGGGAAAACGTTTTCTTGGGAGCAGAAGTTGTCCCTCCTTGGAGGTAAATTACATCTTCTTGAACACTGAGCATTATAAATCTTAGTCCCAGCAAATTGCAGCCACCAACTGCTACAAACCCCAACCAGAGGTCAGTGGCTAAAAGAAGCCGTGGATCATGATTCTACAGAACTGCAGACCCCTGCAGGATGGAAACTATTTCCTGGGGCTCCCGGGGTGCTCCACCCATCCATCTGGGGTCGGGAAGAGTGATTTTTGAGGTTTTGAGTGATTTCTCACTGAAGGGAAGGGAAATAAGCTGAATAGTAGAAAGCCTCCCCTACTGGTAATGCTCCTGTGGCTTCAGCTGTGAAATCATGTGTTTCACACATGTGAGTGCATGTGTGTGTGTGTATGTGTGTGTGTGTACCTGCCCATGTGTATACATCTGAGTGCATATGTGTGTGCACACACACCTAAGTGTGCACATATGTGTGTGTATGTATGTCCTTTGTGTGCACAATGCGTGTGTGTGCGCATTTATGTGTGTGCACCTGAGCATGTACATGCAGCTGCACACATGTGCCCACATATGTGCTCCCCCCACATACACACATACAAAGCACAATAAAGTCACTGCAGAAATGTCTCTAGAGAGGAAACCTTGAGTAACAAAAGCACTGAGCTTAGAGTCAGAAAACATAACTCAGAGAATATTTGGAGTAATTCTTCCTCTTATCTGCTTTGCCACCCTGAACAAATTCCCAAACCCTTCCTAGCCTTAGTCTCTTCATCATAAAATGGGAGTAACAATTCCTGCCCCATTGTTGTGAGGACCAAATGAGATAAGATATGTGAGGATACATTGTAAGGCAAAGCACAGCATAAAAACATGGATTCTAACTTGTTTAGAGGCAAAATGGAAGATAATATAATGGTGATCAAATGACTGATTTTTCACCTTGAGTCTGGTGTTTGTCTCCTGGGAATCCAAGGGCTGGCAGAACTAGGGACTTTTTCAATATCGCAGTGCTTCTTCTGTCTTGGTAGGAGCAAGCCCCCCACCCACCCCAGCCTCCAGGGAAGTCCACAGGGAAAGCTTGGCTGTGTGTCTCAGCAGCCTTGCCAGCACCCAGTGTGTCTCTTGGCTGCTAAGAGAAAGAAGCTCACAGAAGGCAGCAGAGCAAAACTCTCAAGATACATGTCTCCCTGTCCACCTGGATCCTGGATCCTCTCCACCTTGGTGGCATGTGTCACCTCCTTGCCACCGCTTCCCAGGAGCCCAGGGGAAGAATTCTCCATCTGCCTCCTGCTTCTTCTCCCATATCTGCACTGAAAGGCGAAGGTGCCCTGCCCCTGGCTCAAGGGAAAAAGCCAGATTAACCTTTTTGACACTACAGCAAATGTTAACAGTCTGTCCTGCCTTTCATAATGCCAATCCAGACACCAGTCATTCACCGTCTGTTAGAAATAGAGAGAATATATGTCAAAACTCACCCGCACATGCTGAATTGGAAAAGAGCAGTTATTACTGCAAACTCTATATGCATTATTTATCAAATGAACTCTCTGCAGCAGGAATACAATTCATTTTGACTCTCACTCTCTCTTGTTCTTTCCTTTCAATAGGAGATGAAAGAAACCATTTATAGAATCTTTCTGGGCATTACTCATGCAGCAGTATCCCCGACTAGGGTTTGAAGTCAGACCTGTCTATTGCCTGAAGGGGGTGGGCTGCTTCAAGTGGGAAGGAAACTCTTCCTGTCTGCCAGGTTTTCTCAGGCTTCCCTCTCCGTGGCCGCCACCATCCCCACCGCCTGGAACTGTGAACAACTGGATCTCTCTTCAGCTCTCCAGGCACACTTGAAGGAGGTGGGAACCTCGGTTTAGAGTAAGGCAAGTAACTTGTAGATGCATTTTCTTTGTAATATCAGCTTTACCAAATGATCACAAAGAGGGAAGTTCTGTTTGGGGCCAAGATCAGTTCCTATTTTGTCTCATATGAGGGAACAGAAGACATAAACCTCTTACTCCATTTAGACTGATGTGAACCTTTAAGTGAAGTCCACTCATTTTCATAATCCCTTGGCTCGAAGTCGGGTGATTTGCCTGGTGGGGTGGTGGTGGTAAGAGTGGCAGTAGTGATATGGGAAGTAATGATGGTGGTGGTGGAGGTGATGGTGGAAATGATGGTGAAGGTGATAATGATGTGAATGACAGTGGTGGTGGTGATGGGGATGGTGTGGAGCTGTTAACATGATGCAGGTGATGAGGGTGGTGGTGGTAGAGGTGATGATAAGAGTGGAGGGATACACAGGTAGTGATAATCATGACGATAGGGATGGTAAGGTAATAGCGGTGGTCTGTGGATTACGGTAGAGTGTGACAATATAATCTCCATATTCAAAAGAATTTTCATTAAGAAACAGGATACTTCTTTTGAAAGGGTTTGCTCCTGTTTCAAATATCCATAAAATCCCTTCTCTGAATCCTGTCCAATTTTGCGTAGCTCAGAGTAGAAACGGCAAAACAAAAGTTCCATTTCTGAGAAAACCGACTGCCTTTTGTTGCCCAAAGTACTTTCTTATCTTTGGGATGAGGGGTCCTGACCATCTTCTATCCTAAAATCCAAAGCCTGCTTGGTGTAGAGCCCAGCTCCCCTCAGCTCCACATATCAAGCCCATAATGACTCTGATCCTCAAACCTCACTTACCTGGCTTAGCTCACTTATTGCCTTATTTATCATTTATTTGACCTTGTGTATATACATGTCCATCTCAACCAGATTGTAAACTTCCTTGAAGATGGGGTATGACTTGTGTTTCTTAAATCCCATACCTTTTAAATAGACATACATTGAACAAACGAATGAGTGAATGAAGGTGAATGAAGGTTTTATCATTTTTCCCCCAAATGCATAGCATAATGGTGCATACAACAGTCAAGAAATTAATTTGAGCATAAGGATCTTTTCTGCCTTTTCAAGAAAGAGGAAATTTAATTACTACTATTACTACTGCAATAGTAGGTAGCATGCTGAGCACTATACCAGCCTTTGTGCTAAGTTTCCACACACATTATCTCCTTTAATCTTCACAGTGAGCATATGGAGTGGGTACTATTTCCCCATTTTACAGAAGTGAAACTGAGGAACAGGGAGTTTCAATAATTTACACTAAAACTTTAAAAGTCCTAGCTTTGGGTTTCAATAGACCTAGGTTCAAATAAGAACTCTGTCATTTAACAGTTAAATGACTTTTCTTGCAATATATATAATATATATTTAATATATGTGATAGTGTATGTAATATGTAGTTAACAGGATATTATCATAAGTTTTACACACACACACCTTTGCTCAGGGCCCAAAACAAAGTAGGTGTTCAGTAAACGGTCGGTCTTTTTCTTTCCTTCATCTTTCTGCTTCAGGTCTTACAGTTTTCAAGTGATGAAATCAGGGGTTCAACTTTATCTGTGGTTATACATCAACTACATAAAGCCCATGCTCTCACATATCATATGGTCAGCCTCAAAAATGAGCTTTCTCTGGGCACTGAAGGTGACTCATGGGGCATCTCCAAGGGTAATGATGCCACCCGATCAAATCAGTGAAAAGTCAGTCAGGTCAGTTTGATGGGCCGTCTCAGGGGTCTAACACCTGTCTTACAAACTCAATGTCTTACCAAGTCAATGTCTTATCATGGCCCGGGATCCCATTAACATCTTATTACACTGCCAGGAGCACTGTCTATGGAGACGGAGCCCCTCTCAATACAACCAGTTGGTGCTGTGGGGCAGCTTCCGCGGGGAGTCAGCGCATCCAGGCCTCCTGACCCACCCTCCCAGCAGCCCACGTGCAGCAGCTCTGAGGACATATCTCTGTTATGCTGCTTTACCCAAGTGTTTTAAAAATTAATTTAACTCTGATTGCACTGACAGGGGAAAAGTTAATAGAAGTTTTATTTTTAATATATGAGGAACCTTAACAGGATTTAAACTTAATGCCTCAGAAATGGGAAGGACTGCTGACAATTTATCTACCAGAATCTGCAGACTTTCATGGGGAGCTAGAGAAATAGAGGAAATGTTATTCTAGCAGCTAGAGACACGATTGAAATACCCACCACAGCAACTGGGAGAAATCCCAATGGTTCACCAACCCAAGAAACTGACTCATAAATTGCTCAGATCCTCAGTTTCCCCTTATTACCCTGACTTTCAGCTTTCTTTACTATCCAGGAAAAAATATATCTTTTCAATTTTTTTAAGTTATAATAGAGTTTTTCACTTAGAAACATAGAATTTTAGAGCTGATTTCTCCCAGCTATAATAATTTATGATACTAAGAGATGTGGAGGGAAACTTTACAACAGAAAATCATGCTGAATGTGGGCCATACATTTTGTTTTAGATGTGGCTCTTGGCTAGTTTTCAAAAGCTATTAATTTAAAAAAACATCTCTCATGCGAAACATTCTTCAGTATCCTTAGATCGAATTGCCTGAATTATTCGTGGTTAGACTATTTCTTTAAGGAGACCAGTCAACTGCTTTTGCTTAGGAAATCTTTCACTGGATATTTATCATATATCTACTAAGTGTCAGGTATTGTTCTAGACATTTAGGGGTTCAGGAGCAAATGAAACAGCCAGATAACCTTGGCTTTCTGGAACTTGCATTCTGATGAGGGAAGACAAAAATGCTAACAGATGATAAAGAGTCTGCCTGCAATCTGCCTGTAGAACACCTGTGTTTGATCCCTGGGTCAGGAAGATCCCCTGGAGGAGGGCATGGCAACCCACTCCAGTATTCTTGCCTAGAGAATCCCATGGACAGGGAAGCCTGATGGGCTACAGTCCATAGGGTCGAAAAGAGTTGGACATAATTGAGTGACTAACACTTTCACTTTTCATGGTATATTAGAAAGTGATGAGTGCTATGTAATAAAGTAAGGAAGATGAGAAGGCTATCGAGAGAGTCAGTTTTCAGTAGGATAGGCAGGGACAGGCCTTTTAAGAGGTGACATTTGAGCAAAGACATGAAGTGGGAGAATGAGCCATGTGACCATCCAGAGGAAGAAGAGCATCGTAGGCTGAGACCAGGAGATACAGTGAGGCTGAGGCTGGAATTTTTCCTGTGTATTTAAAGATCATTAGGAAAGCTAGTATGATTGGCCTAGGGTGAGCATCAGGGGTAGAGAAGTAGGCACGGTGACTATATATCCCAGTTTCCTAGAAGAATCTTGAATTCTACCTGTTGTCCTGGAAGAATTACTATTTTTTATTATTACTTTTTGTTATGGGAGGATAATTGCTTTACAATGCTGTGTTAGTTTCTGCTGTACAAGAAAGTGAATCAGCTCTATGTATGCATATATCCCTCCCGTCTTGAGCCCTCCTCCCATCCCCTGCCTTGGCAGAATTATTAATAATGCCCCTGTTCCTTCTCAAAGTGCCCCAGTTTAGATGATAAATCAGATGGTCACTCTCCTTACGGGCTACTGTTAGGACTTTGATCCAAATAGAAGCCAAGGCAGGTGGTAAAGGGACAGAACCTGACTTACATCGCCAAGGACTCACTGGCTGTTTGGAGCAGCCCAATGATGGGCAGAAAAGGGAATAACCTCTCTCCTTAGAATGTCCCTCTCGTACTTTGTCTGGTCAGTGAGCCCCAAACAACCTGCCGGTCTTTCTAGACTGATTGTACTGTCTCCTCCTTCTGAAGTTATTCCTGACACAGCCCCAAAGCCCCCAGTCCTCACAAAGTTAAATAGTTCCTTTATTTCTTTTTTGCACTTTGTTTTTATACCTATTATAATATTTACACAGCCTATTTAGTTATTAGTTGACTCGCCCACTTTTATTGCTAAAGAGTAAGCATTTTTCATTTGAAAAGGGAAACGTATTTATTGGGGCCCTTGTGCTGTGTGTATGTTAGTCGCTCAGTCGTGTCTGACTCTCTGCTCCCCCATGTGGTGTAGCTCACCAGGCTCCTTCGTCCGCAGGATTTTCCAGGCAAGAATAATAGAATGGGTTGCCATTCCCTTCTCCAGGAGATCTTCCTGACCCAGGGATTGAACCTGAATCTCCTGCATTGCAGATAGACTCTTTACCATCTGAGACACCAGGGAAGCCCGTCATGGGAAGCTCTGGGAAGCACCCTTATGCTATGATCTGGATGTTTCTGTCCCCACTAGAATTTATGTGTTGAATCCTAACCCCTCCAAGGTGATGGCTTTAGAGGGTGGGGTCTTTTAGAGGTGATGAAGTCATGAAATGGGATTAGTGCTCTTATAAAAGAAGACCCCCTCCCAAAAAAAAGGAACCCCACAGAGCTTCCTAAACCCTTCCATCACAGGAAGATTTAACGAGAAATCTGCTACCTGGAAGAAGACCTTCAGCTTACCATGATATCAACCTGACCTCAGACTTCGTCTCCAGAACTGAGGAATAAATAAGCCACCCAGGCCCATGGTATTTTGTTACACATCCTGAATGGACTAAGACACTAAGATAGTGTGCCAGCTTTGTACACTTCCTTTATTTTCCATTTAAAGAGCACAGTAATCCTCAGGGATGTAGAACAGCTCTGGTTTTTTACCTAACAAACCATCCCAAACCTAGTGCTACAAAATAATAGCCATTTCATTATGCCCATGGATTCTGTGGGCCAGGAGCTGGCACAAAGCATAGTGGGCACCTCTGGTCTCTGATTAGAGTTGAATGGTCAGAGGCTAGAAGAGCCAGAGCTGGATGATCCATCTGCCAGATGGTTTTATCACTTGCGTGTCTGGCCCAGGCTCTGGGGTGACTCACAGGCTGGACTGGCTACTTATGGTATCTCTGGGATGGTGGCTTATGTGGTGGCTCAGCGTTCCAGAGAACAAGGAGGAGGTTTCCTGGCATTCATGACCTAGGCTCAGGCCTCACATAGCATCACTCCCACCATATCCTATTCAATGAAGCAATCACAGTCTGATCAGATTCAAGGGGAGGTGCCATAGACCCCACCTCTCAATGTGCTGCTGTGCTGTGCTCAGTTACCCAGTCATATCCAACTCTGCGGCTCCACGGACTGTAGCCCGCCAGGCTCCTCTGTCCATGGGATTCTCCAGGCAAGAACACTGGAGTGGGTTGCCATATCCTACTCCAGAGATCTTCCTGACCCAGGGATTGAACCCACATCTCTTGTGTCTCCTGCCTTGGCAAGTGGATTCTTTACCACTGAGCCACCTGGGAAGCCCGGCTCTCAATAAGTACTGTAAAAGAATCTGTAGCCATGCTCTGTTTTTTTTTGTGTGTTTATAAGCATTTTATTCAGTTCATTATAGTGGACAAGTTCTCAGCTAAATGCTCAGATATGTATGAAGTATTCCTGGGTTAACACAACAGCCAGTGGGTTACACAGGACTGAGCATGGAGGTCAAGGAGAGGGCACTGAGGTTTCAGAGTCAGACCTGGCCAGAGACCTGAGTCCAGGGTGGGCCAGCATCTCGGCACTGACAGTTGCTCCCTTCTCCCAGCTGGGCACACTACAGGCATGTCTTCAACTTCACACCATTTCACTGATGTCAGGGGGACAGATATTAAAGAAACAGAACCCAGGTCCTGATGTACCTTAACTGCTGTTGCTTTGTAAATCACAAACTAGCCTGTGAACAAGACTTTTAGAATATTTTGGTAACGGTGAGCCACAGGGTGGTAAGACTTCTTACTCCCTCAGTGCCTCCTTGACTGTTTTCATTCCTACCTGAATCCCTGTCTGCAAGCCACACACCCTGATGGCCAAAGTCTCATGCATACTACAAAAGTTCCCTCAAATGCTATTCCCAAAGTTGTTGTCAGGATTTCTCTGGTGGCTTAGATGGTAAAGAGTCTGCCTGCAATCCAGGAGACCTGGGTTCGATCTCAGGGCTGGAAGACCCCCTGGAGAAGGGAAAGACTACCCACTCTAGTATTCTTGCCTGGGAAATTCCACAGACAGAGGAACCTTGGGGGTTACAGTCCATGGGATTGCAAAGAGTTGGACACAACTGAGCGACTAACAAACATTCGCAAAGCAACATCTTATGCAGACAGTCTATGACATCAAAGAAAGAAAGTGTCTCTGGTTAGCTATCCTCTGTGAAGGGAGTTATCCACTCTGACAAATGTCTAATTGAGCATAATTTAGAAGACAGATTTAGGAAGTGGTCTATGTTTCAAAATAAGAAACAAACTCCAAAGAGCTATCGTCTATGGGGACTCAGCCATGTTTTAAAACTGCCACGATTCCCATGGTGCAGATGAAGAACCCGAGACTCAGAGAGTGAGGCTTACTTGTTCAATATCACATAGCTAAAACATCATGGAGCCAGTACTTCAAGTGCTCTGTCTGTCTGCAAAGCACATGTTCTTTCCACAAAACCAGATGCCCATGGTGGGGAAGAGAGAACATCTCAGTGCTGTCCTGCTGTGCTTGGCATAGTTGGACACATTATGAATGAATGAATGCTGCATGACCAGCTGCTTCTGAGCATTTTCTGACCTCTGTTTACAACCCCAAGCAATGGTTTTACCACTGAGAGTTCAGTCCCCATAGCAAGAGGTATGGAAGACACTCAGGGGTGTGGGGAGAGATTTCGGGTAGCACTCTGTCTACTAAAACCCTTTTAACAGAAAGAAATGTTCTTGTACTCCTTTACCCAGCCCCAACAGACAGATTGCTAGGCTCATTTAGAAGATGCAGGAACTGTGCAACGGTCTGGTGGCTTCAATAGTTAACAGGCCTCAGCTCACCTTCCGCTCCTTGTAAGGAAAACAGGAGCCCGAGAGCAGGGAGTCAGGGTCCATCTCTGAGAATCTGACTCTGCCCACTCCTCCCTGACCTTTTCGTAAAGGTGAAATGCGGCTACAATGAAAGCACTTTTACCCTTGATCAAAAACTGCAAATCAAAGACCTGAGCTCACATCCTGGCCCTGCCATGTATTGGCTGTGTATCCCAGGAGAGCTCGCCTCCCTTCTCTGGACCCTACCTTTGTTGGCTGGTACTTAATGGTCTATGACTTGATTTCTGCCCTTCAGACCTAACTTCTTGAAGTGCAGGGATGAGCTATAAATTTCTCCCTTTCCAGCCCTCAAGCTGGTCCATCCTCAAGTCTGACTCAACTTAATTTCCAAGCTATTCCACTGATCACCTGGGTAAAGAGTTACTTGGAATTTCTGTCCTATTTTTTGCCCCTTTACTCTAAATCTGAAATTACCTTCCTCCTTTTTTTTCTCTCCATTCCTTCCAAAATATCCGGTTTCATCCATACCACCGCCATCTGAGTTGTTACATTTGCCTCGGCTATTATTTATAGTTTGTTCTTCTGCTTCAACGCTTGTGCAAGCCAGGTGGTCTTTATTTGGGTTTTGTTTGTCTTTTTGTTAATTTTAGTAATACGTGCATAATGTATCATTTGTCATTTAAACTGTTACCTTGTGTACAATTCAGTAATATGAAGGACATTCACACTGTCATGTAACCATCACCAGCATCCTTCCCCAGAAATTTTTCATCAAATTGAAACTCTCTACCCATTGAACAATGACTCCCTATCCTCCCCTCCCCGCCAGCCTCTGGGAACCACCATTCTATTTTCTGTCTCTGAATCTGAGCTCTCTGGGACTACAGGTATCTCTCTCCAGGCCCCTCACGTAAATGAAACCATACAGTGTCTGTCATTTGTGTCTGGCTTATTTCCTGTGGCAGTGTCTTCAAGTTTATGTATCCTGTTACATGTTGGAATTCCTTTCCTTTTAACGCTGAATAATATTCCACTGCATGGATAGGCCATACTATGTTTATTTATTCATTAGGAGATGGACATGTGGGTTGTTTTCCTCCTTTCGGCTATAGAGAATAATGTTGCTATAAAGGTTGGTGGAGAGGATCATCTTTTTCAAAACACAAATCAGCTCCTGTCTCACTCTCCACTCCCTTCAAGTTCTCTAAAGCTTTATGCTAAGAATAAAACCCAAACTTCTTTTGTTTGTCCACTATTTCCTATAGGTTCACCTGCTGTTCTCTCTTCTCCGAGCTCACCAGGCTCCAGTCCTAACAGTCTTCTTCTTTGTTTAAAAACATTTTGGCCACGCCATACACCATGTGGGATCTTCCCTACCAGGGATCGAACCTGTGCCCTCTGCATTACAGGCACGGAGTCTTAACCATTGGACTGCCAGGAAAGTCCTGTACCAGCCTCTGTTCGGTTCATTTCTGAAACTCACCAAGCCTGTCCTCATGAGGCCCTTTGCACATGCTCTTCCCCCTGCCTGGAATGCTTCCCTCCAGACTCAAGAGAAGCCAACTCCTTCTCTTCATTCAGGCCTTCCTCTTCCTCAGGCATGTGAGTTGCAGTAGCCCAAGTGCCCATCCAGGCACAAGGGCCTGCTCCTAGCTTGTTTGCTCCCAAACAGTTGTACCCTGACATCACATAACATCCCTGTTGGTGTTGCCTTCTCCCCACTCTAGACTGCAGAGCAGGCTGCCTCGCTCTCTGATGAACCCCAGAGCACAGACAGGGCCTGGCACACAGAGAGTACTCTGTGTTTGTGGAATGAATATATCCAAAAGTCAGATCTGACAGTGCTGCGTGGAAGTATAGTGGGACAGAGGCATCACAGGACTCTGAAAGGTGTTGACAGAAGGAGGACTCGGGGCACACAATGCTGGTTCCTGTTACATCCCGCCTCTTCTGCGAACTCTTCCTTCAGCGGCTGCTTTGGCCACCTCCAAGTGGGAGCCCTGGTCAGACGAGCATATGGCATGGCAGGGCACACTTGGCACAATAAACCCTGGGCACATGTCCACTCCCAGCTATGTCAGGCTCTGTGCTCCCTGGAAGTGCGGAGGTGACAGGGGAAACCTGGTTGGGTCCGGCCAGCGCCATTCTTCATAGGCGTGCCCCTAAGTCACCATGCCACCTAATATATACAAGGAGAGACCCATTAGTCTGTGTCTCCTCAACGTTAGAATGCTAAGTCATTTTTCAGGCTTGACTTGCTTTCTCTTCCATCACTAAGAGCTACAGTCCTGCCAAGCTGGGAACAGATAGCTCTAACTATTGCCAAGATAGGTGGCTCCATCAAAGGTGCAGAGGCTGCCGGCCACCATCCTGTGCTCAGTGGGTTCCACATGGCAGCTCTTAGGAGCTATCAGAGGCTCCCGTCCTTGGGGAGTGGGAGCTACAGCCAGATGGTATATCCTAGCACCGCAGGGATAACGTCTGCCCCTGGAGAGATGACGTAACCAAGACCTGCTGGAAGGATGCTGCGTGGGAACTCAGACGCAGGCTGGAAGCTTGGAGGCCTGGCTCCCAGATCCACCTATTTTACTAACTAGGTGGCATTGACAAGTCTTTGAACTAACCCCTTTGGGCCCCAGTTCCACAAAGTGCAAAAGCAAATAATTGAGCCAGATGGTCTACAAGGCCGTGTAAAGCCTGGACATTGTAAGCCAGGTGCAGCAAGAAGCTGCAGAGAGATGTGCCGACATCTCTCTGGGACATCTCTCGATGGGAGGGGGCGACCAAATACTGCTTGTATCCCCTTCACATTCTGCCTTGCCCCAGCTCATAGTCCACTTCAGGACTCTAAGCCAAGGGTGAATTTATCTTTGAGGAAAAGAAGAGCAGGAAAAGAAATTATTCCCCCACTCCTAAAAATCAGCTAAAAATCGACAGAATGCCAGTTGATGAAAACAGCTTTCTCATTATTATGAGGATGCAACTGGCTGTGCTTTCAGATCTCCATGCTGTAGATGGTTTCTTGGGATCCCTTGGATTTCCATGGGTCCCTTTGAAGGAGAGCCCATGGCCCTGACTACTCTGTCCCACACAATCTGCCTGGTCAGAGTCCACATTTCCGTGAAGGGTAGGCTTCATTCATTCATTTATTCATTCATCAAACAGAAGTGTCTTGAGCACTTACTTTGTGCCAGGCACTCTAGATATAGAGATGCAGGATAAGGTCCTTGTTCTCTAGGAGCTCCCCTTTCAGAGAGGCAAGTAAACAGCATGTACAGGCCACAATAGTCATATGTGATAAGCGTTATGGAGAAGAGAAGCACAAGCTGCTATAGGAGCCCAGAGTAGAGAACTTAACCCAGAGTTGGGAGGAATTCTCTGCTATCAGGGAGGTCTCCCTGGAGGAGGTGACACCTGAGCTTATCTTGGAAGATTCTACCTAAATGTCTCTATTTTTGTCTTGCTAAAGGTTAAAAGCAGATCAAAGTTGCAAGGGACTATGAAGAGACAGTGGTACCAGGGGGCTTGGGAAGAGGAGTTGAGGGTCTGATGGAGGGACAGAGAGGGATGATGAAGCCTCACTTGGTCATAAATCTTTAATGACAGCAAATGACAAGGTTGGGAGATAGGTTTTCTCCCAGGTAAGGTGCAGAGTTCCATCAGTGGAGTGTTGAGATTATTCCAGGAGTTGCAGTAGATGGACAAGAGAGTAAGACAGTTGGCCTTGCCAGTAGAGAGGTCTACGTGACAGGTCAGGGGTCTAAGCCAGATGGAGAGAAGGAAGGGGCACCAGGAGGGAGCAGGCCCAGGAGAAAATGGGGGCATAGGGGACCAGTGAGTGAGCATGGGAGGGCAAACCAGCGTTGCAGAAGCAAAGCACGAGTGTGCTGGAGGTAGGCAATGAGAGTGGAGGTAAAGCCAACGTATGTCAGGCAGAAACATGAAGATTCTCTGGGCTATAAAGGAAGGCAGCCTTGAGGAGGGA
This sequence comes from Okapia johnstoni, assembly GCA_024291935.2. Lineage (NCBI taxonomy): Eukaryota > Metazoa > Chordata > Mammalia > Artiodactyla > Giraffidae > Okapia > Okapia johnstoni. The sequence continues at coordinate 22,699,642 of CM044322.1, forward strand.
GGCTTCCAAATTTCTGATGAAAAGTGGCAGAGTTTCTATGGACCCCAGAACTCAATGTTAATGTTCTCTTTTCTATGTGTGCAGATGAGAGAGCATCCCTCCGAAGTCAGCCCAGGTCATTGGAGACCCAGTCTCCTCTGAGACATTAGTAAATCCTCAGCATTTGCTTGTAGCTCCATCTTTTTTGTCTGTTCTTTACCTTAATCTTCACAAATGCCCTGTCAGGACAGATGGCATCCACGAGTATCTGATCTCCAGGGCCATTCATTTAACAACTGGTCCAGCACAAAATGTAAATGTCTCCTAACTGGTCTGCACAACCACTCAATATTTTCAAGAATCTAGCATTTGCAGAGGAGCAAGGAAGGGGAAAAGGGGGAGGAGTGATGGCCCTTCAGACACCCTGCAGGGCCAGCCCACTCTCGAGATATTAGAAATGTGCAAGTGCCCTGGACATTGCAGTGGGCACGTGTGTGTCCATGTGTGTGTGCACGCATGCCTTTGTGTGTACATGCCTGCATGTGTGTGTGTGTGTGTGTGCTTCTGTATGTGTGCCCAGTTGTCTGCGCATGTGTGTGCATGGGTGTGACTGAAAATGTTCCTGTGTGTGATAGGGTAGTAGCAGGGCTCCCTGGGGAACTGGTGGTTCTACCAGCCAGTTCTGTGGCAGTCTAGAGGTGACATCCAGTCAGGCTACGTGGGAGGCAGCAATTGCCACAGTGTTTTCTACTTCAAGTGTTCTCTACTCTTTCAGATAAAAACCCACCCAGGGTTCACCTTGGCTTCAGAGGTGGACAAGGTAGTACAGTGAGCCACGGACACCAGAATGGGAAGCCAGCAAGACCCCCAAATTCCCTTAGAGCAGCATGTGGGAGATAGAGGAAAAGCCTCCATGCCAGGACTCAGGAGCCCACCTGGGGTGGGGAAGCCAGGTGTGGTTCACTGGAGCTCCTATGTGGCTCCAAACCATCCCCGTTCATACCTTGGGGAAGGCGATGCAGGCATCTGCTGTCTTTTCCCAATGGGAAGTAATGAGCAGCTGATAGTATCAGCAATAATAATAATAAGTGGCATTAACTGAGCCCTTCCTATGCTTTACTACCAGCCAGTGTGTTGAAGGTTCTCATGGATTAGTTTGTCAACTCCTTATAACAACCTTAAGAGAGAGGTACATAATTGGTCCCACATTACGTGTGTTGAAATAAAATTTGGTGATGTTAACTAAGAAATTTTCCCTTGTTGGGCACACATACCTCCCTTCGCATGTGAAGTCAAAGACTTCATTGCCTCAGAAGCTATGCCTTGCCCACAAATATTGGGGATGAATACAAAAATCAAAAACAAAAAGCAACCAATGAACAGCAACAACAACAGCAGAAAGAAAAAAAAAACAGAGAAAACACAGAAACTGATCGTATCTCCAAATAAGCATTGTAAGAGTCACGTCAGAGACCACATCAAGACCCACGGGTTTTGATGGACAAAATAACTGGGGCTTTTTGATTTGATGTTTCACAGAGAAGATATTTTCTACATTCCAGAACTTTGACTTTGATTATGAGGAGTCAGAGTAGGAGGCACTGGATACTAAAAGTGTCCGCCAACAACAGGGACAGGGGAGAAGGCAGATGATGAATGGTTTAAGAACTACACCTTCTCCAGACCCAGCCAAATAAAAAAAGGAGCAAGAATAAAAATAAAAGGAGGTGGAGATATGGAAGGGGGAGGAGGAGGTAGAAGAGGACAATCTACAGAGAAGCAGGGGAAGACCAGAAAGGAGAGGGGCCAGGCTCACTGTTGGTACGGGTCTCCTAGAGAAGCCAGGACTCTCTCCTCCCCACCCTCTCAGCACCTCTCCAGACCCCCTCCATGCCACCATTACCTCCAGAAGAGGCAAGAAACTTGGGCCAAGTGTTTCCTGGGTTTACATTGCAGGGAGCAGCAGAGGGAGGCTTTGAGTCTCTGGAACAGGCACACATGCACCGCACACAAACACACCACAAATGCCGGGGGCACCCACGCACCTTGAGGACCTGGGCGGGGGGTGGTCCTGCAGGATGTCTTAGGGGCTGTCATTTCTCTCCTTCCCCCGGCTCACTGTGACGGCCAGGTCTCTTGTTCTGGGCACCAAGACCCAGCAAGTGTTTTTTCTGTCTTTACTTTTTTATTGGATAAATAATTCAAAATAATGTAACCTGAATAATCGTTTCATGGCAAAAAAGAAAATACAGATGAGCAAAAGGAAAATTAGTTAAAATCCTGCCATCCAGAGATGGCCACTATTAATAACTGGTGTGTATGCGCATGTCTATCTATAGATCTATACACATTAGGTGTATTTTTATAGTGAAATAGTTTCCAGTTGGTGAAGGGACAGGCTACCCACTCCAGTATTCTTGGGCTTCCCTGGTGGTTCAGCTGGTAAAGAATCCGCCTGTAATGGGGGAGACCTGGGTTCAATCCCTGGGTTGGAAAGATCCCCTGGAGAAGGGAACAGCTACCCACTCCAGTATTCTGGCCTGGAGAATTCCATGAACTACATAGTCCATGGGGTCACAAAGAATCAGACACAACTGAGCAACTTTCACTTTCTTTTCACTTTACAATCAGATAGAGAAGAACTACAGTCATAAGTTACATTATGTCACAAGTAATTACAAGGCTGACCTTAATTCAGGAATTTCTATATAGTCCCAGAAAAATAAAATAAAGGAAAAGTCATAGCTACCTTGTGGCTGGAAGAATGTGCCTTGGGGTAAAGAAGGGATGGAGCCCAGCTTCTGACCCAAGGATGTGGTATAGACCAGGCCAGACTGTGAGCTCTGGTCCTGATGCTGCATGGGGGGTGCCAATGACAGGCCCAGGAGGGCCAAGATGTCATTCTCTCCCTGCTGCTTTTATACCTAAGACTTTGTTCATTTCCAAGTATTGCAGTGCCTTTTTGCAAAATACCCTGAGTTAGAAACCCTCCTCTCAGGATTAGAGAGCTCTGCGTTGGGTAGCAGGAGGGGCAAGTTGGTCCCTAAGACAGTGAGAGCCACAAATCTTTAGACCCGCACAAGCTTGAGATGAACATCCCACCACAGTCTTAGAGACCCATGTGAAAAGATTTAGAAAGCCAGACACACAGGAACCATGTGTTCCCCATAATGGTTCAGATGAAATTATATTGTCCAGAACATTTTAAAAGCAGGCAGCTTATTTCAAACAGGGGCGCACAGAGGCTACTGATACACACGGTGAAAACTCAATAAAGGAGAACATCTAATGAAAACAGATAAAATGTAGCACTGCAATCACAGGTCATGCATGAATTATTAACCTTGGGGAGGTTTCAATCAGTTCTGAGAACTATGGATTGTGTCTCTGGTATACAATTTGGAAGATATTGGTTCTCCACTTCATAAGAGAGAGCTTGAAGCAGGAAGTGTAGCTATTTCTTCTTTAAATATATACTGTAATTACTGGTCCACAGTGACTAAATGTTATTATCCATCCGTTGGTTGTTCAGAGACCTATAATGAGTAAACCTCAGCAGGTTCATGCCACCTTCTATAGCACAGAGGCTGGGGCCTATCTGCCCCCAGTAAAGTATTGAGAATCTGTTATTGAAAGTGTTTACAGAGACCAAGAAATGAAAACAGCCTTGAATAGGTTTAAAACATCTGCTCAAAATCTTTTGATGAGTTCTCATTGCAATCAGAAGAGAATGTAGACTCTTTTGTTGGGTTTATAAAGCCTCCCATGGTCTGGTTGAACTGGCTCCCCAACTCTGGGTCATGTCTATCACTTCCTGACTAACCACATCAGGTATCTTCTGCTTCAAGAATCTTTGAAGGTGCCAATTTCTTTTCCAACTCAGGACCTTTGCACATGCTTTCCCTCCCCCTGAGTCATTTGTCTCCACCCCCAGACTCTCTGCCCGACTTTCTCTCATTCTACAAGTTCCAGTTTAAATATCACCTCCTCGGGATTGCTGGGTCATAGGACAAATCTATGTTTAAATGTATAAGAAACTGCAAAACTGTTTTTCAAGTTGGTTGTACCATCTTCCCTTCCAACCAGCAATGTATCAGAGTTCTGGTGGTCTATGTATCATTGTGATCACTGGTTACTGTTGGTTTTTAAATTTTAAGCCTTTATAATAGGCTCTCTTGTAATATCATTTGTATTTTACTAATGATATTGAACATCTTTTTATATGATTATAAGCTATTTGTATATCTTCTTTTTTTAACTTTTTATTTTATACTGTCACATAGTTGATTAACAATGTTGTGTTGGTTTCAGGTCTACAACAAAGTGATTCAGTTATACATATGTGTCTATTCTTTTTCAAATTCTTTTCCCAGCTAGGCTGTTACATAATATTGAGCAGAGTTCCCTGTGCTATACAGTAGGGGTGACGTGTCTGTTAGAATCTTTTGTCAATTAAAAAAATTAGGTTTTTTCCTTAAAAAAAAAAAAGAGAGAGAAATATATCACCTCTTCAGCGAGGTGTTCCCTAAATGTCTTTTCTCAAGTAGCTTCTGCTTGCCCAACAATATTCATCTCAGCACCCTGTTGATGTCCTCCATGTCACTGCTCATAATTTAGAATCATTTAGTTGTGGGTTTACATGCCAGGCCTCTGTCTCTCCCAGGGGACAGTGTGGCAGATAGTATCTGTATTATTTACCACTGCAATCCCAGCAACAAAGATACTATCTTCCATGCACTTGATGACTGAATGAATGGATGGGTGGGTTAACCATGCTATTTGTTGTTGTTCGTTATTTTTTGGACGTAATGTATAAAAGGGTATATTCGAGTCAGGACCTATGACACAGTCAGAGGGATGAGGGGCCAGGAAGCTCTGCCCACAGACCAACAGGGGAGGCACCTGGGGGGACCAGCTGTACTTTCTGTGCCCCCACTGCACCTGTCTATGTGGGCATCTCTTTTGGCATGCACCCAAATTCTCCTCTGCCCTTCCTTAGCTCCTCTAAGCCCCCATTAAGTTCCTCCTTTAAAAACGTCCTAGGTTCCTTGGTCGGAATATCAAGAGATTCCTTAAAAACCTTCTTCATGTTACAGGGCTCCTTCCTCTCCCTCTAACAACCACGGCCCTCTCAATTCACCATTTAACTGTGTTCTGTCTCTACCAGGCACATTGACTTTGTATGCTGGTTGTGATTCTCCTATCAGATTGTGAGTATTTCTAATAGATTCTCTGATTCTGGTGCCTCTCTGTCCTGATTTAGTGGACACAGACCCCACCCCCACCCCTGCCAAGTTCATGGCCAGACGAATCCCAGTTGCTCTCCCATGGGCTTGTGGTTTCATGACTCCCTCTGCCTCACGCTGCAATTCAGTTCTCTACTATCCAATGCAGATACTTTGAAGAGGCCCTTCCCTCAAAACATCAAACCCCAAACAGAACATTTGTCGAGACCATAAAATCTCCCAAAGGTTTTGGAAGCCACAAAGAAGGAAATCATATTTCAGTTCTTGGAGCAATCAATCTCAGAACCCATCTTTTTGCATTCCTTTCTGCTCGAGTCCTTCCCAACTACTCCATCCAGACTCGTCATCCTTCCTTAGGGTCCTCCCTTCTTTTAGTTCCTGTCTCTCCTTCCCCGCCCCCTCTTCCCACTTTCTTGGAGCCAAAACAATTCTCCTTGACTCTGGCAGAGAAATGTAATGATTGTGCATGGAATCTGAATGTGTATGTATTAGGGGTGTCTCAGCCTCCACTCCAGGCTCAACGAGGCAAAGCCTTTTTAAAATATCTTCCCTCAGCTTATGATTTTGCCTCAACATCCTCCATTGTCTCTTTCAAAGTGCTGAGCACTTAGTCGGTGATAGTAAACACTTGCTGAGCTTTAACGGGAGGCCCTGGTTGACCTGGGAATCCTGGGGGTAAGGTATAAATATCATGGACCCTTGACACTGATAGAACATTCTAGGCTAGCATTCATGACTTCGATCCCCCTAGTGTGTAGAATAAGAGTTCCCTTCTCCAAAACTATAAGGGCAATATCACCCAGAGACAGAAAACCCATAGTTCAAATTAGAATAAGATGGCAATAACGTGATATACAAATATCCAGTTGTAAATGCGGAAGGGACTTAATCAGGCAAAAGGGCAGAGCTTTTCTATGGCAGCATAATGTTAAGGCATTTTATTACTGTGGCAATTGGCAAAAAAGTCAAATGATTTTATGAGGCTTTTTCTAAATTACCTTTATTAATGCATGTAATATTTTTGAATGATTATGCTACAGAGTAAATGCTGCATTGAGCTACAAGTTGCCGGCAGGAATGTGTTGTAAATATACATGGGTGAATATGTTACTATCTTTACAACTCATTTCCCACTTCCTTCAGCCTTCTGAAACCAAATGATCACTGAGTACTTGGAAAGGTATGGGCATTTTACAACAAAATATACAGCGTAAATTTGTTGATCCTAGAATTAAACCAATTGTCAGAGTGTGAGAATGTATTGGGAAGTTGTTTTTTTTTAGGACTTCTTTTTCTGAGATCCCCTGCATCTTTCTGATATGTTGACATTTACCTTTAAAAGCTTCTTTGGGCTGATTTGAATAAATTTGGTTTGGGGCAGTTGACAGGACTTTTCATATCTATTGTACTTTAACGCTTGGAAACAGAAGAGCTAATGGCTGAGATATGCCTGGAAGCAGGTGGGTGAAAGCTTTTGCGTCTTCCCTCAGCTCCCTCTATATGTGTCTCTCCTGATAGACGATACGGCGAGTTATGGTCCAGGGATTTCAAATGCAATCTCTCTTCACTTCTGGAGTCATCTCTGAGACCACCCTCTCACTTTGAATGTGCTAATGACCCAGCCAATATAGTTTGAGTTTGGGATTCAAAATCAATGTTTCAACCCAGCTCTCTCCCATCTGACAGCCTCTCATCAGGCGTGACCCCTGAGCTAGTCTATCTTCATTCACCTTCATCTTGTTTCTGCTTAAGTCTCCTGTCACTTCTGTGGTTCTCAGTCCAGCTGATGAGAGTCCTCCTGTCCTAATTTATGAGGCTAGTTTACGTATCCTGCTGCTTGCTAGTCACAGTGAATTCTGTGAACTGGTTGGAGAAGGTGGAGGGGGGAACAAGAGAAAAATAAGATGCAAAAAAAAGGTAGGTCAGTGAGGCAAGGTAAAAGTTATCACACGGCTTTACCTCATAGATTCCTCCAGAGTTCCCACTCTGGAGAGCAAAAACATGCTACCTCTCTGTCGCCTCAAGTTGCAGCGTCCCTGAGAAGCCACCGCCAGCCAACAGATGTCAGACTGTGCCCCTCTGTTCCCACTGTAGTTAGTTCTGGACTGGGAGGGTTTCCAAATGCAAAGCATGTCACATTTAGACATAACTTTTTTATTCTGTTCTTTTAGTAATTCATACTCCCTTTCCTCACTTATCTAACCCCCACCTTGGTTTTTCAATTCTTTTTAAAAGAGCTTCTTCACATTCTTCTTTGGCAGGATGATAGTGTGTTGGGAGTATTTGGACCAAGTCACTAAGAAGTAGCTGGTTGGAAATCATCAGCTAGGATGGGAGACCAGGTCCTCCCCCAGTCAGGGTTACACTTCCTCCTCCAGGGCATCTTTCTGACCCAGGGATCAAATCTGCGTCTCTTGCATCTCCTGAATCAGCAGGTGGATTCTTTACCACTGTGTCACCTGGGAAGCCCTCTAGTGTAGCTCAAAGGGCTACCTCAAGGCTCCTTTCTCCCACCATAGCTCCTCTACCAGCCTCCCACAGACTTGTCTTTCCATAATCTTTTGAAAGTCAGTGTATTTCTACAGCTGGCAGAATGTTGCTCATGTCTCTTACAAGGAAGAACAATGATCTAAGATGGGTTTATCTAATACATTGTAATTGATAATATCTGTTTAAATTGGTTTAAGTTTGTATTGTAACATAAATGTAATATATCAGTTCAGTTCAGTCGCTCAGTCGTGTCCGACTCTTTGTGACCCCATGAACTGCAGCACGCCAGGCCTCTCTGTCCATCACCAACTCCCGGAGTCTATCCAAACCCATGTCCATCGAGTCGGTGATGCCATCCAACCATCTCATCCTCTGTCGTCCCCTTCTCCTCCTGCCCCCAATCCTACCCAGCATTAGGGTCTTTTCCAATGAGTCAACTCTTCGCATGAGGTGGCCAAAGTATTGGAGTTTCAGCTTCAACATCAGTCCTTCCAATGAACATCCAGGATTGATCTCCTTTAGGATGGAGTGATTGGATCTCCTTGCAGTCCAAGGGACTCTCAAGAGTCTTCTCCAACACCACAGTTCAAAAGCATCAATTCTGTGGCGCTCAGCTTTCTTCACCGTCCAACTCTCACATTCATACATGACCACTGGAAAAACCATAGCCTTGACTAGACGGACTTTTGTTGGCAAAGTAATGTCTCTGCTTTTAAATATGCTATCTAGGTTGGCCATAACCTTCCTTCCAAGGAGTAAGCATCTTTTAATTTCATGGCTGCAATCACCATCAGCAGTGATTTTGGAGCCCAAAAAAATAAAGTCTGACACTGTTTACACTGTTTCTCCATCTATTTCCCATGAAGTGATGGGACCAGATGCCATGATCTTAGTTTTCTGAACGTTGAGCTTTAAGCCAACTTTTTCACTCTCCTCTTTCACTTTCATCAAGAGGCTCTTTAGTTCTTCTTCACTTTCTGCCATAAGGGTGGTGTCATCTGCATATCTGAGGTTATTGGTATTTCTCCCGGCAATCTTGATTCCAGCTTGTGTTTCTTCCAGCCCAGTGTTTCTCATGATGTACTTTGCATATAAGTTGAATAAGCAGGGTGACAATATACAGCCTTGACATACTCCTTTTCCTATTTGGAACCAGTCTGTTGTTCCATGTCCAGTTCTAACTGTTGCTTCCTGACCTGCATACAGGTTTCTCAAGAGACAGGTCAGATGGTCTGGTATTCCCATCTCTTTCAGAATTTTCCACAGTTTATTGTGATCCACACAGTCAAAGGCTTTGGAATAGTCAATAAAGCAGAAGTAGATGTTTTTCTGGAACTCTCTTGCTTTTTCGATAATCCAGCGGATATTGGCAATTTGATCTCTGGTTCCTCTGCCTTTTCTAAAACCAGCTTGAACATCTGGAAGTTCACGGTTCACGTATTGCTGAAGCCTGGCTTGGAGAATTTTGAGCATTACTTTACTAGAGTGTGATATGAGTGCAATTGTGCGGTAGTTTGAGCATTCTTTGGCATTGCCTTTCTTTGGGACTGGAACGAAAACCGACCTTTTCCAGTCCTGTGGCCACTGCTGAGTTTTCCAAATTTGCTGGCATATCAAGTGCAGCACTGTCACAGCATCATCTTTCAGGATTTGAAATAGCTCAACTGCAATTCCATCACCTCCACTAGCTTTGTTCGTAGTGATGCTTTCTAAGGCCCACTTGACTTCACATTCCAGGATGTCTGGCTCTAGGTGAGTGGTCATACCATCATGATTATCTGGGTTGTGAAGATCTTTTTTGTACAGTTCTTCTGTGTATTCTTGCCACCTCTTCTTAATATCTTCTGCTTCTGTTAGGTCCATACCATTTCTGTCCTTTATCGAGCCTATCTTTGCATGAAATGTTCCTTTTGTATCTCTAATTTTCTTGAAGAGATCTCTAGTCTTTCCCAATCTGTTGTTTTCCTCTCTTTCTTTGCACTGATCGCTGAGGAAGGCTTTCTTATCTCTCCTTGCTATTCTTTGGAACTCTGCATTCAGATGGGAATATCTTTCCTTTTCTCCTTTGCTTTTCACTTCTTTTCTCTTCTCAGCTATCTGTAAGGCCTCCTCAGACAGCCATTTTGCTTTTTTGCATTTCTTTTCCATGGGGATTGTCTTGATCCCTGTCTCCTGTAATGTATATGTATATATATATTTATATATAGTGGGTGAATATGCACACTAATTTTTTTATCACAAAGCATTTTGTTTCTCCCATAGTATTCTATCTTCTCATCTTGTACCATTCCAGCAAGAGTTCTGAGCAAACAACACAAATCTAGAGTGATGTTTCATTTCCCAAACAAGCAGAAAATGCCAAGCCACTGGATGAGGTTAATTAATCCACCATGTGGTAATACCAACCATGTGCCAGGCAGCATGTTCATTGCTGGGGATCCAGAAGTGAATAAGACACATGCCCTTACCTTCATTCTCAGCTGATGACCTGGCTTCTCACTTTGAGAAAAGGAAGCAATCAGAAGAGAAATTCTATCCACTCCTACTTTCCCATTTACCAACCCACTTGGCTTTTACTCTGCCTTCCCTTCAGTGACCAGGCTCTTATTTAAGCCACCTCTCTCCATTTGAATGGTGACTCAGACAGTAAAGCGTCTGCCTACAATGCGGAGACCCGGGTTCAATCCCTGGGTCGGAAAGACCTCCTAGAGAAGGAAATGGCAATCCATTCCAGTATCCTTGCCTGGAAAATCCCATGGATGGAGGAGCCTGGTAGGCTACAATCCATGGAGTCTCAAAGAGTCGGACATGACCGAGAGACTTCACTTTCACTTTCACTCTCCATTTGAATACTGGATCCCAACCTCTCTTGACCACTTAAGGACATCTACTCAACTAAACATCCTCTCTATTCTGCATCACCTATTTTCCTCTGCTCTGAAGTCACTTATGACTTCCTCATTGCCAAATCCAATGGTCAATTCTCAGTTCTCATCTTAGTGGACTGATTCACTGCTTCTAAAACAATTGAACCCTCTCTTCTTCTTGAAATACTGTCTTCTGTTGGTATTGATGAATCCACTCTCCCTTAATTCTCTTCATGCCTCAGAGGTGCTCCATTCTCATTCATCTCTGCTGGTTCCTCATCCTAAGTTAAACCTCTAAATGTCGATGCATCATCAGCTTTCATCCTTGAGATCCTTCTGTCCTCCTCCTACACTCACTCCATCCATTTCCATGAATATTCACCAATAACTTTCAAAAATATATTTCTAGCCCAACATCTTCCTTGAAACATAGATACTTATGTCCAACTTTCTCCTCAGTATGACATCTTAGAGTTCTAATAGTTACCACAAACTTTATTCATCCCCATTTGAAACCTCTGTGCTCAAAACTTGGTCCTCCCTGGTCTTTCCCATCTTGTTAATTGCATTGCCTTCCTTCTGTTTGCTTAGACCAAATATTTTGGTGTTATCTTTCATTCTTTATTTCTCTCACCTACCATAGTCAATCCATCAGCAAACCCCATTATTTCCTCCTTCATAATGTCCCATAAGTCACATCATGTCACACCTCTGCTCATAAACCTCCAATGGTTCCCCATCCTACTCAGAAAAAAAACTGCAGTCCTAATTAAGGCTTCCAAGGCCCTACATAATGGACACTGCTTTCAGCACCTCTGACTTTATCTCATGTCACTCTCCCTCTCACTTGCCTTCATACTATTCTTGGAAAATCTCAAATATAATCCAACCTCAGGGCCTTTGCACTTGCTGGTCTCTCTGACTACAATGCTTCCCCTCTAGATATCTGCTTGGCTTGTTCTCCTACTTCCTCCAAGTTTCGGCTTAAATATTTCTCATCAGAGGTGTCCTTAGACCCCCTAGCACCACATTGCTATGCATGTTTACTCTGTCTGAGCTTTCTTTATAACATTCATCTACTTGCTATATTCTATTTATATGTCTATTGTCTCTCTTCCACCACTGAAGTGTAAGTTCCTTGGGAGCTATTTTGTTCATTGCAATATCCCTATTACTTAAAATATACTAGATGCTCAATAAATACATATTAGTGAACAGAATTAAAAGCTTGGTCCTTGACCTTGCTTCCTAGGTGGCACTAGTGGTAAAGAACCCACCTGCCAAAGCAGGAGACATTAGAGACATGAGTTCAATCTCTGGGTTGGGAAGATCCCCTGGGGAATGAAATGGCAACCCACTCTAGTATTCTTGACTGGAGAATACCATGGACAGAGGAACCTGGCAAGCTACAGTTCATAGGGTCGCACAGGTTGGACATGACTGAAGTGACTTAGCAGACATACACACACCTTGCCCTTAAGGAGCTCATAGTCTAGCAGAACAGACAGAGATAAAAAAATTTACTCACAGGCAATGTAGAAAGACAATGACAGGAAACTCTGGAAGCAAAAAAAGAGATACAATTACTATTCCAAATTGGGGAAGATTATAGAAAACTTCTTGGAAGAGGTGATAATCAGAGTCTTAAAATTAAGGAGGAGTCAGCTAGGTGAGATGCATTGGTGGAGAAAGAGAACAAGGAACAGGGAGAACTGTCAAGAGCTTTTAAATAGAGGGTCAGTTGGAGCAAATCCAGAGAATTCAGAAAATGTGCTGCAAGCCAGTCTGATGTCTGACTCTTTGCAACCCCATGGACAGTAGCCTACCAGGGTCCTTTGTTCATTGGATCCCCAGGAAAGAATACTGGAGTGGGTAGCCATTTCCCTCTCCAGGGTGCATGCCAGTACATGGTAGGAACCAGAATAGTAGAAACACATTCCTAAGCATAAACCAAGAAACCAGGATTGGTAAGAGATGAGGCTGGAGACCTAAAGAGAGTCATATCATGAAGCACTTCAAAGCTAAGTGAGCTTGGGACACAGATGACAGGGAGATATTTCAAGGTTATATGCAATGGCATGATGGTGCTATTCACTCAGGAACTCAACAAAATTCTTTGGAATTAATATAGGCAATGTGCCAATTGTTGGGCAAATGGCTCTGCAGCCACAGTTACGGTCCAGCAGGGAGGTCAGTGGGCAGCTATAGTGCAGGGAGGAATGGAGTACAATCCAAGTTGGATCACCTCCCAGGCAGGAAGAAGAATGAGTGGGAGGGAGACACACAGGAAGCAGTGAAAGATCAGCTGGAGGACTCATGTTCCAATTTAGGCATGAGATGATACATTATTGAGCCCAGGGAAGAACAGTGTTCCCAGAGATGGCTAACACCCATATGTCGTGATCATAAAAGGCAGAGCTTATCTGGAGTCTTCACTCCTCTTCCAGTGCTTCATCTCACACCTGCTCTCTGGAAATGGATGTGTGTTACCCTCACAGGCTGCCAGAACCTTCCTGGGAAACCAGCATGTAGACAAATCTTGAAAATTCAATCTGGTTGCATCCTGGGAGTTTCACATGCTGATTCTCTGGGACCACACACTGAGACACTTTGCAAGAAAATTTAACATAAAACAGATGGCAAATGTTGTGGAGCCTCACACAACAGAGAAGGCAAGGGAGTAAACCAAGAAACAAAGCCATAGGACCAGAGTTCCTAGAGCAGACAAAGCAGTGGGCACCTCCCCTCTGCCCCTTGACTGGGAGGGAGGGAGGGGTACTGGCCTCCTGCAGGAGCAACCTCGGTCTCTGTGACCCAATGGATGGGCTGGTGCTTATACTGATGGTTGAATTGTCCCATATCTCTTCCTTCTGTTCCTTCACTCTGAATATTCTTTGAGCTCATTACAACAGCTCAGAATGAACACTCTAAATTTAGATCCAAACTATTTCATGTTTCCAAGGGAACTGTAAATTACTTTGTGAATGTATATACAACACAGCCAGCAAAATCTGCTTGATGAAGCCCTCTCTTACATTCAGTGTCTTATGGCGCCTCATAAGTTGTTGCCCTGTCCGGGATCTTGGACAGCTGACAGCCTCAGACAGATTGCCTTTGCTTCTCCATGAGACTTTTCTCTAGTACACTCTGCTGCGGGTACAAGGGACTCAAACCTTCAGCTGCTGAAGCTCCACACTCCACACTCCTTGAAGTTCTACACTGTGCCTATGAAGGGTTTGTTGGATGGAGAACTAAGCCAGGGATGCTCTGTTCCCTGTGATGAGTCATCTAATATGAGAATGACCAGACTGCTCCTCAAAGCCTCCTATCCTACCTGATAGTGAAGACAGAGGGTCAATGACCTAGGAGGGGATAATGGAGTATGGGAAACAGTTTCTGTTGAGGTTAGTGGATCATTTAGGATTGATTTCAGCTGTAGGACAGAGACTGGAAATAACAATGGCTCAAACAACTTAAAAATGTATTTCTCTCTCACATGTAAAAAGTCCAGAGACAGTCAGTCCAAGGCTGGTATAGTAGATGCACAGTGCCATCATGAACCCAGACTCCTTCTGTCTTTTCTCTACTCTTCTTATTGTGTAGATTCTATCCTCAAGTTCATTGCATGGTCCAAGATGACTTTAGGAGCTCCAGCCATTATGCCCATGCTCCAGTCAATGGAAGGGGGAATGTGGAAGGGCAAGAAGGCTGCAACTCTCAGTGGGTCAGCTTCATGTGGGCAACTTTCCCAGAATCCCCCACATAACACTCTGCTTACATCTCACTACCCTACCTGGTTACCTGGCCACTCTAGCAGGAAAGACTGGGAAATGTAGTCTTTTGGTTGGATGCAATGTGGCCCCATATAATAGTATGTTTTTCACTAAAAGAGGGTAATGAAAACTGGGTGGAGTCCAGCAGTCTCGGTGGCAGTTAGGTTGTAATCATATGAGGAAGGGAAGACCCTATCTGTTTGTATAATACCATGGAAACTAAAATCCCATCAGATAGTCAGCAGAGAGAACAAATCCTAGAAGAATGGAAGGATAGAGAGAAGAAGAAGGAAAAAATGATCAAGGAGAGAAGGAAAAGTAAAGAAGAAGAAAGAAAGAAAAAAGAAAGAAGGAAAGAAGGAGAGAGAAAAACAGGGAGGGAGAGAAGAAGAAAAAAGAAATCTGAAAATAAGAAAAAGGGAGAAAGAGAGAGGGTTAAAGGAAGGAGAGAAGGCAAAATGTAACCCAGTTGTTTCACAGAGCCTTCATCTTCCACTTTTAAGAATGAGTTTTACTACCAGGGAAGTTTTGGCTTCCTATTTCACAACCTTACGGTCTTCTATGCCCTCCTAGGAACAGGGCTCCCCACTTCTGCTTGTAACTACAGGTGTTACAGCCCCTTCTCCTGCAATACCTAGAAAATGGGGCCAGACAGGTTCCTCTATTTCTGGGCTGCCCCTGACTGTGAAGTTAAAGTGTTAGTTACTCAGTCATGTCCGACTCTGCGATCCTATGGACTGTAGCCCACCAGGCTCCTCTGTCCATGGGATTCTCCAGGCAAAAAATACTGCAGTGGGTAGCCATTTCCTCCTCCAGGGGATCTTCCAGACCCCAGGATGGAATCTTTGTGCATTGGCAGGCAGGTTCTTTACTACTAGCGCCACTTGGGAAGCCCCAGTTACTTGATAATACCTGTTAGATAAATATATGAGAACATGTCTATTTTCTCAGCTCCATGTAGCTGAGACACACACTTTAAACTTTTTTCCAAAGAACTAGTTAATATGAAAAACTTCCTTGGAAAGGGTTCAGGTTCCAATTTTTTCTCCCAACTGATTCATTCCTCCTTACACGTCCATTTGGTACAGCCCCCAAGTGAAAAGGCAGTTTTGAGGATGTCCGAGGCTGAATGTCATGCAGATGATTATGCAAAAATGCAGGCTGCTCCCCAGTCTCTGTGGGGAGCTGTGAAAGATTCCATTCCCGGAATAGGTACTCATAGGAGGAAAGGCAGATGATGAGGTCAAATATTTCCCCCAGTTCATTCCTATATCTGCAAAACAAGGATGCCCACATTGGGCCCAAGAGAGACTCCAAAATACTTGGAGTAGCACTAAAGCAAAACTTTCCTTGTCTTCGTCAAAAAAATTTTTTTTTACTCCAAAGTATGAAAGAACTCATTATTGCAGTAAAAATTTTCCTTTAAATAATGAGATTTCATTGGGTCCTCTTCTCTGTTGCTGTTGTTGCTGTTTTAGTCACTAAGTTGTGTCCGACCCTTTGGTTCCTCTGTCCATGGTATTTCACAGTAGATAAACAACTCTCATATAAGAGGCTTCCTTAGTGACTCAGATGGTAAAGAGTTTGCCTGCAGTGAGGGAGACTCAGGCTCAATCTTGGGTTGGGACAGAGCCAGCTTTAAACAAAGTTGGCTGAAAATTTCGTGTCTCAGTAGAATTAGTTGTCTGACCCACACATCAAGGGTTTTAGCAATGCTTGTGTTGCTGAAGTGTTGAAGCACTGCTACTTTCCTCATCACCAAATGATGACTGACCCAGGGCTAGAAAGCAGGTTTTATCTCATATGCAGGTCCCATCCTTCTTAGAGTTGCGTTAAGGGCTGAGTTGAGAAGGTTGGCAGGAGAGGGCTTCATGATCATTAGCAGTGTCTCCATGAGGGGAGATGGCAGAAGTAGTGACATACATGGCACCGATTTGCTGAGCCTGTGTGCCAGGCTCTTGGATGACCAACCTGTGCCTTCATGAAGATGAAACTACAATGGAGAGGACCCCATTCCTCCAGTGACAACGTCTCTCTCAATCAGCAATATATCATACAACTGTCTCTTCCCACATTCTACAACACAGCTACATCCTACCAAGTTTCTCCAGTTCCAACCTGTGCTCTAAGACCTTGAGAAGCATTTTACAAAGAGTATCCCTGTATATTAATCCCAGAAGATGCTATTAAAAGAAGGGCTTTTGATCTGACATTTGGGAAATGCTGCATGCTAAATATAGCTAACATTTTCACTGAGGAATTACTGAGCATTCATCATGTCACAAATTTTGCTCTAAGAGTTTTGCATGTATCAGTTAAGTTAATCCTCACAGTGATCTTCTCATGATGCCCATTCTACAGATGAGGAAACTGAGGCAAGAGAAGTCACACAACTGGAGGAGCCAAATTTCCATCCAGCAATCCAAATCTAGAATACATTTTTTAACCATTACATCATGCTGCCTCCAATTTCTATATCTATTTTATAATGTGTATCTTTATACATGTACTGTAAATCTATATCTATCTTCTTGACTCACAAATCACATTAGCATGTTAAAGGCTCTTAAAATTTCTTCTGTAAAGAAATCTATTTAACTCTGTTTAATTAAGTGATTTCTAAAGTAATCTGACACAAGAAGCCCCCAACAGACACATTTCCCCCCCTCTTTGCTTAGCCTCCCTGAGCCTTGGTTTGCTCATATATCAAATGCAGCTGATAGTAATGATTTCAGTTTCCAGGGTGGCTGTGAAAATTAAATCAGATGGTGTAGTTGTGAGCGTTCATCTTAAACGCTGATGTCAACGTCAGCTGGAAATGCTCTCATCATCAACAATAATTAACTTCGTTGGATCTGAAGCCCAGTCTTCCAGCTTACACCAGATCTCTCAGCCAGGTCTCCACCCTAGTCATGCCCGGAGTAGGAGGTGCTGGTCAATAGCAGACTTACAGGGAGAAGAAAGCCCCCAGTACAGAAAGAGTTCAAAGAAAGGCCACTAGGAACAAAGCAGGGACAATCCCTAAGCAAATCACCCTATGGCTCTGAGGAAAACAGCCCCCCACCAAAATCACTTCAATGTTGAGACCTTGGTTTACAGTTGATACACAGTAACTGTTCAATGACAGTTTGGTGAATTCAGCCAACTTCTACATCTTAAGGTTTACTTAGGAGGTAGAATAATGTTCCCCTTACCATCCTCCTTGAATGTTCCCCCAAAGCTAAAGAAAAGATAGGCTTTCTAAAAGCAAATCCAGATACCAACTCCAAGTCCATTTTGCTATAACATATCTCTTGGTGCTGGAGCAGAGGTGCCAAGAAAATGCAGCTTCAGAAAAATAAACGTGTTGCCAGGAACTCACACACCTGTAAAAACACCAGGATAAGCACTTGATTCTTGTGATTCTCCCTGAAGTATCCTCTAAACTTGGCCAAAAGGGGAGTCACTGGCCCATTTGACCCCTTATTGAGCACTTGTTGAGATGTGCCTAGTCCAATCTGAGACATGCTGTGAGTGTAAAATACCTACTAGATTTCAAAAGCTTAGTATAAAAAAGGAAAATAGCTCATTCATCATTTTTAATACTGATTACATGTTGAAATCATAATATTTTAGCTATATAAACATATTATTAAAATTAATTTCACCTGTTTATCTTCGCCTTTTTAGTGTGGCTAACTAGCAAATTTTAAATTACATATAACGCTTGCATTAGTGACTCGCCTTATACCATTATTGGACGGTGCTGCTCTAAAGCAATAATTTCAAAATTGGGGGTTGTGATGTATTAATAGAGCATGAAACCAGTTTAGTGGGTTACAACCTATTTTTCCTTAATGAAGGAGGATAGAATATATGTTCTATAATAGAGTGGATGGAGACATAGTCAAAATAGTAAGTATTGTTTTGTGAAATTTGGTTTCAGTTCTATACATATATAGGATTTATGTATGATGTACTGAGTTACAAGGTTAGAAATATTTTTCTTTTATTGCCAATAGAGTAAAAAGTGTTTCAACATCCCTTTTCTGAATTACCCATGATGAGACAGTACTTCCTCGGGTCAGAATGTTCCAGTATAAAAACAAAGGCTATACAATTTGTATCCAACCAGGGAGATTCAGAGATGAGTCAGGTCAGTGCTACAGCTTTCAAGTTCTGCACATGGAAACCTGGCACCCTCTCTTGATGTTGTTGTAAAGCTAGAGAAGGGCACCTACACTGTTCTTTAACCATCTCTGTGAGTCATGTAAGTATACAGAGCCCTGAGGAGAAAGCAGCTAAGTGCTGCCCAGCGACTCCAAGGGCTCCTGGGGTCCACGCAGATGAAGGCAGGAGGCAAACAGCATCCAAGGGCCCTGAGGAGCAAAAAGCAATGCCCACTCAAAGGTGAATTAGACCTTGTGTTACTAATTTATCCAGCAAGGTCTGCTCTTTCCTTCAGCCCATCCCTGCCTGACCGGGCAGGTTTCCTCTCCAGGCTAGTCAGGGAATCCAAAACACAAAGACATCTTCCCTCCAGGTAATTAAATCAGAAAATGCAACCCCCTGCACTTTCCAGAGGCTGGGCCTCGGTCAGCTTAGCCGGCTCCCTAGGCCAGCTCAGCCGGCTCCCTAGGCAGCACTCTCTGGGGGTCAAAGGCCACCACCAGGTTGATAGAAGACGCCACAACAGCTCGGTGGTGAGCTGTGGTTGTAACAGCCTCACTGGTGGCCAACACTGAGGTCCACCCCAGGGCTGTCCTGACCTCACCCCAGTGATGCAAGGCCATAGAAACCTTGTAAGCTGCAGCTCCTTGCATCGTAACAGCTGCTTGACCCCAACTCTGCTCCAAGAGTCAGAGGGGTCCTGTGTTGCCAGGCTCCAGTCCATGGGGGTGCTGACGAAAGGTTTATCTTTGCGAATTCACAGGCAGTGGCTGTGGGCAGTGTATAAGGAGAAAGGATGCAAACACATCTGGCTGCCGCCATCTGCCCTTTATCCTGATTAGTGGTTGTCACCAAAGGCTATTCTCACAGCCAATCAGGACCCGGCTTCCAGAACTGACGTCACAGGTTTCAGTAAAGCATCCAAAGCTCTCTCTGAGCACTTCCGTCTTGGCCAGCGGCTTCCGTCTTCCACTCGAACTTGGCCACTGGCCTTTCCCAGCTCCCTTCCCAGCTCCCTCCGATGGTGGGAGTGGTGCAGGGTGGCACGTGGGAACCCAAGGACTTCGTGACTTCATCCCCACCCGTCACGCCTGCTCTGTGCTCCCAGCACGCCCATCCCTGCTGAAACTTCTCCAGGGCTTCAGGTCCACCTACCGTGAGCTCTACCGTTAAGATTGGGCAGAAATCAGTGTCGGGAGCGGGCAGACCCTGATCTTTCTCAAGACTGTTGAAGAGACCTGGTTCATCACTCTAATCAGGACCGAAATGCAGTGTCCCTCACAACAGCCACGCATTCACACACACACATGTTAATTAGGAGAAGTATGCAGAGGAAGCTAGTCACCCCATGAACACTTGCCCAGGCTCCCAGTAGACAGAGAAATGTGCTATGTGCCAGGGAGGAGGAAAAAATATAGTAGCTGCTCCCTGGATGAGATCTGCTCAGTCCCCCCACTGCCTGGCCATGCCTGGCACCTGCCTTACCTCCATAACTCTGCAGCTTGGCAGCTGATCTAGACCCTGGTCAGCTGATCTAGACCTTCTGGGCCTGCCTGAACTGTCACCAGGGGGTCCATCCTTAAAGATAGCAAGCCCAAGAAATATATTGGTTTAAAGTGCCTATTCAAATAGTATGCAATTTCAATTATATAAATACATGCAGAGAAAAAAATTAGGGAAAAATACTCTAAAAATACTAGTGACTTTTACTGGGTGAAGTTATTAAAAATTCAACTTTATTATCTATTCTGATTAGTTTATAATGAATATGTAATTTTCTTTTAATCAGAAAAGAAAAGTTTTTTAATAGAGACTCGTTGCTTAGTGTTAGGCCATCAGTATGGGTGTTGTAACTCCCAAGGCTTATGGTGTTTGGCTGGCATATACCCCACTTTAGCCCCGTGACACCTAGAATTTGCAACCTAGTTCTGTTGATGCATCTCCTCTCCTTCAGTTTCTGATTGTAGTGGCTTTGATCCAACTCGGTGACTTTCAGTTGACCCTGTCTGTGTCCTGGATACACCATATTGTCTACCCCAGTCTTGTCCATCTCCAGACAGCCCCATCTTGGCCTCAGCCCCCAAAGTTGGCCTCCCAGGCCTCATGTCTGGTTGCTGTAATGGGGTGAATAGCTTCTGACCTCTAGTGTTTCTCTGGTTTCTTAAAGTCCAGTTTCAGGGATGAAATTTAGCCCAGGAATAGCCGTGGAATTACTCAGGAATCCTTGTAATTTCTAGGCAATTGAGTTCTCTTTTTACATCCTAATTAAGCCCACTCTGGAAAGCAGACCATTCCCTGGAGGTTGTTGATCATCTGCATGAAATGATGGTCCTTCTCTATACTTGTGGGTCAAGAAGATGCACAATGCATGCTGCCACCGGATTTATCACTCGCTGCCACCTGAGCATCCTCAGTTCCACTCAATCCAACTAATTGAGCACTTGGCGAGGACTCACCATCCAGCTCGTGCCCCTTCTAAATGCTGGGGCTGAGGGACAATTGAGGAGGGAAAACAATTCCAAGCTGTACGTCAATAATGAACTTCTGATCCATGCAGAAATGGAGACTGTGTGCTTTTTTATTTGTTGTGTGTTAGTGATGCTAACCATTTCCAGTGATTACTTCAGAGTTGATACAATATTCCCTCCAACCAAGGACACAATTTTTTTTAAACTGAAGTATAGTTGAGTTACAATGTTGTGTTAATTTCTGCTGTATAGCAAAATGATTCATATATATATGTATACACATATTCTTTTTCATATTTTTTTCCATTATGGTTTATCACAGGATATTGAATATAATTTCCTGTTCTATACAGTAGGACCTGGCTATTTATCCCTTATATATATAATAGTTTGCATCTGCTAATGCCAAACTCCCAATCCATCCCTCCCCCACTTCTTTCCCACTCAGCAGCCACAAGTGTGTTCTCTATGTAGCACACAATTCTTGCATGAGTGCTAAGTCACTTCAGTTGTGTCCGACTGTTTGCAACCCTATGAACTGTAGCCCACCAGACCCCTCTGTCCATGGGATTCTCCAGGCAAGAATCCTGGAGTGGGTTGCCATTCCCTTCTCCAGGGGATCTTCCTGACCCAGGGATCGAACCCACATCTCCTGTGGCTCTTGCATTGCAGGTGGATTCTTTACCACTGAGCCAACGGGGAGGCCAGCACACAATTCTTAAGCCCCTCTAAAAGGTTGAGAGCTGTACCTAGAAAAAGATTTGTTTGAAGAGAGCAATATTTTCACATAAACTTTGATTCTTACTATAAATAATTCCCACTTTAGAGATAAGAACATTGAGACTGAGAGCAGTCACGTGACTTGCCCAAGCTTGGAAAGCCAGTAAATGAAAATGCAGGAAAGTCAGAGAGATGTTGTCTTCAGGGCAGCCCCCACCTCCCCCCGCCCCACCTAGGCCATGCTGCTGCTGCTGCTGCTAAGTCGTTTCAGTCGTGTCCGACTCTGTGCGACCCCATAGAGGGCAGCCCACCAGGCTCCCTCATCCCTGGGATTCTCCAGGCAAGAACATTGGAGTGGGTTGCCATTTCCTTCTCCAATGCATGAAAGTGAAAAGTGAAAGTGAAGTCGCTCAGTCGTGTCCGACTCCTAGCGATCCCGTGGACTGCAGCCTACCAGGCTCCTCCATCCATGGGATTTTCCAGGCAAGAATTCTGGAGTGGGGTGCCATCACCTTCTCCAACTTAGGCCATGACCCCTCTCTAAAAGCTCCCTAAGGTGGCCCTCTGGAGAGGACCGTCTATGATGCGACTCACAGCCAACAACCTTCATCAAGTCCAAGGGCAAAGAAGGCCACACAGCACTCCTTCACTTCTGAGAAGAATCAAGTAAATCCATGAGAAGCTGTCAGGTCCTGAGTAATCAGAGAAACCAGCCTTTCAGTGAAGACGGACGAGTGGCAGGTAAAGACAATTAGCGGGTAGGAATGGTCTGACAGGTACCAAGGTCAATAATAAGAAACAATGTGACAGGCAGCAGTAATCAAAATAAGTGTGAGGGGAAGACCTACAATCCTGAAGCTAGAAGCAAGTGAGCCTGGAAGGGGTAGGCAAGACATTTATTACCTGAACAATAAACTGCTGATGGCCAGCAGTGCGGTGTGTCCTTGGCCCCCTCGGGGTCACCTCACACACTCCCAGTAGCAGTTCTTCTGGCTGACACTGCAGAGAGGAACATTTTAGAAACTTTGGCAGCAGAAAAAAAACAGATTGTAGAGACATGCAGACACCTGAGTAGGTAAGATGGCTGCAACCACATCACATGTTTGTGTATATAGGTATTTAGAGAGAGAGAGAGAATCTACTAGACTCCAGGAATCACGCTATATGCTGGGACCAAAGATAACTAGTTTATAGACCTGCCCTCCAAGGACCCTCTGTTGGCTAGGGGCAGGGAGCAGGGGGAGGAAAGGGAACAACTTTGCAGGTAACTATTGTAATAAGTTTAATAATAAGTTCTGCTTGAGCTCAGAGGGGGAGATTAATTGTCACAAATTCCCTCTCATACAAAGGCTTCCAGACCCACCGGCTACATCCCTCAACAACAACAAAAAATTTGAATCTTGGTGCCCTTGTTTCAATGCTTTGTGATTTTCGACAAGTCACTTAAACTCTTTCTGACTCAGTTTCCTCATCTGTAAAATGGGGACAATCATGGTAGTTTGTATGGTTGTTGTGAAGGTTAAGGAAGTTAATATGTAATGCCCTTGGATAAATACCTGGCATAAGTCTGAAATATGTAGGTGGCAGTCAGAGAAAGCCCTCCCTTTCTTTTCATAACAGCCCTGCCCATGTATCACAGTACAGCTGAAGGCACACATCCTGGGTTGATGTGCATTTATATGTGAAGGTGAAGGTAGTGAGGATTTTCCCTTCCTAACCAAAAGCAGCTGGTTTGGACAAACCCAGCCACCAGTCCCACATCCTCGGTCTTCAAAGAAAAGTCCAGAAAGACAATAAATATCCATCATTGATCTAAATACTGTGGACCCATCATGTTGATCAAAAGTTTGGATCATTCTAGACACACTTATGAGTATAGACTAATGAAGATATAATATTACAGAATGGTAGAAAGGCATGCCAATGCCTACTTCATAATTATCTTCACACACAGGAATAAAGCATAGAAACTCCTCAGAACTGGCTTAGGAAACAGTGCGCCAATGTTGGGCTTCCCATTGGGTGAATCAGCCTGGTGTTTGGCTCAGCAGGGGGATCTCTTTCACAATGATGTCCCTGCAGGAAGCCCGTGTGATAATGCAAACTAAGATCAAAGGGATAGGTTTTCCCATCACAGACTCCAGAGAATGGATCCACTTTTGATTTGTCACTAGGGAATCGGAGAGCCTCTCATGGTATAGTCCTCCAGCCCTCAAGTAGAAGAGTTGTCGAGTAAATCCAGAGAGAAACAGCTTCCCTCTGCCCCAACCAGTGTGGCTCCTCCACTCACTCGCTTCTCACCCTTGGCTGCCAGACCCTCCCCCGCCCCCAGCCATGAAGCCAAAAATCACTGGCGGCCCACCTCCTGCCCCGAGACCCCTACTCAAGGCAACTGCTCATTAAAGCACCTATAAATGGCCTAAGAGTTGAAAAAGTATAAGGCTGGAACTATCTTTTAACTCAGAAAATATATTCTCTCTGAAGAATAAATAAACCCGTGACTTTATCATTATTATTAATCAGCCTGCCAAAGCAGGAGATGCGGAAGACATGGGTCCTATCCCTGGGTTGGAGATCCCCTGGAAGAGGGCATGGCAACCCACTCCAGTGTTCTTGCCTGGAAAATCCCCATGGACAGAGGAACCTGGCAGGCCATGGTGTTGCAAAGAGTCGGACACGACTGAGTGACTGAGCACGCATGCACGCAATATCACTATACTTTTCCAGTTTCCCCATCAGGAAAACAAACCCAAGAAGATGGGAGTCAGATTTCTTTTTACACTGTAAAGTTGTCAGAGGTAAATTTGTCAAGTTTTCCTCAGAAAACATAATTTCTTAATATCAGCCTTATGGCATGTTATTCATAGGAATAAGCCTTAGTTTTCTCATCTGTAACATGGGACAACATACCCACCTTACGTACTTATAAAATTCACAGAATGATCAACCAAAAGCATCATTTGATGCTTATGAAAGCATCTTGAAAACTGTAATGAGCTCCACAGATGCCAGGTGTTCTATTCTGACTCATTTTAGTGCTTTTCAACAGAGGAAAGGTAGAAAGATCAGTGTGAGAAAAAAATGTTGAAACCTTTTACAGGCAATGAATCTTATTCTCTGCTACACTATGAAACCATGCTGAACCATGTCCACTGTTAGGTTAGTTGAAGGCTGTTGTTAAAATGAAAATGTCACTGTTATTTATGGTTTAAGGCCTACGTGTTTCCAAATAGGTTTCTAGAAGGTATTAATTTATTGCCAACACTGTATCTTGTATTGCTTTGGCATTTGACTACTGAGGGAATGAGGCGTAGAGGACAGGTAAGTTTCAAGCAGGTTTGGAGCCAGGAGGAAATGCCTGGGGTAAATAGTCCTTCCCAGGAAGGCAGGACTCTGTGGGGACCTGGAGAGAAGAACACAAGATAACCACAGGTCACTCAGTGAGGACACTATACCCAGACCACCTGGGATTAGTAGAAGCTGAACTGTTAGCCTTCTTAAATCCCCAAAGAGGTGAGTGAACTTGGCAAAGAGCTTACCAGAACCTGGAAAGAGAGTCAGTCCCACAGAGAAGGTCACTTTGAGAGAAACAATGCCCTTCAGCTGAGGGACATGGTCAGCGGGTGACCTCCCGAAACGGCAATACGCTCCAGTATTCTTGCCTGGAGAATCCCATGGACAGAGGAGCCTGGTGGGCTACAGATCCATAGGGTCACAAAGAATCAGACACGACTGAAGTGACTTAGGATGCATGCATGCATGCCCTCCCAGGGAGGAAGTCAGGACCACACTTGCCCCACCCCTGGCTGAAGTGGCGGCTCCCTACGGGGGAGCCCATTTAGCTGAATGGGAAGCTCTCTAGGAAGAAAGATCAGATCCAGGAAGAGAACAGTGGAGAGATAGTCTGGAGGGGCAAATGAGAGAACACCAGAATTATGTGTGCAGGAGAGGGAGGCAGGCCCAGGCATGTGCACAGAGGCTGGGGAGAAAGGGGAGTTGCTCTGGGGAAGGAGGACTCCCATTAAAGAGAAAAGGACACCATGTACAAGCTATTTCTGTCATCAACCCCCGCCCACCAGGGACATTCTGCATCTTCTTATGAGCTTTTTTTGTACCTTACGTGGATTGCTGTTGTTTAGTCGATAAGTTCTGTCTGACTCTTTTGTGACCTTATGGATGGTAGACCGCCAGGCTCCTCTGTCCATGGGATTACCCTGGCAAGAATACTGGAGTGGGTTGCCGTTTCCTCCTGCAGGGGATCTTCCAGATCCAGGGATCGAATCTGTGTCTCCTGCATTGGTATGTGGATTCTTTACCACTGAGCCACCATGGAAGTCCATACATGGACTTTGGGAACCCACAAAACTGTGCTTTGCTTACCAAAGCCTGGCTACACTGAGAGCCAACTCCATGGCGTCTACATTCTTCATTTGTCAGAAAGGCAGCTGCTTGGAGATAAATGCACAATTCTTATCTTTATTCAAATTGAAAACATTTTAAAAGTCCAATATCTTGCAATACATATCCTGGATTTAGCAGTTAATAAAACAGCGTGTGAATTCCATTGGAGCCCCCTTTTAACCGTAATGAACAAAGATGATGCAGTCTAACTTAATGGAGAGCAAAATGCATTTTGTCAAGACAGAGAGTGAGAGAAAAGGAATTTAAGAAATTATGTACCCTGAAAAAACACTCTCTAAAGTAATGAGCAAGGCTAATCCGGACCTTACCAACTAAATAGCTGCAAAATAAGATGAACGACAAGCCCCAAAAAAATCTTTTTTGAGTTTTTCAGATTAGAATTCATCTCTGGGGCCAACTGCAACTGAAGAGGTGAAAGGATTTCTTTAATCATGTCATGCTCTGCTTAAAAAACACTGAGGCTCAACCAGCCCACAGAATACAGAGGAAATATCTTAAGATGCCAATCCAGGCTCTGTGACATCTTCTTAGTCCCCTCAACTCTGAACATACACAAACACTCCCTACACCACCACCCCAGGAACTGTGCCCTCTTCTTCTGCCCTTCCCCCTGGCTTCAGAATCTTTCTAATTCTTCAAGACCCAGCTAAAAGGATACCTTTTTCACTGAGATTTCTCTAGAGTCTTGCAGTTGAAATGGTTCCTTCTGCTGGGCTCCCAGAAGTGTTTCTTCATATCTCAGATATGGCGCTTATCATGGTTTGCTATTTATTCTTGTTATATAAATACCTTCCTCCTAGTTACACAGGGACTTACCTGAAGTTTCTCTAGCTCACCCCTGACATCTTGGATGAAACCTAGCCCAGTTGCTGGCATGCAATCAGTGTGCAACTGAATTTAATTAAGCAGATTTTGCTCTATATACTAGTACCCTCAGAGTTTCCTCGAATTTCGGTTAGAAAATGTTATTTCATGCGCAAGAAGAGAGAATTCACCTGTGTGTCATCTTTGGGTCAGAATGGTGCTCTTTCACGGTCGAAAATACATAATTTGCACAGTAAAATAAATAACTCCTTCAGACCTCTAGAGCTATAAACTTTCATAAGCTGCCACCTCCAACACACATGTCATCTGGATAAATTAATGGATGTCTAATATTTAAGCAATATTCAGT
Organism: Okapia johnstoni; assembly: GCA_024291935.2. Lineage (NCBI taxonomy): Eukaryota > Metazoa > Chordata > Mammalia > Artiodactyla > Giraffidae > Okapia > Okapia johnstoni. Next base: position 22,726,930 of record CM044322.1, read on the forward strand.
TCCTGATAGAAGGATCAGTTCCAGTGTAGTTATGTCATATAATTGGAAACAGCATGATTTGATATTTGAATCTGTCATTAGGTATTTTTCGAGGAGATGAATTATCTGATCTTCTGGATGTGGGTGAGTATAACTTCTCCAGGTAACTACTCCTAAGATCTGCTTGCTTCTAAATGGTTTCAATGTCCAAGCAATCAAACAAACAACTCTTACATTTATAATTATAATTCTTAAAAACACCTCATGACACTTCAGTTCAGTCACTCAGTCTTTGCAACCGACTCTTTGCAACCCCATGGACTGCAGCACGCCAGGCTTCCCTGTCCATCACCAACTCTCGGAGCTTGCTCAAACTTATGTCCATTGAGTTGGTGATGCCATCCAACCGTCTCATCTTCTGTTGTCCCCTTCTTTTCCTGCCTTCAATCTTTCCCAGCATTAGGGTCTTTTCCAATAAGTCAGTTCTTCACATCAGGTGGCCAAAGTATTGGAGTTTCAGCTTCAGCATCAGTCCTTACAATGAACATTCAGGACTGATTTCCTTTAGGATGGACTGGTTGGATCTCCTTGCAGTCCAAGAGACTCTCAAGAGTCTTCTCCAACACCACAGTTCAAAAACATCAATTCGCTGGCACTCAACTTTCTTTATAGTCCAACTCTCACATCCATACACGACTACTGGAAAAGCCATAGCTGTGACTAGATGGACCTTTGTTGGCAAAGTAATGTCTCTGTTTTTTAATATGCTATCTAGGTTGGTCATAACTTTTCTTCAAAGTAGTATGTGTCTTTTAATTTCATGGCTGCAGACACCATCTGCAGTGATTTTGGAGCCCAAAAAAAATAAAGTCTGACACTGTTTCCACTGTTTCCCCATCTATTTGCCATGAAGTGATGGGACCAGATGCCATGATCTTAGTTTTCTGAATGTTGAGCTTTAAGCCAGCCTTTTCACTCTCGTCTTTCACTTTCATCAAGAGGCTCTTTAGTTCTTTTTTGCTTTTCCACAAGGGTGATGTCATCTGCGTATCTGAGGCTATTGATTTTTCTCCTGGCATTCTTGACACTTAACGCATCTAAACAAACAACCCAATCAACAAATGGGCAGAAGACCTAAACAGACATTTCTCCAAAGAAGACATACAAATGGCCAAGAGGCACATGAAAAGATGTTCAATATGACTAATTATTGAAGAAATGCAAATCAAACCTACAATGAGATATCACCTCACACCAGCTAGAATGGCTAGTGTCAAAAAACACACAAACAATAAATGCTGGAGAAAGTATGAAGAGAAGGGAACCATCCAACACTGTTGGTGGGAATATAAATTGGTACGGCTACTATGGAGAACAGTGTGGAGGTTTCTTAAAAAACTAAAAACAGAGCTACTATGTGATCCAGCAATTCCACTCCTGGGCATACATCCAGAGAAAAACATGATCCAAAAGGATACAGGCACCCCAGTGTTCATTGCAGCACTGTTTACAACAGCCAAGACATGGAAGCAACCTAAATGTCCATCAGCAGAGGAATGGATAAAGATGTGGTGCATATATACAATGGAATATTACTCAGCCATTAAAAACGAAGAAGCACTACTGAGACATGGGACATGTGCGCTCCCTTATTCTCAGGCACACACAGAACATGGAGGGATTATTGTCATACATTTTCAAAATATAGTTTTAATTGATTTTAAACCTTCATGCAAACTGAAGATAGTCCCTTCAGAGGCAGAACTTCCTTGCATTTAGCCTTGAGACTTCAATCAACTCTGCCTGTGCGGTGCCCTTTGCCCCCTTCCCCACTCACTCCCCACAGCTCTTATCCACCTTTCCAGCACCACCCTTCTATGCAGACTGGGACACTACCTCTACAGAAAGTCTTTTTCTGGTCACCTCTCCCATACTGTGAGGAGCATATACTAAATTTTAAGAGACCAATAGTACCAGTGGACAGCCTTGTCTTGTCCTTCAGTTTCACTTGTATAAGCCTAGCCTTCTCAACTAGATTATAAACCCCATGAGGCCAGAGACTACTTTTTATATTCTAAACCAATTTCTCCATCTGTTTTAAGGGGTATCTTGGCCAAGAAAAAAAAAAAGCATCCGTTTGGGCTGCAGTCTGAGTGGTCATCTTTCTTAGAAGAGACTTTGCTTTGCAGTTTTATTAAATGGAAAGAAGAGAAAGATGAAAAGCAGGATGATGACTGTTCAAGAAGAATAATTGATCAGCAAATGGTGACATGCTGTTCTCCCAGCTCAAGAAACACAGATGAAAAATAGATATTAATGATAGCAAAAGGTCAGGCTCTTGGAAGAATTTCCAAACCAAAATGGTGGAGATTAATTGGGAATTCATTATTTATATCCTACCTACTTCCAAAGGACAAAGGCGGCTGGCAGAGGGAGGCTGTGGCATCTATGACTGAACTGAGAGTCTAGAAATGTGACTCAGCATTTAACTCGGCTCTAACTCACTGAGTATAACTGGGCAAATCACTCCCATACTTTGAACTGTTCTATAAAACTGGAATAATCCTATTGCTTGTTTTGAGGATTAAATGGGATACTATATTCTACATATATAAATACACACACACACACACACACACACACACACACACACACGCTCAGTTGTGTCTGACTCTTTGTGACCCCATGGACCGTAGCCCACTAGGCTCCTCTGTCCATGGGATTTTCCAGGTAAGAATACTGGAGTGGGTTGCCATTTCCTTCTCCAGGGGATCTTCCTGACCCAGGGATCAAATCCTCGACTCTTACATCTCCTGCACTGGCAGGTGGATTCTTTACCACTGAGCCACCTGGGAAGCCATATATATAGATGTGTGTGTGTGCGTGCTAAGTCACTTTAGTCATGTATGACTCCTTGTGACCCTATGGACTGTAGCCCATCAGGCTCCTCTGTCTGTGGGATTTTCCAGGCAAGAATACTGGAGTGGGTTGCCTTGCCCTTCTCCATATGTGTGTGTGTGTGTGTGTGTGTGTGTGTGTGTGTGTGTGTGTGTGTGTGTATACATATACATATATATACAACTATGTATGTACATGGTTTTATATATATATGTATGTATGTATGTAGTCGAATGTTCTACAGATGCTTAGAATTCTCTGGGATCTGTAAAAATTGAATAAATTTTCACCTAAATGGGATCTCTATTTACCAAAAATCATGGGGAAACATGGAAGGCATACCATCAGCCTTAGCTGCTCCCAAAAGAAAACAGGTTCTCCCCCAGCAGTAAAACTTGCCCAGCCTTGCCCCTTGTATCGTAAAGCAGGGATTCCAACCAGGATGGCCTCACATTCGCTGCCGGTCGGTGGACTTTGTCACTCCCTTGCTGGATTTTCAGGACCCCACTTTCCAGATGAGGAAGGAACCACTCTGAGAGGCCAGGTCCCTTGGAATGATCACAGCTGGTACAAGACATAGCGGAGGACAAGACCAGAAGCCAGATTTCTCGATCCAGCAGTGCAGTTTCTCTATCCCCCAGGGACACACACACACACACAAATATGCTGGACTGACCACTTGTGCCAAAAAACGAATGTGGCTCTATCACATTCTGAACCAAAGACCCGTCCTGCAGACCCCTCGAGGGGGACCATCAGGGAAAGCAGTTCAGGAGCAGGGGTGGGGTGGCCAGTCCTGGTGGGAGGTGACACCCAAGCCTGGCCTTGCATCTCCTCCTACACCACTCCCTGTCCTTCCTGACAGCTCTGGGCCAGCCACAGAGTCCTGTCTGTGGGGAGTTTTCTGCCCTCAGGTTCTTTGCAGAAACCTGACAAGCCCAATAAAGGCCCGGTGCTGATGGAGACAAGCGGGCCCCGGTCCTCTCAAGCAGCCCTGACGCTTCCTCCACTGACACAATGGGGCCGGCGGTAATCACATTACACCCTCGTCTTTCATAATTACCCTCTTTCTCCAAGTGACAGAGCATCCCAAAGGCAGGCAGGGAACTATTTTTAAACTAATTCTAACTAACTAAAAAAAAAAAAGAAAAGAACACAAAAAAGACTGTCATTTTTTCACAGATATGGTTCTGGTTTATAAATCACTCCCAGGGACAGCATGGGGACTAACGTTGGTGGAAGCTAGAAAATCTAAACAGAGCGCTGGCTGCCCACCCCCAGGAGATCACCTCTCCTTACCTGCCCAACAACCTACACACTCCTATTTTTTCTGAAGTTCCTCAACCTGAGTTTGTCTCTTTCACTCCCTCTGTGATTCTAGAGGAAATAAAAATGAAAAAACTCAAAGACATAGCTTCCACGTGAGTGACTTGTGGCTTTTTCTCTCCCTCATCATCACCTCCTCCACCTTCCTCCCACCCCACATCCCACCTTCTTGAGACCAGTTTTCTCCTCCTCTGAGCCTGGGTAAACTTGATGGCTCCCGGAATATTTTTCTATAACAGTAGCAAAGTTCTTCAGTGTGAAGAAATAAAGCCGGGAGAAGGCATTGGAGGAGGCCAAGGGAAAGAAAAGCCACTTAAGAAAAACTTTAGCTAGGGCAAGAGTTGGCCAAGCCCGGGTGACCCAAGCTCTCCCCACATGCCGCCCAGAGAAGAGGGCACATCCCAGTAACATGGTATCCCCTGGGCCTGGAGGACCATCCAGGACCATGTCGCCTCTTACACATGACCCAGAAACACCTCTGGTGCTCCATCATAATTATACTGATAAGGAGGCTGGAGTGGAGGAGATAAATCAATGGCATCACACGGATTTCTTGGATATGGAGCTATTGAATTGCTGCAACTGGCTTGCACTCTCATTTGGAGAGTCATTAGCTACCTGTCTTGCTCACAAGTGTTAGTACATCTTGGAACCCCAAATGTATTATCTTGTCCCTCAAGTTTACGTTTTCTCCCGCTACCTGTAGAGCTCTCTCTGCTCCTCTCTCCAGCCTGGCACTCTGCCCTTCATCTTCCCCATCTTCTCTGCTTTCCCCCACTTTCCCCTCCCCCCACGCCCACCACTTCATCCTCTGACTGACTGGTTTTGCTTCTCTCATGGAGCCTTACAGTTCTAGCGGGATGACTCACCTGAGAGATTGGAAGAGAGTGAGGGGCTCTGCTGGTCCCCTCCCATCGCCTCAGTTGCTTGTGGTGACAGAGATTCTGCATCTAGCTTAGAGGTACAGCCACCACCTCACACCAAAGCCAGACCACAGGTCTCAGAGCAGGCAGGACTCCTCTAAATGAGACCAACACATGGAACGTGGCATTCTTGGATATGCCACAGGATTAGGCCAGGCCTTCCTCGAAGGAAGTTAGTTGCAAAAATCTGCCCAGTAGCATCTCTGAGGAGTGCCATGGAAAGAGACTACGTGCAGAACAGTCAACATTCCTTGTGCTCCAGAGGAAATGGAGAGGAGGTAGAGAAGGAAGCCAGAAAGGGAAGCTTTCAGGGACACAGGAAAGAAAAGCCACTTCGAAATAATTATTAAGTGAAATGAGCTTAGCAAAACTAAGGGCACATTTACTAAGTAGGCATTATGTAAGCGTAAGTTTCATTCCCCTCCCGCCTCCAACAGGCTTCAGATGAAATGAGAAAAAGCGAAGCCTCCCATGCCATCCATCCCACCCCCTCTCTCTGCCTGCCCTCAGAAAGCATTCTCAGTCAAATGCAAATGGAGACACAAGAGAGAAGCAGAGAGGTCCTCAGGGTAGTTAATGATAGCTTGTGACTGAGGAGGCTGGGGACAAGCCAAAGAGAGCTCAGAGAAGTGAGTGAAGCCGGAGGGGGCCAGGGCAAGCCCTGGGTTTCTCTAACTGCCGGCTGGTGGGAACTGTCCTGGGAAAGGGTAAGTGTGAAAAATGTCTCCCGGCCCCTCTAGGACCAAGGTTTACTGGCTTAGCTAGCACTGCTCTTGATTCTCTGAGACACTATGGAGGCTGGGCACTTTTAAATAAAGAGCCAGTAGACAAGCTTTCCCTCCAGGGGTAGAAGCTAAAGCAGTTTCTGGGGGTAGTAGCCTGGACTGGGTGGAGAAAACATTAAGCGAAAAGTCATCGCTGTCAGGAAGTCCTAGATCCAATCCTGGGAGAAGAGAGTGTTGATTTGTAAGAGCTCTCAGTCTTTTCATGAGAGTGCTATGTGGCCGCTAATTAAAGCTGCCTGAAAAAAGCAGCAGCTAAGAGTACAAACCATGGTCAGCAAGATCTGGGTTCAGCCTTGGCTCCTGTGCTCATTAGCTGTGAAATCTTGGTCACATTCTTTGGCCTTTCCTGAAGCTCATTTTCCTCTCACAACCATTGGCCAGTACTAGTGACATGGCCTCACCTTACCAACAGGTGGCGGGAAAACACAGTCCTGGAAGGTGTAGTCCTACCACATGTCTGGAAAAGCAGGCCAGAAATACTTGGCAACCGTCACTGCCTGTTACCCACCACCCTCTGCTCAGCTTCCCCCTGCGCCCCAGGCAAAGTTGCTGTGTCACCTCCAGCCTTCTCAGGGGCATTTTGTGTGTTTGTTGGTCATGATAATGATCACACTGCCTTGGCATTATATTTTCTTGTCTTTCCATCTCTTTCATGAGGCCGATTGTTTCTCAAAGATAGGGACTGGGTCGTCAGAAACACCGGAGAAGGCAATGGCACCCCACTCCAGTACTCTTGCCTGGAAAATCCCGTGGACAGAGGAGCCTGGTCGGCTACAGTCCATGGGGTCGCTAAGAGTCGGACACGACTGAGCGACTTCACTCTCACCTTTCACTCTCATGCATTGGAGAAGGAAATGGCAACCCACTCCAGTGTTCTTGCCTGGAGAATCCCAGGGACGGCGGAGCCTGGTGGGCTGCCGTCTATGGGGTCGCACAGAGTCGGACACGACTGAAGCGACTTAGCAGCAGTAGCAGCAGCATCAGAAACACTTGGTATGTGGATGCATTTGAGAACAATGACCATATATATCCCCGCAGTAAGAGCTCAGGTCCTTACAGTGGTTCACAGCGCCTTCTCTGATCTGGCCCCTGCTTCTTCTCCGACCTCACCCCCACAGCTGCTCCCTTATTCACTGGCCTCCAGTTTCGCTGTCACTCAAACTCACCAGGCTGGCTCCTGCATTAGAGCCCTCCTCCTTGATGTTTCCTGTGCCTGGAGTGCACTTCCTCAGCCAGCTGCTAAGCTCGTTACTCACTTCCTTCAGGTCTCTGCTCAGCGGTCACCTCCTGGGACCAGCCTTCCCTGGTCAGACTCTATAAGATGTCCATGTGACTCTACTCCTGGTACCTCCTCCGCTCCCTTCTCTTCTCCTCCACTGCAGTTACCACTTGCCGACACAGCACACACAAACGAATGTTACATCATCATGTATTAAAATATCATATAATAGGCACTATATTATACATTACATACGATACACAAAATAATTATGGGTATTTACGTGTTGTTTGTCCTCCCCCTGCCACTCCCTCCCCCTACACACACACTTAAATATAACTTCTGAGAATAAAGAACCAGCACAATAGTAGGTACTCAATAAACATCGGTCAAAGGAATGAATGATAAAAGAACAATATCTCCGGAGCTATCACTTCTCTGGACAAGAATGCTAAACTCCTCCCTCTCCTATGATAGGATTTTGACTACCTTCAGCATCCTCACCACCCAGAAATCATCAACAGTGAGTGCAGGACAGAGCAAAACAGCCCCCTGCTCAGCCTAGTCTGTCTCCTGCACTGCAGGCAAATTCTTCCCAGGAGGCTAAGTGTAGATCAACTATACCTCAATAAATAAGTAAACAAGAATCTACCTGGAAGTCACCAAGCTGACTAATTAATCTGAAAATGCGAAGCCTAGTAAGGCCTCAGATAGAAGGGCTTGGAAAGAGCTTCGAGTCAGGAGGGCAGTTTGGTTCAGACATGTCACTCCATCTATCCTTAAGGTTAACTCACCTCATCTGATGTAGCCAGGGGATAGCCACCTCTCCTATCATTCCAAGAACCTCACACTTCTTTGCACCAGGGCATGGTAAAGTTGAACTTTTTGCTGTCAAATGGTGGAGGGGATTTCTCACATGTTCTAGTGATTTCAAGGGAGTCCTTGGATAGGGGAAGAACCAGGCAGTCTGGCTCTAGAGTCTGGAATCGTAATAGCTCTACTCTGCTCTGCTTCCTTTTCACATTGGAAATGAAGATTTTAGTCTAATATGTAACACAGAAAGTGTAATATTGGAAATGGTTTTCATAATAGTCATCATAATACAGATTACTCTTAATAAAATCAACCCTCAGAAATTGTCCAGTTGAACTGAAATTGAAGAGAATAGTGAATAACTTGAGGATAATGCAAAGATATCAAATAAGTTGGAGAATGATTCAGCCTTTTGCTCACAGGGCATTTATTCACTAATTCACCTGTTTATCCATCCTTCCATGTATCCACCCACTTATTCATTCAACAACCATGGCATTAAGCACTTTTGCTGTCCTACACACATATTAAATACTGTGGATAAAATGTGTGTTGTGTGCTCACTCAGTCATGTGACCCCATGGACTGCAGCCTGCCAGGCTCCTCTGTCCATGGGATTCTCCAAGCAAGAGTACTGGAGTAGTTTGCCATTTCCTTCTCCAGGGGATCTTCCTGACCTAGGGATCAAACCACATCTCCTGTGTCTCCCGCATCGGCAGACGGAGTGTTTATCCACTGAGTCACCTGGGAAGCCTGTGGATAAGATTTGGTCTGACCTAAATTGACTCAGCAGTTTGGGTCCAGTGTGGGGATGTAGGAGGTGGGGCTGACGGGGGCAGAGGCAAAGGAAACTCGTGGTCTAGTGTGGCAAATGCTCCAGAGAGGGCTTATAAGGAGTCGGGGATGAACTTAGCTAGTGCTGGGGATGTTCCTTAGCCTCCTGAGGGAACAGGAATAAAAAGGTGAGAGCAGAATGCTTCATGGAGGAAGAAACACTGGCTCTAGTCCTAGCAAAACTTTCTAATCTCAATATTATCAGGAAGATCCCAGAACTAACACAATTTCCATCAGAGACTAGAGAAAACTGAACATTCTTTTCAGGAAAAGCACTGGAGCATAGCCATTAAGAACACAGGTTTTGGAGTCAGATCTGGATTCAAATCTTAAGCTTTCGAGGCAGAATTCACTCCATTACAAGATGGGGACAATCATAACATTCAATCATAAGGTTGTTCTGAGGGTCAAGTAAGATCCCATGTGAGGCACAGAGCACAGTCTGTACACAGTACACATTCAATTGATGTTAGCTGTCATTCATTGCCTTCTTCCCAAACTCATATATATACTTTCACTCTGCTCCATTGTCCTTAATCTTCTTAGCTCTAACATTACCTGTAGAACCAAAGTCTGTAAGCCTTTTTCTCTGTTACACAGGGAGTACAAAAGAAATATAATTTCTGTAAAAATGATTTGCATTGTAGTAAATTTATCATGCTTCCTGGTTCTTGCTGACTAGGTAACCAGCAGAGGAGCTAATTCATTATTTTAGCAATTCAAACAGGACCTCAGAAGAAAGGCACCCTGTGGTCACAAAGCACTGGGACTGTACTAATGAGAAGATTAAAAGAAAGTTCAGCTTACACAGTTCCAGATAATCACAAATGTACTCAAGGATTATTAACGACCACAATTACCTGGAACTATATTATCTGCCTGCTTGGTTATTCTAAAGTCAACTTGTATTTGAGTTTATAAGTTATTTTGAAGTGGCTGGCAGGGCCCCATCCTAATACACACCTGGGGAAATATGAGGGTATGCCTAAGTCTTCATGGTATCCAGCATCCTAATTCTCACCCAGAAGTGAAATAAAGCTCTGAGTTCTCCTATCCACAGAGTCCCTGTCCTGAGTCCTTGTGGGTCCTCTTTGTGGGAACCACCTGCCCAACGAGGGGCCAGACTCATGTGTTCTAGATAAACCTTTTGGAAAATCAAAATGCCTTTCTGCAGAAGCAGTGTCCATTCTCAGGGATTTCTCTAGAGGACAAAAAGCCCTGGGCTTTCATGACCCTGGTAGTCACTACCTAAACATCCCCTTAAAAATCTTCACTGCTATCCTTCGGTTTTGTAAGACTGTAAACTGCACTGTGCCCAGATGCAGGTCTCAAAGGCCATCTCGCTCATCCCCTGGTTTCTCTTGCACATTCCATGCTTTCTGTTGCAGGGTAGTCTTGAACCCGGAGCTCTGCTGAGAGGATGGGGGCAGACGGGGAGACAGTGGTCTTGAAGAACGTGCTCATTGGTGTCAACCTGATCCTTCTGGGCTCCTTGCTCAAGCCCTCGGAGTGTCAGCTGGAGGTCACCATGGAAAGGGTCCAGAGACCAGCGGTGGAGGAGGAAGGAGGTGCTGCCAGCTACAATGCATCTGGCAAGGAGCAGCCGGTGGTCTTCAACCACGTGTACAACATCAACGTGCCCCTGGACAGCCTCTGCTCCTCAGGGATGGAGGCCTTGGCCGAACACGAAGTGAGCACCGAGGATGAGGTGCTGACGGAGTACACGGGCCAGACCTCGGACCATGAGAGCCAGGTCACCTTCACGCACAGGATCAACCTCCCCAAGAAGGCCTGCCCGTGTGCCAGCTCTGCCCAGGTGCTACAGGAGCTGCTGAGCCGAATTGAGATGCTGGAGAGGGAGGTGTCAGTGCTGCGGGACCAATGCACCAGCAACTGCTGCCCGGAGAGTGCAGCCACAGGTAGAGTTCTGGAGCTTACAGCCAGTCTCCGGAGGGGAGGGAGGGTGCTGAGCAGACAGGGAGCGGGAATCTGGGTGATTACACCAGTGCCTGAGAAATCTGGCACCTCTTCACACAGAGGGGGGAAAGAAAAGTGCCCTCGTCTGTAGCTCTCTGTTAATACGCCTCTAAAATCTAAGTGTGGTCCTTTCCCAGGGGATTTGGCATAGGGACTCTCTACAGCGCTTAGCCAGTCTGAAATACATTAACCTAATTTGGGGGGGATGAGACAGGGAATGGTACATTGGTTCAGCACAGCAACTGCTGTGGTGATCAGGGAATTTGATGTCTGTCTTCATTCATCTTTGGTTTTCACAGGCTGTTGAATTGATATCTATCCATGTTAACCAGAGGGACTAGAGAATGCAGGCGCTCTGTTCACTCCATCTCAGCCTTTCTCCCATCTGAGAAAATTACAGTCATTAAAACCTCAGAGGACCTGGCCCCATCTTCTCCGGCAAGGTGGAAGTTTCAGCCCCTGCCCCCTCCACCAAAACACGTGGCTGTGCATGCATGTGTGCGCACACCCACCCACAGGGCTTATTACAAGCGTCTCCCCAACCAAAGGCTAAGTATCCGCAACTTGGATATCTAGCCTCACCCACATCCTAACTACTAACACTTATGAATGACTCTTTTGACCTCTCTGGGAGAAGTCAGCTCATCTTCAGGGCCAGACTTCCTGACTTCATGTCCTATCTGTGCTATTTGCTAGCCTGTGACTTGAGCAAGTTGCTTAACCCATGCGTTCCTTTCCCCCTCGACAGACTAGAACAACAAGGAGTTATTAAATATAAAAACCTCCACTCAGATGAAAGCCCAGCCTCTAGTAGGCACCTCATATTCAGTAGCTATCATCAGCGGATCCCCAGTGAGCAGAAAGTGTGTCCCCTTTTGTGCCCAGCTTCTCTCACCCAAAACAGTACCTTCTACCCATTCGATTCAGTCTGTAATGAGAAAAGGACTGTGTCTTACTATCTTGGGTTCAAGCTTTTACCTTTCTAGGGTCTAATATCTCAAGCCTTGCCCAAGGATGAAAGAGGTGTCAGGAATGGCATTTTAATAAGGAGAAATGGCCCACATGCCCAGAGAGATGTCCAACACATTCATTCTGAGACACCAAGACTGGGGGTAGTCTTTGAGAAGAGAAATATTTCTTGGGTTTTCTCACCTCCTCCTCCTTATAACCAAAACTAAAAACAATCTGAAACTGAGAGGACATAGTCCAGGTGTTCAGACTCTCCTTCCTTAGTGAGTTCACCTTTTCAGTGGAGTTGGGGAATACAGGGAAGACACAGGTGTCCATGGATGTGGGTCTTCAATGCCTGGAAAGCTGACAGTTTCTATAAGTGGGTTTGTTTTTTTTTTAAACCAGCTTCACATCAGGTTCCCTGGAAGGTGTGAAAAGATCTATAAGGAAGATCTATGTTAACCAATGTCAGTATAGTATCCTTTCGGGCCATGGGAGGAGAGGGTGAATTAAGTGGCAAAATTAAACAAGGACATAACTTACTTGACTTCCTATCCGCAAGGCCAAGTGCCAAGAAGGATGCCAAGCAGGTACTGGTATGGTGTTCGTTTAATAAGTTTGTCTGATTCGTGCTCGACAGATAAATTAACCACTCAAGTTATTGTATGATAAGGGCTAGGGCAGGAGATACATATAGAATCCTAAAAAGATCACAGCAAACAGTCACCAAATGAGACAAGTTTTGGGAAGCCTTTGAAGTGACCCTGGAGCTGAGCTGTGAAGGATGAGCAGTTAGTTAGGTGGTGGGAAGGAGAGGAATAGGATGCATCTGCAGCACATATGACCTTGACCTGCTTCACAGGCCTGATACTCAGCCTCCATCCCCTTCGGTCCCCTTCAATCCCCAGCACCAGCACCTGGGCTTCTTGGTCAGGGACTGCTCCCAGGCTCTGAGAACCTCCTTGACCTGCCCCAGGTAGAGAACAGACAAGCCTGAGAATTGACACCCTCCAGGGATGGCCCTTCATCCCAGTTGAGGTGTGGCTTGCCCTGTGGCTAGAAGACCCTGCAGGACTGAACCCAAGTCACCCACCCTGGGAGTTTGCCTGATAATTTGCTTGGCTTGGGCTCCTCCCTCCCTGGACTCCCCTTCTCCCCGACCAGTTTTTTCCTGGGAGCACCTCCCAATTAGTCACTCTCACATGAATCTTCATTCTAGGGAACTCAAGCCAAGACACACTGCAGGTGAGCTCCTAAAGGACAGGGGAATCACTCGTCCTCACCCTCAACACTATGGCAGACACACACAACCCACATTAGGTGAAAAGATTAATGAAGCTGATGATGTGCCAAGCTAGCTTGAGCTTCCCTCTCAGCAACACAAATCTGGTCAGTGAGCAAGCCGAGGTCTTGGCCTGCCCCCCCTCCCCATACCCCATTGCCAGGAGGTTCCACAGCTGCCCTTTGACCTTCTCCTTGGCCATTCCAGGACAACTGGACTATATCCCTCACTGCAGTGGCCACGGCAACTTTAGCCTCGAGTCCTGTGGCTGCATCTGCGATCAAGGCTGGTTTGGCAAGAACTGCTCGGAGCCCTACTGCCCCCTGGGCTGCTCCAGTCGGGGCGTGTGTGTGGATGGCCAGTGCATCTGTGACAGCGAGTACAGTGGGGACGACTGCTCAGAGCTCCGGTGCCCGACGGACTGTAGCTCCCGGGGGCTGTGCGTGGATGGGGAGTGCGTCTGCGAAGAGGCCTACACGGGCGAGGACTGCAGCGAGCTGAGGTGTCCCGGGGACTGTTCGGGGAAGGGGACTTGTGCCAACGGTACCTGCCTGTGCCAGGAAGGCTACGTCGGTGAGGACTGCGGCCAGCGGCGGTGTCCGAATGCCTGCAGTGGCCGAGGACACTGCCAGGAGGGGCTGTGCCTCTGTGAAGAGGGCTACCAGGGCCCTGACTGCTCGGCAGGTAGGGAGGGGAGCTCCGCGGGGCTGTTGGCAAGGGCGGTCCAGCCAGCTAGCCGGAGGCGGGAAGAGAGATGGGAGGGAAGACGAATTCAGGCCAAAGAATTGCCAAATGGGTCTTGCTCCTCTGCTTTCCGAGAGAGGTGATGTCTTGAGTCGATCACAGTTGACAACACGGGTTTAAGGGGAGAAGAGTGGAAACCAGAAAAGGTCAAGTTTGGGATGAAAGTTGAATCTTACCCTGAGGCTGGAACAAAGTCATTGGTAATAATGGAGACAGCATTTTACTGTCCTGAGATGGAAGAAAGCAGAGAGTCAGGTCAGGGGACCACCTTAGGCAAGGGACCCCTCTCTAACTCGGTGGAATTCCCAGAGCTCCACCCGCTCTGAAATATTCCCCTTTCCCATTGCCATATCCTGAGGACACTTCTTTCACAATGCTAGGGCATGAGATGGGGCGTAGTCTGTGATAATCAGACTCACTGGGCACTCTGGTTATTTTTGGAGCTTCCATATGGCAAAGTGTTATTAATTTATGAAATGATCTAGAATCCACATGGATGAAAGTATTTATAGGCAAGGAATTACATATAAACAGGAATAAATTACTAAAGACCTCCATTAAGCAAGAACTCACAGTCTAACTAAAAGGCTAAGACTCACTTTGTTCCAGAGGACATATAACAAACTGGCATCAACCCCACACGTGTCTACATCATGGAAACCAACACAAGGGTGATGTCCCGAAAGGAAGACACAAGTCCATCAGTGAGAACATACCAGTATCTCATTGGAAATCATTTTATTTTGCCTAAGATCAGATTATCTTCATTATCTCACTGTGACTGCTGGTCATCTTCTAAATCAGTGAATGTCGCTGATAAATTTCTATTTTAAACAGTATAGATTGAGTGATTGATCTTCATCCTTCTCATTCATAGTAAAATCTGTAACAGCTCAGAGGGCTCATTGGAAAGATTTAAAATAAAAAATAACAGAAACAAACATTATTAAATCTTCTGATGTGTTGATTCTAGGAATTTTTCTGATCAGATTTCTGACCTCAGTTTAAGGGGGAGATTCTGGGAGGCCAGGTCTTTTATTCTTGAGCATCAGCAGTGATCCCCACCTAGGCACCAGACTAGTCAGACAAGTCTCCTGCACCTGCAACTTAAATTTATTTTGAAAGATCAATGCAACAAGGTAAAGAAAAAAACAACAATTCACTGCTTAGGAAAAAAATGTTTTCATGTTCCTCCGTTTTTTCCATAGTCAATGGTTTCATGTACCCTCCTACGTTTGTTTACTGAATATCTTTCTGAAAATGCAGTCATTATACAAATTGTTCAGAAGGAAAATTCAAGCAGAAATTAAGCTGCATCATTTACAAACCCAAGGTCACTAAGTAATTGCTAGAAAGGGGAAGTTGAAGCATGATCCCAGTTCTCACTCACAGGACAAGACTCCATGAGGCCCCATCAGAGAATCCTAAGGGTTCTTTTGGGCCCTTCTCTATGTGTGGCTATTGTATAGTTCACATTCTTCTTAATAAAATTGATCTCTGTTGGATTGTACATACCTGTCATGTTCTTCCTGACCCTCCTTTTCCACAGGGATGGGTTCATTTGCAAATAGAACCTTAATCTGATCCAGGGTTCAAACTGAGCTGGAGATGGCCCTTCTGGTCATGTGGGGAAGACTCAGCAGCTGCTAGCATAACTGCAACTAGGCTGAACTCAATCTACGAGCTACATGTTACCTCCAACACGTTACCTCTGTGCTGTTTGATTGAGGAAGACCTTTGAACAACCAGATAAATTACTTTATAGGTTCCCAAAGCACGTGAAGAGGGACAGTTGCATAATTTCCATCTGTTTCTATAGCAACCATGGAGCCACCACTCATTGCTGGAGGTGCTGCTCTCAATGCTTGTTTTTTAAACCAAATGCCATGGGTCTCTTCCAGAGAAGTATCTAGGTCATTATCTAAAGGGCTACTTCGCCTGCTCTTGGCGAGAAGGCTCCAGGAGAGGGGCTGTTTACCCGCTGTTTGACATTTCTGGCCAGATGCACACACTCCAGCATTACTATTCGTCTCACCAATAGCAGGAAGGAGAAGAGACAGGAGAGTGGGGAAGGTGAAACCGAGGAGAGCCACAACACACTCCCTGACTTTCCTTTCTCTCTGGCAAGGGCATGGAGAATGGAGGCCCATTGTGTGGATTTCATTCTGAGGTCCCTTAGGCTGCTAGAGCTTGAATGCAACTGAAGACAGTTGACAAGACCACTCTATTTGACTCCCAGCCTTGATCTTTCTCACAGTGGGCCATGAGACCAGATCTCAACCTTTCCACCTCTATTCTCTGGCCGGGTAAAGATAATAGCACAACAACAAAAAAATGAATATGAACACTTAAACCAGGCCTTAGAGAGAAGCTACTTGGGGCTTCTCATTTTACAAACTGAAAAAGCAGCAGCCCTGGGAGACAGGAAGATTTTTCCAGAGCCAGACAGCTAATTAATGGCAAAACAAGAATAAGAACCCTGGTCTCCTACCAACTTCTAGCACTCTTTCATCCTCCCTAGGATGTTAAGTAGAGTGGAATTGGAAAACAAAAATGGTAAAAGCCACATGCATAAAGAAATAGACTTTTGATATGAAAGCTGAGCTCTGTCAGGTGATAAAAAAAATTAAGTGTTGGAGACAGGATAGGGGTGCTCGTTCAACCATTTGTCTACATGTGCCCCCAGTGAAGGAGGTTAGTGTGGGAGGTGGCCAGTGAACTGGTCACAAGTCCCTGTGAAGAAGCAGGGTAAAAGAACCACCAGAGTTGGGGCTTGAAACAATCCAGAAAGCCATTCCTTGGACTTTGGTCACACCTGCAGAGATTCATCACCATCAGCCTCTGTGTTGGCCAGCACTGCAGTCAGTCCGAACTTTGGCACCCGACCTCACTCGCTCCTCTGAGCAAGACACTTCATGGAACTAATTCCAACTACTCTCACCGCATATGTGCAAAATTGATGCCACATCTAAAAAGTAAACAGCATGGCATCTTTGCAGATAAGCAACTCCAGTTCCTCAAGCTACAGTTAATGCTTTTCAACTGCCTGCTCATCCACAAGTTTCCAAGTTGGAGCCCCAAAGAAAGCAAGACTAAGAATACTCTGTGTGGTTTCCCTGGTGGTCCAGTGGTTAAGAATCTGCCTGCCAATGCAGGGGACACAGTTGTGATCCCTGCTCTGGGAATATTCCATATGCCATGGGGCAACTAAGCCAGTGTGCCACAACTACGGAAGCCCACGTGCCTAGAGCCTCTGCTCTGCAACAATGGAAGCCACTGCAATGAGAAGCCTGTGCACCACAACAAAGAGTAGCCCCCATTCACAGCAACTAGAGAAAGCCTTCATGCAGCAAAGACCCAATGCAGCCAAAAATAAATAAATAAAAGAAAACTTTGCATCAGCCCCACTAAATTCCTTGAATCAAGGCATACGGCTCTTTTATAGTTTGCTTTTCTAGTTCAATATCATTTCATTTTATAAAAATTATTGATGCCTAGTGTATAAAGCTTCTGCTGAATTTTCAGGTGAGTGGTGAGCCACTGCTCTCAAGAATGCTTCTTCCACCATGGACATTACTTCTTCTTTCTCATCAGACGCGAAGGTTGTTTTTCCCACCATCCAAGCTCAGGTCTCAAGATAAAAAAATTGCCAAGCTAAGTTGTCAAGATGAGAAAATCCTTCTGCAGTCTTTTTAACTTTAAAATCCCCAAATGTGCTGGTTGGATTGTTCTCTATTGTCGTGATTAGCTTTATTTTCTGGAAAAAGGAACAAAAAATGAATTCACTGTCTTGTTCTGAATGCCCTAAGAATTGTTGGTGATGAAATTTGGAATGGCCATTTCTGTCACCATGACAGGAGGAGTCCCACACTGGAAACTTGGAATTAATGTGTTGAATCACAAAAGGCAGGCACTAGAGAATCCTTCTTAAAAGAAGTTTCTGACCACTAGGATAAGCACCCGTCTGAAATTTCCATCCTAAAAGACAGTCTGAGTTATTTGCTGATGTAGTTTATTTTTGAGGCTCTGTACAAATGAAAGAAAGCATCTAGCACAATCCATAACCTGTCCTACAAATTGTAGGGGGAAGAACATCCAGGGTAGAAGACTGTAGACCGAGTGTAGAAGACCTCTGCTTGATGATCAGTTCAGCTATGACCCAACTCCCTTACTTTTGGCAAGCTCTTTTGCCTGGGTCTGTTTCTCCATTTGTAAAGTTGGAATAATTATATCTTCCCTATCTACCTCATAGAGCTGCTATTAAATATTTTTTTTTAATTCTAGTTAGATGATGTTTTATAGACTGAGATGCTATGCAAATGTAAGTCATATTGCACACTGGCTTAGAGTTTCTAAAATCATTGCACCTGGGTTCAAATCCTAGCTTCTGTTTTTGCTGATTATGTGACCCAGTTTTCTTCTCTGTAAAACAGGGGTAAAAATAATACCGATCCCATAGTGTTGGTGAGAGGATGAGATGAGAAAATCCATGTCAGAATGTTTAACCTAATGCTTGGTGCATAATAAATAATTAATATAATCATGCAAAGTTACTGATAGGTTCAAAAATCAACCGTTCCTTCTTTGGTCCAACAGTCATTCGGTATGCATTATACAGGCTAACCCAAAGATCTTAGTGGAATTCAAAGCTCTAATCTTGTCAGAGTTAGAAACGACACAGGCTTACAAGTTATTTGAAACTTTAATCATTTAAATTTCATTTACATTCATCTAGCTATATAAATTGTTAAAAATAACATTAACTTTGTTTGTTTGTTTGGGTCAACATATGACTTCTTAAATCACAAGAAGTTCTTCTATCTAGACTGTTTCATGTCCTGAATAGTTCCTGAAGCAAATGCCCAATACTGCAAATATATGTTCCCAATGCCCATCATATGAGTCTTCATATCTGCCTCTGATGAGGATTTGAGGTTGAGCACCATAGAGAGAGCAAGCACCTCCCACTCACATGGCCCCGTGACTAGCAGTCCTCAGTCCTCTGCTCGTGTAAGAGGGAAAGAGTGAGAATTCTCAGAAATTCAACACCAGTGACAACACTTAAGCTAACCAAAGCCTCCACTACACATAAATTTATAAGTTAATTATGACCATTTAAATACTGGCCTGATCTTTGATTTCATCTACGGGCAGGTCCAATTACAAGCACACTGGTATTAACTTCCTAATTGGTCTTCAAGTTTCGATTATTTAATACCCCCACTACCAGTGAATCTTCACTTCCCAAGGGAACCATACATGAAAGGCTATTGCAATGAGGTTTCATTTTTGGTGAGTCTTTGAATAGTCTTTGAGAAGTAGAACAGGAATGCTTCTTTGTCATCATCCCCTATATCAAGGTTAATAAAAATTTGTGTAACACAAGTTACATTTCCAGAGTAATCTGATAACAATAATTTATTAAACTACCAAAAATATTAGCCAACATATGCTGTTAAATATCTAACAACTAGCTCTCTGAGGGAAAAAATAACAAGCCCCACTTTGTAGCATTTGCCAGCTCCCATGGTATAAATACTCCCTCCATGGCCAGTTTCAAACTACCAGTGTGAAGTCACTAAATGTTGAGTTGGAAACAGCTGTGCACTGGAACGCAATCAAATAGTACTGGGTTGGCCAAAAAGTTCATTTGGGTTTTCCACCCATTTTATGGAAAACCCAAACGAACTTTTTGGGCAAAGCAATATTTCTTCCCCAGTGACTCAGTGGTAAAGAACCCGCTTGTAATGCAGGAGACACGGGTTCGATCCCTGGGTTAGGAAGATCTCCTGGAGGAGGAAACAGCAACCTGCTCCAGTATTGTTGCCTGGGAAGTCCCATGAGCAGAGGAGCCTGGTTGGATACAGTCCATGGGATCTCAGAGTCTGACACGACTTAGCAACTGAGCATGCA
The DNA here is from genome assembly GCA_024291935.2 of Okapia johnstoni. NCBI lineage: Eukaryota > Metazoa > Chordata > Mammalia > Artiodactyla > Giraffidae > Okapia > Okapia johnstoni. Next base: position 22,746,574 of record CM044322.1, read on the forward strand.
TGCCCTATTTCTACCAAAGAGATACAACACAGGTAAACTGCCTTAAGGGCACAGATAATAGTAAAATGTAGTGAAGTCATTTGCCAGTAATGAGTTTGGAGTATTTATTACTTTTGTTCTTAAGATAATTATCTAATTCTAAGTTTAGACAATTTAGTCTTTCACAATCACTATTTTAAAATGTCTTGCAAAATTTGACAACTAACTTTTCCAAGCCAGTAGGAGCAGGCTCCAGCCCAATGCTAACTCAGGGCCCTATAGAGATGAGAGTACTGAACACAGAAAAGACAAGAACCTGCCTGCCAAGGGACTTCCCGATCACTCCAAGTCAGTGAGCTGAGAACATACAGACACAGACAGGGCATGTGGGGAGAGAGGTGAGGAAGGAAGTTGAGTCCAGCATGGGGAAAGCAGACCTCTGAGCTCATGCTATCTGTGTATTGCCTCCTGGTAGTTGCCCCTCCAGAGGACTTGCGAGTGGCTGGTATCAGCGACAGGTCCATTGAGCTGGAATGGGACGGGCCGATGGCAGTGACGGAATATGTGATCTCTTACCAGCCGACGGCCCTGGGGGGCCTCCAGCTCCAGCAGCGGGTGCCTGGAGATTGGAGTGGCGTCACCATCTCAGAGCTGGAGCCAGGTCTCACCTACAACATCAGCGTCTACGCTGTCATTAGCAACATCCTCAGCCTTCCCATCACTGCCAAGGTGGCCACCCGTACGTACCATTTCCCCCTCCTGCTTCATTTTTCTTTTCTCCTACATGAGATCATGGGCATTCATGATGGTAGTGTCTTTTCTTAATTCTTCAGGGATGCCTGCAGTTATCATTGCTCTCAAGGGGAAGGATTTCCAACGTGACCCACTTAGGAAAGGGCACATCATTAAAAAGACACTTCCAAAAGAGCAGAGTTTCCACATCCCAGACAGCCCCTATCTATTATAGAGCCAAAAGGACAAAAAGTACTTTAATTGTTGAGTTTTGACTTGTTATAAGCTTGAGTCTGATTAGAAGTCAAGGAAAGTATGAGACTTACACAGACTTTGAATCTAGTTAGAGATTCAAAACCAGCAGACATGAAATAGGACATATAATAAGCAAGTGCTAAATGGTATATCACAGATGGCAAGTGTATAGCACAGTGGGAAAAAAATCTTATTTAAAACCACAACTGAAAACACCCACTTCTCCTCAGAGAGAGGTGGCATTATTTCTTTGTAATCTTTTGTTTAGTAAAATACCCTGATGGTCCAATTCAATTATAAACATTGAATCTTTAAAGCATCATTTAGGAAGATTCAATGGACAAAAGAGAGACAGAGAGCATGCTAAACCCTTTTCTATGAGAAATGGAAGTTTCTCTATTTTATTTATAACAGAGACACTGTTATAGGTATGTCTCTATATTTTGTATGCTTATTTAAGAACAGAAACATTTTAAAAGATTGCATACCAACTATTAACATTAATTACATCAGAGAGCAGAATAAGAAAGAGATGGGAAGGGGCTGTTATTTAGTTTTCTTTATATACCTCAGAATTCTTCAGTTGCCTTTCCAACCCCACTTCTCCAGCTCTCAAATGCCAGCTGGGCATCGTACAATTCAACTCAACTCAATATCTATACCGGAGAAGGCAATGGCACCCCACTCCAGTACTCTTGCCTGGAAAATCCCATGGACAGAGGAGCCTGGTAGGCTGCAGTCCATGGGGTCGCGAAGAATCGGACACGACTGAGCGACTTCACTTTCACTTTTCACTTTCACACATTGGAGAAGGAAACGGCAACCCACTCCACTGTTCTTGCCTGGAGAATCCCAGGGACGGGGGAGCCTGGTGGGCTGCCGTCTATGGGGTCGCACAGAGTCGGACACGACTGAAGCGACTTAGCAGCAGCAGCAGCAGCAATATCTATCCACCTGGAATTAGCATCAGATCCGACAAGCTAAAAACCTCAGTCTCTCAGAGCTGCTTCCACATCTGTATTCAGCCACAAGTCCCAGGTTGTCACGGGTTTTCTGAATAGCCAGCTCTACACTTAAGGGGTTCCCACAACCCCTCCTTAATTTTGGTAATTCCTTAGAACTCACAGAATTCAAGAAAGCAGTTCACTCTCTATAACCAATTTCTTAGAGGAGATGCAAGTCAAGAACAGCCAAATGGAAGACACACATAGGGCAAAGTACGATGTGTAGGGTTTCCACATTCTCTCTCTGTACAGGCACCTCTCTCTCAGTAACTCCATGTGTTCACCAACCTGGAAGCTCTTGGAACCCCATTGCTTAGGGCCTTTATGGAGGTTTTACTATGCAGGCGTGATAGGTAAACTCCCAGCCACTGGTGATTAACTCTATTCAGCCCCTTTTCCCTCACTGGAGGTTGAGGGCAGGAGTTCCAACCGTCTCTCTAAATCACTCCTGAGTTTTTCTTCAGACCAGCTATCTAGGAGGCCTGGGCTACCAGCTATCTCATAATCATACAAAAGATACTCTTTTCCCTCTGGGGATTCCTAGGGTTTTAGGAGCTGTTGTGTCAGGACAAAGACCAAATACTTAACTTTTTTTATTACCTCACACAGAGATTTTAGTAGTGGCAGGAAAGCAGAACAAGAGGTGACCGTGAAACATCAGCCCCTGGGTTGGTAAATGAGGCTTATCACCAAATATGGGATGAGCGATCCAAGCCCATTTGGTGTAGGTCTCAAATGACAAGATGGTATTTGGGTAACAAATGCCAAGAAAGTTCAGAATAAGAAGAGGTTGAAGTAGGAAAGTGGTGCTGATGGTTAAGAACCCGCCTATCAATGCAGGAGACATAAGAGATGGGGGCTGGATCCCTGGGTCAGAAAGATCCCCTGCAGGAGCTCATGGCAACCCTCTCCAGTATTCTTGCTTGGGAAATCCCATGGGCAGAGAATCCTGGAGGGCTACAGTCCATAGGGTCGAAAAGAGTCAGACCCAAATGAAGCAACTGAGCACAGACGCACGAAGTAGAAAGAGCTGGCTTGGAAGGCTTCATGGAGGCCAAGGTCTTGAGTTGTGCTGCAAGCATAGGGCAGGCAGAGGGGAAAGGATTTAAGAAGTCATTTTGTCCCCTTGCTTTTAAGGTGACAAAGATCCTGTTAGAATATTGAACTCCCCCCTCTGAATGCTGACTTTTTTTTAATATGCCTATAATTATCTCTGTTTATATCTGACCTTTTTTTTTTTTTCTTCAATTCCTCTGGTGCCTGAGAACCAGTTTAAAATATCTGCAGTGATCGCGTAGAGAGGCAGGTCACCATCTGCTGCTTTCCCACCTTGCTCCGGAATGAGTCACTACAGTGAGAGCCTGGCCCGACTCCCAGGCGTCTCTGCTCTGATCCACGAGCACCACGCTCCGTGGTGAGGTTTCCATCTCCCGTGGCATTTATTCTGCCAACTCAGGGCATCCCCTCGGGCAAGCTCCCAGGTGACAAGGACAGAATCATGTAAACTCACCTGACACACCTTCAAGTGGGTTCAGGAGCCGCCCTGCCTTTCACCAAGAAGCCTGAGTAAGCTACCAAACAGGAAGGATGAGAATCTGTTAGTCTTCCAATGGGAAGGTCCCAGGAAAGGCGCAGCTAAAATGGGATCAGGCTCCCTGGAGAACTGAGAAAAGTCGTGCTGTCGTATTTCAGGGCTGGTAACTGGAACTCCATTAGGACCAGCCCACTTCCACCTGTGCGTGCATGTGTGTGTTTGGGGGTGGGAGGGGTGGGGGTTGTGGGGAGTGGAATTAGGAGAGGAACTAAACACAAGATTGAGGTGAAGGTGAGTGAGGGAGAGAGGGAAGAGAGAACCAAGCAACAGCTGGAGAAAGAAAAGCAAGAACCCGTGGAGTGAAAGCAGAAATCCCAGTATCTGTTACTGTCCCTGATTTATGCCCTTGCTTGGCTTGGCTACACATTTTGCTACACAAAATGGAAATTTCAGGCCATCCTAGAGATGGTGATTTGAGCTACACAAGATATTCTTAGTGCACATCTAGTGATGGAGAAAAGCGTTCCAGTCTCTATTCTGAAGCTGGCTTGCTCCACGCCTTTCGCTAATTCTCTCTGTGCCCCCTTCTCCCGGGTGTGAGAAGGAACAGTGACATTAACCTTCACACCGCCTCTCGGAAACCCTTAAAGCCTCCAAAGACTGCTTTTGGTTTCTCTGAAAAAGGCATTATGTTAAATGCCAAGACTCAACACCTTAGTAAGGAAAGGGAAATATGACTTTTGGATTTTAACATCAACCTATTATGGAATAGAAAGCATAAAAAGTATTTGTTAGGTGTTCGTTAGGTTTACTCCTCCATTTGCTCACACTGAGCGCCAACATCACAGCGGCCTGGGCCCACCCCTTGCCTGGAAACCAGCACGTCTGTAATGAGATTGGGATAGCCCATCACATGCCACGGCACCCATGGCGTGGAGGGAGCCCAGGTAATGCTCTCTGCCCCTGCCAGGGCTAGCCATGACACCATCACCCACATTGCTGTGTTCCAGATCTCTCCACGCCTCAAGGGCTCCGATTCAAGACGATCACAGAGACCACCGTGGAGGTGCAGTGGGAGCCCTTCTCATTCTCCTTTGATGGGTGGGAGATCAGCTTCATTCCAAAGGTAACCTCTACCTGTCAGAAGGCCAAACAGCTTGATGTGGCATACCCACACCCTCGACTTAGGATTGGGGCAGCAAAAAAGCCACCACCCACACACAATCTCTGTCTCTCTCTCCATGCCATTAAGGACACAAAGGGGCACTTGGCAGGCTACAGAACATTTCTTTCACAAAGGTGTGGTAATGATTGTTTGACAAGAATGGCCCCAAGCCTGGTACCTAGGCCTTGGATGACAGGAGAATGAGGGAGCAACCACAGCCCAGTTCTCTGCTCAAAAAGCTTTAGGTTTTAGCAAGCTGTGACTTCAGTGAGTTTGAAAACCTAGACTTTCAAAAAGTTGGGGCTTCTGTTTAGGACACAAGAAAAGCTAAAGCCAGTCAGTCTCAGAGTCAATCCACAGCTTCATTCTGTGCAGGCAGAGGCCCCAAAAGTTGGCCTACATGGTTTCAGCCTCTGAAAGTCAGAGATGTAACACAAAAACACCATGCATAACCTATTCATTGAGAAAAATTTTCCTTAAACATGTTGAGCTGAAAAGGATCTTAGGATTTCTTTCCGTTCATCAAAGTGGTATTTTATTTTATTAATCCAAAAATTAACTTTTCTAAGTTGCCAGAGGTGCCTGACTAGTTCTAGTTTTCTAGGAGTTATTAATACCACTGATGTTTTCCCTAACTATATCACTCAAGAGGACATATACATATACATATACATATATATATATATACACACATACACATATACATAAAATGTTTAATCACATTCCTTTCCTTTGTCTTCATTTTTCAACATCAAAGAACATTTTTTCAAATCATTCATCAGATTTAATGATAGATGACACATTTTTGGCTAATAAGACTATGATTTTACCATTCTTTTTACTTCAAAATTCTTAGAGGCATGGATTGTTGGAACTACAAAAGACTTTCAGATTCACAGAGAATGATCCTTCATTTCACATCTAGTTTGTTTAGTTTATAGAGAATAAGACTCAGTGAACTTAAATGATATCAGACAGCTGGTTGGTGGCAGACTTAAAACAAGAACCTGGTCTCCACTTCTTATTCCAGGGCTCTGTCCCCTGGACTGGACAGGATACCTCCTTCTCTTGTGGGGATATAGTCATGACATGGCAAGATAACTACATCTAAGCAGATATTCTATATATGTAGTTTCTTATATGTTTTATCTGCATTAAAATGGTCAAAGAAGTATGGTGGGCGATTGGGTTCATAACAGAGCAGACAGAATCACGCCACTCTGCTGCTCAGGCAAGACAAAACAATGCCAGGTTTGCCTGTTTTACATCCAATATGTAAATTCCAAATGAGAGTGGAGCTAGCCAGGGCATACCTAGGTCAAATATAGAGCCACAGAGAATAACTGTATGATCTGTAGGTTGAGGCTAGTGGGAGGCACTTGTCACATTGATTTATAAGAATATGGATACAAAATACATATAGGGCACTCCAGGTGACATGAACAGAGACCAAAGATTATAAGAAAAGGACTGTGCCACAAAAAATAGCCCTCTTGTCACCTCCACTTCCAGAGACACAAAGATAAAATGTATAAGAATAGGCCAACAGACAGACAAGTGGGCAGAGAGACACTAAACCCTGGACCCATCGTCATGTCGATCTTTTTCACTTCCTCTTTCACCAGTGTGTCTCTTTCTTCTCTCCTTTGTATTATTCTTTGTTCTACCCTTTTCCTCTCCTTTGTACTCCATGGTTGTGTCACTGATTCCTAACTCATCTGGGTAAAAGGGAAACAAGACAACGACAGATTGCAGCCAGTGTAACACTATGAGAAACTCCAGACACGGCAAAATAATAGCTCCAGCTCGTTAAAAAACTGGGAACGTCTTAGTTTGAAATATGTTGTCATGTACTTAAAGATGTTTACACATATACACACACAACTAGACTCTTTTAAATAGCCAAAGTCATGCTCACCATGATAAATGCCAAAAAAAATATCTGATAGATGGTAAGCATCAAACATTTCATTTTTGGCAAAAATGTCTACATCACCTCATGACTAATTTTTATTGGCAAACTCAGTAGAAGCAGGGGAAGCCAAAGAAATGTTCTTTAAAATTGGTTCTCCCTTTGCCAAATCCTCATGGAGTGTGGCATTCTTCTTGAGCCTGCTGGGAGCCATTCCTGGCCCCAGACACTCAGCTGTCAGCCTGGAGGGCAGAGAAGTGGTCCTCATCTTTAACTCACAATCAGGGTCCCATCCTTTCCCCTCCTATTGATTTTTTCTTTCGGTTTCTCTGCTTCTCCCTTCCTTCCATCCATCAGAACAATGAAGGAGGGGTGATTGCCCAGCTCCCCAGTGATGTCACATCCTTCAACCAGACGGGACTAAAGCCTGGGGAGGAATACATTGTCAATGTGGTGGCTCTGAAAGAGCAAGCCCGGAGCCCCCCTACCTCGGCCTGCATCTCCACTGGTGAGTGCCTCCAACCTTTCTCCCTCTGACTACCCAAGGTTCACTTGGGAAGAACTTCAGACTCAATCAAGAGAGACAAAGTGGTACTAGGACTTCTCCCACAGCTGAAATTAATTTTGGTGCCTGGAGATGGAGCTTACTGCACCAGATGCTTAGGTGAACATCTTCCTTATTCTTGCAAACTCAGAAACCCAGGAGAGTATTCTATGCGAAATTCTTTGTTCAGATCTCCAGTGTGTCTGTATTCTGATCTTACTCATTAAGAGACTTCATTTGTCAGCCCCTAATATCTTGAGCTTTGGAACCAACAAGAGCTAATACACTCTTGCTTATTGTGAGGCATGCAGAAAGTCCTAAGACCCTTCCCAAACCTCGATCCATTTGACAATGATGAACGATAATACCTTCTTCAAAGAAATGACATGAGGATTAAATCAGATAAAGCACACAAAGTGATTGGCACTGAGTTGATAACAGTGTGTATAGATACACTCAGAGAACACCTTTCGAAGTGACAGAGCAGGAGGAAACACATCATTCCAAACCAGTAGGTGTGGGTTGGGTCACTGTTCAAGGTGACAACTTAAGTAGATTATTATTTCATCTCCACAGTTCCTCTCATGCAAGATCATTATATTCCTATGTTTGAGTCATTAACTGTATCACATTTTGCTTTATTGTTTCCTTAGCTAACAAAGGATATTCAACCTCAAAGCTGTAAATTAACAAATATAATGCGTGTGTGTGCCCTCAACCAAGGATTTCTCAAAAGTTATAAATAGCTTCTGGTTTCACTTTTGATTCTCATTTTATTGATGGAGGAGCTGAGACTCAAAGGTTAAGCAACACTCCCTGTAACAGAGACTGAGTTAGGTGAATATTGGGAGAGCTTTATTTTTTATAAACAGAAACTGACACCTAAGAAAACCAGTCATGAGTCCAGGGCGAAGGCCAGATTGGCCAGAAAAGGGAACCACAACACTATATAATGAGCCCATGTTTATGGATTAGTGATTCATACTTTGTTAACTGGATCCAAACTAAACAGCATCAGGTGCTAAGATTTGTGCTCAGTCAAGAAAACATTGGTTTAAAACTATAGTGGCACCAGAGTATGCTTCATCAGAGCCCCAGGGTTCCATGACAGCTCCTCAAGGCAAGGAGGAAGTAGAGATCCCGGCTTCTTATTACTCCCACTCCCATGTCCCTCCCACCCTCCCACCAAGGCAGTTCCACTTTCATCTCTTTTATATTTTGTACAATCATTTAAGATTGTCTTCTTTTAAAAAAAGAATATGACCCCCCCTCCTCCCCAAAAGGCTTTAAAACCATGGTACTAATCCAAATATGTTTTAGAAGAAACTCTATAGCCATAAAGCTAAACCTCCTCTGTAGGAATCTCTCCAGTGGCCAGAGTTTTTCCCCAGTTTTGCTTCCCAAAGTTATGCTGGACCCTGAAGAGTTGGTTAGGTAATTGTTCATTCTCCTCTTCTGATTTGGAATGTTCCAGGGTCCCTAAATCATTTCTGAGACTTGATAGCAAGAAAGTATTAGCAGAAAACAAAAAGCTAGAAGAAGATGGTACATAAGAGCACAGAGAAGAACATTACAGATGTAGGATGCTTTTCTTCCAAAACACTGACACACTTAGAAAAGACAGACTCCGCTTTAGGCTTCTACTTACACCACATTTTGACAAAATTGGCAGTATTTTTTTTTTAATTTGGAATTTTCTTAAGATTAAAATGAAAAGCTCCTGATCTCATCATCTATGGTAAAGCCAGGCCAAATTTTTTTTCAATTAGGAGAAAATGTCCTAGTTCATATTTTGGGATTGTGTACAGAATCACAAAGACATGAAAAGAAAAATATTTATTCCAGTTTACCTTTTGAGGAGGATGTGTGTTTGTTTAAAAATTAGGGCCTAAATTGAAAGCAAGCTGATACCTCCTTGACTGGAATGGGACACAGCTACCCAGTGGCCAACTGAAGGGCCAAATCCAAGGGTGGCTGCAGAAAAGATGGTTGGCTCCCAGCCCATCTGCTGTTTTTAAGAAACCATTGTTTAATTATTTCCTTCTGCTAAGGTCTGATCCACACCAACCCTCTTCTGCAAAGCTCTGAGTCCTCATCGGGCACGCAAGCTGTCTTCTTCCAGTTGGGCCATTTTGGGAATTCAAATTACAAGACCTCCTGCAGCCAGAGGCCTTGGTGCTTCACAATGACACTCTAATACGAGCAATCATTATGACTACGATTGGGGGATTTAAAGAGCTGATGGAAAAAGCCTGACATGGTCATTAGAGTTTTTGTGACATTTTTTTTTTTCCAAGAAGCTCCAGTTCATTGAAATGCTTCCTTTTCTTTCTTATGACTGTTGAGAATCATCTCTTTATTTCATTTACTCAGCACCCATGTAACTGAGTGTCTCCTAGGTTTCAGGTATTATGCTTATTCAGCTGCTCAGAGAACATCTCCCCCATCTCATTATTAAATTAAATGAAATAAAAAAGCCCAAGTTATCTAAAACCATGAAATACAGCGTGCAAGAAAGAAAACATCTGGATGTGTTTTCTTAGATCTCATTATTACTCCAAATATGAAAAACAGAACATTTTAACTCCAAACCAGGTGGCACCAAAACCAAAATGGTCTGGTGATTTTCATTTTGGCCGGTGCCAGACCCCAAATCCCAAGCTGTTTAATAGAGAGCAGGACTGGGCTAGACTCACAAAAAGGGTGGGGTGCCCAGGGAAAGGCCCAACTCAGAAAGACTGAGAGACTCAAAGTCAGGCTGAGACAGTCCTGAGGGGGACACTACATCCTGGAGACAATCAAGATTGTGATCCAGTGCGGATTGTTTAAAAAAAAAAATCTCAGTCAAGACACTCTGGTAATATGGAAGAAAAATGGTCATAAAGCAGCTGAAACAAAAAAGAGAATTTACTGGAAGGACACAGAGTGTCTCATGGAACCCCAGGGCCTGAAATGCATCTGAGTCTCACAGAAGACTTGAACCAGGAAATGGAAAGTCAAGAATCAAGTTATTCTCTATATCTTTCTAGAAGTGCCACACGGTCACTCATTTCTGCTTCTCTCTCTATGTTTGCTCCTAAAATTCTACACCCTGTTTCAGTGTGTGTGTGTTTGGGGGAGGGGTCCCCCACACCAAGCGATTCTCTGTTTACCAGCTAGGTATCCTACCCTTCAACTCAGTTCTGACACCATCTATCATCTGAGAGCATCAGACTCCACAGGTTGAAGGCTCAGTCCTTTAAGACCCTCCTCCACTTCAGTGCCAATCACAAACCCAGGTGTTGTCACCTGTCCTTCTGACTGACCGGCTACAGATTAGAGGTTCTACGACCCCCTCACTGAGTTTCATCAATTTGCTAGAGCAGCTCACTGAACTCGGGAAACCCATGTTCTCACTAAATTACTGGTTTATCACAAAGGATATTTAAGGACAAAAATCAACAGCCATACGAAGAGATACACAGGAGAGGTCCTGAACACAGGAGCTTCTGCCCCCATGGAACTGGGGTCCTGTCATAGCGGCACATGGAAGCATTCTGGTTCCCTAAACTGAGAGCTCTCCGAACCCAGTCTTTTTGGGGTTTTATGGAGGCTTCATTACTTGAGCACGATTGATGGACTGACCAGATGTCACGAGTGAGACTGAAAGTTCCAATCCTCTAATCACCTAGTTGGGTCCCTTGACAACAGGCTTCCAACCTTGATTCATTAACATAACAAAAGACAGACAACTTTTTTTTTACAGAGAGGAAAAGGAAATTTTTTTTTTAAATAGGGAAAGTTTGATCATGTGTCTTTCTTTTTTTTTTAATTGGAGGATAATTGCTTTATAAAGTAGTGCTGGTTTCTGCCATACAAAAGTGGAAATCAGTCATAACTATATACATATCCCCTCCCTCTTGAGCCTCCCTCCTAGCTCCTTTAGGTCATCACAGAGCACCAGCCTGGGTTCCCTGTGTGATACAGCAGCTTCCCACTGGCTATCTGTTTTACACATGGTAGTGTATATATGTCAATGCCATTCTCTCCATTTGTCCCACCCTCTCATCCCCCGCTGTGTCCACAAGTCCATTCAACAAGAGACAACTTTACCACTTTGATCATTTAGAAAATATCAAGGGTTTTAGGAGCTCTGTGCCAAGAAGGGAAAACCAAATATGTATTTACTGTAAATCACATTTTCCCCTTTGCGCTCTTCCCTCCCCCTTCCTCTTTGTCTCTCCCACCCTCCCTTTCCCCTTTTTCTCTCTCTCTCTTTCCCTCTCTCTCCCTCCCTGCTCCATCCAGATCAGAAGTTTTCTATTTATGTGTGAGGATGGTAGAGAATGGCCACACTAGTCCTGGCTCACCAACTAACCAGTGAGCCAGAGCCTGTGGTTCCAGTTCCTAATCCTTGAAGTATATTAATATTAACATTAATCAGCCCCAGCTAGAAGGATGTCATCCGTAATAAATAAAAACATGGAAGCCAAGTTAGCTCTTTCTAGAAGATAATGAGTAATTAAAAGAGGGCATGTTAGCCATGTAGACAAGCCATGAGGAATTGAGAACACCATTTTCTACTCTACTCAATAAGCCCTTTCTATTTCCCTTCTACATTCTCTCACCTTGCCCCACTTCCACCATCATTTAATTCAATATGAACAGGACCCTAAGTGAATATCAGAACCATGGATGGTGGGCCCCCTAGGAAATCAACCAGTTTTTTCTAGATAAGGTCATCACAGAGTGGTTTCCCCTGGCTGCTCAGTGCCGGGGCCAGGACTCATGAGGGACACGTGCTGAATATCCGGAAGCCCGGAAGGACTGGGTGTGATGCAATGCCCTCTGGCTCAGGAATATGCAAGAACCAGTGGGGAAAAAATAGCCCACAAGAGGCTGTTCCAAGATTGACATCTTTTTTTTTTTTTTTAAACAGAAGAGCAAGTTTCCCCAGAAGGCATATTTCATATACACAAATATAAATGTCTGTTGGGTTTTTGAGCATCTTAGCAACTGGTTGACTGAGCTGTTGGTATGGCTGAGCAGGGACGTCTTTTGGATATTCATGATGTCCTCACTGGCAACCAAGTTGGAAGTCTCAGATGTTTAGACAGGACTGCTAATTCATAGATCTTTCCTTGGGGCTCAAAGAAGGTGAAGGCTGGACAGCTGGGCACACACAAGAAGCACGGTTCTCTGTCCTTTGTCCCATAAACTCCTGACAGAGCAGGGCTGGCCCTCTCAAGCCAGTAAGTACCCTTCCTCCACCCAAACTGGGAAGTGCCAGCCTTGAAAAAAATCACAGCCTCAGGGGACCTGAGATCCACTGTCCATTCACCCATTGCCAAACCATGTGTCCTCAAGAAAGAGATTCCATCTCACTGTCTCATTTTCCCCATCTGTAAAATGGGATAACAATACCCATCCTCTCTAACAGACCAAGCTAATGTAAGGAGGAAAGGAAAGAGCTTACTAAGGTCAAAGGCTCATTTCTCAAACTTTTTTTTTCTATCGGCTCTTCCTCATTTAGTCATTGATGGGCCCACGCAGATCCTAGTTCGAGATGTCTCGGACACCGTGGCCTTCGTGGAGTGGACCCCACCTCGAGCCAAAGTCGATTTCATTCTCTTGAAGTACGGCCTGGTGGGTGGGGAAGGCGGGAAAACCACCTTCCGGCTGCAGCCTCCCCTGAGCCAGTACTCAGTGCAGGCCCTGCGGCCGGGCTCCCGATACGAGTTGTGGGTCAGCGCGGTCCGCGGAACCAACGAGAGCGAGGCCATCGCCACCCAGTTCACAACAGGTGAGGCTGCAAGTGCGGGCGGAGCCTGGGGAGGGGAAAGGGCGCTGCGCCAGCAGGTATCGTCGGGGCAGGAGGGGCATCCAGGGAGAGAGACGATGTGTGCGCCGGCATCCACGTATATCACGTGCACTGCAAGAGGGAAGCGAGAGGTTTCCGGGCGTCCCGGTGAGGTTGCGTCACAGGACAGAGGAGCGCCGGTCACCCTGGATGGGAGAGCTGGGTTCCTGTCTTGCTTCTGCCACCATCCAGGTCTGTGACCTGACATAACTCTTCCTCTGGGGTCTCACATCTCTCCTTTATAAAATGAAACGCTTGTCCTGAAGTCACTGACACATCCCCATTGCTAACCCAAAGGGCAATTTTGTGAGAGTTCAGTGACCCTTCCTGGTGAACTTTGTTGCTATTTGCTGGGAACAGTGGTAATGATTCCATAGATCCACAGTGACTACACCAGCACCATGGCGCACCTTGGAGTTGTGCAAAGCCCATCCGTGTCGAAGCAGACCTTCTGTCTGAGAATGTTTTACCCATCCTTGTGAGCACTTGCAAGAGGGCTAACATAGACCTGGCTCCCACAGAGGGCAAGCTGAATGAAGCCCATGTCAATGCCTTCTGCCCAGCTGGGATGACTGGCCACCCACTTCCCAAGGCTGTCAGGACTTTTAAAGAACCTTGGGAAAGGCCAGACCTCATGACCTGCTCCCTGGCTCTCTTGGAGCCCATCCAGCTGGCAAACTAGTAGACAAGGAGGTCAGGCACATGCAGACGGAGGCTTGCCAGTGCTCTTCCTGGGTCAGTGGGAGCTGAGATCCAAGAGTGAGTCTCTATCTAATCCAGACTCCGTGTCTTGACCTCTGTGCCCTCAGGAGGTCACAGGTCAAGGAATGTCTCTGCCAGCTCCCAAGTTGGCACAGCGATCAAAGGGAACTGCAGGCATCTGTAAGATCTAAGAACCAGCATCTTCCAACAGAGTGAAGTAGGAGAATCACTAATTCAAGCATCCGACATTGAGTGGTGGCCTAAGAGCCTGTTACAGGATGGGGCAAGTCAGCCAAGGGACTTCAGGGAGGCTCAGTAAACAGCACCATTACCCTCCACCTGTGTTTAAAATCTGCTGATAAATACAGCAAAAAGTAAAACAGATGGAGGCCAAAATATCCCCTAGATTGGAACAGGTAGCTTAATGTTACAGTCGGATGGCCCTGTGAGTCTGGGCAAGACCCCCACGTGGTAGAAGTTGGAGGGCTACTGAGGTTAGGGCTTATAGCACAGAGGAACAAGCAGAGGCTGATCCCCATGGGCAGAGGGCTCCCTAGAGAGGGGAACCAGAAGGGTCGTGCCCAGTCTTACTACAAAACTCACCACTGAGGCGAGTCCATCTTCCCCATAGAAGAAAAAGGCTGGGAATCTCGTAACAGCTTTCCCTCCACCCCAAAGGAAACATTGGGTTAGGGAGAAGATTTCCCTATTGAAGAGACCAAGTGTGGACACTGAGAAAACGGAGAAAACCGTTGATTCTGAAAGAGACCCTCTCAGGCTTTCTCTCCTGCCCCTGTGCTAGATTCCACCCCAGCCAGGGGTCCCTGGTCCAATGTTCTACTGAACACATGTTGAGTTCCCCAGTAACTGTGTATTTTTAGAACAAAGGAACTACATTCTGCCCATTTCTCTTGCCTTCTTTTCTCTCACTCAGCCAAAGCTGCTTGGGGCCTCACACAAGGTCCCTTCCTGGTGAATTCAAGGTCAGTCCTGCCCACCCCCAACCTTCGCACCCCCACAGCAAGGCCTGCTCAGGTGGTGGGACCTCCTGAGAGCCACAAGTCCTGCATTCCTTTTCAATTTCAAGATAGTTTTTGTGTGAAAAGTGGTTTCTTTGTGGTTGTGCTCAGATAAGGAGTTTGAAGAGGCTGAAAAGGAGACGACAGCTTTCAGGCGGAAGCACGAAAAGGGAATTCTTGATGTTTAGGTTGACGAGATGGAAGCAGGACTGGCTGGTGGCCCAGGAAAATTTCAATCAAGACAATTACATTCTGCCTCCTAGAAGCCCCCACCCCCCACCATGAGTTTCCGTTCTTGGCGTGATTCTCTGTTTCTGGTTGCTTGGTGGCTGGGCAGCTGTTAGGTGCCTGCTTTCTGCACGCAGCAGCAGCCTATACCTGCAACCTGCCCTGCACTGCTCGAGGGGGTGAGGGGTGAGGGGACCATGGGGGGCGGGGAGCCTTGGACAGATTTGCTCACCAGCTCTCAAGGCCCGGAGTTGGCAGGTGCTGTGTTGAATGATGAGAAGGTGCCTGGACCCTCACAGCAGGGCCCTCAGTCATTTTAGAACTCCGCTTAAATTCAAATTAGCCAAAGTGCTTTTCCAGGTGATGGCTTTGACACTAGGAGCGCACTAATTGCACAGGCAATTAAAACAGAGATTTGCTTCCCGAGTGGTGAGCAGGGTATCTGTCTGGGTCTTAGAGCCGCTCAGAAAAAGGAAGGCATTGATGGAAGCCCACCAAAGCCAGTGGTTAGAGAGAAGGGGTCCAGGGAGACCAGGAGGCCAGTCTCACAAACTTCCCCACTCTCTGTATGTAGCTCTGGTTGCAGTTGCCCTCATAGGGGGATTCCTAGGACTCTCCTGGTGAATTTTTTTTTTTTTTGACGTGAACCATTTTAGTTTTTATAAATTCCTGATGGCTCAGCGGATAAAGGATCTGCCCACAACACAAGAGACACAGATTTGATCCCTGGGTCAGGAAGATCCCCCGGAGAAGGAAATGGTAACCCACTACAGTATTCTTGCCTAGGAAACCCCATGGACAGAGGAGGTTGGCAGGCTACAGTCCAAAGGGCCTCAAAGAGTCAGACACGACTAAGTAAGAAGGCACGTCACAATACTGCTTCTGTTTTATGTTTTGGTGTTTTGGCCACAAGACATGTACTTAGCTTCCAGATCAGGGATCGAGCCCCACACCACCTGTATTGGAAGGGGAAGTCTTAACCCCTGGACCACCAGGGAAGCTCCTCTTCTGGTGGATTCTTCCTCACAGCCCTCAGATTCTCCCTCACAGCCCTCAGAAGGGAGCCAACACCTTGATCTCAGACTTCCAGTTTGCGAGACAATATGTTTCTGTTGTGTAAGCCCAACCAGTCTGTGGCCCTTGGTTGTAGCAGTCCTGGAAACTCATTCAAAGGCCCCACAACAGTTGGAGCTCCCACCTGCTGGGCAGGGAGAATGCTCTGGGATTCCCCAGGAAATGCCTCTGCAAGTTCAACCCTGATGGTGCTTGTCAGCCAGCCAGGACCAGCTGCCCTCAGTCAAAGCTGTTGTTCTTCCTGCACCCCCTCGCCCCGAGCATCCTCACAGTCCCCAGCCAGAATATTTAACAAGACTTTCTCGATGGTTTTGAAGGAGCAGACAAGACAGAGAATGGACAGTATTTGTTTCACACGTATTTAAAGAACACCTAGAGGTGCCAAGCACTATCCTAGACTGTAAGGCTGCAGAATAAACGAGATAGACAAGATCCCAGTTCATGTGAGTTATATTCCAGCGAGGAATATAAAAGACAAGGCAAAAAAAAAAAAGTAATGTATGAATATATGGGATCGTCTCAATTACGAGGACCATGCTAAAAAATGAAATTAATGATACAGAGGCAGTAGTCAGAAAGGTCTCTCTGAGGGGCTGAGGTTTGAATCAAGACCTAAGTGTCTTCATGGGGGCTTCCCAGGTGGCTCGGTGGTAAAGAATCTGCCTGACAATGCAGGAACTGCAAAAGACTCGGGTTTGGTCCCCTGGAGAAGGAAATGGCAACCCATTCCAGTATTCTTGCCTAGGAAATCCCATAGACAGAGGAGCCTGGTGGGTTACAGTCCATGGGGTTGGCAAAGATTCAGACACAACTTAGTGACTAAACACCAACAGCAAAGTGACCTCAGCCATGTGAGGGTCTGGGAAGAGCATTCTCTGCAAAAGAAGCAGTCAATGTAGAGCCCAGAGGTGAGAATAAGCTTGAATGAGTCAGGAGTAGGAAAAAGGCAGTGCAGTTGGAACACAATGAATAAGTGAAGAATGCTCCAAGGTGCCACCTGAGAAGCAGGCAGGGCCAGACCACGCCGAGCCCTGTGGGCCACCATGCAGTTCAGTTCAGTCACTCAGTCGTGTCCAACTCTATGCGACCCCATGGACTGCAACATGCCAGGCTTCCCTGTCTGTCACCAACTAATGGTGGGCCACCATTAGGAGCTTGTAATAGGAAGCAATGGAAAATTTTCAGCCGAAGTGCTTGATCTAATTTATGTTTCAAGATGAGAGTCCACAGTCCCAGCCCCTCCCCAGGGCCTCCACTGGGCGTCTGATTTTGCCTTGCCCCTGGTTTGCTGGTGTGTTTCAGAGACCAGCCTAGCTCCCACTTGCCAGGGGCCCCTTCAGCTGGCCCTCCTGGAGGTCTGGCTCCAAGACCTAGGGGGAGCAAACCATTTCACTCCACCCTAGTCCTAAGACACCCCCCTTCTCCAGTCCTCATTCCCAGGATTGATCTCTTTGGTGATCATTGACATTGGAAATGTCCGGTCCCTTCAGAAGAAACACTGCTGTCTAACCACAGGGCATAGACCCTAAGACCCAAAAACACGGAAAAGAAAACCATAGTTTACCATTTCCAAAAAACTATAGTCTACCACTTCCAAGGTCTTTAGTTGTGAAGAGCAGTAGGTAAATACAAGACTCAACCTGGACCCTAAGTGAACTTTTTTTTGCTCCAGTTCCATCCAGATCACACTCCCAAGCCCCACCCAGTCCTTTGCCAGCCTCTCTTTCCCCACACCACCCCCCGCCCCCACCCTGCCAGAAAGATTGAGGGATGTGAGATTTAGGGGCCTGCAGTCCAGAGCATTCCTCCCACATGCCCCTCTACTCAAGCTCCTCTCTTCATACAATTGCTGGAGAAATTACACAGCACGTGCAGAATGCACGGTTTCCCGCATGCTAAACCCACACTGAGTAAGGAAACATTTCTCAGAAAAATAAGCTGCAGAGGCATAAATCTGCTGAGAGATTCACCCAATTTACATCCCTAAACAGAACACTTCTCACTCTGCAGCAGCTGCGCTCAGACTGATTCACAACGTCCCATCTTCCGAAAGAACAATTGGTGGAGACTTGCCTGGCATTTACAAAGTAAAACAGTCCACTTGAGGTTTTCCCAGAACAAATGGCTGGTCCACTCCAAAGTTAAATTCAAGTCTCAAAGTCAAGACCTATTTAGAATTTTTTAAGTGGCAGTTTGTCAAGACAGCACCTTCTTACCCTGTAAGTTGTTTTATGTTGTCTCTGCCCAAATAAGCCTGCCAGAATGACCAGTCCTGGGAGAGAGAACCAGCCCCCCACAGTTGAGGGAGAAACCCCAGTGCCAGTGGTCTTTTCATTACTGTGGAGTTCTTGGAACTCCAGGGAGAAAGCATGGGGGTGCCAGGTTGTTAGAACTCAGGGAGAATTGTGGAAGCACCAGGAAGTCAGCCCAGTGCTCGGATACCTAATTTTGTACCAGGCCCCAAGCTGCATACTTCCACATGCATTGTCTTATCTTTACAACTGGAAAAGCAGCATTGTTAGCCCATCTTACAGATGTAACCATCAAGGCCCAGCCAGATGAAGACTTGCCTAGGTCTCATTACATTAAGAATTAGAAGTGGGGATCAAACTGAGACCTACTCCAAAGCGGACTGATTTCCACTATATCACATCCCCTCTCTCTGTGCAAACCTTTCAGCATGTCTATGCAAGTAAATCCAAGGGACGACATCTTATACTTTAAAATCTTGCAACCAATCTTCTGTTTTGTTGCTTGGTGATCAAATTTGAAATTACACTCTTTCATCTCAATCACTTTGGTGCCATCTCTGATTTCCTGTTTCCAGGAATTCCCTTAGTCTCAGGCTTATGATACTAACTAGTTCATTTTTCAATTTCTAGAACACCACTAGAACTCCTGAATGGGAATGGGGGATGTGTAAAGTGTATTGAGGTATAACTACCAAATAAAACTCTCCAGCCTGCCCATGGAATCTGTCATGGCCAACCTGGCAGACCAAAAGCTAAGGGGCAACCCCTGGGGTTCATTCAAACAAAAGGAAGAGGGTGAGATGTGGGCTCTCACCCCAGAGCCTGTTCAAGTTCAAGATGCATGGCAAATGCACATTATCCTGTGTGATGTTGGTGATGTCTTTTTTTTTAAGAGATTGATGCCCCCAAGAACCTGCGGGTTGGTTCCCGCACAGCAACCAGCCTTGACCTCGAGTGGGACAACAGTGAAGCAGAGGTTCAGGAGTACAAGGTTGAGTACAGCACCTTGGCAGGCGAGCAGTACCATGACCTGCTGGTCCCCAAAAGCATCGGACCAACTAGCAGAGCCACACTCACTGGTGAGTAAGCCCTGGCTCCTGGGGGCACAGCAGTTCCTGAGTTCCTCCCAGCCCTCTCCCCAGCCCTGCAAGCTCACATCCAACCGTTGCCAAATCCCTCTGATATAATCCACAGAGTACCTATGGCATGTATCTACTGTTCTCCATTGCACTGCCACCCCCTAGTCTAAGCTACTATCACATCTTGTCTCCACCACTGCAATAACCCCCCATTCTCTCCTGGCCCCTCCACTGTCCTCTTCACTCCATCAGTGATCTTTTTAAAGTACATTTCTAGCTATGCCATCCTATTGTGCATCCATTTCAATGACTTCAATTGCTTTTGTGATAAACTCCAAACCCTCCCATTGCCTTGGTTTCCCTACCATCTTCTCCAGTCTCCTCCATCTCCCATATCTCCTGGTGCTATGTTTTTTAGTTCCTCAAACACCCTCCTGCCCTAGGGCTTGGCACATGCCATTCCCTCTGCTTATCAGGCTCTCTCCTCCGACAACTCTCTTCACCTCATGATGGCTGCTTCCCTTGCAGCTCTCAGTTCACCAGTCACTTCTCTGGAATTCTGGCTGGTTCCCAGGTGAGGTCAGGTCATCCTGCCTGGCAGTGTCATCTTGCTGGTGACCCCTCACCTCACAGCACTTCTCAAGTTATCCTTGTGCATGTGTGGGTATGATTATTGGGTTGTTAATCTCCACCTTAGACTGAAGCTCTGTAAAAGGCGGATCATGTCTGGTTTTTGATCACCATGATTCCCCAGCATCTAGCACAACATCTAGCACTTACTAGGTCCTGGATAAGTGTGAATGAATGGATAAATGCATGCATGAATGAATGAGAGCAAGTGCACACAGGCTACAAGAAGCCAGTGATAAGCTGATAAATTAAGAGCCTGGTCATGCCTTCTGTACCCTGTAAAGAGTGTGAGTGAGGAGCTGTTGAAAGGTCTTAAATAGGTGATGCAATGCAGATTTGTACAGCTACAGTGGAGAACAGACAGGAGGAGGGCAAGGTCAGAGGCAGACAGTGGTCAGGAGGCTGTTCTGGAGTCAAAGGGAAAGATAATGGTGGTGTGACCTAACACGATGCCCCAGGTCACCATGATGCTTGGCTGGGGAGCATTCCACGTCCCCATGGGGATGTGGAGCCCAACTAGTACTCTTCCTGGGCCTTAGACACACCCATCCAGGAAAACCTATGTGCTAGGCTTTGCTGAAAGGTAAATGGCTGGAAATGGGGGTACAGTTTTTAGATGGAGACTGTGCAAAACAGCCATGGACCAGAGGCCGATGGTGTGCTCACAGAGACTTTGTTTATCCTGTGTCTGGGCTTCTCGCAAAAGCATTTGTCATCTCGGTAGAAAGGCATCCACAGTAAAGAGTGGGTAGAGTAAACAAGGGCAGGATAATCAAAGCTGTTTTCCTCCTGAACTGAAATCCCAGACCGCCTTGCCAAATGAGGCTAGTTAAAGTAAATATAATAAATGCTTTTTCCAGACAGATGCACTCCTGAAAACACAGCAAGGAGATGGAAAGATATGCTGACCAAGCAGGTTAATGGGGGTGAATTAAACATAGCAGGAACAGACCAGCTGGCGTAGGGCCTTTCCAGAGAGCTGGAGACATTCACAAAAATTAAGCTAAACAAAAAAACCTGCAATGATACAAGAGGGAACTCGTTCTAGGCACAGTGTATCCCTGCCCAGAGCCGCAGGCTGCTTTGGCAATTAGCAGTTTTACAAAGATGATGGCTTGATGTTCGGATGGAGGATACACTATAAAATCACAGGATATAGAGAAGAACTCACTCACATCCTAGTTATTATTTCCCACTACCAGAAAAAAGGAAGATTCTACATTCATTGGTCATCTGTTATTCCAGGCACCTTCACATAGTTTTAGTTTATTTCATCTTCACAACAACAAGACTCATGAGGGACGTGAGAACAAAAATATTGCCTGCCATATCAGTCAACTAAGGTGCCACAGCCATCAGACATCACATTACAACCACCCCAGTCATCATCCCCATTTTACAGATAAGGAAACTGAGGCTCAGGGAGTTTGGAAACTTGCCCGTGTTCCCAAAACTAGCAAGGGAGCCATGAAAGGCAGTTGTGAAGCCTAGTCAAAAGCTCCCATCCATTTTCACGGCTGCTCTTATTAAAGAAGCAACAGCAAAGGAAGGGTCAAAATTTAAATGTTGCAGACTTCCAAGGAATGGGAAGATTATTATCGAGGAGTAAGCTCGGAGATGTTGGTTTTTTTATTTGAGTTGGGTTTATGAAATAAAACTATAAATATATATTACATATAATTATCCCAGGGAGCTCACTGCTGGGAAGATTTATAAAGGCAAATAGCCTTATGTGATTTAAAAAGGGATTATAGGCATGTAAGGAAATCAAGTATGTCTGTACTTGCTGAGATGCTGATTACAAGGATCACTGGCGCTCTTACTGTGGTGTCTGGGGAAAGAGAAGGAAGGACCCTGCTGGAGGCAAGGCTAAAAGAGGGAAAAGTTTGATCCCAGCTCTTAATACTTGTGCTTTATCCCTCGCTGTCCTATGTGGATACTAAAAAGGAGAGTTTTTCAGCTCCCAAGACTTGTTTTGGCATCTTTGTTGTTGTTCAATTTGTTTGTTTTTGGTTCCCAGCAAGTTATTTGCTTGTATATATAAAACAGGACTCTGGACTCAGAGGGAAGGACAATTCCAGGCTCATCTGAAGCAATTCCTCCCTGGCCAGAAAGTGCAGGAAGGACTAGAAACTTCAGCTCTGCCCATCCCCACCCTCCCTATCCCTTAGTCAAAAACAACTGCAGAAGGTACCATCTCTCTTGCCCCATTTTATTTGAATGCTCAGTGACATGGGACACATTAAGAGCTGAGACTCTAAACTCTGTGTGTGTGTGTTAGTAGCACAGTCCTATCCAACTCTTTGCCCGCCAGGTTCCTCTGTCCATGGGATTCTCCAGCCAAGAATACTGGAGTGGGTAGCCATTCCCTTCTCCAGGGGATCTTCCCAACCCAGGGATTGAACCCAGGTCTCCTATATTGCAGGCAGATTCTTTACCATCTAAGCCACCAGGGAAGTCCTAAGACTATATGTATGCTCAACTACATCCTGTGTGGTTTGGAGCCATTGACATGACCTTTCTAAGCCTCTGTTTCATCATATGTAAAAGGGGAATGTTTCCACTTGCCACATAGCACTTGATGGGGCTTCAATGAGATCATGAACTTAATGAATTTAAGGCCATTCTTCTAACATTGCAAAGTACTCAATACTCAGATGATGACAATGATGATGATGAATAAGGAGGCAGAGGAGGAGGTCTTTGAGCTAAGAGATGGTTTGGAATGACAGCCTGTATAAGTATGGCACAGAGCAGATTCCCAGCTTCTCAAAGTGGGGTGTGTGGGGGGACCTGTGGCAATGGCATCACCTTGGGAGATGTCAGAGCCCTCTCCACCTAGATCTATAGAATCAGAGTCTGCATTTTAAAAGCTCCTTGGGGATCTGTGTGCACATTAACAGGCAAGAAGCACCCAGTTTGAGCAAGGCTTCTTCTTTTTTAGATTACCAAGTTTTCATCGCTGCCTTTTTATTCATTTTTATTGGGGTATAGTTGCTTTACAATGTTGTGTTAGTTTCTACTGTATAGCAAAGTGAATCAGCTATATGTAAAGGAATGGATAAAGAATATGTGGTGCATATAACACTGGAATATTACTCAGCCATAAAAAAGAATACCTAGAGCGTGGCTTTTGAAATCGTCCACTCAGGCTTGAGACCAACTTCATTGATGTGTGTCTTTAGCAAATTGCTTCAATTTCTGTGTTTCCGCTTCCTGGCCAGAAGGACATCAGGTCTACCTCACAGGTTGTTTTGAGGATTCAATGAAATCATATTTATTTATGTATCTGAGAACTGGCACATAACAAACATTCTGTAGCCATTTAACCTTTCATCGTTTTTAATTACTACAAAGCTCAGCCTGGGTCCCTTGCAACCTGGCCTCTCCAAGGCACAAGTTCACATGCCCTTTATTCTCAGAGTTAGGTGACTCCAAGTCCCTCAAGTTCTATGGCATCTACTGGATATTCTTTGCAGAAGCCCTTGTCTCTGCAGCCACCGCTTACCCCTTTGGTGTGGAACACAGGCCCTTCCTGACTCCAGGGCTCAGAGTCACACAGAGAGCTCACAGCACCTCCCCACCCAACCTCCCCCATCATATACCTCTCCCTTTGCAATGCAGAGGCCAGGCTGGGGCACAGAGTACCAAACCTTTCTTCCCCATTGTTCTCTCTAGGCAATACCTAGCAACTTCCCTCTGGAGTATGAATTTGTTTCTCAACAACAGACTCCATGTCTACAATGATTTTTCTCTCTGCTGTGGTAGCTTCTGTGTCTTTAACGATGTATTTTTTTGTAGGCTCAGCCTCTCAGCCTGGGGGGCTTCCCAGGTGGCACTAGTGATAAAAAAAAAAAAAAACCCTCCCGCCAATGCAGGAGACATAAGAAATAGGGGTTCGATCCCTGGGTTGGGAAGATCTCCTGAAGGAGGGCGTGGCAACCCACTCTAGTATTCTTGCCTAGAGAATCCCATGGACAGAGGAGCCTGGCAGGCTACAGTCCATGGGGTTGCAAAGAGTCGAACACAACTGAGGCTACTTAGCAACACAACTGAGGCTATGTCTGCTTGGCCTGCATTCCATACCTTGAGTCCCAAAGGGGTCCCTGCATGTTTATACCTTTACAGGCTCACCACTCACTCACTTCCCTTGACGTTAGAACTGGCAGCATGTACCAGGGACTGGCACCGCCACTGTTTTCTGAATAGCGGTGACAAGCCATAAACCATACAGAAAATTAGTGGAGGGAGAGTGGGAGGAAGTGAGGAAGTGGGGGTGGGGAAGGAAGGAGATCCTCATTCTTTGACTGGACTTTGGTTAAAAAACACAAAACAACAATAAAAACCCTGCCTGAGATTGATGCAGATTATAAACACTGCTCTGGCCTGTGTCTGAGGGGACTCTACTACCCTGCCCTCTGAAGAGCCTGTGGCTGCAGTGTTCTGTGAACAGGGGAAGGGGGTGTCTTCAGCCATGAAGTGTCTTGCCTGGTTCCCCCTCAGGAACAGGAGCCCACACTTGAGGACCCCTGTGGTCAGGAGAAGGGCAAAAGGAGCTGGCCTGTAGGGCCATGTGAGCCCTGGGCTGTAACCCAACTCCGGGGTCCTGGCTATCACTTCGTCTCCATGGGGTAGCCCCTGAACACCTCTTGATGACACCTCCTCAGGAGCTGCCTCTGCATGGTGACCACCTGGCTCTCCAGTCCACAAGCTGCTAATCAGAAAAATCATCCACAGGGTTAGGAAACCCAGGGCCTTGGAGATTCCTACAGACCTCATGGTGTAACACAGGACCGCACGAAAACAAAGACCTGCAGCCAGCCACACACGACACCCACACATGCTCACACACACACAAACACACTAGTACAAGGCTGATGTCTACAAGCATGCCCCAGTCAGGCCCTGCGAGTTGCCGCCCTCCAGGCTTCTGGTTGCTGGGGACAGGAAAGCGAGGCCTCGACCAAAGCCCACTTTGTTTCCTTGGGGCCCCAGTGGAGGTCTCGTGGTGAGAAGATGGGCTCCTAGAGGTGCTTGTCCACAGGAGGACTTTCCACGGAGAAACCTGAGACCCCCTTAAAGGAGTCCAGCTGGCAAATCGGTGCCGATGGAGGCACTTGATGTTCACTTCATCCTGTCTGCACTCCCTGACATGCCAGGGCACAAGCCCCAGACCAAGCGCCAGACCTTCAACACCCTGCAGGCTCTTGTGAGGAGGAGGAGCCGGGCAATGGGCCTGGGGCCGGGGCCAGATGGTGCTCAACCTGCTTTGGGCGAAGTCACAGTGACCCCAAGTGGTCGCTTTGGTAAGGCACCCTCTGAGCATGGCACTACCTCCCAGGGGCTGCAGAGACCCAAATAGAAGAAAGGACAGAAAGCAGAGGCTTCCACACCATCTTCCTCACAGCTGGCGCCTACGGGCCTCTCCTCCCTTATTTGCACTAAAGAGCTGATACAAGGGGACCAGGAGTCAAGCCAGGTGGGAATTTTTCTGTTTCTGCTTTGACTTCTTCAGCAGGGAATGCTTGTTTACAGTTAAGACCCAGAGGTGGGATGTTCTTGTAGGACAAACGGTGATGACCCATGTTCCTCATTAATCCCACTGGCAACAAAAAAGCTGTATATGAGAACAGTCCTTTGTGATGATTTTTTGTTTTAAATATAAGTTTGTAGGACCAGTCCCTTCCTTAAAGTCAGCATGGAGTCTTCTCTTGATGCTTGAACATCATCCACACCCTCAAATCAGGGAGGTGTCCTCCAAAGCCTTTCTCATTCAGGGAACCCTGGAGAAGAATCTACCATTCCCCTCAACAAGATCAGAAGGGGGAAGCCTGAGAGGTTAGACCCAGAACAGCAAAAAGTAGATTGTTGCCTACCTGGCATGATTTCAGGGGTTCCCAGAAGATCCTCTATCTCCAAATATCTCCCCATCCATGAAACCATCTATGAAATTCCCTGCTGGAGATTTCCCTGTGAGAAGCCCTATATTGGGTCCCTGGTTTTCATGAATTCTTTTACCAGATACACATTTGCTTATGTTATTCCCTCAGCCTGCAGTGCCCTTTCCCCAACCAAATATCCCCTTATCGTTCAAACTCAGCTCAGATATTCTCTCATAGAAGTCTTCCCAACATCACCATTGCCCCTGCCATGCTGCTTCTGTGCATTATACATTTTTTTCACTATACTATATCCTGAATTAAAATATTTAAAAAATCAAGTCCCTTGACCCAAAGACCTAAGAGTATAGTGAGGAGACCACCAAGAAAACTAAGAATAACAACATAATAGCATGGTTGTTAGGAAAACTAAGAGAGTGCCTGCAAACTCCCTGGGGACAGGGTCCCTGGTTTGCCCCTCCCTTTAAATGCAGACACCTTTATTTTCCTTTAAAGTTTTTGATTTTTAACATTTATTTATTTTTGACTGTACCGGGTCTTTGCTGCTGTGTGCGGGCTTTCTCTAGTTGCAGTGAGAAGGGCTATTCTCTAGTTGCAGAGAGCAGGCTTCCCACTGTGGTGGCTTCTCTTGTTGCGGAGCTCTGGCTCTAGGTGTGTGGGCTTCAGTAGTTGTGGTACACGGGCTTAGCTGACCTGGGGCATGTTGGATCTTCCCGGGTCAGGGATCAAACCCACATCCCCTGTATTCGCAGGCAGATTCTTAATCCCTGGACCACCAGGGAAGTCCAAAGGCAGACATCTTTTAAGTGCACTCAGTTCAGTTCAGTCCCTCAGTCATGTCCAACTCTGCGACCTCATGGACTGCAGCACACCAGGCTACCCTGTCCGTCACCAACTCCCAGAGCTTACTCAGACTCATGTCTGTCCAGAGAGTCGGGGATGCCATCCAACCATCTCATCCTCTGTCGTCCCCTTCTCCTCCTGACTTCAATCTTTGCCAGCATCAGGGTCTTGTCCAATGAGTCAGTTCTTCCCAGCAGGTGGCCAAAGTATTACAGTTTCAGCTTCAGCATCAGTCCTTCCAATGAATATTCAGGGCTGATTTCCTTTAGGATGGACTGGTTGGATCTCCTTCCAGTGCAAGGGCTCTCAAGAGTCTTCTCCAGCACCACAGTTCAAAAGCATCAATTCTTCGGCACTCAGCTTTCTTTATAGCCCAACTCTCACATCCATATATAACTACTAGAAAAACCATAGCTTTGACTAGACAGACCTTTGCTGGCAAAGTAATGTCTCTGCTTTTTAATATGCTGTCTAGGTTGGTCATAGCTTTTCCTCCAAGGAGCAAGCGTCTTTTAATTTCATGGCTGCAGTCACCATCTGCAGTGATTTTGGAGACCCAAAAAATAAAGTCTGTCACTGTTTCCATTGTTTCCCCATCTATTTGCCATGAGCTGATGGCACCAGATGCCATGATCTTAGTTTTCTGAATGCTAAGTTTTAAGCCAACTTTTTCAGTCTCCTCTTTCACTTTCGTCAAGAGACTCTTTAGTTCTTCTTCACTTTCTGCCATAAGGGTGGTGTCATCTGCATATCTGAGGTTATTGATATTTCTCCCAGCAATCTTGATTCCAGCTTGTGTTTCTTCCAGCCCAGCGTTTCTCATGATGTACTCTGCATATAAGTTAAATAAGCAGGGTGACAATACATAGCCTTGACGTACTCCTTTCCCGATTTGGAACCAGTCTGTTGTTTCATGTCCAGTTCTAACTGTTTCTTCTTGACCTACATACAGATTTCTCAAGAGGCAGGTCAGGTGGTCTGGTATTCCCTTCTCTTTCAGAATTTTCCACAGTTTGTTGTGATCCACACAGTCAAAGGCTTTGGCATAGTCAAAAAAGCAGAAATAAATGTTTTTCTGGTATTCTCTTGCTTTTTTGATGATCCAACAGATGTTGGCAATTTGATCTCTGGTTCCTCTTCCTTTTCTAAATCCAACTTGAACATTTGGAAGTTCACAGTTCATGTACTGTTGAAGCCTGGCTTGGAGAATTTTGAACATTACTTTGCTAGTGTATGAGATGAGTGCAATTGTGTGGTAGTTTGAACATTCTTTGGCATTGCCTTTCTTTGGGATTAAAATGAAAACTGACCTTTTCCAGTCTTGTGGCCACTGCTGAGCTTTCCAAATTTGCTGGCATATTGAGTGCAGCACTTTCACAGCATCATCTTTCAGGATTTGAAATAGTTCAACTGCAATTCCATCACCTCCACTAGCTTTGTTCGCAGTGATACTTCAGCCAACCAAATCCCCAACCTCAGTTTAGTAGGCTTGAACTTCACAAATATTCTGAAGATGAACCCAGGGATTTAGAGATGGAAAGATTCCAAATTTCTGAATGTTCCATGTGAACCTAACCAAGCCTGCAGACTCCAGGTGTCTTTTGCTGGCAAGACACAGCAATCTCAGTTTCTTGGGCCTCCTTCTCCCACTACTTTCCTGCCAGCAGCAGGAAGCATGAAGAATAGGCCTCCTAGACAGAGGGAAGTGAGTCATCCTGCCTTTATCACCCACCCACGGTCCTTGCAGTGCAGGTGAGAATCTGCTCATTGAGCTAGTTGAGCTCATTGAGCTCATAATTAGAACTAGTTGCTCTCTAGCTCTAATTAATCTCTTCCTGTTCACCATGCCCCATCCTGCCCATTGGAGAATTCCATATCTCCACCCCTCAACCTTTCCTAATCTTGGCTAGCTTTCAAGGTTCAATTTGAGTCCCTTCTCTAGAAAGTCTTGTCTGACTACTCCAGCCCAGCCCATGCTGATTTCATCCCCACTCTGAAATCGTTTTCTTAGTTAGCTTCCCATGGAGTGGTACCAAATCACCTTCAAATTCCAATTTGCTTACTCCGTTTCCCTCTTCTAGCCTATAAGACTTGAAGGGACCATGCTGTGATGTATCAGAAAGAACAATGAACCTGAATTCCAAACCCTGTTTCATTGTGTATTAGCATTGTGACCTTGGCTTGAGAAATGGACTTCTCCAGTCCTCTGTTTACCCATAAGTAATGCCCTCCCTGCAAAGTAGAAAACAAGATAACATGTATGAATCTCTAAGAAACTAGTCAATCAATAATGGACCTCTTAGCCACCAGGCACTCAAAGTTCTCTTTTGATTTTTATCCCTCCTTTATTCCCTCTCTTTCTTTTTTATTATTCTTCTAGATTACCCAGCGCTTGCAGCTCAGTGCTTGGTATATTCTTGTTATTCAGTCACTAAGTCATATCTGATTCTTTAAGACCCCATGGACTGCAGGGTACCAGGCTTCTCTGTCCTTTACTATCTCCTGGAGTTTGCTTAAACTCATGTCTATTGAGTCAGTGATGCCATCCAACCATCTCATCCTCTGTCTTCCCCTTCTCCTCTCCTTCAGTCTTTCCCAGCATCAGGGTCTTTTCCAATGAGTCAGCTCTTTGCATCAGGTGACCAAAGTATTGGAGCTTCAGCTTCAGCATCAGTCCTTCCAATGAATATTCAAGGTATATATAGGTGCTCAATAAGTAATGAATTTCCTTTTCAGTACAGATTTCTTTTTATCTCTTTAAGGACATGGGTGATTCCATTCAGCTCACCCTTGTATCAAATACACAACCCTGTGCCCAGCACAAAGGAGACCTTCAGTCTTGTTTGTTGAGTGCATGAACTGTGTGCTTTGAGTGTTCAAAGAAGAATGGATATGCAGGGAAAGAGTTGAGAGAAGTGTCATCCTCTGAGCTTAACCAATGAAGTTCTATAAGGGATGGAGAGTGGTGGTTTCCCATGGGATGAATTTTCTGAGCTGTTGTTAAAAAGGGAGCAGGGCCATTCATATGCTACTACTTGCAGGAGTTGGACAGAAAGATAAAGGGAGCATTGATAGAGAGCAATGGGGTCTTTAAAAGTGAGAAATCCCTAGGAGTCTTCCAAGTGCTGATACATAAGTGTACCCACTATGCCTTGGGTACACATTTCCTTTTCCAGCAGAAAGTGTATTTTACCTGCTGGCAAAGAGCAACAATTCACTTGTAGCACAAGAAGAAAGCTGCTGAAAATCAAAGAAAAGCAGCAGGCAGGAACCTATAAGCGAGTCCCACTTCCCCATCCCCTAGACAGAAAGCTTGGAAAGAGAATACTTTAAATTCTACTCTGCACTTTTCTGGGAGAAGATGATTCCGTTGTAAATTATTGAACATTTCATTTAAGCTTCATAAATAAGAAACTCAGATGAAAACGGTACATGCTGGATCCGTTTGGCAACATATAATTTCTGTCTTCCTCCCTCAATCTGTCACCCTTCATCTACGTCGGAAAATTTCTACTTCATTATAGGCAATTGAAGGTCTCAATCAGTTGTCTGAGAGTAGTTTATGTCCCAAAGGTAATCTAATTTCTCCAGCCAAGTATGTACCTGGGACTTGCCGAACGTACTGGTGGAGATAAATATGTGCTTTGGACGGATCTGGGGGCGTTGCAATAGCCCAACTCAATCCAGTGACAGGTACCAGCCCAGCCAGGGGCCAGCTCCTTGCTGACACCTGGACTCCCTAAATCCCTGGTTTCATCAGAGTCAGTGGTTAAGCTTCAGCACACTGACAACAGGTGTGCCGAGGACCAATATGTACCTGTCTGGGGCTCACCAAAAAATGACTCAAAATCCTGGAATAATTCTCTGAGCAAGGTAATAATGCTATAGGCTACTCTTACGATGGGCCAGGTACTGTACTTTCTCTACATTGGCTCATTTAATCCCCAGGACCTTCTGAGATAGACACTATTACTCTTACCATTCTACAGACAATAAAGCTCAAAGATGTGAAGGAATCAGAATTACACAAGTATGTTTGGTTGGTGCATAAGTATTGATGTTTTGCATTGTTGGACTTTGCCATTCAATATTGGAATACATTCTTAAATAAACGTGGTTATGTTATACATCATTTTAATGCATATTTCTCACTTTAGGTTTCTTGCTAATGACTTGCTAATTACTTGTTGTGTATTTTATATGTATTTTAGACTATGGAAATGATATTAGACAAAAATCAAATTCGAGCGACTTTCTTATTTGAGTTCAAAATGGGTTGTAAAGCAGCAGAGATAACTTCCAACATCAACAACCCATTTGGCTCAGGAACTGCTAATGAACATACAGTGCAGTGGTGGTTCAACAAGTTTTGCAAAGAAGATGAGAGCCTTGAAGATGAGGAGCACAGTGGCTGGCCATCAGAAGTTGACAACAATTGAGAGCAATCATCGAAGCTGACCCTCTTACAACTATGTGAGAAGTTGCTGGAGAACTCAACGTCCACCATTCTATGGTCATTCAGCATTTGAAACAAATTGTGAAAAGGTGAAAAAGTTCAATAAGTGGATGCCTCATGAGCTGACCAAAAATTAAAAAAGAAAAATTGTCATTTGGAAGTATCATCTTCTCTTATTCTGTGCAACACGGTACCATTGCTTGATTGGATTGTGATGTGTGAGGAAAAGTGGGTTTCATATGACAAGTGACAATGACCAGCTCAGTGGCTGGACTAAGAAGAGGCTCTCAAGCACTTCCCAAAGCAAAACTTGCACCAATAAAAGGTCATGGTCACTGTTTGGTGGTCTACTGCCCATCTGAACCACAACAGCTTTCTGAATCCCAGTGAAACCATTGTGTCTGAGAAGTATGCTCAGCAAATGAACGAGATGCACCGAACACTACAACACCTGCGGCCAGCACTGGTCAACAAAAAGGGCCCAATTCTTCTCCACGACCACGCCCGACCACAGGTCACACAACCAATGCTTCAAAGGTTGAATGAATTGGGCTACAAAGTTTTGCCTCATCCACCATATTTACGTCACTGCTCGCCAACCAACTACCACTTCTTCAAGCATCTGGACAACTTTTTGCAGGGAAAACACTTCCACAACCACCAGGAGGCAGAAAATGCTTTCCAAGAGTTTGTTAAATCCCTGAAGCATGGATTTTTACACTACAGGAATAAGCAAGCTTATTGCTCATTGGCAAAATTGTGTTAATTGTAATGGTTCCTATTTTGATTAATAAAGATGTGTTTGAAACGAGTTACAATGATTTAAAATTCACAATCCAAAACCACCACAATTATCTAATTTGAACCAACCTAATAGAAAGTGGCAGAACCTGAATATTAATGTACAGCAGAGCTCGAAGTTCACCTCCACCAGTGTTAACACTTTATTTTTTTTAATATTTGTTTATTTCTTTATTTATGTTTGACTGTGCCAGGTCTTAGTTGTGGCATGCAGGATCTCTGCTGCTTCACGTGGGATCTTCTGTTGGCGGTGCACAGGCTAGTGTCTAGTTGTGGTGCACGGGCTCTGGAGTGTGTGGGCTCAGTAGTTGTGACTCGCAGGCTTAGTTCCCCATTGGCATGTGGGATCTTAGTTCCCCAACCAGGGATCGAACCCACACCCACTGCACTGGAAAGCAATTCTTAACCAATGGACCACTAAGGAAGTCCCAATGTTGACACTTTAGAGAAAGAAAGAACTAAAGGTAAGGAACTGACTGGAGCGGGTTTGAGAAGAGGAAAAAGGGGCTGATTCTAACACATTCTGACCTGAGAGCCTGGTCAGTAAGGCCTGGTAGGTTCTGCCTTACCTGGGCATGGGGAACTCACTGCACAGGCTGTACCAAAACCACACTGAGGAGAGGGTGCAGAACCCTCTGGCTCCCACACAGCATTCACCTTCCTGAAACCAAGCCCTTGTTAAGGAAGGGTTGCTCAGTGCATTTCCTGTCAAAATCGTCCCTCTTCCTTCAGGGCTCCTGGGAGGTCACAACTGCTCTGGGGAGGGGAGGAACTGAAGGGAAGGGTAAGGCATTTGCCGTGACCCCTGAGGCCAGAAGCCAAGGGTCATCTCCAGCTGGCACAGACTTACTCTTTGCCTTGTGTGTGTGCTTAGTTGCTCAGTCATGCCCTACTCTTTTGTAACCCTATGGACTGTAGCCCGCCAGGCTCCTCTGTCCATGGGGATTCTCCAGGCAAGAATACTGGAGTGGGTTGCCATGGCCTCCTCCAGGAGATCTTCCCAACCCAGGAATTGACTCCAAGTCTCCCACGTTGCAGGCAGATTCTTTACCGCCTGAGCCACCAGGGAAGCCTGAAATGTTTTGTGCCCCCCCCCCCAAGTTCATTTATTGTAATCCTCATTCCAGTGTGATGGTATTAGGAGATGGAGCCTTTGAGAGAAGACTAGGTCATGAGGGTAGAGTCCTCATGAATGGGACTAGTGATCTCATAAAAGAGACCTCAGAGAGTTTTCTTGCTCTCTTGCTGTATGAGAACACAGCGAGAAGATGGTATATGAACCAGGAAGCAGGAGCTCACCAGACATCAAATCTGCTGGTGCCTTGATCTTGAACTTCTCAGCCTCCAGAACTATGAGAAGCACGTTTATTGTTTGAGTCACCAGCCCATAGCAGCCTAAGCAGACAAAGACACCATGGGCCAAGAGAGGTAGAGACTGGAGTGATGCAGCTGGAAGCCAAGGCATACAACCAAGGATTCCCAGCAGCTACTGGAAGCTAGGAAGAGCCAAGAAGATTCCCTGCTTAAAGCCTTTGGAAGGAGCATGGGTCTACCAACACCTTGATTTTGGCCCTCTAGACACCAGAACTGGGAGAGAATACATTTCTGTAGTTTCAAGCCACCAACTTTGCGATCCTTTGTCATGGCAGCCACCCAGGTCTCCCACATTGCAGGCAGATTCTTTACTGACTGAGCCACCAGGGAAGCCCAGAATATTTGTGTCCCCCCAGAATTCATCTGTTGTAATCCTCATTCCAGTGTGATGATATTAGGAGATGGAGCCTTTGGGAGATGACTAGCTCATGAGGGAAATAATGCAGATGGGGGAAAGACTCCCCATCTCACATTCTTCATAAGGTTGTGGAAATGGTCAAAACACAGTCAGATCACCAGAGCACTGAGGAACCTAAATGGGAAGGAAATCCAAAAAAGACGGAATATATGTATATGTATACATATAGCTGATTCACTTTGCTGTACACAGAAACTAACACAACACTGTAAAACTATATTCCCTTAAAAATTTTTTTTCAAAAAATAGGTAGTTTGAAAAGAACAAGTGTTATTATATAAAGTGAAGAACAGCATGATCATCAGTCTTGGTTCTAGTTAAGCCTACACAAAGAGATACCCAAAAGGATTCAGACTGACAACAAGGGACCCACAGATGATGATTTGATCTTGTTGTATTTTTTTACAATTTCAGTCTTAATAAATGAGGGTGAGTTTGATGCTAGTTTGGTGCTAGAATAAAAGCCCCCAAAGATGTCCACATTGTAATCCCTGGAATGTGTGACTATGTCATCTTACACTGACAAAAGGAAGTTATAGATGTAATTAGGTTAAGGATCTTAAGATTGGGAGACTATCCCATGCTAATGAAGACCAGTGTAATCTCAAGGATCCTTTTTAAAATTGTGCCGAGAGATCAGAGTAGAAGATGGAATCATGGAAGAAGAGTTCAGAGAAAAAAACATATTTGAAAAAATGTTATACCTCTGACTTTCAAGATGGATTATGAGACCACAAGCCAAGGGATGCAGGCAACCTATAGAAGCTAGAAATGGTAAAGAAATAAATTCTTTCCTAGAGTCTCCAAAAAGAATACTGCCCTGCCAAATTCCAGAACTGTAAAATAATAGATGTATTGCTTTGAGCCACTAGACTGTGGTAATTTGCTGAAACATAAATAGAAAATTAATATATCCATCAAACTGGTTAAACTGAAAATGAATGTGGGTAAGAGGATAGGGAGACACCCCAGATAATTCTAGATATTCTGGGAGATCCCCAGTGATCCTTTGTATTGAACCCTAAAGAATTTCCCTCTGTAGTTGGGAGGTTTTTTTCCCATTTTCTCCAGCTCCCTAGGGTCCCCCAGAAGTCATCCTCACATTGAAGTGCCTTTGGTAGGGAGCCCACAGCAACAGGGCTACTACATGCCCTTATATTAAAGACCCAACAGCCTTGTGCTCAGTGAGACAGTCCATCCACAGTTGCTCCCCAGAAAGGATGCAGACATCCCCATATGGCCTCAGTCCCTGTCTATAACAGGTGCAGATTGTTCTTCATCCACAACGTTCAACAAATGCTTTACAAGTTTATGTCCACACAGTCCCCAGTTATACACTCCCCCAATTCACAGTATAAGCAAGAAATGCCCTCACCAGCTGTAGCCAACCTGAGACTCCAAGTGCCTCGAGGAGACTTCCACAGCAGAGCACAGTTCTGAAGGTCACTGACCAGGACAGCCCCACTGCCTTCCCAAGGAGACTGGGAACAAGAAGGAAGCTCTGCACTGACCAGTTCATCCTCTTGACTTGGTGTGGATTTCCTAATAGGTAAAATCTATTTTATCAGCGACCAGTAATGCTGAAGAAGGTGAGGTTGAACGGTTCTATGAAGACCTACAAGACCTTCTAGAACTAACACCCAAAAAAGATGTCCTTTTCATTATAGCGGACTGGAATGCAAAAGTAGGAAGTCAAGAAACACCTGGAGTAACAGGCAAATTTGGCCTTGGAGTACAGAATGAAGCAGGGCAAAGGCTAATAGAGTTCTGCCAAGAGAATGCACTGGTCATAACAAACACCCTCTTCCAACAAAACGAGAAGTTTCTACATATGGACATCACCAGATGGTCAGCACTGTAATCAGATTGATTATATTCTTTGCAGCCAAAGATGGAGAAGCTCTATACAATCAGCAAAAACAAGACCGGGAGCTGACTGTGGCTCAGATCATGAACTCTTTATTGCCAAATTCAGACTTAAATTGAAGAAAGTAGGGAAAACCACTAGACCATTCAGGTATGACCTAAATCAAATCCCCTATGATTATACCGTGGAAGTGAGAAATAGATTTAAGGGACTAGATCTGATAGACAGAGTATCTGATGAGCTATGGACGGAGGTTCATAACATTGTACAGGAGACAGGGATCAAGACCATCCCCAAGAAAAAGAAATGCAAAAAAGCAAAATGGCTGCCTGAGGAGGACTTACAAATAGCTGTGAAAAGATGGGAAGTGAAAAGCAAAGGAGAAAAGGAAAGATATTCCCATTTGAATGCGGAGTTCCAAAGAAGAGCAAGGAGAGATAAGAAAGCCTTCCTCAGCAGTCAATGCAAAGAAATAGAGGAAAACAACAGAATGGGAAAAACTAGAGATCTCTTCAAGAAAATTAGAGATACCAAGGGAACATTTCATGCAAAGATGGGCTCAATAAAGGACAGAAATGGTATGGATCTAACAGAAGCAGAAGATATTAAGAAGAGATGGCAAGAATACACAGAAGAACTATACAAAGAATATCTTCACGACCCAGATAACCACAATGGTGTGATCACTCACCTAGAGCCAGACATCCTGGAATGTGAAGTCAAGTGGGCCTTAGGAAGCATCTCTATGAACAAAGCTAGTGGAGGTGATGGAATTGCAGTTGAGCTATTTCAAATCCTGAAAGATGATGCTGTGAAAGTACTGCACTCAATATGCCAGCAAATTTGGCAAACTCAGCAGTGGCCACAAGACTGGAAAAGGTCAGTTTTCATTCCAATCCCAAAGAAAGGCAATGCCAAAGAATGTTCAAACTACCACACAATTGCACTCATCTCGTACACTAGCAAAGTAATGCTCAAAATTCTCCAAGCCAGGCTTCAACAGTATGTGAACTGTGAATTTTCAGATGTTCAAGTTGGATTTCGCAAAGGAAGAGGAACCAGAGATCAAATTGCCAACATTTGTTGGATCATCAAACAAGCAAGAGGATACCAGAAAAACATTTATTTCTGCTTTTTTGACTATGCCAAAGCCTTCGACTATATGGATCACAACAAACTGTGGAAAATTCTTGAAGAGATGGGAATACCAGACCACCTGACCTGCCTCTTGAGAAACCTGTATGCAGGTCAGGGAGCAACAGTTAGAACTGAACATGGAATAACAGACTGGTTCCAAATAGGAAAGGGAGTACGTCAAGGCTGTATATTGTCACCATGCGTATTTAACTTATATGCAGAGTACATCATGAGAAACGCTGGTTTGGAAGAAGCACAAGCTGGAATCAAGATTGCCGGGAGAAATGTCAATAACCTCAGATATGCAGATGAAACCACCCTTATGGCAGAAAGTGAAGAAGAACTAAAGAGTCTCTTGATGAAAGTGAAAGAGGAGAGTGAAAAAGTTGACTTAAAGCTCAACATTCAGAAAACTAAGATCATGACATCCAGTCCCATCACTTCATGTGAAATAGATGGGGAAACAGTGGAAACAGTGGCTGACTTTACTTTTCTGGGCTCCAAAATCACTGAAGATGGTGATTGCAGCCATGAAATTAAAAGGCGCTTACTCCTTGGAAGGAAAGTTATGACCAACCTAGACAGCATATTAAAAAGCAGAGACATTACTTTGTCAACAAAGGTCCATCTAGTCAAGGCTATGTTTTTTCCAGTAGTCATGTATGTATGTGAGGGTTGGACTGTGAAAAAAGTTGAGCACTGAAGAGTTGATGCTTTTGAACTGTGGTGTTGGAGAAGACTCTTGAGAGTCCCTTGGACTGCAAGGAGATCCAAACAGTCCATCCTAAAGGAGATCAGTCCTGGGTGTTCATTGGAAAGACTGATGTTGAAGCTGAAACTCCAATACTTTGGCCACCTCATGCGAAGAGTTGACTCATTGGAAAAGACCTTGATGCTGGGAAGGATTAGGGGCAGGAGGAGAAGGGGACGACAGAGGATGAGATGGCTGGAAGGCATCACCGACTCAACGGACATGAGTTTGGGTACAAACTCCAGGAGTTGGTGATGGACAGGGAGACCTGGGATGCTGCGATTCATGGGGTCACAAAGAGCCAGACACAACTGAGCGGCTGAACTGAACTGAACTGAATAGGTAAAGTGAGGAAATGGTAACCCACTCCAGTATTCTTGCCTGGAAAATCGCATGGACAGAGGATCCTGGCGAGCTAAGTCCATGGGGTCACAAGGAGTCAGACAGGACTGTGCACACAAGCAATGCAAATGGATAAAAGTAGGAGGGAATTAAACACAAGATCTGAACAGGAGCCTAAGATCATTTGCTCCACCCCATCCCGATTCAGCCTTCCCCGTCCCTGACATACATGGGATAACATTTGTTTCTGCATCTACCAACAGATCTGGTGCCTGGCACTGAGTATGGAATTGGAATATCCGCCGTCATGAACTCACAGCAAAGCGTACCAGCCACCATGAATGCCAGGACTGGTGAGTAGGAAGACTGGTGTGGAAAGAGACGAGGACACTCTGTGACCTGAGGGCCATCGAGGACTGGTCAGATGGCAGTTCCCCCTAGCAAACAAGTCCCTGGGTGAGGATTATTGGCCTAGGAACACCATCTCCTGTAGCTCTTTGATTCCCTGTGCTTACCTTCTGACATCTGACATGCAGGATGGAGTCTCACCCTGTTCTCACACTTGGTACCCAATGGTCTGAAGGGCTGCCCACTGCTGTGCAGAGCAGAGGTGTAAAACCCCATAAAAGCCGGTGTTGTAGCAAGTCATATTTCCTTCTAGATCATCTCACAGCAGGCAGAATGTGATACTTCTCACCCCATAGGACAGTACCTTCAGAAAGGCCACAGGCTTAAGGTCTAGACTTGGAAACAACCCATTTGAGCTTGGAGAATGGAGAAGTCCACTGAGACTCTTGCTATTCTGGATCCAACAATTTTGGTTTCAAATCCCAGGCAAATTCCAAAGTCACTTTAGTAACTGGTAGCAGCCTGGGCTGGGCTGGGAATTCTGGGACTGGGACCAATCCCTGTCCCGAGGTTGTCCAGCATAGACAACCTCTCCAGAGAACCACAGGGACATGGGTCCCCAGGAGTCCTCAGATCTTGTTGCCTGCACACCTGTGGCCGGGTCAGCCAGAATGGCACCAGGAACAGAGGTAGTTATGCTTGCCAGGAAGAGCATATCCGTACTTGATGGTGGCACCTGTTTTGCCCTGGTTAGCTTACTGAGAAAGCCTGGGAGAAAATGGAGAGCTTAAAAATCAGCAGCCAGCTTTGTCCCACAGGTGGGTGTCTTGAGTTACTTATGCCTTCCTGCAGATTATTCATCTATATGCCAAGCCCCTGGCCATCTTTCAAAGGGAAGGTGCTTAACAAAGTGTGAGATTAGTGTCAGCAATGACAAGCCAATCTTCATGGTCAGCAGACCCACTGATAGCTTAGAAATCCACTGGGAGCTTAATTCCAATAAATACTGGCCCTCATGTGGAACTTATGTAAAATAGGCTGCTTATTTTGATCCACAGAACTCGACAGTCCTCGAGACCTCATGGTGACAGCCTCCTCGGAAACCTCCATCTCCCTCATCTGGACCAAGGCCAGCGGCCCCATTGACCACTACCGAATTACCTTTACTCCATCCTCTGGGATCGCCTCTGAAGTCACTGTCCCCAAGGACAGGACCTCGTATACACTGACAGATCTAGAGCCTGGGGCAGAGTACATCATTTCAATCACAGCTGAGAGGGGCCGGCAGCAGAGCCTGGAGTCCACTGTGGATGCCTTCACAGGTACCTGGGCAGCAGAAATCTCAGCTAGGTTCAGGGATCAGTGGATCTTAGGATGAGAAGATCATCTAGGCAACCCACTCTTCCAACACCCCATTTCCTCTAGAGAAAGGAAGAAGTCTAGAGAAAGGTAGAGAAAGAAGAGATAGAGAAGAAATTAATAAATACCTCAAGAAAGAATGTGTATGTGTGTGCTCAGTCACTCAGTTGGGTCTGAGTCTTTACAACCCAATGAACTGTACCCCACCAGGCTCCTCTGTTCATGAAATTTTCCAGGCAAGAATACTGGAATTGGTTGCCATTTCCTACCCCCAGGGGATCTTTGCAACCCAGGGATTGAACCTGTATCTCCTGTGTGTCTCCTGCATTGGCAGGCAGACTCTTTACCACTGAGATGTCCGGGAAGCCCAAGAGAGAATAGCTGGAGGTGAAGGGGAGAGATGAACAAGGCTACCTGCATGCCTGAAATTATGTCTGGTTTCCTATAGGCTGGTCAGAGTAGTTAATTCTGCTCATTTTCTGCCTGTACTAAGTCAGTGGGCATTCAGAGGATCCATGGGATCATGTTCAATTCCTTCCAGGATAGAAGTTTTAAATCCTCCATCAGTATTATGAATAATTCACAGAGGTGATGCTGTTTTTATACTGCTGAGGGCATTCATTTTTCAGTGTCAGGCTTGGAGAAAGGAGAGAGGATGAGATAGGAGAGTGAGGATGTGGACGCTCTGGTTAACAAGTGAAGGTGTAGTCCTTATTAGCAGGGAAAGCAGACCTCTTTGGTCAGATGTCTTCTCTGCCCCAGTGGCCCCACCACCTTATGTGGATTTCAGAACCATTCATTTCCTCTGTTTTCAGGCTTCCGCCCCATCTCCCACTTGCACTTTTCTCACGTGACCTCCTCCAGCGTGAACATCACCTGGAGTGACCCATCCCCTCCGGCAGACAGACTCATTCTCAACTACAGCCCCCGAGATGAAGAGGAAGAAATGATGGAGGTCTCCCTGGATGCCACCAAGAGGCATGCTGTCCTGATGGGCCTGCAGCCAGCTACCGAGTATATTGTGAACCTGGTGGCAGTCCATGGCACAGTGACCTCTGAGCCCATCGTGGGCTCCATCACCACAGGTGGGGCTGGAGGACTTGACAGCAGGTGATGATGGGGATTCCCATGGTAACCTTTATGAAATTTACAAAGAGAAACACCCAAGGAGTAGCGAACCACCTTGTTTATCCAGAGAGGGTCTATGAGTTGTTCTTAAACAGTCACCTCTTCCAGGGCTGCACAAAATGTATAAGATGGGAAGCTTCCACTTAGAAGATAGGATAGACTTGATGTCTTAATGAGGCCAGGGGTTTAATGCATTGAGCCAGAGGTCCTCCCTCTATCAACTTAGAAGAAAGCTCTGGAGAGAGCTAGTCTCCAAGAGGACACCCTTCTACAGTGAGGAGACATCTGTTCCTCTTCTGGAGAGCCATCTCTTGACTGCCCAGTCAGTTCAATTTGTGAATGACGTTTCCCCAGAATCATATGAGACTAGCATGCAACCATATAGGGACCTGGTACTCTGAGAATGGGGTTGATCTGCATGTTGTCTGAAAAACAGAGGTACTCTGAGATGCACTGAATCACTTGCATCTCATCCTTCTTACATACAGTCACAAATATGAGTGTGATGTGGGTGAGGACATGTGTGTTTGGGTGATTTCTTATATACTTACAAGAATTGAACAAGTGGATTAAACACTCAGCTTGTTTTGGCACTGTAACCTGCCAGTAGTCAAAAAGACAGAGCATGCAATATAAATAAAAACACAGTTTAGGAAAGTGGATTTGTTCTGGACTTGTACTCTGAAATCCCTGTACAGTCAATAGCAATTTTTCCAAATTGACCAAAGGTGGTTGATACAAAAAAAGAGAGAGAGAGAGAGTTGAGTTTGTTCAAAAGAATCTGCCCCAAAGAAAATGACCATTACTCCTAGTTCAAAACAAAACAACAAACTTGAAGGATATTTTCCAGTTGGCCTTCAGATAGGTAAGAGTTGCTACACAGGCATAGACCTTGACAGCTTGATTTCATGTTGTTAAAATACTCTCTAGGTGCATGGCTCTGGCCATATCTGAGATTTCAAGTGAGACTTCAGCCTGATCACGGCTTTAAGATTGCCTTAGTATAAAGTAAGGTCTTGCCTGCCTCTGGGACACCATTAGCTCTTGGTCCACATAAAACCAAAAACAGGAAATTGTTTCTCATATTATTCTTTCTGTCTTTTCCTCACAACCACCTGGATCCTTGTAGGAATTGATCCTCCCAAAGACATCACAATTAGCAATGTGACCAAGGACTCAGTTGTCGTCTCCTGGAGCCCTCCTGTTGCATCTTTTGATTACTACCGAGTATCCTATCGGCCAACACAAGGTAATAAAGTTACTTGATCTCTCAAAGATGAATAGAATTCGGAACTGGATGAAGACTGTTATGGCAGAACTAGCATATCCCAGGGGATATCACCCCACTGCCTGCAATTTCCTCCTCTCTGTAGCATGCTCCATCAGAATGAGAGTGGGTAATGAGGAGTAGCCAAGGAACCCAGAATGTACCAGCTCCTCTTACAAAAGGCTTGATTATATTCACACAGGAAGCAGGCCCTTTACAGGTAGAGTGAACCATGGTAATCAGTCACCATTATCCAGACAATGTAGTGAGAAACAGAGAACTCTAAAAGAATCTGCCAAGAGCCAGGGTCACACACACTTTTCTGAGAGAATTAAAGTCCAAGACTAAAACCCCTGGGGGATGCCTGAAGATACCACAGAGTTATATGGAGGGAACTATAGTGATGGTGGTCCTGTTACTGCTGCTCCATCCAAGTTATGAGTCAGAAGAAATAGGGCCAGACCTCACCTGCATCCTGCCAGCTCTTGCTGGCGCATGTGGAATTGTTAAGGAAATAGAGGGTATGCTCACTTCCAGTGGGCTGGGGGCATAATTTTCCAGACTACCAGATCTCTGAGCTGCATGGGCCACTCTGCAGCCATGCTTTCTATACTGCTTGAAGACCAGCTTGTTAGAAAACCGCCTAATAAATAGTTTTTTTCCCCCTTTGTTCTTGAGATCCTATATAATAAGGGGGTGGAATGAGCATGCAAGGTCTCTTCAAATTCCAACATTCCCAGCCCCCCCTCTTCCAACTGGGTGCTGACTCTTGCGCCCATCTATCAGGGCTGCATGACAAAGTGCCCCTGGGAAATCCTGTATCATGAGCTGCATTGATGTAAGATCTGTGGAACTTGACCTGTGGCTTCTGCTCTTCCTTAGTGGGACGACTGGACAGCTCAGTGGTGCCCAACACGGTGACAGAATTCACCATCACCAAGCTGTACCCAGCTACGGAGTATGAAATCAGCCTCAACAGCGTGCGGGGCAGGGAGGAGAGTGAGCGGATCTGCACTCTCGTGCACACAGGTGGGCACGTCTCCCCATAGCGGGCCAAGGCGGGACCCCAACAGAGGACCTGGGACCAACAGAAGTTATGCTGGCTAAAGCAGAGGATACTGGTTCTGGGATGGGGATGGGAGGTTGCCCTCCAGGGTGTTCCAGGACTCACATTGTTATGCGAAGCAATTTGCAAAGTTGCTCCCTTGGAGCTCCTCTATAACACTAGGAGCACCCTCTTTAGAGAGTCACCCTCTTAAGAGTCTTACTGGTTTAGGTCAGACATTTTCATGGCATTTCCAATATGAAAAGTAACCCTCCAAAGACTCATGACAGAAGTGAATTCCAGAACAGACATGTGATTCATCCCATCTAATTTTTTAAAAGACGCTGACAGGGAAACTTTACCTTAGAGAAAAAACAAAAGGGGGCTGTTATTCCAGTAACGACCCTTGGAATCATGAAACCCCTCATTCTACATGACCAGAACCACCAAGTAACTGCATTTGCTCTTGCTTTATCATCCAGGGAGGAGGAAGGAGGTGCTTTTCTCTAGAAAAATTATGGGCTTCAGAACAGGGCTCCGACAGCCCCTACCCTGCCCTTCTTTACAGACTCCTCAGCCAGCCCATCGTGCAGAACTAGGACAGGTTTTTCGCTAAAGCATATATTCAATAGTGCACCGACCCAGTTTCCCTCCTTCAAGTTCAGGCAGAGCTATTTTGGCAACTCCCAACAACTGGATTACTCACAGAAATGTTTTGTTTTGTTCTTTTGCTGTTCTGTTGCTTTAGTGTGAGGTCTATGATTTTATAACTTTTGGCAATGATTAC
Source organism: Okapia johnstoni (assembly GCA_024291935.2). NCBI lineage: Eukaryota > Metazoa > Chordata > Mammalia > Artiodactyla > Giraffidae > Okapia > Okapia johnstoni. The sequence goes on from CM044322.1 coordinate 22,790,345, forward strand.
TCCTCAAGGTCTCATGGTAGGTTGCAGAGAGGTCAAGCTAAATGTAGTCTCTTAAGATTTTTCTTCTTTGTTTCTTTTTGGAAGGTTGCATTTGAAGACCTTGTTCAAGGTATAGATTATGGACACAATTCATATGTTAAAATTGTAAATGGTTGTTTCTTTGAAATAAAGGACATAGACAAGCAATCTAACCTTCAGTTAAAGAGGGAGAGATCAATAGTATATCTGGGTCCCCAAAATTAAATTACATGACACATAGGTTGACCTGATACCTAAACTACTGTAATAACCTGCATTTCTAAGATAAATCCCAACTTTATGGAAGAGAGATGGAGTAAGGAAATGAGGCAGAGAACAGGAGCAGTAAAGAATCCATCTGCAATGTAGAAGATGAGGGTTCAATCCGTGGGTCGGAAAGATCCCTTGGAGAAGGAAACGGCCACCCACTCCAATATTCTTGCCTGGAGAACCCCATGGACAGAGGAGTCTGGTGGGCTACAGTCCATAGGGTCGCAAAGAGTCAGACACGACTGAAGCAACTAAACCACGTGTGCAAGTGAGAATAAGAATATGGTGCTATGATGAACAAACTCTGTTCCTCACCAGGCACTCCTGGCTTTAAGCCTGGAACAAGTCCCTTGACTCTCTATGCCACAAAAAGAGCCCAGGACTCAGTACAGAGTCAGCCTTGTGAGTAGCAAAGCAAGAATTCAGTGAGCAGATCTGACGCTAAAGGCAACCTGAGTCCCATTCTTCCTTCCACAAGTATTTACTGAGCAACATCTAAGTTCTAGGTGCTGGGGTTACTCGCTGACTTCATGGAACTCCCACCACACTTCCTGCAGTTCATCAACAGAGACTGTTTCGCGTGGCATGCCCCTTCTATCAACATGTATGCAAGTAAAAGGAGCCTGGGAAGCATATTAGCTCATCGGCTACAAAAATATAAGTTTCGATATGTTCTTCGTTTCTCCATCTAGGTTTAAATGTCTAAAGCACAAGAGTCATACCTCGGACTCCCCCATAACACCTGACAGTGCTCTGCACATAAGAAGTTAATGAATCCATTAAAAGAAAGATCTGAAAGCAGTTAAGGGAGTACTGGGTGCCTGAGAGGAAGGAGAAATGCGAGAAGGAGAAGGGGCTGATGGAACTAGAAGGAGAGAAAGAAAAGAGGTCTTCACTCACTTCATTATTTTGTGTCACACAGCAGCAGACATGCATTCTAGGTGAAACTATAGGAGACAGTTCTCTGCTCTTCCATCCTGCAGTCCCTCTTATCTCTACCTGATATTTTCCTGTGTTGCTTCAGCCATGGACAATCCTGCAGATCTGACTGCTACCAACATCACTCCAACCGAAGCCCTGCTGCAGTGGAAGGCGCCCATGAGTGAAGTAGAGAACTACGTCATTGTTCTCACACACTTTGCAGGTGGGTGTCCTCAGGTCAATGCATTAGGCAGGTGGGAATGGTGGGGATTGGGGCTGAAGACCAGCATGAAAATTTAAAAAAAAATCTTTTTAATCTGAAAGAAAATTAGAAATTTCCCTGCTTTTAATTTCACCATAAAGCCCTCAAGATAGCCCCCAAACTCTGTGAACTGTATCAACTATGGGAATTGAGAAAGTTAAATCTAAAAAGTACAAAAAGGGCATGTAACCAATATAGAAACAGAAATAGCACTTGCAAGACAAAACTCAGAACTTGCCCCAGAAGGCTGTGGGCAAGAAAGCTGACTTTTCTAGATATTTTACAGAGTGAGGAAAACACTAAAGAACCATCCATGATAACAGGGGACAAAGGATTCAGAACTACTAAATTCTGTTGCTTTGATCTTCTCTACCCATATCTAACCCCAAAGGTTGAGCCAACATGAGATCTTGAGTTTTAATGTCTTCTTTGCCATACATACTCACCTTAACGCTATTTGAAGTTGAATAGAGAAGCCCAAAGCAGAATGCTATTGAGTAGTTCAAGTGTCTAGGCCTAGGGAATTATTTCTCTGCCTAAATTATACATGTACTCACAGAATATTGTGGGTTATAGGCAGGAATCCAGAGAACAAAGATACCAGAAGACAGAAGGCAGGCAGATGTCTTGATTTTCAAAAATGACAGATTAAGTCAATTCTGTAAGCTACAAAGTAAACTGATTGTCAAAGCTTGGGAAAGTAGAAATCAAAACAAACTATTAAATAAGTTGGAAAGGAATTAATGATTACTACATACCAGCACAGGTTCACAAAGTATGAATTTTACCCAAACCACTTTGTGGCCCCTTTTTTTTCACTGGCAAAGCTGCTAGCACATCAGTATCTCAGCAAGGCATTAGAAAGGCCCACCTCCCATTTAGATGGAAAACTACATGGTGGATCACATTTGGAGTTACGTAGCTGATTGAATGACTGACTCTCCCCAGGGAATGAACATCATTACTATGAATACATCCTAACCCTGCTGTGTGCATGCACAAGCCACGTCAACCCTACCACCCCTCCCTACACATTATGTCCCTGCATTTCTAAATTCTCACCTGCCTTCTCAAGCCAACATGCATTTGCACATGGTCTTTCCTCTACCAGGAAACTCTCTCCCCACTTATCTACCTATTAAACTCATCCTTTAAGTCTCAGTTCCAACACAATCTCCTAGATCAAAGCTCTCATTATTCCCTTAAGGCAGTCAGATGCACCTGCTCACAGATATGAAGCACAGAGTTCCATCATAGCAATTTCCATTCATTCAACAACTAATTTTACTTTCCTCCAAAGTGCCATGGACTCTCTGAGACTACAATGATTCAAAGCAAAACATGAGTTCTTATCTTTGAAGAATTCACTTCTGGTGAGGATGCAGACAAGTAAAGAGTTACAACCCAATATGGGCAGTGTCATGATATGGGCAAGTACAACACATCAGTCTGCCACACCTGATGGGCCACTATGATTTAGAGTGAGGGTGTGGAGGGGAATAAAGAAGGCAGATCTTAGATCTGAGAAAAAGAGAATAGGAGAAAGATGTGAATTCCAGAAAAAGAGCAGCCTGTGGTGCATTTAGAGAGAAAGCTTGGAGAGTCTCAGGAACTGCCATAGTTGATATGGCTGGATCATTGACTGTTGGCACCATGTTGCAAAGGAGGATATTAAAAAGATAGAGCCATTATATGAGCTCTTTCAAAGAGCTAGTTTAGATTTTAACTTGTTTGCATACTTTTCTATGTCATTAGACCACAAAAAATTTAAACTTCAGCCCTGCCATTGTTTGGAGAAGTGCCCAGTAAACTCTATTAAATGCTGAATGACTCAGAAGTATTCTCAAGACACAATAAGAGGCTTGGCCTTGATCTAATGAACAGTTTTATCAACAGCTTGAACGAATATGGAAAAGATATGAATACCAAATTTATGTTTCAAACAAAACTGTGATCATTAAAATCCAAATTCAGATATATTTTAGTAAACTGAAATGGTAGCCCCACACTCAGTCAACAAGGGAAAATGCAGTAGAAATGAATGCAGATCCCTTCCCATGGGTGCAAAAAGTCAACTCCCCAAGGTAAGGTTGGGAGGGGGTTATAAACATGATCTTTGATGATTTTTAATCTCAGCCTATAATAACAATATCCCAGGACCAGGATTAATATACATACTTGGCACAAATAAAAGCAGAGTCTTAACCTGTTTCTTATTGTCAGCTCGTCTCAATTATTGTTCTTGATTCTCCTCTGAGTTTTGCATTTCAGCAGGGACACTGATAAACTGGTCCTTGTTTAGAGAAAGGTGGCCAGGAATGTGACAGTTTTGGAATCATCTCATAAGATCCCCTGGAGAAGGAAATGGCACCCCACTCCAGCATTCTTGCCTGGAAAATCCCATGGATGGAGGAGCCTGGCAGGCTACGGTCCATGGGGTCGCAAAGAGTCGGACATGACTAAGCGACTTCACTTTCTTTCACTTTCATACATGTAATGGGGGTTGGGCTGAATGTTCTTAGCCTAGAGGAGAGAAAACCTGATTAGGAAGAGTGAAAGGCAGGAAGGGGTCATGAAACAAAAGATTTGGTATCTTCTAACTCCAGAGACCCAAGTAGATGTTATACAAAAGACTAATTGGCCTCCAAATAATTTCTCAATTATGATGCAAAACAAGATGAGAGGGGAGCTTTGTATGGAATATAATGCTAAGTTAAATAATCTCTAAAGGATTTTTTCCAAAATACTCTAATAGTGCATTTTTTAAAGGAATATCTTTGGATTGGATAAGTCTCTCCTAAGTTGAATAGTCTTATTCAGTCCTTATCCATAACCATCTGATTTTAGTTGCCGGAGAGACCATCCTGGTTGATGGAGACAGTGAGGAATTCCAGCTTGTTGACCTGCTTCCTAGGACCCACTACACTGTCACCATGTATGCCACCAGTGGGCCTCTCACCAGTGGTACCGTCAATACCAACTTCTCTACCCGTGAGTACTCCAGTGGTCAGCACCATGTCAATATCCCGGGAGGCCTTTATGGATCCTGAAAATGATCAGTTTCCAAGGACTGGACTAGATTAGAGTCTATAGGTTTTGGACAATGCAGTTATGGGGCATTCTTATTTTCGTTAAGTGCAGCCCAAACACCAGTCAAAGTGGGCTGAAACTCTCTTCCTGAGTCTGGCTGAGAGCGGTAGAACCAGGTCAAGAGAGGCCAGTATTGGGAATGCATCTGGCCCACAAAAGTCTGATGGATACTAAAGGGCTTAATATCTGGGAGAGAATTGCCAGGTGCAGTCATGGCCGGGAGAACAGTAGACAAAAGTATACATGTGGGAATTATGTAAATTCAAGAGTGAACTCACAGACATGCAGGTTTAACAAGGTCATGATTTCAGACTGGAAGATGTCACATCCAGGCCCAGAGAAGCAGGTGAGTGAAGGAGGAATAGCTTCAGGAATGATCATGACACCGAATGATTCTGCCCCGGAGTGCCCTTTATGCTCCTGTCCAAGCTAGAGCTGGAGTCACCTGAGCAGCCCAGAGATCACATAGGTGGACAAATTGGTCCACATGCCTGGCATCAAAGAGGGAGGAGCTGGAGGGGCGCCCACTCCTGGCTTTCTCTTCTTTGTAGTCCTGGATGCTCCTGCAAATCTGACAGCCAGTGAAGTCACCAGACAAAGCGCCCTGATCTCCTGGCAGCCTCCCAGAGCAGAGATTGAGAACTACGTCTTGACCTACAAATCCACTGATGGAAGCCGCAAGGTGAGATTTTTCTGGAAGCAACCCACAGGGAGTAAGATAGGTTTGCCATTATGGATACATAGCAGGCTGTTGAGGAAAGAGCACTCATCTGCAAGCCAGACATTTGGGTGTTAGTCTTGCCTCCACTCTTACTCTCTGTGCAAGTTGAGGCAAAACACTCAACCTCTCTGAGCCTCAGTTTCTGCTCTAGGTAATAGGGGCATCTACCCTGCAACTTCACACAGTTGTGGTTGGTGCTGCCAATACCAGCTTCCAGGCCAATTAATAAGCACATGGTATTGGAATGAATTTTCACTAACAGAGCCATGCAAACATGAGCTGGATAACAAATTCGACTGTCTCGTGTGCCTCTTGATAAGCACGATGAAGGCTCCATCTATACAGCCCACAGTAAAGAGACCACAAATTTCTGTTTTAGGTGGTCAGTTGAAACAGGCCACCTATAGCACTGGTTGTCAAATGTTTGTTAACAGTGGAATCCTTTTTTTTAAAGTGAAATCATATTCAGAAACCAAATATACAGAATAGGTTTCAGTAGAGCTAGTCTGCAGGTGTGGAAGAGGGAGGCCTAGGTTCCTCCTTCCTCATGCCTCCAGGAGACCCCATGAGATCTGAAAACCACGGGGTTCAATAACCCAGGGCTAAGCTTGTCCAATGTGCATCCATGGGATGGGAGCTGGCCTCAGTCCCACATAGGAGGTGTTCTTTGTGCTTATGCGAACATCTTCTCCTTATGTGATGTGGGACAAGAGAATAAAAATGATCACTGTAATACTGACCATGGGGTATGGACTTCCCTTCCCCACTCCCCTCCATGGTGACCCCTCTGCTCACCACCTTCCACCTCCCTCCCCTGGTTCATCCTGCAGGAGCTGATTGTGGATGCAGAGGACACGTGGATCCGACTGGAGGGCCTGTCCGAGAGCACAGACTACACGGTGCTCCTGCAGGCGGCCCAGGACACTGAGCGGAGCGGCATCACCTCCACTGCCTTCACCACAGGTGAGAGAGGTACCTCCACCCTGATGTCTCCTCCTCCCCTGCATGGCATTTGGCTCCTCAGCAGCCTCTGCTGAGACTTAGCCAGGGAGGAACCCATCAGAGAAACTCAACTGCCTCTTCCTGCAAAGGAAAATAATTATTTTCCCCTACTCCTGCCTTCCTCCACTTCCACGGCCCTGCCAGGAACCTCTCACTACCAAGGCAACCAGCACAGATTCCTGGTCCTCCTGCACCAACTAAGTGCACCAAGTAAGACAGCAGGCTACTGTGCAGATTTTCTGCAAGCATTTTTCCAGCACAGTTTGTCTTTCCCTCCTTCCTGCCTCTGCTGCCTGTACTCAGATTCACCTGGTAAAAGTCGCACAAATAAAGCCCCAGTATGAAGTCTACAGTTCTCCATCCACAAAGCACTTCTGCATTTCTATGGTCTCAACCCATCCTTTTACAACAACTGGCGAGAAGGGTCTTATCATCCCCATTCACCTCAGATGATGAAACTTAGGTGTATGGAAATCAAATGACTTACATGGTAGTAAGTGCTGGGTCAGAACTTGAACTAAGGTCCTCCACTTCTAAATCCAGTGTTCCTTCCGCCTTCCTTCATCTAGATATTGGGTTGGCCACAAAGTTTGTCCAGGTTTTTCCATCTCATTGTACAGAGAAACCCAAATGAACTTTTTGGCTAACCCAATATCAGCAGAAGATACTGGAAATACTCTTAAGGGGTGAAAAGTGAAGTGAAAGTGTTAGTCACTCAGTCATGTCTGACTCTTTGCAACCCCATGGACTGCAGCCTACACACTCCTCTGTCCATAGGATTCTCCAGGCAGGAATACTGGAGTGGGTTGCCATTCTGTTCTCCAGGGGGTCTTTCTGATCCAGGGATTGAATCTGAGTCTCCTGCATCGCAGGCAGAATCGTTACTGTCTGAGTCACCAGGGAAGCCTACCTTAAGGGGTAAGGTTGGTCTAACGTGTACAACAGGAAATAAACTAATACCTGATATTTCAGGGCTGTTTGACAAGCACTGTTATAACAGTATTATGTATTCTAACTTAATCCTCATGACAGTCTATGAGGTATGCTCTAGTATCCTTATTTACAGATAGGGGAACTGAGCCAAAGAGAGATGAGGTAACTCACCCAAGACCCCATAGCTCTCAGGTAGGAAGGCTAGGATTGACCCCAGGTGTGCTAGCTCTGCGGTCTGTGCTGTTAACAACCCTTCTTGCTGCTTTCCATGGTGCCTGTCTGCAGTCTATAATGTGGGGCTGCTCGGCCCAGACTGAATTCTCTCCCCACCCCATGTTTAGAGGAGGGTGGCTGTACACCATGTGGGGCAAGCGTACTGTTAGTTGCTCAGTCGTGTCCGAGTCTTTGCTAACCTATGGACTGTAGCCCACCAGACTCCTCCGTCCATGGGATTTCCCAGGCAAGAATACTGCAATGGGTTGCCATTTCCTTCTCCAGGGTATCTTGCCGACCCAGGGATCAAAACCACAGCTCTTGCAGCTTCTGCATTGGCAGGCTGATTCTTTACCATCTGAGCCAGCAGGGGCAAGTGAAGCATGTTCATTATCTGTAGACACACTTCAGTTGTCATCTCAGAGTACCAGGGTGACTGGATTCCTGTCCACCCCCAGAGCCCATCCTCCCATCACTGGCGAGAGGTGACAGAAGGTTGCCCATCTACCCAGGTGCCTCCCCCACTAGACTTCTTCTAAAAGACAAAGCAGGTCACTGGCTCAAATATACCCAAATGTCACCAGTGATTCCATAGGGTAGTGAAATTATGAATGAGTCCCCCTTTTCCTTCTTTTTTATACTTTTCAGTATCTTGAAAAGTGTCAACAATGAGCATGATAATCAGAAACACAATTTTTAATTAAAACATAAAAATAAACCTTGGCCTTGAATCAAAGATGGGTCTTTGACAAGCAGAATTTGGAGGACACTTGATCTCTTTTATGGGGCTGAAGTCAAGTAAGCTCAAGCTCCATGACTTTACAGGGGTGTCTTACCTCAGAACCAAGGTGTCACCATCTCGCTCAAGCCCTTCCCTGCACATTCACAGGTTAATTAAAGGGTTCTCCAGGGTTTCCCTTCTCAAGCCACCACCCCAAGACCCAGGGATTGGAGCTTTTCACTGAATTAAAATTTTCCTTTCCTTAAAAAGGACACAGATGACAGAAACATAAACAAAGCCCCTGATCTGCATATTTATTAGGTCTAAACTACTCATTTCATTCCCAAAATGCATGGGTTTCACTGCTTGCTCAGTGTAGTATGAGCTTTCAATTCCCATCCTAGTAATACCACAGCTAGTGGTTGTGAGCAGGATGACAATATGCCTGGGGTTTCTGCAGTATCTCGCAGCTGTGCCTTGGTCCAGATCCGCCAGGACTGTAAGAGCATGCCAGATTATGTGCCCTCCGCTGGCCTCTGTTAAACGAAGTCACCCCTAGAGGGTGTGAAATAGTTTGAGTCTAGAATCCCAAATCCAGCTAGGGGCCCAGTAAGATCCAGTAAACAAAGGGTTGACAATTTGTGGAAATCTGGGACGGAGCCCAAGGTAGTGGCTTTGTTCCGTGGACAGTACAGGGGGACCATCCAGATGTATTTAGGTATTTGTTCTTTTTATGAGACTTCAGTTGACACTGAGCCTCTGCAGCATGACCAATAACCCCCCTGAAAAGGAGAGCACTGCAGAGCCCTCTTGCCTGTAACATCAGTGTAATTCCTACCCAAGTTGTTCCATGCAGTTTGGGGAACCAGAGAAGGACTTACCACTACAACTACAGTGGTACATGGCAAAGAGGGGTCTATGTCTAGAAGTTTTCACAGAGTTTCCCTGCAAAGCTCAAATTTAAATCTCAATCACTGATGCCTCCCAAACCGGCTGAAATGACCAGTGGCATAGTGACAATCGAGGGACGGAAGCAATGCACAAGACATCACCTCACACAAAGCTGGGTACATAGCAGATATAATAAATGGTGGTTGAGAGGAACAGTTAAATCCCAGGTTCAGAGCCCAGGAAGAGGGGCTTCTGGTGAAAAAGCTGTAGGAGGAGAAGATTTTCACTACCCCTTACAGGGACAGCCCATGCAAAGAGGGACTACATACAGAGTATGATGCACGTGTCTCTCTGATTGCAGGCTCTTTCTGCCACCTCACATGAAGATGTCCTTGAATGAACTACACAGAGCTTACAGAGTCATTTGCATGTCAATACTTTTTTTAAGATTCAAAGCAACTGACACGGTAAATTTTATTGTTTACATAACGACAGGCTCTGGACAAAATAAAGACACAATGGACACAGTGACCATAAAGTTTTGATATTTTTAATTAACTTTTATTGGAGTGCAATTGATTTACAATGTTATGTTAGTTTCCACTGTACAGCAAAGCAAATCAGTTATACATATACATATATCCACTCTTAGATTCTTTTCCCATAGAGGTCATTACAGAATATTGAGTAGAGTTCCCTGTGCTATACAGTAGGTTCTTATTAGTTATCAAATGGCAACCCACTCCAATATTCTAACCCACTTCAGTATTCTTGCCTGGGAAATCCTATGAACAGAGGAGCCTGGTGGGCTACAGTCCATAGGGTTGCAAAGAGTCAGACACAACTGAGTGACTAACACACATAGTGTGTATATGTCAATCCCAATCTCCAAATTCATCCCTCCCCTTCTCTCCCCCTTGTTAACCATAAGTTTGTTTTCTATATCTGTGACTCTATTTCTGTTTTGTAAATATGTTCATTGGTACCATTTGTTTGGATTCTACATATAAGCGATATCATATGATATTTGTCCTTGTCTAACTTACTTCACTCAATATGACAATCTCTAGCCCATCCATGTCACTGCAAATGGCATTATTTTGTTCTTTGTTATGGCTTAATAATATTCCATTAGAGGTAGATATATGTCTCCCCCACCTTCTTTCTCCATTGCTCCATTGATGGACATTTAGGTTGCTTCCATGCCTGGCTATTGTAAATACTGCAGCAATGGACATTGGGGTACAGGAAATGGGACCTAATTAAACTTAAAGGCTTTTGCACAGAAAAAGAAACCATAAATAAAATGAAAAGACAACCCACAGAATGGGAGAAAATATATGCAAATGAAGTGACCAACAAGGGATTAATCTCCAAAATATACGAACAGGTCATGAAGCTTATTATATTAAAAAAAATCCAATCAAGAAATGGGCAGAAGATCTAAATAGACATTTCTCCAAAGAAGACACACAGATGGCCAAAAGGCACATAAAAAGATGCTCAACATCACTACTTATCAGAGAAATGCAAATCAAATCAAAACTACAATGAGGTACCACCTCACATGGTCAGAATGGCAATCATCAAAAAGTACATACAATAAATGCTGAAGAGGGTGTGGGGGAAAGGGGACCTTCCCTCCTGGAGAAAACTATAATTTGAAAATATGCATGTCAGTATTAATGAGTCCTCATTGCCTGTACCATGCCCTCCCCCCTCTCCTAAATCCCTCACCAAAAAAACAAATTTTCTTAGAGAAGAAGAGAATACAAGTGTACCACCTTCCTGAGTGTAGAGGTGGAGATGTTATCAAGAAAAGAAGGACTGGGGTTTACTTGACAGGTGACATGAGCTAGACTCCTTGAGGAAGAGTTTGGGGGGAAAAAGAGGCCTCCGAAGATCCCCTGGAGAAGGAAACAGCTAACTACTCCAGTATTCTGGCCTGGAGAATTCCATGGGCTGTATAGTCCACGGGATCGAAAAGAGTCGGACACGACTGAGCGATTTTCATTTTCACTGGGCACCTGGGCATCCAGGTGTTTCTCATCCCAGAAGTCCCCTGTCTGCCCTGGATATCTCCTGACATCCCCTGAGACTGGGCTTCCTCTGGGAAAAGTGGTTGGAGCAGCAGTGCCTCGGGCCTGATTCTGCAATTCTCTGAGCTCCCTACCCTCTGCCGACACTCAGCACATTCTAATCCATCCTTTCCCTGCCCCTCCATCAGGACCAGAGCATACTCCTCTCACATACTTGAAGCCACATACAGCACCCTGCAAGCTCCATCTGCAGCATCCTTTAAAAAGAGAGAGAGAAAGAGGAGAGACAGAAAGAAAAACAAAGAGCAGAGTTATCTTCACTTACTCGAAAGATTGAAGGGCTGCCCTCCTGAGCCCCATGAATCACTCCTGCTGAGCAAGAGATCTGAGGAACACCAGGGATGATGGATTTAGAGGCTAATTTCATTCTAGTAACTGACACCCTTTTTGACTTCACTAACAGTACCTGAGCTTCCACTTAGCAGTATCCTATTCTTAGACTGATTTCAGCTGTTTGTTCTAAGTGTTTTTTATGTCCTGTCTTAGGGAACAAAACAGTCTAAGGCTGGACCCCAAAGTGGCCTCCGTCCACTGACAAACCCTCATCTTACCCTGGGTGGGCCAAGCAAAGAGAACTCATTACAGGTAGATGCCAATTTAATGGTTTAGGAAAAAGTTGAAATGTTAAAAAAAATAACATAAGAGAGGGAAAAAGAAAAGAACTGGCTCTCACAAAACCTCAAAAAATTCCTTTGATCAAGATGTCTCTTCTCATTGTATTCCTGCCATATAATATAAGCCCATTTCATTGTTTCCATCATGTTAATAGCTTCCTGTCCTCTTGTCTCTGGTGTTTGCACAAGACTCTGGGGGGAATTAAATACAAGTAGTATGAAAGAGAAAAAAAAATATGGATACATTATTTATAATTTACTGTCGCCTGAAATTTCATCCAAGGTCTACTTGTCTTTTAGAGACATGAATATAAATGAGGAAACAAATATTCCCCACAGAGCAACAGGGACTTGGTGAAATGATCTTCCGAGAAGCAGATTTCATTGTCTATTTTAATACTATAAGAAGCAAACAAGGCGCTCACTAAAGCTTGTCCTCGGAGACAGTGAACACTATAAAATAGGTTGTCTTGACCTTGAGGTTAAGCGAAGACAACCATTTTCCGAGGCACCCAGAGATGGGTAATGAGAAGTTTTCTTCATTGCCTTTGCCCCGTCCCTGCTCTCCCAGCAGCCAGACTGAGCTGCTCTCTGGGGCTTTTCAAGAAAACTCCGAGAGTGTGATCTAACATGAGCTTCATTTTCTGAGGCTGTGAAAATTAATGAAGGTGGGCAAACCCTGGGTTCTGGGACAACAGACGGTGGGTCATGCAAGTCCACATCGTTATCAGTGGGGAAGGAGAGCGCGATGACCACTCTTCATTGCAATCTATTCCTATCTGTGCCATACTTCCCCACACCTAAGTAGAGCACCGAAGGCGCTTCTCTCCTCTCCACTACTTAGAAACAGCTCGACTTCTTGCTGTTGAAACAAGCAGACCCCTAAAAGAAGAGGCCCACCTTCTCCTTTCTTTGGGACCTGGATGTGAGGAAGGTGGTAGGGCTCTAAGCATCCCATCTGAACAAACCATTCCCATGCATGCCCACCATGGGTAGACGGACGGGTGTCAGATGGGAGGTCTGAATTAATCATACCACTCAGTTTATCACGTATGACCAGAGTCAGTCTCCAACAAGGTCCCTCTCTGTTTATTCACTTATTTCTGCTTACCTCCTGTCTTTTCTTCCACCTTCCATATGCAGCCATTTTGATGTGCTCAATTTGTAAACTTTTGTTGTGTTTTTTAAATGTATTTTTGTAAAGTTGCCTTAAGTATATTTTAAATGTATGTAAATGTTATTAGATTGCATAACTCATTCCCTATTCTGTTTTTTGCTCAGCACCATTTTTAAGATCCATCTATGTTGTTATAATGGCTTCCCTGGTGGCCCAGACATCTGGTAAAGAATCTGCCTGCAATGCAGGAGACCCCGGTTCAATCCCTGGGTCAGGAAGATCCCCTGGAGAAGGAAATGGCAACCCACTCCAGTATTCTTGCCTGGAGAATTCCATGGACAGAGGAGCCTGCCAGGCTACAGTCCATGGGGGTCACAGAGAGTTGGACATGACTAACCCTGGTCTTGCACACACTGTTATACATGTATAAAATCTTTTGCTTCCAACCATTGCAAAATATTGCACGGTATGCACACATCATGTTTTACCTCTTCATTCTCCTAAAGATGAACATCACATTGTCTCCAGTCTCCCTCCACCATAAATGGCACTATAGTAAATACCTCATACATGTCCACATATAAATCAGTGAGGCAATACCTTTGGGATATATGTATCCAGAAGAGAACTGTTGGGTATGGTTTAACTAAGTACTGCTCTCCTGAATGGTTGTACTGGTCTACACTGCCTCCAACAGTACATGAAGGATCCTATTTCCTAATGATACACATCATTCCTAATGACTTGACATGATCCAGCTTTGTAATTCTTGACAGTCTAATAGGCGTAATTATTATCTCACTGTTCTAGTTGAATTTCATTAAATAATGTTTGTTTTTTTAAAACATCTCTTCAAATACTTGTTAGACTTTTGAGTTCCCTTCTTCTGTAAATTACCTGTTCATATAGTTTGTCCATCTTTTCATCAGGGTTCCTGTGCTAGTTAAGTATTAGCTATAATTATCTGAACTTTGGAGGTCTTTCTTTAAAAAATCTCACCCTGCCTGTAGGACACAAATATATTTTTCTACATGTTCTATTAACTTTCTGGATGTATTGTTATATCTAGTCTTAATTTTATTTACAGTATAGGGTAGGGATGGGTTCCCCAGGTGGCTCAGTGGTAAAGAATCTGCCTGCCAATGCAGGAGATGCAGGTTCAATCCCTGTGTCGGGAAGATCTCCTGGAGAAGGAAATGGCAACCCACTCCAACTCCCTGGAGCTTTCCCATTCTAGCCTGGGAAATCCTATGGACAGAGGAGCCTGGGGAGTTACAGTCCATGGGGTTGCAAAAAAGTCAGACACAACTGAGCGACTAAACAATAACAGCAAATAAGGTAGGGGTATAGTGAGGCAGTTTCCCCAGCATCTTTTACTGAATAATCCATCTTTTACTGAATAATCCCTCTTTTACTGAATAACCAATTGATTCGTGGTGCTGTATTGTATATTAAGTCCCATGTGTACATGGATTTGTCTCTGAACTCTAAACTCCCTTTTCTATTCCATGCTCTATTGATCTGTTCTTATGCAAACACTACATTGTGCTTTTTTTAACTACCCCCACCACCATATTTAATGTTTTTGACATCATATTTTACATCTTTCTCCTTTGTGTATCCCTTAGCTTACTGTGGATATAGGTGATTTTACTGCTGTTGTCTTTTAAACTCCCTACTAGCATTATAATCGGTTAATATATTATCTTTACTGCACATTTGCCTTTACCAATGAGAGTTTTCCTTTTGTAATTTTCATGTTTCTAATAATAGTCTTTTCTTTTCTGCTTGAAGAAGTCTCTTTAACATTTCCTGTAATGCCAGTTTAGTGGTGCTGAACTCTTTTAGCTTTTTTTTGTCTGTAAAATTCTTTATATCTCCTTCAAATTGGAAAGGTAGCCTTGTTGGTAGAGTACGGTTGTAGGTTCTTTCCTTTTTTCACTTTGAATATATCATGCTATTCCCTCTGGCATGCAAAGCTTCTGCTGAAAAGTCTTATGGGAGTCCCCCTGTATGAAACTAGTTGCTTTTTTCTTGCTGCTTTTAAGATTCTTTTTTAATTAATTAATTTATTTATTTAATTTTGGCTGTGCTGGCTCTTTGCTGCTGTGTGCAGCTTCCTCTAGTCGCAGTGGGCAGGGGCTACTCTTTGCTACAGTGTGTGGGGCTTCTCATAGCAGTGGCTTTTCTTGTTATGGAGCTTGGGTTCTAGGCACTCAGACTTCAGCATGGGCTTAGTTGCCCCTCAGTTTGTTCAGTTGCTCAGTTGTGTCTGAATCTTTGTGACCCTACGGACTGCAGCATGCCAGACTTCCCTGTCCATCACCAACTCCCGGAGCTTGCTCAAACTCATGTCCATTGAGTCAGTGATGCCATCCAACCATCTCATCCTCTGTCATCCCCTTCTCCTCCCGCCTTCAATCTTTCCCATCCTCAGTGTCTTTTCCAATGACTCATTTCTTTGCATCAGCTGGCCAAAGTACTGTAGCTTCAGCTGCTGCATAAGTCCATCTAATGAATATTCAGGACTGATATCCTTTAGGATGGACTGGGTTGATCTCCTTGCAGTCCAAAGGACTCTCAACAGTCTTCTCCAACACCACGGTTCAAAAGCATCCATTCTTCGGCACTCAGCTTTCTTTATCTTCCTGGACCAGGGATTGAACCCATGTCCCCTGCAATGGTAGGTGGATTCTTAAACACTGGACCACCAGGGAAGTCCTTTAAGACTCTTTACCTTTAATTTTTGCCATTTTAATCATAAAGCATCTTGACACAGACCTCTGGATGCATCTTGCTTGGGACTCTGCTTCCTGGACTTGGATGTCTGTTTCCTTTCCCAGGTTATGAAAGTTTTCAGCTATTATTTCTTTTTTTTTTTTCCATGTGCTAGTTGTTTTTTTTTTTGTTGTTGTTGTTTATTTTAGTTGGGGGCTAATTACTTTACAATATTGTAGTAGTTTTTGCCATACATTGACATGAATCAGCCATGGGTTCACATGTGCTCCCCCTCCCGAACCCTCCTCCCACCTCCCTCCCCTTCCCATCCCTCTGTGTCATCCCAACACTCCATCCCTGAGCATCCGTCCCATGCATAAAACATGGAATGGTGTTCCGCTTCACATATGACAATATACATGTTTCAATGTTATTGTCCCAGAACGTCCCACCCTCACCTTCTCCCTCAGAGTCCACAGGACTGTTCTATGCATCTGTGTCTCTTATTCTGTCTCACATATAGGGTTACCATTACCATCTTTCAAATTCCATATACATGCATTAGTATACTGTATTGGTGCTTTTCTTTCTGGCTCACTTCACTCTGTATAATGGGCTCCAGTTTCATCCATCTCAATAGAACCGATTCAAATGTATTTTTTTTAATGGCTGAGTAATATTCCATTGTGTATATGTACCACAGCTTCCTTATCCATTCGTCTGCCGATGGACATCTAGGTTGCTTCTATGTCCTGGCTATTGTAAACAGTGCTGCGATGAACATTGGGGTACATTCAGCTATTATTTCTTCAAATGAGTTCTTTGCCCTCTTTTCTCTCTCTTCTCCTTCTGGGACCCCAATAATGAGAATGCTAGTACACTTGATGTTGTTCAAAACATCTCTTAAACTGTCCTCAAGTTTTAAGATTCCTTTTTCTGTTCAGTTTGGGTAATTTCTAATCTGTCTTCCAGTTCTCTGATCTATTCTTCTGTATCATCTAATCCACTGTTGACTTCTCTTGGTTTAGTTTTTTTAACTTAAGTTATTGTTTTCTTTAGCTCTGTTTAGTTCTTATTTGTATTTTCTAACTCTTTGTTAAACTCCTCTCTGTGTTCATTCATTCTTCTCCTGAGTTCATCAAGCATCCTTATGACTGTTACCTTGAACTCTTTTGGATAGATTGCTTATCTCCACTTTGTTTAGTTCTTTTGAAGTTTCGTCTCATTCCTTCATTGGAACATATTCCTATGTCTTCTCATTCTGTCTCATTTTCTGTTTTTATTTCTGTGTATTAAGTAGGTCAGTTATGTTTCCTGATCTCAGATTAGTAGCCTTATGTAGGAACATCCTGTGGAGCCCAGCAGCACACTTGCCTCTGGTCACAGAGTTATATACTCTAGCAGTGTTCCCTGTGTGGGCTCTGTGGGTCCTTCTGTTGCAGGGGGGCTGACTCTTGTGGGTACGCTGGCAGGTGGCACTGGCCCCTGGCCTGGTTGGCTGCCAGGCTGTGAACCAAGTGGCAGCTGCTGGCCCCATGATAGGCAGTGCCGGATTCTGGCAAGGCTAGCTGTTGTGGTCCAGGGGGTCCAAGGCTGATGCTGGATGAGTGGGTAAACCTTTTGTGCTAATAGGGTAGAGGAAGGATTTCAAAATAGCACTTGCCAGTACCAGTATCCTTGTAGTAGGACAGGCTCCCCAAAATCACTATCACCAGCATCTATGTCCCCAGGTTCATCCCAATTGCCTTCTGCCTCTTTGGGAGGTTCTCCAAGATAAGCAAGTAGGTCTGACCCAGGCTTCTTTCAAATTATCTCCTCTGCACTGGAACTCACTTGCCACTATTTACCATATCCCACACTCTGGCCTCAACAAGGGTGGTCAGGAAAGACCTCTCTTTGAGCTGAGCCATTTGAGCCAGGACTTGAATGATGAGAATGAATCACACAGAAGAGCATTACAAGCCTAGAGAAGAGTAATTACTACACCTTGAGGGAGGAATAAGTTTGGCATATCCAACAGATTAAAAGAAAGCCAATGGAAAAAGGGAGGAGTACAAGGCAGAGACAGAGCATGCAGGAATTTATAGGATGTGTTAAGGATTTTAGATTTTATTCTAATTGCAAGAAGCCATTGCAATCAGAACCACTGATTGGAGAAGCTATAGGAGGGTCTCAGTAAGTGAGAGAAAGGATGAGACAGTATCACTTTTACATTATAAAAATATTACCCTGGTTAAAATATAGAGAATAGATGCAAGTGGGGCCAGGATGGCAGGAAGAGACTAGGTAGGAGGCATTACAGTGACTCCACCCTTTCCTTGCGATATTAAATCAAGAGCCACAGAGACGGGCCAGGCTGAAAGCTGCCAGTCTATGATCAATTAATCTGCCATAGAATTGAATCTCCTCATATTAGTAAATCTAAGGAATATTAAATTATGTCAGAACATTTCTTTGTTGTTAGGGTGCCTTTAGCTGATCTTCAAAGGGAAGATTTAGAAGCCTGTTGTGTTAACCCTTGGTAGGTAGAAGGCAAGTGGTCTTCAGAGCTTAAGGACCTTCCTCAGAAACCCTGCTTAAGATAAAGCCATCAGAGCTGTTGACTGCACAGTTAATTCTATGTTTCTGTTGGCTCCTTGTAGGCTACTGTTACCTCTCCGCCTTGATTCCTACTGCCACCTCCTGAATGAGGTCTTACCTCCACTCTCACCTCCATCTAATTCATTCTCCACACTACAGGGAAAATGCTATTTTAAAAACTTGAGCTTAAAGTCCATTAATGGGCTCTTCATCTTATTTCCTTCAGGAGAAGTTCCAACTCCTTAAATGTCATGATCCAGTCCCTCTTATTTCCCCAAGGTTTTCCTTCACCCACTCAACCCAGCTCTTTCTCTTGTTTCCTGGCTGAAACCTGCAGTTTCCCAGATAGACCACGTTTTGCACAGACCTAGAATATCCCTCTTCCATCAATTTGTGACTAATTTCTACCTTGGTTCCTAAAATAGGAAGCACTTTCTGATTAGCACTTGCTAACCCCTGCCCCATACTCCACCTTTCACCCTACCCTCACCAGCCACAGAATTCACTACATGTGCACTTCCCTGTTTTGATAGCTCCTTGTTCAGTTCAGTTCAGTCATTCAGTTATGTTCAACTCTTTGTGACCCCCACGGACTGCATAATACCAGGCATCCCTGTCCATCACCAACTCCCAGAGCCTACTCAAACCCATGTCCATTGAGTCGGTGACACCATCCAACCATCTCACCCTCTGTCATCCCCTTCTCCTCCTGCCTTCAATGTTTCCCAGCATCAGAGTCTTTTCCAGTGAGTCAGCTCTTTACATCAGGTCGCCAAAGTACTGGAGCTTCAGCTTCAGCATCAGTCCTTCCAATGAATATTCAGGACTGATATCCTTTAGGATGGACTGGTTTGATCTCCTTGCAGTCCAAGGGACTCTCAAGAGTCTTCTCCAACACCACAGTTCAAAAGCATCAATTCTTTGGCGCTCAGCTTTCTTTATGTTCCAACTCTCACACCCATACATGACTACTGGAAAAACCATACCTTTGACTAGATGGACTTCTGTCAGCAAAGTAATGTCTCTGCTTTTTAATACACTGTCTAGGTTGGTGATAGCTTTTCTTCCAAGAAGCAAGCATCTTTTAATTTCGTGGCTATAGTCATCATCTGCAGTGATTTTGGAGCCCAAGAAAATAAAGTCTGTCACTGTTTCCATTGTTTCCCCATCTATTTGCCATGAAGTGATGGGACCATATGCCATGATCTTAGTTTTCTGAATGTTGATTTTTAAGCCAGCTTTTTCACTCTCCTCTTTCATTTTCATCACTTTCCTCTTCACTTTCTGCCATAAGGGTGGTGTCATCTGCATATCTGAGGTTGTTATTTCTCCCGGTAATCTTGATTCCAGCTTGTGCTTTATCCAATCCAGCATTTTACATGATGTACTCTGCATATAGGTTAAATAAACAAGGCAACAATATACAGCCTTAACATACTCCTGTTTATCTCTTCTCCAGAGTATTCAGAACTTGGGGTTATATTTGTTTGTTTCTCCCACCAGAGTGTGAGCAGCCTGAACAATAAGACTGTGTCTTTTTCTTCCCTATATTTCAATCTCTTATCCCCATATTTAGAACCCAACAGACACTTCCTATATGTTTGCTGAATGAATACACAAAAGAATAAACACATAAATCAATTGGAAGATACTGTGAAGGAGGCCAAGGTGGTAGGTTTGACAGCCCATGTGGGCTAAACAGATAACTTTTCCTTGTCCACAGCCTCAAACTGGTTCCCCAAACTTTACTACCCATAGGCCCACTTCTGAGAAAAAAGTGTAAGGGTGGGTGGCCAGAGGTGGTCTCACCTGTGCTAATGTGAAACGGCATCTTTTGTCTGCAGTTGCAGAGACTTGCTGAGGTTGTTCTCAGAGATAAATACTGACATCATAGTTCAGTTCTGATGCTAAGGCCATTAGATTGGGCAGACACTCTCCAAAGCCATTAACTCTGACCATTTTAAAGACCACATTCAATAACACAAAGCAAGTAAGGAACAGCAGGGACAGAGTCTCTCCCCTCACTCCCAGCTGACTAGGGGCTCTCTGTTTGCACTGTTTATCACATAGCTCACTTCCCTCTACTCAGCATTCAGCCTCCAGATGCCCAACAGAAACCAATTTCTGAGCCATTCTTCCAGTGAATGCCCCGACCCTGTTGATCTCCCAATTACATCTAGAAACACTTAACTGTAAGACATTTCAGTGTACCGATCGCTTGGCATTGCTTTCCTCTTAACTTGGTAATCACCATAGCCTGTGCTTTAAAAAAAGAAAGAAAGAAAGAAAGAAAGAAAAAAAAACCCTCTTTGTCAGGCCAGGCCCTAGTAATTGTAGCAAAGGGGAAGAGAAGGAAAGCCTTCCAGTTTTGGTCTTCATCCTAAAATTTCTGCCTTGGAAAAACTACTGGGATGACCTACGTTAGGATTAAAGGTGAGTTTTGGTATTTTAGATGTATAACATCCAGAGAGCTAGGAATGCCCAAAAAATGCCCTGACCATCTCCTAAAAACATATGAAGCCACAGTGTACATGCAATGAACAAAGCACATTGGGAACCAGTGTATTATATATTACTAAACCAGAGCCCAATAACCCCACAGGAGAATTTCATGGTAAAAACTGGGACACGAGGCTTAAACTCAAGGATAATTAGAGTCTCTTATCCCCTCTCGCTCAATTTACACATCTTGGGACCAGCCTACTCAAGACATGCCCACTGGGAAAGAGAGAGAGAAGGAAAGGGAAAATGGGAAAGGAAAGAGGGGAGGTAGGGAGAGAGAGAGAGACAGACACTCAGTCTGTTTATCCACTCTGCCATGTGGATCTCAGCAGAGAAAGTGGATCATTGCACCCCTTAGAGCACAGTCTAGCTAACCAGTTCCAGCTCTGGACTCTTTAAGAAGAGGAAAACATACTAGAGGAACTGTGGAATTCAAATCCAGCTGGTCTTCAGGCTCATCTGAAGAGCTTTAGTTAAATACTGATTCCTGACACCCAGCCCCACCCCCACCCCCCAGCATTCTGATTAAGCAGATCTGCTGCAGAACCCAGGGAACTCAATTTTAATAGTCTCTTGTTTGGGAACAATTAATGAGTCTGCTTCCTCTCAACAGGTGAAAAGAAGTAATAATTTGATCATGGACTGGTGGTGGGAGGTAAAACTTTGACAGTCTTGAGAGCTGTAGTAGGGTGGAGAGGAGTGGTTTCATAGTAAATGTCTCCTTCAAGCTCCCAAGATGTGAATATTGCTGCCCCAGATAGTCTATATAAGCAAAATGCTTTTGATTCTTTCCATTAATGCTACAGACTAAATTATAGTAAGTGGAATCTCTAAGCCACAAGGTGGACTTGCCATTTGTCAAAGGTAAGGCAAGTGCATCCAGCAACTATGCATCAGCCCTGCACATGTTTGGTGAGCGCCTCCACTAACCAGTCCAATGTGGGGGCCCAGAAGGAAGAGAACATGCCCCTTCCTCTCCCAGGGTGCAGTCTGGAACCTTCATCCCATCCAAACTTATACACTTCTTGAAAGTAAAAGTGAAAGTCACTCAGTCGTGTCTGATTCTTTGCGACCCTGTGGACTATACAGTCCATGGAATTTTCCAAGCCAGAATACTGGAGTGGGTAGCCTTTCCTTTCTCCGGGGGATCTTCCCAACTTAGGGATCAAACCCAGGTCTCCCGCATTATAGATGGATTCTTTACCAGCTGAGCCACAAGGGAAGCCTAAGAATATTGGAGTGGGTAGCCTATCCCTTCTCCAGGGAATCTTCCCGACCCAGGACACTCCTTAGGTCCACTTTTTTCTTAATTTGATTTTATCCCTGTTTTCTAACTTTATAAAAATGCATCCTTTTTTTTATATGACAGCCTTTTAGATATGTAAAAGCTTCTCTCCTCTAGAACAAGTTATCTCATTGTCCTATATTTGTTTTTGGTCATTCTACCTTTAAAACAACTAATATCTTTGAGCCTTTTGAAAGGATCTATAACAGAAATATTAAATAATCACATTATCAATGTGAAGGAGCCTATATAAGATCATTTATTTGTATGTTCTAAAGTTTGGCCTGGTGTTATATGTGTATTGGGAAGAAATGTGGGGTTCTGGCCCCTTTAAGGAACTGAGGCAGATTCAGGGGAAAGGGCTATTAGTGCATAAGGCAGAAGTGAGCTGAAGACAAGCATGTTTTATGTTGATCTAAAATGAGAAACTCAAGCAGTGAGAAAAGAAAGGAAAAAGGAAGGCAGACAAGCCAGTTGCTCTAAAGACTAGCTAGAGAATATCCTGGAAGCCAGGAAATAATCACTGTGCTCCCAAGGTGGCAAGGAGGGTGGGAGGAGGTGTCACTCACACCTGCCCCTGAAATGTACCTGGACCCTCTAGGAACAGGTGGGAACGGGTACTCTAACGAGATCTTGGACAGGCTGGAGATGCAAGTTGAGAGCTTTTCTATAGCTATTAAGGAAATACATTTTGGAAGGTTAAGATATTTAATGTGAACAAAGAACTTTGAGGTAACTTTAATCTTTGGGGCCTTATATGCTTATAAGATAAATATTTGTTGTTGTTTAGTTTCTAAGTCATGTCCGACTCTTGCGACCCCACGGACTGTAGCCCACCAGGTTCTTCTGTCCATGGGGTTCCCCAGACAAGGATACTGGAGCGGGTTGCCATTCCCTTTCTCCAGAGGATCCTCCCCACCCAGGGGTTGAACCTGAGTCTCCTACTTGGCAGGCAGATTCTTTACCACTATGCCACCTGGGAGACCCATATGATGTTCGTTAATCATTTGCTGTCTGAATAGATGTAGATCCAGTTAACTGTATCATAGGTTATAGTCCCCATTTTAGTAGTATAAAGAGCACTTGACCTGGAGTTTGAAAACCTAAGTTCAAGTGAACAGAGGAAGTCACATGATCTTTCTGAGCTAGTTTCCTTCTCTGTAAAATAAGTCTTCAATCTATCTTCAAAATAAATCTTCAATCTCTCACGTTTCTTGCAAGAATTACATGGAAATAAATGCACACTTGGTAAAGTACTAGTTCTATAGGAATATATTGTTATTCCCTGGTGGAACATGCCTGAAGCAGGTGGTGGCTTGTTCTACACTACCTTAAATGGAAGGGAACCTAGTCCATGGTGTGGCAGCATGCTGGACAGTCCTTATGCAGAAGGAGTTAACACATCTCCAACAGGGGTCTTGCATAAAGCCTACCAAGCCCCCAGAACCTCTTACTAACACAGATGCTTCACTGAGGTTGTTACGTTACCTCCGTTGTGTGGCATTGTGCTGCTGCTTGCTCTGGCCCGCTGGGTGCCTCTCCAAGTGGCCCTGTTATGCCTGCAGTGCACAGGTTCTGCCACTAGGGGCCGCTATAGGTTCCCTTGAGGTCCCTACCCCACCTGTCTTCATGATTCTGCTAGTTTGCAGGATGCAGAACCACAGCAGCGCACCCCCCTTCCCATTGACCCAGAGATCATATATTTACAGGGCACCCAAGCCACTTTTCCTCCCGTGGCAAGCTCTGCCTTTAACTAGCTCCATCAGCTCCTGCAGTCCAGTAAATCTCCTCCCATGGGACCTCTGCTTTCTGGCTTGCCTGTTGAGCATTAAAATCTTGCCCTGAAGCCAAGCTCTTCAAGACACATGATTTAAGCTTCTCTTTCAGCTAATTAGATA
Organism: Okapia johnstoni; assembly: GCA_024291935.2. NCBI lineage: Eukaryota > Metazoa > Chordata > Mammalia > Artiodactyla > Giraffidae > Okapia > Okapia johnstoni. The sequence goes on from CM044322.1 coordinate 22,814,200, forward strand.
TTGTTCTACAAATTGGGCTGTTCTCTCTGAAAGATGAGCAGCAATTTATTTCCTCTGCCCTCTCCTTAAACTTAAACGGAACTGTAAAACATGGCCATTTGATTGTTTAGTCCAATCAGGAGATTATTTTGCACGAGAAATACATATCCATCTTCTTGCTAATACTAAGCCTGTTTGGGGCATTCCTTACCGGCTGCTGTGAAGATGGTGAACGGCTGTGCTTAAATCCCTCTCATTCTTTTGAGATGTGGGCTCTGCGGTGATTTATTGTGGCCCATGTATCTGTAATCATCACCTAAGTAACCCATCACTAGCTGTATTAACATACCTTCACCCTTGCTGGAGGAATAATTTTATTATACTCATCTTTCTGATGAGAAGACAGATGCCAAGGAAGTCAGGCCATTTGCCTAAGCTAAATAAGTGGGGGAGTATGGGAGTCACACAGTGAACTCAGCTCTTTGGTCTTCAGATCCCATAAAGCTGTGTACTGTCTGATAAACCCAACATCAGTTGAAGATTCAGTGAGAATTCCTTACCGCTCTTGATGAAGCACTGTCAGACTCTCTAAAATGTTTTATGGTCCAAGGGGCTCTCATGCATATTGGGAGGTCCCTACCCCACTATGGAAACTGCCTCTTTTCCTGTGCAGGGGGCCGTGTCTTCCCTCATCCTCAAGACTGTGCCCAGCATTTGATGAACGGAGACACTCTGAGCGGGGTTTACACCATCTTCCTCAATGGAGAGCTAAGCCAGAAGTTACAGGTGTACTGCGACATGACCACCGATGGGGGTGGCTGGATTGTAAGTACCTGTGGCTGTTCTCCAGGCACGCCAGCAACCTTGGTGCTCCCGTCCACATGGCTTGGCACCCATCCATCCACACTTCACCATCCTTTGGCCATTTTTTTCATCCACTCCATGCCCCGCGCCCCCACAGTTCCACTCTGGAACTCTGCATCATCCTCAGGGCCCTTGTTCAGCAGCCCTATCACAGGTTTGACCAGGCAGAGGAAGGGATAAGAATATGAGGCTGCAGTGGTCCAGCCAAGAAAGGGGGACCCAGGAAAACGGCTCCTTCTGGGGAGATAGTTCATGCAGGAGGGTGCTAGGGAAAGGGAGAAGTAGCTCAGAGAGGCCCAGGGGTCTTGCCCGCTGAAGACTGCAGCTGTGATAAAGGAATAGAGGAGGTGAGTCCATCGCAGGAGGAGGGAAGTCTCTATGGGGAGGTGATCAGTATCTTTCTATTGGAGAATCACATATGACGGAGCAGTTAAGGGGCAGCACATGAATCACCACCTCTATTTACAAAGGCCACCCCTGACTCCATCCTTTCCTGGCCTCTCTGGTTCTTCCCCATAGTCTTCAGGGAGCAGAAGTGGTGGGGAAAAGAGACTCCATTTCCTATCACCCTCCTCCCATGTCTGATAGGGCAGTACAGAAAGAAGAGAATGGGCAGCCTGGCGAATGGCCTCACACATCACTGCAGGCCACTATGCAGGTGGGGGAGTTCTGGCAGCCTGGCCCGAAAGCAGCCCAGCATTAGCTGAGTCAGTGCATATGGAAACCCAGCCCCTCCACTGCGCTTCCTCCTGAGGATCCCGCCTCCAGCACCAACACACCATGCTGGATTTTTCACAGTGCCAAAGGGATAGTTGTTGAATGGAGTCAAACGGTGGCTGGGCTCAAAACAGTCACTCTTGGGAGATGTTTTCTTTTATGTTTCTGACATATTTGTGCCTTTTTCTTAAAGCATAATTGGAAGTTGAAGTCGAGGCTGATGTATTGGAGATTAAATGAAATTAGCACTTAAACAGCTCGAAAAGTGAATGATACACACTTGCTTTGCCTGAAACAAGATGATGACATTACTGGCTGATCTGAAATGGGTCCCATTCTTTTGGTGAAAAATGCTTTCTGCTGCATGCCACAGTGTGAAAAGATGAATTTGAGAGCCTAGCCTATTTCCCTTGACTATCGGGGGTTTGATATGTATCCTGAATCCTTTCTACATTGCAGGGGTGCAAATTAGTGCCAACATCACACCCCAGCCTATTCATCAAGGGCCCCTGTGCTTCAGAGAAGGGCTCCGAGCATCTCCTGCCATGACCGCTGTGCAAATACTGAGCTCTCTACTGCAGTGGTCCTTACCTGAGTGTCTCTGTCACTGCAGATATAAAACTCAGTTACAGCAGCTTTACTCATTAGAGTTTATTTTCCTTAGCATTTTTTTTTTCATTTGTCCCCCTCTCTCTTCATAGGTATTCCAGAGGCGGCAGAATGGCCAAACTGATTTTTTCCGGAAATGGGCTGAGTACCGCGTTGGCTTTGGGAACCTGGAGGATGAGTTTTGGCTGGGTAACGCCTCCTTTTTTGTTTCCCTTGGAACGCTACTCTGGCTTTTTGTCCATCTCTCTCTTTTCTGTGTCCATCTGGGATTATCAGAAACCCTGGGTCTGTTGACAAGTTGACAGCTCGTGAATTGCTTTCAGTACCTCTTGCTCTGTTTGGCTCCACTATTGATCTGTTTTTATCTTGTGGTGGTGTTTTCCTCTTTGCTCTGTCTCTTCCCATCCTCATTAATAGTCTCTTATGCTGATGGGTCTTGACGTGAGGCAACGTTTACAAAGGGAGTGAGCTGCCTGGTGGGGGAGGCGGCAGGGGGAGCAATAGGCTGGCTGGTCGTCTCTCAGAAGCCAGGCATCAGCCAGCCAGCCTGCAGGCCAGGAGAAAAATAAGACAGTCACTCAGACTTTGTTCCTTGGTGGAATATCATTACCTGACTTGGGATGGAAAAGGAAAAAAATGAAAATGACATTAGAGGTGATGGGCAATTTCCTAGAGGTCTGACACAAGCAGGAGGTGTAGACTGAGAACCGAACTGGTATGAGAAGGTAAACACACACTCGACCCAGGCAGATGGCAGAAGAGCAAGTTCCAGAAAGCAGTACATCTATTATTCCCTGCATCTTCCTGTTAGCTCTCCACAGTGATCATGAAGGGAGGCCAAGGAAAGGCGATAATTGTCTTCTATATCCGTGGTCTCCTCTCTATCTCCCGCTCAGCCTCACCATCTTTCTCTTGGACGCTCCTATAAGAATCCCGTAACTGGCCTTCCTGCCTCCTGGATCAACCATTGTCTACATGGCCACTAGAACCATCTCCCTCATGCCAAAATCTGAGCAATGGCTAGCCCCATTTTTAAATGAGTCCCCATCACCAGCACCTTAGCTATGGTACGAGGCCCTCCTCTCGGGCCTGCTCCCCACCACCAAGAGCCCCATTCCTCTTCCCTACACCCTCCAACCGACACCAAACTCCAAGCATTTTCTTATTGAAGTATAGTTGATTGGCAGTGTTTCAAGTATATAACAAAATGATGCAGTTATACATACACACATAAATACATATATCTATTCTTTTTCAGATTCTTTTCCATTATCAATTAGTATAAGATATTGAATATAGTTCCCTGTGCTATATACAGTAGGTCCTATTGTTTATCTATTGGGTTGGTCAAAAAGTTTGTTCGGAGTTTTCTGCAAGGTAGAATGGAAAAACCCAAATGAACTTTTTAGCCAATACAATATTTGTGTATAGTAGTGTATATCTGTTAATTCCCAGTTCATCCCTCCCTTTCTGCAGACTCCAAAGCCTTAGAATCAGTAATGTTTCCTCTGCAGGGAGCCTCTGCCCATCAACTCTCCCCGCCCCAAACACCTTGCTGTGCTTTTCTGGTTAGTCAAAGCCTCAGCTAACCTCCCCTTCCCCAATAGGACCTATCCTACCTAATTTTCTTTAACTTTGCCTGCAGGAGAATTCACTACTCTCTCTTTTGTGGCCCAAATCAGTGTCTGTTTTCCTTTCTGTCTCTCTTGACTATACTATGTAAACTTCTTTCAGGTCTGGGACCAAACCATATTCATCCTCAACCTCATTACCTGTCACAGTGGCTGAGGATAGTAGGTACCTAAAGTGTAGATATCAATCAATCACTCAACTGATAAGAATTTATTGAGTGCCTATTAGATGCCCAGATCTGTATTTGCTGATGAATGTAATAAAAATAGAAGGTAAAAATCACATTAAAAAATGAAAGAGAAATGAATAGGAAAATATCCTTGCCTTCTAAGAGTTTGTAAACAGCTTGGGAGGTAAGTGTAAAGCATAGAAATTGATGTGCCCACAGCAGAGAGTGCTCATGCTTCCCCAGCCTCAGCCACTGGACACCACAGTCACTTCTGGGAAACATCTGAACTGTCGCACACTTGAATTTTCTATATATCACTTTTAAAAAAAACTCATTTACTTGGCTGTACTGGGCCCCAGTTGTGGCACACGGGATCCTCAGTTGCAGCATGTGGGATCCAGTTTCCCGACCAGGGACTGAACCCTGGCCCATTGCATTGGAAGCTTGGAGTCTGGACCACTGGACAACCAGCAAAGTCCCTATATACCACTTTTTAAAAATGAAATCTATTTTTTTTTGTGAAAGAAACATCACAGCATTGCCAAAAACAGAAAGCTAGTCATCATGTCCCATAAATAAAAGGGAATCTTAAAAATAAACGCAATGAAAACAGCAAAAATATTAAATGCCAGTTGTTTCTGGTCCTGGTGGTGTTAAAAATGGAGATTAGAAAGTGTTGAGTGTTAAACCACAAAGTTTTTGTTGTTGTTGCTGTTTAGTTGCTAAGTCATGTTTGACTCTTTGCAACATCATGAACTGCAGCACGCCAGGCTCCCCTGTCCTTCACTTATCTCCTGGAGTCTGCTCAAATACATGTCCATCGAGTTGATGATGCCATCCAACCATCTCACCTTCTGTCGTCCCCTTCTCCTCCTGCCTTCAATCTTTCCCAACATCAGGGTCTTTTCCAATAAGTCAGTTCTTTGCATCAGGTGGCCAAAGTATTATTTGGAGCTTCGGCTTCAATATCAGTCCTTCCAGGGAATATGCACAAAGTACTAGATCCAGACTAAAAGGAACAGTTAGAATCAGGGTTAAGGTTTCCCCTCCATATATGGAGAAAGACACAGAATTTGGAAATACCTTTCTCCCTACACATTTAAAGTTATTTAATCCTTACTCCAAAACTGGCTTCCCGGGTGGTTCAGTGGTAAAGAATCCACCTGCCAAAGCAGGAGGTTCAGGAGACGTGGATTTGATCCCTAGATCAGGCAGATCCCCTGGAGGAGAAAATGGCAACCCACCCCAGTATTCTTGCCAAGAATATCCCATGGACAGAGGAACCTGGCGGGCTACAGTCCGTGGGGTCGCAAAGATTTGGACACGACTAAGCACATTCCCCAATTACTTCTCATATCATCAGAGATGCCCTCTCACACTCAGAAACACTATACTCGTCTATGAGCTAGGCCACAGATATTCAGAGAAGGAAGAGTCAGCTTCCTGCAGAAGGCATTGAGAGGTGAATTAGAAGGATGAAGGAGAGAGGGGGACAAGAAAAGAGGGAAGGCAGGAATCCTGTTGACCTGAGCACATGGGAAAATGGAAAAGCATCCAACCAGAGCAAAGATGCAGCTCAGGGAAAGAAGAAAATGAGGTAAGGTGGGTTGAACGAAGGCGTGTTATGGTCCCTAAAGTCGGGAAGGGAAGTTTTGAATTAACATCATATGTAATAGGGAGCCAGGGAGGGCTCTTAAGTAGAAACACAGCCTGGCGATGTATAGTGTGGGAGCAGTACTCAGGTGAGGGGTAACACTCTGACCCACGGTTTATGTCGTAAGCTGGGTTCCCTAGAAGCAAAGTCTGACACTGGGATTCTTGTTCAGGTCATTTATCCGGCGAGTGCTCTCAGAAGTGGGTGGGGGAAACAGGATAGAGCAGGGATGAGTTTAACAATGTGATCTTGGTGGGAGATTAGCATCAGTCTGATCCCCAGGGAAGCTCTGGAGCATGAACTGCTCCTCAGAGTTGGTCCCCAGTGGGGCAAGGGGGCTGGGATTTGGTAGCCCCCCTCCCCACATCAGGCATTGATGGGGCTCTGCCCCAAGGCATGGGGGAGGGAGAGGGTAACTTCCAGAGTGAAGCAACTCCTGTTTGGGCAATAATCCAAGGAGGCAACTGTGAACTGTTAGCAGCTGGGGGTTATGTCCACTGACCAGTTAAAGGGCATCTGGGCAGGGCACCACCAGGATCTACCACATCACAAGCCAAGTGTAGGGTACCAGTAACCCAGCAAACAGCAAACAGTTATATAACATATAATATATAATTAACATAAGGCTTTAATTCTCAAACATGACAGGGAAACATAAAGATCCAGGTGACCCTCCGTCAGCCATGTCACCTCTCTGGACTTCAGCCACGTTTTCAACAAAACAAAGAGACTAGCCTAAGTAATCTCTAAATTCCCTTCCATCTGCGATTTTTTCAATTCTAAATCATGGTATACTCTGATAGATATGAAATGTCACAGCAAAGCAAGAGGATCCCAGTTCAGTAAGCAGGTAGAAATCAGGAGGACTCCAACATCAACAGCAATGTGGGAGTGGGAGCGGTTCAAAGTATTGGCAGGAAGGTCAAAATTGGAAAGATCCAGAGCACAGCCAGCCAGAGCAAACAGACAAGAAAATGCATGTGGGAAAATATCACCAAGAAGGATCTGTACTCTTGCCTAACTCTGGACTCCTGGGGTTTGCACCTATAGATCAAAGGCTAGGAAGCTTAGAGGCCAAGGAGACAGTGGTGGGAAGGCCAGAGGGGCCGGGCGGGTGGGGTGGGGGGGAGCAGGTAACTGACCAGATAGACAAGTGCAGAGGTGGCTGTACAAATATATAACAGGTAGATCTGAGAGACAGGAACTGGAGTCAGGAGACAGGGGACAATATTCTCTGACCCAGTTATGGGAGCCTCAGGAGGGCTGAGGCAGAGAACAGGAAAGGCAGTGTAATTAAAGGTGGACGAAACCCCCCCCCAGGCTACTGGGTAGGATGTCCAGATCCTCTGGACCCTGAGGATCCACTCTGAGTTCCCCTGATCAGTGCTCCTACCTCCTGCTTCCTATCACTCACACCAAAGGAGTCATACCCCCATGATGCTGCTCATCATTTTCAACCCACACTGTGTTTTGGAGTGGGAGGTGGAGGGGGGCACAGCGGGCGGGCCTAGGCTGGGAATCCTATGGCTCAGGGCTTGTCGGTTACTGGGTCAGTACTTGATGGCAGGACTCCTGTGCTGACCTGCAGTGGGAACTCCCCAGCAGGACTGGGTGGCTTTTTTGCAGGAGGAAATTCAGGGTCTGGTAAGGTCTGATTGGGCTTTCCTGGTGGCTCAGTGGTAAGGAATCCACCTGGCAGTGCAGGAGACGCAGGTTCAATCTTGGGGTCGGGAAGGTCCCCTGGAGAAGGAAATGACAACCCACTCCAGTATTCTTGTCCGGGAAATCCCATGGACAGAGGAGCCTGGTGGGCTACAGTCCATGGGGTCACAGAGCCAGACATGACCTAGCAACTCAACAACAACAAGGGTCTGTTTGATAACCACCAGGGAGGGGCTAAAAGTGCAAGCAATCCCAGTACTTCTTTTCCCAGAACATTTGTTTTGAGGCCACAGTCACATTCTGCCACCCATGTCCAAAGCCACTGCGGCCAGGCTCACTGCGTTCTTGGCTCTTCTCCACAGGGCTGGACAATATACACAGGATCACATCCCAGGGCCGCTACGAGCTGCGCGTGGACATGCGTGACGGGCAGGAGGCCGCCTTCGCCTCCTACGACAGGTTCTCTGTTGAGGACAGCAGAAGCCTGTACAAACTCCGCCTAGGAGGTTACAATGGCACCGCAGGTACCCTGGCCCCCGAGCAGCCCTCAAGGGTAGTGGACGTGCAGTGGGACCCCACGCTCTGGGTCTGAGCTGCACTGGGCAGCAACAGCAGCACCCACAGAGCTGGTGAAGTCCCTGCTGGCCAAGGAGGAGGGTGGAGGGCTGGAAGCACTGGCTCTGGTCCAGGCTGCCCCCCAGCTGGGTTGAAACAATCCCCTGGAGGAGGGCATGACAACGCACTCCAGTATTCATGCCTGGAGAACCCCATGGACAGAGGAACCTGGCGGGTTACAGTCCATAAGGTTGCTAAGAGTTAGACACGACTGAAGGGACTTCGCACACACGCAAGCTCCTCACCACTCAGGTGACCTGCAATCAGTTTCTCAAGGACTTCAGTTTCCTCATCTGGAAAATCTTAATAATGATGCCTGTCCTAGTTCACAGAGCAGACAGAAAAAATAATGTGATAAATAGAGTGAAAGTGCTTTTTGAAGTTAAAAAAAGTACCATGTGAGGGTGAAGGATTATTTTTCTTGTCTAGATTAGTCAATATGGGCTCTCATCCAGTGAAAGCATAATCATCTATTGTCTGGATAGAAATCTCCCCTGCAATGACAGCTAGGAAAATCATCTTTGAGCTAATGAAAATAAGACAGATGTCCCCATTCTGAGCTGTCCCCTCCTCTACCAGCAGTCTTCATCACACCTCCATCAGGGAACAAACAACAGCTCTCCATGTGCCCCCACAGGCCACATGTCTTTTCAGTCCTCCACAAGAACCCATACATGGTCACGTTTTCTGTAGATTTTATAACACTTCCACTAAGTACGACAACCATCTCTATAAGCTCTGTTGCATTAAGAATTTTATCAGGACATCACGTCCCAGTCTGATTCTTAGGCTCTGCCAATCTATTTCCTAGGTTCCCTTCCGGTACGTATCCTAAAACCTGTTTTGCCAAATATTCCACTATTTGGTACATGGAGTTATTGGTCCTTTCATTGACTCCCATTATATGGCTAAATGCTAGGGTATAAATTTAGCAATATGTTTAAGACTCCTGGAATTAAGAAGATCATCAAAGTGTTGCCTCTCCAATGAATGCATCTGCTCAGTCATTTCTCTGCTCAGCCAGGTGTCAATACTCCAAAGAGAAGACATGGTTTTTCCCTTGTTGTCGATCACATGAGAGATCATTCCCCATAGCAATCAGACCTGCCCAAAGTGCCCCAATAAAAGATCCAATTTTCCCACCCTTTGGATGTAAAACAGTCATTTGAAATGGAGTGTATTACACAAAATGTCAAACCAAATCATTTCAGAAATAACTTGATACCAACCACTCCCCAAGATTAGAACCGTGACTGCAGAAATCCGTTCTTATTTCTCCCACAGAAAGACAAGCAAGCCCTCCCACTTCCTCACATGGCCAAGCCCCTCCCTCCTCCTCAGCAGCCCCAGGCTGTGCTCTTACCTGTCGACCTTGAGCCCAGCTTCTGCAGTCTCTGTGTAGCTCTGTCTCACTGCTGGACCCCGTGAAGGTCACAGCTGTGCTCTACTGTCACGTTTCAGAGGCAAGTCCCACCAACAGTTTGGCCAATCATCAAAAATGAATTGCGGTCTGACTCTTAGGTCAAATATTCAGTTCATCTTCTTCAAATGATGAGAAGCTAGGCTTATGTAGGCCCCTTCTCTGGACAACTTCACACAATGGTGGTTCTTTCCAGACTGGAAGGAGCCCAGGGAGGAGGAGCCATCCTCTCTCTGGCATTTACTATTACCCAAGTCCCCTGGCCTTTATCTTGCATGTTGCTCATCTTTATTGGCCCCACTAGAACAGTGGCCTCTGTGGCCTTCAATGCCAAGTTCAGTCCCTTCTCCCATCTCCATTGTTCTCAAGTCTGCAAAAATCCAGGTCTCTAACCAGGACTCTTAACTGAATTGTGGCTGAACATTACAAGTCAAATTATGGCTAAAAGGTTGTTGAGCAACCTCTAAAAGTTCATTGTGCGAATTCTGAGGACTCATAAGGAGCATAAGGCATGACCTCTGCAAGAACTAAACTTCTGTCTGAAAAAGAAACAGTTTGGAAGCAACTCGCCACAAAATGAATGGTACTCACCTCCAGTTTAACGTGCATTCGGAGAAGTGGGGGTCTGGAGGGTTGAAGAAGACTTCCTGAAAGCAGCAGCATTTGGCTGGGATCCCAAGGGGAAGGCAAACATTCCAGGGAAAGAAAATCCTGGGGGAGAAGTCACAGAAGGAGCAGTTAGTGTGGAGGGAGGGCAAGTGCAGAGGACCTGGCTGCCCAGGACAAAGTGTGAGTTCAGAAAGAATACAAAGGAAGAAAGTAGAGTAGGGTGAAGTCAGACCCCGAAGGGCCTTAAAGCCAAGGGGACAGAGGAGTTCTGTCTTAATACGATGGGCAGTGGGGAGCCATGGTGGGTCCTGAGTGACACAGTGGACGTGGAGTTTTAGGAAGATCCAAGTGTCAGCCATAAATAGGATAAAGTGAACCTGAGTCAAGAACAGAGACCAGCTGGAGCTGCTGCATTAATCTTGGTAGGAGATCACAGGAGCCTTGACTGGTCTTAGGAGTTAAGAGAAAAGTATAAATCTGAACAGCAGTTTGAGAGAGAAAAACCAAGACTTAGATAATAGATGGACTGAACATATGAGGTGGATTTATGAAGCAGGAATGGGAAGGGGGCCAGATCTGGGGAGGAGACAAAGACCAACATCAGGATCATGTCTGAGACAGCAGCAGGCAACATCAAAGTGGAAGCAGGAGAGAATCGTTCCCAGGGAGCAAGGAGGGCAGCTTCTAGGTTAGAGAGATAAGCATGGGATGAGAAGATAGCAATGTGGGTAGAGACTTCATAGTCAGGGGACTGACAGTAAAGAAAGAGTCTCTAGAAAGTAGGATAAAGTCAGGATTTTTTAAGACACAGGGATTGAGTATGAGTTAGGGTGAGAAGAGAAGAAAATGCTAAAATATCAATATATATCTATCTCTATCTGTATCTATATGAAAAAAGGAAAAAAAGTAAGAACTCTTTTCTGCCTTCTCCAGGATCTGGAAGGGATGAGAAAGAATGAGTTGCAGGTCGGTGGGATTATCTCTGAGTGGAGACAAAGCCTGGTTCGTTTAGAGACAGAGAGAGGGAGATAAAAAGGATGGGATAGAAATAATGACATGGACTTAGGGACCCAGCTGGCCTGAATGGACCAGGCTTCCCTATAAAAGAAAGACCATCCTCCTAAGAATTAAATTGTGACCAGAAGCACTTGGAGGCATTGAGTGGCCACTGTGAGTGTGGACTCAGGAAGCCACAGGATCAGAGCCATGAGTTCCCCTGGCTTAAAGTGACCTCGGAAGCATCTAACACAACACTCATTCAATAGAATGAGCCACTTCACAACATCTCTAACCACAAATTCTGCCAGAGGTTTGGCCAATAGTTATAAATGAATTATGGTTTGATACCTCACTTCAAATACTCAGTTCATATGAGTGGCCTGCACACCATCCCAACAAGAAAATCCCCAGCTTCTAAAAATAGAGATCTCTCCATATTTCCAAGTGGTCTATCCCATTTATCAACAGCTCTAATATTTAGGTAATTCCTCCTCACATATTTAGCCAAAATATGTCACTTCACAGTCTCTACCTACTGATCCTCATACTTCTCCAAAGAGTGTTTGTTTGGTGGATTTCTCTTTGTTTACTAAATAACCCATCAAATATTTGGAGTCAGTGACTAGAACTTGTCTCCCCTTGCAAGTCTGCTTTTCCTGAAGATACAGCCCTGGTTTTCCCAATCACTTCTCCTCTAATATGGTTAGGACTTTCTTATCATCCTGCTTCCTACGGACAGGAACTCTAGTTTGCTAATGTCCCTCTTCACATGTGGATTCAAGTTCTAAACAAGGGGATATTGGATGTGACCAAGGCCTGATGAGCCATGGGAAAAGCCAGGCTGCACAGTGGTGACCCAGATTAGCCAGAGCAGCATAACTCATCACTGTCTCCTCTGAGACCCAAGGAGCCATCCATGCCTGTGTCCCAGGGCTGGCCTGGAGAAAACAGACAGGGATGGCGAGGTGGAGCTGAGTGGACAGAGTTCTGAGCAGAAGGTTAGGGGAATGAGGAGCTGAGTTGGAGAGAGCAGCACAAACGTAGTGGACCCCAGGAGTTCGTGGAGAAAGAGCTCAATATAGCCAGGCTGAAGCTGAATAGACACAGAGAGGTAAGCAGAAGGTCTCTTAAGCGGAAGCCAGGTTTATTGGGCCTGGGTCAAATGTCCAGAACACTGTGACAAAAGAATGACAGATTGGACAGCTTCAAGCATGTGTTTTTTCCCAGGGGACTCTCTCAGCTACCACCAGGGCCGCCCATTCTCCACGGAGGACAGAGACAATGACATAGCAGTTACCAACTGTGCCATGTCATACAAGGGGGCTTGGTGGTATAAGAACTGCCACCGGACCAACCTCAATGGGAAATACGGCGAGTCCAGGCACAGTCAGGTGAGTGAAACTCTGCTGCTGCATAGATGAGGCAGAGCTGTGCAGCCCACGTGCCTTAGCTTCATGTTTTAAGTGCACAGGTGGGCCTTGCATTTCCCTTTAAAAAAGATACACTCAGAGTGTTGAGAAAGGACTATTATAAAGAGGAAAATAATGCAGACACTGAGATAAGAACAGGGCAGAGTCAAAGCCAGAGGAAGAAAAGGGGAACACACCTGGACTCGGGAGCTAGAACTCACCCAGAGAAACCTTGATGAAAAGTCAAGTCCCATTTCATTTCCTCCTCTGGGATAGCCCGTGAAGAGCTTATCAAGTTCAGGGACAGCTTCACAGGCCCAGCTTCATCCAAAGAAGTATCCTAGGAATGGAGAGAACAGAAATAGCAGTGTAAATAAAACCATGTCTCCCCATTAGAGACCACAGATCCATTGGCTGGGCTGGGCGATAGGGTGACTAACTGGGACCTCTCCAGTTTTAGCACAGGAAAGGCCAGCAGCCGGGGGCACCCCTTAGTCTTGGGCAAACCAAGATGATTGGTCACCTGATAGATGGAAACCACTTAACGTTCCCATCAGGAGTGAGCAGTCAAACACAGTTATGCTCTTCAGAATGCTTCTATACTGTTGGGAATCTGAAATTCAAATTTACTGGTGCATGCAAATCCTGAAAACCCAAACCAGAAAGCCAGTGATAAGGAAAGACCTACTACACATTCCTATTATAGGCCCAGACCACAAGCATGCCTAAAGAGAAAAGCAAGGAAAAAAAAAAATTTCTGTTTTTTTTGCCCTTTTTGTGGGGGGAGGGAACTCAGCCACAAAGCTTCATGTTAATGGAAAAGGGCTAAATGTTCATCTTGGATTCCCCACTCTCAGCACCCTCTTTCTTTTCAGGCTGGGAGTTCCCTTGAGTGGGGAAAGGTGATCTGACATGCTCATCTTTCTCCTTCCCAGGGGATCAACTGGTACCACTGGAAAGGCCACGAGTTCTCCATCCCCTTCGTGGAGATGAAGATGCGCCCATACAGCCACCGTCTCATGGCAGGGAGAAAACGGCGGTCCTTGCAGTTCTAAGCAGTGGGCGGCTGCGAGCCAACTGGCCTTTTCTGTCATTTGTTTGTACTTTATAATATGAAACAAGGGGTGGGGGACATAGTAATGTGCTTTGCAACATGTTAAGAGTGTTTGAAGGAAGCGGGGTGTGGCAGGAACCAGTTGAGAATCAACAGCTCATGGTTTCTGCTGCCTCCGGGCCTGCCCCTCAGTCTCCATGCTCCCTCCTACTCAGCCATCCCTAACCATCCCCTCTTTTCCCACCAAGGAGGAACAGTGAGACGTTTTCTTAAAAGACCAACTCAAAACCAGATCGTGGAGTCAGATCGGTGACAGGCATGTGCCTTCTTTCCTGCCCTCCTTCTGAGATGCCCTTAACTTCCAGGAACCGAGCCCTGGTCACTGCCTTCGGTGGCCGGGTTCTCGCACCAGCCCCGAGAAGAAACCCCAGCAAGAGAGCTTTGCCAACAAGTCCCCTTAAAAGGAAACAGATTAACCTCACCCTGTCCCAACAACCCAAGTCCTTTGTAATGGGCCAAAGATTCTCATCGAACATTCTTAGTCTTACCAGCCAAGTGTCTTCTGTCACCTTTCAAGAGGAGGGGCCTATTTTCCAGCCAATCCATCCTGTGCCCACTCCCATCCTACCCTGAGACCCCCTGCGGCCTCACAAGCCTAGCCACTGTTTTGGATTCTAGTTCCCAAGGCGTTGCTTGCACCTGGCCTGGGCTGCACAGCGGCCATGTGCCTGTGGGTCATAAGTCCCTGCTCCCTCCCTCAGGTCAACTTTCTTTGAAGCTGGGAAGGGGAGAGAGTTATTGTTCATAGCACTTTAGGGTCAGGCACTGAGGAAAAGACAGAAGAAACAGATCTGGGTTGCCTTTGGAACCTGTCATTCAGATCACAGATTCCATGGGAAACATAGATCCCACCTAGCTCCATTTTCTCTATTTCTGGTCCTATTTGTCATGGATTCTTTTTCCCTGAATTGCAAACTAAAGCCTCAATTCTGAGGCTCTCATTTCAGCCCAGCTCTCCTTAGGGCAAGTGGCTTAATAAGAGTCAGGAGAAGTTATATGAGCAGTTATCAGCCATTCCCCTGACTGATAATCTCTGGGAAGAGGTGGAATTTCAGGGTTTGGGTTTCAGTTTTCACCTCTTTCTTTTGGTCCAGTGAGAAACAGGAATGACCTCCTTAATGAGGTGAGCTCACGAGAAGCCTTTCTCCATCTTCTTTTATTATTCTGCCTTTGAGAGGAAAAATGAAAAGTGCCAGAGGAAATTACATCTAGAAATCCAAAGGTGAATAGGGGAGAAGTACGGGCCTACCTCCCGTTTTATGAGACGTGTTCTCTTCGCTAGCATGATATGATTTTTACACCCAAGAGAGCTGGAGGCTTTAAAGCCATGACCCTTCAACTTCTCCAACCAAATGTCAGCTACAAGCATTCCTGTGGTGTCCGCCCAAATTCATGCCCAGTCTCCCCAGCCACTTGTTTCCTCCTCTCTCTTTTTCCTTAAGGCCTCAGGTTTTGTTTTTTTTGGTAATATCCACCTTTAGTCAAACTGAGGCATCCTGGGCCTTTACCAGCCAATCACTGGATGAGCCTGAGAGTTGGCAGTTTTCTAATGGAAACACACACAATGTAACTGAGCTCTGTTAAGCAGGGAAGGACAGTCCCCCAGGCTGACAACCACATTTCTGATGTAACGAGGATGGAGTCAGCTGCCCCTTGGCCTCTCCCTTTAGTAGATCGTCAAGGTCTTGTTCACTGCCCACTGCCACAGTGTGGGTATGACTGCCAGACCAGTGGTGGAAATGGAGGTGACATTCCCATTTCTCAGTTCACCATGGGCTTCAAAAAAACTAGGGGGAAGGGAGAAGAAATAGAAACAATCCTTTCAAGAAACCCGTTAATTAAGATTTAGCTAGAGAGTGGGAGGAGAAGGCAATGGCACCCCACTCCAGTACTCTTGCCTGGGAAACCCCATGGATGGAAGAGCCTGGTAGGCTGCAGCCCATGAGGTCGCGAAGAGTCAGACACGACTGAGCGACTTCACTTTCACTTTTCACTTTCATGCACTGGAGGAGGAAATGGCAACCCACTCCAGTATTCTTGCCTGGAGAATCCCAGGGACGGAGGAGCCAGGTGGGCTGCCATCTATGGGGTCGCACAGAGTCGGACACGACTGATGCTACTTAGCAGCAGCAGCAGCAGAGAGTGGGAGCCCAGTGAACAGCAAGAAGCTTGTTGAATGAGGAACCTGAGGTCTCAGGGGTGGGCCTGGCTCTGCCGTGTTTTGGCGCTATGACTTCGGGAAGGTTGTTTCGGGGTTTCAGTCTCCTCATCTGGTTGGATGAGACTAGAATGGCTTCTAACTTCCCTTTCAGTTCTGACGGTCAGTAAGGCTAGTCTCTGATCTGAACATAGAAATTGGCATTGGTGAGCGAGCACAACTAAGTAATGAAAATTCGCTAGAAGCCCTGCTTTATGAAAGAGACAGATAGAAAAAGAAAAGCTGATTCAGAAGTCATCAGTAAAACATATACACATGTACATAGACACAGACACACACGAAAACATTGCAGAAAAGACTGTGCCAAGGCAGTGGCTATACTCATTTTGTCCATAAAAGCAGAACCCGAAGTCCCGGGTGATACGAGTACAGCCCACCTCATCGAGGGAACTGAGATGGGAAAGATGATGGGTTCTCATGTTGTCAATTCAGGTGAAAGCCAAGAAACATCAATGGGAACCAAAATCTGTCTTCTGCTGGAACCATTTTACCCTATGGAACATTTTTATAAATAGTGTCAGCAGCATTGCCTAGATTCCTGTTAAAGAATTTCAAAGCAAAGAAAGGAACATCAAAGACTAGCTCACCTAACTTTCTATAAAAAGGATTTATAGGTTCCTTTTATTAGGTAGAGTGATTTTCTCACAAGTTTTCACCATTTTTAAGAGACATTGTACCTCAGTATCTCCCCAAGGCCCATGGTCAACTGGACTCAAAGCTTCATAACATGACTCATGGATTCCTGCTTATCCTGTTCCTCCAAGCACCTGTGCTCTTCCCAAAGATGGATCCAGGAAACAATCATCACAAAGAGCTCACCCTCACACACCACAATTTCCTTCAAGAGACTCAGAAGGAACAGAGGTGGACTCTGCTCAGAAGCAGTTTAACGGCAGACACATCAGGATATGTGCTTATAAAAAAAGAAAAGAAAACACCCTACCAATGACCTCAACAGGCTCAGCACCTAGACCCGAGACCCAAACTGTTTCTTCTTTTTGCATCTCCCCATCAGATAATTTCCAACGCACTAAACTCACTTTCTCCAGGTTTATTTCTGGACGGTGAAGGGGCAGAGGAAGGGAAGAGAAGATAAATCTGTGGAAAACTCCTGCCGGCCTTTAGACTCCCTTGTGGCTCAGCTGGTAAAGAATCTGCCTGCAATGCAGGAGACCTGGGTTCAATCCCTGGGTTGGGAAGATCGCCTGGAGAAGGAAAAGGCTCCCCACTCCAGTATTCTGGCCAGGAGAATTCCATGGACTGTATAGTAAGTACATGGGGTCGAAAAAGTTGGACATGAGTGAGCGACTTTCACTTTCAACTGGAGGAAGGAAACTCGCTAAGCATGACCACGAGGTGGCATTGACATGGCCCAGTCACCTTCTGATGGCGGGGTTGAGGACACAGTGCCTCCAGGTTTTCAGAACCCATACCAAACCAGGACCCAGGAAAAGCGGCTAACTGATTTGTAAAAGAAACGACAAAAACGGTAGCAAGAAAATGCAAAGCAAAATTCCAGAGATAGTTTAATCCACCCTACCCTTCATCTACCAGATCCCCACTCCAGTACTCATGGAGTGTGTAAGACACCCAACACCTACCCTCCCACCTGGGAAGCCACCAGCTCTCTGCACAGTGAAGCTGTTATTTCAAAGACAAATGTGAAGAACCAAGGTTGCCAATGAGTTCAGTGCCAAACCAAGCAATCTTTAATCACATTTATACTTTCAAAATCCAGTCCCAGAACCGAGCGGTAGATTAAGGGACAACAGGTCATTATGGAATCTTCTCAAAGAGCCCATTTAAAAGCATCATTTGAGAGCGGGTTTATGACTTCCTCTTTGTCCTCTCTTCTGGAGGATAAATGGGATCTGTGAGAACAGTGGGTGCAACAAGCTGAGGGGGTTGAAATAGACTAGCTAGTGGCCTGGATTTGCAAATACTCCTGGGGCATGCAAACATTTCTCTTTTTCTTTTTTTACCCTCCACTCAGAATTTCAAGAAAGGTGGAACCACTTACTCAGGATATGTGCTTTTCTATGGTTTGCTTTCTTATCACCAGACTCCTATTCAATCTAATCCCTTACTTCCATTTCTTTCCCTCCAAAGGGGACACTAGGGCTTCCCAGGTGGCTCAGTGGTAAGAAATCTGCCTGCCAATGCAGGAGACATGGGTTTGATCCCTGGGTTGGGAAGATCTACTGGAGGAGGAAATGGCAACACACTCCAGTATTCTTGCCTGCGAAATTTCATGGACAGAGGAAACTAGTGGGCTTCTGGGAAGAGCCAACTCATTGGAAAAGACCCCGATGCTGGGAAAGATTGAGGGCAGGAGGAGAAGGGGGCAACAGAGGATGAGATGGTTGGATGGCATCACCGACTCAATGGACATGAGTCTGAGCAAACTCTGGGAGATAGTGAAGGACAGGGAAGACTGGCTTGTTGTAGTCGATGGGGTTGCAAAGAGTCAGACATGACTGAGTGACTGAACAACAGCAAAAGGGGGAACTATATTTGCATCTCACTGTCCATTCTTAAAACTTTGATAAGGAACCTCAGAAAGACTCACACTTCAGTTTCAATAATCCCAAGAGGGTGGGGTAATCTGCTTTCACTTGTCTCAAACTTGTCACAGCTGCAAGAAGGCCCTTGGGACCCCAGAGGCCTGTAGAGAATCTGGGAAGTTTGGGAGTCTTGCTTCTTGCACAAATCTCCAGATACCAAGAGCTGCTGATTCAGCCTCCCTGGCTGGTGTGTTTTCCTCCCAGTAACAATGACAAGAGAGGTTCTTTGCTCTAAGGATGAGTCATGGGGCTAGCTGTTGCACGGTGCCTATAGCCTCTCTCTGGTTCTACCTCAGGGTTCCTTGGCCAAGACCCTGAAGATCTATGACCAGATGTGTCCCTAAACCTTTGTTGCTTCTACTACCCAATCCCACACAGATAGGACAAAGTTTTCTTCAGCAATTCTGGAGCATTCTGTCACTACCAGCCCAAATGAGCACCCACAGGCTAAAGGAAAACGTCTGAAAACAAATAAGGAAACAACTCCAGGAAAATGAGTGTGTTGGTGTAGGTCCAATATGAAAGAATGGCTCGGGTTCATCCTAGTTGTATCAAGGCTGGATTTACTTAGATCCATTCTGGGCTCGTCAAGCTTTGAAAAACAGCTCGGAAGAAAAAAATTAAATGCAAAACACAAAATAACATAAAAAAGAAGTTGATGGGTCATTGGAGACTAAAAGCAAGCTTTCTACAGATGGCCCCACAGTAAAAATAGCAAATAAACAAACAAAACAGAGACCAGGCGTGAGGAGCCCTGGAAAAGGGACCAGCATTAGTCCTTTGAGTTCTGGCCCCCCACCAGAGCTCCTGTCAGTTCACCCACTTCACACGAGGAGGAGCACAGGCACCAGAGGTCTTCACACCACAGAAATGAGAAGCAAAGGGGCTTTCTTGGCTTGCTCCACCTGTCTGCCTGGACCTCGCTTTTTCTTCACAGCAGCCACAAACCCGATTTGCCATCTCCAGCATTTCTGATTAATTTTTCAAGGTCACCCCTTGCCTGAAGCATGACTTCATTACACCTGCAGCACTTCATTGTCCAAATGTCCTTGGCAAACCTCGCTGTCTTTGGACAGAGTTGCACTTACTCCCCCCCGGAAATTCTCCCTCCTTCCCCAAGCTTAATAAGGCTATGGCAGAGCATCCAAAGAACACAGCTCTTGTTCCTCAGAAAAATCCCTGTCTGCTGTTAACTTCCTAAAACAGCTCCTAATTGTCGGCAGTGAGGCTGGGCTGGTGCTAAATTTCCAATTCATTTAACCCTTCTGGTTTCACGGGTTCCACTCTCCCAGGTACTCGCTTGGCTCATTAGCAGCAGGGGTTCATGGGAGGCAGTGCGGACATCCCAGGAGGCCTGGAACACCGAAGCCATGAGAGAGGGTTTGGGTCCAGATGCATGGCCAGGAGGCGAATGCATGGATGATCACTTTGTTTTCTGTTGTTTTCTTTCCATCACTGGTTTGGCAGGCCCCAGGAAGACCCTGTGTTGTTCAGTAATGTGCTCACCACAGCTTCCAAACAGCAAGTGTTGGGAACCTTCAGAGCTGGAAGGGCCTCTGAAGCTCATCTAAGCCATCCCTCTCATTTCATTCTCCAGGAAACTGAGGCCCAGAGAGGTTAGGCAACTTGCCCACGTTCACACAGCTAATTAGTAACAGAGGTGAGATTAGATCTGGCATAGGCTCTTAAACTTTTCTCTCCCCAAATGAAGACTAAGAGAAATGGTATTGATTACATACCTTTTATTTTCCAGATACTGTGTTAGAAGCTTGACATCTATTACTTTGTTAAATCTTCACCACATCTTGACCCAAGTTTAATCATCTTACAGATGAGTGAATAGAAGAACAGGAAGATTAAGTAACACACCCAAAGTCACACAGCTGCTAAGTAGAACCATAATGGGAAGCTCTCTGTCTAATTCTAAAGTCCAGGCTTTTGCTGCTTTATGAAGCTGCTGCCCTTCATATTCATTTAGCCAAGTGGCCACTATCTTGGATTTGCTAATGTCCTCACAAAGGGACCACTTCCTCTCTCCTCTCTTGTCTTTTAAGAAAAGGGAATTCTTGCATTGTTTTTGCCACATACTACAGGGGACCTTCAACCTCACCATCTTTGGACAGAGTTGTAATTCCTCCCCACCGGACCTGGGGAGGTAAGAAACATCCTGGCAACTTTTTCCTTTTCCTGTTTTTTAAATTTGGGAAATGTAGGAGAGGGTCACAGTGGATTGGGAGGGGATGATAAGGACCAGAACACAAACACTATTTCCCCCACCCCTCTCCTTGGAGAATGTGAAGCCTCTGTCTCAGCCAACATTAGAAGAGTGGGCAACTCCAGGGTCATTCTTCTCAAACTGAGGCAGGAGACGTGGCCAGGATTGAGAAGGGGGATGCCCCCAGAACAAGCATGGCACATGCTCCTAGAGTGTCAGTTTTACTCTTGAATTTGGGAGGGGAAGGATTATATTCTTCATGTATTCAAACCAATGCAGTTGGTATCAAATGCAGAAAGGCCAAAAATGCTTAGGCTAAAGCCTGCAAGTCAAAGACTGATTTGGGCTCCCTCCTTCCAGACTCTCAGGGTTACTAGGACCTTCATGGTCCCTTGCAGGGACAAATCAGTGGAAATTTTTGAGGCATGAGGCTAGAAAATTTTGAGGAATGAGGCAGGAAACAAATTAGTTTTGTTTATTCCCTGATTTCTTGACCCGTCTCCCTACCTGCTTTCCCCTCCCAGTGGGCAGAGGGGCTCAGAGGACTGTGGCTATAATCTCAGCTCTCTTTGCTACTCTGGGGGATTCACAGCGAAATCAATACTTGGTGACTTGTATTTTTCACTGCCTGGCCCGAACTCCAGACATGAGCCCCTTTCTTTTATTTGAACAACATTTATATGTAAGGAATAGATCTCCTGGGAGAGATCTCTGCGTCATGGTCCTCTCCCACGTCGGGGCTGCTTGGGCAGCAGTGACATCTCTGTGTTACGCAGCAGACATCATGGCTTACAAAAAATGTCAGCCGGGGAAGTGCTGCCCTGCCAACCCTCTGTCCTCACCCGTGCCCTCTCTGTTGCCTGAACTCACACCATGGCCACACAGAGCAAGGTTCAGAATCCACATGAGCTACTGCTAACACACAGACTCCCCCTTCCTATCATTCCAACCTCAAAGACACTTCAGGCCCTAGGAATTCCCAGGTACCCTAAGCAAGTCACCATGACCTTGATGGAGCTGTTACCTGGGGCTCGGCAGCTGGAACCCACCCCACTGGTCTCTAGACTTGTTCTGAGAAGTCACAAACACCAAATCCTCCAATCCCCCCAAATTTGAGTTTGTTGTTTTAACCTTTAACAGCCTTTACAGGTAAAAAATAACAAAGATCAATTTACTCACTTTGTAGCTACACTGTGCCTGGAAAAGCCTTTACTTAAAGACTAGATGGAGGAAAGGGCAAAAACAAGAACACGCGGAGTACACACTCCTCAGGCGTTAAGTGAGCTCAAATAAAAATAAAAACACAGAGGGAGGGAGAGGACAAACCAACTTCCCCCATCCTTCCACGGCACTGTAGCTCAAAGACTGGAATCTCCGCTTGTTAACCATTGTTAACTAGTATTTTTAGTCCTGGTTGCTTTTGGCCTCTGTATAATTCCTTTTTTAAAACACATTTTCTATACGTTAATAAAAGATCCTGAAGGAATGTTGTGCTTTTGTGGAGTCCTGTGGGGAATCCTGGAGACGCACCCTTCTTCCCAGGAGGCTGGCTTTGCCTCTGCCCAGCCCCCCTCCCCCACCCCTCAGGTTCACCCATCACTTCCACCGAAGTATCTTCCCAGAATCACTCTTTTGGGTTGTGAAAGAACCAATTCCATCATGTGTGGGTTGGGGCGGGGGGGCTCCCCCACACCAACAAATGATTCTCAAACACTATGAGTACAGGTGCTTTCCCCGGTGGTCCAGTGGTTAGGATGTCAGGCTTCCACTGCCAGGCTCCAAGGTTTGATCCCTGGTCAGGGAACTAAGATCCTGCAAATTGCTTGGTGTGGCAAAAAAAAAAAAAAAAAAAATCAGGTAAAGGGCTCAGTCTCACAAGACCACTCTCCACTTCAGACCCCAGTCACAAGCCCAGATTGCTACCTGTGCTTCTGACCAGTGGGCTACAAACTGGAGGTTCCAGTGACTAATTTGCCAGCACAGCTCACAGAGTTCAGAGAAACATTTCAGAGAAACATGGATCACTGGTCTGTTACAACAGGATATATCTCAGGAACAGCTCCACCTGTTCATCAACCTGGAAGCTCTCTGAGCCCTGTCCTTTTAGGTTTTTATTACACAGGCATTATGTGATTGATTAAATCATTGGCCATTTGGTAATTGTTCCAACCTCCGGTCTCTCTCTCTTCCCTCCCTGGAGGTCAGGGGGTGGGGCTGAAAGTTCCAACCCTCTAATCAGGTGGTTAGTTCTCCTGGCAACTAGCCCCCATCCTTAGGTGTTTCCAAAATCACCTCATTCACCTAACCAGACACCTTTATCACTTCTCAACTTTCCAGGAAATGCCAAGGGTTTGGGGAACGGTAAGCAGGAAAGATGGATGAAGACAAATATACATTTATTATAAATCACGGTAACATAGCCAGGCTGATCTCATCCTCAGTGTCTTGCTATTCCATCTGTGTCCCTTGCCTCCTGTTTGCCCACTCTCTCTTCATCCTCTCCTTCTTCTATTTCTATCCTCTCCTTCTTCTCTCCACCTCCTTCTCCTCCTCTCTCCTTTCTTCATCTTTCTCTCTCTTCCTTCTGCATCTCCCACTCTCTGAATTCTCCATCTCACCTTTTGTGTTTACCATCAGGAAAGGTCACTGCTGGGTGACAGCCTCTGCTGGATGCCTCATCATCACCCAGACTGCTCCTGTCTATGATTCGGAGCCCTTGATCAGCCACAAAGACTGACTCATTGTCCAGTTCCTTCAAGCCTGGAGTGCCCAGTGGTAGCCAGATTGCCAAGGCTCTAGTGCCATCTATGGGCACCAATGGAGAATGTCTAACAGGCACAGCCTGGTGAGCTGCCTACCTTAGGCTCAATCAGTCTCCAGCTCCTGCTTCTCAGACTTGTCACCTAGGATAACATTTTCCCTTTCTCTCCCTTGAGAACAGACCCAGTGCCCAGGATCAGATCAACTCTAATCTCCAGGTAACATTAGGTGAGACCCAGCCGAGTTAACAGGGCTTTCCCTGGTGGCTCAGTGGTAAAGAATCCTCCTGCCAATGCAGGAGACGTGGGTCTGATCCCTGGGTGGGGAAGATCCCCTGGAGAAGGAAATGGCAACCCACTCTAGTATTCTTGCCTGGGAAATCACATAGACAGACTGGCTGGCCTACAGTCCATGGGGTCACAAAAAAGTTGGATGCAACTTAGCAACTAAACCACAACAAGCCAGGTAACAGCCCCAGGAGGAGGGTCATGAGGAAAACTTCCATCCAGTTCAGTTCTGCAGGCACTCAGAGCCAGGAAGTACAGAGAGGACTGTGACAGTGCTTTAGGTGCCATAAACCCAGACAGGTTCCTCCCTAGCTGGACAGGGAAGGGGGGGTGGAGGGAACTGCCCCAGGGAGGTCTGCCTGGAGGGCTGGGTCTCAGGACAACAGGAATTCACCAAAGAAAAGACGAGGAGGGAGCAGTTAGGAGAGTCCAAGGGCATGAAACAGTGTAACCTGTGTGAAAAGGACCAAGAGTGGTGAGTATTCACATTGGCCTGGCTCCCGGGGGCTCTGGGCAAGGGTGTGATGACAGAGATGCTCACGGGGACAGACAGAGCACTGTGAGATCCCAAGGCCAACAGGCAGAGGCTTTTCTCCACGTCTCCATATTAAAAGGGAGACAGAGTGTACTTTAAAAAGGGGACAGATTCCAAGCCTTGGAAATAATTTTTTTTTTAATGTTTATTTCTTCTAGCCTTTTCCAGGTACCAGCAGGCCTGTCCTCAACCCTGGGGCCATGTGAGAAACGGGGACAAAATCCCAGCTTCCAGTCACATGACAATTTCCCCTGGATGGTGGCAATCCACTCCAGTATTCTTGCCTGGGAAATTCCGTTGGCAGAAGAGTCTGGTGGGTTACCGTCCAAGGGGTCCCAAAGAGTTGGGCACGACTGAGCATGGATGCAGGCAGGCAGACGCACTACACAAAGAGGGCAGAGCACTTTTCTTAGCCTTTCCTTGTCCCTCATTTCCTAAAAAGCAGACTTCTATAATATCAGACAAGAGAAGCCCCTTTTTAAATAAGCCACATTTCCAGGTACTATTTTAAATAAGCCACCCTCAAAATCCATATGTCAGAATTATGTTACCAGAGGAAGGATCTTTATAGTATTTGGATAAAACCCATCCCTGAAATCTTGTTCTGCATGTTATCTGGGAAAAGGAAACTAAAGAGATATAGGAATAAAGGGATACAGTGGAACTCAAAGGCATCTCAAGAATTGGTATTTATTCCTGAAGTGGCTGAATGCAAAGCTATGTTCTAGCTTAAGTGAGCATAATTCACCCATTGCTTAAGACCTCCGGGTACATTGACAACCATCTGAACACATATTTAATCACTGCTGTGTTGTGGGAATGAAGAACTGCCACGGGTGAAATTTAAAAGTGGGTTATTAAGCAAGAGAAATGTTAGCAACATTAGTAATTGGTGCAATTACCAAGAACATGACCTAAACACAGTAGCCTCTTCTCCCCCTAATGATCCTAGCAGTGACCTCTTTGCCAGGCAGCAGTAAGACATATCAGGGTGGAGTAAGAGTCCAAGGGGTCCGTATCTCACCTCCTGTGTGAAATGTACAAGAGTCTCCATTGCCCAGGATTTCAAAGAACATGCATTGTACTTGTAAATCCACACGTAACTGCATCTCATACTCCTCTTCCCTCATCTCATCATATGCGTTCAGTGAGCACCTGCTATGGACCAGACCCAATGGCACTGGCCCTGGATATGCAGAGATTAAAAGGCTGCCTCCCACTGGAAGAATTTTAGCTTCTTTATGCCTCTTTCTATTTCCATCCAATGGTACCAAACTCTCTATTCCCCAACTAATAGTCCATACATATGTGAGTAAAGAGTCTCGCTTCAAAACTTTTAAAATAAAATAGAGCAAGTTTTCCAAACTTATGTCTAGGTGTTCATGAGGAACTGGAAAGAGATGTACAGTAAAAGAATTCTATCAGCTAGGAGGAGGGTTGTCCTTTCAATACCGACAATTGGGTTTTTTTGTCTGCTTTTTTAACTCAGACACATTTCAAACACTTCAAACACTAAGAAATGTGGCAATCAGGGAAATACTTGAATCCAAAAAGCTAACAGAACCTTCTCAAATGACTGATTCCTATACAATATGTCTTGGGAGGTGGGAGAGGGAAAATGGCATCGGAAAATGTTCTGGTACTTTTGGATGTGGATGGCCTTTAATGCCTTACATAAGAATTGCTATGCTCAGAGATGACTACTAAGCACGCATTCATAGCTTGTGTAAAAGCTTTGGGTCTACTCTTCATGACAAACAATAAGCCCTTTAGAGGTTTCTGGGAAATGAGTATAAACTACAAGAAATGCAGTGGCAATTATGAAAATTCAATATGCTAGCTGTATAGGAAATTTAAAGATCCAAGGAAAACAGAGAGAACTCTGAGGGAATGCGTAAATTACGTCTGGGTGCAAGCAATACCTGGTGTGATTTGTGACCCACACTCACTTTTTATGACTTTTCTGCCCTACAAAAAATAAAACCCACAGAGTAATAACCAAAACTCGTATTTACAACAAAAGCTACCCTGAAACAATGAGCAGCAATGGCAGCCTGGGTTGCTTTTAAAGGCAGCTCAGCTGACTTACTGACTTAGATGAGAGAGGGCTCACCAAGGAGGTCAAGGTGCAACCACATGCCCTCCCCCTCCCCCAACCCCACCTTGTACCATTTAGAGACTCTGAGAGTCATTTATGTAAATCTACTTTTCACCATTTCTGTACCCCACCCAAGAAATGATTGAATTTTAACTCTTTGAATTACCCATGCTTGCTAGAGGGCAGGGTTTCAATACAGCAGTACGATGGACATTTTGGTAAGATAATTCTTTGTTGCAGGGAACAACATTGTCTTACACAATGTAGACTATTTAGCAATGTCACTGGTCTCTACTCACCAAACTCCAGTTGGATCATCCCACCACCACCAGCCAAAAATACCTGCAGACAATGCCAAATGCCTTCTCGGGAGCAAAATCACAACCACTGTCTAAGGAGACTTATCACAAAAAGAAGATGACTTCAATGCCAATCTCACTGAAGCAACATTTTCAGAAGTTTCAGCCAGTCCCTGTCAGTCCAAAAGACAAAAGAGTCGCCCAAACTGAACACCGCTGTAGCTTTTCTATTGAATTTCTTTGTATATAATTTATAAAAGTTTGAAAAGCATGTATCTGTGCTTTATTTTAGTTTCATTTTGTTGGAATTACTCCGGGTACTTTTGCGATATAAGATTAGATTCCAAGGCAGAAAGTAGAATTTATCAGATGGTGCTTACTGAAAATGAGAGTCTGACTTATAAATGGTTCCATTTGTCATGGCTCTCCAGGAATCAATTAAGTTTCAAATCTAGGATCACTGGGAAATTAGACCTTTGGCTCTGTTGCTCCATCTGATGGACAGCAATAAATGGTATCGATTGTCTAAGATCCCTAGATACTGCATGATTTCATATGTCCTGAAGGTTGCTTAAGAAAAGAGAAATCAGGGGAGAGTTGGGTAACAAAGACAGGAGCCAGAAAACTCTACTTAGGTCCAGGATTCTGATCCAATAAGCAAGGATGACCAACATCAATGCCTGTGTTCCCCAGGAGAATGTGTACATCCAAGTTACTTGCCTAAGAGGGTCCTCTGTGATGTTGAGGAAAGCAACAGGCTAACCAGACCCCCAACCAGGGAGAACTTGTTAATTGGGTCACAAAAATAAAAATGGAGTAAAACCAGAAAAATAGATAATTGTCCATGAAAGAAATCTACTGCAACACATGACAGAGAAACACACCTACCATTACACCCCTTTCCCCAGCTCACCCTCCCAAACAAGCTCTTCCACGACAGGAAGGGGGATGCAGGGAGAGATGCCATTTTTCAGAGGAGTCACCAGGCTGATTTTTCTTTCCTGGTGTCCCAGCCATGCCTGTGGGGCCTCTTGGCCCAGTTTTGTGCTTAGAAAAAACTGTTACCATAGTAGATCATCTGTAAAGTTATGTTACCAGTAAAGGTCATTTGGGATCAGGAGAGGATCCTCATGCCAGTGTGACTGACAGCTCTCTTGGTCAGATGGGACAGGTCTGGTTCAGTCTCTCAAAAACTTCTGCTAAGATCCCTTTCCTGTAGGTATGTGCACAGCCACAGAGTTCACAGCAAGGGAGGAAAATGTGGGATTCACAACTTGGTGCCATAAGAGATGTGCTGCTTTCCATCACGGTCTTTTCCACCACAGAATCTTCTTCCAGATCAATGAGAGCAGACCCTCTCCGACCGGTGTCTGGCTTTATCAGATTTCTAGACCATTTGTTTCTCTTCCAAGACCAAACCCCTCGGAAGAGTCAGTCCTCCAGTTTGGTGGAGTAGAGAGCATATTTTGTTTCCAAAGGCTTGGAGGGGATTGGGAAAGTACCAGTGAGAAGAGTACTCCAATCATTTGTGAGCTCCTGGGGGGACGAGGCTGGGTTTTCCATTTCTATTCCTAAAATTCAACACAGCCTTCTGTATGGACTCAATACAGAATTGATGTAAACTGAATCAAATTAATCCTATCTCACGTCTACAAAAGAGATTCAGTGAACAACTTTTATTATGCTACAGTTCAAATAGATCTCTAAAATAGCACACTCTGAGACTTATTTGAGGAACAGAGGACAGCATCCTGGATATTAGGTCAGAGGTATATGTGATGGAACCATTTCTACCACTTACTGGTAACACTTCCCAGGGTACGTCCTTTTGCCTCTCTGAAGCTTAACGTCTTCATCTCTAAAATGGGAACAAGAATAGCCACACTTCTTACTTCCTAGACTACCATGAGAGGCAGACATTAAAATGTGCAGAAAATGCTTTGAAGTAAGTGTCTCACTACTGGAAATGTGCTAACTTGGTGAAGGTATAAAAAATGTTGAAAATCATGCTTAAACCGCAACTACCTTCCCAGCAGTGTTATGAGCTAAAATTTCACCAACCTAGTTCCCTAAAGCAACTTATTGCCTTAAAAAATGCCCTGGGCAAAATAAGAGCCTCAGCTTGCTATCGTGGGTCAGCCAATGGCTACCTGAGAACAGGAGGAGGCAAAAAGATGAGAAGCCAGAGAACAAGGAACAGAGGACACAAGAGTGGAACAGAGCAGGCACAGCAGAGGTCTGCCCACCAGTGACTCTTTTGGTGGAGAGAGGTGAAGGAACAGGCTGTGTTGAAAGCCAACCCAGTATGGTCCAGAGCTGCTGTCTAAGGACAGCCTGGTTCCAGCTCATCCCCCAACCAGACCCCTCCCTGGGACCGTGAATCAGGACCAGAGAGACCCTAGCAGCCACCAGAGACTCTTAATAGCACTCTTTCAGATTCATGTGTGAGATCCTCCCTTAGATCTGTATTGATCAAAACTCCTCACAGGAGAACCACACCTGGTTGTGGTTGAAGTCTGCTGGGCTCAGGCGTTAGGCCCCCAAGGGGCATGCTTCACCAGCACAGATGACAGCTTCTAGTGTGAGGGCTCCCATCTGGCTTCTGAGGAACTGTGGACTTCAGTTTTGTTAAGCGGGGCATCTGGGACTACAGCCCAGATGCTCAAGGGTCAGAGAGACCAAACACTGCCATCAGCCCCCTTATATTCCTCCGATACGAGGCTCAGATCCTTACCCTCACTTCTACAGGAATATGAGACACGTTTGAAGAATATTCATTTGAAAGGGCCATTGTTCTGGATGCCCATGTCTCAACCCAGGCTTGCCCTCCGACTTTGCTAAGCCCCACATAAGGAAGAGTATCTTTTTCTGCTCCTCAGCGTGTATGTGCTCAGTCACTCAGTTGTGTCTGACTCTGCAACTCCATAGATTGTAGCCCACCAGGCTCCTCTGTGCATGGGATTCTCCAGGGAAGAATGCTAGAGTGGGTTCCTAGTCCCTTCTCCAGGGGACCTTCCCGACCCAGCAATGGACTCTGCATCTCCTGCACTGGCAGGCAGATTTTTTACCACTGAGCCACCTGAGAAGCCCTTCTGCTCCTCAGAATGGACCCCAAACTTCCTACTGACAGAAGCTTGGACTCTCAGAGAAGGCTCTGTCCCCACTCCAGAGCTGAGCACTCACCTGTCCCCCTCCAGCTATGGCATTGGGACCATAGCTTGTCACAACTCAGCTCTGATTCTGCCTGGTACTACAGGAGGCAAAAGGCTCATAGCCACCTTCAGAGCCATTCATCTGTCCCAGGTCCTGACCTAAGAAAAGAAGAGGAACAGAAATTATCACCTTCACATGAGTCCTTAGCTCCCACTTACACCCAGGGGCATAGACAAATTTGCGGTTCATCAAGCCAGTGTTTTCACTCTGGTGGTGTCACATGAACTGGACAGATGTGCTGGGCACTAGAGCCCCTCTGCTGCCGTTTTTCCATCAACGCATGTGAAAGTGTGACATGAAAGTGTTAGTCATTCAGTCGTGTCCAACTCTTTGCAACCCCATGGACTGCAGCCTACCAGGCTCTTCTGTCCATGGGATTCTCCAGACAAGATTACCAGAGTGGGTTGCCTTTCCCTTCTCCAGGGGATCTTCCTGACCCAGAGATCAAACCCAGGTTTCCCACATTGCAGGCAGATTCTTTACCATCTGAGCCAGCAGGGAAGCCTCATCAAGGCGTGGTACTGAATACTGAAAGCAAGAGCGTTTATCCCCACACAGAGAGCCCACTGCCAAAAAGGCCTCACAGGGCAGAGAGGAAGACATGTCCTCCAATATAGCTTCTCATCTGAGCCCCCCTCAAGTATTCCTGACCTAGAGAATCCATTCACTCATTCTTTCATTTGTTTGTACATTCATTCATTCACTCACTCAACAAAGAGTCACTGAACACCCGCTGTCTGCCTTTACTGTACAAAGAACTGATAGAAAGCCAGGGCCAGTGGAGTGCAGATGGATGGTGAGTGGGTAATACAGAAGCAGCCGTGAAGGAGGTTAGGACCTCATCAGACAGGGCCTTGCTAGACACAAGTGAATTCTGATCCATTTTAAGAGTAGTAGGAAGCCATGAGGTGAGTGTGCAGATTCTAAAAAGGAGAGAGATGATCATACATGCATTTAAAAGAGTTGACTCTGGCTCTCATACAAATGACTAAGGGATGTACAAGATGTGGCAGGGGGCAAGTCAGGAGTGGTTCAGATGAGAAATCAAGATAGCTTGGGCTCAAGTGGTTTTAGCAGAGTTGGGGAGATAGGCATAGTCAAGAGATGTTTAGGACATAAATCAACAGAATTCGAACACATGGATGAGCAACACTGAGGTCACAAGATGGCCTGTAAGATTCTCAGTGGCATGACTGGATGGACAGTGGCCACGCAGGAAGTCGCAGGCACTAGGTAAGAACTGAAGGCAGGAAAGTCCATTTCACATGTCAGATAGAGGCACTCTGAGATATCCAAGTAAGAGGGGAGCTGCATGTACAGGTCTGAAGTTAAAGGAAGAGCATGAGTCAGAGACATCTGGGGATCACGTACAGGGCGAGCTTCATGGACATGTGACCTACACAGTCACACAAGGCCCCACACTTAGAAGAGCCCCATGCTTGGTCTAATGCCCTGTGGTCATCATCTTGAAATTCTGAACAAAGTGATCCACATTTTCATTTTTCAGAAAGTCCAGTAAATTATAGAGCTGGTCCTGAACACATATCATGATATCAAGAAAGATACTGAGAATAACTGAAGCTGGAGACCTGGATTCGTTTTTTTCATTGCACAGATGTACGGAGAACTCAGTGCGTTTCAGGCATTATTCTATGCACTGGGGATACAGCAGAGAACAAAAGAGACAAAAATATCTGCCCTCATGGACTTTATATCACGGTGAAAATGAAAGTGTTAGTCACTCAGTCGTGTCCGACTCTTTGCCGCCCCATGGACCGTAGCCTGCCAGGCTCCTCTGTCTATTGGGATTTTCCAGGTAAGAATACTGCAGTGGTTTGCCATATCCTCCTCCAGGGTATCTTCCTGACCCAGGGATGGAACCCATGTCTCTTATGCCTCTTGCACTGGCAGACGGGTTCTTTACCACTAGCACCACCCGGGAAGCCCAGCCCTGGCCTCTATCCACTAGATACCAGCTGCACACACATGCAAACACACCTGAGTTTTGACAAACGAAACTGTCCCCTGGGGGCAAAATCATGCCCTGCCCCTTGAAAACCACAGCTCTGAGAACAGGGCACAGTGGTTCAGGGCCTAAGCCAAGCAGGAAAATCCTATCTCAGTCCACAGTTAGTGGTTCAAGGTGAACAAAGTCCCAAATTAGTTCCAGAAGATTGAGACAAACATTTTTGAGCAGGTTCCAGGAATAAAACTCTCACTGCCTCTAAATTTTGGGATTTATGGATGAAAAGTGTATCCTTTTTCTTTCCATGAAAAAAGTCAGGCTCAAAATGAACCTAACACCACATGAGGCTAAACAGAGATGCTGAAAGAAACTAGGTTCTGATTACATAGTTAAGCTTCAGAATCCAGTCTGACCTAGATTTGTGAATATATCCTCTTTTTTGTTTCAGACAGTTTCAGTTGGGTTTTCTGTTACTTGATACTAAAAGAATCTTAACCTATAAAATACGGTAAGTAGGTTCATGATATGTAGGCCCCAGGAAATTTTTGACTCAGTCTAAAGAATACCTACCAATAACTTCCAGTTTTGAAAAAAAAAAATTAAGAGAAATTGAAATTGCCTCTTTCCAACTTTGACCTCTACCACAACTTTCCTCAAAGTCATGTTGGTTGCATACTTAAATGGATAATGTCAAAAGAGTTCCATCAGATAGCCCCCATCAAAATGTCCTTGATTCCTAGCTCATCCAGAATGGTCCCAAGAGACCCTATATAGAAGAAAGGAAAAGTTAACCAGAAAATTAAATTCTAGATGTTTGTTGTTGTTCAGTAGCTCAGTCGTCTCCAACTAATCGCTACCCCATGGACTGAAGCATGCCAGCCTTCCCTATATCTTCTGGAGTTTGCTCAAACTCAAGTCCATTGAGTTGGTGATACCATTCAACCATCTCTTTCTCTGCTACCCCTTCTCCTTTTGCCTTCAATCTTTCCCACATTCAGGGTTTTTTTCCAATAAGTCGGTTCTTTGCATCACCGACTCATAGCTTTGACTGTAGGAACTTTCATAGGCAAAGTGATGTCTCAGCTTTTTAATACACTATCTAGGTGTTTATATTATTCCTTTGTGATGACAGTGGGAAATTAACCCAGCTAGCACAGCTGTTGTAAAAAACTGTAGTCCACAGGGTCCATTTTCAGAGGACCCTAAAAATCCAAACTCTTTTACAAGAATAATAAGATAAAATTTACCTTTTTCATTACACTGATATTTGCATCAATCATGGTAAAACTGCAGGCACCTCAGGCAATGGCAACTAACTATACTCATAACAGTAGTTTTTACTAGCACTAAAAAAAAATGTCATTTTCCCTTAAGAATGTCCTTGATGAAAAAAATAAAAATTATTAATTTTATTGCATCTTGATCCTCAGTGCATGTGTGACTTAATGGGGAGAATTCTTAAAGTACTTTCGTGGCATACCCAAGTACAAAAACTGTCTCAAAGAAAAGACCTTATGCAATTATTTGAGTCGCCAGCTGAACTAGTTGGTTTTTTTATTTTCGTGGAATGCCATTTTTACTTTAAAGAACAACGGACAGACCAACTACAGATTTTCAGACTTTTGCAGAACTTTTCTTACAAATGAGCCAGGTGAGCCTGTCATTTTGAGGAAAACAATTGACAGTATTTGCAGCTAGTGATAAAAAATTGAGCTCTCAAGAGAAAATTAGCATTTTGAAGAACTTGTATCCACCATGCTAAGCTTGACAGCTTCAAGATACTCAAGAAAATTGCTGATGTGATCGGTGGTGATGTTTAAAGATGTGATTGTTTGATTTTGTGTAATAAAATACATCAAATTTGAAATATCTACATAACTCATTGCATGGTTTTTCTATTATATTTATGTGTTCTACCATGTCATTTTCCTATTGATCTTAGAAGTTATTTTTATATATCCTAGATAGAAAGCATTTGTCAGTTATGTGTGTACTTCAAATATTTTTTTTCGCTCAGTTGCTTGTTTTTCCACTCGTTCATGGTGTCTTTGATAAAGAGAGTTTCTGATTTCAATGTAATCGGGTTTATCAATCTTTCCCTTAATGGTCAGGGTTTGTTGGTCTTGTTTTTTGAGACATGAATATATTCTCTTGTGGTATTTACTGGTTTTATCTTTTACATTTAGCTTTTTAACCTACCTAGAATTTTTTATTAGGTAGAATTATATGAAGTTGCCTTATTTGACTGTTTTGGGCCTACAAGATAATAGTTTTCTATAGCTCAACACAATGTATGATGTGGGCAGGGATATATCTTCTTTTTTTTCCATATGAATAAAAATCTTCCCAGTACTATGTATTTAAGAGTCTATCTTTGCCCACTGATCTGCAATGCAACCTTTCTTTTTGACTATCCCAGACCCAATACCACATCATCTCAATTATTATGGCTTTAAAATAACTTGATATCTGTAGAGCAAGACCTCTCACCTTATTCCTTTTCTTCAATAGAGTTTGACTATTCTTGTCTTTTTGAACTTCCAAATAAATTTTAGAATCAGCTTGTTAATTTCCACCAAAAAAATCTGGTATTTTTCTTGACATTATATTGATCCTACACATTAATTTGGAAAAATAGGCCTCTTCACAGGTTGAGTCATCTAGTCAGTGGACACAGAGTATCTCTCAACTTATCATGTCTTCTGTAATGTCTCTCAGTAAAGGATAATAATTTTCTTCTAAGAGGTCTAACACATCTGTCACTAGATTTCCTGCCAGCTACTTTTTGCCTCTGAGATTTTATTTCACTGTATTTACAAGCCAGTGTTGGCCTATTATTGTTTCACGAATGCTGGCAGAAGACAGGAGACTCCTGCAGAAAAGAAAACTCTTATTACTCCCAATAAGAAGCGTGTGCATTGGTTTTCTTTGATTTGAGTCCCACAAAGGAGCCCAGATGGAATCTGTCCACGTAGTGGGTTTGCTTTATGGTTAAGGATCACTGAGCATGAGAAACCCATTATTTTATCATGAGCAATAAGCAAGCTTGCTCTTTGTCCCAGAGGAAGACATTATTTCATCCCTCAAGAACTCTCGATTCCAGAACAACCTACGATCAGAGTCATGTAAGAGCTGTCAGGACCATGAGTTCTTGACATATCCAACGAAACATGCAGGCATATGAAAGACTCCTGGAGGAGGATCTCCCAACAGAATTTCCCAGAACCTTGTAAAAATGTCAATATTTTTTTGTCTGTTGCTGATACAGAGAAATATCATTGAATTTTTCACATTAATTTACTACCTAATAATCTTGGCGGTTTAGTCGCTAAGTCGTGTCCGACTCTTGCGCCCTTATGGACTGTAGCCCACCAGACTACTCTGTCCACGGGATTCTCCAGGCAAGAATACTGGAATGGGTTGCCATTTCCTTCTCAAGGGGATCTTCCCGACCCAGGAATCAAACCTGGATCTCCTGCATTGCAGGCAGATTACCAACTGATCTACAAGGGAAGCCCTCTAATAATCTTACTAAATTCATTAATTCTAATAACTTCTCCTTGGATGTTATAGGATTTTTATAAATAGATAGTTTTGAATAATGAAATATTTCTTTTGATTCAAAGTTTGTATCTTTTATTCTTTTTTTTTTCCTGCTTTATTTCACTGGCTAAAATATTTCACTGGCTAAACCAGAGTGATGCTGAGGCAACTGATGACAGCACTCTTATTCTTTAGCTCAAACACAAAGTTTTTAATGTTTCACCATTATAAATAATGCTTTCTCTAGTCTTTTTCTACTAATTCTTTTCTATTTCCAAGTTTCTGAGCAATTTTAATAAAAGGACATTTTTCTGCATCTGTTAAAATTATTGCATGATTTCCCTCCATTCATCTAGTAATATTAAAACAAATTTAATTTTCTAATGTTAAAACCTTGCTTTATTGAGATAAACCTGACTTTGTTATTTTTATACACTGTTAAATTTGATTAGCCTTTCTTTATGCTTATGTTGGCATTTGAAATATAAACTCTCAAAGTACTGCTTTAACTTCATCTCACACATTTCGATTGGCAGCATTTTTTATTATCATTCCATTTAAAGTAATCTGTAATTTCTCTCAGCATTTCTTTTTTGAACTTATTATTTAGCAGTGTGCATTCCAATTCTAAACATACTTTTTAAATTACGATTTTATCATTGATTCCTTCCTAATTGGATTGAGCTGAGAATACCCAATCTATGTTATTCGGCCTTTTAAATTGTGTTAGGTTTTGCTTTATGGCTCAGCATACAGACAAATTTTTGTAAATATTCTGTGCATTTTGAAAAAAAATGCCTTTCCCAGTCAAGTCAATTATACATATCCATTAAATCAAGTTTTTTTTTCATCATGTTGTGCAAATATTCTATATTCCTACTGATGTTTTTTATCTACTTGTTCAATAATTACTGAGAAAAGAGTATTAAAATGACCCGCTATGATTGTAGATTTTTTTTTCTCCTTGTAGTTATCATTACTTGGTTAGAGATTTAGAAGATTTGTTATTAAGGTACACATGATTTTAAATTATATCTTTTTGGAGAATTAAACTTTTTATTGAAGTGATCCTCCTTATCACTAGAAAGAATTTGGCCTTAAAGTCTATATTTTCTGATCTTAAAATAATTGCACCTGGGGACTTCCCTCGTGGTCCAATGGTTAAGAACCCACCTTCCAGTGCAGATGGTGAGAGTTTGATCCCTGGTGGGGGAACTAAGATCCCATATGCCACAGAGCAACTAAGCCTGCGTGCTCTAGAGCCCACACACACACCACAACTGGAGAGCCTGCACACTGCAGCTGCTGAGCCCGCTCGCTCTAGAGACTGTGCTCTGCACCTAGAGAAAGCCTATGCACCACTCTGAAGACCGAGCACGGTCAGAAATAAACAAATTTGGGGAAAAAAATAGTTGCACCAGCTTCCTTTTGGTTAGATTTTGTCTGATACATCTTTTTTCACTTTTTTTTCTGTTCACTCTTTCTACATCTTTTTGTATGTTTCTTTTATTAATAGCACATAGTTGATTTTGTATTTCACTGAATCAGATCATCTTTCTTTCTCTTAACCATGGCGTTTATTCCTTTTTGTTATTGATAGACTTAATTTTTAAGAGCAGTTTTAGATTTATAGAAAAATTGCAAAGATTCTTCAGAGAGTTTTCATATTTCCCACATCCAGTTTCCCCTACTGTTAACGTTTTTACATTCATATAGTACACTTGCTCTACTTGAGGAACCAATATTGATACATCATTATTAACTGACATGTTTTGGAGAGGAATACCACAGAGGTAAAGTGCCATTTTCATCATGTCAGATCAAGTGTACATGCTATCAACATGTATTATCACTGTTGATATTGACCTTGATCACTTGACTGAGATCATTTTTATCAGGTTTCTCTATTGTAAAGTGAGTCTTCCCCACCCCCACCCCGCATACACTAATCTTTGGAAGGAAGTCACTATGTGCCACTCATGCTTAAGGAGTAGAAACTCATGTGTCACCTCCTTGAGGGCAGACCATGTATGTAAGATACTTGAAACGTTTCCGCATAGGAGAAATCTCTCTTTCTATTCCATTTATTTATTTATATCAATACAGACTCATGGATATTTGTTTCTAGTTTGGCTATAAACCAATATTACTTTATTTCTTGCTCGAATTGCTCCAGCTTTGGCCACTGGGGGCTCCTTGGGTTGACTCAATGGCCCCTTTGATCTACCTACATCAGTATGTGGTGTCTGTTTGCTTGTCCATTTTTTTTAGCATTACTTTTCTTTATGTCACTGTAAGATGCTCATGGCTGATCTTATATATTTTATGCCCCAGCCATTTCTCCAAGGGTTCTGGTTCCTTTTATCGAATTAACAGCATTACAAACCAAATCTGGGCACCAGATATGCTCACTACTACTGAGGTTTCATTTCTTTTAAGTCCTTTCAGCTGATAAAACAAAGAAATACATATGGGTGTATATCAACCAGTATTAATGGTATGCCACCATTTGTTTTTATATTAGGTTAGAAATGAATTCTTTTTCATGTCTCCAACTCATTACCAAGTGAATGATTCTAGCCTCCTCCCTAAGCTTACTGGTAAATTCCCATTCCAACAGTGAGAAACTAGGCTCCTACCATCTGCTGTCATTTACTTAATTCTTCAATTCCAGCATGCACGTAGAGCAGTATCAGAATTTCTAACATGTATCTCCAGGGAAGCAACTTTATCAACTAAAATACAATGCTTATGTTCAGTTGCTTTTCCTTCTAGATTCCACTCATTTCCAAAGTGACTTAGGTCAGCACATTTTCCACTGTCTTGTGTGTGCTAAGTTACTTCCGACTTTTTGCAATCCCATGGACTGTAACCCGCCAGTGTCCTCTGTCCTTGGGATTCTCCAGGCAAGAATACTGAAGTGGGTTGCCAGTTCCTCCTCCAAGGGATCTTCCTGACCCAGGAATTGATCCCAGGTCTCCTGCACTGTGGGCAGATGCTTTACCATCTGAGCCACCAGGGAGGGCCTCCAACCTGTTCAGTGAAACCTTTTTAAATACCCCTGTGATATAGATTCTATTGCCATAGTTTGAATTCTTTCCTGAGATCCCCCAGACTCCTCAATGATTTTTTTTTAATTTTCATGCATTGAAGTTCAGTGCTTACGTTATAAAGTTCTACCAGTTTTGATAAATGCATAAGGTTATTTATCTACCATTTCAGTGTCATACAGATAGTTTCACTTACCTAAAAAATTCCCTGGGCTGCACCTATCCCCTCACTCTCCTCCCAATTCCTTGGCAACCACTGATCTTTTTACTGGTTTCAGGAGTTCTACCTTTTTCAGAAGTCATATAGTTCAGTTCAGTTCAGTCACTCAGTCGTGTCCAACTCTTTGGGACCCCATGGACTGCAGCACACCAGGCCTCCCTGTCCATCACCAACTCCCAGAATTTGCCCAAACTCATGTCAATTGAGTTGGTGATGCCATCCAACCATCTCATCCTCCGTCGTCCCCTTCTCCTTCTGCCCTCAATCTTTCCCAGCATCAGGGTCTTTTCCAATGAGTCAGCTCTTTGCATCAGGTGGCCAAAGTATTGGAGTTTCAGCTTCAACATCATTCCTTCCAGTGAACACCCAGAACTGATTTCCTTTAGGATGTGCTGGTTGGATCTCCTTGCAGTCCAA
Source organism: Okapia johnstoni (assembly GCA_024291935.2). Taxonomy (NCBI): domain Eukaryota; kingdom Metazoa; phylum Chordata; class Mammalia; order Artiodactyla; family Giraffidae; genus Okapia; species Okapia johnstoni. Next base: position 22,853,037 of record CM044322.1, read on the forward strand.
GGGACTCTCAAGAGTCTTCTCCAACACCACAGTTTAAAAGCATCAATTCTTCGGTGCTCAGCTTTCTTTATGGTCTGACTCTCACATCCATACATGACTACTGGAAAAACCACAGCCTTGACGAGATGGACCTTTGTTGGCAAAGTAATGTCTCTGCTTTTTAATACGCTATCTAGGTTGGTCATAACTTTCCTTCCAAGGAGTAAGCATCTTTTAATTTCATGTCTGCAGTCACCATCTGTAGTGATTTTGGAGCCCGGAAAAATAAAGTTAGCCACTGTTTCCCCATCTATTTGCCATGAAGTGATAGGACTGGATGCCATGATCTTAGTTTTCTGAATGTTGAGTTTTAAGCCAACTTTTTCACTCTCCTCTTTACTTTCATCAAGAAGCTCTTTAGTTCTTCTTCACTTTCTGCCATAAGGGTGATGTCATCTGCATATCTGAGGTTATTGATATTTCCTCCGGCAATCTTGATTCCAGCTTGTGCTTCATCCAGCCCAGCGTTTCTCATGATGTACTCTGCATATAAGTTAAATAAGCAATTGTCATATACTTGGAATTATACAGTATGTAGCCTTTTAAGACTGAGTTCTTTTATGTAGCAATGTGCATTTAGAGTTTTCTGTCTTTTGTGGCTTGATAGCTCATTTATTTTTATTACTAAATATTAATAATATTCTATTGCATGGATGTACCATAGGTACATGTTTGTACATTCACTATTGAGGCACATTCCCGTTGCTTTCAGTGTTGGGTAACAGACAAAAGTTTTCACCTCAGTTGGTGAATACATAGGAATGTGATTGCTATAATATGGTAAATATTTAGCTTCTTAAGAAACTGGCCAACTGTCTTCCAAATTCGCTGTACCATTTTCATTCCCAGCATTTAATGAGAGCTCCTGTTCCTCTGCATCTTAGCTAATATTTGATATCATCAGTTTCTTTGGATTTTGGTCATTTTCATTGGTATGTGGTTGTATCTCCTTGTTGCTCTAATCTGAAATCCCCTAATGACAAAATATTGAGGATCTTTTTCATATGCTTGTTTGCCATCTAAATTCATTGGTGAGGTATCCATTCAGATCTTCTGCCCATTTTTAATTGATTTGTTTTTCTTATCATTGAATTGTAAGTGTTCATTGTATATTTTCACTTATTCCTTTTACATTTAATGAGATTACTGATATACTTCTGTATGCAATCCACTTTATTTTGTGCTTTCTACATGTTGTATTATGTTTCTCCCCCAAACCCCATCAAAGTCTAAACTTAAACAATATCTTTACTCTTCATCTAGACAATACAAATATTCTTTAACACCTTAATACCATTTATCATCCTCTAGACTTACTGTTTCAATTAAAGTAGTTTACTTTCATCATATTTAGAAAAGTAAAACCCCACACAAGATGTTATTGGTATTATTTATGAGGATTTAAATTTACCCATGTATTTACCATCCTCACACTCTTCATTTCTTCTTTGACTGTAAGCCTTCCATCTGGGATTGCTTTCCTTTTGCATGCAGTTCCTTTAGAATTTCCTTTTGAGAGGTTTCCCTGGCAGCAAGTTTTCTGAAAATGTTTTTATTTTATTCTTATCCTTGAAATATGTTTTCTCTGGGTACAGAATTCCAGGTTAGCGTTGCTGTGTTTTAGTTTTTTTTTTTCTCAGCACCCTGAAGATGTGATTCTGGGTTTCTATTATTTCTTTTGAAAAACTCAACTTTCTATTGTTCTTTAAAGGTAATAGATATTTTACCTTCTGGTAAATGTGCCCTCTTCAGATTTCTCTTTGTTGTTCATGTCCTGAAGTTTCATTGTGATGTGCCCAGATGCACATTTTTCACTCTTCCTAGGATATGTGAGAATCGTTGAATCTGTGTATTTCAGTCTTTAACAGGTATCAAAAATTCCCAGCTCCTCTCTCTCTGAACACTTTCCCTGTCCCATTCTCACCACTCCTCTGAACGCCAATTAGCATTTTTGTTAGATCTTTACATTTTGTGTTCTAAGTCTCTGGAGATCTCTGTCATATTTTCCATCTTGTGTGTCTCTATGCTACAGTCTAAATAACTTATCTGACCTATCTTCTATTTCACCCATTCTCTCTTCACCTTCATCTAATTTTATGTTAAACTCATTCATTGGTTTTCAGTTTGTATTATAATTTTCATTTCAATAAATCATATCTGGTTTTTCTTCAAATCTGCATTAAATTAATTACACAAGTAGTTTGTGACACTGAGGTGGCTCTAATGACATGGCAGCCTATGGAATCAAATCAAAATCTAAACCTGTAAAAAGCCTCAAAGTTCTAAAATCAAAACACTAAGAACAACCCATCACAAACAGCCAGTTAGGCTTTAAGCTGTAGTCAATCAAATAATTTCCTTTCTTTTCTCCCACTTTCTCTGTATAAGTCTTTCTCCTGCTCCTCTTGGCAGAATGCTCCTAACCATCTCCAGTTTGGCACTGCCTGATTTGAGTAGGTTTTTTGCTCAAATAAACCACTTAAATCCATAACATGCCTCAATTTAGATTTTACATCTGCTTAGCCCCTCATTAGTTTTGTGTTATCTACAGACATTTTAAATTTGTCTTTAATTCTTTAAGCAAGATAATCATTTATTTTGGATCATGAGATTGATAATTGCTGTATCTGATGTCTACACAATCTCAAAAATGACAGAATGATCTCTGTTTCCAAGGCAAACCATTCAATATCACAGTAATCCAAGTCTATGCCCCAACCAGTAATTCTGAAGAAGCTGAAGTTGAACGGTCCTATGAAGACCTATAAGACCTTCTAGAACTAACACCCCCAAAAAAGGTCCTCTTCATTATAGGGGACTGGAATGCAAAAGTAGGAGCTACCTGGAATAACAGGCAGATTTGGCCTTGGAGTACAAAACAATGCAGGCCAAAGCCTAACAGAGTTTTGCCAAGAGAATGCACTGGTCATAGCAAACACCCTCTTCCAACAACACAAGAGAAGACTCTACATGTGGACATCACCAGATGGTCAATACCAAAATCAGATTGATTATATTCTCTGCAGCTAAAGATGGAGAAGCTCTACACAGTCAGCAAAAACAAGACTGACAGCTGATTGTGGCTCAGATCATGAACTCCTTATTGCCAAATTCAGACTGAAATTGAAAAAAGTGGGGAAAATCACTAGACCATTCAGGTATGACCTACATCAAATCCCTTATGATTATACAGTGTGAGTGACAAATAGATTCAAGGGATTAGATCTGATAGACAGAGTGCCTGATGAACTATGGACGGAGGTTCCCGACATTGTACAGGAGGTAGTGATCAAGACCATCCCCAAGAAAAAAGAAATTTGTAAGGCCTCTGGTTAGGTCTTACAAATAGCAGTGAAAAGAAGCGAAGCTAAAGGCAAAGGAGAAAAGAAAAGATATACCCATTTGAATGCAGAGTTCCAAAGAATAGTAAGGAGAGATAAGAAAGCCTTCCTCAGTGATCAATGAAAAGAAATAAAGGAAAACAATAGAATGGGAAAGACTAGAGATCTCTCCAAGAAAATTAGAGATAGCAAGGAAGCATTTCATGCAAAGATGAGCACAATAAAGGACAGAAATGGTAGGGATCTAACAGAAGCAGAAGATATTAAGAGGTGGCAAGAATACACAGAAGAACTATACAAAACAGATCTTCATGACCCAGATAACCACGATGGTGTGATCACTCACCTAGAGTCAGACATCCTAGAATGTGAAGTCAAGTGGGCCTTAGGAAGCATCACTATGAACAAAGCTAGTGGAGATGATGGAATTCCAGTTGAGCTATTTCAAATCCTAAAAGATGATGCTGTGAAAGTGCTGCACTCAATATGCCAGCAAATATGGAAAACTCAGCAGTGGCCACAGGACTGGAAAAGGTCAGTTTTCATTCCAATCTCAAAGAAAGGCAATGCCAAAGAATGTTCAAATTACTGGACAATTGCACTCATCTCACACTCTAGCAAAGTAATGCTCAAAATTCTCCAAGCTAGGCTTCAACAGTACATGAACCGTGAACTTCCAGGTGTTCAAGCTGGTTTTAGAAAAGGCAGAGGAACCAGAGATGAAATTGCCAACATCTGCTGGATCATCGAAAAAGCAAGAGAGTTCCAGAAAAACATCTACTTTTGCTTCATTGACTACGTCAAAGCCTTTGACTGTGTGGATCACAACAAACTGTGGAAAATTCTGAAAGAGATGGGAATACCAGACCACCTGACCTGCCTTCTGAGAAATCTGTATGCAGGTCAAGAAGCAACAGTTAGAACTGGACATGGGACAACAGACTGGTTCCAAATCGGGAAAGGAATACGTCAAGGCTGTATACTGTCACCCTGCTTATTTAACTTATATGCAGAGTACATCATGCAAAATGCTAGGCTAGATGAAGCACAAGTTGCAATCAAGATTGCCAGGAGAAATATCAGTAACCACAGATATGCTGATAACTCCACCCCTCGGGCAGAAAGTGAAGAAGAACTAAAGAACCTCTTTTGAAAGTGAAAGAGGAGAGTGAAAAAGTTGGCTTAAAACTCAACCTTCATAAAACTAAGATCATGGCACCTGGTCCCATCACTTCACGGCAAATAGATGGGGAAACAATGGAAACAGTGACGGACTGTATTTTTGGGGGCTCCAAAATCATTGCAGATAGTGAGTGCAGCTGTGAAATTAAAAGACGCTTGCTCCTTGGAAGAAAAGCTATGATCAACCTAGACAGTATATTCAAAAACAGAGACATTACTTTGCCAACAAAGGTCTGTCTAGTCAAAGCTATGGTTTTTACAGTAGTCATGTATGGATGTGAGAGTTGGACTATAAAGAAAGCTGAGTACCAAAGAATTGATGCTTTTGAACTGTGGTGTTGGAGAAGACTCTTGGGAGTCCCTTGGACTGCAAGGAGATCCAACCAGTCCATCCTAAAGGAAATTAGTCCTGAATATTCATTGGAAGGACAAATGCTGAAGCTGAAACTGCAATACTTTGGCCACCTGATGCAAAGAACCGACTCACTGGAAAAGACCCTGATACTGGGAAAGATTGAAGGCTAGAGAAGGTGACGATGGTGGATGAGATGGTTGGATGGCATCATCAGCTTGATGGACATGAGTTTGAGCAAGCTCCGGGAGTTGATGGTGGATAGGGAAGCCTGGTGTGCTGAAGTCTATGGGGTGGCAAAGAGTCGGACACGACTGAGTGACTGAACTGACTGACTAATGTTTATGCAGATCTATTTCTTCTGTTGACATATTTAGTAATTATTCATTGTTAGCTGCTCCTTTTCCTTGGTGGAGAGAGAATTCTTGAGGCCTTGGATGGAAGTGGTTTCCCTCAGAGAGGCTTTGTGCTTATTTTTTCCAGATGGATGGGGCATTGGTATTCTGAAAATACCTTAAAATCTGACGTGAAGTTTTTCTTACCACCTGGGTCACATGAATTTGATTTACATATCCACACAAATGTCAGCTTAAATTTTTAATCATCAGGAAGAGTTCTTTATTATTATTACTACTATGAGGGCTTCCTGGGTGGCTCAGTGGTAAAGAATCTGCTTGCAATGCAGGAGACACAGGTTCAACCCTGGGTTGGGAAGCTCCCCTAGAGAAGGAAATGGCAACCCGCTCCAGTATTTCGCCTGGGAAATCCCACGGACAGAGAAGACTGGTGGGCTACAGTCCACAGGCCATGGGGTTGCAAGAGTCAGATATGACTTAGAAACTAAACTACCATTGTTCCACCACCATTACTACTATTACCTGCTTTGTCTGATGCTTAGGCATCTTGCCTTGAAATTTCCTGTGTGTGGAAGGAGTGCAGCTGGGTTTCATTCTGGCTCACACTGACACTTAGCATGTGACCCATTGGGGTTCCAGGATTGGGAACAGTCACTGGAGTTTGCTTTCTCCCTGCTCCCTACTCTCTTTCTCTCTTTCTCTCTCTCACACACACACACACATACCAGGCATTTGTCCTAAAAAACTGAAAATTGAAGTACAAGTTCATCAGGTTCAGCAACAGCCCTCGGGGTAAAAACCTTGCTTACTTCTCTAGCTTCCTGTCTTCCCTTAGAAGTTGGATGGATAAATCCTTGCTGCTATATTTTACCAGTTCTTCAATGCTTTTAAGAAGATTTTAAAAATATACATTAACCAACATTTTTCATAGTTATTAGCAGGAAGATTGTTCCAGATACCTAGCCACTATATTACCAGAAGCAGAGCTTTGTATTTTCTAAATGTGCAGGTTTGTAGCAAGGAAGTAATTCACAGTGAATTCCTGCTAAACAGGACAATGTGGAGATCTGTACCTTGACAATTTTTCAAAGGGAACTTAGAGAAATATGATGGTAATTGCCTTTTTAAATAATATATACTGAACTAGATGTTTCAGGCTAGTGGGGATTAGAGGTTCAACCTCTGTCTGTGGATCCAGCAAAACGAGCTCTTCTATAAGGAGACAGATTTCATTAATTCTACAAATATTTATAGTGCAACTAATCTATATCCTGAGGATACAGAAGTGAAAGAACCAAGTCTCTATCCTCATTGAATATAAATTCAAATGGAGATTCATGCCTGTGCCTTTCTCAGCACCATGTTCTAACCAGCAGAGTTATGTAGCACAGTTGAGATAGAGCTATCAGTGAGTGGCACATTTCCTGGCGCCAACTCAGCAGGTGTAAAAAAATAATAAAGTGAAAAGAGTTCTTTTTTTCTCTTTTTCTTAAACAGCCAGTGCTGCGTGGATGATCCATTATTTTTCTTTCCTCTGAGTTCAGTTTTCTTAAATCTCAGCCCTTTCCACAGTGAGCATAATTGGGAGCAACAAGGATACACTGAGTCATTTGCATGACAAACCCTGCTGCAGTCAGCCAGTTGCTCTTGGAGTTTCTTCCTTTGAGGAAAATCAGATTTTCTTTTGTCGTTTATAGTCTATGTCAAGTCACTGCACCAGGTCTCACCCTTAGGTCTGGGGAGTGAATGGGAAGTTGGATATGCAGTTTAGTGAGTTGGAAATGCCCAAATAAATTCAGTTTATTTCAAGATTAGAAGGTCTTAACCCTAATTTCAAGTGCTGACAAGCTGATTCTACCAGAATACACATGAGCAGACAATAAGTCGCAAGATATGGTCTGCAGGTTCAAGGAGGCGGGTCCCACCTTTTCATCTGCTGTGTGATCTTGGGTTCATATTTAGAGACCCCAGAGACAAAAGGAGAGATGCTTCTTCCATGCAAAGTCTTGTCCTCCAAGACCCTATGATACAATTTAGAAGAAAGCAGGGCACAAAATTGCCCTGTGACTACCACTCTGTGTATCACTTGCATGTGAGGAAAGAGCACAGGGCAGCATTTTGTAGCATATATTCCTCAAGACCCTTGCAGTGTCACAGGGAATGGGGAATATACTTGTCTGCCTCTTTCCTGAATCATCTGTAATTACACTTACATATTCTGAGAAGTTACACATTTAAGTAAATAAAACTGTATTACACAAACATATTCCAAATTTCCAAAATCATTTGATGAAAATTCTTTTTTTCTGCCCATCGAGTGTTCCATGGAAACACTTTGGGAAAGTGTCTCGAGGAAAACTTAGGTATCATCATGGTTGTGTTAAATTGACAGGATTATGGGTGCCTTTTCTTTGTCTTTTCAAATCTTCTGTGCTCTAAATTTTTTTTGTTTTTTAAAAAAGAGCCTCAAACTAAACAGTAAAAAATTTCTGATCAACTGTTCACTACAACTGAAATGTCACTTTGTCAAAATATTTATTCCTTTGTGTGACATGCTAGATTTCCATGGCATCACCAACACGATGGACATGAGTTTGAGTAGGCTCCGGGAGTTGGTGATAGACAAGGAAGTCTGGTGTGCTGCAGTCCATGGGGTCGCAGAGTCAGCCACGACTGAGAGACTGAACTGAACTGAGCTGATCATTTCCACTGTAAATATTACCTAACTTAACATAAACTATATCATAATAAACTATTTTTGCCTCAAAAAAATTTATTTTGTTGTTTGCTTGTTTTGGTGTCAAGGTTCACAGTCACAAGCTGGATGATTAAGGCAGAAAGTGAATAATGATACTGAAAAGATACTGAATTCACCTGAAACTATCACAACATTGTTAATCAGCTATACCCAAACACAAAATAAAATGTTTAAAAACAAAAAAGACATTGAATTGCCCATGGAGGCTCCAGGAGGATCAGAATCAGACTTAAATGTCACCCATTCCAGAAAAGCACCCAAAATTCTCTTGTAGAACTGATCCTATGAAGACTTAATTGTTGCTTCTCCTGGAACACAGACCCATTGCTTCTTCCATTGACAATCCTGATCCTGGATACTGGTGTCTGTGCTAGAACTGTTACCACCGTGGACTCTGGAAATTGGATCTAGCTTCCACTGGCACCATTAGCCTCACCAAGATGGTGTCTGCACAGCCAAAGATCTTTTGGATTCATAGCTTCCAAGTCAAAGTCCACCCTGGGTGAATCCAATTCACAAATTGTTAGTCATGTGCCCATGGTCTAGCTGTAAGGAAAGCTGGAATGGTAAGTACCTGGCTTCTACAGAGTGGAAGACTTTGTGCTCTGCCCAGGTAGAGGATGTCTCAAAGCAAAAGTGAGGAGGGAGGATGGGTAGGAAGCCAAAATTAATGACAAACAGCCTCTCCTCCCAAGCAGTTCCAGCCCCTACACCTCTCTTGCTTCACATTCAATTATACTTTGTTCTCCCATCTCCTCACAATCTACACTTTCCATCCCCTCTACCTATTACAAATTTTACAGCAATATGAAGAGTATCAGAGATTTATCCAAACAGCTGAGACTGAAGCAAACTATAAGAGCATGTTATTTAAAGAGCCAAACTCACTCACACCTATGGAGCTGCTGGCAATAACTCAGGTTTGAATGTTCCAACCAAAACCTCTCATGTATTTTTGCATGTCCACCTCATCACTCCATCTCCAAGCAGCCCTTCAAAGCTTCTCTGTACAGTTTGTATTTTTAAAGAAAATTCCATTGGTTTCCACAATACTGGAATGAAAATGTATCCCTTCTCCTACCCTTCCCCTATCTGGGAAATGCATACAGCTGGTCAGGTCAGTGAGGTGAAGTTAAGCTATGTCTTCCCTAAGACGTTGTTGGGAGACCTGAGCACGTTTAAGGAACTTTTCAACTGCCAGGAAATATTCGATGACCCTAAAACAGCTGCCCAAGAACAGCCCTGGTATTCTGGGAGTCCAACAGTAAAACAAAAAGAAAATGGAGGTTAGTGGTGGGAAGATATACCCATTTGAATGCAGAGTTCCAAAGAAGAGCAAGGAGAGATAAGAAAGCCTTCCTCGGTGATCAATGCAAAGAAATAGAGGAAAAGAATAGAATGGGAAACACTAGAGATCTGTTCAAGAAAATTAGAGATACTAAGGGAACATTTCATGCAAAGATGGGCTCAATAAAGGACAGAAATGGTAGGGACTTAACAGAAGCAGAAAATATTAAGAAGAGGCGGCAAGAATACACAGAAGAACTATACAAAAAAGACCTTCACGACCCAGATAACACCATGGTGTGATCACTCACCTAGAGTCAGACATCCTGGAATGTGAACTCAAGTGGGCCTTAGGAAGCATCACTACAAACAAAGCTAGTGGAGGTGATGTAATTCCAGTTGAGCTACTTCAAATCCTGAAAGATGACGCTGTGAGAGTGCTGCACTCAATACGCCACAAATTTGGAAAACTCAGCAGTGGCCACAGGACTGCAAAAGGTCAGTTTTCATTCCAATCCCAAAGAAAGGCAATACCAAAGAATGCTCAAACTACCGAACAATTGCACTCATGTCACACACTAGTAAAGTAATGCTTAAAATTCTCCAAGCCAGCCTTCAGCAATATGTGAACTGTGAACTTCCAGATGTTCAAGCTGGTTTTAGAAAAGGCAGAGGAACCAGAGATGAAATTGCCAACATCTTCTGGATCATTGAAAAAGCAAGAGAGTTCCAGAAAAACATCTATTTCTGCTTTATTGACTATGCCAAAGCCTTTGACTGTGTGCATCACAATAAACTGTGGAAAATTCTGAAAGAGATGGACATACCAGACCACCTGACCTGCTTCTTGAGAAAGCTGTATGCAGGTCAGGAAGCAACAGTTAGAACTGGACATGGAACAACAGACTGGTTCCAAATAGGAAAAGGAGTCCGTCAAGGCTGTATATTGTCACCCTGCTTATTTAACTTATATGCAGAGTACATCATGAGAAACGCTGGGCTGGAAGAAGCACAAGCTGGAATCAAGATTGCCGGGAGAAATATCAATAACCTCAGATATGCAGATGACACCACCCTTATGGCAGAAAGTGAAGAACTAAAGAGCCTCTTGATGAAAGTGAAAGAGGAGAGTGAAAAAGTTGGGTTAAAATTTAACATTCAGAAAACTAAGATCATGACATCCGATCCCATCACTTCATGGGAAATAGATGGGGAAACAGTGGGGAACAGTGGCTGACTTTATTTTTCTGGGCTCCAAAATCACTGCAGATGGTGACTGCAGACATGAAATTAAAAGAGGCTTACTCCTTGGAAGGAAAGTTATGACCAACCTAGATAGCATATTAAAAAGCAGAGACATTGCTTTGCCAACAAATGTCCGTCTAGTCAAGCCTGTGGTTTTTCCAATGGTCCTGTATGGATGTGAGAGCTGGACTATAAAGAAAGCTGAGCACCGAAGAATTGATGCTTTTGAACTGTGGTGTTGGAGAAGACTCTTGAGAATCCCTTGGACTGCAAGGAGATCCAACCAGTCCATCTTAAAGGAGATCAGTCCTGGATGTTCATTGGAAGGACTGATGTTGAAGCTGAAACTGCAATACTTTGGCCACCTGATGTGAAGAGCTGACTCATTGGAAAAGACCTTGATGTTGGGAAAGATTGAGGGCAAGAGGAGAAGGGGATGACAGAGGATGAGATGGTTAGATGGCATCACCGACTTGATGGACATGGGTTTGGGTGGACTCCGGGAGTTGGTGATGGACAGGGAGGCCTGGCATGCCGCAGTTCATGGGGTCACAAAGAGTCGGACACGACTGAGCAACTGAACTGAACTGAACTGAGCCTGGGATTTGGAAAAGCAAAAATTTCAGAGAAGTATGATATGAAACCAAACACCTGCTAGATGAACCGTCTACCCAGGGAAAACGTCGGCTGTGGGGCAAAGAGAGACAATATCACTGAGAATCAATAGCTCTGCTCTCCAAAACTCTTCTGAAAGAGCTGGTTAGAAGAGAAAGAGCATTTCCTAATTGACCAGAGGGAGAAGAGTTCCAGAGGCCGATAGGCCATCTGGCTGTATACACGGCATCAAACCAGTCAATCCTAAAGGAAATCAGTCCTGAATATTCATTGGAAGGACTGACGCTGAAGCTGAAACTCCAATACTTTGGCCACCTGATGCGAAGAACTGACTCATTGGAAAAGACTCTGATGCTGGGAAAGATTGAAGGCAGGAGGAGAAGGGGACGACAGGATGAGATGATTGGATGGCATCACCGACTCGATGGACATGATTTTGAGTAAGCTCCGGGAGTTGATGATGGACAGGGAAGCCTGGCGTGCTGTAGTCCATGGGGTTGTAAAGAGTCAGACATGACTGAGCGACTGAACTGATCTTGTACTAATGCTATTTGGGCACACAAATCATTCCTTTGCTGCTATTGTAATCTTCTTAAGAGCACAATCCATATCCACTCTCTGGTTTTATCTCTGTAACTCCAAGGATAATGGTAAATATTGGTAGGGAGGGAGGGAGAGAGGGAAAGAAAGAGAGAGGAAGGGAGGGAAGGTGAGAGGGAGGAAAGGAGAAAGGAAGGAAGAGAGAGAGGGAGGGAGGATATTTGGAGCAGAAATGCTATACCACCAGAGAGTTCAGTGATACACTGACAAACCCATTCATATTACAGGAAAACTTCTACTTTTCCAGTTGAAGAGTTCTTGGCTCATGCTGGGAAATTACTTGAAGGACAAGGTAATTCAATACACTCTTCCCCTGGTCAGTTTCAGCACTTCATCCCATTTAAGGTTTCACATTTTAAAAACATAAAAACAACTAATGTAAAGAATGCAGAAATAGGATTGGCCAGGGCCCATGAATCCCTGGAAATATTCTCACAAAGTCATTGTAGAAACCCAATGTTGTGTGTCTAAGTGGTCTCCAGGGTGAAAACATAGCTCGCTCCTAGGGGATATGACTTGGAGCATGAATGGAGTTTTAGCTTGGGTTAGAGACGGGCATTAAGAAATAACTAGTTTCCACTGACTGATTCCTAGGCTCCAGGTACACTGCAATCTGGCTTCTGAATACCACCTACTCCAATAAAACTGCTCCAACTAAGGTCACTGACAACTTCCTTATGGGTAAAATCAACAGCCCCCTCACAACCCTTATTTATATACTTAATCTTTCCACAACTTTTATCACCTCCCATGTACCTGTTTCTTCAAATCTCTTTTTTTTTTTAGTTTCTGAATTTCTTATTTCCATTCTAGTTCCTCTTTCTTAGTCTCCTAGCAGCCATCTCTTGCCCTGTTTATCCCGAACCTGTTAATGTCCTCTAGTGGTGATCTTGGTCCTTTGCCAATTTAATCTACTCCTCCAGCAAGGACTCTAAACTCTCATTTCCCACCGTACGACCCAGCCCTTCTCAGTTGACTTCTATAAGGGCATGAAGCTCTAATGCATCCATTGTATATAATTAATTAACTTCTATGTATTTAGAATGGGAGTAGGTATCAACCATCCTGGATGAGAACTGAGAAAACAGTTACTCAAATCATATCCTGTCAGGTTTAATGCTCTCCAAGAACCTTTACTGAAGCTGGATAGCATTGGACCCCTAGAGTCAGCTGCTTAGGAGACAGTTCCACTTGGCTGTTTCACACATACCACATGTCAATAACAAATCTGTTGGCTTCTCTCATAATTCCTCTTCTCCTGTGTTTCTTAGTTTGATGAAGACCATCACTATATTACGCTTCCTGATTTTTCTATCTTTAGACATAATCCATTAATTACTATGGAAGATAAAGATGGGATGTTTTCTCTCACACACACTCTTAGTCCCAACATACACTTTCCATCCATCTTACTTACAATTTAGAATTTTTGTAGGATATTCTATTTATATTATTATAACTATGTAAATACATTTAATAACTGAGCCATATAATATACTCTAATGACTTTTCCTTTCGTGAACAACTTTCTGTTTTCCCTGGAAATAATTGTGGTCTTTTGTTTGTTTATTCACTAAGATTTCTGTAAACATAACCTTAATTTTTTTTTTTCATGTAATCATCACTAACTCAGCTCCAAACTCTTGTCCAATTATGTAAACATCCTTGGTGTATTAGGCCTCTTGTCAATTTTACTTCCTTAAAGAAACTGTCTATAGATAAACTTCATTGTTGATATCTCATCAGGCTCCCTGTGGAAGCCCTTATGTCAGTATCTTTAGATCATTTTTTCTTGGTTTGGTCATATTTTCGGAGAAGGCTTTTTTCATCTCTTTCTTGAAGGATAAAGATGTGGTTGTCAAAATTCTGGAGAGCCTGGTAAAAGCTGAAGACTGAGGATGTCTCAATCTCAGTATGTCAACTTTTACTAACTCACTATATTTTCAATATGATATTCCCATACTTGACTCAATGTGGTGTCCATTTTATTCCCTAAAGAGAACAACCCTCTAGTCTTCTGTCAGAGTGGAAATGGGAAGTCATTTTCTTATATAGACAGGGAGATGATTTGGGGGGGTCCAACTCTTTAAAATAAGTTGAATCATTTCTCCTCATTTTTTATCCTCCTTTACATCTACTTCCAGAGTGTCTGTTACCTTTTATTCCTGAGATTTGGGGGGGGGGGGGCAATCTCTGGTTCAGATCGGCTTCCTATTTATTAATAGTTGCCCCCACTGCTTACTTAACACTAGGATTCCACTTTCTCCAGTATGTTGATCAATTACCACTCTTCCATCTATTATCTAGCTTCTAAAGCTTTGTTACTCTTGTGTTTTCCCTGTTTGCTTTTATGGTTTATATATTTATAAAAATCCCATTGTCATCTTTTAAAACATCTTTTAATTTTGGCAGGGAGAAATATAATGTATCTGTTCAATTTACCTTCCTTAAATAAAAGCCCCTAGCCTTTTAATTATATCTCTTGCTACTCTTCCAAAGCCACTCTACTTGTAGTTCTTCAAATGTGCTTTTTCTCTCACACATACACATACACACATTTTCATGTTACTCTCCCTGCTAGATTAGCTTTCTTACTCCCCCTTCCCCCACCTCTGCCGAGGAACTCCTGTTCATCCTTCACTAGGAGCTCTCACCTCCACCGGGACACTTCTCAGACACTTTCCTGTGACTCTATAGCTCTCTGGATATCTGCTCACCACAGCAGTTACCTTCCTGGATAATATCTGCTTATTTACTTTTCTGTTCTTACCCACTGGACTTTAAAGACATACTAATGGATCTCTCACAAGGCCTTCTTCCTCCAGGGATACCTCTGGCAAAAGAACATTTCTTTTAACTAAGTGGGAAATGAGAGACTATATGAGATGCTTCCCTAAGGCAGGGTTCCAGACCAGGAGTTTCAGTGCAAACCATGAAAAATATTATTATTGTTATGATAAAAGTCTCTCTCCTAGATTAGTTCTCAAAGTTAGACAAGAAATTAACTGCCCTCAAAATTATGCATACTGCTTTTTAGTCAAAGCACTTTAGCATTCATCAATTAATTATAGTAATTTACTATCATTAGCTAGCTAATTAAATTTGAAACTGAACCTCCAGAGGAGAAAGACCAATTTGGAAATACCACTCCAGGCAGATGTCCATAGGCCTAACTCCTAATTTCTTGACCTTCCATGAAAAATAGTGGGTTCTGGGTTGGAACTGGGCCAAGCAACCTTCCCATGGGTTACTCCTCCTCATTACAAGCATCCAAGCCTAGTTCCTCTCCTCTCCAGAGTTTCAATAGCAAACATTTCTGAAAGTGTCCCCCCAGGTGACATACTCATCAGAATCACATTACTATTTTCAAACAGAAACAAAAGGTCATCTCCAACATAAATACAAACAAAATGCAGAGCTTCTCTGGCCCTTACTCTTGCAAAAAAAATGGAGAATAAAATGACTAGAGCTATAAACCAAGCCACTCTTTCAGTGTTTGAGGACTGCTTAAAAAGCGGTTTTGTTGGTATGCTGATAAAATGGACAACCTAGAAGAAATGGACAAATTCTGAGAAAGGTACAATCTCCCAAGCTTGAACTAGGAAGAAACAGAAAATATGAGCAGAAAAAATACCAAAAATGAAATTAAACCAGTAATTTTAAAACTTCCAACAAACAAAAGTCCAGGACCAGGTGGCTTCACAGGTGGGTTCTACCAAACATTTAGAGAAGAGTTAACACCTCCTTCTGAAACTATTCAAAAAAATTGCAGAGGAAGGAAAACTTCCAAACTCATTCTACAAGGCCACCATGACTCTGATACCAAAACCTGACAAAGATATCACACAAAAAAGAAAATTACAGGCCAATATCACCAATGATATCAACAGTATCACCAATGGGCTCCCCTGGCGGCTCAATGGTGAAGAATCCACCTGTCAACATTTGTCAATAACAAATGTCGATGAGGATGCGGAGAAAAAGGAATCCTAGTACACTGTTAGTGGGAATGTAAACTGGTACAGCTTCTGTTGAAAACAATATGAAAGTTTCTCAGAAAATTGAAAACAGAACTACCATATGACCCAGTAATTCCACTCCTGGGTATATATCTGAAGAAAACCAAAAACACTAATTCTAGAAGATACAATTACCCCAGTGTTCATAGCAGCATTACTTACAATATATATACACACACACACTCAATGGAATACTACTCAGCCATAAAAAGAACAAAATTTTGCCATTTGTAGCAACATAGATGGACTTGGAGGACATTATGCTAAGTAAAATAAGTCATTCAGGGAAAGTCGAATACCATATGATATCACTTTTATATGGAATCTATAAACCACAACAAACTAGTAAATACAATGTAAAAGACAAACTAGTGGTTACCCCTGGGCAGAGAGAAGAGAGGAGGGGCAAAAAAGGGGTAGAGGAGTAAGAGACACAAACCATTAGGTACAAAATAAACTACAAGGATACATCATATAACACAGGGAATATAGCCAATATTTTATAATAACTATAACTAAACTATCACCTTTCAAAATTGTGAATCGCCATATTGTGAAAATTTTATAATATTGTATAGCAACTAATATTAAATTAAAAGAAACATAGTAAAATTATCAAAAAAGTTATTTTGTTGGGGCAGAGATTTGGGGAAGGATGGAAACAATAGAATGGAAGAAGACAAACTTCTACTTGGGTAACTAGTGTTCTCGTAATACAAAACAGACTCCCGGATTTATTTCTCTTCCATACATAAGAGACTTGACCTTTCACTTGAAATCTTTTCACTTCTTAATGAAAAGGAAAGTGAAGAGGAAAATTAGCTGGTGTGTGTTGTAGCCCCACATAGGCACTGAAATCACTAGAAACGTGCTCATGGAGGATTAGTCCCAAAGCGGTCTGATAAGCACACATTTGCTGATCCTGAGAGGTAACCCTCCTAATCCATTAAGGCCCCTACCCCTAACAGTACCAGCCTGGTTTTTTCCCCTTAGGAGAAAGGGGAGAAAAAGGAAGTACAAATATCTCAGGATGCAGTGATTTTTCTAAAAAGAGCAAAATACGTCTACTCATTCCCATTGCAGATTGCTTATGATGGAGTCTGATTATGATGCTGCTATTATTTACATCACATAATATTAATAAAGATAATGGTAATAATAACAGCAATTAGTTTCAGGTGCTTTCACAGTTTACATTACAGCTTGTGAAATACATGAGAAATATTTTATTATCTCCATTTTTACATGGAATTAGGCTCTTCTAGAGAAAGTGATTGCCCATGGCCACAAAGCTAGTTGGTGACACAGCTGAAATTCCAACTTTGGTCAGTTTGGTTCAGTCAATCAGTCATGTCCAACTCTTTGTGACCCCATGGAATGCAGCACGCCAGGCCTCCCTGTCCATTACCAACTCCTGGAGTTTACCCAAATGCACGCCCATTGAGTCAGTGATGCCATCCAATCATCTCATCCTCTGTCGTCCCCTTCTTCTCCCACCTTCAATCCTTCCCAGCATCAGAGTCTTTTCCAATGAGCCAGTTCTTCACATCAGGTGCCCAAAGTATTGGCATTTCAGCTTCAGTATCAGTCCTTCCAATGAATATTCAGGACTGATTTCCTTTAGGATGGACTGGTTGGATCCCCTTGGATCCCCTTGCAGTCCAAGGGACTCTCAAGAGTCTTCTCCAACACCACAGTTCAAAAGCATCAATTCTTCAGCGCTCAGCTTTCTTTATAGTCCAACTCTCACATCCATACGTGAACACTGGAAAAACCATAGCTTTGACCAGACGGACCTTTGTTGGCAAAGTAATGTCTCTGCTTTTGAATATGCTGTCTAGGTTGGTCATAACTTTTTTTCCAAGGAGCAAGTGTCTTTTAATTTCATGGCTGCAGTCACCATCTGCAGTGATTTTGGAGCCCCCAAAAATGAAGTCTGTCACTATTTCCATTGTTTCCCCATGTGGTCATTTGATGACAATTGTTACAGAGTTACTCCATTCTCTCCATATGCATTAAAGTGCTTATAGCTGCAAATAAAAGAAATCTCAGCTAAAAATCCAGATAAAGGGCAATTGATTCAGTGCTTCAGTGACATCCAGGACCCAGGTTTTTTCCATTTTTCTTCTCTACTAGGTCAAATGTCTTCCCCTCATGGTTTTAAAATGCTACCACAATCCTAGACATGACCTGTTTAGACAAAGTCCAAACACAGAAAAAGGACTATCTCTATAACATGTCCCTTTTTAAAAAGCAGAGGCAACTCCCTTTCACACTTCATTGGTCACAATTTCATCATATGCCCTATCTCAACTTGCCTATCACTTGCCAATTGGCACCATCTTGATTGGCTTACCAGTCAAGATTCAATGCAGTAAGGCTAGGAAAGCGCCCACTCTCTGCTGAACAAAATGGATTCTCAGAGAAAAGTAAATAAAATTTGTCAGCAAAGAAGAACAGAGGAATGCTCTGGGATTGGGATCAGCTGTCACTCCATCAATACGGCAGACCATTTTCTAAAACATCCTGCTATCAAATACTGAAACAAAACATCTGGTAATTTTCTAACTATAATGGATATATAAGGCTATGAGAGAAACGTCAAAGTCCAATATGATTAAATATGTGTGGTGCTAGACATACAACACTGTGGAGGGAACTCCACTAACTGGAGGTAAAGAGACCTGAGTTCTACGAACGAGTGGATGGTCGTAACCTATCTAATCTTGACTTCTTTCTTTGTCACACTAGTTAACAATGCCTGCCTCTATCTACTTCTTGGAATTTTTCTTACTGTAAATGGCTTACTAAATCGTTATTGTCATTAAGCTGAAGTTACTTTCCAATGAATAAATACAACAGGGAAGATTTTTGGTTTTGAAGGCATGTTGAGTGTTCCTCTTGCTGGGTCCTCCCCATGATTTCTTTCTCCTCCCCAGGTCTCAAACAAACCTGAAACATGTTTTGTGAATCCTCCACTCCTGGTGCCTGACCCTGAAGCGCGGACCAGGATGTCTGTCAGTCAGCATCTAAGAGTATTTTCTGAGTTCACTGTAATGTACACATTGAACCCACTGTCTGTCTTTTCATCTCAGTGAACCTATTTGATGAGGAAGTGGGTGTCAGGGATCACAGTGATCCCAGTGAAGCTGAGGAGACTCAGGGAACTAACAGTGATTTGACTGCTTTCATTTCTTTGCAACAAGAGATATTTCATCAAGCACTTTTACCTCTCACAAGATTCTTGGCTACCTTTCTCCATGGCTCTTTCTCTCTCTGGTCACATCTTTCAGACTGGGATTCATTCTCTGATTATAACTTGGCTGTGTCTCTCTTACTCACCAAGCCGAACTTCACTGCTAGGTTCATCCTGATGGTGTGCCCACATCACTCAATCTGTTCTTATTTACTACATTGGTTCTGGTTTACCTTCACTCTTATGACTGTGGCCTGTCAGGCTCCTCTGTTCATGGAATTCTCCAGGCAAGAATACTGAAGTGTGTTACCATTTCCTTCTCTAGGGGATCTTCCCAGGGATCGAACCAGGTCTCCTGCACTGCAGGCAGATTCTTTACCTCTGAGCCACCAGGAAAGTCCTAACATACCTATATTTATAAATAAAAATAAACTAAACTTTTTATTCTTGTTTAGTTCTCGGTGAAGATCTGGAGATTAAAATTATGATTGCTTTATAAAATGAATTCAGAAGCTTGATCAATTATTTTAAAATCTGTGGATCTCCTAAATGAAGAATTTTATGGGTCATACTCTGTGGTTCCTCTATATTTTGAACACTTCTTACAAGATCATCCTATTTGAAGGATCATAACTAAGTAAAATAAAAAACAAAACGATTTTTTTAGATGAAATATACCTCTATGTTTGCATCTTTCTGGTATCTCTTGAGCAGACTGAGGATAGGACAGAAGAATGGAGAAGGGGAAATATGCCCTCAGATTTCCCACTCCATCCCTCACTGTCTCTCACCCTGAAATATAATAGAAAATCTCATGTATCCACAGTGCTGTTTATCTATCAATACCTCCACCCATGAAACATCCATTAGCATCCTTCCAACTTCTTTTATCCTGTATCAGGCAGCTAAAGAAATGCAGCCTAAGAGTCCTAGGTTCCATTGCAGTACATTCTTGGTGTTCTTTTTTTTTTCCATTTCAGTGCCCTCAAAATAGAGAAGGAGCATTTGGACAGCTCACAGTCACACTCAGGCCATCTGACAAGGCGTATGTTAGCAGGCACGGGAGCATCTATGGGGCACTCTGAGGCCCTCCCTGATCTGGAAAGATGTGGTCATGATTCATGTTTCTACGGCAAATGACAAGAGGAAGAACAGAGCCTGCCACTTATTAGCAAGTGTCCCTGCTGTCCTTGTCCTCACTTGCTGTATTTCTCAGTTTAGAATCGTCTCATAACCTCAGGACCAGCCTGCATTTAGAATTTCCTGGGTACCAAAAAAACCCTATAATTTTATCACTACTGCCCCTGCCCCTCAGTTTTCTTTGAGCAATCTCTGTGATTGGAAGAAGCTAAGGAATATACAGGAAGTCTGAAGAACCTTAAAACATAGTGTTCAAAGACAAATGTTTCCCTCTCTTGATTAATAGGTCAAGTAAGCAATTGCTTCTGTAAGGTGGTCTGAAGACATTAATCAACAAAAGGTCTGCCTACCTCATACATTTTCCCCTCTCTGGCCTGAAATTCTGCTACTAGTTTTACTGATGGGAGGGAAATTACTTTCCCTTTCTTGTTGCAGAGATGGAAGGAACACAGACAGCGCATCCAAATCCGCATCTCCCTCAGTTTGCCCAGGACTAACTTTGCTCTAAAATTTTCACAAATGTTCAGGTGGGTAAAGAGGGGTCCCAGGTGGGTATCGGGGGCTGTAGGGAGGAGGATGGTTGTGGGAGAGTAGAAGACACAGACAGACAAACATTTCTAAACTAGTAGATACTCCTCCTAACTCAATACTCTATAAAATCCAGGAAGAAGAAAGGTTTGCAGTGCCTCTCAGCCTCCTCCAGCTCCAAGAATTTCCTCTCTTGACAAGGAATTTCCTCTCTTCCCACCCAGCAATTGAGTAGGAGAATAAGGAAGTATAGGAAAAAAAAAAAAAGAAAGAAAATTAGCAAGCAATATTTTCTGAGGTAACCTGTACATTGATTTATTTATTTCTGTATTATTTTTGTATATGTTAATTTTATGCAAGTAATTCCAGAATTGTAAGTTGTTTTTACTATTTCCAGCATGTAGATTCCTGGAGAAACCCTCCTATTATTCAAACACCAAAGCAGCGACAAAACAACTTGAGAATTACAATAGGATGTAAAATACAGGATCAGTGACAAGGTGGTCCCAGGGGTATCTGCAGGCACAGTTGTCAGTTCACTCTTCATGTTCTGAATGGAAGCTACAGAGAGGCCCAGGATCCAGAAGACTCAGCTCCTTAGAGCATATGTTTACTCATCCCTTCCTTCATTCAACAAATACTAAGTAATCTGTAGTATAAGCTAGAAATACCTACTAGGGGCTGGTCATGGCCACCCAGTTATTAAAACACTACTCTTGCCGGTCAAAAATCTGAAAATCACAGTGTGATGTGGTGAGCTGTAGCGGTGGGCTTCCCAGTGGCTCAGTGGTAAAGAATCCACCCAGCAGTGCAGGAGACCTGGGTTCTTCCATCCCTTTATCAGGAAGATTTTCTGAAGGAGAAAATGGCAACTTGCTCCAGAAGGGGGCGACAGAGGATGAGATGGTTGGATAGCCTCCCGGACTAAATGCACATGAGTTTGAGCATACTCGGAGATAGTGAAGGACAGGGAAGCCTGGTGTGCTGCAGCCCATGGGGTCGCAAAGAGTCAGACACGACTGAACAACTAAGCGTGCGCGCGCGCGCGCGCGCGCGCGCACACACACACACACACACACACACACACACACACACACACACACACACACACAAACCGTAGTGGTAGAAATGGCAGAGTCTTCAAACAGAGCAAAGAAATGGCATTCAACTTAGAGAAAGTGTTGTGTGTTTGTGTGTGTGCACGCGCGTGTGTGCTGAGGAGTAACATGCCATGCATAGGGATCAAAAATAACTTTATTGTGAGAAGGACACCAGCAAATAAGCCTGGAGAAGCCAGCAGGGGTCGCTCATGAAGAACAGTGCATGCTATATTAAGGAATGTGCACTTCACCCTGTAAATAAAAACTGGGGGACCACGGACAGAATTCAATCAAGGGCATATTATAGTCAAACTTAATTATGAAGTCCAATCATCTGCCAGGTCTAGAAGATGAGTTGGAGGAGGTAAACAATGGCTGTAGAGAGAGCAGTTAGGAATCATTGCTGTGATTCAGAGAGGTGATAGGAGCCGAAAGTGGAGAAGTGGCTGGGGGATGGGACAGGAAGAGAACTCTGTGGCAGGCAAAGCCAACCACATTTAGAGGGAGATTGAATGAGAAGCGAAGAACGGAAGATGTCCAGGATGGCCCTAAAATGTCTTACTTAAGTGGTCAGTATAATAAATGGTGGAGCCAAATCTAGCTAAAGAACATAGGAGGAAGTTTGGTAAGAAAGATGATGACTTCAGCACAGCCATGTTAGGTTTGATGGGTCTAAGTACCATCCGGGTGTAGGTTTCCAGCAAGTCAGTTCAACAAAAGGATCTGAAAGTCAGGTAAGAAGTCTGAGGTTTAGGAATTAGCAACAGCAAGGTGATAGTGTAAACCATAAAAGTGGGTGCACTGACTCTGAGAACTATGTAAAAAATGAAAAGGGAGCTGATCTAATGATGAAATCTTTAAGGAACACTGAAATATAAAAGGCAAGAAGAGAGAGAAGTGTCCATCCACAGGAGATCTAGAGGAAGCACCATAAAGAAAAACCAGAAGAGTGAGACTACCTGAAAGCCAAAAGTGGGAAGAAATTCAAAAGCCTACATCAAATGCAGTAGAAGTACAGCAAAACATAAAATCTTAAATATCTCACTGGATATGGTAGTTAAGAGGCCACTGATCATTTTCAGTTCAGTCGCTCAGTTATGTCTGACTCTTTGCGACCCCATGGACTACAGCATGCCAGGCTTCCCTGTCCTTCACCAACTCCCGGAGCTTACTCAAACTCATGTCCATTGAGTCGGTGATGCCATCCAACCATCTAACCCCTTCTTCTCCTGCCTTCAATCTTTCCCAGCATCAGAGTCTTTTCCAATGACTCAGTTCTTCACATCAAGTGGCCAAATTATTGGAGTTTCAGCTTCAACATCAGTCCTTCCAATGAATATTCAGGACAGATCTCCTTTAGGATGGACTGGTTGGATCTCCTTACAGTCCAAAGGACTCTCAAGAGTCTTCTCCAACACCACAGTTAAAAAGCATCAATTTTTCAGTGTTCAGCTTTCTTCACAGTCCAAATCTCACATCCATATATGACTACTGGAAAAACCATAGTTTTTTTTTTTTTTTTTTTTTAGTTTATTTTCTATTTTTTAACTTTACAATATTGTATTTGTTTTGCCACACACAGACATGAATCCACCATGGGTGTACACAGTTTTGACTAGACGGACCTTTGTCAGCAAAGTAATGTCTTTGCTTTTTAATATGCTGTCTAGGTTGGTCATAGCTTTTCTTCCAAGGAGCAGGCGTCTTTTAATTTCATGGCTGCAGTCATCATCTGCAGTGATTATGGAGCCCAAAATAATAAAGTCTGTCACTGTTTCCATTGTTTCCCCATCTATTTGCCATGAAGATGGGACCAGATGCCATGATCTTAGTTTTCTGAAAGTTGAGGTTTTTTTTTTAATTACTTTATTTTCTATTTTTTAACTTTACAATATTGTATTTGTTTTGCCATACATTGACATGAATCCACCATGGGTGTACATGTTTTCCTCTTCCAGAACCCCCCTTCCACCTCCCTCCCCATCCCATCCCGCCAGGTCATCCCGGTGCACCAGCCCCGAGCACCCTGTATCATGCATTGAACAGAAAGTTGAGTTTTAAGTCAATCTTTTCACTCTCCTCTTTCACTTTCATCAAGAGGCTCTTTAGTTCTTCTTCACTTTCTGCTGTAAGGGTGGTGTCATCTGCATACCTGAGGTCATTGATATTTCTCCTGGCAATCTTGATTCCAGCTTGTGCTTCATCCAGCCCAGCATTTTGCATAATGTACTCTGCATATAAGTTAAATAAGCAGGGTGACAATATAAGCCTTGACATACTCCTTTTCCTTTTTGGAACCAGTCTGCTCTTTCATGTCCCGTTCTAACTGTTGCTTCCTGACCTGCATACAGGTTTCTCAGGAGGTAGGTCAGGTGGTCTAGTATTCCCATCTCTTTAAGAATTTTCCACAGTTTGTTGTGATCCACACAGTCAAAGGCTTTGGCATAGTCAATAAAGCAGAAATAGATGTTTTTTTGGAACTCTCTTGCTTTTTCGATGATCCAGCAGATATTGGCAATTTGATCTCTGGTTCCTCTGCCTTTTCTAAATCCAGCTTGAACATCTGGAATTTCATGGTTCACATACTGTTGAAGCCTGTCTTGGAGAATTTTGAGCATTACTTTGCTAGCATGTGAGATGAGTGCAATTGTGCGGTAGTTGGAACATTCTTTGGCATTGCCTTTCCTTGGGATTGGGATGAAAACTGACCTTTTCCGGTCCTGTGGCCACTGCTGAGTTTTCCAAATTTGCTGGCATATTGAGTGCAGTACTTTCACAGCATCATCTTTTAGGATTTGAAATAGTTCAATCATTTTAACTTGATCATGTTAATGAAATGATGAAAGTTGAGAGATGTTAAAAGGGGGGGGGGGCATGAAGAAGTAGAGACAAAATCCAGCCCACCCTAAAGAGTCTGCACGAGTAAGGAAGAAAACGGGTTGTTGAGAGCAAGAAGATGTGACTTCAAGGGAAGCTTCTGACATCAGGAGTAACTTGAGCAAGTTGCTAGACAGAGAGAAGTAGGAGAGACAGGATGGAGGGGGAGGAATGATGTGACGAAGTCCCAGAAAAGGCAAGAAGCAACAGGATCAAGAGCACAAGTAAAGGGATTAACCTTGAAATGTGAGCCGAGAGTCAGGAGAAGAGCAACTATTTTCCTGGGAGGTTGCAACATGCAATATCGAAGGATGAGCAACCTCTGTGAGTGGGGATTGCAGAGGAAGTTGAGATTTTGAGGAGATCCAGGTGTCAGTTAAGAAAAGAAGGTTGAGGACTTTTCTGAAATCTCTTTAGGGACATATAAGAGTGTATGTTAACAGCAGGAAGGGAGTTAAACACACTCAGAGAATTCTCAGGTCCTTGGTAGAGGTAGAAAGCAGTCTGGCTTAAACTTAGTGGACATGGCAATAAGTCTAAGAGTCCTCCATCTAAGGAAGAAAGATTTCAATGTGACCATGACTTCTATTAACACGTCCTATAAAACATTAACAGTATCATTACTAATGCAAGAAAACCTTCTCACGCCAGAGTAAATAAAAAATAAAGGTGTGAGCTTAGATACCAGACAAGGTGGCTCTGAACAGGAATTTATGTTTCTGCTAAGCTGGTTTCTGCTCACTCACACTCTTGTCTTTTTTCATTTACATTTCTGGGTTATTTTCCCATTATAGTCACTTATTTACTTGACAGATGATCGAAGGTCAGCTAAGGATGGAGTATGATTAGCATATAAACAAGATTTTAAAATAGCTGGAACAGAGAAGGACTTTAGAGCCTGCTAATCACTGGAGACTTGACCTCAAGTGAAAGTGCATTTGGGCAATCCTCAGCCAGCCCTAAGAATGCCCTGCCTTGCCTCTGGTGACCTAGAGTGACTCACCATTCAACTTAGCTATAAGCTGCCACTGTGTCTTTAATTTAGCTCTAGCATTCTTAAAAAAAAAAAAAAAAAAATTAGTCACAAATATACAGTACTTGAAGGAAAGGTGGAATGGTGTAAAACTGAAGACCTTAGACTCAGACCTGGGTATGAATGGCAGTTGTCAGGCCAAGCTTTATTTCCCTTAGCAAGTTACTAGAATTCTGAGTAAGAGAAGTCACCAATGAAGGGAAGTCATCTATGGGTCGAGTTCTTTATGTACATAACCAGAATATCCCCAACTCTACAAGCTTCCTGGCTCAGCTTCCCCCATTGTAACAGTCTGAGCTCATACCTAACCATACTAAGTTAGAGAAATCTACTTTTCTTTTCCAGAATTTCCCAGGTGGAGGCAAATGTTCTTCAGACTCCTGTTATCAGCTCATTTCTTGGCCTCTTTCACCATCAGCCTCCTGAGATGCTGTCCTCTCTCCTTTTCCAGTGTTGAGTGGACATGGCTCCTTCTCCTTAGGCCTCCACACAGCACTGACAGAAAGCTTTTCCCAAAGATGCGTGTTCATGGAGGCAGTCACCGATCAGAAAGCAGACTGAAGTGGAACATCACACATCAGACCAGACAGCATCTCTTGTTAACCCTCCACGCACGGGATCTCAACCTCCCCTTGTGAGCCTTCTCTCATCTTCTCTTTTCTCTGCATTCCAGGGCCAGGAAACAGACATGTTCTCTTATGTTATTACACAGGGTATTTCCAGGTCCCCTTGGTGCTCTGCCTCACTCCCCTGTACATTGCCTTCAACAACCACAGAGGGCTCTTTATGTGAGCTTCTACCCTGGGCTCTACTCCCAAACCACACAAAGAATCATCAGAGCTTTGAAATAGCAATTTTTCTTGCACAAGCGCTAGATCATACATCTGGTCCAAGATCACTGTTCCATAAGTAGAAAGGAAAGGAACAGAAAAGCTATTCTCTCTCTGTCCTTGCAAATGCCTGGGTCCTGAAGTTCTGGGATTGTATTTTCCTAGGATACATGTGTCACTTTAAATCCCCAGAGCAATGTTCTAAGACATGTATTATCACCCTCATTTCACAGATGAGGAAGTTTAAGCTGAGGAATTGAAATGATTTGTCCAGGGTTTCAAAGCTGGTAAGTAACAGAGTCACAATTAGAATGCAGTGTTTGGACTGCTGCTCCCTCCAAATAGCTTGAGGCCACCATTCTGTGAGGAAGCCCAGGCAGCCACATGGAGAGAAGCATCAAGAAACCAGGCATGTGAGTGAAGCCTTCGAAGTCTTTCCAGCCCACGTTAGATATCAGCTGACTACAGACAAGTGAATGACCCCAGCCAGTGTCACATTCGACAAAATCATCTGGCCAAAACCTATGCAAATTCCTTACCAAGCCTGTTTTTAAATCCAAAAAGTTAGAGCCATTCAGGAGGCTCCACTAAGCAAGATAGGTCACCCAGAAACCAGATTGGGGATGAATTGGGAGATTGGGATTGACATATATACACTCCTATGTATAAAATAGATGACTAATGAGAACCTGCTGTATAGCACAGGGAACTAACTCTGCTCAGTGCTCTGTGGTGATCTAAATGGGAAGGAGATCCAAAAAAAACAAGGGATATATATACCCTCATGCTGGGAAAGATTGAGGGCAGGAGGAAAAGGGGGCGACAAAGGATGAGATGGTTGCATGGCACCATCGACTCAACAGACATGAGTTTGAGCACACTCTGGGAAATAGTGAAGAACAGGGGAAACTGGTGTGCTGTAGTCCATTGGGTTGCAAGGAGTTGGACATGACTGAGCGACTGAACAAAATGACTGTATATAGATACACACACACACACACGTATAGCTGATTCATTTTGCTCTATAGCAGAAACTGACACAGCAGTATAAAGCAACTCTATTCCAAAACTAAAATAAGAAAAGAAAGAAACAAGACTTCTTTCTCACAGATTAATTTCTCCTGAAGAGTCTGCCTGTGCAGTTGGCAAAGAATAACTTAGCCCTGTAGGACCAGAAGGAACACCCAAAGGTAGAGCAGATTCTGCTGAGCATTGACCCAAACCAGTTTTTAGTTTCAGGAAAGAAATTTAACTGCATTTCTGTCTAGCATTTCATTGCTGGTATCTGTGTCTGTAAATGTGCATCCCTGGGCTTAGCATCCTCCATGCAGACAAACCATTTCACTACTTATCTTCTATCTCCATAAATCTCATCTTCCCACCCTAGAGCCATTCTGGTGCTTTGAGCCTCTCTGCACTCAAAGAACTAGTTTCTGGGCATTTCTAAAACACACGTCCATGAAGCATGTCTTGTGTGCCAAGTGCTGTTCTAGGGCCAATGGATTCCATACAGAAAGGGCAGACATGGGACTGCCTGTTTTCTTAAGGAACTTTGACCAGGAAACCAGTCAAGAAATAAGAAAACAAGCCAGTAAGATATAAAAATGAGGGCTTCATTGTAAGAAATTATGAAGAAAAACTACATGAGATCCAGAGATGGAGCAGGATGAAGGGAGGTGGGGTGTGGTAGGGAGCAGTGTCTATTTTTAAAGACCCCCTCTGAAAAAGTGACTTTTGAGCAACGACTTGAATGAATCAAGGGAGGGGACTGAATGGAGAAATGGGGGAAGAATATTCCAGGAGGAACAGAAAGCACATGTAAAGGTCCTGAGGAAGAAAGAGGTTGGGGCTATTCACGGTAGAGTGAGAAGGCACTGTGGCTGGAGAGGAGGGGGAGGGGAGGCTGGGGAGGTGCACAGGGGTCACATGGTGAAGCCTTCGCACCAAAGCGGAGAGAGTGGATGTTCTTCTAGCATAATGTGGGAAGGTGCTGGGGAGCTTTGAGCAGCACACCATGGCCTGCTACATGAGAAACAGACTCTAGAGGGGACCACGTAGAAGCAGAGAGAACAGTTGAGAGATGACCACAACTGTCTAGAAGAGCAGTAATAGTACCTCGAACTTGAGTGGGAGGAAGTGATAAGACATGGGATGTGATCTGAAGGTAGAGTGTCTCAATTACACACACACAATTATTATTCAGGTCCAGTTCCTCAGCTCTGAGATTTGGAAGCATTTTCATTTTTTAAACTGATGATTAAAACTGCTGAGCTGGGTACTCCATCAGTTCAGTTCAGTTGCTCAGTCGTGTCTGACTCTTTGTGAACCCAAGGACTGTAGCATGCCAGGCTTCCCTGTCTATCAACAGCTCCTGGAGATTACTCAAACTCATGTCCATTGAGTCGGTGATGCCATCCAACCGTCTCATCCTCTGTCATCCCCTTCTCCTCCTGCCTTCTATCTTCCCAGCATCAGAGTCTTTTCCAAAGCGTTGGTTCTTCACATCAGGTGGCCAAAGTATTGCAGCTTCAGCTTCAGCATCAGTCCTTCCAAAGAATATTCAGGACTGATTTCCTTTAGGATGGACTGGTTGGATCTCCTTGCAGTCCAAGGGACTCTCAAGAGTCTTCTCCAACACCACAGTTCAAAAGCATCAATTCTTCGGCGCTCAGCTTTCTTTATAGTCCAACTCTCACATCCATACATGACTACTGGAAAAACCATAGCTTTGACTAGATGGACCTTTGTCAGCGAAGTAATCTCTGCTTTTTAATATGCTGTCTAGATTGGTCATAGCTTTTCTTCCAAGGAGAAATCATCTTTTAATTTCGTGGCAGCAGTCACCATCTGCAGTGATTTTGGAGCCTAAAAACATAAAGTCTCTCACTGTTTCCCCATCTATTTGCCACGAAGTGATGGGACCAGATGCCATGATCTTAGTTTTCTGAATGCTGACTTTTAAGCCAGCTTTTGCACTCTCCTCTTTCACTTTCATCAAGAGTCTCTTTAGTTCTTTTTCACTTTCTTCCATAGGGTGGTGTCCTCTGCATATCTGAGGTTATTGATATTTCTCCCAGCAATCTTGATTCCAGTTTGTGCTTCATCCAGCCTGGCATTTTGCATGATGTACTCTGCATATAAGTTAAATAAGTAGGGTGACAATATAAGCCTTGATATACTCCTTTCCTGATTTTGAACTAGTCTCCTGTTCCATGTCCCATTCTAACTGTTGCTTCTTGACCTGCATACAGATTTCTCAGGAGGCAGGTCAGGCGGTCTGGTAGTCCCATCTCTTTAAGAATTTTCCACAGTTTGTTGTGAGCCACACAGTCAAAGGCTTTTTCATAGTCAACGAAGCAGACGTAGATGTTCTTCTGGAACTCTCTTGCTTTTTTGATGATCTAACGGATGTTGGCAATTTGATCTCCAGTTCCTCTGCCTTTTCTAAATCTAGCTTGAACATCTGGAAGTTCATGGTTCACGTACTGTTGAAGCCTGTCTTGGAGAATTTTGAGCATTACTTTGCCAGCGTGTGAGATGAGTGCAATTGTGCAGTAGTTTGAACTCCATCAGGGTACTCCATCAGTGCCCCCTGTTGTAGGAGGGTTGCCACAGCTATTGGACAGCTCTCAGGTGGGGAGATGAGTGGATTTAATAAAATTGGGTCCCAAAGGAAAGCTTCACGTAACCATGTGCCAGGGTTGCCTGTTGGTTCTCTGTCTAGGCAGCCAGATCAAACAACAATCATACAAATATCCACTGAGTTTGTCATATTTGCCATCTTGAAGGAAATCTGAGTTTTGTGACATGTTCTTTGGAGAACAAAGTAATTACATTCTTTGAAGCCTGATCAATATTCCTTGGTAGGTAGAACTAGTTTCTGGGCAGAGGAGGATCAATTTGCATAAGGAACCCCAGGATCTACTAAGAAGAAAGTAACCTGGACCCCTACATGTTTCTCTCAAGATTTAAAATTAGAAGGAAAAATGGTAGCTCTCACCATGTTTCATTGGCAGGAGGAGATTCCAATGGTCCCCAAAACAGGAAGGGCAAAGATACCACGCTGGGGTCCCTGGCTCATCCCAGGAGCCTGAGGTTCATGGGGCTTGGCCAGTTCTGGAGAACAGGGCCTGAGCACAAGTGAGTCCTCACACTGCAGTTCCAGGGCCCATGGCTTAGAGAGCTGTGACTTCAGAGCCCAAGCATGGGGTTCCTCAGTGAAATAGTAGTGATAAGAATCTGCACCTGTGAAGATATCACAGTACTGTAAATGGTTGTTAACAGTGGCGTCACGCAGCAGAGAGAAAAACAAGCAACACGGGACCAATCAGACACCACCTCATCATCTCCTGGTGTTTGGAGGAATCTCTGGATCACTTTGGACTGAATGAGCCCCTGGTCTTCACGGACGGTGGGAGAGGGAGGGGCCTTAAGATGAGTTCCTGCACTTCCTGAATATAAGGACAAATGAGGACCCTAATGATTAACTGAGGAAATCAAGAAAACCACATATTCTGGAATGGATACATACATGGTATAGTGCATGGTACACCATATATGTGGTAAGATAACTCTATATAAAGAGAGAATAGGCTGCCTTACATGATAAAAATGTGGCACCAGCTACCTTTACTGGTAAAGAAATGGGTCATTTTATTTATTGTTTTGTTTGTCTTTGTATTTCCTACAATGAACAAGCATCACTTTTTTTCCAAAAAAGAAAAAAGAGTAAATTAAAGAAGGATATTCACATCCCTCAGCAGATCCCTCATCCTGCCAGCAAGTACCCCTGTGGGTGACCCTGGGAACCCACAACCACAGACAACTTCTGGGTGCTCTTGTGGTTCCTGTGATGGTCATAGGTGGTGATTCCTAGGCTGGTGAGTGGCCAGGGCCTGCCAACCTCCCAGCGGGCATCCCGGCCGGCCTGACCTCTGAGTTGAAGTGTTTCCCCTGCCCAGGACAGGATGGTGGCGGGACCCGCCTCCACGTCCTGTTATTGATCAGGACTCCCTCAACTGTTCAGGGGGCCCCATGAGGTGACCACTCAGGGATGTCAGGCGGGGATTCCCACACAAGTTCCCTGGCGCCACGTGTGTTCTTTAAAGAGAGAGTTTCACTTCAGGTACCAGGCATCACACCCACAGAGCAACAAATAGAACCTCTCCTGTGAATTTGCATGCCACAGCCTATCCTCCTGGTGTCACTTCACTGCCACAGACATTTATATATTACCTTCATGTGATCAGAGCTCTGAGCTGCAGGCTGAGGGGGACAAAGATGAGAACCCTGACTCTGTGCTTCCAAAGAACCTCCAGCCCAGAGGGAGGCAGGAGACACAGAAGAGCCTCTGACCCAGGGAGAATGTCCTGTGAAAATAGAGACCCACAGGTCAGCACGTGATTGACTTCCTCCCACAGCAGCCAAACCTATTTCTGGTATCAGGTCCTGCTTCAACATGTCTCAGATGCGTCCCCTCGCACCCATTGCCGTCACCTCTGCGATGGTTCTGCCCTCTCCAGCTCTCACTAAGACACACACACCAGCCACAGACAGTCTTTCAATCCAGATGCACTGCCAGGATTTTTCTAAAATCCCCTCTCCTTTAAAGTATTCAACAGCCTCCTATGACCTTCTGTATGAAGTCTTATCTCTTTAGCATTTGGTGCCTTTCCTAACATAACCTATCTTTCCTATCTTTTTCTCCCTGCCCTCAAGCCCCTAACAACCCCCTATAGTGACCTCCCATCCTCTCCCCTACCCCAGCCCACACACATACACATCCAGAACACTCCAACAAGACCAGACTTAGCAACATTCCTCAAATACAACACAGCCTAGAAGATCCTTTGCCTTGATCTCTGCTTGTCAAAAGTCTGTTTATTCTTCAAGGTGCAATTTAAATGTCTCCTTTTCTGCAGAGTCTTCTTCAGACCTGAGTCAGAATTAATCCTACCTTGAACCATAATAGTAATTTGCTTATATCTTCTTAATTGCACGCATCATATTATGCTTTGCCACTCTCTACTTAACGTTGAGCTCCCAGAAAACAAACGTTATATGTCATTCCCTTTGTGTCCCCCACAATACAGGACCTAGCAGACACCAGACACTTGTTTGCTACTTACTGAATCAAGATGAAAATCATTCTTATGCTTTCAGTACAAAAAATAAAATTAAGAAGTGTCATGGTTCAGGCATTGGTTTCACAGATCTCAGATGGTTTTCTTTTTGTTTAGTCACAGAGTCATTTGGCCAAGTCTTTTGCAACTTCATGGACTGCAGCCCGCCAGGCTCCTCTGTCCATGGGATCTCCCAGGCAAGAATACTGGAGTGGGTTGGGATTTCCTTCTCCAGGGGATCTTCCCAACCCAGGGATCAAAACTGCGTCTTCTGCATTGCAGGCAGATTCTTTACCACTGAACCACCTGGGAAACCCATGTGTACACTTACACACACACTGCTAATTTCAGTGTTTCCCTAGAAAGCCTCAACTAACATAGCAATCAACTCTGGACAGGCTGGAAAACTAAGCAACTCTTGCTAGTACAGAAGGCCTAGCTCCAGCGGATATGGCATGTCGATTCAAGTATAATTCATACAGAAACACTTTTTTCCAAGCCCTAATGTTTCTTCCACATGGAGGGACAGCTACTAGTGTGACACTCCTGACCTTCACTCCACCATGCCCCACTCACCTGGTTGGTGAGTTAAATGGAAAAACCACCTTCTTCCCATTCCTCTCTGCCTTTTCATGCTCTAAGTCTTACTGAATGTCCAGCTGCGACTACGGCAGAGTAGCTAAGTCTGTCCAATTTTGTGCTCAGTTAGCAGGGTCATTTGATTCTCATTATAAGCTGCATCTTCCAACTTAGCCTCTATCAGTAATAAAGAAAATAATTTTTCTCCATTCGTACTGTTTTGTTTCCTGTTTAGAACCCTTAGCAGTGAAGAGGCCCCCAGGCAATACTCATATCTTGACTTAGCTTCTGAAGTGTCTACTCAAGGAACAACCCACCCTGGGCCCTTGGATATCTCCTAAGGACCCTGGAGTGGCCTTGAGGTTGGGAGTCCGACCCCTCTTGGCACTTAAGAGGATTATCACACTTGCTTCTGCCTGTGGGAAGCTGTGAGAAGCAAATCAGAACATGCATGTGAAACTTTGTGTGAAGTCTATCCCAGTACTTAATTGCAAGGTGGAATTATTTCTGTAGCTGTTGTCATCCTGTTGATGTAAAATCCCAGGGGCCCACAGTGCCAAGTTCCACTGACTGTTTGCTGACACCCAGAGGGGCTGTCTTACATGTGTTCTACCAACATTTGGACTAGCTGTCATGAGGCTCTGGAGAAGCACTTCCCATAGCACCCTCCCCGCCCCAACGGACATCAGTGCCCAACGGCAAGACACGTTCCCCCCCCCCAACATGGGGTAACCAGTTCCTCAGACTCCCGAAGCAGGACGCGCCTGCCCAGGGTCTTGTGGCGTTTACAAGAACTCTGCCTGTCTTCTTGCAGCCAGTTCCCTCTCCCAGGGCTTGGACAGGTTTGCATGACAGAAGCTGGGCTCACTTCATCACTTCACTCCTTAGAAACCCAGTACCCTGTCACCAGACAAAGATGGCGGTGCTTGGTCCCAGCTTCCACAGGATAAGGAACCTTCTGGGAGGCTCCTGAGTCCCTGACTGGATCACTGGACCAATTTCCCAGAGATGCCCAGACATGTCTGAATTCCAGGGGTGGATGCAGTACACCCTTTATGATAATTTGTGACTGACATGACCAGGCCTTAGGTCCCCCTATGGCAGTTATACAGGTGCTCTCAATAAAGAGCACTCTCCTAATCTCATCCCTGTTTCCTGGCCAATCCACTTTCAAACCCAGCCTCTGGGTTCCCCTCCACTCCTTGCTTCTCTCTCTCCCCCCAATGCCCCTCCCTCTTCCTCCCCTCCCCCCTCCCTTCCTCTCTCCATCTCTCCTTCACTTGTCCAAGTAGAAGAGGTGAGATAAGAAGGGTGAGATG
The DNA here is from genome assembly GCA_024291935.2 of Okapia johnstoni. Lineage (NCBI taxonomy): Eukaryota > Metazoa > Chordata > Mammalia > Artiodactyla > Giraffidae > Okapia > Okapia johnstoni. The sequence goes on from CM044322.1 coordinate 22,887,555, forward strand.
TGGTGAAGGCACAAACAAGAATCAGCCTAGGGGTATTTTCCCTCTGCTGCTCAAGCAGATCATGTATTTTGTATTTTGCCAGCCCTCAGAGTTGGAGAAGGCACTGGCACCCCACTCCAGTACTCTTGCCTGGAAAATCCCATGGATGGAGGAGCCTGGTAGGCTACAGTCCATGGGGTCGCTAAGAGTCGGACACGACTGAGCAACTTCACTTTCACTTTTCCCATTCATGCACTGGAGAAGGCAATGGCAACCCACTCCAGTATTCTTGCCTGGAGAATCCTAGGGACGGCGGAGCCTGGTGGGCTGCCGTCTATGGGGTCGCACAGAGTCGGACACAACTGAAGCGACTTAGCAGTAGCAGCAGAGAGAGAGAGAGTTGGGAGTTTTTACCCTATGCTGTGTGCATTCATCTCCCTTGGGAAGCAGGCAACATTCCAGCACAGGGTGATCCCACACCCACGGTAAGTTCTGCAGCCTTAACTCCCAGGCGGTCATGATTTCTGTGGACGGGGCCAGAAGGGTGGAGAGCGTGTGACATGAATGGTGCACCTGCCCCTTTAAACTTGGTCAGAGAGAAACGCGGCTTCCTAGATGGTAACAGCTAAACTGCTGGCTCCGCTTGGTGGAACATTCTTCCACACTAAGTCTCATCCTGTCTGCCAGCCCTGAGCCAGCTGGTTTCCTTCTCTGCAGGTCATTCTCTAGGGAGGGTTGGGGGGCAGGGAGATTGGGCAGGAGAAGGGTGTTTAGAGCATGAAAAGGTTCAGGAAGGGTTTTGTTCTCTCCCAAATAAGGACTGAGCCAGGAGAGCCGAGGGATTCCCCTTTGCAAGCCAGTGGTATTGAGGACACAGGCAAGGGATGCTATAAATTTAGCACCGATTGTCCCACATCTGGACCGTAAGAGGTCTCTGACGCCTTAACCTCACCCCTGCTGCTGGAACACATGTGGCAAACACTGTGATTGCAAACTCCTAGGGAACACAGTTGGGGAGCAACTCACTCTGTGTGGGGATGCAGGGGCTGAAACCAAGACACATATCTGGGAGATGCTGTCAAAGGATGACAAGAAGGCACTCAAGAACATCCAAAGGGCCCCTAGGATGAGGGGTCTGTGCTGGTGTGAGGCTGGGAGTTACATTTTTTGCCTAAATCCTTCCCACCTCTCTTCCCCACTTTGACAAAAACAAAATATCAAGGAATAGAGAGGAGTATTGGTCCACAAACTTATTGTATGAGAAATGTCATGTGGATTTATGTACTTTAAATTTGACTCAGAGTCCTTTACCCTCCAGTCTAGTGGGAAATTCAGCCCAGTCATTCCTCATTCCCATATCTTCAGGCTATGCAAAGGAGCCCAGGGATGTTTATGAGCTCAAAATATTGGTGAGGCGCCTCCAGCACACACTGGTGACTGCACTGTACCTCCACGTGACCCCTTGAAATCTAACCTCCCTGTGACTTCCCTGCAGCTTTAGATGGAGACTATGGGGGACTGCAAGCCCATCTCCCCTGGAGCCAGGGTCTTGCCCACCTAGGAGTGCCATCCCCTTCAAAATCTTCCCAGCCTTCCATCAGGGAGAGGAGCAGGGGTTCTCCCTCTTTGAGAGGCTCTCTGACCCCCTACCCCTCCCTGAACAGAGAAAAGGAATCTCTCCCTCTCTCCACTCTCACCTCTTTCCCCTCGAAGTTCCTGGTCTTCCCAGCTCCTCCCTCCAAGCAAACCTGGATAGAATCTGTGTGAGTTGAAGGCAGTCAGCTCAAGCTAGTAGCTGGCAGGACAAATAATCCTGCAGATGTAAGTTAAATGTTGGACAAGACAGTTGAGGATCCAGCTTCTGGGGAGCTTACATTCTATTTTATGTTGAAGACACAGAAACAGGCTTGAGGAGGGCAAGTAACCACATGCAGAGCCGGGGTAAAAAGGATCCTTGCAGGCAGTGCCAGGCACCAGGAAGAAAATACACCAAGGGGGTAGGAGGGAGAGTAAGAGTACTCTGGAGACTGAGAGGTCAGGGAAGTTTCTCCATGAACGCATCCTCCTGTGGGCTGAGGCCTGAAAGACAAGGAGTGCAGCACATAGAGAGTGATGGAAGAGCCTGCCAGGTGGGAAAACACCAAACACAACACCCCAAGTTGGGTACACGTTTGGCTCTTAGGAATAACAAATAAAAAGCCAGTAGGACAGTTGAGCTGACTTCAGAGTTGGGGTTAGGGACTCAGATTCAGGGGAAGAAGGACTGTTAAGAGGAAAAGCTTTTGCAAAGGAAATGAGTGAGTCCTGGAACAACGTAGCAGGCTGGAGTCTAAGGAGGGAGTTGGTGATGAGGGAGCCTCCAAACATGAAGAAGCATGACTGTGGACTCTAGAAGCACTGATGATTGACCTTGAGCATTAAGCTTCCCTTTTCTGGGTTCTAATTTTCTTGCAGCAGCATCAGGTCCTTGGGAAAATTCTATCAAATAGCTATAGCTTTCAATGAGCTGCTTTGGGGCAATCAAGTCCAGGCTGTGTTCTTGTTTTGGGGACTAGACCACAGGGAGCCCTATAGATGTGGTTACAACAAGCCAAGGTATTGAGCAGGGCAAACTGAAGTCAAACAGAGCTGGGAGAAGCCTGGACGACTTGAGGGATGTGTGGGGAACTCCTTGATGATTTTCAGAAATACTAGGGGAAGGGACAGAATTACTGATACATGTAGGGTGGGGACTCAGACCATGACAGCTGATATTAACAGTGGTGATGGCTGATGGCCAGAAAATCTCTTAAAAGAGAAGTAAAACTGAACAGATGGATGAGATTTAGATCATACTTAGAAGAATTGACTTGGATCTCCAACACAAAATGCAAAGCCTTCTCTCAAGAACTTCCTTGGTTAAATTATCTCAAAGCTGCGACAATTAAGTTTCTTGAAGCACTGACCAGAACAGCAGTGTGTCACCTCTTCCACTTGGCTATATTGCCCTTCCTTAGGCTTCACCAGAAGCAGGGGGGCCTCGGGTGGCCAAGCTTGCTTAGAAGACCTGACGAATCTCCTGATACAATGCCAAGGGTGAGATGGGAGAGCTGGGTGGGAGAACTTGGCTCACATAAAGGCCAGAAAGGGTCTGGCATAGGTAGGGAGATGGGCAGGATGACTTTCCAATAAGCCTGCTGCTGCTGCTGCTGCTTAGTGACTCAGTCATGTCCAACTCTTTGTGACCCCAAGGACTATAGCCCACCAGGCTCCTCTGTTCATGGGGATTCTCCAGGCAAGAATGCTGGAGTGGGTAGCCATGCCCTCCTCCAGGGGATTTTCCAACTCAGGGATCAAACCCAGGTCTCCCACATTGCAGGCAAATTCTTTACCATCTGAGCTACCAGGGAAGCTTTCCAATAAGCCTATTGTAATTTGATTAATTCATTCAATAGAATTGAAAGGCATTGGTGATTTCTGTCCTCATGGGCTTATATTCTAGCTGGTAAAAACAGATAACAAATAATAAAAGCATAATAAATACGTCAGTCATATGGTACAGTGGAGAGAGAGAAATGCTTTAGAAAGGAAATGCAGAAGAAGGGAAGGGAGATCAGGAGTACTGGGAAGAGGGCTCGTGGCACTTTTAATACCATGGTCCAAATGTGGTAACATTAAGTGGAACATGAAAGAGGTGAGGGAGGAGAAAATTTCAAGCAGAGGAAACAGCCAATGTGAAGGACCTAAGATGGGGAGTGTGACTGATGCCTTGCAAGAACAGCCAAGAGGCCAGCATGGCTGGGCAGTTGAGAGGGAGCACAGAGTAAAGGGATGACCAGGGCTTGTCCTGTGGGGCTTTATAAGTTGCTTCTAGAACTTGGGACCCACCAGCTGCAACAGAAACCTCGATAAGCTCCAAGACAGCAGGGTCTACACATTTTCATCCCCGCCTCCCCAACACCTGGCACATTACCTGCATCCAGCAAATACTTGTTGAATGAATCACTGCCTGTAAAACGAACCCTTAATGATGTCCCAGTGCGGGGGCTAGCTCTGAGTCATCAATACGGCCCCCGCTTCCTCTCTCCACACCTCCACGCCCCTCTCCAGGCCTGCAAGCACCCCTGATGCAATATCAGGCAGTATCACCACCACCCAAAGGTGCGGCCTCACCCACCCTAAAAGAAGACATCCTGCGTCTCCAGAGACCACATTATCTGAAATTCTTGGAGGAAAGGGCTGGGAATGTAGGTTGCTGTGAGCAAATGAAACAAGTCAGCCCCCAGTCAGCCTTTACCTCCAGGCCCTGCATCCCTGACTCTGCCTTTTACGGTATCCACGCAGCCTGCCCCCTTCCCCTTCCTGCCCACTCTCCCCACCACCTCCTAGAGTCCATTCACTGAGCACGGAAGATTTCCTCAGGAAGGAATTCCTGTGCAGAGTCAGTTAGAACATAAGGCACACTAATCAGCAAGGGAGGTGGTTGAACTCATTTTCTTTTCTGAGACGACGGTACCAGTCAGCATATCAGATTTTTTCCCAGAGCCTGAAGTGTCAGTCAACAACTGAACAAAAAAAGGGGTGATCACAGCCCCTCCCCAGCGCCTCCCCTACCACACTACCCAAAAATCAGGGCCCCAAGGGCCTGTGAGAGACCAGGGGACGTCTCAGGCCAGCAGGCTCCTGTAGGACCTCTTCTCCAGGAAAGAGGAGAGTGACACCCCTGGGCTCCTCACCCCTGGGAACTAGATATAACTGAGCTGGGAAGCTTGTAATGAAGCTCTGCAAACACTTGGCAAATGATAAGGGCCCATCAACACTGTCCTTTGACTCTCAGAGCTGTGGTAATATCCTCCCTCCCCAGATGAATTCAAAGCCCCCTCGTGCTTTCCCTCAGTCCCTTCTTCCTTCTCTGGCACCTGCCAGCCTCAGGAGTCTAAGAAGGCCTGCACCTAATAGCCCTGCAGGAAACCCCACTGCACCTGTGAACCCAGGATCAGGGAACAGACAATGTGAATGAATCTAAAGATGCTCTATTAACAGAAAGGTAACCTCTTCAGATAGATGTTACTGAGAGGTCAAGGGGGTTACTATGCTTCTTAAAATATAGATCTATTTGGTTCAAACCCTCATTTTATATCCTAGGGGGAAAAAGTCTACTGCCTGCCTTGAGATTTCTGCAAATTGCAAGGGAACCTATACCCTTCTCTCACCTCTGGCTCCAATTTCCTGCCCTTACTGAATTCTCATTTTCTGCTCTCCATAATTCTGCACCTTTTCCTCCCAACCCTGTCCTCTCACCCAAAAGCAATCATTTTTACAAGCATCAGATGTTAGCTGAATGTTTATTGACGGTTTGTAGGTCATGAGGAATGGGTTACATTTTCTCACCACACAGCAAACGACCTAACATCTGATACCAGCTGTCCCATTTCTTGAACATCCTCTAGGGATTTCTCACAGGCCATGCCTGAATGTGAATCGCCTTGGCTCCCTCTCTCCCTCGCTCCCCAAGGAATTCCCCCACTCCCGGCTCAGAGCACCGGAGTTCCCTCCCCTGCTTAGCATCCAATGCCAGTCTAGGTATGAGATGGAAGCAAAACCACTGGACTCTTTTAGCAGGGCCAGCTTCAGAAGACACTTGCTTTAAATGGTGCTCTGTTTCACCAATGAAATTATAATTCATTGTAATTCATAAGGAAGTGAAGGAAATTTCTTCCATTTCATTCTACAAGCTCACTCCATTATTTGTAGCATTTGCGGCCTGCTATTTTTTAGGCTGAGAGCTTCCATTTCCATTCATGGCTAAAGAAATAGACTTACCTTGGATCTTGCACCCCTCCCCCTCCTTATTTCCACCCCTTCCCCCACCCTAAACAGCATCAGCACTCCGTAAATTGTGTAAATAATGTTTTGACTTTACCAGTTGCCTTTGCCACCAAGTGGTCTAAATCAAAAGGCTTAACCTGGGGTCTAGGAACCCCTTAGGAAGCTAGGCAGAAGTGCAGAACATCCATGAATCCCTAAAACTGTATGCAACTCTGCCTTTTTCTGAAGAGAGGGTTTATAACTTTAATAAGATATTCCCCCCCAAAGGTTTTAGCCATTTATCAGTTAGCTAGAGAGCAGAGCTCTGTAGCAACAATGCAGCCTCAGGTGCTAAGGTAGCCTTAAACGGGGTCACTATTTAATTGGCAGAAAGTGATTCTGAAATGCAGACACTTACTCCTGCATTTCACATTCTGAAGAGTCTGGTTTTATAATCTTAAAATATTAACCATAAAAACAAAGATGAATCAGATACATAGATTTATTGTATTCACTGGAGAACAACCTAGCGCAGATAAAACAACTGCAACAAATGAACCCAAAGTTAAGGATGGATGGAAGCCTAGAGCCAATTAAAGCAAAATGGGAAAGAGATTTAAGTCTGAAAATGGAAGATAAGAGTTGGCAATTATCCTACCATCTAACCAAACATACAACTGCTATGGTTCTGGATGACTTGATGTATTTTTAATTATCATATCAAGCGTTTGATTCTAGTTAGAAAAAAATGAAATTGACTGTAAAAAAAAAAAAAAAAAAGAAACCTTCATCTCTTTCCCCCATAATTCAGAAAGAGAAACATCATGTCTGCCCACATAGTGTCTCTACATGTAGACAGAGCTGTGCAGTGCCATTAAAATTATATCATCAGTTATAGAGAAAGAATGCTCACCATCTCCTGATCTGTGTTTACCTCATATTAATTCTCAATTGAATGCGGAAATGTTTAGTTTTGCCGCATTTACATTGTTAATAGTCTTACACCAGATTACGCGGAAACAGATGAGAAAGAAGGTCTTTAGAATGCGGCAAATGGTTTAAAAGTCTTAGCTGAGCTTGCCCTGTGGAAGACAATATTATACTTAAGCTCCAGGCAAGAGGGCCCCTGGCCTGGACTTAAGTGTTAGAACGGCTCCCGTATCTCACAGTTCTTCCCAGGTAGCACTAGTGATAAAGAACCTGCCTGCCAATGCAGGAGACTTAAGAGACATGGGTTTGATTCCTGGGTCTGGAAGGTCCCCTTGAGGAGGGCACGACAACCCACTCCAGTATCCGTGCCTGGAAAATCCGGTGGACAGAGGAGCCTGGTGGGCTATGGTTCACAGGGTCACAAAGAGTCGGACATTACTGAAGTGACTTAGCATGCATGCACATATCTCACGGCACACGTAAACACACACAGACAGAGGATCATAAGAACAGTTTTGTCACTTGGCATCTGGTGCTCAGAGCTGGTGCAGAGCTACCCACAAGCCCAAAGATCCACTCTTCCTTCCATGGTCCAAGAGAATACTTCACATCTCCTGCCCATGTCCTCAAAACAGAAGGCGGCTGGGTCTGGATGCCAGGAATGTCTGTGGGTTTTGTCCTGCAGATACTGAACCACAGGGAGGATTCGAGCAACAAAAGCACTGAAGTATGAGAGAAGAGACAAATTAACTTGTCAAACTCTTCCTCTTGGCATAAATGCGATACTTCTTGCATACCAAATGATGTTTCCTAGTAAGTGCCAGGTGTCTGTTTTCTTCTGTCTCTTTGTATTCTTATTTAAGGTTCCAGAAGTAATCACAAATGATCACAGTATTTGCAACAGATGCAGGGAACAGCTGAGGAACATTATGCAATATTAAACAAACCATATCACCCTTAAATTTGTGTATATGGTTGAAGCATGGTATCAGCATTTTTACCGGTAACTAGAAGAATGCTGAATGCTAAACTGTAAATGGTTTTGTTTTGATACAAACACTTTAAAATATTTAATTAAAGTTCAAGAAAAATCATATTACATTTCATGTTTATTTAAAATACAGTCAATACTTTTTCAAGGAAGATTGAGTACACATATTTAGATATAGCTATTTCTTCCAAAAATCCTGGACATTATACATAAAAATAAAGATAAGAAGTCTCTGAAACAAAGAGAAGAAGGCAGACTGACAAGAGACTCCAGAACCCAAGGAATGGCAGAGTGATGAGTTCCTGGGATTTCTTTTTGCCTTCTCCATCCCAGACTTAAAGCTGAACAACCCAGCGGCCCAGAAACACCTATAGACAAATAAAACAAGCCCCAATGAAAGCCTTCTCTCTCCAGCCAAAGAAATAGGACAAGGGCAGCCTAGCAGACAGAAACAACTATAGACTATACTTTTTAGACTATAACAACTCTACTCCAGCCAAACACCATAGAAAACATCTGTGGCCCCATTCCCACCCATGCCAGCAAAGTTCAAGTGGGAGCCTAGACATCCCCGCATGCATAAGACTGTAATGAGGTACTTCAACACCCTCAGTGGTATCAGGGAAGGTCATGTAGGGTGCCCAGACTTTCATCCTCACCACCAGTGATGAGCTCCCCCCAGGCCACGGTTCAGTGGAGAACACACTGACAGCGCGGACTTGCACCCTAAGAAGTGGTAACAAAGAGCTCCTGTCCCTCACTCCCTCCCCAGTGCTGTCAGAGGCGGCCTAGTGGAGAGTCAGGACTTCTACCAATGGCCAGTGGTAACAAGGTCACTCTAACTGCAGAGTCAGTGGAGACCACATGGGGAACTGGAACTCTCACCTCCACCCAGAGCAACTCCCCCAGGCTCAGCTGTCAAGAGAGAACAACTGGAGAACTTGGATGTCTACTTCTATTTTGCAGTGATGGAGTAATGCCTCCCCTTCTCCTGACAGAGAGGTACAAAAAAATAAATGTGTGTGTGCACTCAGTCACTCAATTGTGACCCACTCTTTGTGACCCCATTGACTGTAGCCTGCCAGTCTCCTCTGTCCATGGGATTGTCCAGGCAAGAATACTGGAGTGGGTTGCCATTTCTTCCTCCAAGGGACCTTCCCAACTCAGGGACTGAACCCTCCTCTCCTGCATTGGCAGGTGGATTCTTTACCACTGTGCCACCTGGGAAATCCACAACAAAATAAATAAATAGAAACAATTTCAATTAAAAATCACTTTGCATACCAACAACCAGAAAAACCTCAAACTGAATGGAAAAAGACAATTAATAGATGCCAACATTGAGATAAAAGAGACATTAGAATAATCTGACAAAGATTTTAAAGCAGCCATGTTAAAAGTGCTTCAATGAACAATTAAGAACATGCATGAAACAAAGAAAAACACATAGTCTCAGCAAAGAAGTAGAAAGTGTCAACAAAGAAATAAAAGATATAAAGGAGAACCAAATAGAAACTGTAGAACTAAAAAACAGTAACCAAAATAAACACTCAGTGGATGGACTCAACAGTGAGCTGAAAGATAGGCATTGCATTGCTCAATCTGAACAACAGAGAAAATAGATTGAAAAAAAAATTAATGGTGGACTTCCCTTGGCAGAAGAATCCACCTGCCAATGCAGGGCACATGGGTTTGATCCCTGGTCTGGGAAGATTCCACATGCCTTGGAGCAACTAAGCCCATGCACCGCAACTGTAGAAGCCCTAGAGCATGAGAAGTCACAGCAATGAAGCCTGTGCACCACAATGAAAAGTAGCCCCTGTTCACCACAACTAGAGAAAGCCGACAAGCAGCCACCAAAAGTAAAAATAAATTAATTAAAAAAAATTTAATTATAAAAATTTTAATTAAAAAATTAATGGTGACTCAGAGACTTGTGGGACCATAACAAAAGTTCTAATATTCACATCAAGGCAGTTGTAAAGGAGAGAGAAAGTGGAGCTGAAGAAATACTCAAAGAAATAATGGCTGAAAACCTCCCAAATTTGACAAGAGATATATACAGATTAAAGAAGCTTAGCAAGCCCCAAACAGGATATACACAAAGAAATCCATGCCTAGATGTATCATAATTAAACTTCTGAAAATCAAGACAAAGAAAAAAAACTTGAAAAAGCCAGAGAAAGACACCTTGCCTACAGGGGAAAAACAATTTGAATGACAGTGGATTTCTCATTAGAAACCAGAGAGGTCAGAAGAATGTTTTCCCAGGTAAAAATATTTTACAATATTTTTCAAGTGCTGAAAGAAAAGAGTTGTAAACCCAGAATCCTACCTAGCAAAAATCTTATCTAGGAATAAAGGATAAATTAAGATATTCTCAAATGAAGGAAAACTAAGATGATTTGTCACCAGAAGACCTACACTAAGAGAATAGCTAAAGGAAGTTTTCCAAACAGAAAAGGAAAAATAAAAGAAAAGAGGAAAAAAATATGTAAGCAAAAATATAGGTACATACAATAGGCTTTCTCTTCTTGAGTTTCTAAATTATTTCTGATGGTTGAACCAAAAATGACAACACTGTCTGATATGATTCTAAGTATATGTAGAGGGAAATTTAAGACTTATATAATAAATGGGGAGGTAATGGGATATAAGGGAGGTAAAGCTTCTATTATTTCACTCAAGCTGGTAAATTCATAATACCAATAGACTGTGATAATATATATATATGTATATATATATATATATATACATGTAAATAAAACTTTTATTATGTAACGTAATTCCCAGAACAACTATTTAAATAGCTATACAAAGAGATACACTCAAAAATACTATAAACCAAATGTAATTCTAAAGAATATTTAAGTAACCCACAGGAAGACAAGAAAAATAAAACAGAAATGAAGAAAATGAGAATAAGGGAAAAAGGAAATGGCATATTTCAACCTCATCGATAACTACATTAAATGTGAAAGTGAAAGTCGCTTAGCTGTGTTCAACTCTTTGTGACCCCATGGACTATATTCCAGTTCATGGAATTCTCCAGGCCAGAATACTAGAGTGGGTAGCTTTTCCCTTCTCCAGGGGATCTTCCTAACGCAGGGATTGAACCCAGGTCTCCCACACTGCAGGCGGATTCTTTACCAGCTGAGCCACAAGGAAGACCATATTAAATGTATATGATCAAAATACATCAATTAAAAGACAGTATTGGGAGAGTGGATTAAAAAACATGACCCAACGATGCACCGTCTGTAAGAAATTCACTTTAAACATGACAGTATAAGCAGGATAAAAGTAAAAGGGTGGAAAGAGATATACAATGCAAACATTAATAAAAGGGAAGCAGGAATGACTATACTAATATTAGATAAAGTAGATTTCAAAGCAAGAAAATTACCAGACCCAGAGGGAGATGTTATATAACAGGGGAAGGGTCAATCCACCAAGAAGACATAGGAATTCTAAATGTGTATACACCAAACAATGGGGCTGCAAAATATGTGAAGACAAAACAGATAGAATTGAAAGAAGAAATAGACAAATCTACAATTATAGTTGGAGACTTCACATTGCCCTCAATGATTGTTAGAATAACCAGACGTAAAGTCATCAAAGATACAGAGGAATCCATCATCAACCAACGGTAATAATCAACATTTATAGGATATTCCACTTAACAACAGCAGAATACATGTTCTTTTCAATTGCCCACAAAACATATACCAGAAACACCATAGCCTGTGCCATAAAACATATCTCAACAAATGTAAAATAGTTTAAATTATGCAGTATATGTTTTGGGAACTCAAACTGAAAATCAATAACAGAATGATAACAGGAATATCTCCAAACTCTTGGACACTTAAACAGCACACTTCTAAATAATCCATGGTTAAAGAAGTCTAAAGGAAATTTTTAAAATATATCAGAATGGAAGAAAATAAAAATATATCAAAATTTGTGAAACATGGGTAAAGCAGGATTGAGAGGTAAATTTATAACACTAAATGCATATGTTAGAAATGAGAAGTCTCAAATAAATAAGCCAAGCCCCCGAATAGTCAAGAACCTAGAAAATGAAAAGCAAACGCAAAGTAAAAAGAAAGAAATAATAATGATACAAGCAGAAATCAATGAAACTGATAACATAGAAAAATCAATGAAACAAAAAATAGAATCTTTGAAAAGACAAAATTGGCAATACTCTATCAAGACTGACAAAAAGGGGAAGTGAGAGAGAGGGAAGGACAGAGAGGACGCAAATTACCAATATCAGGAATGAAACAGTGGGTATCGCTATACACTCTGCAGATGTTAAAAGGAATACATGTGAATACTACAAACAACCCTACAGACCTACATTTGACAAATGGATAATGAAAAATAAAAACAAAAACTTGAAAAATTTTGAAGTTCTCTTTGAAAAATTTTGAAATTTCCCTTGCAAAATAAAAACTACCACAATTCACCCAATATTAAATAGATCATTTAAACAACCACATAACTATTAAGGAAGTTGGATTTTTAACTTTAAAACTCTCAAAAGAGAAATCTCTAGGACCATATGGTTTCACTGGGGAATTCTATCAAATATTTAATGAAGAATTAACACCAATTCTACACAGTCTCTTCCAGAAATAGAAGAGGGAACTTTCCCCATTCATTTTACGCAACTAGTATTACTTGATACCAAAACCAGACAAAAACAGTACCTAAAAAGAAAGCTACAGACCAATATCCCTTGTGAATTTAGACACAAAAAAACTTAACAAAATGTTAACAAATAGAATTCACCAATATGAAAAAAGAATTATATACCATGACACAAGTGGGGTTTATATCAGGGATGAAAATCTGGTTCAGTGCTTAAAAAGCAATTGTAATCCACTAGTCAACAAATCAAATAAAGAAAATCACATGATTATATTAACTGGTACAGAAAAAAATTTTGACAAAATTCAGTATTCATTCATGAAACAAATTCTCAGAAAAATAGTAATAGAAGGAACTACCCCAATGTGATAAAAAGAATCTATAAAAACACACAGCTAACATTATACTTGGTGGTGAAACTCTAAATGGTTTTCCCCTAAGATCTGAAACAAGGCAAAGATGTCTTCCCTTACCACTCTTACTTAACATAGGGCCAAAATTTTTAGCCAGTGCAATAATGCAAAGGAAATAAAAGGTATACGGATGAGAAAACGTTAAAATATGAAACAAAATTGCCCCCATTTCTAGATGACATGTATGTGAACCGAGGACTTCCAGATGTACAAGCTGGGTTTATAAAAGGCAAAAGAACCAAAGATCAAGTTACCGACATTTATTGGGTCATAGATAAAGCAAGGGAATTTCATGAAAAAATCTACTTCTGCTTCATTGACTACACTAAAGCCTTTGACTATGTGGATGACAATAAACTGGAAAATTCTTAAAGAGACGGGAATACCAGACCACCTTACCTGACTCCTGTGAAACCTGTATGCTGGTCAAGAAGCAACAGTTAGAACCAGACATGGAACAACAGACTGGTTCCAAATTGGGAAAGGAGTATGTCAAGCCTATATATTGTCACCCTGCTTATTTAACTTATATGGAGAGAACATCATGAGAAATGCCAGACTGGATGAAGCACAAGATGGAATCAAGACTGCTGGGAGAAACATCAATAACCTCAGATATGCAGATGACACCACCCTTATGGCAGAAAGTGAAGAGGAACTAAAGAGCCTCTTGATGAAAGTGAAAGAGGAGAGTGAAAAAGCTGGCTTAAAACTCAACATTCAAAACACTAAGATCATGGCATCCCGTCCCATCACTTCATGACGAATAGAAGGGGAAACAATGGAAACGGTGGTAGATTTTATTTTCTTGGGCTCCCAAATCACTGCCGATGGTGACTGCAGCCATGAAATTAAAAGACACTTGCTGCTTGGAAGGAAAGCTTTGACAAACTTACACCGTGTATTAAGAAGCAGACACATCACTTTGCTGACAAAAGTCCGTAGAGTCAAAACTCCTAGAACAAATAAGTGAATTTAGAAACATTACAGGATTTAAGATAAATATGCAAAAACTCATTGTTTTTATATAGACTAGCACTAAATACATAGCCATCTTAATTAAAAATACAAAACTGTTTACAATCACACATAGAAAACAAATGGGTGCAAATCTAACAAAACATGTTCAGGACTTGTATGCTGAAAACTACACAATGCTAATTAAGAAAATCAAAGAAGATCTAAATAAACATATCATGTTTATGGATTAGAAGACTCAAACTAATAAAGATGTCAATTCTCCCCAAATTGTTACACAGGTTTAACACAATTCCTGTCAGTATATGGACAAGACATTTTGTAGATATGAAGATTCTTCTAAAATCTATTTAGAAAGGTAAAGGAACTTGAATAGCTAAAGACACTTTTTTGGGGAGGCATGGGGTGGTGCAGCAATGGGTCTTAGCTGTGGCATGTGGGATCTAATTCCCTAACCAGGGCTTCCTGCATTGGGAGAATGGAGTCTTAACCACTGGACCACCAGGGAAGTCCCACTAAAACCATTTTGAAATAAAGGATTAAAGTAGAAGGAATCAATCTACACTATTCCAAGACTTATGGTGTAGCTATATTTACTAAGACTGTGACACCTATGGAGAGAGAGACTCTCAGATCGACGGATAGGATAGAGAACCCAGATATAGGCCCACACAAATATGCCCAACTGATTTCTGACAAATATGCAAAAGCAATTCAACAGAGGAATTTTTCAATAAATGATGCTGAAATAATTGGTTTGTTATCGCTGTTGTTCAGTCACTCAGTTGTGTCTAACTCTTTGTCACCCCATGGAATGCAGCAAGCCAGACTTTCCTGTCCTTCACCATCTCATGCTCAAACTCATGTCCATTGAGTCAGTGATGCCATCCAACCATCTCCTCCACTGCCATCCCTTCTTCTCCTGCCTTCAACTTTCCCCAGCATCAGGGTCTTTTCTAATGAGTTGGCTCTTTGCATCAGGTGCCCAAAGTATTGGAGCTTCAGCTTCAGCATCAGTCCTTCCAATGAATATTCAGGACTGGTTTCCTTTAGGATTGACTGCTTTGATCTCTCACAGTCCAAGAGACTCTTAAGAGTCTTCTCCAACACCTCAGCTCAAAAGCATCAATTCTTCGGCGTTCAGCCTTCTTTACGGTCTCCATAGGCAAAAAAAAAGAACTTGACCTAAGTTTTACACTTCAAATTTAACTCCAAATGGATCATAGACTTAAATGTAAAACACAAAACTATAAACTTTTAGAAAACTTGGAGAAAATCTTAAGAATCTAGCGCTAGGCAAAGAATTCTCAGACTTGACACCAAAAGCACCATTCAAAAAAAGGAAAAAATGACAGATTTCCAGGGATTAAGAAGTGAGCAGGAGAGAGAAGTGTGTGGCTATAAAAGGGCCACATGAGGGATTCTTGTGGTGGTAGAAATGTTCTTTATCTTAACTATCAATTTCAATACCCTGGTTGTGAAACTGTGCTCTAATTTTATAAGATAACATCATTGGAGAAAACTGGGATATGTGGGGTCTCTGTATTATTTCTTATAACTATATGTGAATCTATAATTATCTGAAAATAAAAAATCTAATTTAAAAATTCTATTCATTTGCTATAATTTTTTTCATTTTACTGTGTAATTATACTTTAGAACATCTTTAGTAATACACATGAAAAATAATGTCAAATTTTCACTTTCTAATATTTCAGTTCAGTTGCTCAGTCATGTCCAACTCTTTACGACCCCATGAACTGCAGCATGGGGTTGCAGCCTGGCTTTCCTGTCCTTCACCAACTTTCAGAGCTTACTCAAACTCACGTCCATCAAGTTGGTGATGCCATCCAACCATCTCATCCTCTGTCATTGTCTTTTCCTCCTGTCTTCAATCTTTCCCAGCATCAGGGTCTTTTCTAATAAGTCAGTTCTTCAAATCAGGTGGCCAAAGTATTACAGTTTCAGCTTTAGCATCAGTCCTTCCAATGAATATTCAGGACTGATTTCCTTTAGGATGGAATGGTTGGATCTCCTTTCAGTCCAAGGGACTCTCAAGAGTCTTCTCCAATGTCACAGTTCAAAAGCATCAATTCTTTGGCACTCAGCTTTCTTTATAGTCCAACTCTCACATCCATACATGACTACTGGAAAAACCATAGCTTTGACCAGAGGACCTTTGTTGGCAAAGTAATATCTCTAACATTTACTTCCATTTATAACATTGATAAAAATATACTCAAATGCCATTCTGATAATGTCATTCCCTTGTTTAAAAATCTTTCCATTGCTTTCCAAAGGCCTATCATATAAAAACACTTTAGTTTGATAATTGGAAAAGACACATGTATCCCAATGTTCACTGCAGCACTAGTACAATAGCCAGGACATGGAAGCAATCTAGATGTCTGTCGACAAAACAAATATTGTATATTAACACATGCATCAAGATTGCCAGGAGAAATATCAATAACCTCAGATACACAGATGACACCACCCTTATGGCAGAAAGTGAAGAACTAAAGAGCCTCTTGATGAAAGTGAAAGAGGAGAGTGAAAAAGTTGGCTTAAGGGTCAACATTCAGAAAACTAAGATCATGGCATCCGGTCCCATCACTTCATGGCAAATAGATGGGGAAACAGTGGAAACAGTGGCAGACTTTATTTTTCTGGGCTCCAAAATCACTGCTGATGGTGATTGCAGCCATGAAATTAAAAGACACATACTCCTTGGAAGGAAAGTTATGACCAACCTAGATAGCATATTAAAAAGTAGAGACATTACTTTGCCAACAAAGGTCCATCTAGTCAAGGCTATGGTTTTTCCAGTGGTCATGTACGGATGTGAGAGTTGGACTATAAAGAAAGCTGAGCACAAGAATTGATGCTTTTGAACTGTGGTGTTGGAGAAGACTCTTGAGAGTCCCTTGGACTGAAAGGAGATCCAACCAGTCCATCCTAAAGGAAATCAGCCCTGGGTGTTCATTGGAAGGACTGATGTTGAAGCTGAAACTCCAATATTTTGGCCACCTGACGCGAAGAGCTTACTCATTGGAAAAGACTCTGATGTTGGGAAAGATTGAAGGCAGGAGGAGAAGGGGACGACAGAGGATGAGATGGTCGGATGGCATCACCAACTCAATGGACGTGAGTTTGGGTGGACTCTGGGAGTTGGTGATGGACAGGGAGGGCTGGCGTGCTGCGGTTCATGGGGTTGGAAAGAGTCGGACACGACTGAGCGACTGAACTGAACTGACTGAACGCATACATGTGGAATCTAGAAAAATGGTACAGGAGAACCTATTTGCAGGGCAGGAATAGAGATGCAGATGTAGATAATAGTCAAGCGGACATGGTTGGGGGGATAAACTGGGATATTAGGACTGACATATATTTTGACCATGTACAAAATAGATAGCTAGTAGGAACCATCTGTATAGCACAGGGAGTTCAGCTCGATACTCTGTGGTAACCTAGAGGGATGAGATGGGGAGTAGTTGGAGGGACTGTCTAAGAGGGAGCGGATATATGTATGTACCTTGTACAGCAGAAACTAACACAACATTGTAACGCCACTCTACCCCAATTAAGAAAAAAGGTTTGTGGAACAGCTGACTATCTAGCTCACATGACTCCTGCTTTCTTAGGGCCTTTTTTCTTCCCTTTTTCTCATCCTTCCCCCCAACCCCCAAATAATTCATTCCTTATTCTCCTAAAGTCCCTCAGACTTTTGTTCACAGGACAGTGAGCATGCTTGCCTGAGAGTACCTCAAGGTTGGGGATGGTACATTTTTCAGACACGCTTTAGACACATCAGAGTTCAATGTTGATTGATAAACAAGGTGTTCAACCTACAGACTGAACAAATGAATGAATGACCTTGAAATACCTTGTAAATTATACAAGGTAGGTTACTTTTTAACTTCACTCCAGGACCTTTTACAAAGAGAGAGAGAGAAGAACGGAAGAATATACAAAACCCCGTAACTCAGGAGGAAGAGCCCCGTGTAACAGCAGCACACACAGGGAAGAATGAATACGTGGTTGGAATCATGAACATCACTGTACAGCTTTTATTAATAAGCTTGGGGCCGGGTCCTTTGAATTGTTCTTTAGGACTGATGAGAGAAGGGAGGGTGAGAAATCATCTCGTCATTTCCAGCTACTCAGAGAAGAATCCCAGTGTGAGTCCTATTTTTCACGAAGAGACACAAAGACACATCAAATCATCAAACAGCACATTTCAGTTTTATGCACAGTCCCAGCCTTAAGGAATTTACAATCCACTTTCCATTGTAATCATTCCAAACACTTGCCTTTAAAGCAGTTTAATGCAGTAAGGAAATGATGCATGGGAAGACACAAGGGTTGTTGCTTCAAACAGGCCTGAGTTCAAGCCTGGCTTGACCCTTTGCTAGTTAGTTATAGGAGTCTGTCACCCAATTTGTTTCCATGGCTGTAAAATGCAATATCAGGCCACTTAGCCATGGGACGGGTATGAGAATTAAATAAGATAATATATGTAAATTGTGGATCACAATGCCTGGCACACAGTAGGCCAATAAATTATGACCATTTCTCTCCCCATCAAAGGCACCAATCTCTGGATTATGAATTTCAAAATACCTTCAGGTGAAATGTTTTTTCTCACTTAAACTGTATTAGAAACTAAAGTTATAACACCAGGAGAATACCCAAGAAAAGTATGTTACGTGTAAAAAATGTTATGTTAGAAACTCTGCAGGGCTCTCAGTCAATACTTGTTGACTGGCAAATGCATTGTCAGATCATAAAAATCACAGAGATGGAAAGAGATAACAGCATAAAAAGGTAATTTGGAATCAGCACAGGATAATGACTATACTTCAATAAGTATTTTATTTTTATAGGCCACAGTAAAGGAAACTGGAAATCATTTAGGAAAAAAATCATGTTTTCTTTTACAGCCACAACTTTATATGAATACCGACAGGCAGAGTACCCGAAATGCTGGCATCTCATTGGCAAAATTGCTAAACTGGAACCAAAAATATTTCACGTATTTTGGGGGGGTGTGTATTCACAACTGTGGCTACCTCCTTTTACATGACCCAGGGAGCAGGAGACCTAACCATCCTACACACCCATCACTGAAGCACCGATTCAAACAAACACTTCCTGGAACATCACATCTCAAAGACATGGTTTATATAACAAATGTTTATTGAGCTTTACTGCATTCCTGGTACCATGCTGGGCTCAGGGACACTAAGATGACGTATCCAGATTCCTATCCTCAAAAGCAGAGGTAGGCATAGAAATAAATAATTACGAGTGGAGAGCGACTGGCTATACTTGCGGTATGTACAAGGACACATGGAGGCACAAAGAAAGCAGTGGTCCATTTAACCTGCAGGATTAAGGAACTATTTCTCAGAGGTAGTAACAACTGAGCTAGACCTTAAAAGATAATATGCTCTCCATGCCAACTGACGGTAAAGGCAAGCCAGGCAGGGAAAACCCTGGATGAAGTTCCAAAGACTAAAGACGCAAGTGAACTCAGGGAATTGCAACCAGTTCCCTGAGAATTGGGACTTTTATAAGTCATACATAATGTACATATACATACTATCTCACATGCATAGTATATACATATCTTCCTATCCTTGTGAAATTGTCAGCAAATAAGTATTTCAATTTTGCTGATGCATGTACCATGAACTTACACTCTCTATGCCATGAATTCATCAGTTTGCCTAATATTTTTAAACTAAACACATGGAGGTTGTTAAACGGCCCCCAGTCACCTATGCCTTACTCCTCATAGGTAGCTGAATTTATATGAGACAGGCCACCCACAATGATGAAGATCCTGGAGGGATGCAAAGGAAGAGAGACTGAAGGATCAAGGGACACGGCTTCCCAGCATGGGCATCTCAATGGCCCAACAAAATAACCCAACATCCTGGAGAAATCAACATTCTCGAATTGTCAAAAATAAGCTAGAACTGTGAGTAGTACATGAATCAGCCCTGTACATTGTGAAACCTAAGCCTTAGATTATTTTGCAATATAAAAATAAAAAGTTTGCCATCAAGAAAAAAAAAATTTAAGACAAGATGTGCCAATTTGTGGAGAGACTCTCAGCACCCTAGGGTTTTGAGCCATTACAGATCATCTTATTTAGGCTATAGAAAGAGCTGCTATGTCCACAGCAGGCATCACTAAGTGATCTCAGTATGTTTTCCCACTGAACCTGAGATAAGGGGATAAGGGGAGGTCAAAGTATCCCTTGTACTGTTAAATATAGTGCTTTAAGGCACCATCAAAATGGCTCTATGCTTGCATTAAAATTGTCACTTCAAACTGTTATCTACCCAATTTTGTGTCCCAGGTCTGCCACGGAAGGGTTATGTCACCTTTCCAAAGGTCACATAATTTCTTGAAGCTTCTAATCCCTCCCTGGCAAAATGAAGATCTGGACCATATAACCTCCAAAGTCCCATTCTGACAGTTCACAATTCTGACTTCTCTTTTTACCGCATCCAGTTATCCCAAGCCACTATCTATACTAATAACCACTTGCCTTGGACAGCAGAAGTCTCACCCCTAGTCCCAGAGGCATGCAGGTGAATCCTTGACCCAAACAGCACAGTTCATATGAAATGCCCCATGGGACCACCTGATCAGTGTGTTTGCCCCTCATTTTGGGCAAATGTGCACTAGAAGTAAATCAGTAAGAAAATGATTGTTGTCCCTAAAGCAGTGACTTGAAAATCAACATCTGCCTTGTCCTTTGTGGTTTCATTTCCTGCCCGGAAACAGAGCTGGGTGCTGCAGATGGGGCCTGAGATGACAAACACTTCTGATAGAGGTTCTGAGTTCAGCATGGCTTCCTTTGCTGAGATCTTGCTAAACACTAGAGAAACTTTTCATTGGTGGGATCAGGCAGAAAGCACAATTTGGATGGACTTCACTCTGGATTTCCTACTTCTTGATGAAATTAGGTGGAGTGCCACCTTACAAAGGGCTTTCCAGCCTCCAGGAACCCTCAAAGTAGGTAGAGAAAGAGGAGGCACCCAAGGGTGCCAGCAGCCAGTAGGCAACAGGTGTGAGAAATGCAGCTGCACTGAGCACCCTGCCAGGGGTACCACAGAATTACCCCAGGAAGAGCCTCAGCTCAGCAACACTGGGTACATCCTTCTACTAGGGCAGTGAGCTCTGTCTGCATATTTATAAGAGCACATAAGGCAGTGTTTCAAAGCCTGAATTATAAAGCCAGAGACCTGGGTTGAAGTTCCATCCCTGCCCTTTACCACTTCTCCAAGCCTCAGCTTCCTCATTCCTAAAATGATGCTAACAGTAGAATCTGATCATAAAGATCATTGTGAGCATTAAATAAGACAGGGAACAGAAAGCAATAAGTAGTCACTAGTTTACAGTGCTGTGCTGAGTTCTACTTGTATGCTCAGTCGCTCAGTCATGTCTGACTCTTTGCGACTCTTTGGACAATAGCCCGCCAGGCTCCTCTGCCCATGGGATTTTTCAGGAAAGAATATTGGAGTTGGTTGTCATTTCTTCCTCCAGGGGATCTTCCTGACTCAGGGATCAAACCCATGTCTCCTACGTCTCCTGCATTGCCAGTGGATTCTTTACCCTCTGAGACATCAGGGAAGCTCCAGCTATACTTGAGCCTGAGGCAAAAGGAAAAATCAGTACTACTGAGCCTGTCTTTTTTAAAATCTTCATATTTTATGTTGGGCATTAATTTTTCACATTTTTAATTTTTTTAAATATTGCATTAAAGAATTATTTATCTTGACTATTGAGGGACTTTGGGGAAGTATACCTTAACTCTTACACACTCACTTAAGAACTCAGTAAATGTGGGTTATCATTTAACCACCATCATACGATGACTGCACATCACAATTTAGCACTTAATTACCTAATTTCTTGTATTAGTCATTGCTCTAGGTGCTTATGTCCCACTTCCCAACTAATTTGTGCACTTATTAAGGGCACAAGTTATGACCTATGTCTTTTATTCCTAAAACTGCTGAGTCATAAGAGATTCAAATAAGTGCATGTCCAGTGATTACTTATAGCCCAAGGTAGACAATTTCCATCTCCATTGTCCTCTAATTGTTTCATGTGTTTAAAGGTTTCTGTCTCATGATACTTGAGGGAAGAGATGGCATCTGGCATTTATTCTATGCCATGTCTGGTGCAAAGATGGGGGACAGAGAACTGGCAGAGACTTCTGAGTTCAGCTGATCCCACCTGCTCACTTTACAAAGAAATTATTATTTACAAAGAAATTATTTGCTGCCCAAAGAAGTTTAATGATGTAGCCAAGCCACTCAGTGATAGTGCTGGGGCAAAACCTCAGGTCTTCTAGACTGTTTCTACTCTAGTGATCTGTTAATTTTCTTTTACCTCTCCATGCCCATTGTATCAAGCACAGAATTCTACAAGTAGGAAAAATTCAATAAGTGATGTAGATGATTGATTTCTGGAACTTGAATAATCTTCTTTGCTTAAACAGTGAGTAGGGAGGGAGTCATTGCCTAGAAAAGTGTCTGTGTCCACACCTCCTGGCTCAGTGTGGCAAGGTGGTTATGAGAACACTGGATTTGGAGTTAGACAGATCTGTGTCCTGGGCTCACTACTTCCTAGCCATGTGACCTTGGATGAAATTAAGTTTCTTAACTGAATTTTCCTCATCCAAAATGTAAACTTAATAATGGTACTTACCACATAGAATTGTGGGAAATTGTACAAAACAGAAACATGCAAAGCATATGGCAGACTGCCTAACACGTAGTAAATGCTCAACAAATATTAGCAATTATTACTATTCTAAAAGTAAAGCCCTAAGAGTTAGGTGGGCCATCCAAGGTCACATGGCTAGGAAGTAGTGAACCCAGGACACAGATCCGTCTAACTCCAAATCCAGTGTTCTCATAACCACCTTGCCACACTGAGCCAGGAGGTGTGGATAGATGGTAAATACACAGACACTTTTCCAGGCAATGACTCCCTCCCTACTCGCTGTTTAAGCAAAGAAGATTATTCAAGTTCCAGAAATCAATCATCTACATCACTTACTGAATTTTTCCTACTTGTAGAATTCTGTGCTTGATACAATGGGCATGGAGAGGTAAAAGAAAATTAACAGATCACTAGAGTAGAAACAGTCTAGAAGACCTGAGGTTTTGCCCCAGCACTATCACTGAGTGGCTTGGCTACATCATTAAACTTCTTTGGGCAGCAAATAATTTCTTTGTAAATAATAATTTCTTTGTAAAGTGAGCAGGTGGGATCAGATGAACTCAGAGGTCTCTGCTAGTTCTCTGTCCCCCATCTTTGCACCAGACATGGCATAGAATAAATGGATGGATAGAGTCATATGTGCATCCATGCGTGCACACTCAGTCACTCAGTTGTGTCTGACTCTGCAACCCCATGAACTGTAGCCCACCAGGCTCCTCTGTCCTTGGAATTCTCCAGGCAAGACACTGGCAAGTGAAAGTGAAAGTCGTTCAGTCCTATCTGACTCTTTGTGACCCTCTGGACTGTATCCAGGTAGCCTCCTCTGTCCATGGGATTCTCCAGCCAAGAATACTGGAGTGGATTGCCATTCCCTTTTCTAGGGGATCTTCCTGACCCAGGATTGAACCTGGGTCTCCTGCACTGCAGGCAAATTCTTTACCTTCTGAGCCACTCCAGGAATATCGGAGCAGGTTGCTATTTCCTTCTCCAGAGGACTGTCCCCATGTAGGGATCTAATTCATGTCTCCTGCAGCTACTGCATTGGCAGTGGGATTCTTTACCACTGAGCCACCCGAGAAGCCCTAGAGTTATATGGATGGTAATATACCCATATCTTTATATAATAATGAATAAAGACTGGGAATAGGGAGCTAAATGATCAATTAAGCACTTAGAGATCTCTTCAAGAAAATTAGAGATACCAAGGGAACATTTCATGCAAAGATGGGCACAGTAAAGGACAGAACTGGTATGGACCTAATAGAAGCAGAAGATATTAAGAAGAGGTGGCAAGAATACACAGAAGAACTATACAAAAAAAAACTTAATGTCCCAGATAACCAAGATGGTGTGATCACTCACCTACAGCCAGACATCCTGGAGTGTGAAGTCAAGCAGGCCTTAGAAAGCATCACTGTGAATAAAGCTAGTGGAGGTGAATGGAATTACAGCTGAGCTATTTCAAATCCTAAAAGATGATGCTGTGAAATATGGAAAGCTCAGCAGTGGCCACAGGACTGGAAAAGATCAGTTTTCATCCCAATACCAAAGAAGGGCAATACCAAAGAATGTTCAAACTACTGCACAATTGCACTCATCTCACACGATAGCAAAGTAATGCTCAAAATTCTCTAAGCCAGGCTTCCACAGTATGTGAACTGAGAACTTCCAGATGTTCAAGCTGGATTTAGAAAGCACAGAGGAACCAGGATCAAATTGCCAACATCCATTGGATCATAGAAAGAGCAAGAGAGTTCCAGAAAAACATTTACTTCTTTTTCATTGACTATGCTAAAGCCTTTGACTATATGGATCACAACAAACTGTGGAAAACTCTTAAAGAGATGGGAATACGAGACCACCTTACCTGCCTCCTGCTAAACTTGTATGCAGGTCAAGAAGCAACAGTTAGAACCAGACATGGAACAACAGACTGGTTCCAACTTGGGAAAGGAGTATGTAAAGACTGTATATTGTCACCCTGCTTGTTTAACTTATATGCAGAGTACATCATGTGAAATGCCAGGCTGGATGAAGCACAAGATGGAATCAACACTGCTGGGAGAAATAGCAATAACCTCATATATGCAGATGACACCTCCCTTACAGCAGAAAGCAAAGAGGAACTAAAGAGCCACTTGATAAAACTAAAAGAGGAGAGTGAAAAAGCTGGCTTAAAACTCAACATTCAAAAAACGAAGATCATGGCATCCGGTCCCATCACTTCACAGCAAATAAACGGGTAAACAATGGAAACAGTGACGAACTTTATTTTCTTGGGCTCCAAAATCACTGCAAATGGTGACTTCAGCCATGAAATTAAAAGATTCTTGCTCCCTGGAAGAAAAGCTATGACCAACCTAGACAGCATATTCAAAAGCTGAGACATTACTTTGCCAATAAAGATCTGTCTGGTCAAAGCTATGGTTTTTCCAGTAGTCATGTATGGATGTGCGAGTTGGACCATGAAGGAAGTTGAGTGCTAAAGAACTGATGCTTTTGAACTGTGGTGTTGGAGAAGACTCTTGAGAGTCCCTTGGACTGCAAAGAGATCAAACCAGTCAATCCTAAGGGAAATCAATCCTGAATATTCATTAGAAGGACTGATGCTGAAACTGAAGCTCCAATATTTCGGCCACCTGATGTGAAGAGCTGACTCATTAGAAAAGACCCTGATGCTGGGAAAGATTGAAGGCAGGAGAAGGGGATGACAGAGGACAAGATGGATGGATGGAACCACCAACTCAATGGACATGAATTTGAGCAAGCTCTGGGAGATGGCAAAGGACAGGGAAACCTGGCGTGCTGCAGTCCACAGGGTCTCAAAGAGTTGGACACAACTGAGCGACTGAATAATAATGACAACAATATACCAACATTTTTATATAATAGTGGATAAAGACTGGGAATAGGGAGCTAAATTATCCATTAAGCCTTTACAATTATACTATATCTATCCCATGAAGCCTCATAAATAACTCTGATATCCAACATATTCTGTAAGATCTCAGTTCCACATAATCATGACAGGGACCCCACAAGTACATACACACCCATTGCCTAGCTCCTGAAATCTCACAGATTTCCAAAAGCAATAGGAGACTGGGCCAGGAGACTGCATCCTTTCATAGAGTCAAGAATGGTTTAGTCGCTAAGTCATGTCCGACTCTTGTGATTCCATGGACAGAGGAGCCTGGCAGGCTACAGTCCATGAGATTCTCCAGGCAAGAATACTGGAGCAGGTTGCCATTTCCTTCTCCAGGGGATCTTCCCAACCCAGGAATTGAACCCGGGTCTCCTGCATTGTAGGCAGGATTCTTTACCAACTGAGCTAGTCAAGAATGCCTA
This sequence comes from Okapia johnstoni, assembly GCA_024291935.2. Classification (NCBI taxonomy): domain Eukaryota; kingdom Metazoa; phylum Chordata; class Mammalia; order Artiodactyla; family Giraffidae; genus Okapia; species Okapia johnstoni. Next base: position 22,913,397 of record CM044322.1, read on the forward strand.
ACTATAATTCCACTTTTAGTTCCATTTCAAGAGAAAACAAACTATATTAGCAAGGACACCCAATCGATAAGCTGAAGCCCAGACAAATATAATACGACACTCCGTGACTTGGAATGTTGCCAGCATAAGCCTGACACTATGAACAATGGATGGAGTAACCCAGGGAAACCAACTGCATAATCGAGTTCAGACAATACCCTCATCTACTTTTGTTCTCTTTTGCCCTCCACACAAGGCAGGACTCCGAAGCCAAATTCATATGACTCCACAGGAAGATGTGAGGTAGAGGTCTGTGTGAAAAGTATCCTATTTTTTAGTACTTAGAACTTGGGGGAAAGAAACACTTAGATATCCCAAATTTCCAATCAAAGACTCCAATATTTTGCATTTTTGGAGCGTCTTTAAACCAAAATCCTGAAACCACTTCTGCTTGTCTGATATTAGCATCTCAGAGAAGCAGCCAAGAGTTTATTGAAGCACTTCAGAGAGCACTTAATGTTCAAAGCCCTTTTGAATTTTGAAAAATGAGGGAAAATACAAATAAAATCATTTTTTATCCCATGTCAAACACTCTACTGGCAATCTGAAAGTTCTGTTAAAATTCAAGGTTTCCCAAAATCAATGTGGTATCCTAAATTGGATCCAAAAACAGAAAAAAATGGGATGGGGGGAACATTAGTGGATGTACTGGTGAAATTCAAAGAGTCTATAGTTCAATTATTAATACTGAGTTGGCCAAAAAGTTTCTTTAGGTTTTTCCAAAAGCTGTTGCAGAAAAACTTGAACGAACTTTATGGCCAACCCAATACCATACTAGTGCTAATTTCTAAATGTACCACAATTACATTAGATACCAGCACTAGGGAAAACTGAGTGAAAGATATATAAGATCTCTGTATTTTCTTTGTAACTTGCTTATAAATCTAAAACTATTCCAGAATTCATTCAAAAAGTTATTTTTAAATTAGCAAAAAATAGTTAAGTCAAGATTTCTTTCCCCAAGAAACTTTGGTAAGTGAGAGATACCGGGATTACTATTCCTTCTCCCCAGTGAAAAGTATATTAAAAGGACAAAAATCTCCAGTCTTTTACTAGAGAGTAACCAAAAGATGGTGGCTAACTCTGTGTCTCCTCCAGGTAACATGTTGGAAGGCAAGGGGAACTGGGAGCTCCAGAATGTGGGTTCTACAGTCTGTCAAATGGAGATCATGACCTCTCTTTCAAGCATCCCCATGGGGAATTAAGCACACAAAGGATGTAGAGCACTCTGCACATATCAGGAGCTGGGGGGAGTGGCATTTTCCTTTGCACCTTCTCAGGACATCCCCACTGGCAAATCCTGTCAGTCTCTAGGAGTCGAAGGATGGCTCCTATATCTTGGCAGGAGGGCTCCCCGTGTTCTTGGCCTCAGAGAGCCTGCTGGATGGCTTGGCACCTGGACAATGAGCTGCAGTCTCTCAGTCTCACCTCTTCAAGCACTTGTACTCTGCTGGGCTCCTATTAAAACTCTCTGGAGGCAGCTCTGTCCTTGCACTACTTTTTAAAGAACAGCCCACCCATCACTTTCGGGGGATACAGAGACAGAAAAACCTACCACTTTCTCAACTAATTTACTTTTTCAGTAAGAGTGAGAAGGGAATAAATGAGTCATGAGCTAAGACTCGGGGGCTCAACCTTTCCCCAAAGAGTGGCACTGTGCAAGCCATAAGGTAGGTCATTTCTAGAACAACCTTTGCTGCCCTTGGCTTGGCCTAACTTTTAATATATCTGCACTGACTCACTGTCTTTTGCTTCAAGGAAACTCAAATTAACTAGACTTCATCATTGTGCAACAGTGTAGAACCCATCCATTCTTCCTGGTATTGTCTGGTCTTACAGATAGAGACTATTTGGTGAAAGTCCCAAGTTTTTACATCCTATGTCCATAGGTTGTGAATTTCCTTGAGTAACCTCTATTCCAAATATTCTGCCTTATTGATCCTATAAAACATCCAAATGTCCCAGAAACTGAAAATGTTTTAGGATGTCTTCTCTCCCCGGCAGCCTCATCTACCTAGAGGTAACCACATGCTCTGCCAGCCCATCAGCTTTCTTCAGAAGAGGTCAAGGGGCTTTCCTGGTGGTCCAGTGATTAAGAATCCACCTCCCAAAGCAAGGATTGTGGGTTTGAACCCCGATTGGAGAACTAGGATCCCACATGTCATGGAGCAACTAAGCCCATGTGGGGCAACTACTGAGCCAGAACACTCTGAGTCTGCACGCTGAAACAAAAGATCCCACAGGACACACGAAGATCTCATGCACCACAAATAAGGCCCCTGTTTTCATGTCCAACTCTTTGCAACCCATAGACCATAGCTCGCCAGGGTCCTCTGTCCGTGGGATTTCCCAGGCAAGAATACTGGAGTGGGTAGTCTTTCCCTTCTCCAGGGGATCTTCCCAATCCAGGGACTGAACCCGGGTTCCCCATATGGCAGGCAGACTGTTTACTCCTGAGCTACCAGGAAGCCCTCACAACTAAGGCTGGAGGCAGCCAAATAAATGAATAAATATTTTTTAAAAAGAAGTGGCCAAAGTACCCATCGGGTGTGTGGGTACCACCAAAGACAATTCTCCTGCTTTTTTGGCCACTCAGCATCTGAATCCCCTTCGTTGGGGGCGTCCCTCTCCCTGTGAGGGAGAACTCTTCTCCCCTCTATGGAGCCAGCGATGACAGGTATTTACTGACTAGCCTCCTTTGCCACAGAAGGGCTGGCCTTGAAGTAGACTCTACCAAATGAACCTAGTCCAGACTTCAAATTGGAAACTAGTCATACGAAAGAGCAGGGGTCACACAGAATCCCATCTGGTGTGGGGACAGCTCATCCAGCTTACTGACATAGCAGTGGCAGACCCAGGACAGTTTCTAGCACTCACTGTTAGTGTGGCAGGGGACAAGTGGCAGTGTCTGGGCTGAGCAGAAGCTGCCATGGGTCTTCACCAGGCCAATTCTTCAACACAATTGAGCTGTTTCCCCTGGCCAAGGAGCCCCAGGTTCTGGCCCTCCGACCTTTCTGGAAATTCTATGAACCAGAGCCTACTTCACAGGTCGGCAACCTATAGTCACACAGGTCCCCAGGCTCAGCTTACTGACCCTGGGTTTAGTTAAATGGTCAGCTTCCCACCTTCTAATCCTTCAAATTTTTCACCAAGAGGTCTCACATTTTCATTTTGCACTGGATCCTACAAATTATGTAGCTGAGCCTGCCGTGAGCTGGCTAATAAGCTTAGGGCTTCTGTGTACCATGGAGCCCTTTGGAGGTCTGATGAAGCCTATGAGGTATATAAAGAATGTTTTGAAACATACACAATGAAATACATAGGAAGCCAGCTGTATTAAAATATAGTTAAAATATTTTTGTAAAACAAATATATGATAGCATAATAAGTGTGAATTTCATTAGTACATTAAATAAATCTAATGGTAAGTCTAATAACTGCTGTTGCCCAGAAGTAATATGAGCATAAACAATATTCTGGAACGCCCACAATAACTGAAATGTGACTTGAACATGTCTATGACTTCTAAAGGTGATAAAGTTACAGATAACTGATTTGTTGTCTATATTCATAACAGGGAAATGCTAAGTTCAGCGAGAGATTTTTTTTAGAGTGAGGGCTTCCTGGTGGCTCAGTGGCAAAGAGACCCCCTCCAATGTGGGAGACCTGGGTTTGATCCCTGGGTCAGGAAGATCTCCTGGAGAAGGGAATGGCAACCCACTCCAGTATTCTTGCCTGGGAAATCCCATGGACAGAGGAGCCTGGGGGGCTACAGTCCATGGGGTCACAAAGAGCAACATGACTGAGCAACTAAACCTCTGACTTTTGATATAAGTCGCAAACACCTTATTTTTTCATTAAAATTTAATTGTAAAGCTTAATTAATCAAAATTTAATATAAATAAATTCCTTTTCTGGTTCAGTCAGCCAAAGCTGTTGCTTTGTTGCTCACAAAGAGAAGCCTGTAGGATTGAGGGACCTGATGTGACCCAGGCCCCAGGGCAAGTGCTGAGCATGCCAGGCTTCTCCACAGAAAACAAGCAAACACAGCGGTCAGAGTGGCCCCAAGGGAGTCAAAGGCTTATCCAACATAGCTCAGCCTCAAGTGTTAGGATCTTAAGATGGGAAAGTGTCAATGATGACAGTCCAGGATGCTGGACTCTTACAAGCCCTGGGCATGTTACAAGTTGGACATGTTACAAACCCTAGGTGTGTGGTATAAACCAAGGGATCTGAGGGCTTCCCTGGTGGCTCAGACGGTAAAGCGTCTGCCTGCAATGCAGGAGACCTGGGTTCAATCCCTGGGTTGGGAAGATCCCCTGGAGAAGGAAATGGCAACCCACTCTAGTACTTTTGCCTGGAAAATTCCAAGGACGGAGGAGCCTGGTAGGCTACAGTCCATGGGGTCGCGAAGAATCGGACACAACTGAGCGACTTCACTTCACTTCACTAGAGGTCTGAGTACATGGAGACCCCTTCCAGGTGGGAAGGTCAACTACTAACTAATAACGGTTCTACCACATGAGAAGGGAGATAAGATACATGACAGTATAAACACTGCTTCAAGGCCCACAGCAAGTTAACAGACACTGAAATTCCTCAATTTCCCAAACCCTAATTCGGAATCCTTTCTTCTAGCCAATTGTTGTTGTTGTTGTGTAGTCACTAAGTTGTGTCCGACCTTTTTCGACCCCATGAACTGTAGCCCACCAGTCTCCTCTGTCCATGGAATTCTCCAGGCAAGAATACTGGAGTGGGTTGCTATTTCCTTCTCCAGGGGATCTTCCTGACCCAGGGATCAAACCCAAGTCTTCTGCACTGGCAGCCGGCTTCTTTACCACTGAGCCACCTGTAAAGTCCTCTAGTCAAATTACCTCTCAGATATTTCAACATGAGTTTGTTTTTTGCAGATCTCATAGGAATTATGAGGTATGATCAAAACATCCCTCCCCAGGTACTATTCTCTTGTTGCCCTTCCACTCGTCCTTTGCGGGGAGGGGAATCAAAAGCCCCTGAGTACAAGGGAGTATCTATCCTGTCAGCAACTTGAAAAACACCCATTTATTTAGAAAGTAGAAAACAATCCATTCTCAGATATCTGTAATTTTCCAAAGTTATTTTCTATCCATCATTACACTTGATCTCTGGGCACATATCACTATCCCTGTTTTACAGATGAGAAAACCGAGGGTCAGAGAGGCTGTGACTCGCTTAAGGTCACAGAGCAAGGAAGAACATGCAGGTTTCTTGCCTCTTAGCCCAGTGCCATTTCCTCTGCCCATAACCCTTCTCTGAGCAGATCACAACAGAAAGGGAGGAAGTCTCTGAAAGGGAAGTACAATCATGCAGATCATCCACAAAAAAAAAAAAAAATCAAGACACCCACACCCCAAATTCTGGACAGCAGGTGTCAGTTAGGAAAAGAGAGGCTTGAAAAAGAAAACAGATCACCTCATCCTCTGACCCCAGACAGGCTCTGAGCCCCCAACACAGGACAGAATTCCCTTGGCCAGTGACCAGCACACAGAGGCCTTCCCATTCCTGCCTGGGATTTGGGCTCCTAACAACAGCAACAGCAGGAAAAGGGCTTCATGAACATGAAAATAAACAAACTTTCTATTTTTAGCTGGGCTGCAGCTGTGAGAGCTTCATTATTTGCTTTTTAGCTGCAGCATTCTGAGGGAGGAGAGGCGAGGGGGGAGGGGGAGGGAATGAGGACAACTAGGGACAGTCACGCTGGGAGCCAAATTTTCCACTGCTGAACCTAATTACACACAGGCCGAAGAAACCCACGTCCAGCCTGGAAGTCTGTGGAGCCTGCAGGTCTGGAAAAGCTGGAGAGCGACAACCAGGAAGCCAGCCCATGACTGGGCTCTCTCCCGGCCATATATAGAAATAAATCATCTTTTGCCTACATGGTTTTTAGAGCTACTGAAAACCATGTCGCCGAGTGATCCCATCAGAGGAGTGGAAGATAAGCTAGCAAGAAGAGACCTTTCTGGGTTTCCCAGGTGGCTCAGTGGTAAAGAATCTGCCTGCCAATGCAGGAGACGCGGCTTTGATTCCTGGGTCAGGAAGATCCCCTGGAGAAGGATACAGCAACCCACTCCAGTATTCTTGCCTGAGAAATCCCACAGATAGAGGAGCTTGGCGGGCTACAGTCCATGGGGATGCAAGAGAGTCAGACATGACTTAGTGATTAGGCAACAAGAGACCTTTCTCCCCTTCACTTAGACTCTAGTGGGAACCTGTGTGAATCTCACAGAAACTTGGATCCAGCATCTTCCAGGTTTAAACACACTGGGGTCCAGAATTCCTAATGAACATGCAGTGTTTTCTCCTGCCCAGCCCTCACTGACAGCAGCAATATCAGGAGCTTGAGAAAGAACAACTGCTGCTAAGTCACTTCAGTCGTGACCGACTCTGCGTGACCCCATAGACGGCAGCCCACCAGGCTCTGCCGTCCCTGGGATTCTCCAGGCAAGAATACTGGAGTGGGTTACCATTTCCTTCTCCAGAGAAAGAACAAGCTAATGTTGAAGGTGGGGAATAAAGGGAGCTGTGGGTCCTCTTCTCTGTATGCCTGGCACAGGATTGGGTGTTATGAGGAGGGAGTTCCAAGCCACCAGAGATGAGGGACCTTTCCTTATAAATATCACAGTGGATTTAGGAAAAGTAGGCACCTGTGACTTCAGAAGCACCTCTTTAGCCATGCAAATAACTTCAGCTATGCAGTACCCTGAGCCCATGGAATCTTGAATTATGTTCTTTTCCCCTCTTATCATAGCCCTTTTCCTTTTTTTATATGTAATTTTATTTATTTATTCTTGGCTGCACTGGGTCTTTGTGGCGGACTTTTCTCTAGCTGCAAAGAGCAGGGCAAATCTGTAGTTGCGGTATGTGGGCTTCCCATTGCAGTGGTTTCTCTTGTTGTGGAGCACTGGTTCTAGAGTGTGCAGGCTTCTGTAGTTGCAGTTCCCCAGCTCTAGAGCACAGGCTCAATAGTTGTGGCACATGGGCTTAGTTGCTCCGTGGCATGTAGGAGCTTCCCAGATCAGGGATCAAACCCATGTCCCCTGCATTGGCAGGTGGACTCTCCACCACTGAGCCACCAGGGAAGCCCTTGTGGCCCTTTGCCTGCACAGTCCCAACTATATGCTCAGTCTTTGTGAGGGTACAGAATTGCAGGCCCCGAAGCGTACAGAGGAAGGAAAGAATACAATGCTTCGGGTACTTACAAGGAACACAGTAGGAACACAGAGGACTGGCTTCTACCTCATTCCTGGAGAGTTAAGATCTTTTCAGAGAAGACGGTGGCACCCAGACAAGTAGAGATTAAGTACAGGGAAGAGTTTCTCCTCAAACACCTCCCCCCATGAAAGTTGTTGTTTAGTCATTAAATTGTGTCCAACTCTTTTGCAACCCTGTGGACTGTAGCCCAACAGGTTCCTTTCTGTCCATGGGATTTCCCAGGCAAGAATACCGGAGTGGTAGCAAAAGAGACACAGATGTAAAGAACAGACTTTTGGACTATGTGGAAGAAGGCGAGGGTGGGATGATATGAGAGAGTAGCATTGAAACATGTATATTACCATATGTAAAATAGATGACCAGTGCAAATTCAATGCATGAAGCAGGGCACCCAAAGCTGGTGCTCTGGGACAACCCAGAGGAATGGGGTGGAGAGGGAGGTGGGAGGGGGGTTCAGAATGGTGGGACGCATGTATACCAATGGCTGATTCATTTCAATGTATGGCAAAACCACCACAATATTGTAAAGTAATTAGCCTCCAATTAAATTAAATTAAATTAAAAAAAAAAAAGAATATCAGAGTGAATTGCCATTTCCTTCTCCAGGAGATCTTCCTAACCCAGGGATTGAACCTGCATCTCCTGTGTTGGCAAGTGAGTTCTTTACCACTGAGCCACCAGGGAAGCCCTCTCCCCTCCCATAAAAGCATGGCTCTCAAATAATAAGATGGGAAGAGGACATAGCAGGACTGAAATATAAAAGAACTTAACCCCACCATCTCAAAAATAGTCAGTTTCTACCTCCCAATAACATTTATCATTTTACCCAACCCAGGGATATTACATTACTGAGCAAACCAAATTACAAGAAAAAAAAGACAGTATCATAATCTATTTGACTGTGAATTTTGACAGCTAACAATGTAAGTCCTGGAATCTTGGGGCTGGAAGAGATCATATGGGCTACTGAACCCTCTCACCAGCTATAACAATCCTTTCTACAGTATCTCTGCCAGGTTGTCACCCAGCCTCTGCTCCAATTGCTCCAATAATGGAGAGGTCTCCAAGGACCAAGACAACCAGTCACTTCATTTTAAAGTCAGGAGTTAGAGTGCATAGAGGCCTCCTACCATGCTGAAGTTAAGTCTCCCAGGCTTTCCACACTCTAATAAATCACAAAAGGTCACCAGATTAACTTTGAGAGCGGTCAGTTCATTGTTCAAAATCTGCAGTGACTCCAACAACTGATATACAAATTCTAATCTCCATCTAAAAGACTGGAAGAGTCTATATCAAAATGTAATATTGGTTATATTTGGTCACCAGGTTTATGGATGATACTTTGTTTTTCTCCTTCATACTTTTGAGTCTTTCCCTAGTTTTCAGAGATAGAGAGAGAGAGATTAGGAAAGGATAATCAAATAAATAATGTTACTTACAAAAAAGCTCCACAATGTTTATTCCTTCTTGTTGTACCCAATTTAGCTCCCTTTCATTCTTTCTCCATCTTTAAATTCTTCTGTGTTGCCTAGACTCTGGCCAACCCACCTCTATCATAAAGGTTTCCTTGTCGGCTCCAGCCCTTACTGCCTTTAAATCAAAATTATAAAATTGAGCACTTTATTATAAGCAGTTGTCTGCTGCTGCTGCTGCTGCTGCTAAGTCGCTTCAGTCGTGTCCGACTCTGTGCGACCCCATAGACGGCAGCCCACCAGGCTCCCCTGTCCCTGGGATTATCCAGGCAAGAATACTGGAGTAGGTTGCCATTTCCTTCTCCAGTGCATGAAAGTGAAAAGTGAAAGTGAAGTCGCTCAGTTGTGTCCAACTCATAGCGACCCCATGGACTGCAGCCTACCAGGCTCCTTCGTCCATGGGATTTTCCAGGCAAGAGTACTGGAGTGGGGTGCCATTGCCTTCTCCAAGCAGTTGTCTACTATCTGTTAATCTTAGCTTGGGTCAGTTCTACATTAAATGTAAATTCCTTAAGGACTGTATCATGGTGCCTACCTCACACAACGCAGAGGTTACTGTAGATTCTCCATCAATATTTGCTAGTGGATGGATGGATGGATGAAATTCCACTGGGTGTATTTATTAGTGCAGTTGGTTAAAGCATAGTTTGAATAGTTAGAACACAGCTCTAATAAATAAGCTTTGAATGCCATCTGATCCTATGCTTTTCAAACTAGGGTGCCCACAACCCTGGAGGAATATGGAAAAGTATGTCAAGTGTATAAGTCAAAAAATATTAAATAATGTCTTCCTGTTGTTGTTGTGTCCAACTCTTTGCTACTCCAAAGACGGCATCATGCCAGGCTTCTTTGTCCTTCACTATTTCCCAGAGTTCGCTCAAATTCACATCCAGAGTTGGTGATGCTATCCAACCATCTCATCCTCTGCTGCCCTCTTCTCCTTTTGCCTTCAATCGTTCCCAGCATCAAGGTCTCTTCCAATGAGTCAGCTCTTTGTATCAGGCAGCCAAAGCATTAGCACTTCAGCTTCAGCATCAGTCATATCTTCCTAGAGCAAAAATATTCTCCTTTGGAGGAATACTCTGGTGGGAAAGTATGAGAAGCACTTTTGTAGCCCATGTTTTTTTAAGTGCAGGAATTCCCTCTAAGGCTGATATTCAGATACTATTTGAGTTCATCCATTTAGGCTTTGCTTCCAAATACTTTCACATACCTGTTTGTTTATACCCCACCAAGAGATGTTCCTGAATGAAGATATCACTCATCTTGCAGACAACAGGATAGAGACTGCTGGTCTAGGAGCCAGAACACCTTGGTTCTGGCCCAGTTATGTATGCAGCCATTGTGGGCAACAAGCCTCTTGAAGCCCAAGTCTCTCATCTACTCTGCCCTCCTAACAAATGCTGAGTTAAATTAAATAATACATTTGAAATGTCTCTGTAAACTGAAATTTACGTGCAAGCTTCAGGTATTATTGTTGTTGTCGTTCTCATCCCAGAATCAGTGAATTTGACTATGTCCCAGGAGACAGGTTTTCTTCCCAAATCTGCCCGGTTGAACTAGGGAGAGTAGCTGCAGAGCTCTGAAATGAGCAATTTCTAGGTGGAAACCTGAGTGTAAGTTCCACCAGACTAGACCCTCATTCATTTTTATATATCTCAGGTTTTGCACAGTATTGGGAGAGAATGAATGCTTAATGAATGCCGAGTAAATGTGTTTCTATTATTTGGAATTTCTGCCTTCCATCATTTACCTGATCTCTGACAACATTAAAACTTTTCCAAACCTCAGCCTCCTTAACTATCGATAGGTAGTTCTTCAGAGTACTGAAAATTTAAAAGCAACATACATCAGTTGCCTGGCTCATAGGGAGCAGTAAGTCAAAGGCAGTTAAAACAGAAGGAGATGGTGAGGGTATTTCTGCAACTTAGCAGATGAAGGCTGAATTATTATTTTATGGTTTTTGTCAGCCATTCCTTTTACCTGTTAAGAAAGAGCCAGCCCAGGGAAAGGAAGGTTGTTTGCAGCAACGTTGTTCCGAGTCACTGAACTAGTTAAGGAAGCAAATTTCAAAGGCACAGTTACTTTGTGGGCCCTCAGGGCAAAAGGAATAAACAATTCTAGTCTTCACAGAAACTTCTTCCATAATGAATATGCTTGGGAACGGGGAGCTGGGGTTTCCTAGGCATCTCTCTGACAAAGTGACAAGAAATGCTTTACCTCGGCCGTGGAAACGCTGTGTGAAACCCCCACAATAGACTCACTCAATAAATTGACCAGTAACCGAGAGCAGGAGACAAGGGGAGCCACAGAGAGAGGCAAAAATGAGAGCTCTGTGGGGCTCTCCTTCTACCCTAAGACCCTACCGGACAAATGGAATCCCAAGGGCCTTTGTTATGTGAGAGCTAAGCCAATGATGAACCGAGCATGGCGCTGGGAAAACAGCATTCAAGACACCACCCCGGGAGGCTGGGAGGCAGAAACTGAAAATGAAAACTGAGCTCCTGCATGCCCAGAGGTATAAACAAATGGACTTCCAAGCCAGCACCATCCACTTGCCAGCCTCACTGCTGGAAGGGCGGGCTCCATCTCTAGAACTTACAGGAGCGCTCGAGAAAGCTCAGAGCACATGAAACAGACGGACACGGGTGTGAGGGGAGACATGGGGGTTGTCAGAGGAGACATTTAAGAGCTTCCTGAACTTCCCCTAATGCCAAGGTTTAGAGCTACAGTCATAAAAGTAATATTTTTCCCCCTGGCATCCAAGATACGGCATTGAAGACGCTCTGGATGCTGTGTGGAAAAGCGCTCCCCAGAAGAGTATATTGTCACTGCTCTTTTTAGAGGAGCTTTCGTAATTAGAGTAATTTATGTCAGAATTAGACAGTGTAGGGAATGGAAATCTAATTGCAAGAGATAAATATAATAACCGATATGAAAACAGGCTCTCAAAATCTGCTTAGAAAACCAAAGCCAAAATGAAAAAGCAATGCATTTAAAAAAAGGCTACAAGGGGTGGGCTGGAGTGAGGGGTGGGCAGAGGCGGGGCGAGGAAATACTTTCTCAGAATGGTTATAATTTAGCTGGAAAACTCGCTGTTTTTAGGATAACCTGCTAAAACTGAACATGCATGAGACTAAAAATAAAAGATAGCATCTGCAGCACATACTTGGCTAAGGTAAAAAGAATGAGGCTTTGCTACCTTCATGAGGCAAAGGCCACGGAGATTGTAGAAATGAGCATGCCCATTGGCTCAAATCCAGGCCAGGGCTCCTGTCCACAAAGACCCCATGTTCAGGGCCTGTTGGGCCACCCTAAACTCCCGACCACATGGAGTCAATATCGGCTTCCTCCAGCACTCCTTTAGGGCTCTGCCATTCACAGGTCTGTTCCAGACCCCTCTGGAATCCATTTATGTTGCCAGCCTGTACCACCTCTGGGAGATAATCCATCCCATAAATTCATGACCTGCTGCATAGTGTAGTATTTACGCCGACTTGTCCTGAACTTGCCTCCTTCGTGGTTCCGCAGTGCTGCTGAGTTTCAGAATCTGGTGAACAAGTCTGTGCTCATCCGACCCGCACCATTTATAGGCTGACCATGTCTCCCAACAGCCTGCATCTTGTCAGTCACCCTTCTGACTTCCAGTGGGTGCCTTAGGGAATCCAGGCTGCTGATTCGGTACTTTCTGTAGCCCGGGTATGCTTTGAGATCCTTGCCCAAGAGCCACAGGCATGAATATAGCCCAGGTTAAGGTGAGAGTAAGATAATGTCCTCAGTTTAATATTTCCCTTCCCTGAAAAATGGACTTTCCTTGTGGCTCAGTTGGTAAAGAATCTGCCAGCAGTGTGGGAGACCTGGGTTCGTATCCCTGGGTGGGGAATATCCCCTGGAGAAGGAAAGACCACCCACTTCAGTATTCTGGCCTGGAGATTTCCATGGACTGTATAGTCCATGGTGTCGCAGTCGGACATGACCAATCAACTTCACTTTCACTTTCCTTCACTTTCCCTGAAAAACAGGCCCATTTGGGGGCAGCACTGTCCTGGGTGCAAACACATTATATTTGACATGGCTCTGGACTCAGAGAGTTTGCAAACTGACAGGACAGTGTCTGCAGGCAGCACAAGGTAGGTAGTTTCAGGCCAATAGTGCAAGTCAACCACCTGATCCAGGGCATCATCAAGAAAGTAAAGCAAGTGTGGCAGACCTGGCCTTCACAGCGGCTATGGTTCTATGCTAAATACCACCCCCCCACCACTGCCCTCCCGCCTTGATTTTCACAACCCTCTGAGAGAGAGGCAACAACTTTTGTCCCCAACATACTGATGTGAAACCAGAGCTTAGCAGGTGCTAGAGTTAGCAGGGGTAGTCACTCAAATCTCCAGTCTCAGTTCACAAATCAGCTTAGTTTGGCTTCTTTTTTTTTTTTTAATTAGATATTAAGGCTCTGTTCCACTCCATTTAGAGTCCACTAACCTCTTGACCACTCTCAAATATCTTTATTAAAAACATGAAAAATAATGAGGATTAAGCAATATGTAACAGCACTGTGGTGGCTTGTGGCCATCCATGAGATCATCAGACCTGGGATTTCACTGCCAAGAGAATAAAGGCGTAGGTGGTGCTCTAACCTGCTGTTTTGTAAGGACTGTGTCATCCGCCCAGAGTGAGAACATCCTGGTCAGTCGCCCACTCCTTCACTTCTACCATAATTGCATCTTCTTCGTAACGCCAGTCCATCCACAGACGTGGAAGCCTTGCAAAACACTGTGAGCAAATCTGCCATCTTGCCCACTGCTTACTCTGCCACAGAAGAGGCAGCAGAGAAAGCAGTCTCACTTACTGAGACATTACAGAGAAACAGCTTACGGATTCATCTAAGTGGCTTCAGTCATCTCCGACTCTATGTGACCCTATGGGGCATAGCCCACCAGACTCCTCTGTCCATGGGATTCTCCAGGCAAGAACACTGGAGTGGGTTGCCATGCCCTCCTCCAGGGGATCTTCCTGACACAGGGATCAAACCCATGTATCTTATGTCTCCTGCACTGGCAGGTTGGTTCTTTACCACTAGCGCCACCTGAGAAGCCCACCTTATGGATAGGCCTGGGGTTTTCTTTCCACCATTGATAGCCATGACCATAAAGCCCTAGGCTCAAGTCAATTGCCTCAGTTTCTCTTGTTTAGTTGCTTTCTGTCCTCTCTTCTAAAAGCAACCCTAAAAATGGTCGTGTAGGCCAGGACAAATGTGTAACATTGCTCCAGCTTTTCAGGAAAGCATCTTCTGAACTCCTTCCTCAATATACTTCATTCCAGGCCTGAATGTTACCCTTGCTCACATGTGGGATTCCTTCACAGAAGGGGCTTTCCTCCTCTACTTGATGATCTAGTAGTAAAAGGATGGCTGGAGGGACTGGAAACAGACTCAAATCTGGGTTCCACCACTTATGAGTTATCTGACTGTGCGGAAGTTACTGAGTTACTCTGAACCGCAGATTCTCATCTGTAAAATGAGGATGATACTACATCTCACAACTATGTTGTGAAAGGCTGAGTGATACGTTATATGCCAAGCTCCTGGCACACTGCCATGTTCTTAGCATGAAAGGAAACCTCCATTCCCAAATCCTCAGGCCAGCGCTCAAGGCCTCACTCCACCCCTGCCCTGACCCCATCCTTTGCTCAGGGCTCTGTTAAGACTCGGGCTTTAAGCTCAAGAATGTCAGAGGAACTAGTTCTATTAATACATAGGTAGACAGCTGTAGGCTCAGTGAGGTTACAGAGTGTGTTTCCCACCTTGGTTAGCACATTTACTAAGAGAAGCTCCTCATCCTGACCCTTCTAAGCAATCTCTTCAGCCCAATCGTCCAATCTCTGCTGGCCCTACCTGACCACCTGTTAGCCCACCTGCTTCTGGAACCCACCTTCCCCCTCTTCTTGTTCAAATCCAGACTGAGTTTTCTCCACCAGGGTTTCTGGCAAGGAGGTCTTTTCTAATTTCCTTCCACTGGAGGAAAACTTTTCTTTCTCTCTCTTTCCTTAATGATCCTTGGCATTTCTGATGGGAGTGCTGGGTTTTCTCTTTGGTCTTTCAACTCAGAGCCATTTGGTTTCTCCGGCGCTAACAGAAACAGATCTCTTATTCCTCCGTGGAAACAGCTGGCAGCACTAGTCATTTTCAACACCCACCCACAGAGGCCAAAGGACACCAGCACTCAAGCACAGGAGGTGGTGGGCAAGACGCGGCTCAGCACCTGGCACCTGGGCACCTGGCAAAAAGAGTCAAGAGGGCAGCATCTCAGGTCCATGTCATGGAAGGACCCCTGGACACTCTAGGGCCAGGCTCCCCACACACACAGCACCTGGGAAACACTCAGCTACCTGCCCTGAGTCATCAGAAACTTTGGGTCTGGAGTCCTCCTTCCCACGTGGTGGGCAGCACTTTCATTTCCTAGCTTCCCAGGTGCTGGACTCCTGACCCACTAGATCCAAATAAAGAGTGGATGCAGGGCCATACTGAGGAGGAGAGGGCAAGCAACTCTGAGACCTCTATGAAGGCATTTCCCCCTCCATCTTTGCTTCTGACAGCTCCTGCTGGAGCGCACACTGTTTCTTATCGCCCTTCAGCTAGCAGTGCAAAGACTTCTCCAAGGTGTTGAGTGCACCCCACCAAACACACAGCGCTGACCAGGGGAGCCCTGCACTGCCCTCCATCCAGTGAAGGCACTAGAACCTTCACCCAATCTGCCCCATGGGCTCCCTCTCCAACACCTCCCACCCCCTCTCCGAGAAGGCTGCTCCATTAGGAATGGCTGGGCTGTTTTCACTTAAGCCCACTTTCCCTCCCAAATAGGTCTCAGGTCTCTGGGAACTTTGGTGCGTCCCTGAAAGCCACTGAGGGACTGGTTGGTTCCGCAGGCAGGCAGGGGAGCGGCTGTGTCCTGCAGGAGGCGTGTTCCGGGACGGCCGGGGCACCGACACGTAAGGGCAGGGCGGGGACGGGGTAGTCGGCGGGAAGCTCGGGCAGGAGGGAGGGCGCGTCCGGGCCGTGTGCGCCCAAGTCTAAGGGCACCCAGTCCTCCGCAGGCCCGGGCCAGGGGTGGAGAGTGGGGGCCGAGCCCAAGACGCGCGAGGGGCAGCGAGTCTGATTCAGGAAGTCGAGCCTCTGACATCAGGGGCAGGACGACGGAGTGGAGTGAAACCTCAAAAATGCTAAGCGTCCGCCCGCGGGAGGGCAGGGGACATAGAGGGCGCCTTTCTCGTCACCGGCGGCAGGTACGCGCGGCTCAGGGCGGCCCCCGCTGACCCTCCCCTCTGGGCCAGGACCGCGCGGGACCCGCAGGGGCTTCCGAGGAGACACCAGGGACCTCGGCCGCCTTCGCCGGGGCGGCACCCGGCGGATCCCTGGGCTACCGCACCTGCAGAAAGCCCTCCAGTGGGACTCATAGGTGAGTCTCAAGAGTTTGTGTGGTTGTTGTCTGTTTGTGTGTGTGTTTAAATACTTTTTAAGGTGCCTTCCGTTGGCAAGGGGACTTCCCACTCCCTCTTTCCTCCAGAAGGATGTGTCCAATCTCAGAGATCAGTGAAATTTGAAGATCGTTTCCAAATAGCCTCTTGCCCCTCACTTCCAGGGTTCCCCCCGCTTTGCAAGGATTCTCAGCAGCCTTACATCTGCTTCTGGGCTGAGTCCACATGGGTTCCTAGCCGCGTCTGGGGTGGAGTTCTCAGACTCTAGTTGATAACAGCTGCCGGCAGGAGCGGCTTGAAAGGGACAGAGGGACATTCAGTTTGCTACAGAAGAAGTCAAGACCTGAGACCCTCCAAAAACATCCCAGGCTCAGAAGTTTCTAAATTGTTCTAGACTAAGCTGAATTTTCAAGGGGTGTAAGAAACTGGCCACAAGGAAAATGTGGCGTGGAGCCAGGGCTGGAATGGGAGGGAGCCTTTCTGCTATTTCCTGAGCCTCAGGGGATTTGCTGTGACCCAGACTGCTACCTAACTTCTCTGCCTCTCTCAAGGGTCCCACTCCTACTCCTCTCCCCACCCTTGAAGGTAGAATGGAGGACAAAATGAGACCTGGTTCCCTAATGTTTTGAAGAGCTTCACAGGAATACATTATGTAATAGAGTTAAATAAACTATAGACATTCGCTTGTGGGAACACCATTCTTGCCCAACCGAAAGGGAAACTGAAGCAGACAGGCACAGCTTTAATTTCTCAGAGAACACTGGCAGTCCACTTGCTGCAAGAATTCTGTTGAATGAGGAAAGGTGGTACCCTTAAGCATCTGAGAAGCACTTTTCTCCTAAAGCTGTTGCATTTAATTCACTCAGCTCAAGTGCATAAGAACCCGAAGGTAATCTGAAGGGACCCTCATTCTGAAGTCCCACTGGGTAAGGGAAGAGCCTTGATTTATATGGAGCAGGACTTGAAGATAGCACTGATGCTAGGCTGTTCCTAATCTCGGTACAAATGGTTTCCAAGTTCCACCTAGAGAATTCAGCAAGGATGTTACCATCAACCTCCTGGCCTGATGTGTCTACCTGTTGCCCAGTGCTGGGCTGGGGAGGCAGATGTATTGAAAAATCTGATCGAGTCTTTCATTTTATCTGAGATTCTGGTTCCCCGTCCCCAGTCCGGATATAATTTTAGGAAAGAAATGCATTGCAAACCAAATGTTTCTCCGGCCTTCAAACTTTGTTAATATTTAACCTGTGGAATGGGCTTCCCTGGTGGCTCATCCATGTGTGTGAGTGCCTGCTAAGTCACTTCAGTGGTATTTGACTCTTTGCAACCCCATGGACTGTAGCCTGCCAGGCTCCTGGAGTGGGTTACCATTTCCTACTGCAGGGGATCTTCCTGACCCAGGGATAGAACCTGCATCTCTCATGTCTCTTGCATTAGCAGGTGGGTTCTTTACCACTAGCGCAGCCTGGGAAGCCCCTCCCTGGTGGCTCGGTGGTAAAGAATGTGCTTGCCCATGCGGGAGACATGGGTTCAATCCCTGGGTCAGGAAGATCCCCTGGAGAAGGAAATGGCAACCCACCCCAGTATTCTCACCTGGGAAATCCCATAGACAGAGAGAGGAGCCTGGCAGGCTATAGTCCATGGGGTCACAAAAGAGTTGGACATGACTTAGAGACTAAACAACAACAAACCTGTGGAATAGACAAAGGATGTTTCCCACCCTCTCCCCTGAATATTAACCCCAGGAGAATAAAGAACACTCAACAAGCTGAGTTACTGATTTCATCAAAGAGAGATGTACAACCATCCCATCCATTCATTCAAAGTTACTATGCTCACTGTGTGTCAGGCCATATGCCAGGGCCTGAGAGTCCAAAGATAATGGTACAGTTTTTGCATCTGAGGACATGAAATCTGGTAAATGAGGCAGAGAAACAAAATACAGTTACCCCTGGTGGTTCGGCGGATAAGAATCCACCTGACAATGCAGGGAACACGGGTTCGATCCCTGGTCCAGGAAGATTCCATATGTCATGGGGCAGCTAAGCCTATGTGCCACAACCACTGAGCCTGTGCTCTAGGGTGCAAGAGCCCCAACAAAAGAAACCATCACAGCAAGAAGCTGGCACACTGCAACTAGACAGTACCCCCCGCTTGCTGTAACTAGGAAAGCCCTCACATAGCAACAAAGAGCCAGGGCAGCCAGAAATAATAAACAATAAAGTTTAAAAAAAAGAATAGTATCCATCATCATAGCCATAGCTATGGGACACTGAAACAGTGCAAAGGGGGAGTGAATAACTCCCCCAGGGGTTACCTGCAGAAGTGATGGATGAGCAGGTGTTGAAAACGATTAGGCATTCCCAGGAAAAGGGTATTCCAGACTGAGGAAAGAGTATCTGCAAACTCAATGGTAAGTTGGGGGAACTGCAGGTAATGCAGATTACACTACTACACAAAGAATGATGAGCTCTTTCCTGTGGCAGTGGGAAGTTGTTTTTTAAACAGGGAAAGAGTATGGTCAGATCTGTGTTTGGAGAGAGAACTAATGGCTGGATGGAAGCCGGGTTGGAGAGATAAGGAACAGAGGTAAGGAGGACCTCAGCTAAGAGAATGGCAGAGGGAACTGAGAAAAGGGGCATGGACTTTTAGTGGTTTAGGAAGTAGAGTCAGAGAGGTACCTGGAGACCAAGTGAATGTGGCTAAGGAGGATTGAATGGAACAGAGGATTATAAAGTGTTGAGCTGGGGATGGGAAGATGCATTGTGATGCTTGTAATAGAAACCACATGAACTGGAGGAGGAGTGGGCTTGGGAAGCAGAGTTTGGGAGAAAACGATGACCACTTCAGACACATTTAAGTTGGATGTACTCAGGAGATGCCTGGGTGGAGATATACGGGAGGCAGTGGGTACACAGGTCTGGAACCCAAGGAGATGTGGAGGTTGCTCCGATGCGACTATCTCAGATGCTGTGCAGAAAAGCAGTGTTGAAGGAAACTAAAGAGGACTGTATTACACTCTCAATGAGATTTCTTGACCCTGAAGGGTCTTGGATTGGTCAGTAATGGCCTACAGATCTTATTTTCATATCACACACTGACTTCCATATGACTCCCACGAAACGCCCATGGTTTCCCCCAGCTGTCTTGCAGGATGATACCTAAAATGTTGGTGAGAACCCTGGGTTAACAACACATGGGTGGTGAGGATGCATTTAACCAACAAGCAAATCCCCAGGAATCACTCCCCTACGTGAGAAGTGAATACATTAGTTGAATTGTAAGATCTGCAGGAGATCGCCCCAGAACTCATACCCTAAGTCAAGGCATGGCACCTGTGTGGGAGAGTCCTACCTTCATTAAAACAAGAAGGACGACTTTCTCAGATAAATTCTAAACCTCTGTAGAGTGGTCCTTTAGGTCTGGCTGCCAATGCCCAGATCAGGATTTTACGTGACCTGGTACGGAAGGAAAAAACACCTTGAACTTGGAACTAGACAGACATGGGTTCAATTCTTGCCTTGACCACTTATTAGCTGCCCTTGAACAAGTCTTTGAATCTCTCAGCTTCATTTCCTTTACATTTAAAATGAGGATAATTATGTCTCACCAGGGCAATGGTTAGAATCAGAATCAAATTGAAAAAGAAAGTACATTCAATGTGCAATATAAATTGTACGGTTCTATAAAAATGTAAGGGGATTTTATTATTATTATTCTTAATCTTTCCCCTTGAAGTCACCAAATCAGATGGGCTGTGTAGGTGTAGGATTTGGGCAGCATCGTAGGCCCAGACGTGCAGCTTTTTAACTGCATATAATATTTGAAGGCCATAATTATAGAAGTCTCCTTCCGTCAGAGCAATGACGGGTATCTGCTTCTCTTTTTACTCCTCACCTAACGTGATCATAATCAAAGAAGTGAATGGTCTCCTAAAGCAAATGCAGGTTGTACACTGACCAAGAGCTCCTGGAAGCTCACAGGGCTAAAGCAGCCAGGATTCCACTTACTAAGCCACAGACCTACCCCATTTGCAGCTGAGGCCACCCAGAGGGGACACTTTTTTTTTCTGTAATCCTCATCAGTGTGCTAGTTGAACCAGCAGTAGCTCTGAATCTGAGCATCTTTCAATGGCTTAGATGTCTCTGTGGTTTTCCTGTCTCCCAGCCAGAGAAGCCTGACATATTCCAACCTAATGAAGCTCAAGTTTTATGCCAACATTAGAACTTTCAAATAAACAGGCTTCTGATAGGGGCTGGTTGTTGAATAAAGAAAAGGAAGTAACCACAGACTCAGAGACTTCAAATGGAAAAACACTTTAGAGATGAGCCAGCCCCTCCCCCTCACTTCACAGATGAGCAAACTAAGGTTCAGAGAGGGAAGTGTGTGCTGGGGTCAACAGCTGGTTAATGGGGGAACCGGCATCCAAGTCCTCGAACAGTGAACACTCTCTGGGGTTTCTATCACCTGGACCTTCCGTGCCTCACACACGGGGGCACAGGCAGGCACTCAGAGGCTGGCAGAGGGGAGAAGTGGAAAGATTGTACTTAAAGGCTGCATCTTCCCCCCAGTGGCCCCTGGGGGTAACCAGCAGCAGCCCCTCCTTTAAGGGGCTTCTCAGGTGGTGCTAGTGGTAAAGAACCCACTTGCCAATGCAGGTTAGATGTAAGACATGCGAGTTCGATCCCTGGGTCAGGAAG
Source organism: Okapia johnstoni (assembly GCA_024291935.2). Classification (NCBI taxonomy): domain Eukaryota; kingdom Metazoa; phylum Chordata; class Mammalia; order Artiodactyla; family Giraffidae; genus Okapia; species Okapia johnstoni. The sequence goes on from CM044322.1 coordinate 22,934,329, forward strand.
ATCCCTGGAGGAGAGAATGCCACTCCACTCCAGTATTCTTGCCTGGGTCTCACAGAGTTGGATATGACTGAAGCGACCTAGCACACACACACACACGCTGCTCCTTTACGGCAGTCTCCCTATCACACCCAAGCCTTCTGTTTCATCAGTGTCAAGCCTCAAACTGTTCTTAAGAATTCCTAGAGATTCCCTCAAGAAGGGATACAATACTGGGTGCCTTAAGGAACTAAAATATGTGGGGTTTTTTTGGTTTTTTCCTTAATCTTTTTTTTTTTTAATTAGAGGATAACTGCTTTGCAATGTTGTGTTGGTTTCTGCCAGACAACAATGCGAATCAGCCATAAGTATATATCCCCTACTTCTTGAGCCTCTGTCCCACCCACCCCCCCACCCCATCCCTCTAGGTCCCAGGTTGAGCTCCCTGTGTTACATAGCAGTTTCCTGTATCTGTTTTACACATGGTAGTGTATATATGTCAGTGTTACTCTCAATGCAGCCCACCCTCTCCAGCCCCCACTGTGTCCACAAGTCTGTTTTCTATGTCTGTATCTCTATTCTTGCCCTGCAAATAGGTTCATCAGTACCATTTTTCTAGATTCCATATATATGCCTTAATAGACGATATTTGTTTTTTTCTTTCTGACTTACTTCACTCTGTATAACAGACTCTAAGTTCATCCACCTCAATTCAACTGACTCATATTCATTCCTTTTTATGGCTGAGTAATATTCCATTGTATATATGTACCACAATTTCATTATCCCGTCCTCTGTTGATGAACATCTAGGTTGCTTCCATGTCCTGGCTATTGTATATAGTGCTACAATAAACATTGGGATACATATGTCTTTTTGAATTATTAAAACCCATTTATTAGTGTTTCATGGAACTTGTCATGAAGGCTATTTCCAGACCAGTGGGTCTAGAAATACACATGGGTATTTCATTTTTAGGGTCATCATTACACATCAAAATGATAGTCAACTCACTGTTCAGCGGAAAGCCTATAAGTGAATCACAGGCACAAAAGAGACAAAACAGTGGCAGACAGACTTTCTCCCTCTCTAAGCACTGGAAGGAAAATCTGCAACACAGTTTTGGATAGACAATCCCCAGGGCTACCGAGCAGCTCAGGTTTCTGACATGTCCCCCGCATCAGCCCGAGCCATCTGAACAGAGCACCACCTGGGAACGTGAGTGGGAGACCAAGCAAGGGTAGCTGAGCTCCGAAACAAACTCCACCCAAACACAAGATTCCTTTCTGAGGGTAACTCCCAAGGGACTGTGGCAGCGTCCGACCCGAATCCCGGCCCTGGGAAGAGGCTTCCTCCCACGCTTGTAAGCAAACTGCTCCATGGAATTTGTTGCTCAGAAATGAAAGGAAACCTAATCACAGCCATATTTCTTGATCAGAACTGAAGATTTGTAAGTCATTGCAGACTCTCAACTGTCTTTCTCTTTTTAACAAAGAGCAAGCTTTTCTCTCAACTGTCTATAACTCATTCCTCTTGGGGTGTTTTTCAGTAGACTTTCATTCTTCTTAAACACGACCCTGATTTCAAGCTGGATAAGCTCAAGGAAAGCCCATCCACAACGTCGTTTAGTTTTCCAGGCAAGTTAGAGAAGAGAATTGGCAGCAGAGAGGGGAAAAATGTAATAGCAATAAGGATGTAAAATCACTCAGTCGTGTCCAATTCTTTGTGACCCCATGGACTATACAGTTCATGGAATTCTCCAGGCCAGAATACTGGAGTGGGGAGCCTTTCCCTTCTCCAGGGGATCTTCCCAACCCAGGGATTGAACTCAGGTCTCCCGCATTGCAGGCGGATTTTTTACCAGCTGAGCCACCAGGGAAGCCCTCAGCAATAAGGATAGTTGTATGTAATAATATTAATACTTTTAGCCTTCTATTGTCCTTTTCAGGACAAAAATTGGGGGTACATAGGTTTAGAAAGCATCACTACAAACAAAGCTAGTGGAGGTGATGGAATTCCAGTTGAGCTATTTCAAATCCTAAAAGATGATGCTGTGAAAGTGCTGCACTCAATATGCCAGCAAATTTGGAAAACTCAGCAGTGGCCACAGGACTGCAAAAGGTCAGTTTTCATTCCAATCCCAAAGAAAGGCAATGCCAAAGAATGCACAAACTACTGCACAATTGCACTCATCTCACATGCTAGTAAAGTAATGCTCAAAATTCTCCAAGCCAGGCTTCAGCAATACGTGAAACATGAACTTCCAGATGTTCAAGCTGGTTTTAGAAAAGGCAGAGGAACCAGAGATCAAATTGCCAACATCCGCTGGATCATCGAAAAAGCAAGAGAGTTCCAGAAAAACATCTATTTCTGCTTTATTGACTATGCCAAAGCCTCTGATTGTGTGGACCACAATAAGCTGTGGAAAATTCTTCAAGAGATGGGAATACCAGACCACCTGACCTGTCTCTTGAGAAATCTGTATGCAGGTCAGGAAGCAACAGTTAGAATGGGACATGGAACAACAGACTGGTTCCAAATAGGAAAAGGAGTACATCAAGGCTGTATATTGTCACCCTGCTTATTTAACTTATATGCAGAGTACATCATGAGAAACGCTGGGCTGGAAGAAGCACAAGCTGGAATCAAGATTGCTGGGAGAAATATCAATAACCTCAGATATGCAGATGACACCACCCTAATGGCAGAAAGTGAAGAAGAACTAAAGAGCCTCTTGATGAAAGTGAAAGAGGAGAGTGAAAAAGTTGGTTTAAAACTCAACATTCAGAAAACTAAGATCATGGTATCTGGTCCCATCACTTCATGGCAAATAGATGGGGAAACAGTGGGAACAGTGGCAGACTTTATTTTGGGGGGCTCCAAAATCACTGCAGATGGTGATTGCAGCCATGAAATTAAAAGACGCTTACTCCTTAGAAGGAAAGTTATGACCAACCTAGATTGCATATTAAAAAGCAGAGACATTACTTTGCCAACAAAAGTCCATCTAGTCAAGGCTGTGGTTTTTCCAGTAGTCATGTATGGATGTGAGAGTTGGACGGTAAAGAAAGCTGAGCGCTGAAGAACTGATGCTTTTGAACTGTGGTGTTGGAGAAGACTCTTGAGAGTCCCTTGGACTGCAAGGAGACCCAACCAGTTCTTCCTAAAGGAGATCAGCCCTGGGTGTTCATTGGAAGGACTGATGTTGAAGCTGAAACTCCAATATTTTGGCCACCTCATGCGAAGAGTTGACTCATTGGAAAAGACCCTGATGCTGGGAAGGATTGGGGGCAGGAGGAGAAGGGGACAACAGAGGATGCGATGTCTGGATGGCATCACCGACTGCATAGATGTGGGTTTGGGTAGACTCCGGGAGTTGGTGATGGACAGGGAGGCTTGGCATGCTGCAGTTCATGGGGTCACAAAGAGTCGGACATGATTGATCAACTGAACTGAACTGACTGAGGTTTAGAGATGGGTGTGGAGGCAAGGGTTTGGGGGTGGAGAATTAGGCAGGGGAAACCGGGACATTCAATTAGCTTTAGTGTCATGGGAGCAGAATGGCATGCAGTGCACATGCTGGGTCTTAACCTAAATGAGATGTGACTGTGGCCACCTTAAATAAGAAAAGAGGAAAGCTGCACATGAGCCCAGAGCCTCTGACATCCTGAGGCTGTGTCTTTTCAAAATTTCTGATCCTAGCTCCCTCTGCAGTTCCACCAAAGGCACAGAGCACCAGCTTTCAAAAGCCCCTCTGCTGTAAAGGCTCCACAGCAGCCCAGGGCCCCAGGGAGCCTCTCAGGCACACTGGCCCCAAATCTCCCAGGAACTAACACTGGGGTCACAGTGACTTTCCCAGCGATCAGGGACAGGGAGTAAACACATGTCCACCCAACTTTTCTTGCTCGCACAGATCTGCAGTGTGCACGCTAGGCTCTCCATAGCTATTGGTTGAGTCGTGGTGCTAAGACTTTGAGGCACACAAAAGTGACAGCCGCTGCTCCCTCCCACCACCCCCCACCAAGGCTGCTCTACCAGCCCATCGAGCATATCATAGTTGTTTATGCTCTGCTGGGGAGAAGCAGTGGGGCTGGAAGAGAACACGCCACTCTCAGGGCCAGCCCTGCAGACGCACCCCATCTGTCGGGCTCCTTTCTGATTCTTGCCTGATGGCTCCCACCCTCTCCTCCCTCACTCCACCTTCCAGTCCTGACCTGAAACGTCCCCTCCTGCCCAAGGCCCACAGTCTGCCAAGTGGCAGTTGCCAGTGCAGTGATGGCCGTGGCCTAGATGCAAACCTCCAGACTCATTACGTGGTGACCCACCCTATCCCATAATGAGACCTCCCAGGGAGAGGGGAGCACACGGGCACAGTGCACCGCCCAGATATGACCTGCTTGCTCAGAGTGCTCCTGGTTTCCAGAAGAGAAACTCAGGCCCTTCCCTGCAGGATGTTTGGCCCAACGCCTTCTCTGGCTCAAGAGAAAAGCAATGATGTGCCGGGTGCCTTAGGACACTCGCTGCTTTCCAATTACTGTGTTTGTGCAGTTTTGCATGGAGATATTATTGACCCCTTTGAGGAAAGAGCTGATTTTTACTGTGTTTTCAGTGGATAGATGGCACAGGTTTCCACAGTGGGGTGTGGAAAGAATATCTCATGTTTATGTAGAAATACTGCATTTCCCCCACCCTGCCTGGGACAAGAGGAAGGGACACAGTCACAGGGCATGTGACACATGGGGAAGAAGGTCTGATGCTCCTGACTGACATTTTCCAGGAATAAGTCTTCAGATGTTTTAAAAAAAATAAATTATTCCTTCAAGAAGGAATACTTCAACCACTGAGGTATGTGGTCATTCAGTATTTGGTACTGGAGGGAATGAATAAATACACACCAAAAAGATAATCAAATCAACAATGTTATACTTCTTAAACCTTAATAATGGAAACTATACCATTGTTTTCCGTTTATCATCTATCAGTTTTCCAGAAATTTTGTATTATCTCCTCTCATTTTTTTTTATGGAAGTGAAATTCACGTTACAGAAAATTAATCATTTTAATGTGAACAACTCAGTGGCATTTAGTACATTCACAAAAGGGATTGATTGAAAGTTTTATTTGCTCAGTCGTGTCTGACTCTTTGTGATCCCATGGACTGTAGCCCGGCAGGCTCCTCTGTCCATGGAATTTGCCTGGCAAGAATACTGGAGTGGGTTGCCATTTCCTTCTCCAGGGGATCTTCCTGAGACAGGAATTGAACCTGGGTCTCCTGCATTGCTGGAGGATTCTTTACCATCTGAGCCACAAGGGAAACCCATAGTACATTCACGATGTTGTATTAATAGCATCACCACCTCTAGTTCCAAAATATTTTCGTCATTGCAAAATAAACCCCCAGACCCATTAAGCAGTTACCTCTTATTGCTCCCTCTTCCCAGCTCCTGGCAATCTGCATTTATGGATTTATCTATTCGGATATTTCCTATAAATGTATGCCCTTTTGTGTCTGGCTTCTTTCATTTAGCTTGATGTTTTCAAGGTTCATTCACGTTTTAGCCTTTACTGGTGCTTCGTGCTCTTTGTGGCTGAATAATTATTCATTCTGTGTATTTACTATAATTTGATTAACTGTTCATCTGTTGATAGACACTTGGGTTGTTTCTACCTTTTGGCTATTGTGAATAGTGCTGTTATGAACATGTAAGTACAAGGATTTGTTTGAGTACCTATTTTCAATTGTTCTGGGTAGATACCTAGGAGGAGAATTTTTAGATCATAGGGTAACTCTATGTGTAACTTTTTGAGGAACGATCAAACTGTTTCTCCAACGTTTTAATCTGCAGATGTAAATTCACTTCCTTTCTTGGGGATAAGAGGCATATGAAGTGGCATCCTTTCCCACGCCTGGTCCCTTATTTGTTGCCTTTGATCTTATGCTTTAAGGAAAGATATTAAACTCTGCTTCTTGTTGTCCTAGAGATGCAGAGTTATTTGGATGCTTGGGATAGAAAATATTTGGGGGACTTCCCTGGTGGTGCAGTGAGTAAGAATCCACCTGCCAATGAAGGGGACATAGGTTCAATTCCGAGTCCAGGAAGATTCCACATGCTGCAGAGCAACTAAGCCTGTGCACCACAACTACTGAGTCTGTGCTCTAGAGTCCATGAGCTGCAACTACTGAGCCCACACGCCCCAGCTGTAGAAGTCTGTATACTCCAGGGCCCATGAGCCACAACTAATGAGCCCCTGTGCTGCAACTACTGAAGCCCGTGCACCTAGAGCCTGTGCTCTGCAACAAGAGAAGCCGCTGCAATGAGAAGCCTGTGCACCACAACTAGAGGGTAGCCCCCACTCTCTGCAACCAGAGAAAGCCCACGTGCAGCAATGAAAACCCAGCACAGCAAAAAAATAAATAAATTATAAAAAAAGAAAATATTTGGGTAAACTACAAATCCTTCTTGGTGCGGTTAAGTAGTAAGCAATAGGTAACACCAGAAGCATTTCTGGAGGACTGTTCACGTGCCAGGTGTTATATTAAGAAAGTCATATCCTTGCTCTCACTTAACCTTCATAGTTCAACTATGATACCTATTTGACATAGGAGGAAAACTGAGGTCTCTACCAAGAGCTAAGTTCTCTTCCTCTGGCTCCAGAGTGTTATTGATAAGCCTCTCCTACAAAGAAACTGCAACTGCCACCAATGATGAATCAGAAGCTGTTCTGTTATGGTCTACTTTGGCAGATGGATAAAGACGCAGTTATAATACAGTGTGACCAGTGCTATGACAGGTGTGACAGTAGGGAAGAAGTACACTTAGCTCAGCTCTAGGTGACAGACTTACCAGAGGAGACAAAATCTAAGTTCCTGTTATTATTTCATTTATAAGTAAATGAGCTTTTGTGCCACTTGGTGAGGCTGGACCCTCCCCCACCCTCCTTTGACACCACCAGTTCATCATGCCCTGTGCCCAGTGTCTGGCCTACAGTAGGTGCTCATTAAACACAGGTTGATAAACACATATGCTTCTGCAGATGGAACTTCCAGGCCCCATCACGCTGCTACAGCACTGCAATGCCTGAGACTCAACTCATTTGCTTTCTTGAAACAGCTGTGGGGGCTTCCCTGGTGGCTCAGTGGTAAAGAATCCACCTGCCAGGCAGAAGACATGGGTTCCATCCCCAGTATGGGAAGATTCCACATTCTCCAGAGCAACTAAGCCTGTGCACCACAACTACTGAGCCTGTGCTCCACGACACGAGAAGCCCACACACCACAACCAGAGCGTGGCCCCCACTTGCCGCAACTAGAGAACAGGCTGAGCAGCACGAAGACCCAGCACAGCCCCAAATAAATAAATAAATAAGCAGCTGTGGCCCAGGTATGAGGGAAAGGAGGTGAGGCAAGGCCTAGAGTAGCCTCCTTGGTACTCTCAGCCTGAAGACATGAGGAGACAAGAGAAGGTGGGGAGCAGGGTGGGGAGAGGGGCGAGGCTGTGAAGACATCTCCCCTTGCCGAAGTGAGGAGTCTGTAGAGTTGCCTGGGATCCTGGAGCAGACACAGAATGAACTGCTAAACCACTTTCTGAAAGTATTAAGTTCTCCACTTCATCTCAGGATTGAGTTGTTGCATCCAGCCTTCCAAGCTCATGACTATCCTGTATCTGAGGCAGTTCACCTCGGCCTGCAGGGACAAGCAGCAGCAGCCTGGTGGAAAGATCTCCACTGTCCCCAGTGGATAATTCTCGCTCCTCTTCCCCAGGGGTTTTCGGTGAGATTCGGCCCTCACTTACCTTCCCTGGTTCACACTCAGCTCCTCTCTACAAAAGGAGAGTTGTAAAAACTCTTGAGAGCCCTGCTGGCCTTGCTTTAGAAGGCAGAAGCTGCCCCAGCCTGGCTCTGGCTGCATTTTATTTATTTATTTAGGTTGGGCCGTGCTGGGTCTTCATTGGTGTACGGGCTTTCTCTTGTTGTAATGAGAAGAGGCTGTTCATTGCAGTGCGCAGACTTCTCATTGCTGTGGCTTCTTTTGCTGTGGAGCCTGGGCTCCAGGTGCACGGGCTTCAGTAGTTGCAGCTCATAGGCTCTAGAGCTCGGGCTCAGTAGTTGTGATGCATGGGCTTAGTTGCCCCAGACCAGATCTTCCCAGACTAGGGATCGATCCTGTGTCCCCTGCACTAGCAGGCAGATTTCTTAACCACTGGAACACCAGGAGGTCCCTCTGGCTTCATTTTTTTCTCATACACATTTCTTAAGTGTCTTTGTGTCTGCCGGACACTATCTTGGAGGCCGTGAGGGAATTTAAAAACCAAAACCAGGCACAGGCCCCATCTTTAGGGGCCTACTGCCTATTCCTAGGAAGCTGCCCAGCCCAGCCGCAGTCATGCCCCTCCACCTAGAGGTGGAAGAAACAGCCTTGCCCCCCAGAATTAGAGCCTGTCCTGGGATCTCTGCTTGCAGGTGCCACCGTTTCTTTGCCCACCACCCAGGCTCTGGACTGTGCCACTTGTGGCATCCCCAACACCTGCTTCATCCCTACTTGGCTGGTTCTCCAGGCTCTGACCAACTTACCTAAGTCATAAGCTGCTACTCTGGGTTCCTAACCCCAACTGTGAAAGCAAGGCCTTCTTGTTCTGCACAGGCCCCAGTCCTGGTCCCCTCCACTGCTGTAGCCCAACCCTGTTATAGCACCTGTGACCTGGCCCTGCAGAGGCCACTGCAAAGCTCGTGGAGATATGAGGGCTCAGGTTCCCAGGGATGACTGTGGGCACCCTGACCTGGAGGAGGTAACATACAGCCCCACACAGACACTCTCAACTCTCCCATCCCATAACCATTCAGTCGGTTCACTAACCAATTGACAAGCATTTATTGAGCATCTACTATGTGCCAACATTGAACTAGGCATGGGGGATTCCTAGAGGAGAAAGCTCTCAAATAGTCTACAATCAAGTGGAAAAGCAGATACGAACAGCATCTGTACCACAAGTATACAATAGGAAGACTACATAAGTATCCCACCGTATCTTACACACATTGTCAGGGAGGTAGGTAGGAGAGAGGGACAGAAATGTTCAATTGTGATGATCTCTATGTAACCATGATTCCAGAAAAAGTCCCCAGGTCACTAAATTCTCCTTTCTCTTGCCCTGTCTGCTGAGGGCTGTTCAGTACACATAGGTCAGAGTTTGCTCTAGTTTTACAGGCCAGAGCATTCCTCATGGGCTCTGCCCGGGACGCCCAAAGGCATCTTGCCATACTACACACGGGAGTCATCAATCACTGTGGTCCCTTCTGCATCCTTGAGCTCCCCACTGCTGGGTTACAGCAGGGGTCACAAGCTCAACACCCACAGGGCCTGACAGATAAAACTAACATTTATGGAATGTGGGCCAGGCTCTGCTTTAACCACATGACAAAGATGATTCAACTTATCTGATTTCCATAACAATTCCATGGCAGAGGGTCTATTCTGATTATTGTTTTATAGCTGAGGGACAGAGGGGTAGAGGGACTATCCTAGGTCAGCTAGTGAATGGAGGAGGCCAAGCAGCCTTTGACCCAAGCTGGTCCGCCTGAGAGAGTAGCACAGGTAGCGTGGGAATCCCTACAGGACTCGCTGCAAGCTGTGTCTCAGCCAATCTCTCTTCACTGATCACATCTATCTCACAGGCTTCCAGCTTGCAGCCTGTGATTTTGGGTTGCCCTTCTTACACAAAAAACTCATTTGGTTTCCACCAACCTTGGGCCAAATGTTAATAGTACTGTTACATGGGTAGGCTAACTGAGTGTGTGTGTGTGTGTGTGTGTGTGTGTGTGTGTGTGTCTGTGAGAAAGAGTTATTGTTGTTTAATTGCTCAGCTGTGTCCGACTCTTCCACCCCATGGACTGTAGTCTGCCAGGCTCCTCTGTCCATGGGATTTCCCAGCAAGAATACTGGAGTGAGTTGCCATTTGGAGCAATCTCTTTGATCTTGGGCCAGCTGGAACTGACTTTGGGCCCCAGATTGGAATTTGGGATTATCAACATATTTAAGAATATACAAAGGAATAAAGCATGTTTGGAGTTGAGAGGGAAGGAGGCAGAAAACTGACTAGCCACTCAGATTTTCTCACGCAATAATCTGCTTTCATGGTTAAACATGAAAAACAACCCCTGGGCAGGTCCTTGGCCCAGTGCATCATCTTGTCACCCCTGCTCTGTCCTTGGACATTCAAGTCAGAATAAGGAAGGAGGTGAGGAGGGACAGCAAGTCTCCCAGTAGCATCTCTTACCCTCAGGCCACAGCCTTAGGAACCCTCACCTTGGGCCAAGCTGTTGCCTGGAATGTCATGGATTAGAGCAGCTGGCTGGGAGAGTGAGCTGTTTGTTGCCATGGTAACAATGCAGATTCAAACTCTCCAGATCTGGGCCTGGTGCCTGGGCCACCTTGATTGGCTTCTTTCTCTGTGCCAGCTGTGCTTTCTTGAACAGCCCGGAATCCCTTCATTCTCATCCTCACTGCATTTAATCATCCCATTCTCCCAGCAGATGCCATTTCAAATCCCACCCTCCTTGAAGCCTTGCCTAGATTCCTCATTGGAATGAACAGCTTCCTTCCTGCTGCTCCCATAACCATTTGCTTGCATTTCCCTTGGGACATTTAACTAGTCATGCTTCACTGTTCCCCTGTGCTCATCCATTTCCCAAGCAAAAAATAAATCCCTTGATTCACAGTCTGTGTCTTTAGTTTGGGATCACTTACCCAGGTGGTTGGCAAGTTTCACATCTTGTTAGGCAGCGTTAGCTGGCAGAGCCTTAGAAAAGAGAAGCTCCTTGAGTGCACAGTAGGTTCTCAACAGATGTGCACTGTATTGAACCGTGTGCCGTAGAGAGGGGAAAGGGCAGTTCCTTGGCCTCCTTGGACTCAATTGTGTCGACTACCCAGGCTCAGGGAGGGAAGAAAAAAGCCAGCCAAAGGAGTTCCTCTTTTTGAGGGAAAAAAACAAGGAGAACTTTTTGCAGTAATACCAGTGAGGTACTGAGACACTGAATGCAACACACACTTTTGCTACTCAATTAACTTGGTGTCTGAGAATTACCAAATGGAATGTTAGCAATTTATGACAGCAAAATGTGTCAGGAACACAGCCAACAGGGGCTTTCCAAAAGCATGGCAACAGCCTCACTCTCGTGTGATATAATTATAATATTCAATATGGCACCCCGTGAGGCAAAGGCCCATATCCAGTTGAGGCCAGCGACCTTTGGAAGTCAGGTCTCACTGCTGTCATTTCTGTTTCTTGGCACTGACAGCCTCACTGGAGATCCAAAAGTAGCCAGTCACCAAAAGAGGCCTGCAGAGTGTGCCTGCAGTCTGGAATGCCCCCAGCTATCTGGCATCTGAGCACATTCCGAGCCCAGGCTGAATGAATTCTCCAAACCCAGAATACTGAAATTCCAATTGGTACATTTTTTTCTTCTTTTCCTGAGTACCTTCTGTGTGGCCACAATGCTGGGTGCAAACCCATAAACCAGCCTGGCAGAGTGGAATGAGCCCTGGATATTTAGGGGCAGAAGAACTGCCACGTCTGCCATGATTGGCTGTGAGACCTTGGGCAACTCATTGAATTTCAGTGAACTTCAGTTTCCTCATCTATAAATATGGTCATTCACTAATTCAACAAATATTTTCCAAGAACAAAACAGGTGCAAATATTTTCCAAGAACAAACATGTCCCATCAAATATTTTTCCCAGAACAGAACAGCTGGGAGTAGATTCTGTCTAGAAAGGAAGCAAAATGATTAAATAAACTGTGACTCTAAAGTGGGTCATGGGCTGTGGTGATGGTATAGGGACAGTGACGGGGTACAGGACAGGGGCTCTAATGAGGTCGTGGAAGGTTTCCCAAGGCAGGTGCTATTTCAGCTGAGACTAAATGCATAGAAACCAGGAGACTGAGGTGTACTGGTTGAGGTGGGATTGGGGGAGAGTTGGGGGGATTTGAGATAAAGAAGCTTTCATGAGGCCCCAAAGCAGGAAGGACCACATATCTCAGGGAGTCTGAGATAAAGAAGCTTTCATGAGGCCCCAAAGCAGGAAGGACCACATATCTCAGGGAGTCTGAGAAATGGAAGGTTTTATAAACTGGAAGAGTGACTGGTTGCCATTGTTAGTTCCTCTCCTGTAGCTTTTTGGGAGTTTAAACAGTAAAGAGAGTATCACACTGGGAAATGGAAAAACTAGAACCTGGTCTGCCTTGGCCACTGACCAGCTTTGCAATTTTAAACAAATTTTGAACACCCATTTCTGTTCTTTAGTTTATTCATCTGTGAAATAGGGCAAGAAATCCCTTCCCTTCTCACATTACAGTGGATTTAATGAAGAAATGTTTGCAGAAGAGAAGCTGTTAAAAAATTAAAATGAGTTATAAGTGCAGGGTCTTTGCTAGGACTTTCCCCAGTCATAAATAAATTCAAGCCCATTCAGGCATCAGATTTAAGACTGGAGAAGTGATTGCACTGCGGTTTTTTTCCCCCCTCCCCTCTACCTCCCTTCCCAAGGGATCAGGAAATAAATCACAGTTTCTTTCTGATTGGTTTGGTGATATTTCATTTCAGTTCATAATCGGATTTTGTCTAAGGGAGAAAGTACACTATTAATAAAAGTGTTTTTTTTTTAATTGTAATATTTGTGATTACCAAGCCTGGCTGGTTAGGGCAGACTGCCCATGAGCCCAGGGTGGCCCTTAATCTTGCTCTAGCCAAGGCATACTTTGAATTACCAGATGGGTCAGGTAAGAGAATGAAACATTGACACTGCTACATCTCTCCTGCTCACCAACATTCAGGACTTTACTGTTACACCAAACCTATGCTGAGCCTTCCAAGCCCCATGAAATCTCACCCACCTTCCTCAGGAGGTTTCTTCACTGCCTTCCCAGTCCCAAACTCTGTACATGCTGGCCTCTGTACACCGGCTCTTGCTTTCCCATCCTATCCAGCTCAGCCTAGCTTCCCTTCTCTCACTAGAATGTCCAACCCTCGATGTGATCACACCTGGTACAGGGGCCCCACACAGCCTCCATCTCCTCCAGGTTGCCTCACCCTTAAAACCTAAGCCAACAATCATCACTCTCCTTTCTAACTTTGCATGCATTTTGGCACTTTCTGATATTTATCTTAGCCTTTAATAGCTTGTATTATTTTTGAAAATTAAACTGTGAAGAGCATTATCAGTTTATAAAGACTCTCATGTAATATAACTTGACTTTCACAACAACAATGAATGGTGAGTGGAGTCAGTGGAGTTATTATCTTCCCCTCTGAGAGATGGGGAACCTGAGGCTTGGGATTCAGGGACCTGCACTGTCGCCTGGCAGGACTTACCATGTTCTCAGTTTCATTAAGAAACTCTCCTAACTCTGCTCATTGTTACGTGGCAGCCTGGATGGGAGGGGAGTTTGGGAGAGGATAGATACATGTGTATGTACGTCTGAGTCGCTGTGCTATATTCACCTGAAACTATCACAACTGTTAACTGGCTATACTCCAATACAAAATAAAAAGTTTTTTTTTTTTTTTAAAAAGAAATCTTAGGCTGGGAACCAGATCATACACTTCTCTTTTCCCCCTCAGCACCATGTTGATCACACAGCAGATACTTAACTAATATTTCTTGGAATGAAATCCATATGCAACTACCGGAAAAATAATTGGAATGGCATATTTCATTGATGCAAATCATCACTGTTAGTACTATTAGCCTCCTCATGGATAAAGAACAGGATGCTGGCAGAATTATTTTTGTTTTAGTGACCCAGTGAACAGCTTCGGGGAGGCTCTCGCCTGTTCTGTACAAACCTCTCCACCCCAACCCTCGCCCCCGGCAGTCAGTCAGAAGGCAGCGACCCCTGCAGTTTCTGCTCCTTCTGCTCACACCAAGCAGCCTGGCCCCACCGACTCTTGCCTCCTGGGAAGGATGGAATGTGCTTATCAGAACCTGCCCGGCAGGGTGGACATGCTTGACCAGCCCTTGGAAATCTGGGGTCATTTGGGCACACGAAGGATCCAGGCTGCCTAGCACCCCAGCACCGTGAGGGGAAAGAGGAGCCTCACTGGTTGGGGTGGGGTCAGCGTGGGGCCCACCCATCCATCCATTCCGGGTTGGAGGCAGGAAGACCTTCCAGCATGGCAGCCAGTTTTCCAAGAACTTCAGGCCACTGTGACTACCTGGCAGAACTGAGGGGTGATGGCTGCTGCCCTGTCCCTACATCGGCCTGGAGTAACACCAGTCGTGACTCTTAAGAACTTGTGCAGTTCCTTCCTGAAAGCCTAGGTGCACATTCACATGCCCTGCTGCTCTGACACAAGGACCCAGGCAGGTGCCTACTTCCAGTCGGTGGTTGACTTTGGAAAGTGCTTGCGTACAGTCAGGCCTTCAGAACTGTATCAGCAGCCTGCCTCCCTCCCAGCCCCGTGCCTGGTGCCCTTCTGCAGAGGTGAACCGTGCTATCGCTTTCTTGTGTCTCTTCCCAGATTTCCGCCGTTTGGGAGATAACGAAATTGAGGCCCCAAAGCGACTGAATGAGCTTCCTGAGGACACACGTTAAGTCACAGGTAAGAATTTGAACTGGCTTCTCATACCACCATGAACTTCCCCTATGTTCCCAAGCTACCTTTTAGCCAAGAATTCAGCTTGTATGAAAATCTGCTGCTGCTGCTGCTAAGTCGCTTCAGTCGTGTCCAACTCTGTGCGACCCCATAGACGGCAGCCCACCAGGCTCCCCCATCCCTGGGATTCTCCAGGCAAGAACACTGGAGTGGGTTGCCATTTCCTTCTCCAATGCATGAAAGTGAAAAGTGAAAGTGAGGTCGCTCAGTTGTGTCCAACTCTTAGCGACCCCATGGATTGCAGCCCACCAGGATCCATCCATGGGATTTTCCAGGCAAGAGTACTAGAGTGGGTTGCCATTGCCTTCTCCAATTGTATGAAAATCTACAGGAGTATAAAATCTGCAAGAGTATAAACAAATAAAGCCATTATTCAAAGCCAGGCCTAGGGGTCTGGAGCCTCATAGACTGTCTGCTGAGGGGCAGACAGTCTGCCCTCTCTTCAAGGGCACCCCCAGGCCCTTCTCTGGCTGCTCCAAGACAACTCCCATCTCTGGGACCCTCTCCTGCCTTCCAGTTAGCAGGGGCAGGGCTACACATCCTGACCATTTTGCCCTATCAAAATGTTCCCACCCAATGTCCTATTTCTTCAAGATACTGATACTTTGAGGGTTGGTCTGATAAAATATATATACATACATACATTGGGCTGATAAAATATATATACATATATACATACATACATAGGGCTGCTAAGGCAAAATAAAGCTTAAGACTGGTGTAGAGCCTGCTAGGAGACAAGGTCAGAGTTTCCTGGCCTCTCCCACCATCTCCCCCACCTCCCATTGGCCCCATATTCTTTCCAGAGTGTCTTCCATAATATTTTGAGGTCTCCAGGCCAGAATGGAGCAGAGGTGGTGGATGGGGAGGGCGGGGAAGGGCTGAGGGAAGAGTGTGTGTGTGTGTGCGTGTGCGTGTGTGTGTGTATACTCTTTAGTATCTATGAGGAACTCCCCTACCCCCACAATCCCCAGTTTAAGTAGTTTCGTCCATCCATACTTCCAAATCACTCATGGGCAATGCCTGCAGCCTCCTTTGGGAAGGTCATTTCAAGGGTGGAGAAGAAAAGATATTGATATGGGGGGCAAAGGCAGGCAAACTGAGGGTATCAGGGATGAAGCAAAGCCAGTGGCAGTTCCAGAATTCCTCTAGAACAGGACTTAGGGGTAGCAATCTATTTGCACAGAAGCACCTAAAACTGCATTTGATAAGACTGAGCAAATGTCACCTATATCAAAGAAAGAGGGTACTGAGGCAAAAAAAGGGGGTGTTACTTGCCTGGGTGGGTGCTCCATCAATGTTTTAGCACATTCATATATATCTCCTACGCTCACCAACAGTTATTTATCAAAACGGTAAAAATACATCTATATCCACACTCGATGTTGGGGATACAGATGCAAATGCATACAGACAGGAAGTGAAGATTCATCCACCAGTAACATCGACTCCTCCGCACTACCCGCCCTCTGTGGCCCAAAGTCTGACGAACCTGAACTGTTTCCACACTGTGCATTCCACAGGGGTGAGTTATGACTGGAATGAGAATATTTCTGCTCACTCCCTCTATGACTTGGCCTTTACATTTTAAGTCTTAATATTACAGTAAGGTAGCTTTCAGCTTTTAATTGCCCTGAACTTTTGTTAACATTAAATGAAGGGAGGAAATGGAAAGGAAAATAAAATTGTATCTGTATTGCTTCTGAGTTGCATAATTGTATATTTTTGCCACCCCATTAGTTTTCAACTATTCCAGCATATAAACCTCTCCCCTGCCACCTCTGAGGAAAATAAATAAGTCAGTCATTTGGCTATTGCTGCAAAGTTTGCCAAACTCTGAGTTGTCTAATATTAAAGAGAGTGATGCAACTTTAAATTCAGAGTCTATTTTTTAATTACCACCTGTGGGAGACCCTGAATCACACAAGTGCTTGGCTGTCTTCTTGCTTTTTCTAAAAACATACCTTCCCTCTAAGCAGATATGACGTTAAACATCAGATATTGGAGTCAGCCACAGACTGTGTCCCCTTTATTTGGGGACCAGAGAAGGCACTGCCCCGCCCCAACCGCTTCTAACTCCAAGATGACCTCAGAGCCTCAGCTCACACTTTCCAAAAATAAAACTGTACTTCGGCACTTTACCACACCCACCAAAACTGGCTCCAAAATTTTTTACCAAATAGTTTGGAAGAGTGAAAATAAGAACAGTATAACCCAGGTATGTCTCTGTAACCATGGCTACAGGTTTTATTAGCACTAATACCAGGATGTGGTCAGATTGGATATATACAGACAGCAAACACAAGCCTGAGTGGTGTCAGAGTGTGTGCCCATAAATTCTCCAAATTGGAAACGTGGCCCTTAATGACTATGATTCATAAAGGACCTGGGGCAGGTGGGGGTGAGGATGGAGGGAGGGTGAGGGGGTAGAGGGAGGAGAAGGTTTAGGGTGGAGGGCTGCATCAAGAAGAGAAGTCAGGGTTCTAATTTTAGCTGAAATGCAGCTTTTGAATACAATCCTCTAACATGCCCCTACCTTGCATTTAGACTGCAGTTCTCTCAATGTTCTTTGATATACCTTGTCTGTTGTTCACAAGTCTTGACAGATATCTGAGATGGCTAATGGCTGCAGTTCTCAGATGAAAAAGGGGCTCAGAAAGCTTAACTGATTTGCCCAAGGTCAGAAGCTTGGAGGACAAGTGAACCCAGAACTAGAACTGGTTCCTCTTAATATTCTTTCCACCACACCCCTCTGCCGGCCTTTTATATTCTGCTTGGGGCATTTGGATATGTGTTCATTCCTCTTGCAAACATCCCTCATCCTATCCTTTGTTTAATTAGCCAGAAACCAAAATCAATCCATCAAACTGGAGGTGACAGCTGGAAAGTAAGGCTTGCCTTTGGTCCTCATCTCTTTTTCAAGCCCCTAGCCTCGCTTTCCCCTACACAGATGACAGCGCAAAGAATGGGCAGTGTAGTCCCTATTCCGAAGGGAGTATGTGGTCCTGGGGTTACAAAGTTTAACATACCTCCAGGGACCAGGTAGGTGTCAGGACTGGGTGAAGCCAGCAGGGTGGGGACTGGGGTACAGGTTTCGGGAACATCGGTCCTTCTAATGCTCCAGCAGATGTGGGAGGTTAGTGTGGCCTAATTATAGGACTCACTAAAGAATGAGAATTGTATATGAAATCAGAGGAGGAAAAAATAAAGTAAAATAGAAGTGCCTAAGGGTTGGATATAGCTCCTGGGCTGTCAGTGAGCACTCTAAGGAGCTTTATGCCTTTAGGTCCCCAGCACCTACTGTCATGTGTGACATATTGCACTTCTCTTATATTTCTGGTCCTATTAAAATGTGAGCCCCTTGGGGTCACAGGAGGTGTCTTAGTTCATCAAGGGTGTGTCCACCGAGTGTGGCACACATGGCAGGCTTTCAAATGCTTGACAGGTGAATGGTTGGTGAATACCCCTTCATCCTAGAAGAGAGGGTCCAGAGACTGAAGTCCTCAGCATCTGGAGGATGGCAGTTCTAGAGCATAACATTTACAGCAGGATCTTCTGCACTTTAGTAGCTCCATTGTTGTTGGTCAGTTGCTTGGTCATGTCCAACTCTTTGTGACCCCATGAACTACATGTTTTGTCAGTTCACAGGAAAAGTAATCAAACTGCACACCAGACTTCCCTGTCCTTCACCATCTCCTGGAGTTTGCTCAAACTCATGTCCACTGAGTCAGTGATGCCATCCAACCATTTCATCCTCTGTTGCCCCCTTTCCCTCTCACCTTCAGTTTTTCCCAGCATCAGGGTCTTTTCCAGTGAGTCAGCTCTTCCCATCTGGTGGCCAAAGTACTGGAGCTTCAGCTTCAGCATCAGACCTTCCAATGAATATTCAGGGTTGATTACCTTTAGGGTTGACTGGTTTGATCTCCTTGAAGTCCAAGGGACTCTCAAGAGTCTACTCCAGCACCACAATTAGAAAGCATCAATTCTTCCGTGATCAGCCTTCTTTATGGTCCAGCTCTCACATCCATACATAGTCATGTATGTCATCCCGCTAACATGGAGCGGTTGGAGAGCATGTCCCTGCTAGTCAGGGCCTGACAAAATGTGCTCCACTGGAGAAGGGTATGGCAAACCACTTCAGTATTATTGCCTCAAGAACCCCATGAACACAAAGAAAAGTAGCTCCATGGCCTTGGGCAAATTACTTAGTCTCTGATAGCCTTATCTGTATAATGGGTATTTAAAAGACTCACTTCCTGCATTCTTGAATGAGGTCATGTCTGTTGAGCCTTGATTACACACACAGAGTTGGGCACTTAGTAAGAACACAACCAATGGTGGCTTTTAGATTCAACAGATCATTCCCTGTTCCTGTGAAAGGTGACAAGACATTATGCCAACCCTCTGTTTTTGAGGCTTTGACCTCTGAGGTCTCTGTGTTAAAAGAGGATAGTCAAAGAAAAACAAGTGAGCATTCTAGCTGAAATGAAGAGGAGAAAGTTGATAGTGATGGACAAGACAAGGTAGCCCTAGGAAACTAGATCCTGGATGTCAAGAGGGCTGAAAGAGGGGTGGTAGCTGATAATGAATGGAAATGAAATCAAGGAGAGAGCAGGGGAAAGGCAAATGGGTTTGCCTTGATTCCTAGGATCAGTTGGCTCACTTCTTAAACCGCTTCACAGTAAAGTCATCAAATTCTGCAAAAACTCTATGAATTCTGTTATGAATGGCTGTTTTTACCTTTCACACAATGAGTAGTATAATAATAAACAGAGTGCTATATGGTTTTCAAGGCAATTTTAAGGCACCCACTGTGCGCAGTGTACTTAGGCAACATGCTTTACACACATTATCTTTATACACATCATTGATTCACTCACTGATTCATTCATTCATCCATTCAACAAATACTGCCAGCCCACTTTCTGCCAGGCACTATGTGGGTATAAGGAATAAAACAATGTAGTACAGTGGAAAAAACACCTCACCTTCTGAGAAATGTGCTAATAGCTAATATCTGTGTTTACAGAAGAGAAAACTAAACTCAATGTGCTTAAGTGGATGTTGCCCAGACTCCAAGCCAGTGTTACTGAAGGAGGCAAAAGTCATGACTGTGTTGTTTTCTGGTTGAGGAGAAGAAAACTCAAGTTTCCTTGATGATCTAGGGACATAAATATGAGGAAGTTTATAACTTGCTAACAGGCTGGGGATATTGTATTCAATCACATTTAGCACTGTTGGAATTTTCAGAGTATCAGAGAGACAAAATTTTTAGTGTTTATTCCCAAGAGTGACTGAAAATGACTAATTATTGTCAGAGTCTATGACATGGATCCTTGGGAGACAATGTAATTAGGGAAGGGAAGAGAGAAAGGAAAGTAAGAGAGAGGGAGAAAGAGTAAAGGAGAATAAAGTGGCTAGACATTTTAGGCCATCCATAACGGAAAGTCGAAGAAAGCCCAGAGGAAAACCCTTTTAAACTCTTTTCATTGTCCTTAAATTATTCTCTAATTATTTTCCTTGCATCATCTTTGAATAGAGAGAAGGTGTCTTTTTCCTCCGCTGTATTTCCTAGCATAGCTTAATTAATACTTGATTGATTGAAAGATTGACTCATTTGAACCTGGAGTGAAATGGAGCTTTTTAATTTTCTTTTCTGCTGAACCTGAAATACAGCATATAGTAATTAGGGAAGGATCCCTTGTTATCAGAAAGTCACAGCCATGATGAGCAATTTGTAACAGAGCAAAAGGAAGGTAGATGATTATTTGGGACCTGATAAAGCATACTCCCCACTCCCTACTGCTCTCAGTGATATGGGAGTTTCTTGATCATTATTTCCTCCTTGAAAGAGTTTCTTGGCTGGAGGATCTGTCTGGACAGTGGGCTAAATGGTGGGTAATTGTCATCAAAGTCTGGCCACAGATGTGACTGATGGCCTCTTTTCTATGCCTTTCATTACCCCGGCTCTCTCCCCCAAAACCTGGATTGACTAATTTACATTTTTTTTCAAGATCTTTTGAGTTAATCAGCATTTCTTTCATTCATTCAATCATTCAGGGACAAGTTCAACTCTGGGCATCTAAATAGAATAAAACAGGCAAGGACCCAGTTCTCACTGAATTCATTTAGCAGAGCAGGCAGACAGTCCATAAATGCATATGCCACAGTGACAAAAGCACTGCATGTGAATGAGAAATTTCAGAGTAGGAAGAACTACCAGGGCTGTAAGACAGGATGGTGTGGTAGAGATTCACTGGGGGCTTGGCTTCTCGGATAACTTGGTTAAGCAAGGCTTCCTGTTGAGCTAACATCTGAGGTTACAGTGAGTAGAAATTCCTTTGTGTGGAGTTCTGCATGTTATGAAGTGGTTGATCACGCCAAGATCTCAGAGAAAATGTACTGAAGGAATTAACAAGTTCCTACAGGGTGGACAACTCTGAAGTAGGTGTGTCCAGGGCATGGTGGGTGAGGAGGGGGATACAAAACGAGATTAGAGATGGAGGCAGGGCCAGCTGATGGAGGCATGTCTGGGGTATGGCAAGGAGTTTCGATTTGACTCCACAGGCATTGGGAAGCCGTGGTGAGTGCAGGTGACATGATCTGGCTCATGTGGGGAGAAGAGGCCATAAACAGGGAAGAGTAGAAGCAGAGAGAATGGTTAGGAAGCTGAGCAGTAATCCAGGTGAGGGGTGATGGTGACCTAGCCACGACATGGAGAGAAGTGGACACGTGGGATATATTTTAGAGAGAGAGGCCATGAGAGCAGCTGAGGGGTGGGAGTGCTGTGAAGTCAGGGGGTGTACATGAGCCTCCTGGGGCTACTGTGATGAAGCACCATGGGCTTGGCGCCTTAAACAGCTCAAGCATGTTGCCTCACAGTTCTGGGGGCTAGAAATCTGAGATCAAGGTGTTGGAAGGGTTGGGTGCTTCTGAAAGCCATGAAGAGAAGATCTGTTCCAGGCCCCTCTCCTCGGCTTGTCAATGGCCATCCTCTCTCAGTGTCCCTTCATGCTGGCTCCCCTGAAAGTTGACCTCTGGGTCCAAATTTCCCCTTTTCATAAGGAAACCAGTCATATTGGATTATAGACCCGCTTTATGCCAGTATGACTCATCTTAACTAATTTATTGATACATCTCCAAAAATGCTGTGTCCAGTTAAGGTCATATTTTGAAATAGTAGTTAGGTCTTCAACATAGACATATACTCTGTGTGTGTGTGTGTGTGTGTGTGTGTGTGTGTGTGTAATTTTTTGTGCTGTTTCATCTTTTAATTTTTCAAAGAAAACAAATAATTACAACATAGTCAGACAAGGACTGTGATGGGAGGTTATTGGCTCCAGGAGAGCTCAGAAGAGAAAGAAATGGATTTGGAGAGGTTTTCTGGCAGAGGACCGAGAGTTACAGAAGACCTCCCAGTGGAGTCTGGAAGGACAAGGAGCTCCCCTTTGAATGCACCAAGGGGAGAGGTGAGAAGCCACTCCAGGCAGGTGGAACAGAGCACGTGGCAGTGCAAGACAGCAGGATGCTTGGGAGAACCTGAGGGAATGTGGCAATAGGGGTGGTAGGGGAGACAAGGCTGGGATGGGAGCAGAAACCATCAGCTCACAAGCGCTTTGTTCCCCTTGCTAAGGAGTCAGGATGATCGTACAAGTGACGAAGAGCCAAAGGCGGGCTGAGCGGGGGAGCGTGACCTCATTCTAATTTTAGGAGATGAACTGAAGAAAGGGAAAACTAGAGATCGGTCTGAGGGCTCAGACAAACGCAATGACAAGGGGGTGAAAAGGAGGGCTCCTCTGCTCCTCCGGATCCTTTCTCTGCTCCTCTACCCTCTGCCTTCTATGCCACCAGAACTCCCTGGTCACCTTTGGTGCTCCCAGGCTGCAACTCCCTCCTAGACTGTGCCAAGCTCTTCCCCATGTCTGGGCCTTCACCCTGCTGTTCCCACCTGTGCACAGCTAGAAGCTTGTCATCCCTCAGACCTCAGCTCAAAGTCACCTCCTCAGAGGCCATGCTGACTGTGTCCTTTACAGCATCAATAGCATCTCTTGGTTTCCATGTTTGTGAACCTGTTTACTATCCACCTTCCCCCTGCGGAAAACAAATCGCTTTACCATATCTACATCATTCCTGACTACATCCACACGCAGTGCCTAGGACAGCGTTGACACACACTAGGGGTTCATGGAATGCAGAAGGAAAGGGGGGTGCAGACAACAGACAGACAGTCTGGTGTGGGGGAGGACAGAGGCTCACATCACACTCTGCCCAGGGATATGAGGTCCCCAGAGACAGTATCCCCATCCTCATTGTCTGTATTTTAATTCTGAATTGGTTTCTTTGAAAAAGAATGATGAATAGAATGGAGTTAAGAGTTCCCTTTCTACAGGAAAACTAGAGGAAGGCAGGAAAAAGTGACTTTTAAAGGAGATCTCAAGAATGGTGGCACCCGGGCAAATAGAGATTGGGTAGGGGGCTCACACACACCCCCATGAAAGGGTAGCTTCTAAATAATAACACAGTAAGAGGACATAATGGGGCTTCCCTGGTGGCTTGGTGGTAAAGAATCCACCTGCCAATGCAGGAGATGTGGGTTTGATCTCTGGGTCGGGAAGATCCCCTGGAGAAGGAAATGGCAACCCACTCCAGTATTCTTGCCTGGAGAATCCCATGGACAGAGGAGCCTGCTGGGCTATAGTCCCTGGCATCGCAAAGGAGTCAAACACAACTTAGTGACTAAACAACAACCATAGCAACAAAGAATCAACGTCATGGCTCCAGAACCATCCCAAACTCTAAAAAATGTTCTAAAAATGCTCTAAAATGAGCATCAGCTGAGGAGTCAGGGGTGTTTCTTCGGCTGGCCTATTCATTTGGGGTCAGATAATAAGGGCACATATGTCTGTTGCCAGGCGTGGCACCAAGAGGTTTTACATTTACTGACTCACTTGTTTTCACAACAGCCTATTATTATCAGCTTCATTTTACTATGAAGAAAGTGAGCCCCAGAGTGAGAAGCTGAGTAACCTGCCCAATGCAATAGACAGTGAGTAGCAGTCATGATTCGAACCGAGGCTATTTGGTCCCGTAACCTGCACTCTGAAGCACTTAGCTAAACCCCTCTTGGGTGGAAGCTGCACTACAAGAGAACTATTAAATGGATCACATATTTGTTATAATTATCAATGTTAGCTTTTTGTCACCTGTATGAGTCAGGATGGGTTAATTGCTATAGCAAATAATTCTTAAATCTCAGTGGCTTCCCCCCACAAAGGTTTCTTTCTCTTCCACTGTTCATTGTAGTCAGCAAGGTGCTCTACTAGCGGCCATTCAGGAACATCTCCCATCTCTGCTGTCCCAGAGGCCCTGGAGTCCTTCTCTGGGCCCTGTGCATTGGCCAGCCAGTGAGCAAGCTGATAGAGAACATGAAGAACCTCAAGAGAGATTTCAGGACCCAGGTCCACACTCTCTTGTCCAGAACTCAGTCACACATCCCCAGGGGTGTCAGGGGGCTGAGAGGCATAGGCTGTCCGGAGCCCAGGATGAGGACATGGTGGACCTCTTGTCAACTGCTGTCTCAGTCTTACCTGTAAGGACTTCTATATGGGATACCTGACTGGGGTGAGGGGTCATGCTGGGAGTCAGAAGACACTGGTTCTGGTCCTGATCTCACCAACTGTCAACTGTCTGACCTCCAGCAAGACAGCCTCTTCTGGTCCCAGATTACTCATCACTAAAGTGAAGGAACTCAACCACATGACTCATCTCTGGATTCTTCCAACTCAGGATGTCTGTCTGACAAAGCATCACTTCAGTATTTTTAATAACCATAGTGCCTTAATCGTTTCTGTATTGATGACCTATTTGTGCTTTTGTTCAAAATTGCAACCATAATTATAACATTGATTCTGAAGGAAAATACTATCAATTTTCCTCTAATACTCAATATCCTGTTCCACACCATATATGCGTACTCTATAGGGCAGAGGAAGAGGCTCCAACCTGGACTAGTTACTTAAAGCAATTAATTAAATTGGGGGAAATACAGATCTCTATTTCATTATGCCTTGAGCCAGGTTTAAGTCATAAAGTCACATTCCACTAGCAGATTATTTTCTGGGATCTGACACTTTTTGTACAAAACAGTACTTACATCTATTAGAGGGCATCTGAGCATGCCAGGTTAGCAAGGTGAGAACCGTGAAGAAAATATATACCCAGAGCGGCAGAGTTAATAACTGCTGACTGAGGTTCCAGCCATGCCCTCGCTGCCAGAGAGCCTTGGTTTCTGAAGTGTGTGATGGTGTCATAACCAAAGGGATTCTACAAGGACTGCAGGGTGGATCTGAGAGCTGGGCAAGGTTTGGGCAGGCAGGGTACAGAGCCCTGGGGCTGAATAAGATGCTTTACACCCTCAGGAGAGATGGTGAGAGTCTTAGAGCCTGTTGGATGGGATTCCTATTTTAGAAAAGAGAACAAAATATAGCAGAGTCGGACTCCAGAGAGGAGACCAGCGTGAGGAGACGAGGAGCGGAGCACAGCCCAGAGACAGTCCTCATGTCCCTTGGCCTGACAGTTCTGCTACTGTGTCGCCTGAAGAACGCCCAAGTCAGGCCACGCCTCCCGCCCGCCATCACCACCCTCAGCCTCGTCCGGGTGCCATTTTCTCTGATCAGTTATAATCATCTCCTCCTGCTCCCATTCTTGGCAATCTGTCCTCTCTCCCCACTGACAAGTGTTCTTTATAAAACACAGGTCTAGCCTATTCCCTCCTTGCTTGAAACTCCATGGCCCTTCTGCACACACCAGCCATTGACATGGCTTAGCCAGCCCAACAGATGCAGGGCCACCTGCCTCAAGGGCTTCCCATCACCCCCCATCACCCTCCACACACACTGCTGCTACATCCAGCCACACTGTCCTTTCAGGTCCTTTTCAGAAAAAGCAACGGGTCCAATTGTTCATCTGAAAAAACAAAGCACAGTGAACACATTATTTCCTGTGTTTCCAGACTTTGGGGAGGGGAGACACTTTATCGAGTGTTAACAATTGAACTCATTGCTTTAAATTTAGAGGCACTTCAATTTAAAGGTATTGGAGAGTTGGAGATAAACACACCACACATATTACTTGAAAGTGCTTTAGATAAGTTTAGTTTAAGTTTTGAGACTTCTCAACACCTTGACAACATGACTGCTGTGGTTTTCTTGTCATTCAGACCTTAGTAAAGCCTTCCTTGCCCAGCGCCTGCCCCAGCCTTCCTGATGGGCATCATTCATTTTCTCAGCATCCCAGACTTCTCCTTTGTAGCACTTTCTATGTTACACATGCACACCAGTCTTTGGGACTCTTTGCTTCCCACATTGGACTTTGAGCATGAGAGGGACAAGGACTGATCCTGCCTATTTGCTGGATACCCAGGACTCAACCCAGTTCCTGGCATGTAGTAGGTGCTGTCTAAGCAGTCACAGAAGGGATGAGCAGATGCCGTCCTGATTGTCATTTCCTTTGCATCTCTTTCCCTTAATCCCCTCCAGGCCAGCAGGCTTACTCCTTCCCCAGTGCTTCTCTCATGCCCTTAACACAGAGCTTGACCACAGGACTCTTATCACATTGTACTTCTGCTATTTCTGTCTCTCCTCCTTACAAGACAGGAAGGAGCTCAGGGTCTGAGTGCACAGGGTCAGACACAGTGGGTGTTCCGTGAATCTCTATTGCATTGAACTCTGACCTCAAAAATCACCAAGGACAGTGACTGCAGCCAGGAAATTAAAAGACGCTTGCTCCTTGGAAGAAAAGCTATGACCAACCTAGACAGCATATTCAAAAGCAGACATCACTTTACCAACAAAAGTCGGTCTAGTCAAAGCTATGGTTTTTCCAGTAGTCATGTATGGATGTGAGAGTTGGACTATAAAGAAAGCTGAGTGCTGAAGAATTGATGTTTTTGACCTGTGGTTTTGGAGAAGACTTGAGAGTCCCTTGGACTGCAAGGAGATCCAACCAGTCCATCCTAAAGGATAACAACCCTGAATGTTCATTGGAAAGACTGATGCTGAAGCTAAAACTCTAATACTTTGGCCACCTGATGGGAAGAGCTGATTCACTGGAAAAGACCCTGATGCTGGGAAAGATTAAGGGCAAGAGGAGAAGACAGCGACAGAGGATAAGATGGTTGGATGGCATCACTGACTCAATGGACATGAGCAAACTCAGGTAGAGAGTGAAGGACAGGGAAGCCTGGCATGCTACAATCCATGGGGTCACAAAGAGTTGGACATGACTTGGCGGATGAACAACACAATGACCTCCAGGAAAGCAGCTCTGGCCCAGATGCCCTGATTACACAAGAGCAAGAAGTGACACCCAAGGAGGCTGCCCACAGCAGGCCTCAGAGCTGCCGCATATGAACATGAACCTCTTCCCCACCTCTCCTCGCCCATAAGCCATCCATTCTCTCATTCAGCACATGGCTCCTGAGTGTATGGAAAAGGGTCATCACCTCAGTCTGCTCATTCAGCAGTTTTTGAACTGATAACTGTCCAGAAACACTTGGGTTGTTTGTTATAAATTTCTGGGCATTTCCTAGACCTACTGAATCAAAGTCTCCAGGAGTGTAATTCAGGCACTTGAATCTTTAACCACCTTGGTGACTCTCAGGCAGCCAGCGTGGCCAGAATCAGAGACTGGAGAGGAGACTAGGGCTGCCCTCCTGAGATTCTGCCATCACCTGAGATCCATGGGTGAGGAGATAACGCAAGCACAGTGATCACTGCAACACAAGGTATGGGCTCACTGGAACATGCGAGGAAAGGCCCAAGGCAAGGTCTCTGCCCCTTTGCCCCCAAGTTACAATGATGAGATGGCCCCCACACATACTCAGGAGTCTACAGCTGCAGCAGAGGAATCTTTTAAGGTTCTGAGAGAGACTTGACTCTCCTGCTTCACCCTACCTGTTATAAGAAGGCCAAAGATTTAAACCATATGGAAAGCACTCTGGAGAAGGTCTCAGGGATTTTAGTTGGGTGCCATTATAATCCTTATCATTAACATTTCTAGAAGGCATTTGCTACCCAACAGACCCTATTCTCCAGCTTTACGTGTATTATTTCACCTAATAGAAATAACAAGAGGCTGGTGCAAAGGAGAATGCCCTGCCCGTTTCTTGGGGAGTTCCAGAAGAAACAGCAGTCTGCGGGCCAGCCTTGGACATGACTCTGGAGCAGCTCTTGGATGTCAGGGATGGACCAGTCATCCTTGTGGCAGGAGCCATCCCCGTACATTTCCAGGGGTTCCAAAGTCTGGAGAGAGGCTGGGGCCTGCAGGGGACTAGGTGCTCTCCCCAGGCCTCATTTTATGAGCTCAACAGTCCTTCAGACACTACCAGATATTCCCCAACGACCCTTCTCCATTCCTATTGCTGAAAGCCAGAGTCTAGAATTACAGCCACAGAACTGCTGACCAGCCCTAAGCAGGGAGGTCACTGTGACTCCCTTTTCATTTGAATAGAGTAGGGGTCCATGGTTCTTTGGCCATGAAGATTGGGCTAGAGGTGAGAGATGGGGAAGAAAAGCTCAAGGCTAGAATTAGTCCATTGTTATCTGGAGTTCACTCGCTACTTTGTAGATTATGTTTCATAGTGTTGTACAGTTTACAAAATGCATTAAACACATTGAGCTCTTAATCTTCACAACCTCATTACAAGGGAAGCTTATTATCTGCATTTTGTAGCTAGTGTTTGGTAACTGGCCAAGGTCACAAGAGTTAACCCAAGATTCAAACCCCCAGGTCTTCTGGCTCCAGGATCTCTGTTCTCCATCAATACCTCACATGCAGGCAGACAGAAGCTTGTGGGAAGAATGAATGAATGACTTTCTCCCAGCTAAATACTAAGAAGGATACAGAGATGAATACTTGGTTTCAGGAAAACTGAAAGGAACTTCTCCCCTCTTCTCTCTCCTCACACCCACCCCACAACCACAATCAAGGTTGGTTAGCACCTATTGTCGGTTTTACAAGAAGAGATGAATTAGTTTTCAGTGTCAGCAACACTTGAGAGCTGACAAAAGGATGGGGTCTCCCAGAGGGCATTTCTAGGCTGAAGTGTGGCTCCTTTTGCAAAAACATTCCACAGAAGCTCTGACTTTTTTAATTCATACCACCAAGGAGATATTTGATTGTTTCCTGGAAATGCTAATAATGCAAAGCTCATAAATACTAATGAAATGTTATAGATTAGCAGAGCTCAGCAAGTAACCTGGGGGGCAGGGGTTGCCTAGAAGAGAATTTTTAGATTAAAAAATATAAAGAATACCTTTTAATCGAATTTTCCCCAGACAGGGTTCCCAAGTGTTAATGAATATTCTCTTTGGCCATATGGAGAGTAGACTCATAGATAAGTACCTTTAGGAATCCAGAAGCTAATTATTGACTTGGCTTTTGCTTGAAAAGAAATCTGTTTATTCACATGGCTATTTTAGGTGCCATGGGATAGATGAGTTTGAGCCAAAGTTGGGAGGGGTGGGAGGGCCTGGAATGTTGAAATAAAGACATAATTCAAAGGCATGCTTTTATTTCATCCAACTAAGCAACCTAAGCTGGAATTTGCTTCTTCTTCTTGTCTGTTGACAGGATCCCTCAATGATAGTAAGTCCCATGAAATATATAAGGCTCCACGATATCAAAAACTATATCTTTGTCATTCACTCCTGAATCCTCAATACTAAACACAGTTTGTGGTACATATCAGGTGCTCAATAAATGTTTGCTAAATGGCTGAAGTGCTCTCTTAAAACATCTTCCAGAGCTTTTCAGACCCTCTTATCTTTCCCTGAAGTGCAGCTCTGATCACAACATCTTCCTATTATGTGCTCAGTCATGTCTGACTCTTTGTGACCGCAAGGGCTGTAGCCCACCAAGGCTGAGATTCTGGCTGTAGCCAGCCAGGGCTCTGACCATGGGATTCTCCAGGCAAGAATACTGGAGTGGGTTGCGATTTCCTTCTCCAGGGGTTCTTCCCACCCCAGAGATCGAACTGGTATCTCTTGCATCTCCTAAAATTGGCAGGAGGATTCTTTACCACTGGCGTCACCAGGGAAGCCCATTATAGAGCCCCTCCCCACAAAGAAACACATCCTTTGAAGGTCTTCTCTAACCTGGCCACAGCCTACAGTCCTTTGCTCTCCAACCCTGAGCTCCAGCCTCGTCAGAAGGTCCCCTGTTCTCCTGCTGATGTTCTAGAAGTTTCTCTGCCTGGGATCTTTGACATCTTTTTCACACGTCTGTCAAGAGCCTACTTGTCTCTCAAGGTCAAGTGGCTGTACTTTCATGAATACTGCCCTACTGTTCTCCAGGAGCTCCACAACCTTCTCTCTCTGGCTGCACCCAGATTGGGCCCTGATTCACATGTGCTCCCCACAGAGACCAGCGCGACCCCAGCACAGGAAAGCTTGTCAGTAAGTGTGGTCTGCTGCTGTCTAATTTGAATCACAGAAATGCAGTGCAAGGAGCCTTTGGTTCTCAAAACCGTATGTGTAGGAAGGATCAGCTTAGAGAAAGGCACCCAAAGTCTTCCTACAACAGAACAGAAAAATCCCTCTGGGTCAAAAAAACAGGGCCATACAAGGCTGAGGTCAAAGCAAAGATTATGGCAAAGGGAGGAGAATCCAGAGGAGAGTGAGGGGTGTGAGAAGGAACAGGCGAGGGTCTGGCCCCACTGAGGGGTCTAGGGAGACCAAGCATGGTTTTCCTCTGTAAAGAACCTGTGCACTTGATGGTGTGTGGGCAGGTGCAGGGCACTTGATGTTTCAGACAGTGGAGGGGCTCAGGCAAAGCCTCCAGCAAGGACACGTAACTTCTCAAGATGCTCGTCTTTGTTGCACATTGAGCTTAAGTTCAGATGCCAGTATGCTTTCTATAAACCTCCCCTTGGGCAGGACTGGATTTTTATTGTATGTATCTTCATGCATTTATGAGGTATCTGACAATGGAAAATAAATCTCTTTGTAGTCTCTTTCTCAGAGAAGGCAATGGCACCCCACTCCAGTACTGTTGCCTGGAAAATCCCATGGAAGGAGGAGCCTGGTAGGCTGCAGTCCATGGGGTCGTTAAGAGTCAGACACGACTGAGTGACTTCACTTTCACTTTTCCCATTCATGCACTGGAGAAGGCAATGGCAACCCACTCCAGTATTCTTGCCTGGAGAATCCCAGGGATGGCGGAGCCTGGTGGGCTGCCCTCTGTGGGGTCGCACAAAGTCGGACATGACTGAAGCGACTTAGCAGCAGCAGCAGCAGTCTCTTTCTACAGCAGACCAGGATAAATGTTTCAGTCGATCTAGGGGATGGCAGAGGATTCTATAAACCCTGGGCTGCTTGCCAAAAATGGGTTAATTCCACATGAAGAAATCGGAGGCCCAGAGCCATGCTATGAATGGCTCAGCCCTTGGGAATCTGGAGCCAAGCTTCCCAGAATCCTCAGGGCCAGCTCTGCTACTCAGATACCAGGTGACCTGTGCCTGCATCTCTTTGGCTGTAGAATGGGAAGAATAACTACCTACTGCATAAGCTTGTGATAAAGTCCAAGGAGTCAACAGACACAAGGCGCTTAGAACAGTGCCCAGCATGTAATAAGTGCCATCTTTTAAAAAATAATTTTGTTTATTTAATATGTATTTATTTACTCGGCTGTGTCAGGTCTTATTGTGTCACGTGGGATCTTTTGTTGTGGTCCGTGGACTCCAGAGTACGTGGACTCTGGGGTGCATGGGTTTAGTTGCCCTGCAGCATATGATATCTTAAGATTCCCAAACCAGGGATTAAAGCCCTGTCCCCTGCATTGCAAGATGGAGTCTTAACCACCGGACCACCAGGGGAGTCCCATGAGTGCCACCTTATAGCATGATGTCCGGCTCCTCGGGCTCAATGGCACAGAAAGTGAAGTGAAAGTGAAGTTGCTCAGTCGTGTCCAACTTATACAACTGCATAAACTGTATAAATAATGTTATGAAGGGGTGGGGCCGCATGCCTGCAGACCTGGATGGAGATCCTGGGTGGGGCTTGGATGGATACATGGGCACTGGGTACCTGGGACACCAAGAGTGCATGTTATCCAAGGAATGAGACCTCCAAGCACAACTGCTGGGACACTGTGTATAACATACCACCCAGATGTATAACACACACACTTATGCTCCAGTGCAGAACAACCCAATGAAGCCTGAATTTCAGAATGACTCTGGACCTAGGTCCCCCCTAGTGCGTCCCTCCACTCACAATGCACCATCCCGTTGCTCACTTAAAAGATATAATTCACATGAAGGTGGCTTAGAAAAATATCAAGTAAAATATAAAGTAATGTTACCATCCTTAAGTTTTTCTGCTTGCCCGGCAGCCTTGGGAGAGTGCTGGACCCATTGTTCAGAGGTCTGGGTGTTCATCACAGCTTTGTGTGTGATGAGAAACACACATGTGCTTGTGTGTCAGGTCACCTCACCACTCTGGGCCTCAGATTCTGCATCTTTAAGTGAGACAGCTGGTCAAGATGATTTCTAAGCTCTCCAGCCTGAAAATCAATGACTTTTCGATCTTTGGCTCCTGGACAATGTTTAATGCCGAGAGGTCTCTTAAGGTCCTTTGACTCACGCCTGTCCTCTGAGTCTTGTTTAGACCCAAGAACCTGTGGATTCCAGAAATGAAGGCGCCGCTAAGATCTTGCACTTGGGAGCTGAGGCCTGAGATACATGTGGAGAGTTGGAGAAGGTGCCATAGGAAGAGGGATCACTCTGGACAAGCAACCAGAACTGCCCAGCTGCAAGCTCAGGCTCAGGATAGGAGGAGAGAGGCAGCCAGAGACACCCTCCCAGTTTCCAAGCACCATCACTGATCAGCCTGCAAAACTCTTTTCACTGCAAAGAGAGGGAACATGCAGGGAAGGAGACTTGGGAATATTTGATTGGGGGACAGGGAGCAGAGACAAGGGTAATGAGGGAGAGAAAGGTAGAAAAAGAAAGACCTGGTTTCTCACCCACAGCACAGTGAGTCCTTGCCAGGTCTGAAAGTGGAATGTAAGGAGGGAGGAGATGCAGGGCCGGGAAGAGAGCATAAAGGGACCGTGAGAAAAGCAGGAGTGAAACAGGATGAGGACTGATGACCTCTTAGCCTGGGGAGGTCCAGGGCCCCCACGACAGCCAGCAAGATTTGGACATTCTATCTTGTGCTTAAGCTTTCATTAGTGTTAAAAATGACAAGTCGTGTTCATGGAAGGTCAGATATGGAGCTGTCCTGTGGGGAGTATGTGTTCATCATTTATCAGGTAGGCTGAAATGAAGAAAGATGGAAAACTACTCCTGTAGAGGGTCCGGAGGGACAACCCCATAACCAGAGCACTGTGGGATGCACACACTGATTTATCTAACCGTCGTGGAGCACTGCCTACGTTCCAGGTCTGACATCTTATTAACTGTCATATCCTAAGCCCCATATAGCATCTACATAGCAAGAATTAGTTAATACATAACTGACTAAATGCATGCATTTATCTTATTTATTGAGTCTCAATACAATTTCAGTGAACTCTGGAACTCTTCGATTTCCTCCCATTTCCTGAGCCTAAAATCAATGATGTTATTAAAAATTATAGACCGTCCCCACTGCGTCTCTCTTAAATGATCTGCTGTCCTCTCTTTAGGTGCTATCTGTGGTCTGCCCAAACCCAGAGCTGGAAGAGAATTAAGTTCCAAGTGGGCAAGCCTGCATCCTCTCACGTCCTACCCTCGTGGGTGAGCTAAGGGGCTCCTCTGGCCCAGTCTAGCCAGGCACCATGGAGAAAATCAGCATGTTCTTCAGTGCCATCTGGGACATCATCTCCACCAAACACCAGGAGGGCCTCTTCAACAGCATCTGTCTAGGCATCCTCCTGGGGCTGCCCCTCCTGGTGATCATCACCTTCCTTTTCATCTGCTGCCACTGCTGCTGGAACCGGCCAGGTGAAAATGGCCGACAGCTGGAGCAAAACAAGGGGAAGAAGAAAAAGAAAAAGAAGAAGAAGGCTGAAGAAGACCTCTGGATCTCTGCCCAGCCCAAGCTTCTCCAGATGGAAAAGAGGCCATCCCTGCCTGTCTAGCTAGGCAGGGGGCAGAGGTGTCCTGCCTTGGGAACTCAGCTGCCTTCCAACCACATGCAATGTGAGGAGCAGAAATCCCTGCAGTGATGCACTCATGTTCACAGAGGAACGACTCAACCAAGCAGCAAACCTCAGACTGAGTGTCCCCCAGGGCGGGCCTTCCCGGGGAGCACATGGACAAGTCTTGGGCACTTTCTCAGCACCTATGTGTCCAATAGCAATGCTCTTTAATGCAGACTAAGGCATGCCTTCCACCCATCTCTGGCACATTCCATATGCAAAAGCACAAGGAACATTTATCCATACTTCTTGACATATCTCCCAAATGCACACATGCACAACACCACAGGTACCCAGGCAAGTATATTCTGTTTATCAAATGGTCACTGAATGTCTACTTTGCACAAGGCCCTAAACGAGGCAGTTAATTGTCTGCTCTCGGAAAAACATCTCATTGGAAGGCCTGGCAGATCCAGGCCCACATGCACAATTATATAACAAGAGAAGCCTACGTGCTGTCAATGCCATACACCACTCAGGTTAGAGATGAATGCTCTCCTGTTCCTGTCCCTACATAGCCTTTTACTGGAAATCTTCACAGCTGGACATTCCAGCCATCTGGTATACCCCCATTCCTATATATTGATACAGACACACCAAGTTCCTGTGCTTCTGGCCTCTCACCTGGGAGGAAAAGTTGAGAAATCAAAAGCTTTCATCTTACAACTCATCACCACTGATGGGTGTTTAATGGCATCCAAGACTTCTCTTTGAGATGCTACCCGCAGCAAGCCTCCCTTCTCCAAGCAAGAACAAATGGTTTCTGGCCATCTTCACGGCCAGGTTTTTGCCGTCCACTTCAGTGGACTGCCATTGTGTACCTGTGCAACGTATGTTTCACAGATGGAAACGGGATGCTACCCCTGAGCTAGGGATCTCCTATGAACCCAAAGGTTTTCAGTGGGGAAGGAATTAAGACAATCACTGGTACAGTCTCACAGAAGGCACACTGGAAACAATTACATAAGTTTATCATGGAGGCATGGCATGTTGCAGGCAGGGTGCAGAAGTTACGGAGTTTAAATGAAAGTAGGATGAAGCTATATAGAGATTAATATTTATCTTGAAGCTCAGGCTAGTGCCTTGCACACAGTCGGTACTCACAACTGTCTGTGGATGCTGACAGATATGTGATGCTGTTAAGGGTAAACTTATAATACCTCACCAAGTCCCCAAGTGACCTTCTCTTCCAAGTGAGCCCATTAATTGCTGCAACAGGTGGAAGTTGGGTATTAAATTCTGAAGAAGGAGGATGCATGCAGGGCCAAGGTTTGGGTTGACAAGTGTGCCCTGAGATCCATAAGGACATGTAAGCTGGGTCCACGGTGAGTTGAGCAGAGCGTCTCCCTGCATGCTGGGCTGAGTTTGGGAGGCTGAATTAATCCACTCACAGAGTGAACTGGGTGGTATGTTGACTGTCTTGTGACCATAGCACAAAGATGGATAATTCCCCACGTGGGAGCAGGTTGTGCTCTCAAAGTTCATTTGCACATCTGCAGGGTAGCTCTCTTGAAGTATTTTCTGACTGAAGCTGTTCTAAATGATGGTGAAATTGCAATTTCATTAATAATATAGCTAAGCTATGATATTTATAGAAGCAAAAGCTAAATTCTCTAACATTGTTTCATGGAAAATGTCCTGTTTGCTCACTTGGGGCAGCTGGTAGTCACCCACCTTTCAGGTAAAGTCCAGGTCTAGTCCTGTGCAGGTGAGGTGCCTGCTGGCGACTGCTGCACCAAGATCTTCTATCGGAACACCCTGTGAAGCATATTGCAGGCCTGCTTTTATTTTAAAACCGGCCCTGTTCCCCCTTCTTGTTCTAAGTGGGCCTAAATACCCCAGGCACTCAGGCCCCTCAGGCATAAACCTCTTTGACCAGAGAAAGAAGCACCCTCTGATGCTCTGTCCCCTTGTCCTAGAGCATCTGGCCATCCCCTTCACCTTCCGGAATGACCTCTCATCTCCCCACAACTCCCACTGCCCAGCAAGCTGAGTTGCTTATTCTGTCTCCAACTCTCAGCCTCCCCCCCCTTCAAATGGATGACTTGGGGGAGATGTAGAGGCTGACGGCTGAGACTGGTGTCAGATACAATCTAGGAGAGCCGATCTCCAGGATCACGGAATCACACAAGCACCGCAATTGCCATGGCAACCAGCTGCTAGTCTGAATTAAGACAGCAGTCTGTCGTCATCACCCATCACGACAAGGCCTCTATCTCCAGGTGCAGTGCCCCACCATCTCCTATCTGAATGTATCTGCTCCCCCTCCAGGTGTGAACACCCAGAAACACGCTTCTCGGTTGCTTCCATAACCCAGGTTTGGAGAGCCAAATGCTTGAAAGAGGCTTCTCTTTTATTCCATCCAGCCTCCTCAACAACCTTCACTGGAGTACCCAGAACAGTGTTCAGTGAGTGAGAGGCCCTCAGACTTCGCTGAATAAGTGTGTGTGTCAAAGAAGAAAAAAGCAATTATTGGAGTCCACTGCCTTTTCTTCCCACTTCATTGTCATTCTCCTCTCCCCTGTTTTCTTCTCCCATTCCCCTCTCTCTCTAGGCACCACCCCGGCTCCATTCTTCTCCATCTTCACTCCTCCTTCCCACCCTCTGTCCCAGGACTACCACTGGCATCCGGGGGTCCCTTAGGACTGGAGCCTGCCTGGCCCATCTTGTAGGGGTGGGGTTAGGCTAACAGAGGACAAAAGGGATGGCAAAGAAGAGGTCTCCTAAACCAGCCCGGGCTTGGGGAGAAGCCCCCAGGCCCAGGACTTCTGAACAATCAGAAGAGGTCTTTCTCCCAACTTCTCAATGGATTCACTTTGGGTTTCTTGGGGGGAGGCGGGAGGAGGGGAAGATATAGACAAAGGGCAGTCACCTTTTCAGGAAGAATATAAATGATCCATGTTGTATAGCATTTGTCAGTATTTTTTTTTTTTCTGGAAAATTTAAATACACCAAGAGAAGATTTTATTTAAATAAAATACTTTGAAACTAAAAAGCCATGTGTAACCTCCTTACTTATGGAAATCAGTTAGTTAATTTCTTGACATTAGAGACTACTCTCTCCCAGAGTTCACCCAGAATGATGGATGGGGCGACTCCCTCTGGGACGCCAAAGGCCCAGCCATCCTCGGGCACTATCTTCCCCCCACCAGCAGGGGTCAGAGGTCCGAGGACCAGGGGTGCACTCACACCCCACTGCCTGCAGAGCAGACACCTAGGAGACAGGGCACCCTCAGAGATGCCAGATGCAGAAAAACACACTCACGTTCCTCGGCAACACTTAGAGAACATTCCCATCGATGAGGTCAATCAATGTCCTCTTAAAGGAAAAGGGGGAAAATAGCAAAAACTAAGTAAAAATAGACTCCTGAGTTAAATCTGGTGCTGGGAAGAGGAGAGATCAAAAGTCTCTATAGTAGCAGCAAGGGAGATAGACAGGTACGTATCTACAGATAGATAGATAAATAGATCATAGTAGATAGACTTTATACATAAAGCGATAGACAGACACGTGTATGAATGAATAAATGTGTGTCATGTAATGAGGACTTCCCTGGTACAGCCAATGCAGGGGACACAGGTTCGATCCCTGGTCCAGGAAGATTCCATATGCCAAGGAGCAACTAAGACCATGCACCACAACTACTGAAGCCTGTGTGCCCCGACTACTGAGCCCGTGTACTACAACTACTGAAGCCCACATGCCTAGAGCCCGTGCTCCACAACAAGAGAAGCCACCGCAATGAGAAGACTATGCACCGCAACTAGAGAGTAGCCCTTGCTCTCCATAACTAGAGAAAGCTGGTGTGCAGCTCCAAAGACCCAGTGCAACAAAAAATTAATAAATAAGATGTGATGAACATTTTAAAAAATGTAATGAGTTAAATGTTCCTGATTCCTCCCTTGATGATGCTAAGCCGTCATTAGAGCAAAAACCATCTAGAGCAGCGCTGTCCGACAGAACTAGGAATGATGGAATGTCCACTCCCTGCCCAATATAGTACCATTAGCGGTATACAGCTATTTAAATTAATTAAAGTTAAATAAAGCTAAAGGTCCGGTAGCTGACTTACATCAGCCACATTTCAGTTGCTCAACAGCTGCCCACAGCTGGTGGCCATCATCCTGGAGAATGTGGGCCTAAAAGCTTGTAGGGGGAGCAGTCAGACACATTGGCAAAACACCATGCTAATTGCACTTCAAGGGCCTAGGCAGGCCTGCATTTCATCTTCCCCAAGGCAGGCTGATACTCCTATGAAAAGCGAAAGTGTTAGTCACTCAGTCATATCCAACTCTTTGTGGCCCCATGGACTGTAGCCTGCCAGGCTCCTCTGTCCATGGGATTTTGTTGTTGTTGTACAGTTGCTCAGTCGTGTCCAACTCTTTGCGATTTTAAAATCATGGGATTTTACAGGCAAGAATACTGGAGTGGGGAGCCATTCCCTTCTCCAGGGGATCTTCCTGACCCAGGGATCAAACCCAGGTCTCCCACATTGCAGGTAGATTCTTTACCATCTGAGCCACCAGGGAAGATATTCCTCTAGTTGCCGTCTGTTCCTGGGTTTCCTTCCCCATCACACATATTCTACGACCAACTGAGGACAGAGACCCTTCACTCAGCTCTCTGTTCTTTCCTCCAGGACTTTCAAAACTTTCCACCATCATGGAGGGAATGTTGCCCAGACCGCATTTGGCGGAGGGGGGCTGCTGCACACCTGGGTGGATGCCAGAGCTCAATACCATCAGCCCCACCTGTCCAGGCTCAGCCCTGACATTTGGGATATGAATGGACATGTGCACAATGCTGTGAGCATTCTCAACTCACCAGAACACTCTGCACTGGCCCCTTGCCCTCTGCCCTTAGTACAATTCCTAAATTCAAAGTCACAGGATTACAAGACTGAAAAGAAGAATGCCTTTATCACCACTTGCAGTCTCTGCCAGAGGTTCAAAGGGATGTTTTGAAATACCTGTGACATTTCATTCAGGAATGGCCATGTATGCAGGTATCTATTAATAACTCCCTCTGGAGGCTATTTGTTCCATTTACATTTTTGACTCTAGTACGTGCCAAGCACACCAGGTGGCCACAATATAAAGGCATTTGGAGGGGCTCACAGCCTGGCTGGGGGAACAGACAAGCAAAGAGACCATTCTAGTACAGTTGGTCACTGCTTTCTAAGAAGGAAGTTTCAAAGCTCATGTCAAGTCAGGGTAGGGGCAGGGGTCACCCAGAAGCTGTCACCCGGAAGAAAGCTAGCTGCAGAGGAGGAAACAGGAAAAAGAGGGCACTGTTTGCATCACCTAAAACCTGAAGGTTTAGTCTGGTGAGGACCACCGTAAGTGTGGGAGGCAAGGACTGGGTTGTCCCTGATTCCGAGGCTAACTCCAGCTTCCACAATTGTGTAATGTACATGCAAGACTTAATCTCTGAGTAGAATTAATGCCAGTCAGTATCTATATCAGAGGGATGAGAGGATTAAATGAAATAATGCAGACAAACCATTTAGCACAGAGCCTGGCTTATTGTAAGTGCTCAGTAAATGTTCCTTATTATTGAGGACAGAAGGAAG
Organism: Okapia johnstoni; assembly: GCA_024291935.2. Classification (NCBI taxonomy): domain Eukaryota; kingdom Metazoa; phylum Chordata; class Mammalia; order Artiodactyla; family Giraffidae; genus Okapia; species Okapia johnstoni. The sequence continues at coordinate 22,973,713 of CM044322.1, forward strand.
ATCATGAGAGACTTGTGTCCTAGAAGCCAAAGGAAAAGAGACGTTCAAGAAGAAAGCCAGAGTCCATGGAATCAAATGGTGCAGACAGGTCAAAGGAGATAGAAACTGAAAATAAAGGACATTTTCTGTTCCCGTTGGTGTAATAAGTTTGCTCATTTCACCACATACTGCGCTGCTTACAGTACTATCAATACTCCTTGAATTAAGGGCTCCCAATTTACAGGATGTCACCGGTGAACTTCTTAAGTAACTATCCTTCCTCGCGTCAAGCCCCTCTGTGCACAACTAAGCCACCCTAGGGTGACAGCGCTCCTGGTGGCCAGATCAAGAGAGAGTTTGTGTCAACATGTTTTTCACCTTATATCAGTGCTTCTCTTAGAACATCAATCCAGCTATGTCGCTGATCCTCAGATGAAATGTGCTAAAGATTCACTGGGTTTCATGGGACAATCATGATGCCATGATCACTTGCTAGATAAGGGATTTTCACAATCTTAATTGCTGTTACAAACTTATTTCTGTGAAGTCTTCCAGACTTTACATCACTGCTTAGGAAAGCTCCCCTAACCACTCAAGTCTTCCCCATCACAACAAGATAAGACTACACTCTTCCTACATCCCCAGCTCTCCATCCATTCTCACCTATATTAGAGTTAGTCTTTATGAGGCCAGAATTGTAACTTATTCACCATGTATCTCCAATACCTAGCGTGGAGACTTATTGCATACTAGATGCTACATAAATGCACTGATCAAGGGGAAAAAGAAAAAGAATCACTTGTTTTGTTTTGTTTTTTTTACAAGTGCAGATCCCCACTTCCTCTTTGTCCTTCCGCTGGATTTATTATATCTTGGACCAGACCAGACAACCTGCTCTTTTAACAAGCACACTAGGTAGATGACAGTGGTCTCTGAACCATACCTTGAGAAATATTATCTAGATATTCAGAAACCAAAAGCATTCTATAGTCAAACAAGTGCTACATACCGTGTCTTTCCCCTTCTTTCTTAGCATCTGCAAGTATCATATTAAAAGCTCTAATGAGTACTGGAATAAAGAAATGGGTGTGACTCTGCTGAACTCAGAGTTTTCTCAAGCTTATTTGATCATGAAACCTCATCTTTTAGCACATCTGGAGGAGCAAGGGTTCCAAGGAACACCATTTGGGAAACGCTGCTCTGAGGGTGTGCATACCCCCATGCTTCATCTGCTGGTCTTCTACTGCTAACACCTCAATTCATATCATCCCCAAGGAAATCTTTTGTGAAATGTAGACAGATTCTCCTTTCCTTTTACTTAACCTTTCTTTCTCTGCCCTTTCTCTTTCTTCCATCTGTGAGCAAGCCATAATAATCCTGTTGGTGCCTAATCATAGCAAATATACCTTAATGTTGGCTAGAGATACACCTTTATAAAAGAACCCGCCTGCCATTGCAGAAGACAAAAGAGATGCGAGTTCGATCCAGGGTCAGGAAGATCCTCTGGAAGAGGAAATGGCAACCCACTCCAGCATTCTTGCCTGGAGACTCCCATGAACAGAGGAGCCTGACACACTACAGTTCATGGGGTTGCAAATAGTCGTACACGACTGAAGCAACTTGGCACACACCTTTATTAGGGAAAAAAAAAAATCCGAAAACTTTGAGTGAAATTATGGAGACTGAAGATGCAAGGCCTTTATCCTAGCAGAGTGCTTTCTACCTCATAAAGGCACTTCCATTACCTCATTTGACTTTTGCAGCAACTGACATTGTGAGTAAATCATTCCCATTTTATAAAAGATGAAAGTGAGACCCAGAGAAAGTGAGCAACTTGCCCAAACCTCTATTGGAAACCAAAACTCTCAGACTCCTGCCCTAGGGCCCCTGGGGCACACAGGGCAATGCAATCCAGTCCACTGATCCGGGCTCCTCAGAGACTGTTAACTAGCAACAGCACCCCCTATAGGTCAAAAACTCCAATAACGACTCCAATAAAGGGCTCTGCCCACAAGTCTTGAGACACTCTGCAGCGTGAACCCTGAGAGTTCTGTGTCTTTTTTTTTTTTTTTTTTTTTTTGTCATCCAAGTGCCTGACTTAAGCTTGGACTGCAGAAGCACCCACTTCAAAGACCACTATGTAGGATAAACACACTGCAAACACACACAAGTAGACGAAGACCTGGGCCGCCTCCCCCCACTGTGGCGCCTTTGTTTGAGAGACCCTGGGTGATTTCAGTAATTGACTATTTCGGCCACTTGATTTTTTTCCCCTTTTCCTGCACTTTCAATTCACCAGTAACGACTGATCCCTCAAAATCCTAGGCCCCCACCATGGACCCCAATAAAAGCAGAACCCTAAGCTCACTCTCTCTCTCGAGCTGTTTTCTCTCTCCCCTACAATCTCACTATACAGCCCCAGGTACGTAGTGTAATTGCCAGGTCTTGTAAGAAATAAACCTTTATTTTTTCAAAGTATCCTAATTGTTATTGCCGAAGGGTGTCTTAAGATAAGAATCACAAAAGCCAGTCAAACCAAAACATTGGCAATTGACAGGTTGAGACCAGCACAGAACACACAGCCAGCCTCATTGGCCTCCTTATCCTTCTCTCATCAAACCTAATTTTCTTCACTTGCCAAAATAAGTAATTGTTTCATTCCATTTTGTTTTCGTTTTTAATTTAAATTGCAGTACTACCTTTTGTTGTCTACTTCAGTCATTAAAAGTGCACTGCAATCTGTATTATAGAATGAACAGGCTTTTCTGGGCTAACCTGAGAACGTAACTCCTTTGTATACCGTTGGAATCAGATCTCAACCCATTTCCCATTTCCCCCGTAGAAACTAACACGAGGCCTATTGGGAAGTGGATTCAGCTGCGCTTTAGGAACTGCCTAAAACCCCTTCCAGGGGCGCCCCCCACCCCCTTGCCGGACCACCAGCCCAGTAGACCAGGTTGGCGGAAACAGTCCCGAGCTCACCAGGCCATCTTCAAAAGGGCTCCAGGGGCTTCTACCGTGCAACTGGGGCTGAGAAAAGCGGCTAAAATGAAAAAGGGGGTGGCAGTGGATTACAGTTTCTCAATTACCTGTTTTGTGAGGCAACACTGCCTGCGCAACCACCAAGCGAAGTCGTACCCCACAGGCTGACTCCCCAGATGAATTTACCCAGGAGGGAAGAAACGTGAGTTCCTCCAGAACTTCCCAACTTCCCTCGCTGTAGGAGAGGAAAGGAGAGGTGAGGCTAGAGGTTCCCGGTAGGACCACACTGCCATCTGCTGGCCTGGCCGGGAACAGCGCGCCCCTGAGCCGGGCCGCGGGCTCCAAACGTATTGATTGATTCTCATTCTTTATTGACAGAAACGCCCTCCCAATCCTCTCCGCTGCCCCAGTGAAGGGCTTAAGGGTATGACTTGGAAATATTTTTAGCGGAAGACTTTCTCCTGTAAATGGCTACGTTTCGCCGAGAGCATTTCATTATTTATACTTGCTTTTCCACTCCCACCCGGGACACTCCACCCTGTCCACAGCCTCCCTCCCATAGCCTCCCTCTCTTCACACAACACACCTGGTCTTTTCCTTCAGGGCATCCCTTTGATCATAATACCTTGGGTCATTTTTTTTTTTTCTTTCTCCCTAGCTCCTTCAGCTGGAGAAGGCAATGGCACCCCACTCCAGTATTCTTGCCTGGAAAATCCCATGGACGGAGGAGCCTGGTAGGCTGCAGTCCATGGGGTCGCGAAGAGTCGGACACGACTGAAGCGACTTCACTTTCACTTTTCCCATTCATGCACTGGAGAAGGAAATGGCAACCCACTCTAGTGTTCTTGCCTGGAGAATCCCAGGGACGGCGGAGCCTGGTGGGCTGCCGTCTATGGGGTCGCACAGAGTCGGACACGACTGAAGCGACTTAGCAGCAGCAGCAGCTCCTTCAGCGTTTTCTGGCTTTAATGATCCTTGAATCCCTGAGAATTCCAAGTTAAAAAGCAGAATTTTTTTTTTTTTTGGTCACATGGCTTGTGGAATTGACCAAGGGTTGAACCCAGGTCCTCAGCAATGAAGTGGAGAGCCCTAACCACTGGACAGCCAGGGAATTCCCCAAAGCAGAACTCTGGACATCATATGACAAACATAAAGGCTGGGACCCTCTTCCCAGAGGAAGCTACTGTCAAGAACAACCAGTTTTAAACTCTGCCATGAAAGGAGCCCTCCCCTCATTTACCACCCATCCCCCTCAAGTCCTGTTAATCCTTCCTTCTGTTAATATTACTGATCTGTGCTCTTCTCTTTCCCACCATTTCAGCCTCAGGCCAAGGAAGTCAGTGCCTGCGTGCTTAGTCGCTTCAGTCATGTCTGACTCTTTGCGACTCCGTGGACTATAACCCACCAGGCGCCTCTGTCCATGGGGATTCTCCAGGCAAGAATACTAGAGTGGGTTGCCATGCCCTTTTCCAGGGGATCTTCTCAACCCAGGGATCGAAACCGCATCTCTCATGTCTCCTGCATTGCAGGTGGATTCTTTACCACTGAGCCCCCTTGGAAGCCCATACCCATCGCCTACTGCAATAACCTTTCACTGTCTGTGAATCTCTACTTCCTTCCACGCCTCCTTCCATTCTCCAGCTTCCCCAAACTTCCCCAACGCCCCCAACTTACTTCCACTCCTTCCATTCTCTCTGCTGTCACCAAACTGATGCTTCCAAAATGTAAGTCTCACTACAAGTGTCACTCCAAGGTTTAAACACCCTCAGTGTTCCCCACTGCCCCTCCCAAACTTTTTCATCTTAGCTGTGGTTCTCAGCCCCAGTTGCATGTTAGAAGCCCCTGAAGCTTTAGAAAGCACAGCTGCACAGGACTCAGCTGAGGCCAGTTGAAGCGGCATCTCTGGGGGTGAAGTAGGGTCTGGTTACGTGACATCTCCAGCTGACTCTGACGATCAGTGACAGCTGGGACTACAGTGCCAGTTGAGACCACTGTGCTTATATGGCTGAGATGAGTTCCTGCCCGTCTCTCCAGCACGGCTCCCCACCACCCACTCCTCCCACCACCAAGAAACCGTCTTCCTCCCTGAAACACACCACACTCCGTCCGTTCTCATTTCTACCATGAGGTAACCTTGTCCCGAGGTGCCCTGCCTGCCCCCAGCCTTTCACCCGTCCCTGGCGAATCCAGATTTGTTCTTCCAGATGTGATGCTGACACCATATCGCAACACTTTCTGGGGCACCCCGCTCTGCTCACAGCACTCTCTCCATCGCAGTGCCCACTGTGCATCCCCACAGCTGTCCCCACCACACTGCGGGCAGGGGCTGTGTTCTGCTTATCACTCAGGGCTTTGCTAGCATCTCCCATGGAACAGGAAACCGCTCAGAGACTATCAACTGTTTGTGATACTCTGTCCTCACTTTTACCCTAGTGCCTGGCTATGCCGCCTGTCCCTTCTATGACAGCTTTTGATTTTTGCTGTTCTTCAGTCGCTCAGTTGTGTCCAACTCTTTGTGATCCCATGGGCTGCAGCATGCCAGGCTCCCTGTCCTACACTATCTCCCTGAGTTTGCTCAAACTCGTCCCCTGAGTCGATGATGCCATCCAACCATCTCATCCCCTGTCACCCCCTTCTCCTGCTTTCCATCTTGCCCAGCATCAGAGTCTTTTCCAATGAGTCAGCTCTTCGCATCAGGTGGCCAAAGTATTACAGTTTCAGCTTTAGCATCAGTCCTTCCAATGAATATTCAGGGTTGATTTCCTTTAGGATTATTTTCTTTGATTTGTCCTAACCGGTAGGAATGGTCCCTGAAGCTTCAAAATGCTGATGGCTCATAATCTGACTCTAAGAAAAGTGTCTGACCCTCAGAAATGCAGGTCTACCCAGAAATCTATTCTGGGGCCTATATTCAGCTGCCAGAGCAGGAGCTCCCGGAGTTGGTCATGTTAAAATGAGGTTAGGCACAGAGGTTTAGGTCTGGAATGTTCTCCTTAGTCAGACAAACATCCTTTGAAAATGAGCTCCCTGCCCCTACCCCCACTGACTTCCTTCTCTGCCCCAGTGGAATCCTTGAGGAGTCAACTGAGGTTTTCTCTGCCCTGTCCTTTCAGAGCAGCAAGAACCCTACAGTGAAAGAATGCAGGAAACAACTCCAGTTTCCCGCAAGTGCTCTGGCTACCATGTCAGCCGCCTCCTGAGCAAACAGCCCATCAGAGAGTGGTCCTCTTGGCCAGAGCTACTAAGACAGCAGTCACCCATCCATCAGCAACCCCAGCCCAGACCTGCCAAGTCAGAAGGGCTGGGGCCCAGCAGTCCTCTTCCCCAGGTGCATCTGAGATGCCTGAGTCAATTTGGGAAGACCCACCCACCAGGCACTCCACCCCCACTCTGAATCATCTCGGGGTTTGATCCACTTTGCAAAGGTGGCTTTCCTTTTCTAAAAAGGCTGCGCCCACTGGGGTGAGCACAGGGCTCCTGAGTCACCGAGGTGGAGACTCTACCTGCAAACGGGAGATGAGAGGCCTCGGAACTGAGAGGCTGAGCAAAGGGACCTTTAAAACCAACAAGGAAATTAGCTCCTGCTCTGGCCCTAAGGAAGCTGGATCAAGACTAAAGACATCTAGCCGGCGTCTACAAATATCTGCTCCTCAGAGAGGCTTGTGGAGCCCCCAGGACTGCCACCCATCTCCACCTCCATCTCTTGATCCTACTATAATTTTCTTTCATGGCACTTATCACTTCTGGGAATTGTATGGATATCTGTTGTTTATTAATTATCAGCCTCCACCAATAGAATATCAGCACAAGGACAGGAATCTTGCGTTTGGTTCACTTCTAGAGCAGTAGGCCTTAGAGTAGACCAGCATGTAATAGGGCTTAATCAGTATTTGTTGAATAAATGAAGGAATGAATGCATGACAGCACACACACTCCATCAGGGCAAGAACTGGCTCCCTCACCTCTGTGAGCTCACCTCACACTGCCTGGTAAGCAGGCAGAGATTTAAAGTCTTCTTGAATCAATGAACAAGGTGCAAGCTTGTTTTTAAACTATCAGCCCCAACACCTACACAGTACTTCATCCAGACTGCCCTGTATCAGATTGAGCAGTTACCCAGGCATTGCTCAGTGCATGCATAAAAGGAGCCAAGGGGATGCTGAAAATTTGAAAGCTCGACAAACACTATTCCCAAAGTATGCCTTGGTATTTGGCCAGAGGTTAAAACCTGGAGAACCCGAGGTAACAAAGGACTCCCAATCCCGAAGGAGGATTGCAGCTTGTAGGGCATTTGTCTTCCTCCTCACTCACTCACTTCTCCTGATTCCAAATACCATTATTTACCATCACAACAGTAAGAGGTCACGGTCAACCAAATTCCATTATAATGCTCAAATTGTACCTTTGCTTGCACTTAGGTTAAATTTAGAATTCAAGTGCACTTATGTGGGGAAAATAACACACAGCAGATTTTTTTAAATCAGTGGTTTTTTTTTTTTTTTCTTGAATAGGAATTCGACTTTTTTCAATGGTTACTGACTTTGCTACAGAAAAACCTTTCCGAGTGATAGGAAAATAAGACAAAAGGATCTGACCTTGCCAAGTGTCCATTCAGACAATAAGCATCTGGTACTGAGCACTTTCAGAAAACCCAGGGGTCCAACAGAATAGGCAGTAGGGGAGAGGGGGGGAGGCTGAGGACTTGACCTTATGAAAGAGTGACAAAGAAGAGTCTTTGGGAGGACCCAATTACCAAGAGAGTCAAACTATTCAAGGTTGAAATAAGTGAGAATTTATTCACAACATATGCGGATCTACAAAAGTGATTATGCAGATGGCTGGTAGGGGGCACTTCAAAACAGCAGTAATATGGAAGCTGGGGTTTCCAGCATGCTGGATACCAGTCAGAACTTAGCAAAATTCGACTCTCTCTTTGTCTCTTCTAGTTCCCTTGAATAACATCAGCAATTTTTTAAAAAGGGGAAGATTTATGCTTTTTTCCCCCAAAATCCAGTGGTAATGGAAGGTAAGTTTCAGGCTCCTATCAGCCCCTTGTCATCAAAGAGAAACCCCTCTTTGGTGCTTCTTTTGAGACAGAAGGTTTGTTTTAGTAGAACTATGTGTGTGTATATATATATATATATGTATATATATACATACATACACACACACACACACACCAATTTTGAGATTTCCAATTAGTGAAGTACTAGATGATTCTTCACTATTTTTTCCCCCTAACCCCATACATTTGTTACTTAAGATAGAACAGAAAACCTTGCAGCTTCAGTGCTGTCTCTCCCATACACACTGTGCAGCTACTTCTGTATGGATTTTCAGACCCCAATATACGTGGGCAAAATGCACGTGACAAGGAAGTAAGCTGCATGGCTGAGAGCTTGGTGACATGCTTTGTCCTGCAGGTTATCCAGCCATCTCAGAAGCCAGGGGCTATGAGCATTCTTCAAACTTCCATTAGCCAGTCATCACTACCCACCCCACCCCACGCTTACAAGGATGGCCCCAACCCTGGGCTGGTTTCTTCTTGTGCCATATGTGCACAAATGGGCCGTCAGAACGTTCTCGAATTTTCTCCCAGCATTCGCTTCTTTCTGCTCAGGACATGCTCCCTGCTGTAGCCATGAGGTCGGATCTTCAACTCCACAAAAGGAATGGAGAATTCATGTCCCTTCCATGGCTCCCAGTTCACCCCCTATGTTAAATAAATGAATAAGCCAACAAATAAACAAGCCAACATCAAGAAGATGCACTTGGGAGAGAGTGGAGTGGGTTACGGCACCAAAGAGTGCTTCGCTACCAGAGAAACCACTCCCTCTCTACCTTGTTGCTGTTAGTCGCTCAGTCGTGTCCAACTCTTTCACAACCCCATGGACTGCAGTCCACCAGGCTCCTCTGTCCACAGGATTTCCCAGGCAAGGATACTGGAGTGGGTTGCCATCTCCTTCTCTAGGGGATCTTCCCGACCCAGGGATCAAACCCAAACCTCCTGCATTGGCAGGTGGATTCTTTACCGCTGTGCCATCTGTGAAGCCCACGCCTGTCTGCACAAGGGACAGAAAAGGAGACTGGGGTACTTATAACGGAAGTGAGAGTGGAATCTGGGAGTGTGTGCCCTCTGCTGGGCAGCTGAGGTTAGACAGGCTGAGGACTGGGAAGCTCCCTGGGGTTGGAGGATGGGGGTGTGAGCCCAGGAGGCAGGTGAAGCCAGAGCAGCTGCAAAGACAACACGGGGTCAACCTGGCCAGCAGTGATTAAATTCAGAGTGATTTGCCTCACTCTTTTCCTTTACAAAAAATTAAAGACAAAAATAAACATATTAATTGGCCAATTGTGTAAAATCATTTTCAATTTACACTGTACAGATATTAGCTCTGGGGTAACGAATAGCCTGCTGAAAACTAAATTTCGCTTTATGACTTTTGACTGGTGAGCACAATAATATTTAATTCACTTAATAACCTTGCAACCTGGCCAATAAAGAGCCCAAGTGACCAATTTTATGTATTTTAATTTGTGAGGTAAATAATAAACAAGAAGCTAAATGCTGTGCAGACTGTGAAAAGCACATTAACCAGATGAATGTTTTTTATTAGCAAATATGGGGATGGTTTAGGGCACGCTGGCTGCTCATTTCAAATATCTGATCTCTGATCACAGCTTCCCTGAGTCAGTTCACATGCAGCCTCCAGGATTCATGGGCCCACCCTCCTTGGCTCCCCTGAGTGCAGATTTCTTCCTCCCTTTGAAAAATCAAGTAAGGATTGGGAGTCCCTACTGCCTGGTTAGGACCAACGGAATCAGAATGTACCTGGACTTTAGATGTATTAATATTTACAGTCATATTGGTATAAGGTGAGTTCTGGGGAGAGGTGGCTTCCTGAAGGCTAGGATCAAGACCCAGGGTAGGAAATTAGAAACCCAAGGAGGGGGAAATTTCATAGAGTGGGATGGATTAATGATGAGTAGGAACAAAGATGCAATTTTCAAGAAGCTGTGAGGGAGCAAGCAGGAGATGGCTAGTAGCTGGTGAGGAGTTAAGATGATGTTCTTGGGGCATGAGAGTTCGAGAAATCACTAGTAGGAAAGTTTTAGAGCAAGGGAAGGGTGAGGAGCCTGTGTTCACACTCCTGAAGTGGAGAAACTGGTTTAGCACAACACTCTGAACAGACTTTGGGTGTCTCTAGGATGAAGTGGATCCAAGGATGTGTGTGTATGCTAAGTCACTTCAGCCATTTTCGACTCTATGCGACCCTATGGGTCTTACCTAAAGCAGAAAACTGTGTTCCCCGTGATCAAAGGACAGAGAAAAATATCTCTGGTGTAACTGGAAGAAGGACTTCCCTGGTGACTCAGATGGTAAAGAATTCACCTGCAGTGAAGAAGATCCGGGTTTGACTCCTGGGTCGGGAAGATCCCCTGGAGAAGGGAATGGCTACCCACTCCAGTATTCTTGCATGAAGGATTCCATGGACAGAGGAGCCTGGGATCGCAAAGAGTCAGACACGACCAAGTGACTAACACTTAAAATTTTCACTTTTAACTGGAAGAACAACTGGATAGAATTCTGATGTGTCTGTTATGGATAAAATATTTGTGTCCCCTCCCAACCCCCCAAAATCTATACACTGAAGCCCTAACCACCAATGTGATGGTATTCACAAGTGGAGCCTTCGGGAGGTAATTAGGGTTAGATGAAGTCACCCATGGTAGGATCAGTGCTCTTACAAGAAGAGAAGGACAGACCAGAGCTCGCTCGCGCTCTCTCTCTCCTCTCTCTCTTTCTCTTTCTCTCGCTCTCTGCCTCTACTGTGTGAGGACACAGTGAAAAGGTGGCCATCCACAAGCCAGAAAGACCGCCCATCAGAAACTGGATCTGCTAGGAACTTGGACTTTCCATCCCCCAGAACCATGAGAAATGAATGCCTGCTGTTAAGTTACCAGTCTCTATTATATTCTTACAGCAGTTCAAGCTGATGAAGAGAGTGTCCACATGTGAATTTGTAAAGCAGGATAATGTATGATGCATACCATCTCTGTTAAGCAGTGGGCGGCCTGAGTCCTGCCCTACACTGAGGAAGGGCGCAGCACTGGTGGGAATGCAGAGTGCGGGGGGCTGCAGCAGATGGGCAGAAAGGACCCAGACCCCAAGGTCACGGAGCCTGGAGAAGGAGCCCTACTGCTCTGACTGTTGGCCTCAGAAGGAGGAGGGGCAGCCACACCAGCTGGAGGGTGTCACTTTGGGAACAGAGTACAGGTGGAGCTAGTGGTAAAAAACCTGCCTGCCAATGCAGGAGATGAAAGAGATGTGGGTTTGATCCCTGGGTTAGGAAGATCCCCTGGAGAAGGAAATAGCAACCCACTCCAGTGTTCTTGCCTGGAGAATTTCATGGAGAGAGGAGCCTGGTGGGCTGCAGTCCCTGGGGGTCACAAAGAGTCGGACACTATTGAGCGACTAACACTTTCACTGGGACAAAAATGATGTTCACCTGTCACCTACCTCACTATGCTTGGTCTCCCCATATCTGCCATTGGGGTTGGCCAAGTGGCAGTTCTTGTACCACCAGCCGCCGTGATGCGTCAGGGCACAGTTGCTGAGGGCGATGTCGTTGTCTCGGTCAAAGGTTGTAAACTTCCATCCATTGTGGTAAGAGAGAGCGTCCCCTGTGGGCAAGCAGAGGTGACAGAGGTGGGTGGGATCCTCCTCTGGCCTGAGAGAGGACTTGGCAGGAAAACCTCCAGGCACGAAAATGCCAGGGGTGCAGTTAGTTATGCCACAAGGAGTCATGCCTTTCTCAAAATCGCCAAGATAAGCACACAATACGAATGAACAGGTTCTCTTTCCTCGCTTGTTACCCAAACTTCAGGCCTGTTTTTCCAATAGCTTGAATAGCATTTCCACTTAGCGGCTTCACAGTAAAATATCCAAACATCCAAAACTGAACTCCTTGACATTCCTCATAGTACCAGACCAACCTCACACAGCTGAGCCCCATCCCATGCCACTGTCTCTGTTTCAGTATCCCCCCAATGGCCCAGACTGGGCACTCCTGAGCCACCTTTGACAATCCTGTTGCCCCTGCCCCCTGCCATGATCTAGCCCTTCCTTCTGCAGATCACTCCAATACACCCCTGTGCCCCACGGCTGCCACCCTGGGCTCTTCTCACCTCTCCAGGCCTGTGTCAACACAACAGGCTTCCCAGTTCTTCCGAAGCTTAATAAGTATCCTTTTTCATCACCTCAGATCTACTTCTTCCCATGTGGAGTGAATTACTCCTCCTGGCTTTGCAGGCTTGTACTTTGGCTGTACCTTCTGTACAACCTCATAGCCTGCTGTCCCCAAAGGCACTGAATGTGTAGGATGGACAAGTCCATCATCCATGCCTTTGCTTACCTGCTTCTCTCTACCCTTCATCAGTCCAAGTCCTCACCATTCCTCGAAGCCCAGCTCAATCCCACTCCTGAGGAAGAGTCTCGTTAATCCTCCCACGCGCCCTCTTAACACACACATCTGAACTTCTAGAGCCCTTCTGGGCACACAGGTACAATTAAGTGCTCACTACAAACTGTCTAGAAACCTGCCTTAATTACTTGACTTGTGTTTTACTATTTCTCCATCACATTTGTCATCCTTTTATAAGTTTACTTTTTAATTCAGCTCATAAACGGCAATAAGGGCTCATATAAATCTCCAGCTTAATCAAGTCTGTTCCTGTGATAACAATACTTCCATTTAATCTGATCTCCAAGTTACAGATCACCTCCACATGTACATTCTCATCTGATGCCTGTGACAAGCCTGAGGGGTGGGTCAGGCAGCTCTTAGTCCCATGAGGATGGAAACTCACGAGTTTGTTCTAGGGACTTGCCACAGTCTCTCAGTCCACTGGCAGCAGAGCCAGGACTCAAAGCTCTGACCTGAGACCCCAAGCCCAGGGTTCTTTCTGAGCCACCAATTCACCTGTGGTTTCCTTATTTCAACAGCAGGCTTTGATTATGCCAACAAGAATGAGCTATCTCTGACCATCTACAATAATGGTTCTCAAAGTTCGGTCCCTGGGCCAGCAGCATCTGCATCACCTGGCAACTTGTTAGAAATGCATGTTCTCGGGCCCACCCCAGTCCTACAGAACCAGAAACTCCAAGGTGGTACCCTGCAGTCTGTGCTTTGACAAGCTCTTCAGATGCCAGCTGAAGCTTGAGAACTTTTGTCCTGCAACCTCATTCATTCATTCATTCATTCAGGAAACATCAGTACAGCAGGTGTACCTGGCTCAGACTCTGGGAATCCAAACAGTGGTCTTTGCTCTTAGTTGCAGGTGGCTGGGGTAGATACATAAAGAGTTGACAAAACATGGTGTAAAGGGAAGGTCCCAGTTTGTCTTTCTCATTTGGGAGCTCAGATGGTGGCCTTTTCATGTCCACCTTGTTGTTGTTGTTTAGTTGCTAAGTCACGTCCAACTCTTTTGCAACCCCATGGACTATATATAGCCTGCCAGACTCCTCTGTCCATGGTATTCTCCAGGCAAGAGTATTGGAATGGGTTGCCATTTCCTTCTCCAGAGGATCCTCCCAACCCAGGGATCGAACCCATGTCTCTTGCATTGGTAGGAGGATTCCAGTAGGACACCCGGGTAGCCCTCATGTCCACCTTTGTTTTGTTGTTCAGTCGCTCAGTCATGTCCAACACTTTGTGACCACACGGACTGCAGCACATCAGGCTTCCCTGTCCTTCACCATCTCCCAGAGCTTACTCAAATTCATGTCCATTGAGTTGGTGATGCCATCCAACCATCTCATCCTGTTGTCCCCTTCTCCTCCCTTCCATCTTTCCCAGAATCAGGGTCTTTTCTGAGACACAGCAAAACCTCTTCCCCTGTCAATTTTCTCCAATGAAAGAAGAGCAAACTGTCACTTCATTCACAGACATTTCTTCGTCTCCTTAGATTTTCTGCAGACAGTTCCCTACAGTTCAAAATACCACACAATGGCTCCCTTAGTAACACTTTTGATGAGCACAGTTTACCTAACTTGCACGTAAGTTCCAAGAGCTGTTTTCTAAGCACCTGTGCAGAGGCTGTTTCTTAAAGATTTCCTTGTGGCTATCTAACCTTGGGCACTGGGATAAAGAAAGGTGAAGCAGGTTGTGGCCTGAGTGTGAGAGTACCCCCGCAACCCCCAATTCATGATGGATTATCTACCTTCTGACTTCAGAGACTGAAGCCACACTAATGTTCCAAGTGTAGATAGTGAGTGCTCTCATAAATCAAAAACTAACTTTTCTTTGATCATCAGGCCCTGGCCAAGACAGTGTTCTGATGTATTAAGCTTATCTCCCCAAGGAAAATAAAGCAGAAAAGTCAATGGTGGTTAGACTCTCTCTCCTTCTCTGGGAGTTTTAAGAGAAAACATTGATGAGAGATAAGTGCCCCACTTCTAGTGTAATGGCCTTGGGTGGGAGGAGTCAGTGGCAAGCTCATAAGAGGTCTGAACCCAAGCCCAGGTGGGGCTACTGAGCTGGTCAGCACCCATCTCATCAAACTATCTCTTGGGTGGGGGAAGGGGGCCCCTAGTGGGTCCAGTGATTAAGAATCCGCCTGCCATTGCAAGGGACACAGGTCCAATCCTTGGTCCGGAAAGCTTCCACATGCTGCAGGGCAACTAAGCCCATGTGCCACAACTACTGAGCCCATGATCCAGAACCCATGCTCTGCAACTACTGAAGCCCTACAGCCCGTGCTCCACAATAAGAGAAGCCACTGTAATGAGAAGCCTGTGTATCATAACTAAAGAGTAGCCCCCACTCACTACAACTAGAGAAAGCCTATGCCCAGCAAAGAAGACCCAGTACAGCCAAAATTAAATAAATACAAATAAACAAAATATTTAAAATATAAATATATACATATATAAATCACTCTGGAGCCAACTCTTCTCTTCTCGTACTTCCTGAGATAGGAAAGATGAGCCAGGCAGCTAAGCCATCTCAGACCAGAAGAAGCTGTTAACATTACATCCCCTATGGATAACACACAGGCACAGGATCACGTGTCTGGACCTTGAACATCTTCCACTCTGAGACCAAGAAGGAGCCAATGAAAGTGTGATTTGTGTCACCTCCAGATTTCCCTTTTGTTCATGTGTTCAACGATGTTTTCCTTCTTTAAGTGCCAGTACTTAAAAATTCACTTCAAAGCTAGGAAGGCACTGGCATTTGGTATGGAACAATTTTTCACTGTGGGTATTTGGCAACCCTGGCCCCAGCCCACTGAATGCTGGTTGAGTTCCTCGTCACATTTCTAAGTGTCCGTAGGAGGTGAACCATCCCTTCTTGAGCAGCTCTACGTCTCTGAAATCAGCTGTTAAGTGGCTAGTTAACCCACAGAAATCCTTCTGCACCACCCTGAATGTCTGCCTATTTATGTTTTCAATATAATCTCCAAGTTAATGCACAGTGGCATCCTGAAGGTAGAGCTCATAGAATGTCCTAGCTGTCTCACTCCAAGAATCAGAAAGTCATTGACCCGGCATCACCTTGCTAGAGTTTCCTTCAAGGAGGAATAATGTGCTGGATTTTGTTACATTAATTTTTATTGGGGTATAGCTGCTTTACAATGTTGTTTTAGTTTCAACTGTACAACAAAGTGAGTCAGCAACACATATGCTTCAGTCATGTCTGGCTCTTTGAGACCCTCTGGACTGTATAGCCCGCCAGGCTTCTCTGTCCATGGGATTCTCCAGGCAAGAATACTGAAGTGAGTTGCCATTTCCTTCTCCAGGGGATCTTCCCGACCCAGGGATTGAACCCATGTCTCTTATGTCTCCGGCATTGGCAGGCAGGCTCTTTACCACTAGCGCCTCCTGGGAAGCCCAAGTTAGCACAATAGCTGCTTTACAAGGTTGTGTTAGCTTCTCCTGTACAGCAAAGTGAATCAGCTACACATACACATATATCTGAGTAGGTAGCTATACAGCAGGTTCTCCTTAGCTATCTATTTTATACATAGTATCAACAGTGTGACTAGGTCAATTCCAATCTCCCAATTCATCCCTCCTCTCCTTCCCCCTTTGGTGTCCATATATCTGTTCTCTACATCTGTGTCTCTATCTCTATTTTGCAGCTTCTTGATTTCACTTCAGTAGGAGCAAAAGTTGAGGGTCCACTTGGACAGTCTGAGTGGGGAAAGAGTCTAAAACCTCACTTATCCACCAGAGCTGTACATCTCTAGTTCCAAAAAGAGTGACAACAGGGTTAAAAGCTGGGGAGAGCTGGCCCGTGCCTGGAGAAATCAAAATGTTCGCTTTCTATCTGAATGTCACGTCCTCTAAACAGTACCTCCTCATCTAGGACATAAGCAGCCAGAAGCTTGCTAAATTTCAAAATCCTCCTTGGGGACCAATCAGCACATATAAGGAAAGCTCAAACTCCACTAACCCCACCACTATAATTCAGAATTTAAGAGTAAGAATGATAGTACACAGGGGAAGATTAGACCGCTGCCTAAATGCTGCATAAATTCCGAGTCTCCCAAGGCTTCCTATTAAAAAATACATCCTCCACTGACCAGCACTTGTTGGCCTGCACAACCTTAGAATGGGAATTAGCCCCTAATGGCAGTTAAAATGCAAATACAGTCCCCGGGAGGAGAATCACAGTAATTCACAAAGATCTTGACTCCTTTTCACTCATTTTCCCATTAGCATCAGATCCTTTACTGGATTAGGACAGACCTCAGAGAGGGGACATTTGAGTACTAGAGGGAGGGGACTGGGTAACCTGGGAGGGCAGGCTTGAGTGAGGTCCGCAGCAGAAGGCTCATAAGGACAGTGGGTTTCAGGGAGAGATGTGGGCACATGTGCCAAAGGGAACCAGCCCACCCCATATCTTATCTATAGAAGGTGCCATGAGTGGAGTCTCTGAAGACTGGGCTTTTCCAGCCTGAGAAAGGAAGGCTGACTGATCACTGTGGTCAAGACTGAACAGGGTATTGGGAGGAAAAGGGATGGCCAGATATTTAACCATGTGGGCTGAGATAGAACAGGAGGAGGCCCAGTGGGTATGATGAAATAAAGTCCATATTTTCTGGCAAGATACAGGGCCCATTTGGGCCTCATCCTTCCCCTTTAGTGTGTACCGTGCATCTGTGTTAACCAGACCTCTTTAGGAAATGATACTCCCTCTTAATACCCTCAAGGAGCCATCATGAATCATGACCTGTGATCCAATACTTTGTATGTGGTATAGATCTGGACTGTGTAAACTGTCAATGATACATCATTTGATGGACTTATAACTCTCTATCTCAAAAACTTATCTAACTGTGCTCGGACCTCTAACAGGAGAAACAGTCCTCTGAGTTTTCTGAGACTGCCACCCGGGTTATAATCCTTGGGTTGGCTGGAATAAAATTTCTATGTCTTTCTTGTTTTTCACTAACAGGTCTAAGAGAGACTGCAGTGTGCACACCCCTTCCACCTCTGGCTGAAATGCAATCTCATCAGCTACAGTTGGTGAAAGAGGGTGGGAGGCAGTGCACTTACTCCTACAAAAGGGCGTCTTGAAATCCCTCTCATTTGATTAATATCCTTAGAATCAACTAAATGCCCATCTGTGTTTCCCAATTGTATTTTAACTGGTTTTTTTCTATGCCTGACTTCCACGTTTTTTTATATCAACCCTGAATATTCACTGGAAGGACTGATGCTGAAGCTGAAGCTTTGGCCACCTGATGCGAAAAGCCAACTTATTGGAAAGGACCTTGATGCTGGGAAAGATTGAGGGCAGGAGGAGAAGGGGACGACAGAGGATGAGATGGTTGGACGGCATCATCAACTCAACAGACATGAGTTTGAGCAAACTCTGGGAGACAGTAAAGGACAGGGAAGCCTGGTGTGACGCAGTCACTGGGGTCCCAAACAGCTGGACACGACTGAGCGACTAACACACACACACACACACACACACACACACACACACATACACATTCCTACATAGTCCCAACAAAGTCAAAAACATGCTAAGTCAAACACTAGACTTACTTGCTAGGGTTTAAAGACGATAAATATAGGTTTAAAGTATAGTATTAAAACAATAACCATGCCTTGCATCTTAAAGAAAATGCTCAGTGTCATAATTCCAGTAATTCATCAGCTGCTTAATTTTGTTCTTTTCCTTTCACGACTTAATACACCACCAACTGGCTTTAATCCAGTGAGACACTAATTGAGGCTATCATTCCCCTCTTTTCAGCTGAACTGTTAATTTCTGTGTTGTCATAGTTGTGTGGAGTTAATGAGACCTAGACTTCTTATTGTGTGAATCAGCACTTTCATTCTTCTGTCTTTATTTATGGCAAAGTACCACAATAAATTTAAATCACACACACACACACACAGGCACCGCTGTGCGAGAGTGCAGCCACACTACTGAAGCCGAATGGGTGGTGGGCAGACACCTCTGAAATCTCTCAGAATGGGGGTTCATTGGCTAATGTACAACAGCCTAAATTGGGGCAGTAGAAGAGGAAGGATTTTACTGGTGGGGAATCAGTGTGTAACATACAGAAGTTCTGATTTTATGATAGTCAAAGATTGCTTTGACAATTCTGTTTAACCCCCTACAGGGAGCGGGGCCTCAACTGTTCAGTGAGGACAATTCACCTTCGTAAAACAATATTCCATCCCCCAGGTCCAAGGCAGGTGGCCGACCCATCCTCAAGATGCACCAGGCAGGAGACCCCAGCAGGAAGGACAGATTTTGTCTTACCTGCCGTGCCTCTGTATTTCCCGACTGTGAGCCTGTATCGCTCCTTGCTGGAAGCCACCTGGAAGGAGTCGTACACGGCATAGGCAGATTCGTTGGCAGTCTGTAAGTCCACTCTCAACTCATAGCGGGTGGGCGTGCCCATGGTGAGATTGTGTAGCTTGTCAAGTCCTAAGAACAAGGAATGGAATTCTGGTAACCAATCACCCTGTGTGTGTGAGCACCCACCGTCTGCATCTGAGACTTTCAGTCCCCCAAACCTGTCTTGGCCTTTTCCTCCTGTGATAATGGAGGGGGGGGGTGGTCTTCCCTATACCATCTCTTCTGGGGGGCTTGTTTTCTCAACCCATTATGTCTTTGGCACAGTCATGCTTCTGAGCATGGAAATCATGCCCTCTGGGAGGGAGTGGGGTGGGGGGTGGGTAATCATGGGATGAATCTGCCCCTGCTGACTCCTCTCTCAAGCAGGAGCAGTCCTACGTATCATCCACTTATCTCACCAAGTGTGAGAGGAGATCAACCACTGACTCCAAGGTCACTGACAGGATTTTTGAACCAAGCAAACCACAAAACTCATCTACTCTATCAGATACGTGATGAGTTTCTAATTCTCCTTTTCCCAACTGATGCTTCTGGTTATTTCATTCTCCACGAACATCTGCTCCAGAAAAGAGCAGAAGGAAAAGGGAGAAAACAATGCCACAATGACTGGCATTCCTAATAGAATTCCAGGGCATCTGTGCGACCACCCAATGAGAGCCCAGAATCCCAATCAATCAATAACTGTTCTCCTCCTGTGACTTCTGAGAAGTTTAGGCTGCAGGCAGATTGTGTGGGGCTCAGATGCCGCATAAAGCCCACGTGTGACAGTCCCACCCTCCCACACACCCAGCGCACACGAGAACCTTCCCAGTGACCCGGCCCCACCAACACCCTGGTGGGCAGTGTCCTCAGTGCCCTGTCACCTGGAGCTCTTCCTGAATGCAGGGATCTCCCTCAAGCTGCCTGATCAGCTTCTTAGGGAGGAATCTCCCCTCCACACCCCAGCCTTCAGGGATGCTCAAAGATCATACCAAGCCAGAACTCCTTCATGGGGTCCCCGAAGCCTTCCACGTAGGTCCGCCAGCGCTTGAAGAAATCCAGCTGCCCAGTGTTCCGCCTCTGGAAGACCTGAAGAGGGAGACTGGCATTTCTCTCTGACACACATGGACAGACATGGCTAAATGAGAGAGGACAGCATGGCACGCTGGGGGCTGCCCTGAAGATGGACAGAAGTGGCCAGGAGGTGAAACTGACAGAGGTGGTGATGGACCGAAGTGGAACTGACAGAGAGGAGGATGTCAAGACTGCCTTTTGAGTTCTGGGCTTCCATTGCTGATGGCAATTCACTCTGCCAATTGCTGAGAAAGGGGCTCTGAGAGAGGACAGTTTCCATGGATGCAACATCGCTCACTTGGGGACCTGGTGAGTGTGAGTGGCTTCTGAGGTATCCTGGTGAATGAAGGTGCCATAGGAGCCGCTGAATGAAGGGCCAGAGCTCTCAGGAGAGGGCCAGGCTGGACTTAGAAGGTGAGCATGTGTCTGAGATAGTGCTGGCACTCACCAAGTCCAATTTCGCTCTCCTCTCCTTCAGGACACAAAGAGACTTTTTGTTTTAGCCTTTCTTGCAGTTAAGTTGGAACCATGTGACTTGTTCCAGCTACAGGACTGAAAGCGGCAGCACAGGGCGTGGGGTAGGGGTCTCCCCTCACTCGCTCCCCTATTGCCCCGGGCCACGGTGCCATGGTGAAGGCCACATGTCAAGAGGGCAGAACCATGAGCTGGAATCAGTCTGAATCCCTGAGTCACCATTTAGTAGTGACTTTGCACACATGAGAAAAAAACCTTTTATGGGTTCAATCATTGGAAGTAGATATTAGTTTGCTACTGCAGCTTAGCCCATTCCATCCTAACCAACATGGAAAGCCATCAGGACACAGAGAGGGAGATAAAGCCATTGGAAGGATGAGATCAAAACAGGAACTGAAAGGAGCAAGTGGCCTGTAATGAAGCCTTGTGGATCCCAAGATATAAGAGCCACACACAGCAAGATGAATTCTTGAAGGAGAAAGAGGAGCAGCTGGTGATGTGAAGGACAACTGGGAAAATGTGCAATCAGAAAGGCCACCAGAGAAAGGTGTGCCTGATAGTGTCAAGTGCTGGTGAGAAGTCAGGGAGAATGAGGCCCAAAGTGCCCACAGCCTCTGGTAACACAGAAGCACCAGTGACTTGAGCAAAGGCTGTGCTAGTGAGTGATGAGGGCAGAAAGCCAACCGGTTGCAGCTGAAGAGTGAGTGAGAAGGGATAACACGGAGACATGGTTGGGGCTGTTTCATGAGAGTATGGGCTGCTTTCTTTTCAAAAATCCCTCTATCTGGGCAAAGGAGGCAGTTCTGGTCAGAATCACTGGATTCTTTTCTATGAAGTAAACCTAAAAAGCATCTAAAGGCTAAACACACCTATGTATGCTTTTGGACTTCTAATTCCTCCTGGCCATGCTAGACGCCATCCTAGCTCCATCCTAGCTAACCCCACACATGAGTCTGGAACTCCCTAAGGCTGGAGTGGCATTTTCCTCTCCACCTACTGTCCTTTGTGCTCCTTCAAAAGCAGAAGCCCCAACACAAAATCCAATCCCCCTCTTTTCCACCATGCTTCATACCACGTGCCTTGAAGTCAACAACTCTATCTGGAATTTGGTGAGGTAGACCTCCTCATATTTGAGCATTCTTGATACATTTTTCTCTGGGAAGAGACAGGGAGGGAAGAGAGAGCGGGTTGCCCACAGCAGTGCCCAGAGCTCACCGCCAACTCCTGAAGCATCAGTCCCTGTCTGCTGGCCTGGGAGGCTCTGAATGAAAGGTGAGGGTCCTGGCAGGGGGTTGGTGAGTCAGTAATTTCTGCTCCTGAGCATCAGTCGAATTGTTGTCCAATAGGGTTGGAAGTGGGAAGGAAGTGTCTGCCCCTAGAGGTGCTAGGAGGACTCATGAGACAGTGTGTGTGAAAGGGTAGAGAGCCGTGAGCAGGACTTAGGGATGGTCATGGTGAACAATTGCACTAACACTCACTAACACTGTTGTTCCCTTTCCCCTCTTCTTATGTGTCCGTCTTGTAGAGACATCACCTTCCTTTCCTGGCTTCCTTGATTTCTTTTTTTACTTACTGATCTATGTAACAAGTGCTTATTGAACACTTTTAAAGGCTGACTCCAGGGCAAGAATATACAATGCCATTTTACAGGTGAGAAAGTGTAGAAAAGCAAATAGAGTCACACAGCCAACTATTCTGTGGCTGATGCAAAGATAAAACACTGCCTCATCTTTCCCTGAGGAAGTCTGAAAACACCAGCTGTGTGGAGTCTACTGTTTAAAGAGCATGCCTTAAGATTCTGAGGCTGTCCATTTCCTATCATGGCACCTGGGACTCCTCCTGGATCACGAACAATGAAATCCTAGGGCATCACTATTTGGTTCCATACACACTGCATCAAATTCTATTTCCACTAATGTAGTTAGTTCCTGTGTACGGTCAGCTCAAATCTGGTCCCACCCCCCTAGGACAGAGGCTTTACAAAGGCATTCGGTCTCTATCTCCAATCAATTAACATAGTGCCAAAGCATTTTTTATTTGTTTCTTTGGTCATTTTACCAATGCTTCAGCATGGCTAGGGAAATTGAAAAAGAAAAAAAAGGTTCTGATGCTCTTTGAATCACTATTTAGACCCAGCTCTATACTTACTAGCTGTCTCCTTGGGCAAGTCAGTTAACCTTGATTAGCCTCACTTCTCCGAACTATGAGATTAAGATGTTAATAGCCTATTTGTCATTCTCTTAAATCAAGGTTTCAGTATGGTCATGAATCATGATAAATCATAAAGGCCAGAGTCCAGCTCATACCAATATAATAAGTGATTATTATATCTCAGTAAATGTGTTAGCTTGCATTTTATAATGTTCAAATGAACTGACCCATGGGGATCATTTGTACATCTTGATCAGGCAGCCTTAACTGACTCACTGAGAATCTAGTCCATTCCCTTCTATGAGGTGAAAATGCCTTATAATGAACTATTTGGGATAACAGAAACCCCTTGCCAAATAAATCTCAAAGGAGAAAAAAATCTTCATCTGATTCTAACAACAGAGCTTGGTTGTACTCTAGAACTTTCAGTCCTAAATGACTAAATCAGGAGGAAAAAAATGAAAATCTCACTTAAATGCCTGTGGAAAGAGCCTCTCATGTAGTTCTTAGGGCTTGCAAGATGGGAAACAGAAATGGAAATATTTGAGACACTTAAGTGTTCCTTAATAGTCTCCATTCCAGCTTTCCACCCATAGCCTTAGTTACCTCAGGGCAGAGTTCTGGCTAACCCAAGTTAATCAAATTGTGTTCTTGCTGCCTGAGTGGAGAAGGATTTCCTTAAAAGGATTTGAGAAGCTCAATTTATAAGGGTAATATACTATGATCAGGGAAGGCAATGGCACCCCACTTCAGTACTCTTGCCTAGAAAATCCCATGGACGGGTGGAGCCTGGTAGGCTGCAGTCCATGGGGTCGCTAAGAGTCGGACACGATTGAGCGACTTCACTTTCACTTTTCCCTTTCGTGCATTGGAGAAGGAAATGGCAACCCACTCCAGTGTTCTTGCCTGGAGAATCCCAGGGACGGGAGAGCCTGGTGGGCTGCCGTCTATGGGGTCGCACAGAGTCGGACAAGACTGAAGCGACTTAGCAGCAGCAGCAGCATACTATGATCATCTTTCAGTGACAGAAGACTTTTGAACACCCCAAAACATGGAAATTGCCAGTAAAAGATTTGGTGGGGAGGTCTGCAGGACTCCACATATTTTCTGGAGTATAGTGGCTTCGAGGAGAACCCTACAGAGTCTCAGTTCCTGTAGTATCTTCAGGAACCTGGGTGGGAAAACAAGACTAGGGAGGGGAGGGGGCACTGGCATTGGTGGGAACCCAGAGTTATTTCTGGAACTGACCTCTGTGTTCTGGCAAAGGTCACTTGTGTGGGCAAGACGTAAAAGGCAAGCTCCGTGAGGTCAGGGATTTTTGTCTATTTGGTCCACTGCTGGTTCCTAAGTATACAAAAAAGTACCTAACACATAGTAAGCACTCAATAAATATTAGTGGAAAAGAATCATGGATACTCCCGGGCAGACAGACTAGCAACAGGTCTCTTTCAAAAAATTGCCCTAGACACACATCTCTTTGCTTGTGTGAGGCTGGCTTTCAAAAAGGCCACACCAAAAGGGACGTCCCTGGAGGTCCGTTGGTCGAGACGCTGCACTTCCGAAGCAAGGAGCATGGGTTCCATCCCTTATTGGGGAACTAAGATCCCATATGCCGTGCAGCACAGCCACCATCCACCCCTGAAAACAAACAAACAAACAACAAAAAGACCACACCGGACAGTACAGACATCCTGCCAACAGGCAACTACAGGGACAAAGGCAGGGAACTGGCTCCAAGCCTAAAGGGACAGAAGCACAGAGGTACAATGGTGCTGACGAGAAGCAGCAGGTGCAGCCCTATGAGTCTAGTCAGGTGGACGGCCTCCCATGTGACACTTGGTTCCATTATTTTTACAAATCAATCAGGAATGTCCCCCATCTGATCCGTTTCTGCCTCTCGGCCATCAGATGCAGCTGTGTGGATAGTAAGTTTTCCTCTTTGCTGCTCATCAGATGGTATCACTTTATCTGCGGCTGCTTGAGCGTCTTTGGTCCCGCAGGCCCCTGAGTGAATGTATAAATGAATGTAGTCTGAGCTCTATGAGGTCATGCTTTCTCCTTCCCGCAGCAAGTGGTGGAAGCACAGCGGGTAGGGCTGCAGGCTGGTCTGGAGCAGTGAGAGCCTCTCGCTGTTCAGGTACAGGGAGAAGGGGGTAAGGAGAAGTGGAAAGATCAGATTGAAAGTCTCAAAAGCAGCTCATCATATAATTGGATCAGCAGATGCAATCAAAGAAGGTACCATGCGGTTTAATGGCCCACAGAGAATAAAACCTCCACACAGATGTGAGATGATCAGAACACTGTAAGTTTCCCTCTTTCAGGGTTTAGCCTTTCGTATCAAATTTCCAAAGGCCCTGCTTCTGTACTGTGGAGCCAGGATGCAGAGCTTGAACAACGGGCTCCAAAATTCAGAGGACTGAGCCCCCAAAGAGGCCATGTGTTTCCATCTTAGATGACCTGAGATGACCCATTGGGAAAACCAATGACCCAGGAGGCTGGAGTCCTAAAATCTGGTCCCAACTTTGTTATTAACTCATGTGACCGACTCAGTAGACATGAGTTTGAGCAAAGTCCAGAGGATGGTGAGGGACAGGGAAGCCTGGCATGCTGCAATCCATGGGGTCGCAGAGTCGGATATGACTGATCAACTGAACAACATGTGGCTTGTTCAGGGCACTTCTCCTTCTGGGCTTCAATCTACCCATCTATAAAGTATGAGCAATACAATCTCTCTCATTCTATAGCTTACATGTGAAGGTCATGTTTATGAGTGTGCTTTGCAGAGAGTAAAATGTAGGCAACTCATGTAAAGAGGCCATTAGTATTAATAGATGGTGATAAACCCATAAGCCTTCCCAAACATCAGCCTGAATTTAACCAAGCCTGCTCTATCCCAGGAATCAAGTACCTCGGGCTCTGTTCTTACAGTTCTCTGTTCTCTGAAAATAGCTGCAAGGCACCAAATCATCTCTCTCCCATGGATGAAGAAGAAATAGAGCTCCCCGGGCTGAGAAACAAGACACTGCCCAGGGCTCTGTGTGACTCACAATCCAGCCGCCTCCATCTGTTTCCATGTCACAGTACACCTGCAGGGGCCGGCTGGCATCCCCATGCAGGTAGATGGTGTAGAGGCCACTGGCGGCGTTACTGTTCTGCTGAACTTGATTGCAGTCCGAAGGGTGTGGAAAACGGGCACCAACTGGGAACCAAGCAGAAGGACAGTATTGTTGGGAGAAAGGCAAGGGAGGAGGGGAGTGGGGCTAGTCCCCTATTTTAAGATCATTTATTTTGTCTAGAAGTTATTTTGGAACCTCCCACTACTTTGCATCTTCCAACTCCTCACTCACATCTTATTTTTCTCACTCATCCTGCTCGCATCAAACCCTCCAAATGTACTAGTGTGTGCTAAATTGCTTCAGTGTCCGACTCTTTGCGACCCTGTGCTCCGCAAGCCGCCAGGCTCCTCTGTGGGATTCCCCAGGCAAGAATACTGGAATGGGTTGGCCATGCCCTCCTCCAGTAGATCTTTCCGACCCAGGGATTGAACTCACATCTCTTTACGTCTCCTGCATTGGCAGGGGGGTCTTTACCACTGGCACCACCAAATAAGGTCAAGTTCACATCACTTCCTCCTCTGACTAAACGCCCCCCTCCCCTCCACCAGACAATACTCCACTTCACTCCCTTCCTTCATCTCGTTACCATGGGATGGATTTCTTCTGAATTCATAACCCCATTTCCATTTCCCCTTGTCTAGAGAAATCCAGAGCCCAGTCACCACTTGCTCTTCCTTGGACACATTTTCTGGCTTCTCCCATGCTTGTCCTGCACTGCTTTCTTGTTCAGAGCTCCATTACCTGTGGAAAGGTTGGTAGATACACTCCTGCTCCGGCGATCACCCTTAAAGGCAACTAAGGAGACAGGGAGAGTGACATCCTGCTCAAGGCCTTGCAACTCAAACCTCTGGTCCCCTCTTCCAAGCTGCACCTCCTACCAAACAAAGAAGACAGTAGACATTCACTTATCACCCGCAGCACCCTCGGGGTCCACAGCCCTCCCTGGTGCTAATGACAGAAGCTCCTTGGGAGGGTAGAGTTTTGTCTTTTTGAGGGCTCAGTAGTAACCCAGAATCCCAGTAGGTTCCAGCCGCTTCTCTTTAGGGCTGTGCCATGGAGATTCAGCACTTCTGGGCGGTCTAGCTGGGAACCAACACCTCAAACTGCCACCGGGGGAGCACCCCCAAGGGGGGCACACATGAGGTCTCCTGCCCTCCAGATACAAGCTGGGGCACCAAAAACAGCCACTACTGGCAGCAACAGGCTAGCAACACCAAGCTGAGAAGCTAATGGGCAAGGTGAAGCTGGCCACTGATCTCTGAGGCAGGGAGATAGCTGGGTTTTCATTAACCTTTCTCCCTCTGCTTATAGTGGCAGCTTTACCACTGAGATAATGAATAAATCAAGGTGCCCTTCCTTTTTTCCTTCCTCCCTTTTTTCTTTCTTTTCAAGGAAAGAGAATACTAACTTTCCACTGGGACAAGTCACAAAAATATGCTGGCTTTCTAATTCCAGGTGGGAGGTATAACTCTTGAAATAAGGTTAATCAAATTCATTAAATAAATATTTATTGAACACCAACCATGTGCTAAGTTCCAAACACTTTAAATACAAGGCGAAGTAAGGCAGACAAAAATTCCCTGTCCTCGTGGAGCTAACATTTACTGGGGAAGTAACACGGGACAGAAGTGTGGCCAGCGGATACGTGACAGGCAGCCAGGAAGGAGCAGGCACAAAGGTTAGTCCCATAAAATGAGATCACACGTACACTGTTCACAAATGACCAAGTTTAGCATTCTCCCTTGCATACAGCAAGTGATCAGTAGGGATCAACACATTCATAAGCAGGTTGCCATGGGACTAGTTATTAAGCTGGCTGGCCCCAGTGAGTTGCTATACATGGAGACTGGGGCAGAAGAGAAAAGATGAGCGTGCAGTACCTTGACGGTGCCATCTGGGAACTGATAGGTCAGAATATAGCCATCAATCTCAGCAGAGGGGGGTGTCCAAGTCAATACCCCACCAGACTGGGTTACAGCGGAAGGATGAAGGTTTTGGGGAGGGTCAATGTCTGTATATAAAACACCATATAATTATTATTACTAAGGTAATGAGAAGAGGTAACTTTTGAGATTTCCGCTTATATTCTCTCCCTACACATTCCCATTTTCTTCTTCCTATCAATCAAGTAGCAGGCTCCATTCTTCTTTGCCATAAGGTCTTTAGGATCTGTTTTTCTAAAAGTATAAGCCCATGGAGGACAAGAGGGTTAAGGAGTGAGTTTCAGAGGGAGTTAACCTGGGCTCCCACTTCCCCAGCAGATCTGCAGAGAGTGGTGGTGGTGGTGGTTTAGTCACTCAGTCATGTCTGACTCTTGTGACCCCATGAACTGTAGTCCACCAGTCTCCTCTGTCCATGGGATGGGATTCTCCAGGCAAGAATACTGAGGTGGGTTGCCATTTCCTTCTCCAGGGGATCTTCCTGACCCAGGGATCAAGCCCAGGTCTCCTGCATTGCAGGCAGATTCCTTATTGACTGAGCCACTAGGGAAGCCGCAGAGAGTGGTGAGTATGAGCAACCTCGATCGGCAAAGTCCCGGAGATGGCAGGGCTCCCAAAGTGGCAAGGAAGGACTAAGACCCAATGCAGCATATATATATATATATATATATATATATATATGATGTGGTAAATGGCAGTCTGAGTTTGGGAGTAGCAGAAGCAAACAGATCTGAAAGGCCCCTGCATACAGAAACCAGGGACACTCAGTAAACACCTGCCCAGAAAGATGACCGAAATACAGGATGGGACCCCATTCCTGGCCTTGGAAAATCACCTGAGACTTCATACACAGCCCTGAGGAAGGAGCATGACTCTAAATTTACTGAGATTTCCAACTAACAAACAGAACGGGAACTTATAATAGAAATTAAGTTGGTACAGAAATATAAAGTTCTGTGTCTTAGGTAACTAAGTGTGCAGCCTTAGATGCATACCCTGTACAAAATGGGGAAGCAGGGGAGATGCTTGTACAAAAGAGGAGAGAAAGGGAGACAGGGTAGTAGAGATGTAGGAAAAGCAGAAATGTCTTCTCATTCCCACGCACTTCTCCACTCAAACACCAGAGGGAAAGCATGGGTACATGTATGCACTGTAGACCATGAAGACTACATCTCAGCAAAAATTCTAGTCAACACCACAGTAATTGGTCAGACAGCTCACTTTTTTTTGAAGCAAACAAGATATGAATGGAAATTTCCATTTTGAAAAATCATTATCATAGAGGGTGATTTTAATTTAGAAGTTTCCAAAAAAGATGTCTCCAGGTTATTTTCTACCCAGTAGCATTTCAGCTGAGAACTGAAATGCAGTATTTTAATAGAAATCAGGCAGCTGTTGTTTTGAATTAGGATGTTTTGACAAATTTTGAGTTTCTGTAATATCAGTGTGCTGTGGCTTTCTAAAGCATAACATCTGGTCTGGATTTTATTGCATCCATCACGCAGAAAAACTGACTTTCCTGGTTTCAAAATCAAAGGAAAACCTTAACTATGTAAATATCTTGAGCTGGCTTCTGCCACCCCTTTGACTGCCCACCCATCCCCAGGCTATGAACCTGAGATGTCTGTCTTAGTTATTTCTACATTTCTACAAAGTAGAAAGATGAAATATTTCTGTCTTCAAAAATGGGAAAGGGGCTTCTCTGGTGATTCGGTGGTTAAGACTCTGAGCTTCCTCTACAGGGGGTGCAGGTTTGATCCCTGGTCAGGGAACTAAGATCTCACACGCTGCACAGTGCAGCCAAAAAAAAAAAATTTTTTTTAAATGGGGAAAGTGAAACAAAGAGAAGATAAAGAAGAGAGAGAGAGAGGAATGGAGGAAAGAGGAAGAGCGAGGGAGACGGGGGTGCGGGGGGGAGATGGGGGGTGGAGGAAGGGAGGGAGGGGGAGAAGGAAGGAGGAAGATGCTGACTACCCCAAGAGAGGAGTCCTGGGTATCCGGGAGCCTTGGGCGTGGAAAAGAGTCTTTCTTTCTACACACCTTTGTTTAGTTTGAAAATTTTCACTAGAAGCGTGTATTACTTTTTTATTAAAAACATCCATTAACTGTAACTGATAAAAATAATAAATACATTCAAGGCACCGCTCATTCCAGTGGCCACACATGGTGTACTGTGGCCACACAGGGGATGGCCAGGCTCTGCCCAGACTGTCTAAAGAGACCCGAGGATGCCAGGGTGGGCTGTGTGATCCTGTCAGGTCCCTGTGAGGCCTCATCTCCACAATGCTCAGCGAGACCAGGGGCCTCATCACACACCTAAAATACAGGCAGTCCAGGCCCCTCTGGTGGCCAACTGGAGAGGGACAGTAAGGAAAGGAAGATGCTCCACCACTGCCCCCAGTGTGGAGATGGAGGCAGAAAGGACTCCTTGCCTCCCTCTTCCCCAAACTGGAGCTGAGGCCCAGCCAGGTTCTCAGGTCACGACGGAGAGCCTGGGAGCTGGTCTGGGTGAAGCGGGTATGAGGGAGGCTCCCTTCCACACAGCCACCTTGAAGAGTCACACAGTCTTCCTTCACGCCAGTTCCTTCCTAAACTGTCTGTCAACGTATTACCTCAGAAAGGTGAAAAGGGAAGCACTCTGAAGGATGCCCTCAGGGGCAACACTGTGTTCCCCACTCCCCTCCTCAGACTAGATGTGGAGGAAGGTTATCTCCTGTTAGGTGTGAAGGGCTCCATGTTCCCCACCCCGCACAGTACCTGTCAGGGCCTTGGTGTCGGCCTTCCCGCTCTCCCGGTCCCCCTTCTGGGCCCACACGTGGACTGTGTACTCCACGCCTGGCCTCAGGCCCGTCAGGACGGTGCTGGTCTGCTCCTTCCCCACCGGAACCTCCCTGGTGTCTCCATCAGCTGAGGTGTAGCGCACCAGGTACCTGTCGATGACGGCCTGCACCGGGTCCCAGGAGATGGTGGCTGTGTTCTCTGTCACCTGACTGGTCACCAGGTTTTGGGGGCTGTCAATTTCTTTTTAAAAAGGAAATGCTGAATTTTAGGGCCAAAGGAACACATCACCATTCATGATACTTTTATTGACAATACAATTCCATTGAAAACATTTTTCCAGGGGAAACAAACCACTGGAAAAATGTTATATTAAAACTGAAAGAAATTTGATCTTTTCCAAGTTTATCGACATGGAAATTTTTTGTCCTTCTAGTTCCCATAAAAACAAAAATAAAAATCTCCTGAGCAACAAGACAAGCCACCCAAACGGCAGCTGAGGGGACCTCTTGCTATTTCCATGGTATCTAGCTATTTTGTTTCACAGAATTTGAGCGCTGACAAGTTACATCTTTCAACCTTCTTCTCTTTTATAAAAGGGGAGGAGAAGGGAGATCTAGAGAAATGAAAAGACTCGTCCAAGATCTTGCTGTTTTCTTGCATTAAAACTTGGACTCTGGGGACTCCCCTGGTGGTCCAGTGGTTGAGACTCTGTGTTGCCAATTCAGGGGGCATGGGTTCGATCCCTGGTCAGGGAGCTGGGATCCCACATGCTCTGTGGCATGGCCTAAAGATAAACAAAGAAACAAAAAAAACTAGACAAAAAACCTAGACCCTCTTCCTCCTGAATTTTGAGCCCTTTCACCTTCTCAAGGACTTTGCTCCCTTTCATCTGCCCTCTCTCACCTGTGCCATCAGTCTCTCTCCCTCTCCCATCATTCCCAGACAAACAAGCTCTAGGCTCTCCTGTCCCCTTAACTGACAGACTTCTCAGGAGAACCCACCTGTATATCCCACCTCCTGTTCACTCCTCAGCTCAGTGAAGTTTAGTTTAGTTTTTCTATAGCACAACACTATAACCGCTAGTCTAGGTCACCAACAACCTCATCTTGCCAAATTCAACGCACACCTGTCATCCTCACCTTGTTCGACCTCTGAGCGGCATTTCATACAGCTGAGCCACTGTGCCTGTCTCAAAACACTCTCAGCCCTTGGCTTTCATGACTATACACTCTACTGGGTTTCTCTTAACTGTCTCCTCCTCTTCGATTTCCATCAGCAACCTGAAAACGTAGGGGAACCTGGGGTGCCCTCTCTTCCTCTCTGTCTACAGGTGATCTCAGCCATGCCCGCAGCTTTATTAACATTCTAATCATTTACTTAGGGCTGTGTCAGGTCTTAGTCACAGCACGTGGGATCTTCATTGAAGCATACAGGATCTTTTGTTGCAGCACATGGGCTTCTCTCTAGGTGTGGCACATGGGCTTTCTAGTTGAGGTGTTCAGTAGCTGCCCCCCAGCATGTGAAATCTCAATTCCCTGACTGGGGATCGAACCTGCAGCCCCTGCACTGGAAGGTGGATTCTCAACCCTGGACCACCAGGGAAGTCCCTCCACAGCTTTAAACACCCATCAGATGCTCACAGCTCCCCAGTGCCTATCAATTCTGAGCCCCTGTGTTTCTAGCAATTCTGAGTCCCTGACTTGTATCTACAAGAACATATCCACCACAGCACCTAGCATGTATTAAGCACTCAATAAATACTTGTGGAATCAATAAATAAGTCTCTCAGTTAAGCAAGAAATCCCATGAGTACCTCAAGCTTAAGCATTTGAAAGTCTTAACATTCCTCCTCAAATCTGTTTATCGCTCAGAAGATGCCCCAGTCATCTATGTTGCTCAAGTCAGAAACAGATGTCATACTTAGTTCCTCACTTTCTTCCTGCTCCATATCTCATCCATCAACAAACACTGTCACTGATGCCTCCAAAATATGTGCCCTGATGTCCTCTTTTCTCATCCCTATTACCATCACACTTGTCCATCTCTCCCCACCAACTTGACTAATCTTCCCCCTTCTACTCCTGCCATCTCTCCCATTTATTCTCCTCACCGTGGCCTGAATAACTTTTAAAAATGAATATTGCCTCATGCCATTCTTTTCCTAATAGAACAGCATGCTCCCTCTTTGAGGTACTGTGTGGTCCTGTATGACCTGACCTTTCCCCCTGGCCCCATCATCTAATGCCACTTTCTCTCCCCGCCTCTATGCTCCAGCAACACCAGCCTCCTTTCAAGTTCTTCAACCATCTCGTGCTATTCCAACTCAGGGCCACACACATGTTCTTCCCTCTGCCCAAGATGGCTAGTTTTCCCCAACCCCACTTCTGCCCTTCCTCTACAAGCACGCTGTCAAAGAGATCTCTCTGCAATGGTGGGAGTAGTCTAGAATCTGTACGTTAGTTGCATATGGGTACTGACCATCGGAAATGTGGCTAGTGCAACTGAGGAAATCATTTATAAATTCAGTTCAGTTCAATAGCTAGTCGTGTCCAACTCTTTGCAACCCCATGGACTGCAGCACACCAGGCTTCCCTGTCCATCACCAACTCCCAGAGCTTGCTCAAACTCATGTCCATTGAGTCAGTGATGCCATCCAACCATCTCCTCCTGCCTTCAATCTTTCCCAGCATCAGGGTCTTTTCCAATGACTCAGTTCTTCACATCATGTGGCCCAAGTATTGGAGTTTCAGCTTCAGCATCAGTCCTTCCAATGAATATTCAAGACTGATTTCCTTTAGGATGGACTGATTGGATCTCCTTGCAGTCCAAGGGACTCTCAAGAGTCTTCTCCAACACCACAGTTCAAAAGCATCAATTCTTCAGCACTCAGTTTTCTTTATAGTCCAACTCTCACATCCATACATGACTACTGGAAAACCCAAGGCTTTGACTAGACGGACCTTTGTTGGCAAAGTAATGTCTCTGCTTTTTCATATGCTGTCTAGCTTGGTCATAGCTTTTCTTCCAAGGAGAAAGTAATTTTTAAATTACTGTTAATTAATTAAAATTTAAATAGCCCCATGTTGCTAGTGGCCACTGCATTGGATGGGACAGTGTAACAGAACTGTAGGCTGGACACGTGGTCATCAAACTAAAGACCCCATTTCCCAGTTCCCCTGTGATGAGGGACACTGTGTCTCCGGTCTGGCGGGGGAATGTGAGAAGCAACACGTGCAGTGCAGCTATCTCTTCCCTTTCCCACGCCCCTTTCCACTGGCTGGAATGAGGATGAGTGATGACCATGTATTGGATTGTCCAAGAAGTTCATTTGGGTTTCTCTGGGAAAACTCCCTAGGAATGGCTGAGCAACAATATGGAAGGAGCCTGGGTCTCCTGAACCACGGAGCTATCATATCAGCCTTGGCCCCTTATGCTCTGACCATTCCACAAGAGAGAAATAAACGTCTTTCTTGTTTAAGCCACTGTTATTTGGGTGTTTCTGTCAATGTGCATCTTTTTTTTATTTTTAATTGGAGGATAATTGCTTCGCAATGTTGTGTTGGTTTCTGCAGTACATCAACATGAATCAGCCATAAGTATACATATGTTCCCTCCCTCTTGAACCTCCCTTCCTCTTCCTACCCCATATTCCACCCCTCTAGGTTGTCACAGAGCACCAGGTTGATCTTCCTGTATTATCTACTACTCCCCCATTTCATCCCTGCCCTGTTATTTTCTACACCTATACCATGTTCATCCCCTTCACAAAACTTATAATTTATAGTTATAAATGCATTTGCTTGTTGACTATTTGTCTTTCCCACTGGACTTCAACACGGTAGGAATCATATTTATTTTGTTCACTGCTGTATCCCAGGCCTGGCACTTAGAAAATGTTCATTAAAATTTAGCTGCATGTTGAAATGAACACTGAACTCCAACTGCCAAAAGTTACATTTGTTCCTTTAATCTAAACACCACCTATTAAGTAAAAAATAAAATCAAATAGCTTGCAACAAAACAGTACTTTAATGCAGTGGTTTTAAGAATTTTATACTGGTTTTATCTTATTCCCTATAATTTCCTATAGCTCAGAGGCATCATCATTAAAAACACAGGCTTTGGAAAACAGTTTTAAGACATTCATGAGATTGCTCAGTACTGAGCCCATTATTATGCTTTGTTCTTTCTTTAGGTGAATGGAGTTTGCTATTTTGTTTTATTTTACTGTAAACTCCTAAAATAATCCACAGTCCCTGAGGACATGGACCACAAAAGCAGCAGTGCCATAATTCAGCAGCAGTAGATCAGCCCACAGTGAAAAATCCTAGTTTGCTTTTCTTGTCCCTCCTGTTACCTGTCAGGGCCTTGGTGTCAGCCTTCCTGCTCTCCTGGTCCCCCTTCTGGGCCCACACGTGGACCGTGTACTCCACGCCCGGCCTCAGGCCCGTCAGGACGGTGCTGGTCTGCTCCTTCCCCACCGGAACCTCCCTGGTGTCTCCATCAGCAGAGGTGTAGCGCACCAGGTACCTGTCGATGATGGCCTGCACCGGGTCCCAGGAGACGGTGGCCGTGTTCTCTGTCACCTGCTTGGTCACCAGGTTTTGGGGGCTGTCAATGTCTGAAAAGAAAATAACAATCAATATGCATTATTAATAGTCCACAGAGTGCAGAAATCACAGCCACCTTTCTTGGGGTGACACCCTTTCACGTTTCGTGGGGTTCCCATCTTGCATGCTCTAACTGCAGCATGGACATACGTCTTCTCTCCCTATAAAGACTTTGGCTCCTCAAGGAGAAAGCACAGTAGACCAAAACCTGAGCGTCTATACTATTACCTCTATCAAGAGTTTATCAGGACAAATTCCTTTATTCGTTCAATAAGCGTATGTCAAATGCCCACTATATACAAGGCATGGGAGTAGACAGTTTACAGGGTTCAGTTGAAGAAGACATGATCTCTGCTCACAGCAGCTAAAAATTTTGTTTATAGCATCATGTCAACAAAGACCTCTCAGTTCACGCAAGATAATTCTACCAGCTAAATGCAAATATAAGCCCTCAGAGGAAGCGGGCTATATTCTACTCCACTTGGGGTTCCCACTGCCTAGGAGGGAATAGGGCCCATGGAAAATGCTCAATATATGTTGTTAAATGAATTGGCAAAATTAAAATCCAGTTTTAATATACTTTAGCACATCATAAATTCACTTGTAATGCTGATTTGCTGGCTAAATCACAGTACAGAAATATAATCATACATGTCTTTCACAATAAGGTGAGAATATAACCTAGAAGTTACACCTAAAAATAACACAGTATTGTAAATCAACTATAGAAAGTCCAGACATAAACCCATGCACATGCGTGCATATGCTAAGTCACTTCAGCCATGTCTGACTCTTTGTGACCCCATGGACTGTAGCCTGCCAAGCTCCTCTGTCCATCGGCTCCTCCAGGCAAGAATACTGGAGTGGGTTGCCTTGCCATCCTCCAGGGGGTCTTCCTGAACCAGGGATCGAAACTGCGGCTCCTGCATTGCAGGTGGATTTGTTACCACTGAGCCACCAGGGAAGCCAGAACATAACATAGAAATTATCCTCATCCTCAAATGACTCATTATAGTAAAGCAAACCACATACAACTACTCACTTTGGTAGATGTAAAGTCTACTTTTTGTAGCTGAGTTTTTAACACATTACAGTTAATATTCATGGCATTTGATTTTCATCTTCTGTTTCCAATCACAAACTCAACAGGAGAGCCTCGATACTTCACAGAAGACTCACACACGGAGAAGAAGCACTGCCAGGACCTGACCATCAGTCACGGCAGACTTGTAGCTTAGAGGCTGCCAGGTGGCCCTGACTTGTAAAGAAACCAGTTAAAGGGAAATGAGAGATGGTATATGCAGTGCATTATGATGGAATACCATTGGCCCTTCCATAAATCATTAGCTCTGCCAGTTTTCAGTTCAGGAAACCAAAACTAGATGAGGCATAGCCTTAGCATGACAGGCCTTACATTCCTGAAGAACAGTGCTCTGTTACCTGTCGGGGCCTTGGTGTCAGCCTTCCTGCTCTCCTGGTCCCCCTTCTGGGCCCACACATGGACCGTGTACTCCACTCCTGGCCTCAGCCCCGTCAGGATGGTACTGGTCTGCTCCTTTGCCACTGGAACCTCCCTGGTGTCTCCATCAGCTGAGGTGTAGCGCACCAGGTACCTGTCGATGACGGCCTGCACCGGGTCCCAGGAGACGGTGGCCGTGTTCTCCGTCACCTGCTCGGTCACCAGGTTTTTGGGGCTGTCGATGTCTAAAAGGTAAAGTACACTATTAGCAAGCACCAGAGAGTGAGACCATGTTCCTTGGGGTGAGGCAGTCTCCATTCTTATGGTTTTCCTGTCTCCTATGTGGATTTTTAGTTGTTTCATGGACGTAGGTCTTCTCACCACAGCTGGACTCTTGGATCCTCAAGGAAGCAGCACAGAACAGCAGAATGGGCATCGGATCCAGAGTCAGAAGAGCTCCATTCCAATCCCAGCCCGAGAGGCAGAGCAGAGGACCACGAGGAGGAGCTGGTGGCTGGAGCCAGCAGACCTGGGCTCTAGGTCCAGCTCGATCATCAGCCAGCAGTGGCCCTGCACAACTCTGCCACCCCTGGCCTGATCTCCATCCCTCATTTGTAAAATGTGGGCCTTGCCAAATAGATTTTAAGGTGCCATAATATTCCATGAATATTCCATGAATCATCAGCTAACTTTGTGATTGCTGAAATCATTCACGTCTCTGTATTTGAGGTTTCTCAACTGTAAAATGGGGACATTGATTCCTGCTCTACCCATCTCAATGAATTCCTCTGAGTACCAATGAAATGAAGAATATAATTCTCATTCATTGCTTGTAGGGATATAAAATAGTGCCACTGCTCTGGAAACAATTTGGCAGCTCCTCAAACAGTTAAACATAGAGTTACGATATGACCCAGGAATTCCACTCCCAGGTATATAGCCAAAAGAATTGAAAACATAAGCCCACACACAAAAATTCATTCATAAATGCTCAAAGCATCATTATTCACCATAGCCCCAAAGTGGAAACAACCCAAATGCTCATCCGCTGACAAATGGATAAACAAAATGAATTAGATTCATATAATAAAATATTATTCGGCAGTAAAATCTATTGACACAAGCTACAACGTGGATGAACCTTGAAAATATGCTTAGTGAATGAAGTCAGTCACAAAAGGCCACATATTCTATGAATCTATTTTGAAGAAATATCCAGAATAAGGAAATCTCTATAGACAGAAAGTATGTAGTTTCCTAAGGCTGGAGGAAGCAGTGCTGGGGAACAACTGCTAATGTCTGGGGTTTGTTTTAGGAGTGATGAAAATATTCTGAATTAGACAGTGGTGATGGCTGCACAATTCTGCATATACTAAAAACCACTGAATCACACACACTATAAAAAGGTAGATTTTATAGTATGTAAATTATAACTCAATAAGTCTGTTCTTAAAAAATGAGAAACAGAGATGAAAGAGCTTTAAAAATTATGAACCGTTACTGTTTAAAAGTGCAACCTTAAGATCCTCAGAATGGAGTACACAGCAATCAAAAGAGAATTTATCCACTAAGAAAGCAATAAGACTTCCTTGTTCCAAAGAGACTGCAGCGCAAGTCATTTTCCTAAAGTACTTACCTCACAGATCCTAACATGTGGCTTATTTCTTTCCTTTCAAGAAGAAATATTTAATGATTGATCACAAAGTAAATACACAACTGGAAGGACAGTGGATGGATAAAACCAATCCCCATTTATCTTTGCAAGATCAAAGTATGAGGCCAAATGTGAGCCCCTTATTTTGATGTAATGTGTAAAAAGGAAGTGAGGGATGGTGTGTGGTTTGGCAGAAGTCTACTTGCCTGCTCTTCCAGAAATCATCAATTCTGCCACTGTCAGTTCAGGAACACAAAACTTGACCAGCCATTGACTTTAGAATATCTGGGCTTATATTTCTAAAGAGCAATGCTCCCTTACCTGTCGGGGCCTTGGTGTCGGCCTTCCCGCTCTCCTGGTCCCCCCTCTGGGCCCACACGTGGACCATGTACTCCACGCCCGGCCTCAGGCCCGTCAGGATGGTGCTGGTCTGCTCCTTCCCCACCGGAACCTCCCTGGTGTCTCCATCAGCAGAGGTGTAGCGCACCAGGTACCTGTCAATGACGGCCTGCACCGGGTCCCAGGAGATGGTCGCATTGTTCTCTGTCACCTGCTTGGTCACCAGGTTTTTGGGGCTGTCGATGTCTGAAAGGAAGATGCTGATCAATAAACACTATTCACAGAGTGAGATCTTGTGCCCATGTTGCTTGGGGTGGGGTAGTTTCCCATTCTCAAAATTTTTCTATCTCATACATCAGTTTTCAGTTGTTTCACCAACATAGATTTCTTTATACATCTAGACTTGAGGAGTTTCAAGGAGGAAGCACAGAACAGCAGAATGAGCAGTAGACCCAGAGTCAGGAGAACTGTGGCCCTGGACAACCCAGCTGTCTCCAGCTGGGCCTCAGTTTCTTGATCTGTAAATCTTGCCTTCAGGTTGGATGGACTCAAGTTCCTTTGAGCTCTACTGGTCCATGCATGCATCTAATCTCATAAATTAATAACTTGCTTTGTGACCCTGGGCAAGTCACTTCACTTCTCTGCATCTGTAAAATGGGGGTGTTCAATAGTTATTGTACATCTCTCCAGGGTAGCTCTGAAAACCAAGACCAACAAATGTCATGTAGAAAGGGGCCTTGAATATATTATGGTCATCAGTGTTTACAGGAACAAAAGGCACAGGGAGATAACATGAGTACATATTCTGAAGAGTTGGGTATCATAGGACTTAATAACATGCCCTTTATAACAGTTTTCTGGCACAGAGTGCATGTCCAATGACCACATGCTATTTTAAATGATAGCAGTTTGTTGATATTTTAAGAATGTACAAGATTATATTCCTCCATACTACACATAGATAATGTATTCAAACATGTATTCACCAAGAGAATAATAGCACTTCTCTGTTCCAAATACAGGCATACCTAGTTTTATTGTGCTTCTCTTTATTGTGCATCATAGATATTACACTTTTCACAAATCGAAAGTCTGTGGCAATCCTACACAGAGCAAGTTTATTGGCACCATTTTACATTTGCCAACAGCATTTGCTTACTCTATGCCTTTGTGCCACATTTTGGTAATTCTCATAATATTTCAAACTTTTTCATTCTTTTTATATTGGTTTTGGTGATCTGTGATGAGTGATCTTCAATGGTACTACAATTTGCTGAAGGCTCACATAATGATGAGCATTTTTAGCAAAAAAGTATTTTTAATTAAAGTATACACATTTTTTAGGCATTATGCTATTGTACATTTCATAGACTACAGTGCAGTGTAAATGTAACTTTTATGTGCACTGGGAAACAAAAAAATTCATGTGACTTTCTTTACTGTGATGTTCACTTTATTGCAGTAATGTGGAAACAAACATAATATTTTAGAGATATGCCTATAGTTGATTGCAAAAGCCATTACCCTACGGTCTTATAATAGACTTACAATCATATGTTCAAGTGGGACCATTCTTATCTTGGCTTAGGCTTGACCCCAAGAAAATCAGTATCTACATTCCAACCTGAGGGCCCAAAGCCAAGGTGGGTGCAACAGTTTTGTGGCCTTTGATTGATCAACCAACTACAGATTATGAAT
This sequence comes from Okapia johnstoni, assembly GCA_024291935.2. Taxonomy (NCBI): domain Eukaryota; kingdom Metazoa; phylum Chordata; class Mammalia; order Artiodactyla; family Giraffidae; genus Okapia; species Okapia johnstoni. The sequence goes on from CM044322.1 coordinate 23,013,833, forward strand.
GAGGTTGGAGAGTACAAAAAGGTGAGACTTAGAGAGTGGATTTCTTTGAAAAGAGTTACATAGTGAGTCTCATGGGTGAGGGCCAAGCCTCGAGTAAGCAGTTGCAATAGGATCCTTTACTGACCAGCACAGGTATACTCTAGAGCAAAAGTTCTCAACCAGGGGTGATCAGCAATGTCTCGGTTCAGTGTGGGATAGGGAGGCTCCTGGCCCCAAATGGGTGGAGGTCAGCAATGCTGCTAAACATGCTACAGTGCACAAGACAGACCCCTGCAACAAAGAATTATCAACAGTGCCCAGGTTGAGAAAACATGACCAAAGCTTAGGGAACACCATAGGCTGGTGTCTGACCTGTGCATAAAATTTCTGAGATGTGAAAAAATGGCTGGTTGCCTTGCTGCAGAGAAAGGAGATGCTGCACCATTAAAAAAAAAAAAAAAAATATATATATATATATATCTGATTGCGTGGACAAAGGGTACATGTGTCTTCCGCATGGACCAGATGTGGACCAAGGCAAGGATAGCCCACCTGGGATTACTTTAGAAGCTATTGAAGGGAATCACCCAAGAGGGGTGAAGAGACCCCACCAGAAGGGCAGTGGTGGGCACCCCCAGATGTGTGAGCAGAGGAAGAGGAGTGGGAGACCAGTAAGAGAGGTACAGGTGCCCACAGGATCACTCCAGTGAAAGAGCTGAGGGAAGAGGACAGATGAGCTGTCTCTGAAGAACCCAAGGAAGTGTTCCATGAAGGAAAAGTTGGTTTTAATCCTTGTTGGGCACCACGGCAGACTCAAGCCAGCTGTGACTGTTGCTGTCAAGTGAGATCTCTCACCTCTCCTCCTGCTGACCCCTGAACTCCCACACACTAAACATTAATGGGTCAGAAAGTCTAGCTAGCACTCTGGAAGAACAGTGCTTGAAGAACAGAAGAGAAATATAAGAGAAGCCAAGCACGCCCACTTCTGCGGCAGGCAGTCCACCCACAAATGGCCCAAGCTGATGAAGAAGAGCAGGTTTAACTTTCAGGAAAGTATGTACAATTACTTATATGTAGACATCTTAATTACTAAAATGAAACATATTGGGGGCTTAAAGTGACTTAGACATTTGCTTATTTCGAACTAATAAAACACCATCATTTCTACCGAAAATGCTCATCCAAAGGGCAGAAACAAAAATTAGCACCATGGAAAGGCTTTAGACTGGTGAGGAAGGAAGAAATTTGGTTTTGGATCAACCCATCCCTCAGCATGATTATTACTTGTGCTTTCTTTATATTTATTCCTTACGAAGGGGAAGGCTGTAGGTGTTAACAACAAAGCAGGTGCACAGACAGAGAACAAAGGACTGTGAGCAGGAATGTTAATGTTGAAAGCCTAAACTTTGGTCTTTAACCAAACAGGACAAGCTACCCATTCTACGAGAAGCCATGGCATGGAAGAAAGGGGTACACAATTTCCTATGCAAGGATACCAGCCTGCTCATCCTTAAGCCTCTCTTTCTGTTAAGATGAGAGAAGGAAGACCAACCTGGACAGACCATAGCTTAGCAGAGACACAGTGACGATACGTGCTCCCTTACCTGTCGGGGCCTTGGTGTCAGCCTTCCCGCTCTCCCGGTCCCCCTTCTGGGCCCACACATGGACCGTGTACTCCACTCCCGGCCTCAGGCCCGTCAGGACGGTGCTGGTCTGCTCCTTCCCCACCGGAACCTCCCTGGTGTCTCCATCAGCTGAGGTGTAGCGCACCAGGTACCTGTCGATGACGGCCTGCACCGGGTCCCAGGAGACAGTGGCCGTGTTCTCTGTCACCTGATTGGTCACCAGGTTTTGGGGGCTGTCAATTTCTTTAAGAGAACATTTGGGAAAGACTAAGCCTTGAAGCAATATAAGCGATACCCATCACCCCATCACAGAGATTTTTATCTACTAGAGCCCCCTTACCACAAGACAATGGCTTTCCCATCCCAGATTCCCTGGTGGGAGTCAAGGGAGAAAGTAACCCCTGGTTTTCCACATCAAAGGACTGTTCATTATAAACCTGATATACTTCCTTAGCTTCCAGCTCCCTAAAATTTGGGAGGAACAATGTCTTCTTAGCAACATTATGGCACATCAAAACAATCCATTAAGTATCTGGCATGATTTCAGGGTATCTAATTTACCATTTTATCAGGGGCTACTTCCTAAGCAACCAATCTAGAAGTACTATCATGATCATAGCAATGATCAGATCCTCTCAGTATCTTGGCTGAGTCTGCTAAAACCACAGCCACTACACAACTTTCCTTCTGTCTTCTAGTAGGCTGAGTGGCTCCACGAGTAGCTGTCACTGTCAGGAAGGACAGCATAATGAGATCACCACTAGAACTCACTGTCTTCTTTTGAGCTTTCAGACTGTCTTTGCAAAGCCTCTCGACTCAAGACACATCTTTTGCTACCGTGCACACCCAAATCCACACCCTCAAACTTCAATCCCCATTGACCATCTTTCTCTTATTACCTGTCGGGGCCTTGGTGTTGGCCTTCCCGCTCTCCCGGTCCCCCTTCTGGGCCCACACGTGGACCGTGTACTCCACGCCCGGCCTCAGGCCCGTCAGGACGGTGCTGGTCTGCTCCTTCCCCACCGGAACCTCCCTGGTGTCTCCATCAGCAGAGGTGTAGCGCACCAGGTACCTGTCGATGACGGCCTGCACCGGGTCCCAGGAGACGGTGGCCGTGTTCTCTGTCACCTGATTGGTCACCAGGTTTTGGGGGCTGTCAATTTCTTTAAGAGATGAAAAAGTGTACCATTTGCCAACTTGCTAATTTGTGAAAGGCCAGCACACAAACAACCAAAATGACGGCCTCAACAAATTTCAGAGTGTGTTAAACGCCAATAGTTGGGACAACCTAAGGGTTTAATTAAGCAAGTGATCTGAAATTTCCAAGAATGAGCCATTTGCATTTAATGAAAAGTAAGGTTTACAGACAAAGCCTATATTGAGTCTCAACTCCATAAACTTTTCTCTACAAGTTGCCTGTGGATAAAAAGACTTCGTCTTCATATATACATTTCTCCATTACCCTGGATTTACATAGTATACTCTTTTAGTTCCTGACTCCTTATACTGGAAAGCAGTTCACTCACCTAGAGCCAGACACCATGGAATGTGAAGTCAACTGGGCCTTAGGAAGCATCACTATGAACAAAGCTAGTGGAGGTGATGGAATTCCAGTTGAGCTATTTCAAATCCTGAAAGATGACACTGTGAAACTGCTGCACTCAATATGTCAGCAAATTTGGAAAACTCAGCAATGGCCACAGGACTGGAAAAGGTCAGTTTTCATTCCAATCCCAAAGAAAGGCACTGCCAAAGAATGCTCAAACTACCACACAATTGCACTCATCTCACACGCTAGTAAAGTAATGCTTAAAATTCTCCAAGCCAGGTTTCAGCAATACGTGAACCGTGAACTTCTAGATTTTCAAGCTGGTTTTAGAAAAGGCAGAGGAACCAGAGATCAAATTGCCAACATCCGCTGGATTATCGAAAAAGCAAGAGAGTTCCAGAAAAACATCTATTTCTGCTTTATTGACTATGCCAAAGCCTTTGACTGTGTGGATCACAATAAACTGTGGAAAATTCTGAGAGATGGGAATACCAGACCACCTAACCTGCCTCTTGAGAAACCTGTATGCAGGTCAGGAAACAACAGTTAGAACTGGACATGGAACAACAGACTGGTTCCAAATAGGAAAAGGAGTACGTCAAGGCTGTATATTGTCACCCTGCTTATTTAACTTATATGCAGAGTACATCATGAGAAACGCTGAGCTGGAAGAAGCACAATCTGGAATCAAGATTGCCAGGAGAAATATCAATAACCTCAGATATGCAGATGACACCACCCTTATGGCAGACAATGAAGAAGAACTAAAAGCCTCTTGATGAAAGTGAAAGAGGAGAGTGAAAAAGTTGGCTTAAAGCTCAACATTCAGAAAACTAAGATCATGACATCCGATCCCATCACTTCATGGAAGATAGATGGGGAAACAGTGGCTGACTTTATTTTTCTGGGTTCCAAAATCACTGCAGACGGTGATTGCAGCCATGAAATTAAAAGATGCTTACTCCTTGGAAGGAAAGTTATGACCAACCTAGACAGCATATGAAAAAGCAGAGACATTACTTTGCCAACAAAGGTCCATCTAGTCAAGGCTATGGTTTTTCCAGTGGTCATGTATGGATGTGAGAGTTGGACTATAAAGAAAGCTGAGCACCAAAGAATTGATGCTTTTGAACTGTGGTGTTGGGGAAGACTCTTGAGAGTCCCTTGGACTGCAAGGAGATCCAACCAGTCCATCCTAAAGGAGATCAGTCCTGGGTGTTCACTGGAAGGACTGATGTTGAAGCTGAAACTCCAATACTTTGGCCACCTGATGCGAAGAGCTGACTCATTTGAAAAGACCCTGATGCTGGGAAAGATCGAGGGCAGGAGGAGAAGAGGACGACAGAGGATGAGATGGTTGGATGGCATCATCGACTCGATGGACATGGGTTTGGGTGGACTCCGGGAGTTGGTGATGGACAGGGAGGCCTGGCGTGCTGCAGTTCATGGGGTCACAATGAGTCAGACACGACTGAGCAACTGAACTGAACTGAGTTATACTTCAATAAATCTTTGCATCAGATCTAATATTTTCTTTTGGAAGAAAAATATCCAATAAGTAGAAGCTGTCAGTTCTTTCCATATAAAACATTATGTCTGAGGCCAGAGAACTGGGAGACTTTTAAAGTGAATGTATTTGATGTCTGGGTGGATAAAAATAATCCTACTTGTCTGAGTTTCTATGCAATTAAACTGAGTTGAAACCTGGATTCCACCATTTCCTGGTTGCCAACTTAGAACAAACAGTACAACTTAAGTCTTAGTCTCCTTATCTCTACAAAGAAGGAAATATGAGTACCTACCTATGTGTTATGATGAATGGTAATTGAGATATTGCATAGTAAATCTTAAATATGAGCTCTTTGCCATTATGAATGTCACTTAAGGTATGAAATATCACTTTCTCCTCAAAACATAAACCCTTAAAAAGTCAAAAATCTAAGGAATAAGGTGTAATGATTAGCATGCCTTTACTCTCCTGTTTCAAAAACCACCTCCTTGAAAGCCTGAGCTTTCTGTGACAACAGCTTTATTTCAGACCTGTACACCATAACTTGCCAGTGTGGCCAGGCCAGCTCGGTGGGATACACAGTCAAGGCAGAACATGCCAGAAGGAGCACAGGAGCTCGGAATGTACCACCAACAGCTGACATGAAAGGACAAACAGTTTATCCTGGCATTCTGAGCTGGCTTCCCTGTCCCAGCCTGTCATATTCCCACACCTTTGCTGTTCAGTTGCTCAGTTGTGTCTGGCTCTTTGCGACCCCATGGACTGCAGCACACCAGGCTTCCCTGTCCTTCTCTGCATGTGCTGCTCCCACTGCTAACAGCCAACCATTGTTCTAGACTCTTCAGGTGTCACCTCCTCCTGTGGGCTGCCATGACCTCTCCCATCCCCACCTTTTTTTCAGATTCCCATAGTTCCAGGGTTATGTTAACACAACATAAGTCACAGCACTTTATCTTTTTCACTTGTCTTCTCTACCCAAAGGACTGTGAACACTGTATGCACGCAAACCATATCTTTTTTGTACCCCCAGAGCCCAGCTCTGTGCCTGACACCCCCGACAGTACCACACCAGTGGTTCCCTCTAATCTGTGGTACTTATTCACACCACCCTCACCTGTGAGCAGAGAAACCTCTTTTTTATTACAACTTTCACTGTCTTAAAAAGGTTGACCCAGGGACGTCGCTGGTGGTCCAGTGGTTAAGAATCCACCTGTCAATGCAGGGGACATGGGTTCAATCCTTGGTCCGGGAAGATCGCACATGCTACAGGGAAATGAAGCCTGTGCCCCACAACTACTTGAGCCCATGAGCCTAGAACCTGTGCTCCTCAGCCAGAGAGGTCACCTCAACGAGAAGCCCGTGCACCACAACTAGAGTAGACCCACTAGCCCCACTCACCACAACTAGAGAAAACCCGTGCACAGCAACAAAGATCCAGCACTGTTAAAAATAAATAACAAATAAATAAATGTTTTCTTGAAAGGTTGACCCACATGTTCTATTCACAACACCCAAAATCCTGGTAAATGGAAGGCCAGGTGTAATATAACCCAGGATCTGGTAATCTATAGTCAGTCCATCAGCCAAATCTGACCTGCTGCCTAATTACATAAATCAAGCGTTATTAGAACACAGTCATGCCAGTTCATCTCCATACTGTCTATGGCTATTTTCTCATCTCAGTTGCAGAGTTGAGTAGCTGCACCAGAGACTGTGTGGTCCCCAAAGCTGAAAATATTTACTATCTGGCCTTCTGCAGAAGGTTTCCTGACCCTGACTTTAAACAAATCTAGATCTCACTACCCTTACTGCCAACTGCTTCTTCCCCTGGAGGAGACAAAGACCACATGGCCTCAGGAGGCTACGGACCATGAAATGCTTCCAGGTCAAATGCGGACTAACATTTCTGTGCACTGAATGTTTGTGTCTTCTCAAAATGTATATGTCGAAGATCTAACCCCTCATTTGATGGTATTTGGAGGAGGGACCCTTGGGAGAGAATGAGCTTTAGATAAAATCATAAGGATGGGGCTCCCACGGTGGGATTAATGTCTTTCTGAGAAAAAGAGACCAGAACCTCCCCTTCTCCAGCATGTAAAGAAGAAGGAAGCATCTGTAAGTCGAGAAGAGGCCCCTCACCAATAAATAAATCAACTGGCACCAAGATCATGGGAATTTTCAGGCTCCAGAACTGCAGTAAATAAGGTTCTGTTGTTTAAGCCAACTAGCCCATGGTGTTTTGCTATAGCAGCCTGAGCAGACTAATACACATTTCAAGAAATAAGCACACTATGATTTATGTAGCACTCTCTATGTCAGGTAGGGGCTTCCCTTGTAGCTCAGTTGGTAAAGAATCTGCCTGCAATGCAGGAGACCTGGGTTCAATTGCTGGGTCAGGAAAATCTCCTGGAGAAGGAAATGGCAACCCATTCAGAATCCCATGGACAGAGAAGCCAGGAGGGCTACAGTCCATGCGGTCCCAAAGAGTCGGATACAACTTAGCAACTAAACCAACACCACCTCTATGTCAGGTACTCACATGGATTAATTCATGTAGCCCTCACACTAACCCAGTGACGTAGACAGTCACATGCCCCATTTAACAGACAAGAATCTGAGGAACGAAAGTGAAATAACTTGCCCCAAATCACTCGGCTAATAAATGGAAGAGCTGAGATTAAAAGTTGGACAGTCAAGCTTCTGAAACCATATTCCTAACTGATTATCAGCTTCTCTGAGCATCTTGACACTAAGAGACTGTCCAAAACAGAAGTCTATCAATAGGCGAATTCTTTTCTAGGATTCCTGTCGTGTGTGTCAGTGGACTCCAGAATTAGGCTTCTCTGAATTCAAAGTCGGTGCCAGAGGAGGGTTAAGCAGAAGGAATGTCTGGGATATATATTCCCACACAGCCTCAGGACACCTGCAGGTCCCAGCCGAGCAGAATGACAGGATGGAGTAAGGGAGCCCTCACAGTTTCTGAAAGGATCAAGTTAGAATTGGTACATTTGGTAAACGCTGACTCGGGAGGCAAACCATTTTCACGGTCTAAAGGAGAGCTCCAGATTACACACACAGTGCCTGTGCAGTCATTGCAAGCTGAGATAAGCATTCAAATTCACTGTTTTTTTCATGTCCAAAAAAAATGAAGATTAGAAAGGGTTCCTCTGCTCTGAGGCAGTTGCATGTGGAGTTTCAACCCATGTAAGTATGACCTTCTTATTCAAATTAAAAGGATGGTCTCTTTTGCTTGAGGTTAAAAATGGGGAAAAATTCACAATTATGAAATTTAAAATTGCTTTGGCAACCCCTTGCCCCACACCTGTAAACAAAAGAGCTGGTGCTAGGTGGGATTCGGTCTCCTAATTCAAGAATCAATCTTCTCCCTGCCATGAGGAAGTCTGTTTATTTAGAGATGGGAGAGAATGAGAATGAGAGACGACTCCCGTTCTCCTGTTACCTGTGAGAGCCGTGGTATCCGCCTTCTTGCTCTCCTGGTTGCCCCTCTCAGCCCACACGTAGACTTCATAGGCCTCCCCCGGCTTCAGGCCTGTCAGGACAGTGCTGTTCTGCTCCCTGGGCACCGCCGTGTCCTTGGTCTCCCCATCAGCGGAGATGTAGCGCACTATGTACTTATCAATGACCGCCCGGACTGGGTCCCAGGAGACTGCCACTGTGTCTTCTGTTACTCGGTCAGTGACCACATTGGCGGGACTATCGATTTCTTCATAAACATAACACAAGAAAGAAAAATTAGAGAAGACCTCTGGTTGGTCAAGGTCACAAATATTTCAAGATTGTATTCTTCTGGGTGACGTGGTTCCATAGTCTGTGCAATGCAAGATTCTCCATCATCTATGACAGGGGACAACTGGCCTCTGCTTGAACCCTAAGCTGAGAAAAGTCTTCCTGATGGACATTTGTTTTCAGACCACTGAACACATTAGACAGAGCTCTTCCAAGTGTGGCCACTTGAAGTGGCTACCTCTTCAAGTATGTCTACCTTTTGTGGGCATGTAGAATACATCTAATTCCTCTTCCCAGAGACCGTTCAGCAGGTGGGTGGTCTCTTCCTGTACTGTGCTATACTTAGTCACTCAGTCATATCCGACTCTTTGTGACCCCATAGACTGTAGCCTGCCAGGCTCCTCTGTCCATGGGGATTCTCCAGGCAAGAATACTGGAGTGGGTTGCCATGCCCTCCTCCAGGGGAATCTTCCCAACTCAGGGTCTCCAGCATTGCAGGTGGATTCTTTACCATCTGAGTCACCAGGGAGGCCTGGTCTCTCCCTACTTCTCCCCTAATCAAAACAGCTTCACCTCTCTAATTTATGCACTAGTAAATTAAAATCTATTATATAATATTATAAACTTATACTACCAACTTTCCACTTAGTTTCTAGACTTGGCATTTACATCTAGACGTGTTCTTGTCTTTCCCTTTTCATAGAAAAATTCCCAGAACTCAGTCCATTCATTCAACAAGTCACTGAGCATCCATTCCATTCCATGGAATGTAATGGCTCTCAGGAATCACCAATTAACAGGACAGTCAAAAATCCCTCTACATGTAAACTTCATATTCTAGAAGGACTAACCCAATACCCCTCAATAATAGCCTCAGCCCAGAGCCTCAGAAAATTCCTGTTTTTTTCATACTTGTCCCAGTTACCCCAGGGGTTTTCAACCTTTGTCAACCAAGGACACATACTAAGTACCACCACCAGAGGGTCTACTTCAGAAGGTCTGAGATATGCCCTGACATCTCTATTTAAAAAACAGATATGCAAAACTGCACAGGTGATTCTGATGTACATCAAAGTTTGAGGACCTCCACATTAAACCACATCTTCCCAATTTTTGCATATCATACATGTCCTGGACCCACCATTTATCCTCATTATATTTTATCTTACAGATTCCATTTATAATTTAGTCTTTCATCCAAGATGCCCACTTTCCTTTCCAGGTTCTTACCATTTGCAAACTTAATAAGTGATTCATCTGAGTGCACCCATCAAGGTCACTGATAAAGATGCTTGCCCCAAGACCCTGCCTTGCATATAGATTGGTACCCTTCTGGGTGAAGACACACAGAAAGGAAATCTAAGCATTTTTCTTCTTCCTCATCCTGCTTTAGTTCTCTTGGCCAAGGATTTTCCAGCAGAGAAGTTACAACTTTACATAGCTATGTTCTTTGACATCAGCTACAATGCACTTTTCTTGAGCACAGTGGCTGTGTTTTGTGTGCAAGGAAATGAAATATGTTCTATCACCAGAGACAGTGCATATTTTATTTAATAAATCAACTGCCATTTATCGATGACATATTAAGTGCCAGGTGCTTTTAATTCATGACTTTATCAGACCTCATAGTAACAACATAATGCATTTACCAGGTTCTCCATTTTACCAGGTTTACAAAATTAATAACAGTTACCATTTTAAGATCACTAATTATATGCAAGACTCAGAGAGATTAGATAAATTGCCCAAACTACACAGACAGTAAATGGTAGACCCTGACTCCTTCTGTAAACAATCACTAAGTGTCTACTTGGAGCCAGAGACTCAGCAGTGTTATGAGTTAAATTGTGTCCCCTTACCAAAAAGATAAATCTATGCCCAGCACCTCAAAATGTGACCTCATTTAGAGGTCTAGAGATATAGGGTTAAAATGAGGTCATTAGGGTGGTGGAACCAATCCTTATAAAAGGGGGAAATTTGGACACAGACACCTACAAATGGAAGACAAGATGAAAAACACTGGGGTGCATGTTCACATGCCTGTACCCCAGTGTTCACTGCAGCACTGTTCACAACAGCCAAGACATGGAAGCAGCCCAAAGGTCCATCAACAGAAGAATGGGTAAAGAAGATATATATTAATATGTATCCATATACACACACACAATGGAACACTACTCAGCCATTAAAAAGAATGAAATAATGTCATTTGCAGCAACATGTTTGAACCTAGAGAAGGACTTCTCAGTAAGTCAGAGAAAGAGAAATATCATATGATATCTCTTATATAATAGAATCTTTAAAAGTCATGGTACAAATGAACTTATTTACAAAACAGAAACAGATTCCCAGACTTAGAAAGCAAACTTTTGGTTGCCAGAGGGGACAATGGGGGGAAGGGATAGTTAGGGAGTTTGGGGTGGACATGTACACACTGCTACATTTAAAATGGATAACCAACAAGGACCTACTGTATATAGCACAGGGAACCCTGCTCAATGTTATATGGCAGCCTGAATGGGAAGAGAGTTTGGGGGAGAATGGATACATGTATGTGTACGGCTCCGTCCCTTTGTTGTCCACCTGAAACTATCACAATATTGTTGATAGACTGTACTCCAATACAAACAAAAAAGTTAAAAAAAAACAAAAAACAAAAAAACACAAGGATTGCCAACAAACCCCAGAGGCTGGAAGGGACAAGAAAGGATCCTCCCCTTGAGCTGTCAGAGAGAATGTGGCCCTGCTGACACTGTGATTTCAGACTCCCAGCCTCCACAACCATGAGAGCCTCCAAAACCAACCTCCACACTCAATTTCTGTTTTAAGCCACCCAGTTTTTGGTACTTGGTTATAGCAGCCCTGGGAATCTAATATAAGCAATGAAGAGAATAAAGACCCTCTACCAGGGAGCTTACATTCTCTTGGGAAAGCCAGACAATAAACATGTGGGGATAGTGTTAGGAAGCCCAACAGGGCAAGGAAAAGGAATTAGAAAGTAAGGGACAAAAGATACTTGTGATTTTAGAAGGAAGGCCAGTGAGACGGTAACATCTGAGCAAAGAGCAAAGTGAAATGAGGCATCAGGCCATGGACAATCTGAGGGACCTCACTCCAGGCAAAGGTAGCAGCAAGTTCAAAGGCCCTGCTCCATGTATTCGGGGAACAGCAGTAGGCCAGGGCATCAGGACAGAGTAGGTGAGGGGTTGAGTGGCTGAAGGTGAGGCCAGTGAGGCAAAGAGGCAAGGGGATGCCTTTGAAAGTCATTGTAACAACTTGGCTTTTGCACAGAATGAGATGAGACGCTTCTGGGGGTGGCAGAGAGGGGTGGTGGTTCACTGAATGGTATGATCTGACATGTTATAAAAGGACCCCTCTGGCTGCTGGAGAGAGTACAGACTGTCACAGGTCAAGAGCGGAGATCCCCTAGGAGGCCGCTACAACAGTTTATGTGTGAGACGACAGGAACATGGACAACTGTGGCAGATGAAAGAGGGCTGGGGAGACGGCAAAGACAGAGCTGCCAGAGTCCGCTCGGGAATTTGACGTGGACTATAATGACTTGTCGGTTTGGGTCTTGAGCAATTTGCAGAAAGTGGCGACATTTACAAGGATGGGGAGATCTTTGGTACTGGTATTACAACAAATGCTAAAGAAACTTCTCTAGGCAGGAAACACAAGAGATGGGGAGACAAGAGGGAGGATAGAGTCTCCAGAAGAGGCCAGGGAAAGGAATGGGACCAAGAGTTTGCTTTTGGACTTATTAACTGGTAACTGGTAGAGTCAAGATTTGAACCCAGTCCCATCTACCTAAGACTACAAATTTCCACCTTATACCACTACCATTGGCCTCTTCTTCTTCTTTTTTTAGTATTTATTTGTTTAGCTGCATCCAGCCTTAGCTGTAGCGCACAGGACCTCCATTGTGTTATGCAGGATTTCAGGCAGACTCTCTAGTTGTGGCATGGGCTCAATAGTTGCACACGCAGGCTTAGTTGCTCCACGGCATGTGAAGTCTTAGTTCCCCCAGCAGGGATTGAGCCCATGTCCCTGGCATTGCAAGACGATTCTTAACTGCTGGACCATCAGAGAAAGGCCCCCATCAGCCTCTTCTTTGGAACTACAACTACTACTAAGAATGCGAAAAAAGCGAAAGTGTTAGTCACTGTCGTGTCTGACTCTTTACAACCCCATGGCTCCTCTGTCCATGGGATTCTCCAGGCAAGAACACTGGAGTGGGTTGCCATTTCCTTTTCCAGTGCATGAAAGTGAAGTCGCTCAGTCATGTCCAACTCTTAGCGACCCCATGGACTGCAGCCTACTAGGCTCCTCTGTCCATAGGATTTTCCAGGCAAGAGTACTGGAGTGGGTTGCCACTGCCTTCTCCAAAAATGATAATAATCAGTTGCAAATAAAATAAAGTATGATCTAAAAATTTCTTGCAACCTGGAATGCAGCAGCACTGGTGGATTGGAACTTGGAGGGGCAACTAGAAAGAGGACATGGTCCCAGACTGTCAGCTCTGGGAGACGGGGGCTGGGCGTACCTCACACCCACTGGCAGAGTGGGCCTCTTGGGGTGAGAGGGCAGTGCGTTCAGGACACAGACACTAGAAGGGCCTTGTCCTAGGCCTCCAGAGCTCGAGTAGGCTCTTCAAGGATGCTCAAGAGAAACTGTGTACCCTGAGGGACAGGACTCCCTCCTCACCCCACTGCCCCTTTCTGTGCAAAGCATGAGTCTGCACATGTCAGGGAAGAGAGCCTCCAATGGCGATATGTCTCTTTGGGGAAATTAGTGCTCAACTGGGAGTGGGGACACTTTGACTGGCAAAGTGAGGATGGGGAACACCCAGAGAGTCCTGCCTCTTGAAGTCCCTGGCCCCCATCCTCTCCCACATCTGTACAAACCCCAGGCCTCTCACCACCTCTCCCTGCCCCAGATCAGCACTTGTCACTATGGCTGCCAGGACCCTCAGCCCAGGACCATGGATTTGTAGGGTGAGGACTGCCTGTATGTGCAGCCCTGTCAAGATCCATCATATCCACATGGCTGGATGGAGGAAGCCTGATGTTATTATAATCAAGTTTGATCAAGTAATGTGTGAAAGACACCTGGCATATAGTATGTGGTCAATTAATGGTGCCTGGTTTTTTCAATACATTATAGTTTTACAGGTTATTTGCAAAAAGTGAGCTTATGTAACACATCTCTTCTTAGAGAAAAAAAGTACATAAGGAATGAGCATGAGACAAGGAGCTACCTCTGGGATTATACACCAATTTAGCTCTGTGGCAGCCACTACAGTACTCTAATATCTGGGAAGCAGAGATCAGAAAGATTAGAGAATGACCCTCAGAGAAGAAACTGAATGTTTACAAATAACCCTCATTTTTGGATTTCCTTCCTATCTAGATCACCACAGAGCATCAAGGAGCTTCTCACTTGTTTACTATTTTATACATAGTGTATATTATATATGTCAATCCCAATCTCCCAATTCATCCCACCTCCTCTTTCCCCTCTTGGTGTCCATACACTTGTTCTCAACGTCTGTGTCTCTATTTCTGCTTTGCAAATAGGTTCATCTGTACCATTTTGCATATGTATAACTGATTCACTTTGCTATACAGCAGAAACTAATACAACATTGTAAAGCAACTATACTCTGATAAAATTTTTTTTAACATCAACAGTAATGAGGGCAGGCTTGCCTTTACATATAATAACATTATGATAAGTCCAAAAAAAAAAAAAGAAAGATGAAGGAAGTCTTCTTCTAAAAAAAAGAAAGAAAGAGAAAGAAACTGAATATTGTCTTTCCATCACTGCCTGTGGATTAAGGACAGTCCTAAAGAGAAATGTTAGACTGCGTCTGTCCCACTTGGGTGAATAGGGCTAAGCTGCCACCAACGATTATGGGAACCAATCCAGGGAAGTACAGATTTCTGGCACAAGGCCTGATTTTGACACACAGCCCTGAGGCTCCTCCTCCCCTCAGCAGTCCCAGAACCTCCAGGAACAGAGAAGAACCAGAAAAAAGCCATCTCGGCTATAAAGAGTGAGAAGGTAGGAGGCAAAATAGAGTCATAGAATGTCAGGGTTACAGAGACCTCACTCAGAGAGGACATATGACCTCTCCAAACTCATAAAGTCAGTGAGAGTCCCGGTCAGCCTGGAACTTGGGACTCCCCGCCCCCTTTCTCTCAACTCCCTAACAACAGCAACAACAACTTAAGTGTTTAAGAGGCTCTTTACTCCTCTCCTTGATAAATTTCAGGATGGGAATCAGATGCCAAGGTACAGATGTAGGAGGAAAGCCTCAGTGATAGGACCCCCCACAATGCACGACATTACTGGAAGGAGCCAGCTTAGCAGGACCAAGACCTCCCTCTCTGCCAAGAAGGAATATGGGGATCATAAACAGTCTTTTCCATGGAACAAAGCCTTTTAGTAGCCTGCTGCAGCTGGCCAAATCCGAGATGACTCACAGCCGCAGCTCAACTGGTAGATGGGCCCTCCTGCCTTGGCCCCAACTTCCTCCTCAGGCTGCAACCTCCCATCTGCTGGACACTAGCAGCCCTGGTGGGACCTTCCTCAGGGCCATGGGAGGTGAGGGACATCTAAGACAAGAGTTATGAAGCTTGATAGGAGAGATTCACTTTTGAGTGCATGTATTAGGTGGCACCAGTGGTAAAGAACCTGCCTGCCAATGCAGGAAACATAAGAGATGCAGTTTCGATTCCTAGGTTGGGAAGATCCCCTGGAGCAGGGCATGGCAACCCACTCCAGTATTCTTGCCTGGAGAATCCCAAGGACAGAGGAGCCTGGCAGGCTATGGTTCACAGGGTTGCAAAGAGTCGGACACGACTGAAGCAACTTAGAACACATACACTCAAATAAAGGTGAGCCCCATTTCAGAGAGATCTACAAAACTGGGGACACAGAAAAGGCTAATAAGGAGTTCTAGGCACGTGAGGACAGGTTATTCTGCTTTATAACAAGATTCCCCCACAGAGCTGGGTGGGACAGCTGTGAAGCTGTCCTGGATCTATGCTGACACACTCAACAGCATGGGTCCACACTCCAACCCATGGCCACGGGATTAGGAACAGCCTTCTCCATTCACAACAGCCACGTGTGAGTCACCTAGCTGAAACAGTGGAAAATGGCACAGTCAGGGCCTAAAATCTATGGGGACATGGGCTTGAGGGCAGGGACGGGGGACAGGGCCTATACTACTGTTCTGAAGGTGAGTTCACTGAAGAGGTATGCATAGTACCTCTTCAGTATAGAACTGTAGTAGCTATGTTTTCTCAGGTCTCTTCTACTGCTGTTCATTGTGGCAACAAAATTATTCAAAAGATATCATATGTAGAGAATGTGCTCACAGAGATCGATCCATCTTCCTGCTGTCCTCCTCTAGCTTTGCTTCTGGAAAGCGACCCTAAACTCAAATGCCATTCACTAGTTTACTCTGAATCTCCTAAACTTTGTAGGCCTCAACATTCTCATCTGTGAAGTGGGAATAACAATGCTTGCAATGTTAGTAGAAGGACCAAAGATAATATTCATGAAGCCCCTCGGTACCTAGAACACAGTGGGGCCTCAAAGGCTAGAGATTCTCATTATTTTTCATCTACAGGGTGTAGGTGTGGGGTGGCTGTGAGAGACAGGAGTTCTGAATGACACAGGAGCTCATCTTGAAACAAAAAGGAGCTAAAGAAGGAAAGTTTTAGGGGCTGGGCCATTTCAAATGAAGCACCGTGTTTGGGAAGCAATAACAAGTGAAAAGGATAGTGTGTGTGTGTGTGTGTGTGTGTGTGTGTGTGTGTGTGTGTGTGTGTGTGTGTGTGTGTGTTAGTGGCTTAGTCGTGTCCGACTCTCTGCAACCCCATAGACCGCAGCCCACCAGGCCCCTCCGTCCATGGGATTCTCCAGGCAAGAACACTGGAGTGGGTTGCCATTTCCTTCTCCAGAAAAGGATAGTAAGAGTTGCCAAAACTTATCTCATAGCATAGTCTCAGGAGAAAAGTTCTGAGAAAATTGCTAACAAGTGAATATGCTACACCGTATGTTCTAATGTGCCTGGGAACACTTGAGATTATGAAAAACAAAGTGGTCCTTTGTTTCAGACTCACTATGGAAAGGCATGAATTACAGATGTTATTACAAAATCATAAACATAAAAAGTAAGAGAAGGAATTTGAAACTCATGTAGTCCAACTTTCCATGTTACAGATGGAGCGTCACCTCTCAGTGCCTCTCTGGTCATCTGATGGGATGCGGCTGTGAGGGTCTGATGGGGGAGTTTGGGAACACGTCTCCCTGGAGACACTGGCCTGGCTGCTGCATGCTTCTCCAGAAGCTGACCTGGTCCTGAGGTTTTTAGAAGTGCTTTTCAGGGCACTTTGAGCATGTGAACAGGGTAAGATTTTCAGTCGACACTTTCTCTTCTGTGGTATGAGTTCCACTGAGTGATTCGTTAAATGGAAAACATCTGAACTGTTCCAGTTCCACCCTGTACAGCATATGCCATTCTTATATTCCAGGGTGTTTTTCCATCTCATGGAATGCAAAACATCTGGAGAAAAGAGAGATTCTTCCCCTCCCTCTTACGTTAACTAACAGTCTGGCCAGGTGTGAGAGTGTTTCCTGACCTTAGAAATTATTGTGTCTTTTTTTGTCATGTTAATAAGGCACATAATACAAATTTATTTGAAATCCAATAAAATATCCCATCCTGCTTTTAGAATATAATAAGCAATAAAAATATTTCTTGAATGCTCATGTTCTAGCTAGGATAATACACTTGAAAGTTTAACTGGCAATTCAGGGCCATTTGTAATTAAATGCTCTAGAAATTCAGGGGCAAAGATGGTTGCCATTTAACATGGTCCTAAAAGGCCTCAGTGAAGCAGCCAGTGTAGGAGCTGACCCTGTGATGTTACTGCTGTGAGCCCTTGAAGGGCAGGGACCAGGGCTCATCATCTATGTATCTAAAGGAACCGTGTCTCTAGGACCCAATGATACTCGGCAATTAATGCTTGTTGAACTGACTTAATTGACAGCTAGAGATAACAGTGGAGAATTTTCCAGGCAGGGGTAACAACACGAACAAACCCATGAGGTAGAGAGAAGGCTTTTGTGTTAGGGAACACCAAGAAGAGTCCAGTTGCAGGAAGTCTTCTTGGCGGGAAATTCTGAGAAAGACAATGGCCCAGGTTGGATGGGCCCACAGAAGCCAAGATAAAAGGACTCTATCTTACCCAAGACAACGAGAAGTCACAGAATTTTTTTAGTCAGGGAGTAAACAGTATGAAAATTAACCAGAAATTCCCTAGTGGCTCAGATGGTAAAGAATCTGCCTGCAGTGCCGGAGACCCAGGTTCAATCTCTGGGTCACAATGATCCCTTGGAGAAGGGAAAGACAACCCACTCCAGTATTCATGTCTGGAGAATTCCATGGACAGAGGAGCCTGGTGGGCTACAGTCCATGGGGGTCACAAAAGACATGACTGAATGACAGAAACTTTCAATTTCACAATGAAAAGGGAAATAAAAGTAGGTGGCCTTTTAGTTTTGCATCCACCAAAGTGGACATCCTGGGTTTCAGTCCCAGGCCTGTCACTTCCAAGCTGGGCAATCTTCAGCTTAATTTCTCTAAGCCTCAGCTGTCTCATATGTGACTTAGAAATAATAATAAGACCTACCACACAGGATTATGATCAGAACTAAATGAGATAATTCACAAGCAGTGCACAGTTCGTATAACGCCTGGGGCATGGTAAGCTCTCAATTAATTCACAGCTAAAGAAAAAGCCTCTAGAAACAAGGAAAGACCTGCATTTTCCAACTCACTGACAGTGATTCACTAGTCCACCGTTCATGCAGGCTGCACAGTATACACTGTGTGATTAAAAAACTAATGTATATTTTATCCTTTATGATTGCCCAACTATATAATTCTTTCACATTCCAGCTATGCAATCTGTTAGGCAGCTGAAACAGTGAATTCCATTCTTGCACCATCTCACCCTTATTCTCACTAGCCCAACCAGCTACTGCCAGGACTGAATTGAAAAGAACTACAAAACTTTTCAAAAAGTCTCCAAATTCAAATATCCCTTCTTTGCTGGCTCCAAGGATTAGCCTTTACCCAGCGGCATCAAGCTCACAGCCTCCCAATGTGACTTGGCAGGAGCACAGAGTGTTTGCACGAGGTTCACAATTCAATACGGGCTCAAGCACTGTCTAAAAACTAAAAATTACATAGGACATCTTGCATATAAAACTACCATGATTTCAAATTCTTTTCTGATAATAAATTACAAACTTACTGTCAAATATTACTGATTCATAGCAACATTTGTCATTATATATTTTCTTAATCCACAGATGCTAAATCTATTGCTACTCCCCTGCGAAAGTCTTTAATATCTCTTGACATTTTAAAGCAAACTCCCTGAGTGTGTTTGTCATGAAAAAACACCGAAATGACAAGAAAAAAGTTATAAATCACCTGTCTTGGGTACTGTGGAGCTGTGTGCCTAAGTCCAAGATAATAAATGCCTTGGAAAGAACCCAATGATGGAAGCTATTAAAATAAGCAGAAAGGTGTTGGAAATGGCCTATCCCCTTGACTCCAAGATTCAGGCGGAGATTTTCAACAGCAAGAAAAATGTGAGAGAGAAGTTTATTTCCCCTCTCCTGCCCCGCACCCCTCCCCTAGAGATGCCCGTACACAGAGAAACTGGCTGTCTCTATACACAGAAGTACAGAGTTTTTATCCAAAGAGGAGTCAGCAAGAATATAGCAGAATGCGAGCATGGGATGCATTCACAGTGCCTCCACGCGGTTCTTACCTGTCCTGCCGTTCAGAAGAATTGGCTTGCCCTCGAGGTCTCCCCTCATGGGGATGACTGTGATCTTATATTCCGTCCCCGGCTGCAGACCTGGAAACAAGCAGCCAATGCCGGGTTGAGGACGGGCTCTGAACCCTGGAGCCCCAGCACTGCTCTTCTGGGGATTTGGACGGGTGAGGGGCGCGGCTGTGCGTCTCCCCCCAAGACTACAGTCTACCTAAGGCAGCTAAAGAGCTGCAGGACCAGTGGAACATGAGGCATCACTGAGGAGCTTATAGGCCAGAATGGATGAGATGAATCTGATGAGGCTCTGGTTTCTTCCTTGGGCCATTAAGCACATATTTCCCAATTGTATTTATAGCCCAAATGTTTTTCTGCTCCCGACAATCATTTTCCCTCAAAAGTTTCTTTCCTTCCCATTGTAATAATTCACTTAACTTGTTTCTCTTTATTTTCTTTTTTGTCTTCACCTTACTTGGCCTTTTCTGTTTCTTTTTTGTTCTTAATTTTTGTTGTTTCTCTGTAGCAGCCACCTGAATGCTTGTTCCTCGTGGCACAAAAATTCAGACTTTGGTGACAAAATGCAGGCAAATGGTAGCATGTATGAGGCACACCCCACAAAACATTGAGAACTCCAAGATGACCTCTCAAGACAGAAATCAGAGGGTGGAGGGCAGGAAAAAGCCCCAGAGGAGGACGTACCAAGGAGCTAGTAAGCCTCAGGGCCCCTCACATGCACCAGCCCCTTCCAAGGCCATGTGCTTGGGCATTCATGCTTATGTGTTACTTTTCTTAATGAGGGTCCTGAAAACTGTGCAAGCGTCAGGTGCCACAAAACATTACCCAGCCCAGCGTGGCCCCATTGTGTTTGCAGCCATCTGATTTCCAGTCTTCCAGTGTTGCTCAGTCACTTGGGATGAGGAATGCCCCACTCCTGGCTGCCTAGCTCAACTCCTTCCACATATGGCGCTGAACAAACCAACTTCAACCAATTTCTCAATGTCTCTCTCTCTCCCACACCACATACATACACACACACACACACACACACACACACACGCACATGCACACACACTTTGTTCTTCCAAAAAGAAAACCTGTCTGCCATCAAATCCCCTCTGAGACACAGAGGCTTCCAGAGGTGTTAGCTGACTTGGAAGAACATTTCAGATGTGTAATCTGCTACCTGGATGCTCTGAGATCCTGGAGTCAGCCCTGGGATGCTGGAGCAGAGTCTTCAGGCCCCTCAGAGTGGGCTGACCTCTGTGAACTCCCGGAGTCAGGATTCAGGTGATTCTCAAGGCCTCAGGACCCTCTGTGCACAGCTGAGCGCTATAGCGGCTGGTCCCCACTGCTCACACAGTCCCCACCTCAGCATCCACACCAAGCATCTAGCATCCCCAGTGCTGGCTCTTACCTGTGATGTCGTATCGGCTCTTGGGGTCACCACTCTTGGGCACGGTGACCTCAGCCACCTCTTGCCCTGTCAGGGGGCCATACTGTAACTTGTAGTAGTCCACCTCGGTCGCGGGGTTCTCCCATTCCACATCAAGGGAGTTCTCCGTCTCATCCGTCACCCAGGCAGTGCCAGGCACAGCAAGATCTAGTGCAGGGGTTGGGGTGGGGGAGGCAAGAGAAAGCGGTGAAGGTGAGGGCCCCCCATCTGTAACAGGCCATTGGCTACCAGGTCAGCTCCCATTCTTGACACTCTGCATGTAGGCTGCAGCCCCAGGACATGTCCTTAAAATGTGTCCTAGAACTGCCAAAGCAGCACGTAACTGTTGGTTTTCACACTGTCCATGGAGGACAGACTGTCTTCCAGGAAAACTTCTTCCCTATCCCAGCCCATCAGATGCCAAGCAACCCTCCCCCTCCACGTTGCCATGGCCAATCCCTAAGCCTCAACTCTGAGGCCAGCCGTCAACACACTTGGCGTTGGGGGCAGTCACACTGCTCTGAGCCGAACATTCACCCTTTAGCTCTTCAGAGACGCAGACCCATGACAAGACTCTTAAAGCCCCTCCATGTAGAGTTTGGGAAATATATTTCAAATTTTCTGGAATGCAACCAGCTCCTTCCTCAGTCTCCCAAATTACAGTTGCTTCCCCTTCTCTCAAATTCTCCTGTAAGATTTACCCTTATGCAAAACTGTAAAGTAGCAGAATTTTAACTTGGTCCTTTGAAGGATTTTTCCTGCAAGTTCTACCAAATTTTAACACCTCTCCCAGATACCTGATATCCTCAGCTGCTCTACCTATTGATCCTGTGAAGGAAGAAAATAACTGTGCATAGTTCTTCATGCCCTGCTGGTTCAGTCGGTAAAGAATTCGCCTGAAATGCAGGAGTTCAGTCATTAAGTTGTATCCAACTCTTTGCATCCCCATCAGGCTCCTCTGTCCATGGTATTTTCCAGGCAAGAATACTGGAGTGGATGGCCATTTCCTTCTCCAATGCAATGCAGGAGACTGGAGTTCAATCCCTGGGTCAGGAAGATCTCCTGGAGAAGGAAATGGACACCCACTCCAGTATTCTTGCCTGGGAAATTCCATGGACAGAGGAGCTAAGCAGGTTACAGTCCATGGGGTTGCAGAGTTGGACACAGCTGAGCAACTAAACCATACCACTGCCACATGAAGTATTAATGGCTAAATGTTCACCCATCCACTCAGAAGAAAATGAAAACATGATGCCTGTTACCAAGGAATGGATTGCTGGTGTGGCTCTGTGGGAAGGACTTTTGGATGTTGGTGTTGGAGAGGGGTCTGAGGTCTCTGGGAGTGCTTTGAATTTCAATGGCCACCTCCCAGGCCAATGCTGCCTGGTCTGAAGTTTGGAACAGGAAAGACAAGCCCCCAGACTCAGCCTCGCCCCCTTCCTCACCTCCCATGCCTTGGATCTGAAGGTGTTCCCACCAGGCTGACTGACCCTTTGTCAAGGACACAGAACAGAGAATTTGTGCATCAGTCAAGGGGCGAACTCTCGAGGCCTGTGGCTCTGAATGTTTCTGAATCTCTCTGTTATGGATAAAGAGCTTCATGGAGCCTTTTCCCTGAAGCACTCCCTCCCAAGCTCTGCCTTTCACCTGCCAGCCTCCAGGTTCTTCCCTCAAAGATGGGAATTCCTTGAGGGAACAACAGGTCAAGAGGTGAATAATGAAAATGACTCAAGGGTTACAGAAGGGGTACTACATGGCTCACAAGTAAAAAAGCAGGAACTTCGTGAAAAAGTGCAAGGTGAGCATGGGGATAAGTGTCTCTCGGGCTGAGGTTCCCCCGAGGAACAAACCAGAAAGGGTTTCACTTGAATTGGATTAGACGACTTTGCAGTCGTCTTTGCAGGATTTTACAAGTCCCCAGGGCAAGAAGCCGGGAGTGGTTGCTAAGACTTTCAGAACTGATGTCTCTGCTCTTCATTGAGAGACGGTGGGCACTGTCCTGGCTGAAGATAGGGGCAGTCAGACAAAAATAGAAAGAGAAAAGCAGCCCAACAGCGGGGGCCGGCCTGACTCTCACAGGTGGGCCTCTGTGTTCTCCCGTTGAACGTACACAATCTCACAGGGACCTCCCTGGTGGTTCAGTGGGTAAGACTCTGTGCTCCTATTTCAGGGGCCCAGGTCCCATCCCTTATCAGGAAACTAGATCCCACACGCATGCCACAACCAAGTCCGGGAGCAGCCTAAATAAATAAATACAATTTCACACGACATCCGCAGCAGACAAATTAAGATGAAACATGACCATTCCAAGATCGTGTCTGCACACAGGCAAAACATGAACTGAACATTGTCCAAATCACAAAAATGACTGAACATCCTCCCTCCTGATTAATATGAGTGACTATTCTCCCTCCATTTTTTTTTAAACCAACGACAGCTTTAGCCTCCCTCTAGTCTACCCTCTTCCTAGATAAGATTCACTAAGATACCAATCACAGGATTATCCCCATGACAGTATGCAATCGAAAGTAAATCCCTGCTTCCCTAACCCTTCTCTCAGATCACCTAACACAAGTTCAAATCCTACAACAGTCTCCTCAAACACTGTCTTCCTGAGACACCCATGGTCCCCCATTGTGTGTGCTCCTGTGAGGCAACAAGCAATAAACCCAATTTGTTCAACTACAGGGGTGTTCTGAGAGGTCTTTGGCTAGAGGGCATTGATGATGGCAATCACAAACTGTCCTCCCAAAGAGGATAAGTCCTTCATGCTCTTTCTAACATTGAGCTACCCCTACCCTTTTCTATTCTTACCACCAAAATGGACAGGCAGTCAGATATTTCTGCAAAGACGCTGCATTCCAAAGGCCCATTCACCTGGATCTCCCTGGACTTTCCTTGAGAGTTTAGGAGAAAATGGAGGCAGCTCATTTTTATCACACCTAGAACAGTGCCTTTTTATTGTTTTAAAGTCACTCAGTTGTGTCCGACTCTTTGCAACCCCATGGACTATGGACCCTTCTAGACTCCATGGAATTCTCCAGGCCAGAATACTGGAGTGGGTAGTCTTTCCCTTCTCCAGGGGATCTTCCCAAACCAGGGATCAAACCCAGGTCTCCCACATCGCGGGTAAATTCTTTACCAGTTGAGCCACAAGGGAAGCCAAGGACAGTGCCAGGCGATGTTCAAATAAACGTTCAATAAAGTATGTTGAGAAAAGAAATGAATTTAAATCATTCAAACAACTAGGTTTCTCTGGACCCTTGAAGATCTAGGCTGTCTCAGGTACTTTCATAGGAATGAATAATTTCTAAAGAATAAGCAGTGATCCTTGTCCTTCCAAACATCTTGGTAGCATTTAGTGGTGCCCTAGAGGCTCTGTCCCTCCAGGTCTGCCTGCCTGTTCTGTATCCCAGATTATGACCTTTATGAAATGTATTAGCTGGGTCCCCTGGCCCTCTGATTTCTGGTCATGTGCAGCCAGTGAGAGTCGCCAGAAGACCAGAGGGCAGGAGAGAGAGTTTGGGCAATTGTTCTCCTTCACTACCTCCTGATAAGGACATAGTGGACTGCCTGTGTTCCTCTACTAAAAGGCACTTCATCAGGCAGCCGTTTCCTAAAGCTCTTTCTGGGTCCCAGTACCAACTTTCATCCCCTGCCCCTTGAGACTGGGGTGGATCCCCACTGATGCTAGTCCTGGAGTATCTCATCATCCAAACCTTACCTATACCTTTATAAATAACCTCTTCACTAAACTTTCTAAGCTACCCCATTTGTTCCCTCTCTTTCCTGCTAAGATGAATCTAATTGATATAGGTGGCTTTAGCAGACCCCCAATCATACCAACTTGACCTTGTTCAGAGGCTCAGTGAGGCCATGAGGATGCAGGTGTCCTCCATGGCTGCTTGTACATGGGTGCCAGAGCAACCAGAGAAGACTCTTGAGAGTCCCTGGACAGCAAGGAGATCAAACCAGTCAATCCTAAAGGAAATCAATCCTGAATATTCGTTGGAAGGGCTGATGCTGAAGCTGAATCTCCAATACTCTGGCCACCTGATATGAAAAGCTGACTAACTGGAAAAGACCCTGACACTGGAAAAGATTGAGGGCAGGAGGAGAAGAGGATAACAGAGGATGAGACAGTTGGATGGCCTCATTGATTCAAAGGACATGAACTTGAGCAAACTCTGGTAGATGGTGAAGGACAGGAAAGACTGGTGTGCTGCAGGCCATGGGGTTGCTAAGAGTCAGACTCAATTGAGCAACTGATGAATAACAATCTCAGGGAATGGAGAAGACCCTGTAATTCCCAATCCAGCAGGCTCCATCATTAGCTTGGAGGACCCAATAATCAAGGAGCAGAGAGAAGGGAATAAGAATGGAGACTTTTCTTCAGAACCTAGGATTGCAGCAGCTGTGTTTTACAAACTCCAACCAGAGTAATGGCCTGGGTAGTAGAAGGGTACTTGTGGGGACAATGGAAGAAGATGTATAGAGCAGGACCTCTCCTGAGAAACCTGGCTGCTTTCTCACCTGTGGTGGCCAGTAGATGCTGTGGGCTGCTGGAAATCTCTTTCTTCACATTGCGCAGGGTCACGATGTACTTGGTTCCAGGCAGCAAACCCAGGATCTCGTAGCTGTGCTGCTCCTTGGGCACTCTGATCTGCTTCAGAGAGAGCTCCTTCCCCAGCGGGTAGTAGCTGAGGAGGTAGTGGTCCACCTGGCTGGAGGGCTCCCAGCTCACCAGCAGGGAATCCTCTGTGCTCTTGAGCAGCTGCAGTCCCTGGGGGGTGACCACTGCACATAGAATAGGAACAGGGGTGGAGACAGTGAGGAAACAGGGGTGGGGATCCATAGCCAAAATGTATTCCTTGAGCACCTATTTTATATTGAGTTGGCCAAATCATAGCATATGGAAAAACCCAAATGAACTTTTTGGCCAATCCACTGCTTAACACTATGATGGTGTGTGTGGAGGATACACAGCCTGGGTAAGGCACCATGGTGGATCCCCCAGAAGTTAGGAGTGGACTATCTGGTTAGGAGTTAATATTGACCCCCCCATGTCACCAGCGATGCTCCAAGTCTTGGTTCAAAACCGTCCAACCTACGGCTTTAACAGGAGTTAACATTAATCTTTAAATGGTCCAGAGATGAGAAAGCAAGCTACAAAAAAAAAAAAAACAGAGAGAGAGAGAGAGATAAGAGACCCAGCTTGGACCAAGATGGTGAATCTGACCTCCAACAGACCCTGAGTCTCACTCTACTCTGATTTTACCAGATTGGCATATTAAATGACATGTCTACCAGCAGCCTTGACTGGGACATTAGGAGTCAAAAAAACAATAAAAGAGAGTGACACCTCACTCCTTTGAAAAAGCACTGCTCCTTCTCAGATAGACTAATTCACAGTCTCCCCATCATTAACCTCACTACTCCTTCCTTTGCTTTTACTCTTTAAAATTAAATCTCTCTTGCGGGCCAGAAGTTGATCTGTGCACTTAGTTCCCACTTCTCCATTATTCAACTACTGAATAAAGCTTGTGCTGTAGGGATCTCAGCTTAAGTTTTGTTATTGGCACCTAGAACCACAACCCTCCCCCAGCCAGGCAGAGAGCCTCAGCAGGGCCAGGGCCTGAGCAGGGTCTACAAGACTTCATTCAGTAACATCTACACACCTACACACACACACACACACACACACACACACACACACACACACACACACACACACTAGATTACCCAAGACTACTGTTCCTCAAACCAGTGGTATCAGCATCACCTTGGAACTTGTTAGAAATGCAAGTTCTTGGGGCCCTACCTCAGACCTGCTGAATCAGAACGTCTGAGAGGGACCCAGGAATCTGTATTTTCACATGCCCTCCAGGGGATTCTGGTGTAAGCTAAATAAAGGTGGGGTGCCCTACTCAGGACAAAATATAAACTGATGGTTAAAGGGTGCCTGGACCATGGGGGCTGGGTCAGAAGAGAGGCGGACCCAGGCGCATCTCCTCTCTCACCCTGGGCGCAGTCGAGGCCGGTGAAGCCCTCCTCGCAGTAACACTCGCCCGTGTCGCAGAAGCCGTGGCCACTGCAGTCACCCGGGCAGCGCCGCTCGCTGCAGTCCTCCGACATGAAGTCCTCGTGGCACTGGCAGACGCCACGCACGCATGCGCCGTGTCCGCTGCAGTTCTCGGGGCAGGCGGGGTAGGCGCAGTCGGCGCCCACGTAGGGCGGCTCACACACGCAGCGGCCGTCCACGCAGCGCCCGTGGCCGCTGCAAGCGCCGGGGCAGGCGAGCCGCTCGCAGTCGGCGCCCTCCCAGCCATTCTCGCAGTGGCAGCTGCATGTGTTCAGGGAGAAGGTCCCATGGCCACTGCAGTGGCGGCTCAGACCTGCCCGAGAGAGAGTGGAACAGTCAGCGGAGGCTGGAGGGCTTGTGAATGGGGAATCTCCACCCCTGAGGACCCTGGGAGCAGATATTTCAGGATTCAGCAAGACTCTTTCTGGAGAGGGTAGGGTCTATGGGGAACACTAGGAGGCTGCCTTTTCTATTGTGGGCCAGACTCGAACCTACGAAATCTATACTTTATGCCTGAAAAGTCACAGGGAACCACCCTAGCCTTTCCCTTTCCATCCCAAGCGCTCCTGTGACTTCACTTGGTTCCCCCACCACCACCCCGTAAATGATGCTAATTATTTAGTACCTTTCTATGAAAGCGCCTTAAATGTTCCAACCTGGACATCAGTGGGCCAGCTTATACTAAGGGGCAGAGCTCCTGGGGTGGGCAGGAGAGAGCTAGGCTGGGTGGGAGCTTGTCTTGATTGGAGGAGCTGGACCTAGCAAGTCTGGGTCCTTAGGAAATGGGCTGAAGTTGAAGCCTGGAAAGGTGGACCTGCAGAAGCTATAAACAGCCCAGTCTCATCATGGGGATAACAGATGGGAGAAGGGTTAACCAGGCTCCCGTCTCTAATCCCAGACAGCAAGAGGCAGTTGGAGGGTGGGCCAGTCCTCCTGGTCTGCTTACCAGCCCCAGCTCCTGATTCCCAGAACACCCTCTTTCCTTCCTAAAAACTTTTGACGTTCGGGCTGCTCAGGGGCAGTTTCATGCTCTTTTATTGACATTTTATCCCCCCCGCAGCGTCCTCCGTGTCTAGTTCTGCATCTGGCCTATAGGAGGCGCTCTTAATGGTAGCAGTTTCTTCTAGCATTAAAATGTATGCCAAAGTATCACTGATTATTATTCTTTGGAAAATAATATGGGAAGTTTATGTTGAAAAAAAATGTGATGAAGGTGCTCACTATTTGTAAAGTCAAATTGTAGTACTTTATTACTAACAAAAGAATTAACAGTCTGCTGAATAATGGGCCAAAAAATCTTCTGTACATCATCCATTGTTCTCAGAACTTAGACTAGCTGATAGAATTATCCTCAGTGGACAGTGAGGAAACTTAAGAAATTTGTCCAAAGTCACACACTAAAGAATGGCAGAACTGAGATTTGTACCCAATCCTGTCTAGCTCCAAGCCATCGACCTTCTTTCCTCTCCAACCTGTCACTTTCCCTTATAAAGGGAAAGAGAGATTGGATCCACAGATAAAACTGCGCCCAGAAGCATTCTCTTCTAAAAGCATTGACCCAAGAGTCCAGACTCCCTTTAAGAGTTTCTGGTCCCTCCCTGTTCAGGCTTGAAGATAACCCCTAGAGCTAGTACCAGTGATGACATCTCCCTTAGAGAAAACCCAGAGAGGCAGGGTGCTCACAAGGCTGGGAGAAAACCTAAAGGTGCCCATTCAGAGTCTGTTGAATGGATACCAGGTGGTGCGCTCACCAGCTGCTCCTGGGCAGCAGTGCTGGGCACTGCACTGCTCCTTCACCTCCGCCATCTCTTCCTCCAGCTTCTTCACCCGGGCCAGGAGGTCCCGCACGCTGCCTGCCAGCTCACAGTCCTTTTGTGGTGTCTGCAGGCGGATGTTGTGCCTGAAGATGATATTCTGTTCCTCGGTCTCCCCCGAGGCCAGGAGCGAGGTTCCATCACCACGAAGGGGCTGGGGGTCAGCCTCCACCTGGACCAAGGCAGACTTGGGCACGTCGATCTTGTAGGTGTGGCTGACGGTGACCTGTTGCTCCTTCTCACTGCATCCAGAAGACTCGAGAGTGGCTGGGGCTGAGGCCGCCAAGAGCACAGAGCCCAACAGGAGCCCCAGGGGTAAGCAGAAACTCCCCTGGAGACCCATCCTTGGGGGAGACGGGGAACCGATGCTCCTGGAAACCTGCATCCTGAAGAACATGCAAAAGAAAGCCAGGGACATCTGCTGATGGAAATTGGCCTGTTTAATGGATTCTAAGGGTCCACGGGAAGCTGAAAACCAGCAGAAAGATTTCCTCCTCTATCTCCTGAGGGCTTGAATTAGATTATTTTTTTTGTTCCTTCTTCACACATTGCCCATTCCTGCCTCCTGCTTTGCTGACACTGTTTCTACTCCCTGGGAGGCCCTCCTCTTCATTTCTAATTCTGTATTTCACCTGCACTTTAATAATAACAAGAACAACTTCTTGTAGTCAGAGCATACTTCGTGCCAAGCTTTGCTCGCCCTAATCCATCCTGACAACACTATCAATTGTAGCTGTACGTGGAGCACAAGTTGTGTGCCAGGCACTATTCTAAACATTCTACATTTATTATTTCATTCAAGCATCACAACAACCCTTCGTGGAATATATGGTTATCCCCATTTTAGAGATAGGGAAACTGAGGCCAGCTACCTCAAATGACTTGCCCACAGGCACACATGGCTAAGAGTGGCAGAATGTGAACCTAGGAAATCTGACACCAGAGTCCGTTCTGGTACCGTGACATCATGCTGCCTCATGAAGATGAGGAGGCAGAGGCTCATGGGATAGAGCGTGTTGACCTGGTACCACGGCCAGAAAGGACAGAACCTGTTCTCAGCCCCCCAGGCCAGTGTCCCACTCACCACCTCTGCCCACAAGCAAGCAAAAGAGAAGAATTTCTAATAAAAAATAACTTCTCCACAAAGTCTTCTCTCACACCCCCTCCCTCACCTCAGCTGGAAACTAGCTCTCCTTCTGCTGAGCATTCATAGCTGTGTATGGGTCCCTCTGAGCTTCTCTTAGCAGTGATTCTTGTCTTGTAATTACTCTTGGATGCAACTTGTGTCCATGCAAGACTGTAAGGCCTTTTTAAGGCCAGGACCCAAAGCCAAGTCCTCTCAGGGACTGCCCCCAAGACAGGAGCACAGAGCCCCACGTGCTGAGGGGTTCAGTCAGCCTCCAACTCCTCTGATGCTCAGGTGGTTAGTAAGTCAGGCCACCTGGACCAGAGCTGGCTGTTAGGTTCCACCACATCTGCCACTCACAGAAGGTGCAGACCTCTGGCACCATCTGTATGCAGGAGGACCCCATCTCTCCTGGGGCCCCTGGCCCCCACCTGAGATGGCACATTCTTGATCACTAACAAGCCGAGTCAAGGCAGATGCCAGGGAACCTGGTTTGCACCTCACGTTGACTCGCAGGTACGCAGTCACCAACCAGTACATCTCTCAGTCAAGCTGTCATCCAGAAACCAGTCTGCAGAGCTGCCTCCTGACAGTGGACTCCTGTGACCAACTCGAGACTCACAGGCATTTGTACTAGAGACTGGAGAAGTCAGGAAGCCTAGTCCTTTCCCGGTGGCTGTGTCCCGGGCAAGCTCAGGGTCTCTCTCGCTGTGTGTGAGGCAGCTCCTGTCTACTGAAAGGACGGATGGAGCAGGTCCTAGGTGTCTATCCTTGTGAGTTCAGTTCAGTTCAGTTGCTCAGTCACATCTGACTCTGCGACCCTATGGACAGCAGCACGCCAGGCTTCCCTGTCCATCACCAACTGCACTTTAGCCTCCTCAGTCATCAAGTGGGAATAGCATGGCTGCTTGACTGCATTGTATGTGGAAGGCACTTCCCACCATGCCAGGCACATGTGTGCATGCTCAGTCACTTCAGCTGTGTCTGACTCTTTGTGACCCTACTGAGAGAGTCAGTTCCTAGGTAGACTGATAAGAAGTCTGGGGTCCCCAAGGAGGAGAAAGGGGTCTGGAGTTCTCAAGGAGGAGAAAAGGACAAACATTTTTTCTTTAAGTGCAGAACTGATTGCACAACAAAACAACTCATCTTGCTCAAGGATATGTTTTTCCTTAAATTCTATATATAACAATGTATCCTGCTTGAGGACCTGTGTCTCCTTCTTGAGAACCTTCTGGCTAATCCTGTCAGCTTAAAATGTGTATTGTGGGAATGGGTCTAGAAAGACCTTTACAACCTTGAGGCATTCTTTTGATTTATTGTAATAACCAATTAAAAGTATATAGCTCACTTGCTAAGACTAGCAAGTGGGGCACTCTCCATCCCCCTTCTGATGTCTATGTCAGAAGATTTCTCTGTCCCTTTTTATACTTTAATAAAACTCTGCTACACAAAAGCTCTGGAGTGATCAAGCCTGGTCCCTGGTCCCGAAGCTAAATCTTCTTCAGAGATCATGAATCCAACATCATTCACCATAAGCTATCACTATGGACTGTAGCCCACCAGGCTCCCCTGTCCATAGGGTTTCCCAGGCAAGAATACTGGAGTAGGTTGGCATTCCCTCCTCCAGAGGATCTTCTAGACCTAGAGACTGAACCCACATCTCCTGGGTAGCAGGGGGATTCTTTACCTCCTGAGGCACCTGAAAGCCCTGCCAAGCACATAGTAAGGACTCAATAATTATTCTGAGGTTTTATTTTTAATCAGCTACTCAGTATGACTTCCTTTTTTCTCTTATCTCTTTTATTGGGAAGGGTGATATTGAAGAGAATAAATTGTGCACAATTTATGTGCCCCACATAAATTGAATAGTTCTAATGAACTGTTATGGGCTTCCCAGTGGCTCAGTGTTAAAGAATCCACCTGCCAATGCAGAAGACACAGGAGACCCAGGTTTGATCCCTGGGTTGGGAAGAGCTCCTGGAGGAGGAAACGGCAACCCATTCCAGTATTCCTGCTTGGAGAATACTATGGACAGAGGAGACTGACAGGCTACAGTCCTGTGGTTGCAAAGAGTCAAACGTGAGTTAGCGACTGAACACACACCATGAACTGTTTTAAAGACAACAGTCATGGAACCACCATCCAAATTAAGAACTAGAATACTGTGGACCTGGAAGATATTATGCTTAGTGAAATGTCAAGCAGAGAAAAATAATTACTCTACGTTTTCACTAATATGTGGAATCTTAAAAATAAATGAATAAATAAAAGAGAAATAGACTCACAGATAGAGAGAGAAAATTAGTGGTTATCAAAGAGGAATGAGGTGGGGGAGAGGCAAATGAAGTGAAGTGGATTAAGAGGTACCTACTACCAGGTATGAAATAAATGCTACAAGGATATAATGTACAGCAGAAGAAATATAGTCACTATTTTATAACTTCAGATGAGGTGTAACCTATGAAATATAAAATTACTACATTGTACACCTGAAACTAATGTAATATTGTCAATTAAAAAAAATTTTTAAAAGAACTAGAATACTGCTAGTGAAAGTGTTAGTCACTCAGTCATCTCCAACTCTTTGTAACCCCATGGACTGTAGCCTACCAGGCTCCTTTTCCATGCGATTCTTCAGGCGAGAATACTGGAGTGGGTTGCCATTTCCTTCTCCAGGGAATCTTCCTGATCCAGGGATCGAACCCAGGTCTCCCACATTGCAGGCAGATTCTTTACTGTCTGAGCCACCAGGGAAGCCTTGAGCCACTAGGGAAGCTGCTAGAATCCTAGAAACCCCCCACATATCCTCATCTGATGCTGCCTCTCCTCCACATCAGTAGTTGAAATCAGCAGAATGCCATCAAAAGAATTGACCTGGGCAGACTACTTCTGGGCAGAAAAAAAGGAAACTCCCTAGTCATTAAGCCAAATTCTAATACTGTGTAAAATCTTTAATTCTTAATAGTCACCATTTATCTCATATCAGAAAGTGGAGGAAATAAATGTTGAAGGACCCTGGCAGAATTGTTATTTAAAAATAATAACATTACAACATTGAATGTTATCTGTCGAGCTGCTGCTACGTGCAAGGCATTGACCAGTGGCATTAATCCTCATGTAAGATTGGTGTTATTCTCCTTACCCTGGGTGAAGAACCAGGTGTTGAAAGTAAGTTCACTTACCAGGAGCTGCTCAACTAGTAGGCAGCACAGACAGGATTCTCATTTAGGTGCATCTGATGGCAAGCCTGTGCTTGTTCTCCATTGATTCGACATTCTGATACAAATAACGGACGAGTTCAGTATATACCATGTCTATGCAATCCCCTCCTTTGGACAAATGTCCTATATGTTGTACCCAAAGGTTGTGCCACCATTGTGAACTAACCAGAACAGCCCCAAAGGAAAGCTCTTCTTCATGTTACCCCTTTGCCACACTCACTCCACCTTGGCTCTTTCTATTAATATTATCCAAAGCATGTATTATTGATAACAGTAATAGCACGACTCTTCTGAGCACTTACTACATTCCAGGAACTTGACCCAACAGCTTGCAGAGGTAACGGAATGGTCAGTAACACATTTCTTGTCATCAGCTGATTTAGACAGTTGGTTAATAAGTCCCCACACATTTTAGAGAAAGTCGTTCTACTGGAGGGTTTCCGGGGGTGGGGAATTTGGGGTGAATAAGAGGTGAATACAGTGCCTGCCCCTTGCCTGGGGGAGTTCAGAGATGGGAGTTTGCCTGGGACAGGCTGCATAGCAGACACTGGTGGGAAGCCACAGTGGAAGGGCTTGCACCCCAGAGTTTGGGGAGACATGGTATATAATTCCTTCCATAGGTGAAGTTCATGCCACAAAAATGATGCAGCTGGGGCCAGAGTTGAGATGCACCCCACCACAGTTCACTCCAGGGGGCGAACTACCAGAGGAGGTGCTCAGAGGGTAGAATGGGGATGGTCTGAAGAAAAGAGGGGGCAGGTGGAACCAGCTCTGGGAGCAGCTGCCTTAACAAGGCGTCTGATAACCAGAGGGAACTATAACAGCCCTTGCTTAACAAAACACCTTTTCCCTTCTCTTCTGACCCCCCTCCCTGCCTCAGTGAGCAATGTGCCAGTTGGAGTGGGGGAGATGGAGGACGGAAAGCAACTTACCAGGCCAACCATGACTCCCCCACCCCCACCCGCTCACTCATCTTTGGATTCCAAAATCACCCTAAACTGAGTGAAAAGAAAAGTTGCAGCTTGGGTGGGAGACTGAGACTCTGATATGGGAATGGACCTGCCTTTCACAAAAGGGGTTCTCTTCCACCCCCCAAAATGACCAACAGAGCTCTGGAATCTGCTGGAGATCTTTGTCAGAAGATGGAGAAGGTGAGGAGCACCAGTGGAGTGATTTGTAAGTGTAGGATAAAAATGACCGTATTCACCGTTTCTGTCTTCCAAAATTCAGCTGAGTGATAAATCAGTCACACACACATTCTCTGCTTACTCTCTAGGATGGAAACTGAGGCTCAGAGGCAAGAAGCAATGTGCCCCTGATTGTGCAAGGAAACTGCAAGATCGTAGATTGGAACCCAGGTGCACAGTGTCCACTAACTGAGCCATTAACTCCTGGGCGCTCTGCCATCACCAGTTACCACACAGATGGATCTGAAAAAGCACTTTCTAGGTATGGGCTGCACACAAGTTTCCACTGTCAAATCTCCACTTCCCAGACAGCAATAGAGCTAAAAAGGCAGGCTTCAGACCTCCCTGCCCACTGCTGTTATCCAACTACCCCCGCCACCCTCAGCCCATGGCTTGCTATTCTCCAAAATATAAATGGAGTACAGATGGTTTTCTGAAGAAGTTCTGAACAAATGCAAAAAATCCATGGACTCTTGTCATAAACCACAGCGGGACTGGGCACAGCCCAGTCTCACGGTGTTTGCCTTTGAAGTCTGGAATAGGAGAAACCCCAGAAGCCCTTGTAGGAGTGTTCACTGTCACCCATCCCTCTGAGTTGTAGCAAGATGTCCTTGCTAATTACAGCCTCTTGGATGCCACACGTTGAGGTCAGATTTTCCTAGGCAAGGGTATTTCTCGAAAGATGATGAGAATGGGGGAGTCCTCAACCTAGTTCTTCTGTCAAGGGTAACGGGCAGGAGGAGATGCCTTCTGGCTCTCTCTCCGACATGTGGCAGGAGGCTCAGGGGAAGAAAGGGATGACTTCACCCACTCTTTTATGAATGGCGACCACAGACAGAGGTCTGTGAGGATGGGGAGGAGACAGAGAGGGCTGTACACGTCACCCGGAAAAATTCAGGGCAAGTTTCTGAATGGGGATGATTATTCTGTTGAGGAACAGTTTTCCATGGAGAGAAGAGTAACTGCTGTAGGAATATTTCGGCAAAGGGTGTAGGAGCGCCGGGAAAATGCACGCAGGAAATCAGGAGTCCTTGAGAATCAGTTTCACTGACTGACGTGCATGCGGCGCATGCTAAGTCGTTTCAGTCATGTCTGACTCTGCAAATCTATGGACTGTAGCCCGCCAGGCTCCTCTATCCATGGGGATTCTACAGGCAAGAATACTGGAGTGGCTCGGGGGGAATGTTTCCCAACCCAAGGATCAAACCCGAGTCTCTTGCATCTCCTGCATTGGCAGGCAGGTTCGTTACCACTAGTGCCACCTGGGAAGCCCCTCATTGACTGAACCTTTATTTAATTCTGACTTCAGGAGGAGCAGTGGGTGATGGGGAGAAATAGGAGCAGTGTGCATTAAAGCTCAGGACAAATGCTGCCTGCTATTGCTGTTTTGAGAAAGGCTCTTTGAGGTGTATCCTGCTGACCATGAACTGGATGGATGGTCCCCCTAGTTCAGCCCTGAGGCTGAACTGATATCACTGGGCTCTATGTTTATACTTTATTTCATTCTCTTTTGGCAGCCACATCTACCTCTGTGGCTTTCATTTCCAGCTAAACACTGAGAGCTCCCCAATCTGTATGTGAGTTCCTAGCCCAGACATCCCTGTAAGCTCAGGGATGACAGTGGCGATGACTGTGTTGAACCTCTCCATATTCACAGCCTTACAGCACAGTCCTGGCCAAAGTAATATTTTGTGTAAATAATAATAGCCACTGGGTTTTTTGCTTGTGTGTTAATTAGATGATGGTGCCACATGCTTAAAAAGAGACAGAATTCTCATTTAATCCTTAAAATCCTGGTAGTCAATTGATGTCACTCTCTGTTACAAGTGCTCAGAGAGGTTAAATAAGTTGCCTAAGGACACACAGCTAACAAGAAGCAAGTGTATTAGACGTTCAGTCATGTCTGACTCTTTAGCGACACTATGGACTGTAGCCCACCAGGCTCCTCTTTCCATGGGATTTCTCAGGCAAGAAGACTGGAGTGGGTTGCCATTTCCTTCTCCAGGGTATCTCCCCAACCCAGGAATTGAACCCAGGTCTCCTGCATTGTAGGTGGATTCTTTACCATCTGAGCTAAGGAATATATCCCAAGCTGGGATTAAGACCAGGTTTGTCCACTCCCCATATCAGTGTTCTTCATTCCCTGCTATAATTACTGCATCAAATGGAAAAAAATCCAATAATATTACTACATGTGGAAAGGAGACCAAATGTCTGCCTTCTTGAAATGTTTAAGAGAGTGATTCTCCAAAATAAAGGAAGCTCAAGGCATACTGAGTCCTCAATTAAACACAAATTTTTCTGAGCAGTACCAAGGATAAACCCCTGGGAAGATAAATTATTGTTTGTCCCATAAAGAGGTTAAATTCTGGTCAGTTATCTTGAGAGGCTGGAAAGCTCTCTTCCTAGGAAACACAAAGCAGACCAAGACATCTCTCTGTAGGGTAATTACCGACCAAGTCTTTGGCCAGAGGAGAAGGATGGACTCTGATCCCAGATGGTCCTCTCCAATCCTAGGGCTGGTGGTCTCTGTGTCACTTCATTTTCTCCGAAGAAAGGCAGGAATAAAATATACTACTTACATCAATGAGAGTGGCAGTCAATTTCTTAGCTACCATTACAGATCTATTTAAATTTAGGGCTTTCTCTGGTTCCCTTATTACCTCATCTTGCCCTTAAAGTTAACCACAGCAAATAAGAGCACTGCTTTGGGTTTTAGAAAAACTGTATTATCTTGGATTTCAGGGTGGAATCACTTTAAAAGATATTCTGTCCCCAAGTGAAAGGGTGAACATCACTGAGCTAGGAAGGAAAGTGAAGGAGGTGGGTAGCTAAGGATGTGGTGATGTCACAAATGTTCCCTGGAAAATTTACTCCTCCCCCAAACTCCCTCTGGCATATTCACCAGTGATCTACAGTCTGCACCCTGAGTGACTCCAGGGTCTTTTAACTCAAACACTCAGTCTAGGAGAGCAAGTTCTCATGCAACTGAGTACTTGCCATGGCTCAACTCACCCTGGCCTGGAAGCCTTATGTAAGGAGTTTCACCTCTGTATCTTTTTCTCCTGCAGGTTGCAAACACCTATGATCCACAAGGCCTTCCCTGGTGGCTCAGTCGTAAAGAATTCTCCTGCCAAAGCAGGAGGCGTGGGTTTAATCCCTGGGTCAGGAAGATCCCCTAGAGAAGAAAATGACAAGACACTTCAGTATTCTTGCCTGGGAAATCCCATGGACAGAGGAGCCTGGTGGGCTGCAATCCATGGAGATGCAAAAGAGTCAGACACGACTTAACGACTAAACAACAACAACGAATGATGCACAAGGTCATCCTGTTTCTGTCTGGGTCACTCTTTAGACAAACCAAGTATATGTGAGCACTTTCATTTCTAGTCTTTGTGACATTGAACTCTGCACAGGCATTCTGTATAGGACATGAGTCAGCAAGTTGTGAGTGAGGATGAAAAATTGATTTTATGTGATAAGGCTTAATATGGTCACATTTCAGACCTCAGTTCCCCCAGCTCAACGACTCTGCTAGCTCAGTGGAATACACCCAGAGAGTGGCCAAGAAATCCTTGTGAAGACCTCACCCTACCATGCAATACCCCTTCTCACAAAGACTCTTTCTATCAAGTCTTTCATGTGCCCTAGGCTAGAAAAGATAAAGGATGGCATTCCTGACCCAGCCTCAGCACTCAATCACTTTTTCATGGGTCGCTCGTGTGATTGTTTTGTTCTATCAACTGAATCTCTCTTTAACTTTTTTTTTTATTTGATTGCATCAGGTCTTAGGGCACTCAAGATATTCGTTGCATCGTAAATCTTTCACTGTGGTGCATAGGCTCAGTAGTTGTGGCACGCAGACTTAGGTGCATCAAGGCATGTGGAATTTTAGTTCCCTAATCAGGGATTGAACCTATGTCCTGTGCATTACAAGGCAGATTCTTAAACTCTGGACCACCAGGGAAGTCTCTATCAACTGAATCTTAATCCACCTTGCAAAGGCTCACGTGGGTGATGAGAAAGTGGCTACCATTTTCTAAGCACTTATTATGTGCCAGCCTCTATGCTAAGCATGTTTAGAAGCTCCTCCTGAGGATCAGGCAAAGATATTTATTTATCCCCCAGGAAGGCCACACACACACACACACAAAAACCCTTCATTTTGATTTCAAGGGAATGCATAGGCTCATGCATGTGGAGAAGACAAAATGGGCACAAGGGCAAAAATTCAGAGACCTCAAACCACATGAAACCAAACACCCAGGCTCCAGAATGACTAAATATTACCTTATACAAAATTATCCTTATTCCCTATGGTCCTGAGGGGTGTCTGATGAGAAACTATACTTGCAGCTGAATGGTAATGAAGAGAGGCACATCATGAAAAAGTTGCAATTCCTTTCTTAGTTTAGCATGCGGTTTTCCACCTATTGAAATAACTTGAAAGCTCCAGCCTTCTATCAAAGAAGAGAGGCTTTTCCTTGTTAATTTCCAAGGACTTGCACTGCTCCACCCACACTCACTGGATCTCTCTTTGAGACCAACAGCACATATTCAGATGGTGGCTGGTTGACATTAACAGTGAGTCTACTGTGCTGAAACCCAGCAAAGCGCCTGAGATCTCAGGTCTGAGATCTCAGCTTCATCAGCTT
This sequence comes from Okapia johnstoni, assembly GCA_024291935.2. NCBI lineage: Eukaryota > Metazoa > Chordata > Mammalia > Artiodactyla > Giraffidae > Okapia > Okapia johnstoni. The sequence goes on from CM044322.1 coordinate 23,052,625, forward strand.
GCATTCTGGCAGCTCCAGATACTGCTACAGAACGTCAACCATGATCTCATGTCTATATGCAGACCTTATAGGAGCCAAGGCTCTGGAATGAGCACTGGGTGGACAAGAGTTTCCACTGGGTCTGGGCACGATTTCCTCTGGCATCTTCTTGGGAGCAGATCTCAGCCTACCCTTCATTTCAAACCACAGACCAGGACTGGGATGGAAACCAGAAGCCACAAGATGATTTCAAGTCATGCTGTCCTATTTTCTCTCTTCCAGGAGTCAATTGCAGCCCACAAGCTTGGGGACATAGCAGGATTCAGAATTGTATAAAACAATGTCAGGTGGTTTTTTCCCTCCTCCTGGGAAAATAATACTGATGCTAGTACTCTTTATTCCTTCCTAAGTTCCTTCTCCCAACACTCTCACCTTGATTCTGAGTCTCCAACAAATGCCCAAATGCCAAAAATCACTGATTTTTTTCCATGTAGACTCTGTGCTCAGCCAGCTACCAATCTATAGTCTTGGCTGAGCAGGTGTCACCCAATACCTTAGTAATACCTCAGCTTCTCCAAGAACCAGTGGACTCTAGGCACTGTGGTTAACCTATGTCCAGATTTGGGCAGTTTCTCATTTTTATGTCAGGACTTGTTCTTTTCTTAATGCTTGTATAAGCAACTCAGTTTTGTGCTTTTAAGTGATTGTTCTCACTCATTCTTTCTCTCTCCTTCTCCTAGCTCTCTCCCAAACATAAAAATATATAAATAGATACATAAATAAAAACATCTCCAAAATCTAACCCACCACATTATTCCTTGAATGGTTTCAAAATGTTTCCTTTGTGGCATTATGAGGGTAATAGCATGAAGATTTTGAGAAAAGACATTGTCCTCTTATAATAAGAATCAAAACTGATCAAATTAAATATTTGAATAAACTTCAAAGCTCTTCAAGTTCATTTACAAACATCACCTTTATTGGAATATACAAAATCCAGAAAAGAAAAAAGTTATAATAGTTCCCTGATCACAACTAAAATGAAAGCTCCATTTTAGAATTTTTAAAAGTGAGATAAATTACAAAAAAAAGAGAAGTATTTGACATTGTAAAGCCAGCAGAAAAATAGAGATGAGAGCGTGCTAGACATAAAAGAAACATTTAATATAAAAATCTAATATTCCATGTGGAAAGTTCCCTACAATACAGACTGCATCTGGCCAGGTAAGAAGATTGTGCTTAGCTCAGTTGGGGAATGAAGTATAGTATTGGTTAGGGACATGTTACTCAGGTCCTGGGAAATATTGTTAGGAAATAATATTTCCTAATTGGAAATAAATATCACCTCATGGACTTGACAGAAGACCAATTACTCTGCGTGGATATTTAGGATCGGGAAGTGAAGCCCATGAGTTCATTTGCACCTGGCCACCATCCTCCCCTCACAGGTAGAATCTTCAGAAATTGGTGCTCTTACCTTGGAGGCTACGGGGTACCACTTCCAATACTTCTGCTACCTGGAAGCCAGGCCTCTGGGGCTGCAGACCTTGGTGCTTGTCTATCCCTCATTCTCTAATTCCCTCAGCTGTCCTCTCTGGGTTTAAATCCATCCAGGCCAGGGGAGGAGCCAAGAGGGACTCTTGGGTGTTCCCCTCTCTTCCCAGCAAAAATTCAGTTAAGAGATAATGAACAACTCTTTCTTATTCTAACCAGGAAAGGAAAAAATATATACAAAATTTCCCCCCTTTGTTTTTACTTCAGTTACACAGCAGCTAAAAATACTGGAGGCTGTTTCCATTTAAGTAGGTCCAGAAGAAGGTTATTAAAAGAGTTTGCATGTCTCCTGGCCAAGAGTGGGGTCTCAGGGTTTGAAAGTGTGTTCAGCAAGTCTCTCTTTTTTGCTGGTTTCAGGCACTCTGGGATTTATTGCCTACCATTTTCAAAATAGGAAAAGACCTCAAGCACAGAAAGAAACGAGCAGAGACCTCAGGGACAGAACCTCTGTGACTCCCCCGACCTCTCCCTCCATCAGCTCACAGCTAGGAGTGGCAGGGTTCTGAGGACACCTAAGAGCAATAGCAGACGCAGAGGGTCCATTTCACAGCCCATTCTGACCCAGCCCTTCCCAGAGGCCTCCCACTCACCAGCACAGAAGACCCCTGTCACTAGGAGGGCACAGGGGTGCCCTTTCATCTACCCTTCCCCTTTTGCCATCAGATGGCCTGGCCTTTACCCTTTCTATGAACCAGCTGTTCCAATAGGTCACAGCCCTACCCTCCACCCCTCTCCTGCCCTGCTTGAGGTGGATTCTGGAGTACAGATCTACAACACATGTTTTAGTTCAGCTCCGTAGTCATCAAATGCTGTTGGAGAGAGAGTAGAAGGAAGAAGACAGAAGAGATGTGGAATCAAGGAGATGCTCCCAGAAGTGTGAAGGTGCGTCCAGAGCCAGATTGAGTGTATCTGAAGCTTGTGTCTGCTACTGGCAGATGAACTTTGACTTAACCTCTTCCTGCCTCTGCTTACTTATCTCTAAAAGAGAAATAATGTGATTATGGTGAAGATTAAATGAGTTGATACATGTAAAGAATTTTGACTAATCCCAGGGACACAGTGATGGTTCAATAACTGTTAGCTTCAGGGGAGGGTGGGAAGGGATAAATTAGGAATTTGTGATTAACAGATACATGAAAATATTTATAAAATAGATAAACAACAAGGACCTACCCCATAGCACAGGAACTGTATTGAAAATCTTGTAATAACCTATAATGGAAAAGAACCTGAAAAACAATATGCGTGTGTGTGTGTGTGTGTGTGTGTGTGTGTGTGTGTGTTTGACTAGCCTGAAGAGGGAGGAAAAACAATCAAAGGAGTCAGGTCCCACATGGGATCAACGCTGCAAAAAAGAGAAGGAAATTGTCATAAGATGTAAGACACAGAGCAATGGAGTTCAGAGGAAGCAAGAATCCAGAGCAAGACCTAAGACCCTAACCGCAAGCCATAAGCACTTTCATGCTGTCCAGGACAGGATGGACAGAATCAGTCATGGGAACGGGGCAGGGGTTGCTTTGGTTTTCCCACAGGTTGTCAGATGGAGGTTGGAGCTGATTTTATTTAACTCTCCAAGAAAGGTGACTTCAGTTGGCACTCAAGTTACACGATTTCTTCTCAGTAGCCCTCATTTCAAGATCCATAGTGCTGGGTGACTTCTCTACGTGTTTATGCAGAGGCTCCTTTATTTCAATATGAGCTCTTGGAGAATAAGGACTTAGTTTCCTTCTTTTCCCCTCACTACCTATGGTATTGCCAAGTACATAACACATTATTTTAAATTTTCCAGCATGACAGATTTATTCCTCGAGATGCCCAAGGACAAAGCAAATTCCCCAAACCTATTCAGGCCTAATGAATGGTGGAAGGCATTGTTTTGTCTGCCTCCCCAATAGCCTTGCCCTTCCTCTTGCCCATGAGAACCCCAATTTTACTTAAATAGCCACTTGCCTTCTCCTGATCTTGGGCTTCAGGGGTGTATAGCCCATTCCATGCTCCAGGAGGTGGGTTCTGATTAATCTAAACTAATCAGGGTAATCCCACGGTCCTTACCACTGACTGATTCAGACAAGAACATGCAATGCTTTAGGGGTCAGTGAGTTGTAAAGAGATGCTACTGATGCAGCTTCAAGGAAAGGTCTTCACTGAAAAAAACAAATAAATGACCCAGAGAGGAGACACACATTGTCACATCTTTACATAAAGCCTGAGACTGTGTCAGACACCTGGCAACCAAATGTAAGGAGTCTTAGCCAAAGACAAAGAAAATGTACCAAGGATGGCCAAGCAGAAAGATGGCAGGAATCTGGGGTTTTTAATGACATTACTAAGCTGCTGAATTACTTGCCCCTCAAGTTTTTCTTTAGGCCTCCCAGGTGGTTCAGTGGGTAAAGAACCCACCTGCCAATGCAAGAGATGCAAGAGACACTGGTTCAGTCCCTGACTCAGGAAGATCCCCTGGAGAAGGAAATGGAAACCCACTCCAGTATTCTTGCCTGGAAAATCCCATGGACAGCGAAGCCTGGGGGGCCATAGTCTGTGGGGTTGCAAAGAGCCAGATGCAACTTAGCACACAAGTTTTCTACTTCAGCACTTTCTTGAGTCCGGATTTTGTTTCTTAGAACTGAGAGCATCCCACAGGATTCTACATTGGTCTGTTAATTTCTTGATAGAAAAGTGATTTGTTGACATCCCACTAAGAACATAAAGAGAGAGATGTAGAAAACCCTCGGAAGAAATGATCACAGCCAGGGACAGGCCATAACTTAGAGACAGATAAGTCAGTTTCCAAAGCTTTCTGTTCCTTGAGCAGCACTGCATGGCCTTCAGGTTGGGAATCCATGGCAGATTTTAAATTCTTTTATTTTTTAATCTTTTTTGGGATTTCCCTTGTGGTTCAGCTGGTAAAGAATCCACCTACAATGTGGGAGAACTAGGTTCGATCCTTGGGAGTTGGGAAGATCCCCTGGAGAAGGGAAAGGCTACCCATTCCAGTATTCTGGCTTGGAAAATTCCATGGACTGTATAGACCATGGGGTCGCAAAGAGTCAGACGTGACTGAGTGACTTTCACTTCACACCATGTGTTTAAATTTATGGACCACAGCCTTGTCTAACTGAATGAAATTATGAGCCACACCTTGTAGGGCCTCCCAAGATGGATGGGTCATGGTGGAGAATTCTGACAAACTGTGGTCCACTGGAGAAGAGAATGGCAAACCATTTCAGTATTCTTGCCTTGAGAACCCCATGAACTGTATGAAACGGCAAAAAGATGAACTCCCCAGCTCGGTAGGTACCCAGTATGCTACTGGAGACCAGGGAAGAACTAACTCCAGAAAGAATGAAGAGACGGAGCCAAAGCAAAAACAACACCCAGTTGTGGATGTGACTGGTGATGGAAGAAAAGCCGATGCTGTAAAGAGCAATATTGCATAGGAACCTGGAAGGTTAGGTCCATGAATCAAGGCAAACTGGAAGTGGTCAAACAGGAGATGGCAAGAGTGAACATCGACATGTCAGTAATCAGTGAACTAAAGTGGACTGGAATGGGCGAATTTAACTCAGATGACATTATATTATACTACTGTGGGCAAGAATCCCTTAGAAGAAATGGAGTAGCCATCACACTCAACAAAAGAGTCCAATACGTGTATTTGGAGGCAATCTCAAAACATGACAGAATGATCTCCGTTCATTTCCAAGGTAAACCATTCATTATCACAGTAATCCAAGTCTATGCCCCAACCAGTAATGCTGAAGAAGCTGAAGTTGAATGGTTCTAGGAAGACCTACACGATCTTCTAGAACTAACACACAAAAAAGATGTCATTTTCATTACAGGGGACTGGAATGCAAAAGTAGGAAGTCAAGAGATACCAGGAGTAACAGCAAATCTGATCTTGGAATACAGAATGAAACAGTGCAAAGGCTAATAGAGTTTTGCCAAGAGAACACACTGGTCATAGCAAACACTCTCTTCCAACAACACAAGAGAAGACTCTATACATGGTATCACCAGATGGTCAATACCAAAATCAGATTGATTATATTCTTTGCAGCCAAAGATGGAGAAGCTCTATACAGTCAGCAAATACAAGACCAGGAGCTGACTGTGGCTCAGATCATGAACTACTTATTGCTAAATTCAGACTTAAATTGAAGAAAGTAGGGAAAACCACTAGACCATTCAGGTGTAACCTAAATCAAATCCCTTATGATTATACAGAGGACGTGACAAATAGAGTCAGTGGATTAGATCTGATAGACAGAGTACCTGAAGAACTATGGATGGAGGTTCATGACATTGTACAGGAGGCAGTGATCAAGACCATCCCTAAGAAAAAGAAATGCAAAAAGGCAAAATTATTGTCTGAGGATGCCTTACAAATAGCTGACAAAAGAAGAGAAGCTAAAGGCAAAGGAGCAAAGGAAAGATATACCCGTTTGAATGCAGAGTTCCAAAGAATAGCAAGGAGAGATGAGAAAGCCTTCCTCAATGATCAATGCAAAGAAATAGAGGAAAACAATAGAATGGGAAAGACCAGAGATCTCTTCAAGAAAATTAGAGATACCAAGGAAGCATTTCATGCAAAGATGGGCACAATAAAGGACAGAAATGGTATAGACCTAACAGAAGCAGAAGATATTAAGAATAGGTGGCAAGAACACAGAGAAGAACTATACAAAAAAAATCTTTGTGACCCAATAGCCATGATGGTGTGATCACTCACCTAGAGCCAGACATCCTGGAATGGGAAGTCAAGTGGGCCTTAGGAAGCATCACTATGAACAAAGCTAGTGGAGGTGATGGAATTCCAGTTGAGCTATTTCAAATCCTGAAAGATGATGCTGTGAAAGTGCTGCACTCAATATGCCAGCAACTTTGGAAAACTCAGCAGTGGCCACAGGACTGGAAAAGGTCAGTTTTCATTCCAATCCCAAAGAAAGGCGATGCCAAAGAATGTTCAAACTACCGCACAATTGCACTCATCTCACACACTAGCAAAGTAATGCTAAAAATTCTCCTAGTCAGGCTTCAACAGTACATGAACCGTTAACTTCCAGATGTTCAAGCTGTATTTAGGAAAGGCAGAGGAACCAGAAATCAAATTGCCAACATCTGATGGATCATCAAAGAAGCATGAGAGTTCCAGAAATACATCTATTTCTGCTTTATTGACTATGCCAAAGCCTTGGACTGTGTGGATCACAATAAACTGTGGAAAATTCCTAAAGAGATGGAATACCAGACCACCTGACCTGCCTCTTGAGAAATCTGTATGCAGGTCAGGAAGCAACAGTTAGAACTGGACATGGAACAATAGACTGATTCCAAATCAGGAAAGGAGTATATCAAGGCTGTATATATTGCCACCCTGCTTATTTAACGTATATGCAGAGTACATCATGAGAAATGCCAGGCTGGATGAAGCACAAGCTGGAATCAAGATTGCCAGGAGAAATATCAATAACCTCAGATATGCAGATGACACCACCTTTAAGGCAGAAAGTGCAGAACTAAAGAGCCTCTTGATGAAAGTGAAAGAGGAGAGTGAAAAAGTTGGCCTAAAACTCAACATGCAGAAAACTAAGATCATGGCAACCAGTCCCATCACTTCATGGCAAATCGATGGGGAAATAATGGAAACAGTGAGAGACTTTATTTTTTGGACTCCAAAATCACTGAAGATGGTTACTGCAGCCATGAAATTAAAAGATGCTTGCTCCTTGGAAGAAAAGGTATGACCAACCTAGACAGCATATTAAAAATACTTTGCCAACAAAGGTCTGTCTAGTCAAAGCTATGGTTTTTACAGTAGTCATGTTTGGATATGAGAGCTGGACTATAAAGAAAGCTGAGTATCGAAGAATTGATGCTTTTGAACTGTGGTGTCAGAGAAGACTCTTGAGAGTCCCTTGGACTTCAAGGAAATCCAACCAGTCCATCCTAAAGGAAATCAGTCCTGAGTATTCATTGGACAGATTGATGCTGAAGCTGAAACTCCAATACTTTGGCCACCTGATGTGAAGAACTGACTCATTTGAAAAGACCCTGATGCTGTGAAAGATTGAAGGCAGGAGGAGAAGGGGACGACAGAGGATGAGATGGTTGGATGGCATCACTGACTCGATGCACATGAGTTTGAGTAAGCTCCAGGAGTTAGTGATAGACAGGGAAGCCTGGAGTGCTGCAGTCCATGGGGTCACAAAGAGTCAGCACGCTCAGACACGACCGAGCTACTGAACTGAACTGAATCTTTATTGAACTTGTTACAGTATTACTTCCATTTTATGTTTTATTTTTGGCCCCAAGGCATATGGGATCTTAGTTCTCTGACCAGGGATTGAACCTAAATCCCCTGCATTGAAAGGCAAAGTCTTAACCACTGGATCACCAGGGAAGTCCCTAAATGGCCATAGATTCTTTGCAGCCTCTCCCTGCAAGGGATTGAATTTATGTCCCCACTACTTGAACCTGGCTTACCTTTGTGATTTTCTTTGCCTGAATGATTGAGGCCAAGTGTCACTATGAACCTGAGCTTGAGCCTCAAGTGGCCTTGAAGCTTCTACTCTCACCATCTTGGAAAACAAATGCCTTCTAATGATGAAGGAGCACAGGAAAAAGAGGCCTCGCCAGCCTCGCTTAAGCCACAGACATTTGAATGATCCCAGCCAATACTACGTGAGCCATCCTGGCCCCAGTCTACTCCAAACTGCCAACCCACAGAATTATGAGCAAATAAGTCATTATTTTAAGTCACTGTATTTTGGAGAGGTTTGCTATGCAACAATGGAAAAAGCATACGGAGCCTATATCCAAACTAGGGGAATAGTTTAACTTGAAACTAATTTCAACCCATTATTCCATCCAAATAAGTGTAACCCATCCCAGAACAACCTGGAAAAAAAAAAGTTGCTGGTTCAAATGGTGGTTCAACCAACATGTTATTATATCATCTTCTTTTATTTGAGAAAGATGTAGGAAAAAGCATTCCAACTGCAGTCATATCCAATTTTATTTGTCCTAAGAAATCACCCCAAACCCAGAACACCAATGTGCTGGCTCTGGAGGAACCCGAATCACTTGTGTCTAGTTTGGAGACCTGGAGCTGGTTTTAGCTGGTCTGGGTCTGGTTTGAGCTGGTTGGAAGATATGTCTTAGTATCTTTAATTAAGATTCTGCTGAATCTAAAGGAACTAAAACACAAACTGAACAGACCTCCACTGTCAAGATCTTGTCTCGGCTCGCTTGCTCACTGTGTCTTTGCTCTAGGTTTTTATCTATTCTATACCCGCAGGGACCCGTTCCCTTCGTGGTAGACTCTGATTTCAAATTCTAATAGTGTTTACGGGGATACAGCATCTTTGATTTTTAAATGCACAAGTGCTTGCAGAATAAACAGAATATGGCATTCAGCAAACAGGAGGGTTTATTACTCCCTTCAAGGCAATGGCAGACCTTGATTCTTCTTTCATCAATATTTTCTTCTCTGGGTCAGTATTTTGTGATATCTATTCTCAGTAGAAGTCAATATCTTCTTATTAATTTCTTTTCACTATAACATTTGTAATGAGCCGATGACCTGAAACGTGTGGGGTCAGAAGGCTAGATTTGTAGCAAGGGACCTGGAATCTTGAAGGGGATGGCAGTTTGGTCTTTATGGGGCTCTTCATGCATCCCTTGTCCATAGATCACTGTTTTATAGATATCATTACTATTTTCATCATAAATGTAACATAATTATAGACTAACTAGAACATGCATAAAAATATAAAGCAGAAAATTAACTGTAATTTAATTACTGTAATTTCCACAACCAGAGACAACAACTGATTTTTTTTCTACAGATGTATACATATATGAAGAAATGTCCACATCTGCACCCATGGATAAAAAAGATTAAACAATTAAGATTACATTATATACTTTTTGCTCAATTTTATATAGTAAATTTTTCCCCATTTTCTTATGTACTTTCAAGGACCTTCTTTTTATGCTGCATAGTATTCTAATATATACATCTAATGCACAGGGGAAAGGACTGATTACAAACGGAAACAAAGGCATTGGGGGCAGTAATGAAAATGTTCTATACCTTGGCTGGTGGTTGTCAAAGGACTATATAGATTTGTCAATATTCATTGAATCATATTCTCTAAAAGGATCAATTTTAAAGTATATTAATTGTATCTCAATAAACCCAAGGGAGGGGAAAGAAATAGCTAAAGAACCACCTCAAAATATGAAGCAGTTCTGCCCAGATCTTCGTCTACTGTTTAATTTCTGTCTTGACAGCACATGGGAATACAAGGGAGTTTTTAACAAAATAAAATTCCAGGGGTGTTGGGGAGGGAAACCAGAGACTCTGATTTAATCGTCCATGGGTTGGGCCAATGAATTATATTTTCTGAAAGTTCCAATGGTGACTCCAAAATATGCAGTCAAGGTTGAGAACCACTGGTCTACATAAGAATTCATTAGGACCAAAGAGGCAGAAGGAGATAAAATGGAATGTATACATTTCAGAATCATAAAAGAATTTTAGAAATTTTTCAAAATAAACATTTATTAGCCCACTGATGTTTTGGTCTGATTTCACTCCCCACCCCCACCAAGGCCTGAGGTAGTCCTATAATTATTCTTGTTGTAATGTAACTCAAATACTATAGAATTTGTTCTTTCAAAGTATGCAATTCAGTGGTTCTTAGTGTTTTCATCAGATGGTGTAATCATTACCAGCATTTACTTTGAGAACCTTTTCTTCAACCTAAAAACAAACCCCCAATAGTCACTTCTCATTTCTCCTTCCTTAAGCCCGTGACAACCACTAATCTACATGCAGTCTCACTGATTTCATCTATTCTAGACATTTCAAATAAATGAAATCATACCGTAAATGAACTTTGTGACTGATTTCTTTCACTTACCATAGTGTTTTTGAAGTTCATCTATGATATAGAATGTATCAGTACTTCATTCCTTTTCCTGGCCAAATAATATTCCATCATATGGATATACCACATTTTGTTTATCCATTCATCCATTGATGAAAACTTGAGTCATGTCCACTTTTTGCCTATAATGAATATTACTACTATGAACATTTGTGCACAGGTTTTTATGCAGATATATGTTTTCATTTCTCTTGGTATTTACCTAGGTATGGAATTGATTTCTGGGCCATATGGTAACTTTATTATGTTTAACTTTTTGAGGAACTGTCAAATGATTTCCAAAGTGGCTACACCATTTTACATTCCCACTAGCTGTGTATAAGAGTTCCAATTTCTCCGTGTCCTCTCCAACACTTGTTTGTTGTCTACCTTTCTTAATTATAGTCTTCCTAGTGTGTGTGATGACTGGTACATGAGTGGTTCAGTGGTAGAATTCTCACCTGCCACGTGGGAGGCCCAGATTCAATTCCCAGTCCATGAAGCCACAGCATCCCCTTTGGGGCTTCCCTGGTAGCTAAGCTGGTAAAGAATCTGCCTGCAATGCAGGAGACACTGGTTCTATTCCTGGATTGGGAAGATCCACTGGAGAAGGGATAGACTACCCACTCCAGTATTCTTGGGCTTCCCTGGTATCTCAGCTGATAAAGAATTCACCTGCAATGTGGGAGACCTGGGTTTGATCCCTGGGTTGGGAAGATCACCTGAAGAATGGAATGGCCACCCACTCCAGTATTCTAGCCTGGAGAATTTCATGGACTGTATAGTCAATGGGGTCGCAAAGAGTCAAACATGACTGAGTGACTTTCACTTTCAGTGTGTGTGAGGTTATATCTTGAGGTTTTGATTTGTATTTTATCAATAATTAATAATGTTGAGCATTTTTTAATCTACTTATTGGCCACTTGTATATCTTCTTTGGAGAAATGTCTATTCAAATCCTTTGCCCATCTTTAAATTTAATTATTCATTTTTTATTGTTTTATTGGAAGGGTTCATTATATATTCTGGACATTAGACCCTTAATAAATGTATGATTTGCAAATATTTTCTTCCATTCTTTGGATTGTCTTTTCACTTTCTTGATATGTACTTTGAAGCACAAAAATTTTTAATTTTGATGAAGTCAAATTTATTCTTTTTTTTTCATTGCTGATGCTTTACGTATCATATATAAGAAACCATCGACTAATCTCAGATCATGAGATTTACAAGTGTTCATCTAAGTTTTTTATAGTTGAGGCTCTTATAGCTAGGTCAATGATCCATTTTGAGTTAACTTTAGTATATACCAGGAGGTAAGGGTCCAACTTTATTCTTTTGCATGTGGATATCCAGTTGTCTTAACACCATTTATTAGAAAGATTTTTTTTCCCTGAATAAATTGCCTTGGTACCCATATTAAAAAATCACAGTCATGTATTTTTTGAGTTTTACCTCTGCTCACCTGGAAGAAATTTATATTTATTCTGTCAGTTGATTAGAAGCTCTCAGTCCAATTGTCCACATCCACATGTCACTGGGCCCAGTGCCTAATAGCTGTGACTTTCAAGTGCCAGTTCCCACTGGGTCCTTAACAAATACTTTTTGATAAACTGATCTTAAGGTTAATCAACTGCATAAAGAGAGCATAATTTGTTTCTGATCAAGTTGATTGGTCTGATTCAAGTGGCTCTCTCCAATCAGCCAGAAGGACCAAACTAACCTGTAAAAGTCAACAGTCTTAGATTCAGAGCAGTGAAAGAATCTTTGGGATGATAGTTGCCTATCGAGTGGGACTACGATTTTGTCTGTTCCTCTCTCCTGTGTGACTCATGGTTAAATCCTGATTTATTCTAAGCTAATCATAGTGATTTTCAGTCTCTATGAAATAGGTTGATTTAGGAAAAAATATTTGATCCACTTCTGTCAAATGGGGCTTCTGAAAAAATTTTTACATATGAAAAGAATGGGTCCTTCTCCTTCCTGTGGCTGTGGCCGTGGCCATGCTTGCCTGGAATATGGCAGCCATCTTATAACTATGAGGGAGCTAAACAGGACAAAGTATGACAGAGCAGAACTGTGAGAGGAATCTGAGTCCTTAGTGACATTTCTTGAACCCCTGAGCCCACCTGGGAGCTTCCCTACCTTGGGACTTCTCTTGATCTGAGACAATATATTTCTTCACTGTTTTAAGCAATTGGGTCAGGGTGTTTTGTTATTTGTATTCAGATCATTCTAACCAACACAGACCTCCTGACTTTTTACAGAAAATGCCCTTAAACTTCAAAACTTTAAGGGGACTATAAAACTGAGCACAGTGACCTAGGGACTTGACATTCTCCAAGGGGAGTTCCCAAACTCAGCCTCATATGAGCTTCCTTGAGATCTACAAGGAGACCTACTCTCTAGGCTGACGATGATGGAAAAATTACGGTACATAGGTTGAACTTCATCCCAGCACTGAATCCCTGGCTTCCTCAGGGGGTGCAGCTCATCTCTACTGCTTTACTGAAAAAAGAATAGAATTTTGGTATTAATGTACATAATATATCCTTATCCTCTAAAACTGTGGGTTATAAAGGAAGTGGGCTTTCATGGTGGCTCTGTGGTAAAGAACCTGCCTACCAATGCAGGAGACGTGTGTTCAATCCCTGGTTCGGGAAGATCCCATGGACAGAGGATGCTGATGGGCTACAGTTCATGGGGTTGCAAAAGAGTCGGACTTGAAGGAGAGACTGAACAACAACAAAGGGAGTGCTCTTACATTTGAAGTGGAATGATGAAATCTCAACGTCTTTGGATTGGGAGGGCGACAGGAGAAGCCATACATACGGAGTCTCCTCCCTGATAGTAGTCCTCCTCCAGCCAGGGCTCCTCGCCACCCTAATAGCAAGGAGATTTCAGTTGTATATTGAAACCAGCAGGTATGGGATTTTGAGAGCTTCCTAACTCTTCCCAGGTCCACACTCAGTGACATCACATTGGTAGCTTAAAAATCACTGACGGTATTTATAGCATGGAAATCTGCAAGGAGCTTTCTCTTTCTGAGCACCAAGTGTTCAATGTTACCAGCACACCACTGGAAATTCCTCTCTCAGTCCTCCTGGGGCTTGGAGGTTCCTTTATGCAACCAAGGTATCATAATATCTCCCAACATTCATGACTATAAATCATAGAAGAGAAAAACCCCATTGTCCCTCCCTGAAGATGACTAACTGCTGAAATATGATAGGAAAATTCAATCAGTTGCTCTACAAACTGAGTCATAGCCTCCTATCTCAAATTTTCCTTCTAAGGCCAGACTGTGCAGACTTTCGTTTTATGGTTTTTATTTATTTTTAATGCAACTTTGATTCTCTCTAATAGCCTAATTGCCAGCATTTTCATTTATGGGTTTTTTTTTTAATTGCTGTTCTCTCAGAGTGTAGGATTACAGCAAGGCTGCTGTGTGGTAGCTATTGCATTGCAAGCAAGGGCAAAGCCACAGCTAATGATAAGGTCTTACTGTGGAACTGCTGAGGTCACCCATTTGAGCCCATCTGTGGTCTCTGGGAGATGAGTCTATGCGTGGCTCCCTGGTGACTGAGGGTACCTCTGTAGACTTATCCCTCTGGCCACCTCTCCTCCCATCTCCTTCCATTTCTGTTATCCCATATCCATCCCCAGCCAGGCTCTATAAGGCTCTTCTTTCTCACATTCTCTTCTCAATTACAGGTTTGGGAAAGTGGGCAAAATTCATTGTTAACACAAGTCATCCCCACTGGAACCTATAGCTGAATATAATTTGTTTTGAATTATGGGATATTTCAGATATACAGAAAGGTATAGACTCATATGTGTGTGTGTTAGTCACTCAGTTGTGTCTGACTCTTTGTAACCCCATGGACTGTAGCCCACCAGGCTCCTCTGTCCATGGAATTCTCCAGGCAAGAATATTGGAGTGGGTTGCCATTCCTTTTCCAGAAGAGTATTATAAGCACTCTCAAACTTCTACCCAGCTTATGAAATAAAACGATACAAACAGTGTTAAAGTGTCTGCGTGTGCCTCTCTGATCATACTCCCCTATCTCCAAGAGAGCAACACCTTTCTGAAATTGAGACAATTATTCCAGTGCCTAGCTTTATACTTTTGCTATATATGTCTATATGTATGCCTAAAAACAGTATGCAAAATTGGTTTGTGTGCTTTCAAGCTTTATGCAAATTGTATCATATATATTGTATGTCTCTTCCTGAAACTTGCTTTATATCTGTTAAGATTATGTTTTTATCCATGTTTGTATTAGGTTTTTGTTTTTTTTTTTTTCCTGTGCCACACATATTGTGGGATCTCAGTTCCCCAGCCAGGGATTGAACCTGGGTCATGGCAATGAAAGCACTGAATCCTGACCACTAGCCCATCAGGGAACTCTCTGTTATTTTTCTATTGCTGTGTAACAAACTACCCCAAATGTAATAGCTTAAAACAACACTCATTTATTATCTCATAGGTTCCATGGATCCAGAGTCCAGACATGGTTTAACTGGGTCCTCTGCTCAGGGTTTCACGAGGTTGCAATCAAGGTGTTGGCTATGCTGCATTCACATTTGAAGGCCTGACTGGGGAAGAATCTGCTTCTAAGCTCATTCAGCTTTTGGCATAATTCTCTTCCTTGAATATGTGTGACTGAGAGCCCTGGATTTTTTAGAGGACATCTACTTCCCTGTCATGTGGCCCTCTCCCTAGGCAGGTCACCTTAGAGCAGCTGGCTTCTTTGTAAGGTCAGCAAATCTCTTACTCTAGTCTGTTAAAATGGAATCATATAATGTATAAGATTTCTTTTGTCGATTTTGTCATAGTGCATTGATTAGAATTAAGGTACAGGTTCTGCCTGCATTCCAGGGGAGGGGACTACACAAAGATGTGGACACCAGTACATGGGGATTATTGGGATCTTGTCTGCCTAGGACCTATATGCCACAATGTTGATACATGTCACTCTGGTCCACTTATTTCTGTTGTTACCTGCATTGCAGGAATACACTACAAAAATCTACCCATTTTGCTGTTAATGATTAGGTGATTAGGGTAGTTCCAATTACTTGCAGTTATAAATAATGCTATGCTTAATAATCCTTGCAGGTCTCTTCTATACATGGGAAAAAGTTTTTAGACCCTGAAGTACATGTCTTCAACTTTACTAAATATGGCTAAATTATCCTCTGGCATAGGTATACCTATTTCTATTCTACCCAGGAGTGTATGACTCTCTTACTCTTGAAATAGAATTACTTTAATTTCTTATATTATGGGCAACCTGGCATGAGTGAAATAGTGCCTGCTTGTTCTGTTTATTATTTCCCTAATCAATACTAAGGTTGAGTATTTTTTTCCTTTTTGGTTGTTGTTTGTTTTTGCTTCTGGGAACTGTCCTGGATTTTGTGTATTTTCTTACTGATTTGTAGTCCTTTATGTATCCTAGGTCTTAATTCTTTGCATTATTGCACTACTGCTATTTTCTCCTTATTGGTGCTTCTCTTTTAACTATTTTTCCTGGTATTTTTATGTGCAGAAGTTTTTCATTTTAAGTTGTTCAAATTTATCAGCCTTTCCCTTTATGATTTGTTGTTTTAATGACTTATTTAAGAACTAGTTCCCTATCTTGAGGTAAAAAAGATAATCACCTATATTTTCCTATAAAGGTATCAAAGTTTTGCTTAACACATTTAGGTTTATATCAATAGTATACCCAGAATTTATTTTTTTCCCAGGGTAAAAGAAAGCATCCAATTTTATTTTCTTTTTCTATGTAGATACCTAGCTGCCTTAGCATCATTTAATAGGCCATGTTAGCCCCTCTAATATGCTATGTCATCTCTAATTTATTAAGGTTTGATATGTGTGTGGGTTTGCTTCTCAGTTCTCTATTCTGTTTCCTTGATTTATTTATTACGATACCAATATTCCTTGCCTTAATTATTATAATTTTATGTTTTAATAACCAACCAGGCATTCCCTACCATCTCATTCTTCTCGTCAAAAAAAAAATATTCAGCCTACATAAGACCTTTGTTGTTTCATATAAACTCAGATTCAGAAGGTCAAGTTCCATGAAAAGGCTTGCTTGGATTTGATTGGGGTAGTCTTCAATTTATAGACTAATTTAAAGAAAGTTATAAGCTGAAAATTTTCCTTTTAAATTTTATATGTTGAAGTGTTTACACCCAGTACCTCAAATGTGTATTTGTAGATAGACTCTTTAAAGAGGTAAAGTTAAATGAGGTCATAGGTAGGCCCTAACCCAATATGACTAGTGTCTTTATAAGAAAAGAAGATTATGACACAGACATACATGACCATATGAAGACACAGAGAAAAAGTGACCATATGCAAACCAAGGAGAGAGGTCTCAGAAGAAACCAACCCTGTTGACAACTTGATCTGTTCCAGTCTCCAGAAAATTAATTTTCTGTTGTTTAAGCCACCCAGTTGATGGTATTATTATAGTAGCCCTAACAAACTAATACAGGGAACTTTGAAAAGTTACAAATTTGAGTTTTTCTGTCTACAGAGATAAGCTCTCTCTCCATTTATTTGGATCTTTCTTAAGAAAGTTTTACAATTTTCTCCATAGTGATCTTATAGATCTTTTATTAGATTTACTCCAAGGTACTTCATTTTTTTTTTTCATTCTCTTTTAATCCCAGTAGTTTTTCCATAGATTTTTACAGGTTTTATGTAAATATTCATATCATGTATTAATAAATGATGACTGTTTAACTTCCTTCTTTCCTACCCTTATAATTTTTGATATCACTGAATAGAAGCACTGAAAGCTGGTGTCCTTGTGTTGATTTTAATCTTCAAGGTGTTGCTTCTCCAATTGCAAGGATACACTGAACATTTTTATGAAGGAGTTTTGCTACCCGACATCCTGCAACACAAGCTTGATAAATCCCTCTTCTGCCCCCTCTTTCTCTAGTCCCTTCTCACTCTTCTTCCTTCAGTACAACCTATCTGTTCTGAGCTTTGTGTCTTAAAAATAAAGTGAAGTCATGTGGAGATTCACACTGAGATGCTGATGGCTGATTATCGATCAGATGGCACATTCACATTTTAAAACAAAAGTCTAGGTCCAAGGAATAAATGTGACTGTTGGGGCCTGAGTGTTCATCTTCTCAGATCCTGACAGTCATGGGAAACACAGCCCCCTTTACAGCTTCCTTTTAAAAATACCACTTCTCAGACTTCCCTGGTGGTACAGTGGATAGGAACCCACCTACCAATGCAGAGGACATGGGTCTGATCCCTGATCCGGGAAGATTCCACAAGCCTTGGAGCAACCGAGCCCATATGCCACAACTACTGAAGCCCACACCCTTGAGCGCGTGCTCCCCAACAAGAGAAGCCACAGGAATGAGAAGCTTGTGCACTGCGACCAAGAGCAGCCCCACCTCGCAACTACAGAAAGCCCATGAAGCAATGAAGACCCGGTGCAACCCAAAATACAATAAACAAATAAGTAATTTTAAAAAATACCACTTCTCTCTGGGCATCCAGATTCATAATAACTCAGATGAAACCAGGAGAAATTCCAAAGGATGGGGACTTGATATGTCCCCTTATTTTAATCAAACTACCCAGGTTCACACTCCACTTGCTTAAATGGTCTTGGGCAAAGCACTTCCTCTCTCCTGCCCCAACTGTTTGACTTCTCAGATGGGAATCACAGTAGCACTTCATCATGCTTACCTAGTAAGTCGCTTCAGTGGTGTCCGACTGTGCATCCTCATGGACTGCAGCCTGCCATGTTCCTCTGTTCATGGGATTCTCCAGGCAAGAATACTCAAGTGGGCTGCCATGCCCTCCTCCAGGGGATCTTCCCAACCCAGGATCAAACCTGCATCTATTATGCCTAACCTGAATTGACAGGTGGGTTTTTTTACCACTAGCACCACCTGGAAAATTCCTAGCACCTTCTCACGATGGGGGTGGGGGGGGGGTGGAGTAAATGAATCATTGATGTAACTTACTGGGAATAGTGCCTAGCATATAGTAAACACTCAATTAACATTAGTTAAGCCAAGGGGACAGCCACCTTTGCACTGCCATTCAGTTGCTTAGTGGGTTTTTTTTTTTCTTTTTACATAAAAATCTCAAAATATGGTGTTTAAGTGTTACCCTATCCCCTGTGTTCCACCCTGTGGCATGGCACAGAACACAGCTCTAGTTTACTTGTTAGATTTTATCCAACCCTGCCTGGTAGCAACTATACTACTACTCTCCTTGCCTTTTCTTCTAGTATTTAGGGTTGAATGCCACTGGCTTTCAAGCCAGCTTTCCACAATGAATGAAATACTAAGCAAGAAGCAAGCAATCCTGGAAGAACCAAACCAAACCTGACCATAGAGATGCTGGCTCACTGGCAGAACTCCGGACAAAGCCAGTTTGCAGCCACATCTCCAAGAAAGTCTAGGGCTGTGCTGGGGGTTAGCAGGGCTGGTAAGCTTGATAACATTCATGCCAAGGTCACAGGGAGTGGGGGTGGGAATAGTGAGTGACAGGCCTCAATTCTTTTCAGCAATGCCCATTGATCAAAGAAAATTTCACGTACTGATATATATATATATAGGGAAGTCATTCTGGCTTACACATGAGTTAACTTGAAGTTTACGCTAACTAAAACAGCCTGTTTGTGGCCTATGAAACATACATCTACCTTAATTACTAAAGAAAAGGGCACACTGACCAGGAGTAAAGAATGTCTGCTAAAAATCCAGATTAAATGCCCCCTCTTCCTGATGCTGCTCCTCCTTCAGTGATAAGACGTCCCTCGAAGGCGCCAAGGCCATACTGTACGTGCTGGCATGTTTTTCTGAAATCTTGAAGAAATGTATCCCTGGCTTTAATATTCTTAGCCCTGACAAGACATAGAGCTGTGCTGAATAGGGAGGGAGGTGGGAAGGGGGTTCAGGATGGGGAACACATGTACACCCATGGCTGATTCATGTCACTGTATGGCAAAAACCACTACAATATTGTAAAGTAATTAGCCTCCAATTAAAATAAATAAATAAAAAAGAAAAAAAAAAAAGCTGTGCTGAAAACCCTGCTTCTCCAGAGCATACTTCTCAGAGTAATCTGAGAAAGTGGCGTTTGGGCTGGTCCTCAGTTTAGTTCAAATGAAATTCTTTTTCTGTTCTTACTACTGACTGCTTATTCATTATTTTTGTCCACACCATTAAGCAATGAGATTGCTAGACTGTAAGTTCAGGAAGGGCAAACAGCTGCTGCTTTAGCACCATGCCTGGTACATACAGGCACTTAACAGATAGACACAAGCTTACTTAAATTTTCCCCTGCATGCGCCCCACAGTTAGGTCTAATGCAGGCCCTAGACATGCAATAGATAGTTAATAAATATTGGTGGGTACTTCACGCAGTGGCAACATGCTACAGTGTGAGGTGTTAGCCTCGGGGAGCTGAGTCGTCTGTCTTACAACATACTTCAGTTATATGTTTAATGTGTGCATATGTTTAAGTGCAGTGTGTGTTAGTCACTCAGTCGTGTCCAACTCTTTGTGACTCCAGGGACTGCAGCCCACCAGGCTCTTCTCTCCATGGAATTTCCCAGGCAAGAATACTGGAGTGGGTTGCCATTTCCTTCTCCAATGTTTAAGTGCACACATCCTCAATTAGTTGCTATAAAGGAGAAAGTTAAATCACTAAACAAATGCAACTGTGTCCACTAAGTAAGATGTTTTGCCTACGATGATGAAGGATCGGGTGTTACTGTCATTCTCAGCGGTAGCCAGCATGTATTGAGGAACTAAGCCAGGTCCCACACTGAGCAGGTTGCTGCTGCTGCTGCTAAGTCGCTTCAGTCGTGTCTGACTCTGTGCGACCCCATAGACGGAAGCCCACCAGGCTCCCCCTTCCCTAGGATTCTACAGGCAAGAACACTGGAGTGGGGTGCCATTGCCTTCTCCCACTGAGCAGGTTAGGAGGATAAAAAGGGGCACTGTACTGCAACTCACAGGGGAGTTCAGTGAGCCTTTGGTCAGAAGAACAGAAGCCCAAGCTCAAAAGGTGAGGGGAAGGGGCAAAAGAGTAAAGGCCAGCTCTCCACCTTTGCTTCCATCCTTTAGAAAATCAGGAGCTTACAAGACCTTGGGAAACCACCACTGATGATCCCAGCTGCCTCCAGTACCAAGGGAGAAAATTTTCAGGAAGGGTATCACTCAGCCACTGGGAAATTTTCAGGGGGTGCACCACTGCTTTCACATAGGAAGCACAAAGGTGCTTCCACAGTCAGAGAAACAATTAAAAACACATCTGCCTCTCTTTCTCATGCCAGATCTCAGAGGAATGCCTCTCACTGGTGAAATTCAACTGGAAGCAATGGAAGTAAAGGACTCTGAGGAGTGTGGTTCTCAGGCTTCCAACCCCTGAGATAAGGTTTGAGTATAGAAGGGGTGGAATGATGCTGAGTTGTCAACAACTTTGCCATGAAAGGCTTCTAAGGTAAATCAAAGGCAGTTAACCTGTGCTACTACAGTTGATCTTAGCCAAAAAGCCGAGAAGCGATGACACCACACTTATGGCAGAAAGTGAAGAAAAACTAAAGAGCCCCTTGATGAAAGTGAAAGAGGAGAGTGAAAAAGTTGGCTTAAAGCTCAACATTCAGAAAACTAAGATCATGGCATCCAGTCCCATCACTTCATGGCAAATAGATGGGGAAACAGTGGAAACAGTGGCTGACTTTATTATTCTGGGCTCCAAAATCACTGCAGATGGTGATTGTAGCCATGAAATTAAAAGACACTTACTCCTTGGAAGGAAAGGTATGACCAACCTAGACAGCATATTAGAAAGCAGAGACATCACTTTGCCAACAAAGGTCCGTCTAGTCAAGGCTATGGCTTTTCCAGTGGTCATGTATGGATGTGAGAGTTGGACTATAAAGAAAGCTGAGTGCCGAAGAATTGATGCTTTTGAGCTGTGGTGTTGGAGAAGACTCTTGAGAGTCCCTTGGACTGCAAGGAGATCCAACCAGTCCATCCTAAAGGAGATCAGTCCTGGGTGTTCATAGGAAGGACTGATGTTGAAGCTGAAACTCCAATACTGTGGCCACCTGATTTGAAGAGCTGACTCATTTGAAAAGGCCCTGATGCTGGGAAAGATTGAGGGCAGGAGGAGAAGGGGACGACAGAGGATGAGATGGTTGGATGGCATCACCGACTCTATGGATGTGGGTTTGGGTGGACTCCAGGAGTTGGTGATGGACAAGGAGGCCTGGCGTGCTGCGGTTCATGGGGTCACAAAGAGTCGGACACGACTAAGTGACTGAACTGAACTGAATTAACCTGTGCTAAGGACCTAAGATACTCCAATACTTTGGCCACCTGATGCAAACAGCCGATTCATTGGAAAAGACCCTGATGCTGGGAAAGATTGAAGGCAGGAGGAGAAGGGGACGACAGAGGATGAGATGGTTGGGTAGCAACACCAACTCAATGGATATGAACTTGGGTAAACTCTGGCAGATAGTGAGAGACAGGGAGGCCTGCGTGTTGAAGTCCAGAGTTGCAAAGAGTCAGATGCTGCTTAGCGACAACTGAACAACACAATAACAAGGACCTGAGAAGCAACACCATCTGGGCTTACAGGCAAGCTTTGTCATTAAGATGTACAAACTGCTATGTATAAAATAAATAAACAACAAGGGCTATTATACAATGCAGAGAATATAGCCAATACTTTAAAACAACTGTTCAGTTCAGTTCAGTCGCTCAGTTGTGTCCGACTGTTTGTGACCCCATGAACCGCAGCATGCCAGGCCTCCCTGTCCATCACCAACTCCCGGAGTCCACCCAAACCCACATCCATAGAGTCGGTGATGCCATCCAACCATCTCATCCTCTGTTGTCCCCTTCTCCTCCTGCCCTCAATCTTTCCCAGCATCAGGGGCTTTTCAAATGAGTCAGCTCTTCAAATCAGGTGGCCACAGTATTGGAGTTTCAGCTTCAACATCAGTCCTTCCTATGAACACCCAGGACTGATCTCCTTTAGGATGGACTGGTTGGATCTCCTTGCAGTCCAAGGGACTCTCAAGAGTCTTCTCCAACACTACAGTTCAAAAGCATCAATTCTTCTGCACTCAGCTTTTTTCACAGTCCAACTCTCACATCCATACATGACTAGTGGAAAAACCATAGCCTTGACTAGACGGACCTTTGTGGACAAAATAACGTCTCTGCTTTTTAATATGCTGTCTAGGTTGGTCATAACTTTCCTTTCAAGGAGTAAGCGTCTTTTAATTTCATGGCTGCAATCACCATCTGCAGTGATTTTGGAGCCCAAAAATATAGTCTCTCATGGTTTACATTGCTTCCCCATCTATTTGCCATGAAGTGATGGGACCAGATGCCATGATCTTAGTTTTCTGAATGTTGAGTTTTAAGCCAACTTTTTCACTCTCCTCTTTCACTTTCATCAAGAGGCTCTTTAGTTTTTCTTCACTTTCTGTCATAAGGGTGGTGTCATCTGCATATCTGAGGTTATTGATATTTCTCCTGGCAATCTTGATTCCAGCTTGTGTTTCTTCCAGCCCAGTGTTTCTCATGATGTACTCTGCATATAAGTTAAATAAGCAGGGTGACAATATACAGCCTTGATGTACTCCTTTTCCTATCTGGAGCCAGTCTGTTGTTTCATGTCCAGTTCTAACTGCTGCTTCCTGACCTGCATACAGGTTTCTCAAGAGACAGGTCAAATGGTCTGATATTCCCATCTCTTTCAGAATTTTCCACAGTTTATTGTGATCCACACAGTTCAAGGCTTTGGCATAGTCAATAAAGCAGAAATAGATGTTTCTCTGGAACTCTCTTGCTTTTTTGATGATCCAGCGGATGTTAACTGTAAGTGGAGCTTAATCTATAAAAATTTTGAATTGCTATTCTATACACTTGAAACTGATATAATATTCTAATATAATAAGGAGTTAAATCAATGATAACTCAATAAAAATGATAAATTTTTGAAAAAAAGATAAGGATTGACCTTCGAAGAAGGCTTTGGATAGAGTCAAACCCCAAGACAAGACTTCGTCAAACAGGTAATGAAAAGGAGGAAGAGAACGTGGAGGTGAGTAGGCATTTTTATATTTACTCACTGACTCATGCATTTAGTCATCCATTCAGCAAATATTTATTACAAGCATTGGGCTAGGCCCTTGAGCTTCTAGACAGCGAGGAGCCACTGATTGTTCCTAAGACAGGAAATAATATGATGAGATCTTGAGCGTAAGATCATTCTGAAAATGCATATGTGCAAAGACACAATTGAAAGGAAATGCACTGCAGTATAATCACTGCTCATCTTTGGATGGTGAGATTGTGAATAAACATTATTTTTTTTTCTAAGTCTTTCAGTATTTTCCAAATATCTCACAATAAATGTGTACAACTTTTTATCAGAAAAAAATTTTGAGAAAGAAGATAGAGATCAAGCTGGTAACAATGTGGAAGAAATTCATCACACGTTTGTCATCTGATGTTTTTTTCATTAGGATATGCTTCCTTTGCTCTCGCTCTCTTCTTTTTCACCTGGTTGCTGCCTCATCACTCCTTAGTTTCCAGTTGAAACTGTTTTTCACTGAAAAGACTTGCCTGGCCCCTAAGGCTAGGTTAGGTGTGCATGTCTGACACTCTCAGCCCCTGGGAGTGTCTCCCACCACTTGATATACCTACACGTGTGGGCTTGATGTTCATCTTTCTCACCAGAATGTAAACCCATAGGGCATATGCATCATACTCACCTTGTCCACAGCTGCTTCCCAAGCACATTGGTCACTCCATAAATGTTTCTGGAATGATCAGCTCTATCTATAAAGGATGTAAGACTGGAGACAGGCAGATTAGTAAGGAGGTGATTGTGATAATCTACAAGGATAAACAGTGCCTAAACTAAAGAGAGGAGAGAGTGATGAAGAGGAAGAAGGGAAGAACTAGCCCATGATGCTGTTAACGTGTCAAATAAGGAGAACCTAATGACTTCCTTTTGGATTCATCCAACAAGAAGCAATAGTTTGGGGACTATTTTGGAGGTAGGATTTATAAGGCTCACTGATCAATTAAATATGAGTATGATGGAAAGAGAACTACCAAGAAGGTCTCAAGAGTTCTGGTCTTGAGCAGCTGGATGTATGATGATACAGTTTCCTGAGATGGAAAAGGCATTTGTTGGGGGAAGCATCAAAAGTTCCAATTTTGGATGAAAAGTAAGGATAGGGAAGATGGAGGGGGAATTGCTGATCCTAGCTAGGGAATTATTCTCTTAGGCAGGAGATACAGAAGGTGAATCAAGCTTGTAGAGAAATGTTAATTAGGTTTTGGATATGTTGAGTTTGATATGTTCATTGAGATATCCAATCTATCTAATGAGATTGTAGGGGTCTAGAATTTATGAGCAGATCCTGGACAAAGACAGACATGCAGACTTAGTGGTGATAGTTGAACCCATCAGGTAAATGAGAATATGCATACAATGAGAAGGGCAGAAAAACACCAACATCAAAACCCTTGAGAATCTGATATTTACAGAGGAAGAGATGCCCTAAAAGGAGATTGAGAGGGATTCAGAGGAGTAAGAATATCAGATTACATGAAACAAGGAGTGCCATTTTGATCAAAGCAAGAGTTCAGATAAAGAAGTAGTACATTGGAGTGGTAGGTAGGGGCCAGATTTTGGAAGTCCCTGAATTCAAGGCAAAGAAGTTGACTCTTCATCCAGAACCTTTGTGATCAGTGGTGATGACAATGTATATGTTCTGGCTGTACCTGACTGAGCCTCCTAGCGCTGTAGGGAAATTGAGAAACACTGGTGGGTCAAGGGTCCAAAACCTTGATGCATACAGTCGACCTGGAGACAGGAAGTAGAGAGTGGCCCATTAACAATATATTTCTTATCAAACTCTATGTCATCTAAATCAAGTCACCACTGACTTGAATAAGCTGAAGAGTAAAACCCAGACTTCCAAAAACCATAGTTATGTTTGTTTGGTTCTTATAGCCAGGCCCTCAGCAAAGATGAAGGACAAAAAACATCCCCCGGGAATTCTCCTGGTCTAGCCAACTCCAAAACCAACCACAGCTCATCCAATAGCCTCTGTGATGAACCTCTTTGGCGCCACATGGGCCATGTGTTAGTTTATGTTCCAGAAAGAGCCATTAGACAAGTGCAGAAAAATGTCTGTCCTCATTTCCATTAGAATGTTCTAGAAGAAGAAGACAGCCTGAGGCAAGGGGAAGACAGGCACCATGACTCTTCTAAACACTGGGAGCTGTACCTTCTACCATACCACTGCGGCTTGGGGAGAGGTTGAAAGCTAAGCTTCAAAAACAATCACAAACTAAGGATCTGACTAAACATAACCAAAGAGGGAGAGGGAGGTGAGCTGGATCTTTGCAAAAGGCACTGGGGTGCATGGTGAGTCTGTGAACCTGAATGTTCAGGAAGGCTCCTCGGTGGATGCCTTGGTGGGCAGCGTGTATTAGGGAGCATGCATGTCACAGGAGGATGCACCTCTCTGTGTGGATTGGAAAAATGAACAGCAATTCAGACCACAGGCAAGAGTATCACTGATGGTTAGTAACTGGCAGTGTGTTTGTGAACATCTGCAGGAGACTGAACTTGGCGTAAACACTATGCAGACAGACATTGTGCGGTTGCTTTCAGAAAGCCACAAGGTTCCAGCCGCTGACAGAAGCCAGAGGCTGCAGAGACTTGACTGGAAGATGAGCTGGACAGGACTGATGCCCTTGGGGAAATGGGCTGGCCCTGAGAACTCTGTGCTCCAGAGCCTGGTTGGGGAGAATAGGGAAGAAAGAGCAAGGCAAACCCAGTTGAATGGGAGGTTCTTTGATCCAATCTTTTGATTAACTCTCCCCCCAGCCCCCAGTTTCACATCTAGGGGAAGAGGAGTGAAAAGGCAGAGAAGTCTTTTGAGAGAGGCCATCTCTGAAGGATGCAAAAGCCAGAGTTTAAGTAGCTGATGTTCTGAAGAACAAGGAGCTTGTGGCCGATCCCGCTAAGTGTCCTTAAGATGTGCCCTGTGGAGGCAAAATTAATAAAGTAAAAATAAGCAAATGGGACCAAATCCAACTTAGAAACCCTGCACAGCAAAGGAAACCATCAACAAAGCAAAGATGGGAGAAAATATTTTCAAACAATGCAACCAACAAGGGGTTAATATCCAAACTATGCACACAGCTCATACAACTCAATAGCAAAAGACATCCCAATCAAAAAATAGGCAGAAGACCTAAATGGACATTTCTCTAAGGAAGACGTGCAGATGGCCAAAAGGCACATGAAAAGATGTAAAAGATGTTCCACAATGCTAATTATTAGAGAAATGCAAATCAAAACTGCAATGAGGTATCACCTCACATCAGTCAGAATGGCCATCATCAAAAAGTCTACAAACAATAAATGCTGGAGAGAATGTGGAGAAAGGGGAACCCTCACTGTTGGTGAGAATGTAAATTGGTGCAGCCACCATGGAAAACAGTATGGAGGTTCCCTAAAAAGCTAAAAAATAGAGCCACCTTATGATCGAGCAATCCCACCCCTAGATATATATCCAAAAAAAAGAAAATGCATTCAAAAAAATACATGCACCTCGAAGTTCATAGCAGTACTATTTATAACAGCCAAGACATGGAAACAATCCAAGCCCCATCAACAGATGATTGGCTTAAGAAGATGTGGTATATATATAGAATATTGTGAAATATAATAGTGGAATATTGCTCAGTCATAAAAAGAAAGAAACATTGCCATTTGCAGCAACATGGATGGACCTAGAGAATTTTATACTTAGGGAAGTAAGTCAAAGACCAAATAGTATATGATATCACTTACATGTGGAATCTAAAAATAATATAAATGAAAATTACTACACACAAAATAGATCAGCAACAAGGATTTACTGTAGTGTAAGATATTGAACTATATTCAATATCTTGCAATAACCTATAATGCAATATAATCTGAAAAAAATTCTGTAATTGAATCACTTTGTTGTATACCTGAAACTAACACAATATTGTAAATCAACCATACTTCAGTTTTTAAAAAATTGAGAAGATGTGCCTTGTTGGAGAAGACAGGCAAAAAAGCCAGAGGGAAAATCACAGATAAAGAGGAACCAAGAAGGGATCAAGACTAATAATTAGGCTTAAAAGTGAGGTCTAGGACTAAGGGTCTGATGCCAAAGCTGCGGTAAAAGAGAAAGATATGCACCAAAGAGACAATCTCTGCTAGTTCCACCTCGTCCTGTCTCATCCAACAAACACACAGAGAACAATGCATCCTAAGGTTCTTGCACTCATGGAGCTCACAGTATTCCAGACAAACAGACTCCTAAAGGTCTGCTAACATGGTGAATGCTATAGGTCCAGGGTGCTAGGAATGCACAGAGGAGCAGCCCTAATCCTGTCTGGGGTCCCCAGCAAAGCCTTCTGAAGAAGACAAGCATAGGTGCTTTGAATGCAGAAATAACATTGTGTGCACACATGCGTGTGTGTGTTCCCACATGTGCCCACATGCACATGTGCATAATCTATATTCCCTAAGGTCCTGTAGAGCATTTTGCATATGACTGATAATAATAAAGGTTGTTGCGTGAACATAAGGATTAGTTAATTTTTATATTTGTATCTTTCTAACTGTTCCTTTGCTTTCTTCTTTTTCTTTGCCTTTGATGGCAATGCCGAGAGAGTTTCATTTTGAGGTAAGGTCCAATAAACTGGATGTCAATCAGATACAGAAATGGCCATCTTATGACATGAGGCAGTATTGGAGGGGAGGATACCACGGCCAACAGTAAGAAGGGAAATCATCGTTATCATAATCATCATAGAGCATTTACTGAACACAAAGATCCAGCTGCTATTTTAAGGGCTTTAAGTATGAAGTGTGCTAAATCATTTCATCCTCAATAACCCAAAGAGGTGGGTATTGCTAGAAATGAGGACTTCAGTCGACACACGAAGAGGTCACATAACCTCGGCGAGGTCCCAAAGAGAGTAGATGGTGGAGTCAGTGCCATCTGGTTCTAAGCCTGCAGCTTCTACTGCTTCCCACCCTCAGAACCAAAACCTAAAGGCAAAAGAATCTTGAGCTTGCCCCCGGTGTACAGGCCAGAGTTGCCTAATTATATGAAAAAACTTTAAAGCTACATAATATCCACCAGTTCATCTTCCCTACTTCCTTCTGTTTCTCTGTAGAAATTAGAAGGTCCTAAATTCAAGGAACTTTATAGATGATCACATTTCTCTGGGCTTTTATTCCAGTGGTAAAAATAAAAATAAGCCATAGAAAACAAGATAATATTAGAATCACAAAGCACATCATTCTCTCAATCAGACAATAGTGATGAGCCAAGGGCATACTGCTTTCTGGCAGTAGATGCTCAGCAGGGCCTGGGGACCAGGATAAAGGACCACCAGGGTAGGACTGGCTTTCCTGCCCTCAGGTCAGTGTCCATGCTTTGGTGTCACCATCTGAAAAATGGAGCTGATGATCGCTGGGCCTCATTAGAGCATGACAAGATGAAAAAAATTCATGTCTCTATCTGAGAAGTCTGAATCTCCTCAGAGAAAACAATTATCACCATGAGTAATTAATCTAAATATGACAATGACTAGTTGGTGCTAGTCCTCTTTAATTGTTCCTCAGTATTAAACATTAAAACCCAACCTATTACAATTGAGGGGCGAAGGAAAACTAAACGAAGCAAAAAGAAGAAAGAGAATCCTATAAAAAGCGTCTGTCACCATGGCTATCCCACACAGACAACTGTATTCTACAGTGACGTGGCCACGTGTGCGGGCCTGTTCTTCCATCGTCATTACATCAGCTTTTCCTACTGGGTTGTCACTCCCCTTCATGCTACAAATGCCCCTCCTCTTCCAGAAGCAGACCCTGTGGTTCCTGCAAGTATGAGGCTGAGGTTTTGTATTGAATCCCAGATCACATCAGAACGGGAGACACTCAGCCTGAATCAGACCTCAAAGACAGACTTCAAATATATGAGAGGACAAGTCTATTCTCTGCTGATTAACAAAGTCTGTAAGGATATACCAAATATAACCTGAACTCTATTCATTCAAATATTTACTGAATGCATACTATGTGCCAGGAACTGTTCTAGAAGATGGGAATATAGAATTGAACAAAATAGATTCATCACCATCACTGGCCTCTGGAGTTTACATTTCTAGAGGGAAGGACAGACTAGCTCTCCCTGTAGTTGAAGAGAATCAATATTAATGATATATTAATGATGTACTACCCTCTGGTTCTATGAAAAGAAGTAAATGAATAGATGGCAGTTTATGTTCTTCATGTGGGCTTCCCTGGTAGTTCAGATGGTAAAGAATCTGCCAGGAGACCTGGGTTCAATCCCTGGGTCAGGAAGATTCCCTGGAGAAGGGAATGGCAACCGACTCTAGTATTCTTGCCTGGAGAATTCCACGGACAGAGGAGCCTGGCAGGCTACAATCCATGGGGTTGCAAAGAGTCGGACATGACTGAACAAATAAGCACACACATGTTCTTCATGTGTTTTTTATGGAATATACACCACATTTCCCAGGTGGCTTTTAGCTTCCCTGGTGGCTCAGAGGTAAAGAATCTTCCTGCAATGCAGGAACTGCAAGACACGCAGATTCAATCCCTGGGTTGGGAAGATTCCATGGAGGAGGAAATGACAACCCGCTCTAGTATTCTTGCCTGGAAAATCACATGGACAGAGGAGCCTGATGGGCTACAGTCCATGGGGTCGCAAAGAGTCGAACACTACTAAAGTGACTAAGCATGCACACTACATTTCTCAGTGCTGTATAAGATACTATTGACCCTACAGCTTGAATCCTATGGAGATGTAGTAATTTAGGTAATTACCATTGTACTTTTTTTCCTCTCTTCTCTTCCCTGAGCAGAGAAATCAAGGATGCTTCATCACCATGAATTATACCTAAGAAAGAGAAAAACAAAACCCTAAGTAAACCCTGAAAGCAGATGTCCAGCAAGTCAAACTCAATCCAGTAAATTTTATCTTTAGTAGTGGGCTTCCCTGATAGCTCCCTTGTGACTTCCCTTGTGGTTCAGGGCTTCCCTTGTGGCTCAGCTGGTAAAGAATTCACCTGCAATGTGGGAGACCTGGGTTCGATCCCTGATTAGGAAGATCCCCTGGAGAAGGGAAAGGCTACCCACTCCAGTATTCTGGCCTGGAGAATTCCATGGACTGTATAGGCCATGGGTTCGCAAAGAGTCAGGCACGACTGAGCAACTTTCCCTCACTTCACTCACTTCCCTGGTAGCTCAGCTGGTAAAGAATCCGCCTGCAATGCAGGAGGCCTGGGTTTGATCCCTGGGTTGGGAAGAGCCCTTGGAGGAGGGCATGACAACCTACTCCAGTATTTGTGCCTGGAGAATCCCCATGGACAGAGGAGCCTGGCAGGCTACAATCCATGGGGTCATAAAGTCATGCATGACTGAGCTACTAAGCATAGCACATATATTAATCCCAATCTCCCAATTTATCCCTCCCCTCGCCCTTTCCCCCGGTCATGGTCCTCTTGATCATAAAGCTGATTCTGTTGCTCATTCCTGCCTCTCCAGCTGTGGGGGTGCCTCCTTCTCCTACCAGAGGGAAGTCTACACTTATACTATGAGGTTTTGGATCCAACTTAGGGACTTCCAAGATGCTATTCATCTAGATGCTTGTGGCTCCGGCTAAAGCAAAATGTTCCATGTGGTTTCAGGGACAAGGTCACACCTGGTTTCTTGTGCAATGTTCTTAGTCGAGTTTGAGTTGGGGGAATAAACAGCTGATAGGAAAGCAGCTTCTTTTTTTCACATTGTTTCCTCTTTTTCTTTTTTTTCCCCTTTCTTCACTTCCTAGGTTTTCTAAATTTCAAATCCAGATGAAAAGGCAAAATACTAGCAATTTAGCTTATTTCAGCTTTTAGTAGCTATAGGGATAAAAATACCAAAGAATCAGAAGTTAATGAGATTTCAAGGGTAGAAAACCTCTGCAAATCACAGGGCAGGTCCTGTTGATGCCAGCCACAAGGCAGAGGTCCCCTTTTTTGGAGAGGATGCCTGGTATGACCCTGCAGGCCACCCAGCAGCCCCACAGCGGAAGTGTGTATTGTGTCCTCATGTCCCTGGTCTGTGCGGGGGCCTGTGAAGAAGCAAGAGGAGAGCACAGGCACTTTACATCCCTGTAAAGTACACTGTACATGTCTGTCCAACAGCCCTCTCCATGGCTTTCTCCCAGAAACCCATAATCCTTAAGTTTTCCCCCACCCCTACCTCCAGGTTAACATGATTAGACTAAGAAAAATGTTCCTGGATATGCTTGTCTTCTGCTGAGTTTATCAGTTGTCAGGCAAACCGGGTGAATTTAAACTTTGTCCTGATTTATTTCAGAAATGGAAATTACAAAACAGAAACAGATTCACAGACATAGAAAACAAACTTAAGGTTATCAAATGGGAAGGGGAGAGAGATAAATTAGAAGTTTGGGATTAACAGATATACACTACTATATGTAGAATAGGTTAAAAAAAAAAGAAACAAGGTCCTACTGTATAGCACAGGAAATTATATTGAATATCTTGTAGTAACCTATAATGGAAAAGAATCTGAAAAGAATACATATAACTGGAATATATATGCATATATATACTCAGTCCATGGCTACAGTCCATGGGGTCACACAGAGTCGGACATGACTGAGTGACTTTCACGTTCACTTTCTTTCTTTCATGTGAGATCTAGAAAAAATAGTACTGATGAACCTATTTATAGAGAAGAAATGGAGTTGCAGACATAGAGAAAAGGCTTACGTACACAGTAGGGGATAGAGAGAGTAGGATGAATTGAGAAAGTAGCATCGACATATACACCCTATCATGTGTAAAATAGGTAACTTGTGGGAAGCTGCTGTATAACACAGGGAGCCCAGCCTGGTACTCTGGGACGACCTGGAAAGGAGGGATGGGAGACGGAAGGGAGGCTCATGAGGGAGGGAATATAAGTAATTATGGCTGATTTGTATTGTTGTACGGCAGAAACCAACACAAGTCTGTAAAGCAATTATCTCCCAATTAAAAAAAAAATTGACATAGGAAACAGACTTATGGAGGGAGGGGAGGAAGAAGAGGGTGAGATGAATGGAGAGAGTGGCATGGAAGCAGATACACTATTATATGTAAAATAGATAGCCAATGGAAATTTGTTGCCTGACTTAGGGAACTCAAACCAGGGCTCTGTAACAACCTAGAGGGATGGGAAGGGGTGGGAGCTGGAAGGGAGGTTCAGGAGGGAAGGGACATATGTATATCTGTGGCTAATTCATGTTGATGTATGGCAGAAACCAAAGCAACATTGTAAAGCAATTATCCTTCAATTAAAAATAATTTTTTTAAAAAATGATTTTTAAAAAGTCATGAAAAAACTTTAAAAGTAGAGGAAATTAATACAAATTAATAACTGTATTAATTATACTAATAATATACATAGTATATTTATGTATTACAGATATTTATAGTATTTGTATTTTTCATATACATATATTTTGACAGCTGGGGGAAATATGTCAACCAAGTACATTACTGAAAGAGCTGTATATGAGTATATCAGTCCCACCCTCCCTAACCTTGACTTTACCCCATGAGAAATTCTAGTAAATATGTGTTTACCTTTGGATAGCTCTTTAGAAATTCAGGATGGGTGAGGATTGAGCGCACACATTATGGGTCGCTCCTAGTGGAGTCAGATAGGAAAAGAGGAACTTGGAAATGAGACTAGAAAGAGCATTAGCCATAGACTCGCTGCAATGGCATCTCGACAAAGTTGGTATATGTTGAGTAGTGTGGGGACTCCCAATATTCATGTGAATCTGCAACCCCAGTCACTGTATTTGAAAATAGTGTCTTTGCAGATATTATTAAGGTAAGACTGACATGAGATCATCCAAATGGCATACATTCAAATGAAAATGTTCTTATAAGAGGTAGAAAAGAATGCTAAAACAGAGCGAGGAGGGCCGGGGGAGTCAGGAGCAGAGGTTGGAATAACGATGCCACAAGCCAAGGAAGGCCAGGAGCTACCAGAAGCTGAAAGAGGAAGGAGCCTCCCCTAGGGTCTTTGGAGGGAGTGGGACCCCCTGACATTTGATTTTGGACTTCGGCCTCCAGGCCCTAGGAGAATAAGTTCCTATTGTTTCAAGTCACCCAGTCTGGGGCAATTTGTTCTGGCAGCCACAGGAAGTGAATACAATGAGGAAAAGTAAACCAGGTCCTTAGAATGGGGAATTAGCTTGAGAGAAAAGAGGTAGGTAGCTAAAATAGAAAGAGGACTTAGCAGTAGCTTCCTCTGCACACAGATACTAAGGCCATGACTGGGATTATAAATCCCGGGAGCTGAACAAACTGATTGGCAGTGACCTGCCGAGCTCTGCCTCATTGGTTAAATGAGATTATCTGGAACCATTTCTTTCCCAAGCACCAACTTACTTGACATCTCTGGATCATAGCAGAATTAAAGGAAAGCAGTACAGCTGCGAGCCAGGCAGCCAGGCTTGGCAAAACGAGGGGGCCGGAATCAGGTCATCGCCTCCGTAGGCAGTGCCAACTTGCACACTATACCTAGCCCGCCGGCAGAATGAGAGACGTGAAAAATCAGCAATTCCAAGTCCCCAGTATCAGGAAGATACTGAATATGTGGCTGGAAAATGGGACTCAGAAAAGAAAAACCTCTTTGAATGCATATTACCTGCAACAAATCAAAACAAATACGCAAGCATCTCCTTGGAACTGCTGGTAAGATAATGTAACACATTTTTGTGAGTTGGGGATGGTAAGTGGAAACTGAGGACCATAACAGCCGCTACTTATTTAAAATGTGCAAGATATTAATCACATCACCTTTATTGAGAGACCAGTCTTTATGATGAATGTAAAAATAAAAAGCATACATTTACCCCCACTCAGAACCTGGTTGATACACAAGAACTCAAGTTCTACAAACGCAAATTTTCCTATCTCCCTAGCAAAGTTCCAGCAGTGGTTTTGGCCTGGTGAAAAAGTATTTTCAGTCTCCTCCACTGGGGGGGCTTAGCCAAAAACCTTTTCATGGGATTGTGTTGACTCATGACAGATTCGGTGCTAACCCTAGTAACTTGAAGCATCTCTGCCCGCCCCACATCTTGTCACCTGCTCCTCACCTCCCTGGATGACAGAAACTATGGTGTACTTGGTGTTCAATTAAGCATTTGGTGAACCAAATTGAACTGGGTGGAAAGGCTGCCTGAAATATAATCTTTTTGAGAAAGGGCCACCAAGGGGAACCTTGGAAAGGGGATTATCCATTGTGGTTAGAGGTGCCTGGGGGGGATGGAAAGGGCGCTGCAGAAGGCTGGACTTGATTTTGTAAGAGAAAGCAAGCTACCAAAAGTGAGCCGCAATGTGTGAGAAAGTTTACTCTGGCAGCAGAAAAGCATGGAGGTTTTTGGGGGGAATGTCGACTAAAAAATACAGTCACGATCTGAAAGTAGAGAATTATTTGGTGGGAATGTTTAGGACTCCAAGGCCAGAAGACAGCATATCAGTAGCTCTGAGAAATCTGCTCCAAGGAGGCAGGAGGGGAAGTCAGGCTATATACAAGTTTGCAACACAGGCAACAGGCAATCTGAATATCAAAGATCAGATATCAAGTTAAGGAATTCAGCATTCTGTGTATGGGAAGATGCAAGCCTCTGGGCTCCATGAATTCATTCCTTTCATATGCACCTCAGCTATCTGGAGCCAATCCTGTTTCCTTGTTCACCTTAAGGAGTGGCCCAAGTGGCAGATGGCTGCTTCTTGCATTCCCCCAACTCCTCAGCAATCACCGTGGGGTGTGGCAGCATTGGCTGGATCTGTTTTGGGAGCCCTCATTCACTTTCAGAGGCCAGAAATTGCTGATGGCTGTGACATTTCTTGTTTATTGATGTGGCAGGAGATATCTTCATTTCACCAGAAGGAGATGGGTTAAGGTTTTTTTTTTTTTTTTTTTTAAAAAAAAAGGAGGCAAAAAGAGCAGTTATGAATCCACTTACCAGTTCAGGCGGAGATAAAGAGGATCTGACCGAGAGGAACAGGAGTAGGAAAGGAGGAAATAAAAGGATGAGTAGCAGCAGAATTTCTGCCAGTAGCTCCCTGGCAGCCCAGTGGTTAAGACTCAGCGCTTCCACTGCAAGGGGCGTGGGTTCAATCCCTAGTCGGGGGACTTAATATCCTACATGCCACACGGTGAGGCAAAATAATAATAGGTAAATAATAAATAAAAACGAAAAAGTAGAATCAACAAGATTTGAATGATCTGTTGGATGGGATATTTTTGTCTTAGCCTGAGTTCCCCCTACTCCCCCACCACCTGCAAAAGCAGGCTCTTCAATAGAGGTTTAAGGGCAAGTAGTTGATTTGCATAGTGACCCTGGTGAGCAGGAGTGAACAGTGAGGAGGGTGAACAAGAAAGAGGGAAAAGGCAGCACAGAGATGCATTACCGCGTTACTGACAGGACTTCCCTATCGCTTATACCTCCCAGACGTCACACGAAGCATGTTATTCACAGTCTTCCATCACCTGTTGGTTCAGGGTGTCCCACAGGCATCCACTGTCCTGCAGTTGGTGGCCAGGCACGTGAGAGCTGAGCTATCCCCTGGTTCCTCCAGTGTCCCATGTCAGAGACGCCCCAGGCCAGGAGGGGAGAGGTGCCTGAGGTAAGCCCAAGCGAGCTGCTGTCTCACTGCTCCTGAGCTCCACTTTACATTTCACTACGTTTACCTGCAGCTTTTTCCTCCTTTACGAAGAAGGGGCCCTACATTTTTATTCTGCACTGAGCCCTACAAATCATGTGACCAGTCCAGCTATT
Organism: Okapia johnstoni; assembly: GCA_024291935.2. Lineage (NCBI taxonomy): Eukaryota > Metazoa > Chordata > Mammalia > Artiodactyla > Giraffidae > Okapia > Okapia johnstoni. The sequence continues at coordinate 23,089,067 of CM044322.1, forward strand.
GAGCTGTACAAAAGAGGCAAGTGTTAGTCGCTCAGTCACGACTCCATGGATGGTAGCCCACCAAGCTCCTCTGTTCATGGAATTCTCCAGGCAAGCACACTGGAATGGGTAGCCATTCCCTTCTCCAAGGGATCTTCCCAACCAGGGATCAAAGAAAAGAGGCAAACTCAATTGCAAACACAGGTCCTACCTGATGATAGGCAATATGTCCTCATTGTATTTGGGGGGTGTGCGTGTGTGTGTGAGAGAGAGAGAGAGAGAGAGAGAGAGAGTGTGTGTGTGTGTGTGTGTGTGTGTGTGTGAGAGAGAGAGAGAGAGAGAGTGTGTGTGCGTGTGTGTGTGTGTGTGTGAGAATGTTTTTTCCGTTTGCTGGCCGGCCTTGGAGCTTCAATGTGCTACTACTGCCACCTTGTGTTCAATCCCATGCATAGCATGCAGCTCCAGCAGGCAGAGCTGCAAGCAACTGCTTGCAAAAGTGCTCAGGCCACTGCACTCCACAGCCAAGCTGGTACGCCAGTAGGACTACTATTCAGCTGGTGGTGTTTAATAAAGCTAGACTATCCATACACACCATATCAGAGCCTGGGTTGAAAATGGTTGTGTGTGTATGTGTGTCTGTGTGTGCCTTTCTCCCTTCAACCTCCAACACTTTCTTTTCTTTCACCCCCACTTTCTTCCTCTTTGTTGCTCCTCTTGCCCTTCCCCATACATGGCCCACTGAAAGCCCAGGAAGTCTGGTTCTTTTGAGTCAAACAATATCCAGCTTTCCCCAAGGGGGAGGTCCAGCCCTGGAGGCCGCTCCAGGAGAGCATCATGAATTGGAAACACTGCAGGGGTGAAGCAGAAAGAGTGTTCAGGTCCTAGGAAGTTGCCGAGTCAGCCTGTGCCAGACACGGTCTCTAGGCACAAGCATACACCAAGGTCAATATTCTGACTCTGCAACTCCCAAGGCTGCAGTCAAGTTAAGCCTGTTATTTACCAATTACAAAACAATAAAAAGGAATACTTGGGGCTTCCTTGGTGGCTCAGTGGTAAAGCATCTGCCTGCCAATGGTCCCTGGGTCAGAAGATCCCCTGGAGAAGGAAATGGCAACCCACTCCAGTCTCCTTGCCTGGGAAATCCCGCTGGACAGAGGAGCCTGACAGGCTACAGTCCATGGGGCCACAAAAATCAGACACGACTTAGCAACTAAACAACAAAAAGAATAATTGAATAATCCTTGCCCTCCCCCCAAAAAAACACAGAAAGGTGAAGGAAATGATCAGTCCCGTATTAGGTATAGACTAAATGCCAAAGGAACAACTTATTTGATGGTCAACACTAAGGAGTTAGAGAAATGAAGGCCAAAAGGACAGTGAATAACTGAATGACTGGAACTAAATAGGAAGGAGTAGGGCATCCCGGATTTTTACTGTGCCTGTCCCCAAGGGTTAGCACAGGCTATTCCCTAATTGGGACCAGACCATGGCCTGAAATACATTTTCCAAATATTTTGGGTGAAATAATAGAGGCATAAAAAACAAGGACAGGTTGATATTTTTAAATCAATTTCAACATTTCTGTGTATATCATAAGGAAATCGAAAAAAAATTTTCAAACATAAATATAACCAGTAATCTGGTCACTCGCCTATTAGTCTTAGTATTCAAGTGTATTTCCTTCTTCACCTTTCTTCTATCTAGCTGTATATCTGTGTATCTAACCTACAAACATGCCTATATCTTCAAATATATATTTAAAATTTTGGACCTATCAGGTTTTTTTAAACTAGAATTATAACACATTATTTCTTAGTTCATTTAACTCTCCCCCTACTGTTAGACTTTTAAGTTATTTATTTGTCCTTATTATAAATAATCCCAGGGTATGTGTTCCTGTATATAAATTTTATAGTTATTCAGTATTTCTTTGGGATAGATTCCTAAAAGTGGTACAACTGGGTCAACATAACAACTTTGAATAGGCTCTTGCTAAATTATTTTGTAGAGAAGTTATACCAATTTATACTACTACCACTAGGATATGAAATTCCCCATTTCCCCATACCCATAACAACATTGAACTTTTTTTTAACCTTTATTAATTTGCAAGATTGAATTGTCATTGTTTTAATTTGCATTCTCGTGGAAACTAATGAGAATGGATACTTGTTATTAGACATTTGGAGAATTGTCTACTGAGATTTAAGTTTAAAAATATGTTCACCTGTCTTTTCTTCTATTTTAAGGCTTTGTTAGCATTTAACTCTTTATCTAAAATTTAGTTTGATAAATGCTAAGTGGTAAAGATACAATTAAAACAATTTTTCCCGGGTGTTCTTTAACAGTTTTTCCAGTATCACTTGTTCAGCAATTTTTATGCTTCTGTTAATATATAACAAATTGTAATTATACTGGGGTTTCTTTCTGACCTATCTAAGCTAGTTTATTTACCTGTCTGTTGATTTTGGCATCAGTATCACACTAGTTCAATCACAATGGCTTTATAATACATGGCATTTTAATATCTGGTAGAGCAAGACTATCCATTATTTTTCCTCTTTGAAAATTTCATAGCTTTCTACCTCCTTCCAACCCCATTTGTTCTTTTATATAAATTTTAGTACTAAGAAAATTTGCATTAAGGGCTTGGATTGAAATGACACAAAATCTATACTTTAACCAACAGATAAGTTTATAAATAAGGATTCCATGACAGTACTCTAGGCTTTGTCCTTGAACTGTTAGTTCCCCACTGCTGAGTGAGGATTAAAGTCATAGACGTTGGCCTGGGAATAGCTCCATGAGCTCAGCAAGTCGTCTAACCTCTCTGTGCCTCAATTTCATCATATATACAATCATTCTTGTCATTTTATAGACTCAAACATCAACTAGCACAGTCTCTCACAAACAAACCTCAAAACATTTAACAATTAAATTTTAATCTTTTTACCCCAAAAGTAATTTTTAAGTCTTCTCTAAAGGAAAGACTATATGGAAAAAAACAGGCCATAAGACTGGCAATACTGGGTATCTTCAACTACATCTAAGTTTATCATGCTGAATTGCATCAGAAGGACAGGGATTTTTTTTTTGGCCATCCTACCTCACACACATACACCATAGTACATTATAGACATTTAATACAGTTTGTTGAATGAATGCTGTGAAAAGAGGAGAAGCGAAAAGCAAAGGAGAAAAGGAAAGATATACCCTTCTGAATGCAGAGTTCCAAAGGATAGCAAGTCAGTGCAAAGAAATAGAGGAAAACAGTAAAATGGGAAAGACTAGAGATCTCTTCAAGAAAATTAGAGATACCAAGGGAACATTTAATGCAAAGAAATGCACAACAAAGGACAGAAATGGTATGGACCTAATGGCAGCAGAAGATATTAAGAAGAAGTGGCAAGAATACACAGAAGAACTACACAAAAAAAGATCTTCATGACCCAGATAGATAATCATGATGGTGTGATCACTCACCTAGAGCCAGACATCCTGGAATGGGAAGTCAAGTGGGCCTTAGGAAGCATCACTATGAACAAAGCTAGTGGAGGTGATGGAATTCCAGTTGAGCTATTTCAAATCCTAAAAGATGATGCTGTGAAAGTGCTGCACTCAATATGCCAGCAACTTTGGAAAACTCAGCAGTGGCCACAGGACTGGAAAAGGTCAGTTTTCATTCCAATCCCAAAGAAAGGCAATGCAAAAGAATGCTCAAACCACCCCACAATGGCACTCATTTCACACACTAGTAAAGTAATGCTCAAAATTCTGCAAGCCAGGCTTCAACAATACATGAACCGTGAACTTCCAGATGTTCAATCTGGATTTAGGAAAGGTGAAGGAACCAGAGATCAAATTGCCAAAATCTGTCGGATCATCGAAAAAGCAAGAGAATTCCAGAAATACATCTATTTCTGCTTTATTGACTATGCCAAAGCCTTTGACTCTGTGGATCACAATAAACTGTGGAAAATTCCTAAAGAGATGGGAATACCAGACCACCTGACTTGTCTCTTGAGAAATCTGTATGCAGGTCAGGAAGCAACAGTTAGAACTGGACATGAAACAATAGACTGGTTTCAAATAGGGAAAGGAGTACATCAAGCTGTATATTGTCACCCTGCTTATTTAACTTATATGCAGAGTACACCATGAGAAACGCTGGGCTGGATGAAGCACAAACTGGATTCAAGATTTCCAGAAGAAATATCAATAACCTCAGATATGCAGATGACACCACCCTTATGGCAGAAAGAAAGAAGAAATAAAGAGCCTCTTGATGCAAGTGAAAGAGGAGAGTGAAAAAGTTGGCTTAAAGCTCAACATTCAGAAAGCTAAGATCATGGCATCTGGTCCCATCACTTCATGGCAAATAGATGGGAAAACAGTGGAAACAGTGACAGACTTTATTTTTTGGGGCTCCAAAATCACTGCAGATGGTGACTGCAGCCATGAAATTAAAAGACGCTTACTCCTTGGAAGAAAAGCTATGACCAACCTAGACAGCATATTCAAAAACAGAGACATTACTTTGCCAACAAAGGTCCGTCTAGTCAAAGCTATGGCTTTTCCAGTAGTCATGTTTGGATGTGAGACCTGGACTATAAAGAAAGCTGAGTGCTGAAGAATTGATGCTTTTGAACTGTGGTGTTGGAGAAGACTCTTGAGAGTCCCTTGGACTGCAAGGGGATCCAACCAGTCCATCCTAAAGGAAATCAGTCCTGAATATATATTGGACGGACTGATGCTGAAGCTGAATGTTCCCTTGGTATCTCTAATTTTCTTGAAGAGATCTCTAATCTTTCCCATTCTATTGTTTTCCTCTATTTCTTTGCACTGATCACTGGAGGAAGGCTTTCTTACCTTTCCTTGCTATTCTTTGGAACTCTGCATTCAAATGGGTATATCTTTCCTTTTCTCCTTTGCCTTCAGCTTCTCTTCTTTTCTCAGCTATTTGTAAGGCCTACTCAGACAACCGTTTTGCCTTTTGCATTTCTTTTTCTTGGGGATGGTCTTGATCACTGCCTCCTGTACAATGTCATGAATCTCCATCCATAGTTCTTCAGGCACTCTGTCTATCAGATCTAATCCCTTGAATCTATTTCTCATTTCCACTGTATAATTATAAGGGATTTGATCTAGTTCATACCTGAATGGTCTAGTGATTTTTCCCGACTTTCTTCAATTTAAGCCAGAATTTGGCAATAAGGAGTTCATGATCTGAGCCACAGTCAGCTCCCGGTCTTGGTTTTGCCTACTGTATACAGCTTCTCCATCTTTGGCTGCAAAGAATACTATCAATCTGATTTCGGTATTGACCACCTGGTGATGTCCATGTGTAGTGTCTTCTCTTGTGTTGTTGGAAGAGGGTGTTTGCTATGACCAGTGCATTCTCTTAGCAAAACTCTTTTAGTCTTAGCCCTGCTTCATTCTGTACTCCAAAGCCAAATTTTCCTGTTAGTCCAGGTGTTTCTTGACTTCCTACTTTGGCATTGCAGTCCCCTATGATGAAAGGGACATCTTTTTTTGGGTGTTAGTTCTAGAAGGTCTTGTCGGTCTTCATAGAACCGTTCAACCTCCACTTCTTCAGCATTACTGGTCGGGGCATAGACTTGGATTACTATGGTATTGAATGGTTTGCCTTGGAAATGAACAGAGATCATTCTGTCATTTTTGAATTTGCATCCAGGTACTGCATTTTTGACTCTTTTGTTGACTGTGAGGGCTACTTCATTTCTTCTAAGGGATTCTTGCCCACAGTAGTATATATAATGGTCATCTGAGTCAAATTTGCCCATTCCAGTCCATTTTAGTTCACTGATTTCTAGAATGCCAATGTTCACTCTTGCCATTTCCTGTTTGACCACTTCCAATTTGCCTTGATTCACAGACATAACATTCCAGGATGCTATGCAATATTGGTCTTTACAGCATTGGACTTTGTTTCTATCTCCAGTCACATCCACAACTGGGTGTTGTTTTCACTTTGGCTCCATCTCTTCATTTTTTCTGGAGTTATTTTCTATTGATCTCCAGTAGCATATTGGGCACCTACTGACCTGGGGAGTTCATCTTTCAGTGTCCTATCTTTTTGCCTTTTCATACTGTTCATGGAGTTCTCAAGGCAAGAATACTGAAGTGGTTTGCCATTCTCTTCTCCAGTGGACCACATTTTGTCAGAACTCTCCACTATGACCCATCTGTCTTGGGTGGCCCTACACAGCATGGCTCATATTTAAGATATCATAAGTACATACATATCGACAGTAGCATTCACAATAGCCAAAAGGTGGAAGCAAAGTAAGTGACTATCAACAGATGAACAGAGAAACAATATGCTTTAATATCTATACAATGGAGTATTATAAAGTCATTAAAAAGTGAGGAAGTATTGTAGCATGCTACAACACTGATGAATCTTGAAGATATTAAGAAGCCAGACACAAAAGAACCGGTGTATGATTCCACTTATGTAAGGTGCATAGAGTAGTCAAACTTATAGAGACAGAAAGCAGAATGGTGATTGCCAGAGTTTAGGGTGCCGGGGGAATGGGAAGTTACTGATTAATGGGTACAGAGTTTTGGTGGGGGGAAGATAAAAATATTCTGGAGATCTATTGTGATGATGTTTGTACAATGACATGAATGTACTTAATGCCATTGAACTGTACACATAAAAATAGTTAAGATGGTAAATTTTGTGCTAGGTATATTTTACCACAATTTTTTAAAAGTTACAAAGCTGTTTAAAGATGCTGTCAGAACTAATTTTACAGAAAGAAAGCAAAAGACTGCTGCATATAAAGTTGGCTCACCTGTTTTGTTAGCTGATCGTGTTACTATTTTGGCAACATCACTGAGTCCAAGTTCATACTGCTCACCACACAACAGGCCAATAAATCAAGAGATAAGTTATTGGGACAAGGAACAGTGACCTTATTCAGAAAGTTGGCAGACAGAGAAGATGGAAACTAGTGTCCCAAAGAACTATCTTCCTGAGTTACAACTCTGGCTTCTTTTATACTAAAACAGGAGGGGGCTGTCTTGGCTCCAGCCAGACTCCAGAATGGATGTTAATTTCTTCCTTCCTTCAGTCATTAATAGATGGGACTGGTCAGGATGGTTCCTATGAACTAAATAAAGTTTTTGTTTAAGCTTAATTCTCATTATCTGGAAGACAAGTGTTCCCAGAAATGTACCTGTGTGCTTGGTTATGCAGTCCTGTCCAACTCTGTGCAACCCCACAGACTGTAGCCTGCCAGGCTCCCCTGTACATGGGATATTTTTTCCAGGCAAGAATACTGGAGTGGGTTGTCATTTCCTCCTCCAGGGGATCTTCCCAACCCAAGGATGGAACACAAGTCTCCTGCATTGGCAAGCAGATTATTTACAGCTAAGCCATCAGGAAAGTTTCACAGAAACGTGCCATTATGTATAATTTAAGCTTATAGGTAGCATCCCTTTAGTGATTAACTTGTAATAGGATACAAAGGTTCTTCCATATTACAATTGCAGAAGATAACCCTCAGCTGTAGGGAGAGAAAAGAAAGGTATCAAACGCGCTAGAATTAGGACTAGATGCCTGCTTGACACTGGTCCAGGAATTCTCTGATTCTACCCTAATTAGGAGCTCATGCTGGTCTTTCCTGCCAGCTGGCCTCAGTCAATCCCTCCCCAGATCATAAGACATGTTCCAAAAAACTTGAACCTCTAAAGAAAGGAGTCTGCACTGAGCTTCCCTTTACCGAAGACTCCTGTCCAATAATGTAGAGGTAAATGGCACACCGGAGAAGGCAATGGCAACCCACTCCAGTCCTCATGCCTGGAAAATCCCATGGATGGAGGAGCCTGGTGGGCTGCAGTCCATGGGGTAGCTAAGAGTCGGACACGACTGAGCGACTTCACTTTCACTTTTCACTTTCATGCCTTGGAGAAGGAAATGGCAACCCACTCCAGTACTCTTGCCTGGAGAATCCCAGGGACGGCGGAGCCTGGTGGGCGGCCGTCTCTGGGGTCGCACAGAGTCGGACACGACTGAAGCGACTTAGCAGCAGCAGCAGCAGCAAATGGCACACAGGGACATCAATTCATAAATCAACACATCTATTAATCTATTAGCTTTGCCAAGCTAACACATACTCCTTGATACTCATCTACGAGGACTGTAGGTGGGTGGCACTTGCCTTACTTGCTATACAAAGGAGCCCCACAAAAGGTTCATTCCAGACCCAAGGACTTCTGTTATAAACATGAACTGAAAGTTCCTTGTACTACAGACTGTAAACAGCAGTTTTAACAAAATGGCAATGCTCCACACTACCCACCCCCCAACTCCGGGGGGAAAAAATAAATGTTTTAAGCGCTTTTCACCTAAAGTTCTAATATATAATATACATATTTTTAAATATACATTTTTAAGTCCTAGACATATAAATGGAACTACAGCATTGCCATTATCAACATGATTATATGACCCTTATAGCTGAGAGAAAAGAGAGATCTGCAAAATTTACACGAGGGGCGACAGAGGAAGAACTAGCCATAACTGTGGGCTTCTAGCAAGTACCATCCTAAACTAATAATGGAGGGTACAGGAGAAGCAGGTTGAGCGAGAATTTAGAGAAAGAGGCATTGGTGACAATGAACAGGTAGGTAGGAAAGGGTGGAAGAAAAGGAGGTGAATGAGGACAGAGGCAATTTAAGAGGGTGTGCAAACCGCCCAAGAAGGGAGGAACAGGTGAAGAGCGTCACAGTCCACTATCAGTACCACAGGTTCGCTTCCAGATTATTTTGCTCAAATTCCGTTGAATACCGCGAGAACGCTAATCCAATTAACTATCCCCTCCTTCCCGATCGCTAAAGACCCGCCCCCTACCGCCCAGGTCCCGCCCCTCGTGTCGTCTCTGTCTGCGGCAGTGTTAATAAAGTTGCAGCGGTTTGACATTTGCGGTCGACAAGATGGCTGCCTCCATGCTCGGATCTCTGCTGCGGATCGTCCGGCAGGTCTGGCCCGCGCCGTTATACCCTTCTCCCCTTCTCCTCTGAACTTCCAAACCCACGGGTCCTCCACTGTTCTGCCGCCAGGAGCGCCCAGTGCAGACCTGTTCCAGGGTTCTCTCTCTGTCCGCTTCCTTCCTCCGGCTTGATTCCGGGGAGGGTCGAGCTGCAAATGTAAATTGGGTTATTTGTAAACTTAGAGTTGACTGGCATTGAAAGCCTGCATACTGACTCCAATTTATGAGTGTAGGTGGAGACAGAAGGTGTCTGAGGAAGGAGGCACCCAAAACCTCCCAGTGTTAAAAGAGAGCCGAGCAAAGGAGACTTGAACAGAGCGAGGGAGGAGAGCGTGGTGGCCTGGAGGCACTCCAAGAGCAGGGAGTGGGGAACTCCGGTTAAAGTCAATTAAAAGAAGGGCTGAGAATTGCCTGTTGGGTTTGCATGCCTGCCTGCTCAGTCGCTTCAGACTCTTTGCGACCCCGTAGACTGTAGCCCGCAGGACTCCTCTGTCCATGGGATTCTCCAGGCAAGAAGACTGGAGTGGGTTGCCATGCTCTTCTCCAGGAGATCTTCCCGACCCAGGGATCAAACTGGCATCTCTTGGGACTCCTTCATTGGCAGGCGGATTCTTTACAACTGCGGCACCTGGTAGCCTCTCTGTTGGGTTTAGCAGCGTGGAAATTGTTGGAAGCTGCGTCATAGCAGTTTCGATGGTGTGGTGGGGGTGAAAGCATTAGAGACAAAATGAGAGGAAAGAGATACATTCTATCTTTCCTACAAACGCAGACTGCAAACGTAGACGAACCTTTGAAGACGTTTTGTTTTGCTGCAAAGAGGAACAGAAAATTGGATCAATAGTTGAAGAGGAGGTGGGTTAAGAGTGGGTGTTTTGTGGTGTTTTTTATTTTTAACGTGACAGAAGTAAGGGCATGTTAACTGTGTCAAAGGGAAAGATTCTGTAGGGGGGTGGGGAATAGATAGTGTAGGAGACGGAAGAATTGCTGAAGCTGTAGCTTGTGTAGGCAAGAGGTGGTGAGTTTAGTGTTAGATTGGTCTTCAGAACATGAACAGTTAATCTGTAATGGCGTTGACCAATAGATATAAAATAGCAACCATATTTGTAACTTAAAATTTTCTAGTAGCCACATTAAAAAAAGTAATAAGTAGATGAAATTAATTTTATTAAAGTATTTTAAATACGTTTATCAAAAATACTGTGTTTCAACATGTAATCTATAAATGTGATGTGTGAGATCTTACATTCTTTTTTCATGCTAAATCTTCAAAATCAGGTATTTTACACTTAGAGTACATCTTAGTTTGGATTCTAAATTTTCCACGATTAAGATGGAAAATGTAGTCCTACCAAAACTGAAACTTTTTAATGTTTCCTTGCTTAAGATTAGATTTTTTTTCATTAATTAAAATTAAATAAAATTTAGAATTACATTCGTCTAGTTACTTTTCAAGGGCTCACTAGTCATGTGTGGTTCGTGGCTACTGTATTAGAGCAGATCTTTAATAGCAGGAGGGAATTGTAGTGCATAGGATTGCAGATGCTTTTTAAAAAAATTTATTCTGTTGAAGTAGAGTTGATTTACAATGTTATGTTAATTTATGCTGTACAGCAAAGTGATTCAGTTGCACGTATTTTTTCATATTCTTTTCCATTATGGTTTATTACAGGATATTGAATTCAGTTTCCTGTGCTATACAGTAGGACCTTGTTGCTTTTCCATTCTATATATAATAGTTTGCATCTGCTAATCCCAAATGCCTTATCCAGCCCTTCCCCATGCCCCCTCCCCCTTGGCAACCACAAGTTTGTTCTATATATCTGATTATAGATGCTTTTGATTTCATAATTGAAGAGAAAGTGAATCATCAGCTAAACATGGGGATGTGGGAGCAGGTGTCAGGGATTTAAAGAAAGAAGAGATGGTGTAAAATAGTCACGACTAGATCAGAAGAATAGTGGCAAGAATTAGAGCCAAAAAGGTGAAGTGAAAGAGAGATCAGGGAGATGAGGGTGTATGAAAGACAAGACTGTGTTTACAGACCATGGAATTCAGGTGGCTCAGACTGTTAAGAATCCGTCTGCATTGTGGGAGACCTGGGTTTGATCCCTGGGTTGGGAAGATCCCCGGGAGGAGGGCATGGCAACTCATTCCAGGATTCTTGCCTGGAGAATCCCCATGGACAGAGGAGCCTGGCTGGCAACAGTCCATGGGGTGGCAAAGAGTCAGACATGACTGAGCGACTAAGCACACAAGCAGGAGATAGGAAATCAAAAGCTGAGAGACAGGTGAAAAGCTGGTAGGAGCAACGTATTAAAAGTTCCAGAGGGGCTGTTATTAGGGTGTTAGAAGAAACATGCTTTAAAGAAGTGATAGAGTATGAGATACACACAATTGTATGATAGAAAACTTTCACCTACTGGGAATAAAAGACCTCCAGCCTGGAAGTGAATAGGAAAAGAGGACTGGAGGACAAAATGACTGGAGGAAAAGAGTTCGAGGCATGGAGAGATCAGGGTATAATTTCACGTGTGTTGAGATTGCCAGGAATTAAGACAGGAGGCGTGACAGCCAGGATTGACAGTGAAAAATGAAAGGGAATGGTGGGGGCTGTGGTAGATGACTGCAATGGTGGAAGTATAACCCAGTGGCACAAGAGTCACAGCTTCCTTTCAGGAAGGAGGGACAGTCTGGAAGCTGCAGTAAAGAGCAAGGAAGCTTCCTCCCAGTTGTGGGAGAAAAAGAGCTATAGGGGACACTATCGAGCAAATATCTGGAGGAGTTGTTAAAAGAAGTTGAGGATTTGGAAGATATTGATGATGGTAGACCATGAGTTGAAGAAAGTCCAATGGAGTAGTTTTAGGAGATGAAGAGGGGTGAGAGGGGCAGGTTAGGATATGTACAGAACAGAATAAAAGCAATCTTAACATGTAAAGCACTGTTGTAAACTGGTAAGAAAATACAATATAATAGAAATGTGGGCAAAGGACATAAACTGTTACAGAAGAAATTAATGTAAGAGACCAGTAAATGTTTATTTTAAAAGTGTATTGCCTTTATAGTCAGAAAAAAAAAAGTTGTCCAGAATGAATGAAAAGTTTGTTTTTTCTTAAATAAATAGAAACCTGTTAGGAGATGATAGAACACTGATTAGGGATAGTCTGGAAAAGAATTGAAGGGGAAAATATTTAATTTTGGTTTCTAATTCTCTATTGCTTTCAGTTTCATCGGTAACAGCAGACATTGCATTGCCCCTTCAGGTGAATTGCTTCTTTCAGCCAGAATGACCTCCTTGGACCTTACCACTCTTATCTTGTCCATTTCCTCATTTGGTTTGGAAAAACTTCACCTTCTCTCCCTTCCCCCGCTTCCTAACTGTATCAAAATTCTGTCAGTCCTTCAAAGCCTTGCCGGAGCCCTCTTTCCATGACGCTTATTTCCAGCCACTGTGACCATGGTACTCATTTGACTCAGTCGTGAATGAAATTTCAATATCGATTTGATACCTGCTGTCTTATTTCCAAAAGATGATTTTAGAGTTGTTGTGTTTCCCCTTGAGACTTTGAAGCATTGAAGGCAGTTTATCTTTTGTTGATAGGTTGAAAAAAGGTTATCTTTCTAGTCTAGTAGTCTCATTTTCAGCTTTATATTCTGTATCATGCTGGACATGTATTTTTTCTAAAACAGTTATAAGAGGCCACCATCATTTTCCATAGCTGTAATTTAATGAACATATAATATCTGCTCTGGTTTGGGAAAGACTTGAGTTTCTAATGGCCTATACTCGGTGTGTACTGTTAGAACTGTTGGCTATCACCATGTAAACATGTGACAGTGAGGAACCCTCTGTCTTGTTACTGGACAACTCATGCCAAGAAATGAGTTTTGAGTGACAATTTCAAAGTACCCATTGACCCAGCAGTACTGCTTCCAGGAATTTATCTTGCTGATATATACAAATATATATGAAATGATTTACATAAGACACTATTCATTGCAGCATTATTTATAATGATAACTGGTGAGGTATGGTCTAGTTGTCCACCAGTAGGTCACAGGATAATAAATCATGATGCGTTTGTGGGGAGGAAAAAAGTTCTCAGCTGGGTCCCTTGTGTCAATAGCAAGAGAAAAGCATACAAATTTGTAAGTTTTACCCAACACAGGAGTTTTCATAAGGAAAGAAGAACCAAAGGAGTTAAACCTTTAAGGGGGTTTTGTGCTAGGGTTAATGAAGCCTGGTAAGTCATGGGAAAATGAGGTAAGACTAAAGGCATGAGCTATGTGTAGGAAACTAAAGGAAACAGCGTGGCCTGTTATTCAGATTCTTCTCAGTGTTCCTCAGGCTTCAGAGATACGGATGCTTCTTTTATGCCCTGGGTATACGCAGGGACCCTCTCATGTGAGGGTCTTATGACCTGTTTCAGGGGAAGGTCAGAAAGTCCTTCTTGCACCTGCTGTTTCTCAGATTCCTTTTGCTTGACATAAACAGTATGCCAAAGGAGCCCTGTTTTGAGATAGTGTCTCCTGAACCTGGTCACTTCCATATAGTGGAATATTATGCAACCTAAAACAATGTGGAAGCTTTTAAACATGGATATAGAAAGAGCTCTAAAATCTCTTGTTAAATGTGAAAAAAACGGGTAGGAGAAGAAACATGGGAGAGGGAGTTTGGACGTGTGTTTTATAGGCAGAAATCTCTGGAAAGCTACAGCAGGGAAATTAGGAACTGGGTACCTCTGGGTTGGGGGTATGGTCACTGGGCAGGTAAGGGGTGAGGTGGGAGGATGAATCCCACTTTGTGTCTTTACTGAACTCTAGTTGATTCACAGTATTGCTTTTATTTGGTGTTGTGTGTGTGTGTTCCTTCTCTTAATTCTTTCCATTTTAGGTTATTACAAGATGCTGAATATAGTTGCCTGTGCTATACTCTAAATTCTTATTGTTTATTTTATACATGCTAATGTGTATCTGTTAATCCCATACTCTTAATTTATCTCTTCTTCCCCCCTTCCACTCTGATGATCATGTTTGTTTTCTATATCTGTGAGTCCATTTCTACTTTGTAAATAAGTTCATTTGTATCATTTTTTTAAAATTCCATATATAAGTGATATCACGAGTCTTTGATTTGCTTCCCTTAATATGATAATCTCTAGATCCATCCATGTTGCTGCAAATGGCCTTATTGCATTTTTTATGGCTGAGTAATATTCCATTGTGTGTGTATATACCTCACATCTTTATTATTCATCTGTGATGGACACTTAGGTTGCTTCCATATCTTGGATATTGTAAATAGTGCTGCTATAAACATTGTGGTACATGTATCTTTTTGAATTAGAGCTTTTTCCAGATACATGCCCAGGAGTGGAATTGCTGGATTATATGGTAACTCTTTCTAGTTATAAGGAATGTTTTCCATAGAGGCTGTACCAATTTGCATTCCCACCAACAAAGTAGGAGAGTTCCCTTTCCTCCACACCCTCTCCAACAATTGTTACTTGTAGACTTTTTTGATAGTGGCCATTTTGACCTGTGTCAAGTGATACCTCACTGAAGTTTTGATTTTCATTTCTCTGAGAGTTAGCGATATTGAATATCTTTACATGTACCTTTTAGCCATCTGTATGTCTTCTTTGGAGAAATGTCTATTTAGATTTTCTGCTCATTTTTAATTAGATTAAAAAATTTTTTTATTGGAGTATAATTGATTGACAGTGTTGTGATAGTTTCTGCTGTGCAGCAAAGTGAATCAGTTATGCATATACATATATCCACTCTTTTTTAGGTTCTTTTCCCATATAGGTCCTTACAGAGTATTGAGTCGAGTTCCCTGTGCTATACAGTAGGTCTTTATTAATTATGTATTTTGTATATAGTAATGTGTATATGTCAATTCCAGTCTTCCAATTTATCCCTTCCCTCCACCCCCACAAACCATAAGATTTCTTTCTACACCTGTGACTCTGTTTTGTAAATAAATTTATTCAATATTTTTAGATTCCACATACAAGTGATCATAGGATATTTGTCCTTCTCTAACTTACTTCACTGAGTTTGACAACCTCTAGGTCCATCCATGTCTCTGCAGTTGGCATTATTTCATTTTTTTTTATGGCTGAGTAATATTACATTGTACATACATACGCATATATGTACCACAACTTCTTTATCCGTTCTTTGTTGATGGACATGTAGGTTGCTTCCATATCCTGGCTATTGTAAATAGTGCTGCAGGAACATTGGGGTGCACGTATCTTTTTGAATTATGGTTTTCTTCAGGTATATGCCCTGGAGTGGAATTGCTGGATCGTATTGCTGGTAATTCTGTTTTAGGTTTTTAAGGAAACTGCATGTTGTTCTCCATAGTGGCTGTACCAGTTTACATTCTGACCCAGCAGTATAGGAGGGTTCCTGTTTCTCCACATTCTCTCCAGCATTTACTATTTGTAGGCTTCTTGATGATGGCCATCCTGACTGGTATCAGGTGATAACTCATTGTAGTTTTGATCTGCATTTCTCTGAGAATTAATCATGTTGAGCTTCTTTTTGTGTGCAGACTTGGTCCCATTGTTTAGTTTTGTTTTTATTTCCATTATTCTAGGAGAGGGCTCTAAAAACATATTGCTGCAATTTATGTCAAAGTCTGTTCTGCCTATATTTTCCTCTAGGAAAATGTAGCGGTGCACTTTTCCCAGGACCATTTCCTGGATAGAGTGTCTTTTCTCCACTGTATATCATTTCTTTGTCGTAGATTAATTCACCAAAGTGCAGGGGTTTATTGCTGCACATTCTGTCCTGTTCCGTTCATCTGTTTTTTGTGCCAGGACCATATTCTGTTGACTACTGTAGTTTTGCAGCATTGTCAGCAGCCAGGGAGCCTGATTTCCTCTATCTCCATTTTTCTTTCTCAAGATTACTTTGGCTATTCAGGGTCTTTTATAATTCCATACAAATTAAAAAAAAAATTTGTTTTAGTTTGTGAAAAATACCACTCATAATTTGATGGGGGTTGCATTGAGTCTATAGATTGCCCTGGTTAATATTGGTAATTTTCACAATAAAATTGCTAATTTTCACAATATTGATTCTTCCAATTCAAGAACATGGTATATTTTTCCATGTGTTGTGCCATCTTCAGTTTCTTCAAGGTCTTACAGTTTTTGGAGTATGGGTTTTTGCCCCTTTTGGTAGGTTTTATTGTTGTTTAGTTGCTAAGTTGTGTTCAACTCTTTTGAGACCCCATGGACTGTAGCCCACCAGGCTCCTCTGTCCATGGGATTTACCAGGCAAGAATACTGGAGTGGGATGCCGTTTCCTCTCCAGAGGATCTTCCTGATGGTGGGATTGAACCCATGTCTCCTGCATTGGCAGGTAGGTTCTTTACCACTGAGCCACCAGGGAAGCCCTCGGTAGATTTGAAGTGCACTGAAAGTGGCTCAGTTGTGTCCGACTCTTTGCGACCCCATGAACTATACAGTCCATGGGATTCTCCAGGCCAGAATACTGACGTGGGTAGCCTGTCCCTTCTCCAGGGCATCTTCCCAACCCAGGGATCGAACCCAGGTGTCTCGCATTGCAGGCAGAGTCTTGACTATCTGAGCCTGGAGGGTGGTATTTTATTTTTGATGCAATGATAAATGGGGTTGTTTTCTTAATTCTCTTTCAGATTTTTTGTAGTTAGTGTAGAGAAATGCAACAGATTTCTGTGTATTAATTTTCTATCCTGCAGCTTTATCAAGTTCATTGATGAGCCTTAGTAGCTTTCTAGTGGCATCTTTATGAATTTCTATGTATAGTATCATGTCATCTATAAACAGTGGCAGTTTTACTTCCTTTCTGATTTGGATTCCTTTTTTTCTTTTCTGATTTGGCTAGGACTTTGAAAATTTTATCGACTGTTTCTGATCTTAGAGGAAATGTTTTCAGCTTTTCACCATTGAGTATGATGATGTTGGCTGTGGTTTTGTCATGTATGGCCTTTATTGTGTTGAAATGTGTTTTCTCTGTGCTCACTTTCTGGAGAATTTTTATCATAAATGGATGTTGAATTTCTTTTTCTTATTTAAAAATCATTTATTTTTAATTAGAGGCTAATACTTTACAGTGTTCTGTTGGTTTCTGCCATTCATCAACATGAATCAGCCATAGATATACATATGTCTCCTCCCTCTTGAGCCTACCTCCCACTCTAGGTTGTCTCAGAGGACAGCTTGAGCTCCATGCATCATATAGCAAATTGCCACTGACTATCTGTTTTACATAAGGCAATATATATGTTTCAATGCTACCCTCTAAATTTGTCCCACCTTCTCCTTCCCACGCTGTGTCTGCGAGTCTGTTCTCTGTGTTGCTTCTCTATTGCTGCCTACAGACAGGGTCATCAGTACCATTTTTCTAGATTCCACATATATATGTGTTAAGATACAGTGTTAATATTCTGACTTACTTCACTCTGTATAACAGGCTCTAGGTTTGTCCACCTCACTTAAACTGACTCAAATTCATTCCTTTTGTGGCTGAGTAATATTCCGTTGTATATATGAACCACAGCTTCTTTATCCATTCATCTGTCGGTGGACATGTAGGTTGCTGCCATGTTCTGGTTATTGAAAGTAGTGCAGCAGTGAACATTGGGATACATGTGTCTTTTAGAATTGTGGTTTTCTCAGTGTATATGCCCAATAGTGGGATTGCTGGGTCATATGGTAGTTTAGTTTTTAAAGAAATTTCCATGTTGTTCTCCATAGTGGCTGTATTAATTTACATGCTGACCATCAGTACAAGAGGGTTTCCTTTTCTCCACATCCTCTCCAGCATTTATTGTTCATAGATTTTTTGATGGTGGCCGTTCTGACCAGTGTGAGGTAATACCTCATTGTAGTTTGATTTGCATTTCTCTAATAATAAGCAATGTTGAGCATTTTTTTCATGTGTTTATTAGGTATCAGTGTATCTTCTTTGAGAAATGTTTGTTTAGGTCTTCTGCCTGTTTTTTGATTGGATTCTTTGTTTTTCTGATGTTGAGCTGCCTGAGCTGCTTGTATATTTTGGAGATTAATCCTTTGTCAACTGCTTCATTTGCAATTATTTTCTCCCATTCTGAGGGTTGTCTTTTCATCTTGTTTATGGTTTCCTTTGCTGTGCAAAAATTTTTAAGTTTAATTAGATCCTGTTTGTGTATTTTTGTTTTTATTTCCACTACTCTAGGAGATAGGTCATGGAGAATCTTGTGATTTATGTCAAAGAGTATCCTGCATATGTTTTCCTCTAGGAGGTTTGTAGTTTCTGGTCTTACATTTAGGTCTTTAATCTATTTTGAGTTTCTCTTTGTGTATAGTATTAAGAAGTGTTCTAATTTCATTCTTCTACATATAGCTGTCCAGTTTTCACAGCACCATTTATTGAAGAGATTATCTTTTATTCATTATATATTCTTGCCTTCTTTGTCAAAAGCAAGGTGCCCAAGCTGAATTCCAGAAAAATAAACGACCCAATCAAAAAATGGGCCAAAGAACTAAACAGACATTTCTCCAAAGAAGACATACAGATGGCTAACAAACACATGAAAAGATGCTCAACATCACTCATTATTAGAGAAATGCGAATCAAAACCACAATGAGGTACCATTTCACACCAGTCAGGACGGCTGCTATCCAAAAGTCTACAAGCAATAAATGTTGGAGAGGGTATGGAGAAAAGGGAACCCTCTTACACTGTTGGTGGGAATGCAAACTAGTACAGCCACTATGGAGAACAGTGTGGAGATTCCTTAAAAAACTTGGAATAGAACTGCCATATGACCCAGCAATCCCACTGCTGGGCGTACACACCGAGGAAACCAGAATTGAAAGAGACACGTGTACCCCAATGTTCATCGCAGCACTGTTTACAATAGCCAGGACATGGAAGCAACCTAGATGTCCATCAGCAGACGAATGGATAAGGAAGCTGTGGTACATATACACAATGGAATATTACACAGCCATTAAAAAGAATACATTTGAATCAGTTCTATTGAGATGGATGAAACTGGAGCCCATTATACAGAGTGAAGTAAGCCAGAAAGAAAAACACCAATACAGTATACTAATGCATATATATGGAATTTGAAAGACGGTAACGTTAACCGTATATGCGAGACAGAATAAGAGACACAGATGCATAGAACAGTCTTAAGGACTCTGAGGGAGAAGGTGAGGGTGGGACGTTCTGAGAGAATAGCATTGAAACATGTATATTATCATATGTGCAACAGAACACCATTCCAGGTTCAATGCATGAGACAAATGCTCAGCGCTGGGGCAATGGGATGACCCAGAGGGATGGGATGGGGAGGGAGGTGGGAGGGGGGTTCAGGATGGGGAACACATGTAAACCCATGGCTGATTCATGTCAATGTATGGCAAAAACCACTACAATATTGTAAAGTAATTAGCCTCCAACTAAAATAAATAAATTTAAAAAAACAAAAAACAAGGTGCTCATAGGTACATGAGTTTATCTCTGGGCTTTTTATTTTGCTCAATTAGACCATATTTCTGTTTTTATGCCAGTACCATACTATCTTGATGACTGTAGCTTTATAGTATAATCTGAAGTCAGGAAGGTTAATTCCTCTAACTCCATTCTTCTTTCTCATGATTGCTTTGAGTATTTGGGGTCTTCTGTGTTTCCATACAAGTTGTGAAGTTTTTTGCTCTAGTTCTGTGAAAAATGCCATTGGTAATTTGATAGGAATTGCATTGAATCTGTAGATTGTTTTGGGTAGTATAGTCATTTTCACAATGTTTATTTTTCCAGTCTAGGAACATGGTATATCTCTCCATCTGTTTATGTCATCTTTGATTTCTTTTATCCATATCTTATAGTTTTCTGAGTACAGGTCTTTGTCTCCTTAAATAGGTTTATTGCTAGGTATTTTATTTTCCTATTGCAGTGGTGAATGGGATTAATTCCTTAATTTCTCTTTCTGATTATTCATTGTTAGTGTATAGTAATGCAAAGGATTTCTGTGTATTGATTTTGCACCCTGCAACTTTACTAAAATTACTGATTAGCTTTAGTAATTTTCTGGTAGTATCTTTAGAGTTTTCTATGTGTAGTATTGTGTTATCTGCAAACAGTGAAAGTTTTACTTCTTTTCCAGTCTGGATTCCTTTTATTTCTTTTTCTTCTCTGATTGCCATGGCCAGGATTTCCAAAACTATGTTGAATAATAGTGGCAAGAGTGGGCACACTTGTCTTGTTCCTTATCTTAGAGGAAATACTTTGTTTTTCACCATTGAGAATAATGTTTGCTGTGGGTTTATCACATATGGCCTTTATTATGTTGAGGTAGGTTCCTTCTGTGTCTATTTTCTGAAGAGTTTTTGTCATAAATGGGTGCTGAATTATGATTTTTATTTTTTAATTTGTTAATGTGGTGTATCATATTGATTGACTTGTGTATGTTGAAGAATCCTTGCATCCTTGGATAAACCCAACTTGATCTTGTTGTATGATCCTTAATGTGTTGTTGGCTTCTGTTTGCTAGAATTTTTGCATTCTTGTTCATCAGTGATATGGCCTGTGATTTTCTTTTTTTGTGATGTCTTTATCTGGTTTTGGTATCAGGGTACCATAGAATAAGTTCAGAAATGTTCCTTCCTCTGCAATTTTTTGGAATAGTTTCAGAAAGATTGGCGTTAACTCGCCTCTGAACGTTTGGTAGAATTCTTCTGTGAAGCCATCTGTTCCTAGACTTTTCTTATTGGCAGTTTTTAAATAATTGGTTCTATTTCAGTACTAGTAATTTTCTGTTTCTTCCTGGTTCAGTCTTGGGAGATTGTACCTTTCAAAGAATTTGTCCATTTCAATTAGGTTACCCATTTTATTGGCATATTGTTGCTCATACTAGTCTATCATGATCCTTTGTATTTCTGTGGTGTCGGTTGTAACTTTTCCTTTTTCATTTATGATTTTACTGATTTTGGCTCTCTCCTTGTTTTTCTTGATGAGTCTCTCTGAAGATTTGTAAATTTTGTTTATCTTTAAAAAGAACCAAAACCTGCTTTTACTTTCATTGCTCTTTTCTAGTGTTGCTTTAGTCTCTAATTCATTTGTGCCCTGGCTTCTGTGATTTCTTCTACTAACTTTGGTTTTTATTTCTTCTTCTTTCACTCGTTGCTTTAGGTGTAATGTTAGGTTGTTTATTTGAGATTTTCTTGTTTCCTGGGATAAACTTGTATCACTGTTAACTTCCCTCTTAGGAGTGCTTTTGCTATATCTCATTTTCATTTGTCTCCAGATATTTTCTGATTTCTTCTTTGACTTCTTCAGTGATTCATTGATTGTCAGTGTGTGTGTGTGTGTGTGTGTGTGTGTGTGTGTGTGTGTGTGTTTTCCTCTTACTTGATTTCTAGCTTCATAGCATCATGATAGGAAAAGATGCTTGATAAGATTTCAGTTTTCTCAAATTGACCAAAGTTTGCTTTGTGCCCCTGCATGGGATCTATCCAGGAGGCTGTTCCAAGTGCACTTGAGAAGAATGTGTATTCTGTTTTGGGGTTGAATGTTCTATAAATACCAGGTCTGATGTGTCCTTTAAGGCCTGTGTTTCGTTACTGATTTTCTGTCTGGATGATCTATCCAGACAGAATAGATATTTGTGGGGTGTTATAAGTGGGGTGTTAAACCCCATTGATAAAAGTGGGGTGTTAATGTCCCTCACTATTATTTTGTTTCTGTCAATTTCTCCTTTTATGTTTGTTAATATTTGGCTTATCTATTGAGGTGCTCCTATGTTGGGTCCATATGTATTTACAGTTGTTATATATTCTTCTTGGATTGATCCCTTGATCATTATATAGTGTCCTTCTTTGTCTCTTTTAGCCATCTTTAAAAAGTATATTTTATCTGATGTGAGTATTGATTTCCACTTGCATGAAATGCCTTTTTCCATCCTGTCCCTTTCGTTCTGTATTTCTTGAGAGGTGGGTCTCTCATCAACAGCATATTTATGGGTCTTCTTTTTATATTCATTCAACCAATCTATGTCTTGAATCAGTTTACATTTATGGTAATTATCGATATGTATATTCTTACTGCCATTTTGTTTATTGTGTTGGATTTGTTTTTGTAGTTCTTTTTTCTCTCTTTACTCTTTTGTTCTCTTGTGATTTGATGACTATCTTTAGTGTTATATTTGGATTCCATTTTCTTTTTTGTATGTATATTATAGACTTCTGCTTTGCCGCAGTTACCATGAGGTTTTGTACTGGAGTGTGTATTTCTATGTACTTGTTGTAAGTTGATCTTATTTTCTAATGCATTTTAGGTACTCTGCATTTGTACTCTCTTCTCCTCATGATTACTATTCTTTATTTTATATCTACTTTTTTGTAACTCTTAACTGCTTATTGTGGATACAAATGGTTTTACTACTTTTGTCTTTTAACCTCCCTACTAGCTTTGTGCATGGATGATTTCCTACATTTATTGTATGTTTACCTTTACCAGTGAGTGTTTCCATTCTGTAATTTTCTTGGTTCTAGTTGTGGCCTTTTCTTTTCTGCCTCTTGAAGTTTCTTCAGTAGTTGTTATAAAGCTGGTTTTGTAGTGCTGGATTTTCTTAGCTCTTGCTTGTCTGTAAAGCTTTTGATTTCTCCATCAAATCTAGATGAGACGCTTGCTGAGTAGAGTATTCTTAGTTGTAGGTTTTTCTCTTTCATCACTTTAAGTACATCATGCACATTCTTCTGGCCTGCAGTTTGTGCAGAAAAATCATCTGGTAGTTTTATGGGAATTCCCTTATAAGTCGTTTGTTGCTTTTCCCTTATTGCTTTTAATATTCTCTCTTTACCTTTAACTTTTGTCATTTTGATTACAATGTGTTGTGGTATATTTCCTTTGTGAATTAATCCTGTATGGGACTCTCTGTGCTTTTTGTACTTGGGTGACTGTTTCCCTTCCCAAATCACAGATGTTTTCAGCTATTGTTTCTTCAAATACTTTCTCAGACCCTTTCTCACTGAGATCCCTATAATGTGAATGTTAACATGCTTCCTGTTATCCCAGAGGTCCCTTAATCTGGCCTTATTTCTTTTCATTCTGTTTTTCTGTTACATGGCAGTGATCTCCACTCCTGTGTCTTCCAGCTTACTGATCCATTCTTCTGAACCATTGAATCCACTACTGATTCCTTCTATAGTATCCTTCATTTCAGTTATTGCATTCTTTCACTCTGTTTCATTGTTCTTTATATTTTCTAATTCTTTTTTGAAAGCTTATAATTTCTTGCTCTCTGCATCTGTGCTCCTGCCGAGTCCTTTGATCATCTTTACGATCATCACTCTGAACTGTTTCTTGGGTAGATTGCCTACCTCCACATCACTTAGTTGTTCTTATGAAGTTTTATCTTGTTCCTTCGTCTCAAATATATTCCTCTGTCACCTCATTTTATCTCAAGTGCTGTTTGTATTTTATGTATGTGGTAGACTGGTTACGTTTCTCGACTTTGGAGAAGTGTTCCTCTGTAGGAGACATCTTTTGCATCCAGCAGTGCTCACCCCAGAGAAGGCAATGGCACCCCACTCCAGTACTTTTGCCTGGAAACTCCCATGGACGGAGGAACCTGGTAGGCTGCAGTCCATGGGGTCGCGAAGAGTCGGACACGACTGAGCGACTTCACTTTCACTTTTCACGCACTGGAGAAGGAAATGGAAACCTATTCCAGTGTTCTTGCCTAGAGATCCCTGGGACGGTGGAGTCTGGTGGGCTGCCGTCTATGGGGTTGCACAGAGTCGGACACGACTGAAGAGACTTAGCAGCAGCAGTGCTCACCCATCGAGGGCCAGGAGCCAGGTAGTCTCAGGGTAGTGTCTGGCCTGAATTTGCAGATTATTCTGTGGGTTGCAGAACGGTAGTTTTCTTTCTTTGAGGGGCTGGTGCCTGTCCCCTGGTGGGTGGAGTTGGGTTTTGATCCTCTGGCAGACCCTGGGTCTGACTCTCCTTCACTTACTCCTTGTCTCTTTTAGGTGGTTCCTTCATCAGCTTCAGGCCAATCTCGAAGTTACTATGTCGATTGGAGAATGTTGCGTGATGTAAAGAGAAGAAAAATGGCCTACGAGTATGCAGATGAGAGGCTACGGATCAATTCTCTCAGGAAGAATACTATTCTTCCAAAAAACCTTCAGGTTAGCTAATTAATATGAGTATCTGCCAGGAAATCGTTAACTCAAATCACTTTATACTTTTTGTTGTAACTTAGTATACTTTGTGGAGACTGGAATCTAGTTTTCTTGGTCAACATAAACAAATACCATTGAGACTGTAACTCATACTCAAGGCCATTAAACTTATCAAAAGCTCAGAGTAAAAATTATTTCATTCATATAAATTTGGAGAATAATATACAGGCTCTTCATTATCATGGATTCTTTTCAAATCTTATCTAAATTCAGCCAGATAAGCAGAAAATGGAGTGCCTTGGACCACTCTGTTACAGCTTTTATTGTAATGGCGTTAAGCTACTTGCCTATATTTAGGGAGTAATAAGAAGTGGCTCCTGAGAAACAAAGCTTAAGATGTTAGGGAGGACAAATTTATGAAGACCTCCATGAAGTCTCTGGTTTGAGGACCATCAGTAGCTGTGCAGAGCCTCTGTGAATCCTGGGAACTTACATGGCTCTTTGTTGCCTGCTAAGTAGCTTACAAGGTGCATTTCTGTCCCAGTGCTAACGAATTTACAGGCTCTCACAGAATGCTCTTCTGTTTCATTTTCCCTTTGCCTAGTTTCCTTATTAGTACACTGCCTTAAATCTTTATGTTCATACACATGTAAACAATTTGTAGCTGTTCTTCATGTTCCGTCTCCATAAAACTTTACTTCACTCTACCAGCCCAATCATTTCTCCTGTTCAGTTCCTTTTGTAGCTCTTATTATTTGCCATTCATTGACTTAATCATGTTTCATATAATTTTATCATTATTTCTTTTCTTTTTTTAAGTATATCACTTCATTTATTTTGGTCTTTGGTTTTTCTCCATCAGTGTTTTGTAATTTTTAGCACACAGATTTGTCAGTATTTCTTAATAGCAACAAATGTGTCAGCTTTTGGAGGTCAGGAACTACTCTTAATGCTTACTAATTAATATAAACTTGTGCTTAGTCACTCAGTCGTGTCCAGCTCTTTGTGACCCCATGGACTGCAGTCCACCAGGCTCCTCTGTCCATGGGGATTCTCCAGGCAAGAATACTGGAGTGGGTTGCCACGCCCTTCTCCAGGGGATCTTCCCCACCCATGCATCAAACCCAGGTCTCGCACATTGCAGGTGGATTCTTTACCTGGTCTGAGTTACCAGGGAAGCCCAACATAAACTTAGTGGCTTTCATATACATTTTCTCATTTATGTGTTTTTAATATGTTACAGTAATTATTTTGCTTCCATCATAGTCTAGTAAGGGTGTGTCCCACACAAACACATGCACAATAATACACATACTTTTAAGCACATACCTAAGAATAAATCTGTCCTGACAAAACCTTAGTGCTAGCTACTGCGGTAATCTCTGTTTTCCCCCCAAACCATTTTTGTCCTTAGCATATTTATTTCCTTATATTGAAAATGATGTTTTAGAAATGTAAATCTCACCTGGTCACTGGTGTTTGCGTCTCCAGCAGTCAGAACCTTTACTGTAGATGTCCAGGCTCCGTACGCTCCTATCCTTCCTCCTCTTCATCTTCATGTCAAACATTTCCTTCTACTTGGTCTTCAGAAGTGACACTTGCATGATTCAAAAATGTTATGGGAAATAACCTAATCCCTCAAGGGACTAGAAAAACACAGATAAGCCCCAAATTAGCAGAATTCAAGATTGGGAAAGAAATAAATGAAAATAGAAACCAGAAAAGTAGTACAGATATGTGAAACTAAGAGCTGATTTTTTTGAAAAGATAAAACTGATGAGCGTTTAGCTAGACTAACATAGTAAAAGACAGAAGATTCAAATAAAATCAGAAACAAAAGAGGAAATATTACAGCTGATACTAAAGAAATACAGAGACTTATAACAGATTGATAAGAATAATCGTAGGCCAACAAATTGGCTAACCTAGAAGAAATGGATAAATTCCTAGAAACATAAAACCTATCAAGACCGAATTATGAATAAATAGAAAATCTGAAGTGACCAATGATGACTAAGGAGATTGAATCAGTAATCAGAAAAAAGTGCAGGACCATATGCCTTCATGAGTAAATTCTACCAGTCATTTAAAGAGGAACTAGTGGCAATTCTTCTCAAACTCTTCCAAAAAATTGAGTAAGAGGGAAACACTCCCAAAGTCATTTTATGAGCCCAGCATTGCCCTGATGGCAAAGCCAGATAAGGGCACTACAAAGAAAGAAAACTACAGGTCAGTATCTCTAATGAATAGAGATGGAAAAATTCCCCATAAAATGCTAGCAAACCAAATTCAATAGCACATTAAAAGAAACATTTACCATAATCAAGATGCAAATAAGTAAGAAGATATTCCATGTTCATAGATTGGAACAATTAATATTTTTAAAATGCCCATTCTACACAAAGCCATCTGTAGATTCTGTGCAATTCTTATCAAAATTCCAATAGCATTTTTTTCACAGAAATAGAAAAAAAAATCCTAAAATTTGTATGGAACTACAAAAGACCGTCAAAGAGTCAAAGCAATCCTGAGAAAGAAGAACAAAGTTGGAGGCATCACATTTCCTGATTTACAAAGCTATAATATTCAAAACAGTATGGTGGTGGCATAAAAACAGACACATATACCAGTGGAACAGAATTGAGAACCTGGAAATAAATCCACAGATAAGTGGTCAACAAGTATTTGACAAGGGAGCCAAAACACTCAGTGGCTGTTGTGGATAGCTTCTCCATGAGTGGTGTTGGAGAAACTGGATACTCACATGCAGAAGAGTAGAAGTGGTCCCGTATCTTAACACCACTCACAGAAACTCAAAATGGGTTAGACTTAAAAGACAGAACTGAAAGTGTGAAACTGCTGGAAGAAAACAAGGGGTAAAAGTTCCTTGACATTGATCTTTGCAGTGATTTTTTTTAGTTGTGACACCAAAGGTACAAGCGACAAAGAAAAGCAAGTGGACTACATCACACTGAAAGCAACAACATCAAAAAGGCAACCTACAAAATGGGAGAAAATATTTGCAAGCCATGTACCTGATAAGAGATTAATATCCCCCAGATATAAGGAAGTCATACAACTCAATAGCACCCCCCCAAAAAATGATTAAAAAATAGCAGAGAACCTGAGTAGACATTTTTCCAAAAGAAACGTACAAATGAGCAACAGGTACATGAAAAGATGCTCAACTAATCAGGGAAATGCAAACAAAAACTACAAAGATCTATCACCTCACACCTATCAGAATGGCTACTACCCAAAAGATGAGATAAGTGTTGGTGAAGATGTGGAGAAGAGAACCCTGTGCACTGCTGGTGGGAGTGTAAATTGGTACAACCACTGTGGAAAATAGTTTGGAGGCTCTTCAAAATATTAAAGATTAGAACTACCATGTATGATCCAGCAGTTCCATTTCTGAGTATAAATCTGCAGGAAATGAAATCACTAGATAGAAATGAAGTGATAGCTGCATCCCCGTGTTCACTCCAGTATTCACAGTAGCCAGGGCATGGAAACAACCTGGCTCTCAGCACATGAATGTGCCACTCCAAGAACATGATTTGCACACACACAGAGATGCAGAGTATGGTAGTACGATGCTGCATGTGTGCTTAGTCATGTTGACTTTGTGACCCCATGGACTGCAGCCCACCAGGCTCCTCTGTCTGTGTGGATTCTCCAGCAAGAATACTGGAGCGGTTTGCCATGCCCTCTAGGGGATCTTCCCTACCCAGGTATCGAACCTGGGTCTCCCACACGGCAGGCAGATTCTTTACCAACTGAGCCACCTGGGAAGCCCAGAGTATGATACTATTTAGCCATTAAAAACAGAAATCTTTCCCTTTGCAGTAACATAGATGAACCTTGAGGACATTATGCTAAGTGAAGTAAGTCAGAAAGACAAATACTGTATATTCTCACTTATATTTAGAGTCTGAAAAACCAAATTCATAGAAACAGTAGAATGATGGTTACCAGAGCCTGGGGATTAGGGGAAATGGGGAGGTGTTGGCCAAAGGGTACAAACTTCAGTTATAAGGTGAATAAGTTCTGGGGTTGAATAAGTACAGCGTGTTGACTGTAGTTAGCAGTACTGTATTACATATTTGAAAGTTGCTTAAAGAGTAAATCTTCAGTGTTCTCTCACACACAAGGTAATTATGTGAGGTGATGGAGATGTTAACCTTATTGTGGTAATTATTTTTCACAATATATACATGTATCAAGACATCACATTGTACATCTTAAACTTACACAGTGTTATATACCGATTTTCTCAGTGAAGCTGGGAAAATCATTTGGGGAGACAAAAGAAATGCATTCGTGTATTTTCCAAAAGAGAAATGAGAATGTTAGCCAGGAGGTCAGTGACTAAAAGGAGTGGGAGGGAAGGCTTGGGTACTGATACTGTTTCTTAGTCTGGTTGCTGGTTACACAGCTGTTTGCTATTGGTGAAGGCTTTTTGAGCTTTACACTTACAGTTTGTGGGTTCTTGGTTATGTTTGTTAGGTTTCAATTTAATTTTGAAAAATTACATTGTGAGTATGTCAAACAGTTCTGTCACTTTTCTTTCTGGCCTGTTTGTTTCTACTCAGTAAAATTCATCATGGTATCCAGGGTTCTTTTGCCAAACTAGGCTGCATTAATGAATCTAGCCTTTTGTGTTCTCTTCCTCTGAGCATTGACTCATCATCTAGAATAAATAAATGCATGTGATCTGTGTAAATAATGTTGTGACTTCCCTTAGGACATGGCTGATGAAGAAATTGCTGCCCTTCCCCGGGATAGCTGCCCCGTTAGAATCAGAAATCGATGTGTTATGACGTCCCGTCCACGAGGCGTAAAACGGCGCTGGAGGCTCAGCCGTATCGTCTTCCGTCACTTAGCTGATCATGGGCAACTGTCTGGGATCCAGCGAGCAATATGGTGATCAGAACCTACTGACCTTGCAGGAAAACCATGTAGGCAAGAAGAGACTTTTCTAATAGATAGAAACCTGATTTTTATTTGGGTGTTCTGTCAGTGAATAATATTTTTCCAAACATATAGTTCCCAAGCATAGTGCAAAGAGTAATTAAAAAAAAAGAAGCTTGTGAAAATATGTTCTGTATGGTTGTCTTTTCCTTCAAGTTTAATCTTTTAGCAACATGTAAGTGTTCTTGTATTTTTTTAAAGAGCATTACTTCATCCAGCAGTATTATCTTATTGTTCCTCCAGCTTGTTGACATGTAGCTCATGTGTGGCAATTTTTAATCCTGGGCTGGCTACCCAGATCTGCGCAGCTCACTTTATTTTTAGTTGATTGTGAAGACAGACTGTACATCGGATGGTAAAGGTGATGTTCTGGATTATCTAACTAATGCTTAACCTCTTTGTGTGATGGCTGAACCAAAAAAGAATTACTATTTGTTTTCTTGCTCCATCTTCAAGAGCCCTTAGAACAAAATGTGTCTCTTTAAGGCCTGAAAACCTATCCCAGGAGGAAAAGTCCTGCTGGAATGGTATGTATTTGCTGTATTCATATTTATTTCATCTGTAACAGAAATGAATAAAGGGAGAAAAAGTTGTCTTGTGCAGTAACTTGATGATGTCATCAGCCCAGTGATAAAATATCCATGGGGTAGTACGGAAGCACCTACCTAACATCAGTCTAGAAGATGTTCCTGGAGCTGACACCTGAACTTAAATCAGGAGGCAAGGGATGAGATTGTCTGCAAAGAAAACATTGAAAGCAAAGGCATCAAACAGTGAAACTGCGGTCACTTCAACGTGTCAGAACTAAGAAACACACAACAAAGGCTGTATCAAGGAAGACATCACCTGTGAAGGAGCTAAGACTTAAATACCAGCTGTCAGAGAGTTTTAAGCAAAGGAACAACATGATAGTTTGCCCTACATATAAATAATAGCTGTGTGGTGGATGGCCGTGAAAGGAAAAGATGACAGGCAAGATAAACAGCTAGGAGGATATCTTAATTGTTCAGGATGACAAGGGCCTGAACTAAGGTGGTAGTGTTAGCAAAGTAGAAAAGGGGACAGCTTTTTTATTTGGCGGCACCCTCTTCCAATAACACAAGAGAAGACTCGACACATGGTATCACCAGATGGTCAATACCAAAATCAGATTGATTATATTCTTTGCAGCCAAAGATGTAGAAGTTCTATACAGTCAACAAAAACAAGACCGGGAACTGACTGTGGCTCAGATCATGAACTCCTTATTGCCAAATTCAGATTTAAACTGAAGCAAGTAGCGGAGACCACTAGACCATTCAGGTAAGACCTAAATCAAATCCCTTACAATTACACAGTGGAAGTGACAAATAGATTCAAGGGATTAGATCTGATAGAGTGCCTAAAGAACTATGGATGGAGGTTCGTGACATTGTACAGAAGGCAGTGATCAAGACCATCCCCAAGAAAAAGAAATGCAAAAAGGCAAAATGGTTGTCTGAGTAGGCCTTACAAATTGCTGAGAAAAGAAGAGAAGCGAAAGGCAAAGGAAAAAAGGAAAGATATACCCATTTGAATGGGTATATCAAGAGTTCCAAAGAATAGCAAGGAGAGATAAGAAAGCCTTCCTCAGTGGTCAGTGCAAAGAAATAGAGGAAAACAATAGAATGGGAAAGACTAGAGATCTCTTCCAGAAAAGCAGAGATATCAAGGGAACATTTCATGCAAAGATGGGCACAATAAAGGACAGAAATCGTATGGACCTAACAGAAGCAGAAGATATTAAGAAGAGGTGGCAAGAATGCACGGAAGAACTATACAAAAAAAGATCTTCATGATCCAGATAATCACGATGGTGTGATCACTCACCTAGAGCCACTCACCTAGATCCTGGAATGCTAAGTCAAGTGGGCCTTAGGAAGCATCACTATGAACAAAGCTAGTGGAGGTGATGGAATTCCAGTTGAGCTATTTCAAATCCTAAAAGATGATGCTATGAAAGTGCTACACTCAATATGCCAGCAAATTTGGAAAACTCAGCAGTGGCCACAGGACTGGAAAAGGTCAGTTTTCATTCCAATCCCAAAGAAGGGTAATGCCAAAGAATGTTCAAACTACCGCATAGTTGCACTCATCTCACATGCTGGCAAAGTAATGCTCAAAATTCTCCAAGACAGGCTTCAGCAGTATGTGAACTGTGAACTTCCAGATGTTTGAGCTGGATTTAGGAAAGGCAGAGGAACCAGAGATCAAATTGCCAACTTCCATTGGATCATTGAAAAAGTAAGAGAATTTCCCCCCAAAATCTGCTTTATTGATTACACCAAAGCCTTTGACTGTAGATCACAACAAACTGGAAAATTCCTAAAGAGATGGGAATACCAGACCACCTTATCTGCCTACTGAGAAATCTGTATGCAGGTCAAGAAGCAACAGTTAGAACTGGACATGGAACAACAGACTGGTTCCAAATTGGGAAAGGAGTACATCAAGGCTTATATTGTCACCCTGCTTATTTAGCTTATATACAGAATATATCATGTGAAATGGCTGGGCTGGACAAAGCACAAGCTGGAGTCAAGATTGCAGGGAGAAATACCAATAACCTCAGATACTCATATGACACCACCCTTATGGCAGACAGTGAAAAGAAACTGAAGAGCCTCTTGAAAATGAAAGAGGAGGGTGCAAAAGCTTAAAACTCAACATTAAAAACTAGTATTGTGGCATCTGGTCCCATCACTTCATGGTAAATAGATGGGGAAACAATGGAAACAGTGACAGACTATTTTGGGGGGCTCCAAAATCACTGCAGATGGTGACTGCAGCCATTAAAAGACGCTTGTTCCTTGGAAGAAAAGCTATGACTAACCTAGACAGCATATTCAAAAGCAGAGACATTACTTTGTCAACAAAAGTCCGTCTAGTCAAGGCTATGCTTTTTCCAGTAGTCGTGTATGGATGTGAGAGTTGGACTATAAAGAAAGCTGAGTGCCAAAGAATTGATGCTTTTGAACTGTGGTGTTGCAGAAGACTCTTGAGAGTCCCTTGGACTGCAGGGAGATCCAACCATCAATCCTAAAAGAAATCAGTCTTGAATGTTCATTGGAAGGACTGATGTTGAAGCTGAAACTCCAATACTTTGGCCACCTGATGTGAAGAGCTGACTCATTTGAAAAGACCCTGATGCTGGGAAAGACTGAAGGCAGGAGAAGAAGGGGACAAAAGAGGCATCACCGACTTGATGGACATGGATTTGAGCAAGCTCCAGGAGTTGATGTTGGTCAGGGAATCCTGGCATGCTGCAGTTCATGGAGTCGCAAAGAGTCGGACATGACTGAGTGACTGAACTGACTGATTACAGTTCATAACGAGAACATGAAAGCTGCTGACTTCTGGCATATCACTGATAACCTACCTTTTCCTTTGAATCAGGGTTCAAGTACTGTTCACATTTTTTTTTTTCCCCCATCTCCCACACCTCCCTTTTTTCTTCATGTAATTCATTTGTTGGAGGAGCCAGGTTTTTGGTCCTGTAGAATATCAGCATTTGGCTGTTTGCTTCTTTATGTGTCCTTTAACTTAGTCCTCTCTTCCTATAAAGTGGTATTTACATCCAGTGGCTTGACCAGATTCAGGTTTAATATTTTAGGAATGGATGCTGTGTATCCTGTTCCGTTACATCAGAAGGCTCATATCTGGTTGTCCAACTTTTGCTCTACAGTCGTTTGTCTGTATTTAAGTGGTGTTTAAATGTTAGCTGGTATTTAAGTGTTAGCTCCTTCACATAAGTGATGCCTTCCTAGATAAGGCCTTTGTTGTATGCTTCTTAGTTCTGATATGTTGAAGTGACTGCAGTTTCACTGTTTGATGCCTTTGCTTCCACTGTTCTCTTTGCTGGCAGTCTCATCCCTTGCCTCCTGATTTAAGTTCAGTGGATTCAGGAGGGGTCAGCCTCACCCCTGCATTTGAAGTTCACCATTTATTAGCCTGTCACGTAATGATTTTAGCATTTCACTGATGGTTGTTACCCTGACCTCTGTTTCAATTAATGGTGATATTCTAAATCCCATGACTTTTTCTGCATTAGCTGGAATTTTTCTGTAAGGAACTTAAACAGTTTATTTTCCTGAAATAAGTTTCTTAAAGACTAGATATACATACATGATTTTCTATTAGTTTTTAGAGTAAGTTGGTGCTATAGCAACTTCCAAAGGTTACATGATTTTTCACTATCATTATTTTAGTGACAGTTGTAGACTTTCTGTGTATTTTTTTCAGTCCCTGCCATACATGATTTTGATGCTCAAAATAATCCTTTCATTCTTGGGTCCTGTAACCTGTTAATTTGGTACAGGGTATTTGATAGTTCCTTTGCTTTCTGGCATAAGATAACCCAGGCTTACCTTGTATATTTCCTGCCTCATACATTTTTTTTTTTTAAGGGTTGGTTTTTTAGTAGGAAATGTTGGTAGAGATTATACACCTTAGGGTGCTGCTCATTGCTATTGAATTCTGAATTATCAGTGCTTTTAGGCCCTTTTGGTGGAAATTTCTAGGAGATGTATACTTTAAGATTAATAATAATGGTAAGTTTATACTGATTTTATACTGTCAAAAATCTTGAATTTCTAATGACATCAATCCAATTATTACGTCATTACATAATACGTAAATATGGTTTCAATGTACTACTACTTTTACTCCTATTAATAGTAATGATTGCATTGTGACTTGTGTGGCGTTTTTTGTCCTTAGAAAATGGACAAAACACTGTATTCTAAGGTCACTTGAAAGTAGTAAAACACTATGTATTTTGTTTGCAAGTTTTAGGGTTTTTTCTTTTTAAAAATATTGAAGTATAGTTGACTTACAGCATTGTTAACTTCAGGTGTACAGCAAAGTGATTCACATAAATATGTATTCCTTTCCGGATTCTTTTCTATTATAGGTTATTGAGAGATACTGTTTTGTGTATATGAGGAAGTGTTTTTAACTTCATGGATTTACATGCAACTGTTCAGCTTTCCTACCACTTGCAGAAGAGGCTTTTTCTCCATTAGTCTTGCCTCCTAATAGAAGATGACTGACCTCAGGTTTGTGGGTTTGGTTTTGGACTTTGTTCCCTTGCACTGATCCATGTCTGTTTTTGTGCTGACACCAGACTATTTTGCCTAGTGTAGCTTTGTGGTATTGTCTGAAGTCTAGGAGGGTTATGCCTCCAGCTTTGTTTTTTCCTCCTAAGGATTGCATTGATAGTTCTGGATCTTCTGTGGTTCTATGTAAGTTTTAGGATTACTTGTTTTAGTTCTGTAAAAAATGTCACGGGTACATTGATTGCATTCAATTTACAGATTGCTTTGGGTAGTATGGCCATTTTAACTACTTCTTCTAATCCAACAACATGGCATGTTTCTTTTTGTTTGAATCACCTTCTGTATCCTTTATCAATGTGTATTATAGTTTTCAGCATGTATTTCACCTCCTTGATTAGATTCATTCCTGAAGTGAAAGTCGCTCAGTCCTGTATGACTCTTTGCGACCCCATGGACTATACAGTCCATGGAATTCTCCAAGCCAGAATACTGCCTTCACCAGGCAATCTTTCCAACCTGGGGATCAAACCCAGTCTCTTGCATTGCAGGCTCTTTACC
The DNA here is from genome assembly GCA_024291935.2 of Okapia johnstoni. Taxonomy (NCBI): domain Eukaryota; kingdom Metazoa; phylum Chordata; class Mammalia; order Artiodactyla; family Giraffidae; genus Okapia; species Okapia johnstoni. Next base: position 23,123,847 of record CM044322.1, read on the forward strand.
AGCTGAGCCACCACATTCATTCCTAAGGTATTTAGTTTTGATCATTTTTTTATTGAAATGTAGTTGATTTATTCAATGTTTCAGGTGTACCACAGTGATTCAGCTATACATACACATACATATCTCTTTGTATTTTTTCAGATTCTTTTCCCTTGTAGGTTTTTATAAAATACTATACAATTCTCTTCACTTGGTCTAGGAAGTAGAGAGGTAGCATGACCCTCCGTGCTGATCTCTTCCTGCCCTGCCTGCCACAAGCTAAGTGTTGCACCCTCCTTTGAGCCTGAGGCTTTCTTTCCCAGCTGACCTCTCAGCTGGTGAAGGATCCCAGGGTGAGGAAACTGGTCACAGCTCAGGGGCACAGGTCTCACCCTGATTCTTGTTTCGTCCTACCCAGTTACGTGGTGATTATTTCTTGCCACTTTGGTTCTATCTATGAGATCTTTTGCCAGTGTTCAGTGGGCATTTGGTGAGAATTATTCCCTAGGTGGGTGTATTTTTGCTGTATTTGAGGTGAGTTCCACATACTTTTATTCTGCCATCTTGACCTGTCCGTTTTTTAGGTTTTAAGTTCTTAAATTTTAGGTGGTCAAAACAATGGAAAAAGGTACATTCACAGGATTGCTCCCACCCCATCTCTTTCCTTTCCCTATTGGGGGCCATTTTTATTAGCTTTGAGTTTTTTCTTCCATTGTCTGTTTATAGCCAAATATATATATTATGTATTCACATTTCTCACCCTTGCCGACACTAAGGTAGGTTTAACAGAAACAACGTCTGCAGTTTGCTTTTCCACTTACTGTATCCTGGTTGATTACTGTGTATCAGTATATGGAAACAATCTTCATTTTTTGGTGACTATCAGTACTTTCTGTGTAGATGTTTCAAAGTACTAGTTTACTCACCCACTCCCCTATGAACTGACATTTGGGTGTCTCCAATCTTGTATATACCTCAGTATCACTCCCAAATTTTTGCCAGTGTTATCTTTTAGTAGAATTTTGAGAGGATAAATACATATATAATTCTGGTAAATACTACCAAGTATTCCTCTATACAAATTTTAAGCTTCTCAACCTTTTTATTCCATTACCATATATGTATTACCCCATACCCTGAATAGTCAGTCAGTATATTTTATACTGTTTTAAAATTATTTCTCTTCTGAACAAGGTACTTTTTTGTATGTTAAAGGTCACTTACATTCCTTTTTCTAAAGAAATGTTAGTAATTTTAGAATTCTTTCAATGTTTTTGGTTACTGTAGGGGTTTTTGCTTCTTGCTCTTGCCATTTTAGGAGGAATAACCACCTTTAAATAAACAATACCCCTAAAAACCAGACATTTCTGACATACTCTTAGACAGAACAGCTTTACTTACTTTACTGAGCATAAAATACATGGGATTTGCACATTTATTGTTGCTTTAGGGTTACTATCTTTGTAAGCTATCTATCTGATCCACAGCAAAACTTTATCAGTACCATACAAATGTGTTTGTCTATTACGTTTAGATTTAGTTCCAATTTATTCATAAATATATTTAAGCCTAGAGAAAAATATTTGTGATTAGACTATTAGGCCATGGTAATACATGCTATATGTATTACTTAAGCTGTGGGAGTAAAGTGATCAACCTCTATAAAAATCTTAAAACACAGGTACAAATTTGCATTTTATGTAAAAATTCAGGCTTTATTTTTACTTATTCTTACACTGGTGGGAGCTGATGTCAGGAACTGAAAGGCAAGCACAAACTTTGTTTTCTACCTCTTGGCTGAACAATAATACACACAATTTGGCATTTTCATTAGGCAAGACTTGCTTTTTACATTTCACACCAGAATACAACATTACTCTTCTTGAATAAAATGACCTGGTTACTAAAGAAACCATCCTTGGAGGAACTGTTTAATAAGCATATTTTATTTAAATAAATCCTCCAGAAGGAAGTGGAGAATTCATTGCCTTTACTTAGAAGAAGGCTGTGTAAGTAGTTATATGTCAGATTTATTTGTGCAGCTCAGCAACATTTCCTTATTGGAAACTATTTTTCCACATCACAGTTCCCAGAAAGACTTGAAAGTCTCAGAAGTCTGTATCTCCTTTGGCTTGCTTCTCTCTTGATTCCACCCAGGCTTTATTAATGGTTCGCTTCATATCATCATCTCCATCTTCATAAATTTTCTTTAGAACATTCATTAATCCCTCACTAGGATCTGTTTCAGTGTCATAGGAGGGCTTTCTATTAAAAAAATATACACAATAAATAGTGGAGAAATATATATATATAAAATTAGTAAGTACGGAGAGACAAATTAGGCTGTAGGAAATACATGAGGTAAGAGTCAGACAGTATCCTAAAATATTCTAAGAATCAAAACACGCACAAATTTATCTTAGACAATATACACTCACACTTAGCTCATCAAAGAATGGTCATCAAAAACGGTAAGGGGTTGTTATCTTGGGACCCTGGCATTTTAGGTGAGTTTTAGCAGGGAAGGTAAGTAAATAATCATTTACCTTTGTGAACTGTTTTAATGTTTTAAAACCATGTTTCCTCCATGGAATATGAAAATTTCATTGAGAGAAAAATAAACATACATTATAACACATAGACACATACTGAAGCACATATATATTTTAATTAGAAAAGCCTTCCTCTTAAGACTGAAATACAAGAGTCTTGGGCTTGGTGGTATAAAAGCACACTTCTAGTTCAATCAGTGTGCAAACTGGGCCCATTAACTTTTCCACTCACCTCATTAAGTGCCAGATTCTTCGGATACAATAAGACAGGTTCCTATATTCAGGTGATCCATTCTAGATTTAAAAGCAAGTCCACAGATAATGCCTAACCTTAGCCAACCACAACCCAAATGCCCAGTGGCTATGGGAAGGCAGAGTGAGAGATGTGGATGGCTAACTGACTCAATGTAGTACATTACCACTGCAGGAGAACAGAGGAATGTTTGACCTAGAATGGAAGTAGCTCTGAATAAACATTTTTTTCAGAATAGCCATTACTGCTGCTGCTGCTAAGTCACTTCAGTCGTGTCCAACTCTGTGCGACCCCATGGACTGTAGCCTACCAGGGTCCTCCGTCCATGGGATTTTCCAGGCAAGAGTACTGGAGTGGGGTGCCATTGCCTTCTCTGATAGCCATTACTAAGTAGGATAAAAATATTCTTTTTTCACCCTGTACCAGTGATAGTGAAATTCTAACTATACAGCAGAAACTTGTGGAACTCAAAAACTGTATATGGGTATCTGGGCTACTCTGTAACTACTGAAATGCAATCTCTCAGAACGAGCAGTTATCTGTGGGGCTGGAGCACCACAGCCCCAGGGTTAAGAAACGGCACTGAACAACCAACCACAAGTACGAAGTACAAAGACCTCCTTAAGAAGCAACCTGCTAGACACACGCCCTCTTCTGGTACCCTCTGACAAGTTGAAAGCACACATAAGAACACTGGGTTAGTCAGGGGATGTTAGAAGGTAAGTGGTCAAATTACAGACTATAATATAAATATAATACAAATAAAAGACTTATCAATGAAAATCTATAATCCTAGCAAAAAATACATTATAATTCTCAAATAAATGAAAACAGACTCACTCTTTCTCTTTGCATTCTTTTTCAACCTGAGTCAGGTAGTCCCACCGTGTGTTCTCTGCTTTCTTTCTACATAAGATAAGAACTGTATCTGTCTTGACCTAGAAGAAAAGTAGAAAACAGGTACAACTTAGAACACATGGTGATAAGCATGAATATTTAGAATATAATTATTTACTCAATTATTTGAGTTACTGTTATGTACAGGACCTGTTTAGGTATTAGTAATACTTTTATAAGTAGGCTGGAGTCTGAAGACTCATGGAGAAATGAAATCATACACAAGTAAAACTTGAATACCTCCAAATACTGGGTGCTATTAAAGAGGGTATTAATGGGGCTGGGGGAGATTAAAGAGGGTATGAATGGGGACTAGGGAAGGAACTTCACTAGGAAAGCCTTTCTGAGGTGAAGTTTGAGCTGTGGCTCAAGATCCAGCAAAAGAGGGCCTTCCAGGCAGTTGGCAAGGAGAAAGACTCCAAGAAGGGATGATTTTGGTGTATTTGAAAATGAAGAGGAATGCTGGATTTTGATGACTGAAGGACAGAATAATATGGTAAGAGAAGTCAGAGTCATGCAGAAAGTCATGTCAGGCACTATTGGTTAAGGAGTCTGGAAGGTGAGTATGCAAAAAGGGCAAGAATATACAACCCTTTCAACAAATATTCATATGACTCTCGAGTTCTTTGAGTACTACCTTCAACAAAGAAAGGAGCAGGGAGTCATAAGCTAATCATTAAACTATATTCTAATATTACCTTTCAGCTGCTACATAACTATGTAAAACACAGCAGAATGGCACGTCTATATACCAGAGGCATTAAACTTCATTTATTTAAATTAGGTAGAGAAGAGAGATTATATGAATCAGTGAAAAATATTTTCAAAAATACTTTATTTCAATTTTGTGAAACAAATTTTATTCCCATTGTACAAATGAGAAAACTGAGGTACAAAGTGATGAAGTGAGCTGCCAAAGGTCACAGTAAGTGATAAACCTGGCATCAAAACCCAAGTCTCATTCTTAACTATTTTCTGTTTGTTCAATCCTCTCCTGATTCTAATGCAGTATTCTTATAATCTACTTTTCTAGAGCAGGAGCTGGCAAACCTTTTCTATAAAGAGCTACTAGATAAATTTAACTGTGGGCCACATGGTGTGCTGTAGCAACTTGAACTTGCCACTGTAGCACAAATGCAGCCACAGACAACACACACACAGATGAGCATGGGTATGTCCAAATAAAACTTTCTTTAAAAAACAAGCAGCTGCTGCTGCTAAGTCGCTTCAGTCGTGTCTGACTCTGTGCGACCCCATAGACGGCAGCCCACCAGGCTCCACTGTCCCTGGGATTCTCCAGGCAAGAATACTGGAGTGGGTTGCCGTTTCCTTCTCCAGTGCATTAAAGGGAAAAGTGAAAGTGAAGTCGCTCAGTCATCTGACTCTTAGCGACCCCGTGGACTGTAGCCCACCAGGCTCCTCCGTCCATGGGATTTTCCAGGCAAGAATACTGGAGTGGGGTGCCATTGCCTTCTCCAAACAAGCAGCAGGATAAGTTAATTCCAGTTCGTCTTCACTTCATAAGGTTTCACAATATTATGACCAAAAATGTAAACTTACCTTTTTTGAACTGCCTTCCACAGAGATGGGTTTCAAGAGATTGTTCACAATCATGGAGTAACTCTTCCCATTTAGATTCCTTACCAAAAGATCAAATGACCTACAACACAATAGAGAATACATTATCTTTCTGGTTCTGTAAAAGGTGATAATCAGTTTCTGTGGAAAAAAAGCCAGAGTTCTATTTTAGGATGTGCGTTTGGCCATCTCACAGCAGAAGATTCAACTTTTAAAGTGGATGTAAAGGATAATTAATACTCAAGCAGAATTTTAGGAACTTTAAAGGAAAAGACTCATTATCAAGCAATCCTCTCCACTGTGAGAACTCACCTCTCTGTGAAATTCACCTGCACACACTCAGCAGGCACTTGATGAACTCCAGGTAAGGTAATGTAGATTTTCACAAACTTCTCTGACTGGTCCCATCCTGGTAACAGTAACAACAGAAAACAACAGGAGTAAAGCCTGATACACTGTCTCTGGAACAGCAAATGCATCTAGTTCATTAAAAAAAATTCAGATAAAAATTAATAGAAACATGAAATAAAAATTTAAGGATTTTTTAGATGGAAAAATTGAGCTTCAAAGTAGTTAGGTAATTGACCCAGAGTTAGGCACCTAGCTAGTAATATATAACATGGACTCAAATCCAGGTTTACTTGAACACAAAACCCATGTTTTTTATTCCTTCGAATAAGGAATAGGATAGTTTGTTTATTTAACTACCTAATAAAATGTATTTACATTCCTGAAGAATAGCTCATTTCCCTGTTTTATGGAAATAATTTTGTTCTAAGTATTGATAATCTCCACTAAGCTAGATGGCTAGACATCAGTTTTGTCTAATCAGTATTATCTAATTCCATAATCATATCCACTTCTCCAAGCAGTTCAACAAATGCAATCCTAGCTTCCTCAATCCCTTTCCCGGATAAAGCAGAATATAAATTTAGAGTCAATTTCATCCAAATACACCAAATATGACTAACCTAACAACATCTAAAAAATGTTATTTCAGTATATATTATCAAGCTATTTAGTTTCTAACCTAGATGAATTGTTTACAGAAAACACACAAGCATCACATAAAAAGCATATAACAAAATATATTTTTACGAATTTATTGTATACTATATATATGACATTTTCTTACCGGTCCAGTAGAATAGAAATGTAGTGTTTAAAAAAAAAAAATGTGCTAGAGGGTTCTGGAGAACTTCATTTAGTTTGTTCCCATTCATTCAACCCATCTTCCACACTGACAACAGTTTCTCCCTAAACACAAACCTAGATTCCTAGTTAAGGTGCCATAACCCTACTACCTGCAGGCCAGTTTCCTATAGTCAAAGAAGTACTTAGCATATTTACTACAGTACTGCAGCACATCACTTAAACACAGCACTTAAACTGCTTTCTGCTATGACAATACTGAAAACACATGATGACCTTCATCTCTCTATGTCCTTTGCTTATACAATCCTCTTTTCTTCACAACTGCTGAACCCACCTTTTAAACTGAGATGTTTCTTCTAATTCTCCCTGAATCTTACCTTCCAGCACGGTTATTTTATCAGCTATAGTCTCATAATACTTTATTAAGCTTTATTCGGTTAAGCAGGTATTAAGTACTTACTATGTGCTAGATATTGTGAGCACAAAGAAAAAAAGATTATCCCTGCCTTCATGAGAGCTCATTACTCAGACTTGAAGCTGTACTGCTTCCAAAATAAAGTCTACAGTCAACTGAGGAAAGATGGTATTATGACATTGTTATGGTACCAGGTGTATGTCTATGACCCAACCACACCACGAGCAGGGACTGGGTCTTGCTCACTGTTGTGTATTCACAAGTCCAAATACAATACAAGCTATTAGATGCTCAGAAATTTTTTTTGAGTTTAACTGGATTCCCTTCCACAGTTAATATGGGTGGTTGTTTGGCAAAGTGAAATAGGAAAACAGGAAGACAAAAAGCTGTCCATATATATGAAACTAGCCATCATCAAAAAATCTACAAACAACAAATGCTGGAGAAGGTATGGAGAAAAGGGAACCCTCCTACACTGTTGGTGGGAATGTAAACTGGTGTAGTCGCAATGGCGAACAGTCTGGAGGTTCCTTAGGAAAATAAAAACAGAATTACTGTATGATCCAGCAATCTCACTTCTGGGCATATACCCAGAGAAAACCGTAATTCAAAAGATACACGCACCCCAGTGTTCACTGATGCACTATTTATAATAGCCGGGACATGGAAGGAACCTAGATGTCCATCTAGAGGAATGAATAAAGAAGATGTGGTATATATATACAATGGAATATTACTCAGCATTAAAAGGAATGAAACTGCCATTTGCAGAGATGTGAATGGACCCAGATATTGTCTTAGAGTGAAGTGAGTCAGAAAGAGAAAAACAGTATAGGTGAACTTATCTGCAAAGTAAAAATAAGACACACAGACATAGAGAACAAACATGGATACCAAAGGGGGATGGGGTGGTGGTGGTGGGATGGATTGGGATTTACATATATACACTACTGTGTATAAAACAGATATATAATGAGAACTGACTATATAGTGCAGGGAACTCGACTCAGTGCTCTGTGGTGACCTAAATGGGAAGGAAATCCAAAAAAAGGGGATGTAAGTATACCCAGAGCCGATTCACTTTGCTGTACAACAGAAACGAACACAATATTGTAAAGCAATTATACTCTAGTAAAAAAGATATATATGAGAATTCAGCAAATCTAAAAAAGTGTATATACACACACACAAAAAAATTTTTTTAAATACATAGCAAGCTAACATATCAATATGTCACGTTACTATTACCGATGCTGCTGCTAAGTCGCATCAGTCGTGTCTGACTCTGTGCGACCCCATAGACGGCAGCCCACCAGGCTCCTCCGTCCTTGGGATTCTCCAGGCAAGAACACTGGAGTGGGTTGCCATTTCCTCCTCCAGTGCGTGAAAGTGAAGTCGCTCAGTCGTGTCCGACTCTTCGCGACCCCATGGGCTGCAGCCTACCAGGCTCCTCCGTCCATGGGGTTTCCCAGGCAAGAGTACTGGAGTGGGGTGCCACTGCCTTCTCCGATTACCAATGAGTTGGAAATATTGAATGCTTACAATTTTATGGTAAAATAAACAAGTACTGATTAATGCTTTTCCACTTCAGTTTAAAAATGTTAATTGTACATGTGTTTTATTCGGACATGCAATATATCCCTTATAAAATATTGTTTTCTAAACAGTATATGGTTATTACTGGAGTATCTCTGGATAGTAGAATTATTATTATTTTCTCCTTCAGGTTTTTTTCTATTATCCAAATTTTCTTTGATAAACACATACAGACACAAAGCTGAGTCCATATATACTGAATATATTTCAGAATAGGTTCCTTAAATCTCTTAAAAATCATTTTATTAAATAAGAGCTGACGGGTCCTCTATTTCGAATCACCAAAAACACTCAAAACTTTTCAAAAATGATTTTGTTAGTCACTACTGAAGAACAGGCCTCCTCAGAGTCAGAAAGAGCTGGATGTGATGTGGGGGACAAGTCATACCGTAATTACTGATTTTCACTGTATATCCTGTTGTAATAGGAGCAACCACAGCAGCTGGCTTCTCATTTTCTGTAAGTTCTGCTTTCCTCTGTGATTTCTGCTGCATCTTATTCTTCATTTCTGTCTCAATCTTGGATTTTTCAGTTGTCAGGGCATCACGTACTCTTTTTCTAGTGGCTTTTTCCAGCAGTACCTTCACCTCTTCTAGATCTTTCTGGAGCTGTGTTAAAATAAAAGATAAATTAGATATGATGAATAGTCTATACTGTGCATATTGATCGTTTCAACTTACTGAACTAAGAATAAGAGGGTCACTTAAATTTTCTAGGATTGGTAGCAACTAGGATCCTTTCCTCCAGCCTACTGAATTGTAAATAACTCAAGCTCCCTTTCTTTTAAAAAGGAAAACTTGGAATTAACAATAGGTAATCAAGCCAAATTTTTCCAGTTTGGTAGACTCTTTGCTATCTACCTTTGTTTTAAAAATTTTACTTACAAGATATGTTTGTGATTTATAAATATTTCCTGATAAGATGAATAAATTCAACAAAAAAGGATTCATGGATTTCATTGTAACATGCAGTCCTGTCTTCAGATATTGGGAATTTTTTAAATATTAAAATAAATGAGTACATGATAAGCATGGTGAAATGGTACAGCTACTTGACTGAGGTAATCCTCCACTTTCCATCAATGATTGGTCCTCAATGATCTTCCCACCCCAAATAGTATAAATAAAAAAGTTTACTATTTTAAGACAAAAGATAAAAAAAGACATATTTCTTCTAAGAAGTTGTCTGATTCTAAAGCTCCTGGTTAATTTTACCATCAGAAGTCTGGGAATTGGTTGCACAGTAGAGGGGAAAAACCTGGGCAAACAACCCAGCACACTTCTGGATCACTGAAAATGCCACCTGTTTTTTTCTTCTCACGTCAATACATGGCCTACCCAAGTCTCTTTCTAGGGAGAGACCAAGACACTGTTAAACAATTAATGGGCTTAAAAACTTTTTCCCACTTATCCTCTGACCTACTGCAAATGCATGAGATCTTTATAAACAAGGGATTCATTTTTGTTAAAATGACTTTACATTCTCACTTGATACTAGCAATTTGACAGGAAGACTGACATGATAGCCAGAGATCATGTAAGGTTCAATATAAAAATATTTAAATGCTTGATAACTTGGTACAATATCCGAAGTACAGCTTGAAAGTGTTTCTTACAAGTCTTAGAAAATGCAAAACAGAAAATGAATGCCTTTTACCCCAGGTCTTTTATCTCATTTAACTCAGATGCCCTTGTTTCACCTATCTGTAACTGCTAACTTGGTATAAAAACTCCAACTGTGCCCAGTCTCCTGTGCAAATTCTATCTCCGCCTCCCAAAACTCATGTTACTAAGACAAAAATTGCAAACTCATCTTTTAAGCATAGTACCAAGTACCTTTCAGTTCAAATCAATCTTTTCTGTTATCATGGTTTTAAAAATTCACATCATAATAACAAGATGACAAAAAAATTAAAATGCACGATGAGTATATTGTTTTCAGAGTAAGGACTTAAATGAAAATGTATAGTCCAAACAAGAAGTTTTACTTCTTGACTGAAATAGGAATCCTTTTTCTAGGAGAAAAAGAAACTGAGAATTATGCAAGAGATCCCTAAGCCCTCTCTACAGCCAGTCTGACTATGTACTACAAAAATAAGATATCCACTCAAAGTCTGAAGCAACTTACAGAAGGCCTGTTTAAGGTAATTCCTCAGTTCTTTGTTATTTGCGGAGATCTGACCAGTAAAATTGATCCCTTGGACTTTTCCTGTACACATACCTTAGATTCAGCATTTCTTACCTAATTTGTCTAGGTATTCACTTGCTTTCCTTATGCAAAATCACATCTCCCTTTTATTCCAATTCATAGTCTTTTATTTCCAAATTCTTCACTAGGAAGCATTAAAACCAAAGTGCCTCAAAACAGGGAAAGGACTTGTGCAGACATTTCTCCAAAGATATGCAAATGGCCACCAAGAGCAGGAAAGGATGCTTAACATCATTAGGCAAACATATTAAATCCACTTCACATCCATTAGGATGACTAACAACAAACTCCAGCAAACAACTATTGTTGAGGATGTGCAGCAATTGAAACCTCCATACACTGTTTGTGGCAATGTAAAAAGGTGCACTTTGGAAAGGAGTTCAGCAGTTTCTTAAAAGTTAGTTCCCATACGACCCTACAATTCCATTCCCAGATATATACCTAGAGATTTGAAAACCATATATCCACATAAAAAGCTGTACACAAGTATTCGGGGCAACACTGTTCTAGGAGCCCAAAGAGTGAAAATTATCCAAGTGTCTATCAATTTATGAATAAAGAAAATGTGGTATATCCAAACAAAAGAATACTATTCAGCCATATAAAGAAATACATGCTTCACCAAGGGATGAACTTGAAAATATTATGCTAAGTAAAAGAAGCCAAAAAGCAAACCATTATATATTGTAACATTCCACTTAAATGTTCAGAATAGGCAAATCTATCGAGACACAACTAGACTGGTGGGTGCTAGCAGGGAGGAGTAATGGGAAGTGACTGCTTAATGCCTGCTTGATAGATTTCTCTAAGGGCTGAAAAATTATACAGTGTTGATGACTGCACACCACTGTGAACATACTAAAAAGCACTGCACTGTACACTTGAAAATGGTTAAAACCTGTGAATTTTATCTCAAACAAAACCCAAAACCCAAAGTGACCCTAAATGTATACACTGCAATTAGAAAGCTCCCTACTTTGAAGATGACTAATACTGAGCTATCCACATGTAGGACTGTAAAGCCACTTCTTTATGGACCATAAAGAAGCCTGAGCACCGAAGAACTTGCTTTCCAACGGTGGTGTTGGAGAAGAAACTTCAGGGTCCCTTGTACTGCAAGATCAAACCAGTCAATCCTAAAGAAAATCGATCCTGAATCTTCATCGGAAGGAGTGATGCTGAAGCTCCAATACTTTGGCCACCTGATGTGAAGAACTGACTCACTGGAAAAGACTCTGATGCTGGGAAAGACTGAGGGCAAGGAAAAGGGGACAAAAGAAGAGGAGATGGTTGGATGACAACACCGACTCTATGGACATGAGTCTGAGCAAGCTCCAGGAGTTGGTGATGGTCAGGGAAGCCTGGCGTGCTACAGTCCAGGGGTTCGCAAAGGGTCGGACACGACTGAGCGACTGAACAACAAAAAAGCCACTTCAGAGACTCTTTCCTCAGGGCACATGGTACCATCAGGCCTATATTGAACAGGTAACAAACTGGTGGCAAGTTACCTAGAACACACACATGCGCGTTTTCTTCATTTAAAGCATTTTCAGAATCACGAAAGTCAAGTGTGAGATTTCCCAGTCTTGCTCATATTAACCAGAAGATTTCCAAAGAATAAATCTAGTCAGTCGATACTCAACACTTTACTATGAATAACAGTATTGACATCTTAAGTCAGAAAAAGAGCAATGCAAGTTTATGATTCCCGTTCTGTAACTGCGCAGTCTCCAGAAAAGCTGCCTCTGTTCAGTATACAGGGCTTAAAAGAAAAAAAGCTCTTTACCACTACTAAGTTACAACTAACTTTCCAATTTATTTATTTTTGAAAACGCCTATAGCAGACTGCTGTTTTGCCAAGCACTGTTTTGAACATTTAGAACTCTTACTTGGTCTTTACGACTCTATGAAATGGATACTACTGTCGCCCACAGAAGCACCATAACTTATCCAAAGTCTGTGCAGAGAAAACATGACTAAGAGATTTAAGTGCTAGGACCGAAAATTTCCCATTTCCAACCGCCCTCTACCATGGAACAACAGTTTTTGCAGTCAGCTGTAATTTAACGAAGCTTCACGCCCTCGGGCTAGCGTAACGCGAGCGGAGGAGCCTGAGGATAAAGTGAAGGTGACCAGCCCTCAGGTCCACCACCGCACCTACCTGCCACCGGGAACCACATCTCCCGCTCACGCACACCGACGGCCGGGGCGGAGCGGGGAGGCGTCGGAAGGCAACTTTCCCGGGTGAAGTGGAGGCCCCGAGGCCCGCAGCGGCCGGGTCGGCACCCAGGCCGCCGCAGCTGGGCGGGTGGTAGACAGGCGGGAAGGGCGGGAACCCGCGGACGCAGGCGGGCGGCCCGACTGGCAGCTGCCGCCGGCGGCCGAAGGGCAGCTCGGCACGGGAAACGGGCGGGAGACGGAGCAGAAAGCTCCAGCAAGGCCGAGCGAGGAAGACGGGGCCGAACTCCTTACCTCTTCCAAAGCTGAAGACATGGTCGGGCTGCGTCAGGCAAGGCCCAGGCTGCAGCGGCGTAGGACGGAGAACGGGAGACGGCGCACGGAGCGCTCTCACCGCGAGCTCAGACAACACCGGCACGAGTAGCGGCGAACGCAGCCTGCGAGCACACCTGAGCCTGCGCGAGATCTCGGCCCGCCTGCCGCACGCGGCGCCTCTGGAACCTTCGCGAGTCCTTCGGCGCCCCCCAAGCACCGCCTACCGGGCTCGGCCCCGCCTCGCCTCTCCTGGCCTCGCCCCGCCCACCTCGTCTCTTAGCAACACTCAACTCTCGCGATCAAACCGGCAGTTCGAGAAGTGTAACGCCTCCACCTCCCAGCCCGGGAAACTCTACGGAGTATACTTTGACCCCATTTGTCCCGCCCGCGCAGTCGCCGCTCGGAACTGCTACCTTCCGTATGGTAATAACCATAACCCAACCCCGGAAATCTGCGGGGTCCAAACCGGAAGTTGACGACAGAGTCGGTTGTTTCCGTGCGCTCTGCGACCCGGGGTCATCGAGGCGGCCATCTTGTGTAAGACTAATTTGTTAACTTCCACGAGGCCAAAAAAAACAAGGGGAGAAAAGGAAGCCTATTTATGTTAAGGTGAGAAGGAACGAGAACGTTATCTGCAAGAGTCCTGAAGAGAATAGTTTAATTTTCACTAGATTCTGGCGCTCTGGAGACGTCACGACTTAGCGCGTACAACGTGGTTACGTCATCACGGATCGCGAGAGGAGGTGGAGTTGCATTGGCCACGTGACCGGACCCTTTAGCGCAGCGAGGCAAGTAATATAGCGGCACCTGGAGACGTCACGATTTAGCGTGTACGACGTGGTGACGTCCCTACGGACCAGGCGAGGAGGAGGGGTTGCACGTGACCTGGACCCGATGTCGCGGCTCGGGGAGTAAACGTAATAATATATGGTTATCTCCATGGATCCAGCGTTTGCGGTCCCGCAACCCACTCCAGTATTCTTGCCTGGAAAACCCCGCGCACAGAGGAGCCTGACGGGCTATAATATTTCATGGGGTTGCAAAGAGTCGGACGTGAATGAGCGACTCTCTCTCTGTTTTTCCCCTTTCCCTCCGTACACCGCGGAAGAACTTATGTGGAGCCCTCACCGACCATTCTGAGAATCTCTAGTTGTCACCCAGGTTTGGAGTCGATTTAAGTGAGCCTGTAGACCATAGATATCGACTTAGCGACTGAACGACATCGACCTTTGAAAGTGTGAGCCGAGCTTTCCTGGGAATGCATTCTGCTCCTGTTCTAGCTCCCGCTATCTCGCTTCCTAAGACCCTTACGAAACCCTATTTTAAGATTATTTTAGCTTTTGGCAGCCCGTCGAAAACATAAACAATAACCCCTGAGAAGTCAAATAGCCCGCATTCACCTTTATATGTCCTCCGAGGTAGAGATTAGAATCAGCATGTCAAAGGAGGAAAAAGGGGTGTAAACAAGCAGGCGGACCATTGTCATGGTCAAGAATGTGAAAGGCAGTACAAAAACAAATTACAGGTATGCACAACGTGCACGAATTTCAACAAAGAAGCCAGGCCCCAAACTGAAGTCTAAAAAACTGCGAGACATTAAAAATCGGGTTAGTCTTTCCGTAAGCGGGAGAGACAGTGACAGAAAGGAACCACGAGGGGGCTTTTGCGGTTCAAACAGTATTTTGTTTTCTTGCTGTGGATGCTGGTTCCAGATGTGTTCATTTTGTAGAAATTTCATTGAACTGTAATTTGCGTTTTCTTTTTTATGTTGTAGTGAGCTGTAGCCAGCCAGGCTCCCCTGTCCGTGGAGTTATCCACGTGAGAATACTGGAGTAGATTGCTGTTCCCTTCTGCCGGGGATCTTCCCTACCCAGGGATGGAACCCCAGGATCTCCTGCATTGCAGGCAGATTCTTTACTGTTTGATCCACCAGGGAAGCAATATAGTTAACTAAAAGCTATATTTAAGTAGGCCCAGGAGGGAATTCTCCCAGTATGACAGAAATGTTACACTGATAGATGCGATTGTCAGAATTCATAGAACTAACTCCTAAGATCTGTGCGGTTTTTTTGTTGTTGTTGTTCTAAGTTTTTTAAAACATGCGTCCAGGGAATTCCCTAGTGCCCAGTAGTTAGGACTTGTCTTTCACTGCTGAGGCCTGGGTTCAATCCCTGGTCAGGGAACTAAGATCCCACAAGCCCTGCAGCACAGCCAAAACAAAAAAGTCTTAACTGGAAACCTGGAATTCTTTAGGTACTTAATTAAATAGTAATAAATATCCTATTTCACTGTGTGAGAAGTTGACCTAACCCAGTGATTTTTAAATTTGCTCAATTATGCACCTGGGGCAAATTCTCCCACCAGACAGCCTAAGGTCACAGTTTTAAATACCACCAGTTACCAGTGACTCGGAAATCTCTGTTCAGTTCCACCACTCCTCTGAGCTCCAGGCTCTGCCTCTGCTTGAATGTCTGATAAACACGTCGAATTCAGCTTGTCTGAAAAACAACCAAAAAAAAAACAAAAAAAAACCACCTCCAGATTTCTCATCCTCACCCCTAATTCAGATCAGCTTTTCCAGTTATTCTCCAGCTGTGAATGGTCACCTCATTCTCTTAGTAGCTCAGGCCAAGGAGTCTATACTTGAGCCTTCAATTTCAGTCCACATCCCATCCTCTGCCAAGTCATTCTCTCTTTATCCTCAAAGTATGTTGAAAATGAAACCCCTTCTCACAACCTCCACTGCTACCACCCAAGACCAAGGTGTGAGTATTTTGTCTGGACTGTTAGCCTCTTAGCTGGTTTCTCTGCTTTCCCACTGTGCCTTTACAGTTAGTTTTCCAGAATAGCCAAGGTAATCTTTTCAAATGAATGAAGTCCAAACTCCTTACACAACCTGGACTGTTCTACGTGATCTTAAATCTCACCTTTGAGTTCCTTTATCTCATGGAACTCATCTCTCACCAGTCTCCCCTCTCCCTGATTAAAACACTTGGCATTCTTGTCGCTCCTTGAATCCACTGAGTTTGTTCTCACCTCCAGGTCTGTGCTCTCTGCTTTCTTTCAGTCTGGAAAGGTTTTCCTCCAGATCATCACATAGCTTTTTCTGTCTTCCTTTTCTGCCAGCGCTTAAAAACACCTTAGAACTTCCCATTTTTAAAAGTCAACAGAAATTCAGTGCTGCTTCTCTCCAGTTGTATCCTATAATTGTCCTTCCATGTACCGTGTTGTAGAAGCAAGCTGACTCCTTGCACTGCTGCCATCAGGAGTAATTGGGTACATTAGATCCCAAATCAAGGGGAAAAAAGTGAAGAACATTGTATCCTGAGATAAAAGCAGACCATCATCAACAACACACACGTCAGGGTCATGGTGTCTAGTTCTAGTCGCTCAAATAAATGAAACTCAGAAACCTGAGCTTTTCCTCTAAAATTAGACTCCCTAAAATCAAACGCTTTGTCTCTGATTTTTGCAATGCTGATGTCTAAAAATATGGATAGTAGTGTGAGAACCATGAACAAACTAATTATAGACTCTATCCTTGGAAATTGTGTAATTTTTTCCTATAAATTCTTGTAATTTCTATTTGGCAAGCTTGTTCTTCTAAAGCCTGAACTTCCTCACAAACTTGCTTTGCATGTAAACTTTCAAAAGATTTTATTTTGGACTCCCTAGTGGTACAGCAGTTAAGACTCTGCCTTCCAATGCAGGGGGTGCGGGTTCAGTCCCTGGTAGGGGGACTAAGACCCCAGGCCTCACAGCCGAAAAACAAAACATAAAACAGAAGCAGTATTGTAACAGATTCAATAAAGACTTTAAAAGTGGTCCACATCAAAAAAATCTTTAAAGATTTTGCTGAGTGTCTCTTTGACAGCGCTCAAAAGTTTTGTTAAAAGCATGATTTCAAAAAGGTGCCATTGATTCTCATGCAAGTAAAAAATGAATATTAACAAATATTTTATACAACTCATTGCATAAACCAGTGAGGGAACCAGTACCTTGTTAAAACTATCAAAAAGTCCATTTGCACAGCTAGGTATTTATAGACAATTTAACAATGGAATATTAGTGTAAGGTTGCAAAGTTAGACACAAACTACTTACTGTCCTACAGAGTAGTAAAACTATATCTAACTTTTGGAGGCATCTATTCCACTGGAAAGAAAATGGGATTTGCGTCCCTCCTGGACAGAAACCTACAGGTTAAGTAACTTCACCAAGTGTAGGACCTTTAATCAATAATGAACAGCGAGTTCCACTTACTTTTCATGACAGGACCACTCATGACCTCGTAACTGCGAAGTTCAGTAGATATTTTCTGGAGAATTCAACGTTTTACTTTTTATGTAAAATTTCTCATTGTTTTAATTGGTACATGGGCCAAAGAAAAAATGTCTGTAGTCTGGGTTCGGGGCACAAACTAATTTTACAATCTCTGATTAATATTTTTTTAATACATGCTGAATTCTAAGAGGAGCTGACTAATCTGGCTTTCATTTGTCTCCAGGGACACCCAAAACAAAATGCAAATTAGAACCCAGTGCAAATCGCGATTCTCTGTACCCTGCCTCCGGTTCAGGAGAGCCTATGGAGTTTTCAAGTTCTGCCTGAATTACATGATGTCACCCACTGGGTTGTACTCTGAAGGACAAGCAGCAGCCACCTAATCCAATATTAACCAATCAGATTGTTGCAAGGTTTTGAATTTAATCCAATATAAGCCAATCAGATTGTTGCAAGGTTTTGAATTGGGACACTTTGAATTGGGACACTGAGATGCCAGTCCACATCACTGGTCACTTGAAGACAGGGCATATAAACTTGGAGGTTACACACTTTGAAGCAGGGGGTGCCTCTTTTCAGAGACAGCAGCTGCAGATAAGCATCACCTGTCAAGACAAGAAAGAGTGATTATGAGAACAATTGCTCACATTCCTGATGGCATCCCAGCCCCTTGTCCCTGTGCCTCTTCAGGCCCAACAGTTTGGCCTTTGGTATTATGAGCTAAATATACTTTTTCCCTTTTAATTAACTACCTTATTATTATTAGGCTAGCTTGAGCGAGTTTGTTACTTGGAACCAAGGAATCTCGATAGAGACATACAGGGCACTTAGCTGTGCCTGCTGTACAGGATATCCTTTTGTAGGGAATCACCCAGAGCAAACTCCTATTTATTTCTCCTTGCTACAGTGACTAGAGTCTAGTATCAGATAAGAAGCTTTTCACCAACGCCGGGTTCAGATGATTCAGAATAAAGTCAACTAGAAAAAAAATCAAAAAGACATTGCTGGATTTTAGAACAAATGTTTATTACTGCTTAATGGGGCCAAAGGGGCAACACAAAGCATTGAGAACATCACTGGCTCACAAAAACAGTCACCTTGCTACCTTATTGGTTGCATTTGTTTATTTCACAAGGCTTCATTCACACATGAAAACAAGATATTAATCCAATTCAAGTTCATAACAATTATAAAAGTAAACATTTGTTGGGACAATGTACAATAAATTGCACTTTTCTTAACAAGCATTACATTTACATTTATAGAGTGTACTATACATAATACATGGAATAATGGAAACATCTAACTGGTCAGTGTTGATAGAGGAGAGAGGCTGCTAATTTCTTTCGTAGTCAATTAGCACTGTTGGAGCTAATCAACTCCTTTATTCTGGAACCTGTTTTCACTGGAGAAGCCATGGGCAAAATCATAGAATTCGTAAAAACAGATGGCATAAAATTTCTACTACCTCCTCAGCAAGGGAAAGGTAGGAGTTGAAAGAAATGAAGTGAGGCTGACTGAGAAACTTTCTTTCTTCTTTGAACTAAGGATCCATACATTATGCAGAATACCAAAAATAGAGAAACTGATGCAAAGGCTATTACGATCTTGGATTCTGGGACCAATTCCAGGCTTTATTTTTGTGCTTTCATGACAACAGAGTCTTGACGAATTATGTCTTTATCATTCAGTTTCCTATATTTTATTCCATATATAATATATAGTTATTAAAAGTTACATTTCAACAGAAAAGATTTTACATGTTAATTTATTGCCAATGAAAAAGGAAAGTAACTTAAAATATTTATTTTCTACTCAATGATTCTTTTTTTTTAAAGTTTCCAGAATACCACTAACGAAAAACCAGGGGTGGAGGCAGGGAGAGTGGGACACGATGAAGATGTTTTTAAAGCAGGGAGCAAACACACTTGCAGATAAGCTTGACATGTAGTCTTTTAGATGGAAGCTAAGACAGGAATGTCTGACAGCTGACTATAGTCACTAAGCTACTCATAAACACCCACTTTTCTCCTAACAACTCAAGATGATCATCTCCTATTGAGGTGCAGCCCACATGAAAGTTTTCATTTTGGTAGCTCTTGAAAGATAAAATTCCTAAGGGCTGTTACATGGAAGCATCTATGAGACAGGAAGATGTTCTGGAGCAGTTCCAGTTCAATGTGACCATCAGCATGGCAACTAGAGGGCAAGATTTTTGTATCTGGTAGTAGGAAACACAGGCCACTGAGCTGGGTCGGGCCTTCTGTATCTGATCGCCATGTGCATATTCAGTTGAATGGTACCAGGGTATACCAAAGAGGCAGGGATAAGCCATATAAAATTATACCAATCACCAATCACACACACAAATCTCACAGCATTCAAATCAAACAACAGTTTGTTCATGCTCTCGTTTACCTACACTTGAAGCAAGAAGAATTTTTTTTTTTAAAGAGTAAGTTATACAACAGAATCATCTTACTAAGTAATTAAAAGTGTTCTGTGCCAGAGAGATAAAATATTTCACTTTTTAAAAGCTTCTTTCCCCCTAATACGATCATGAAATTGAACAACCACCTTACCGGAATAATTAGTAGACTGATCTCAACTAAAGAAAAAGAAAACTCAACCCCTTACATTAGTTTCATATGTGATTCTTAACCTCAGAAATGAATCCGTTCCGTTAAGGATCTCTCATCTCTTGTGCCCTAAATTGTGTATTCTCTTGTTTCTCTCACTTCAGCTAGGAAATGAAGCCACTAGTTATCAACCGGAAAGTATTTTATGAAAATGGAGTAAGGGTTTGAGAAACATAAATATTAATACATAGTATAAGAGGATGAAAGTTTTGAAAACAATGAAACCAGATAAATACTATTAAATATCCCAACATCAGTACAAAGATTACTGTTTTACTTTATTATGGAAATTTAAGAAAGTCAATGAAGAACAAACCATGAACTTAATAGTTGGGAGAGGGAAAGAGAATTATTGGTTGCATGGAAAGATAGGCCATAGGCCTATGTGACATTCCTATTAGTGTTTCTGATAGGCACTCATATACAGAACATTAAGTAACTGAGAATTTCTTTGCATTAAATTATATGTAACTAAATATAACCAAATTGTGTCATGGCTCAGGATGTGGGAAGCTAGAAAACATATGCACTGCAAAATTCAACTTGGTTTCTTTCAGCTCTAAGGAATGTGTTAAGATTCTCAAGATATAAAAGCTAATGACTGAATTATCAAGTTGAACTTCATTCTCTTATACTGAAGAATTTAATGAAAGGAGAACTCTTCGCTTTTCAGAATGCTGCAAATGTTGGATTTTTGGAGAAATGTTTTATACAATGTATCCAAGGAAAAGATGGAAAACACTCTAAAATATCTGAAATTTTCCTGGATATTTGAGCTGGTCAGCCTCTTTCTAAAATCAAAAGAAGAGTATGAATTCTCAAATATACTTCAAGTTAAGAGAAATTAAAACTACCAGATACTTAATTCTGGAATGCATGAGTTTTTAAACAATATATGGTGAAGGGCATGTGGTCTGGGATAGTGCTATTGTAATATTGTATGACTAATAATATACCAACTTTTGACTTTTCTTTCTTTCTGTATTTGCTATTGTTACTCACCCAAAGGCATTGTAGTGAGGGACAGTTTAGACTATGATACTAATACACATACCCAAGTATGATGGGGAACTGGAGGAGGAAAAAAAAATCTATAGATGGCCATTATAATCTGTTAAAAGAGTTAAAATGCAACAGATTAAATGTTTACAATGTTTGTACCTGGTGATTTGGTTTAAAGAAACAAATGTTAGGGGCTAAAAAACTGAGCCAGGTCTACAGGTAAGAACTGAACCTAGAGCTAGTTCTTTCTCAACTACCATTTAAGGAAAATTATGCAATTTAGGCATTCTGTGAAATGTAAAAAGAGCTCTGTACAGTAGAATTATGAGATTCACAAAACACAAAAGAACATCCTTAATTTAGCTAGCCATCTGATAAGGCAACTTGTACAAGGCTTCTTGGGATCAAAGCATAAAGTACCAGGAAAGCTAACAAATTTTACTAAATGATTTACAAAAACAAGTACCAAGATGCAATTTTCTAGCCGTTATATTTTACAAAAAAAATATTAACTTTTCTAAACCACCACATAGGGAATGTTAAAGTCAACACAGATACTCAGAATGCTGAGTTATTTTCCTTTGGGGTGAAAGGAAATGAAAACTATGATGAAAGATGTCAGGACAAAAGAAAAAGAATTCTGTAAGAAAAGTATTATTTGATGAGTGAAATGAAGGCTAACAAACAACCACATCAATTTTATGGGCTATAGATGATATGAACACTTACCGATGAGGGGAACTTCACTTTTTGGAGTTTAATGATTATTTTAGAGAAGAGGATCCACCATGAGTAACTTGTAGTGCATGCTCCTGGACTTGAGATGGCTCTTACATGATTTTTACTTCCAAGAGTGTGTTACTTTTAACTGCAACATATGGCACAGATGAGAGTCACTCTGCCACTACAGGGTTTAAGATCCTCTGCAAAGAATATGTTCAACAGTGAAGCCACAGATGAGCATCATTGAATGTTACTGTACACAGATGACAGTAGTTTGGTTGACGTAAAAGGACCGAAGGCCTCCAAAACAGCTTAAAAAATGGGAAAATTGGTTTTCCCCTTACCAAAGGATTTCCTGCAAAGACTATTTATAAAGACATGGTAAATATAATTGAAAAAAATATTTCCATCAACTTTTACACAACAGCTTTACCTTTCCATGAGATAAGTATTTCTATAAAGGTTTTATATGCAATCGAAAATGTAACAAATGCATTTGCATCTCTTCATCTAGGGGTACCAAGGGCACATTTTTAGGAAGCTACAGAACTCAGAAAAAGGGGCCTAGTATTAAATTAAGGTGATATGAAGCTGACCTCTATTTCCCATTTCATAACTTTAACAAAGTTACAGTATATTAGTGTTTCCTTTGCAAAGTACATGTCAACATTAAACGAATACTCTGTCCCTGGTTCTACATTCCATTCTAAGCACAGTAGCTGTTCCTGGGCCTTTTCAGGCTTCTCTGATAAAGGTCTCCTAAAGATGAAACTCGTAATACCCACCTCTGACTTCACATTTGCCAGAAGGCACAACTGTATTCTTACTTAGGAACTTGCGATTCTCCTGTGGAATTCTGAAAAGGACCTGTTAGGAGACCAGGACCAAAGTGATTTATTTTATCCTGCATTTATAAAAACCTCAGTTCTTTTTTGTCTAGAGTGTGTTCTCAATAGCCTATCTTATTCCATGGTTCTTGGCACTTCATTTCCAGATGTACCCCACAGAAAGTAAAAATAAACGAACTCTCTTTGGGAACTGTCCGGCCCCAGATCTGTTCTTTGCTTCGGATAGGATTATCGCCGTCCAGGGAATCACTTTCAAGAGAAAACCTGACAGTGGTCGTGGCTGGCCCCACAGTGTGCTTTATCTGAGGAAGTCCTGAAAAGTTATGAGGTTTAGGTTTCAATCTTTTTTTTTTGCTGTGACAAATATCTTCCTATCAATTCAACCTCGGAATAAAAGACATCTCCATTTTCATGTAAGAGAAAAATAATTATGAATAATTAATTCTAAATAAAAAGCATTTAGCTCTGAATTACTTGTTTCCAACCAGACATCAGGCATATAAAATAATGTGTAATAATACTATGATGGATCGGAACATGGCCTTCCATGAAGCACAAACACAGGTATTCAACATAAATCAGGTTAGTTTAAATAACATCCCTTTGAAAAGTGTCATATGAGAAAGATTGAGAGCTACTGAAAGATCCTGGCTTGCTTTCTGGCCTCCTTCCCTTCCTTTCAAAGGGACACCAGGACTCTTCCTGGGTTTCCGTCTCTTTGATCGTTGTGCTCCTGTGCTTGGGTGAGGCTGGAACTATGTGCTCTCCTTGGGGGGCTGGGTGGCCTGTGGTGGCTGCAGCGGCTGCGTGCCCGTGGCCGTTTTGATAGAGTTCAGGGTTTTGCTAAACCAAGAGTTTTTTGCAGCTTGGATTTCATTCATAAGGGCTCCTCTCTGATGTTCAAGTTCCTAATTAAAGAAAGAAAGTCATCTGAGTTATATAAATGTTTTCTCTCTGCCAAAAATAAAATCAGAGTGCAGCTTTTTGGAATCCACATAGCTGTAGTTTTCTTCCTATACACCCAGGTGAGGTTTAGTTGGCTTCTGAATGCAAGAAACAAAAAAAGTAAAGCTAAAAGAGTTACCACTAAAACCTAGAATCTGTGCTTTCTCTGATCAGTGAAAGGAAACCTCATTTTACCCTTTCCTCCTCCTTGCAATTTAGGTCCAATTTAGGCTGCAACCTGAGAGAAGATGTTTAAAACCGCAGGTAAACATAAGCATATGGATGGAAAGAAGTTTTACTGATAGTGTAAGCATGAATGAGTTCTGGGTCCCAACACACGGCCTGTAGCCCTGAGAATGTACAAGGTCTGGTGCAGAAAGTTCAGGATCATTAGTGTGGTGTAGCGGATTCCATGGCAGGACACGGTGAGGGTGAGGATCACCGGTAGAAGGAAATGGGAACAGTCCACCAGAAGCCAGGACTGTCTTCCTAATTCTGATATCCTCCAAAGCGGAACGAGATTATGGGGAAAGGGATCTGACAAAATCAGGTAAAGATGAAAAGGGACCCCAAAGAAAAGAATGGCTGTCAGCCAATGTTCAACTGTTAGGGCAAGGATAACAGGGGGGGTTTGGCTTTTCAACTCTGAGGATCAGCTAAGTGACCAAGTTCAATGAGAAAGGACCATGGCAAAGAAAATCTCAGGGTAAACTAAAAAGGCATATGCTTAAATTCCCATAAGATGTGTGTGTGTGTGTGTGTATATGAAATTCAATTACTAAACATTTATCTAAAACTATGTGTTTACTGTTGTTTAGTTGCTCAGTTGTGTCTGACTCTGCAGCCCCACAGATGCCAGGCTTCCCTGTCCTTCACTATCTCCTAGAGTTTGCTCAAACTCATATCCATTGAGTTGGTGATGCCATCCAACCATCTCATCCTCTGTCATCCTGTTCTCCTCCTGCCCTCAATCTTTCCCAGCATCAGGGTCTTTTCCAATGAGTCGGCTCTTTGCATTAGGTGGCCAAAGTATTAGAGCTTCAGTTTCAGCATCAGTCCTTCCAATGAATATTCAGAGTTGATTTCCTTTAGGATTGACTGGTTTATATCAGTGTTTAAAAGTGACATAAAATACAACTCATTAGTGGGCAGAAAATGTATTCATCATATATGGTATAACATTCCATGATTCTGAGCTTGATAGGTATATTCTACAATACTAGAATATCCTGGACCACTAACTTTATTTTTTTTCTTATTGGTCTTTTATCAAATCACCAACCTGGATTTTACACTTGGCCTCCACCAGCTGCAGTTTGGTTTGTGCCAATTCCAGCTCCATCTCTCTCAGTTGCTTCTTAAGAGAGTCCTTCTCATCATCCGATTCAATCCCCTGGTCCTCTCTGCTTATGGCCGCTACTTTCAAAGCACCCTCCTTGCTGAAAATGTCACTGCAGTGTTTACATGCCATCATTTTACCCTGAAATATCCAAAAGAGATAACCAGTATCAAACTGTATTTCATAGCATATACCATGTCCTGAGACACTGTGATAAGATTTTTCTTGAGACACTGCTTCTGGTCATCAAATGAAGGCCCATTTATGGAAGTGTTTTTCTTGGGCTATGACCAAAATGGTTATAATCAGCACAAAACCCAACTATTGAAGATAGGTGCTACTTTTTCTTAAAGTATCTATAGAAAAACTCTGATAGGAAGTGTTATAGCATTTTCTTGAATGTGTTTTAGAAATTTTATTCTACCATTATCCTTACTGGATGCCAAGCCCATGGCATATACTTACGTGCATTAATTACCTCATTTAACCCTAGAGTTACCATGTGATTAGGTACTATTATCATCCCCATTTACAAATGAAGAAACTTAAACAGTACAAGTAAACTTGCCTATGGTAGACAAGGAAGGTCATTATGAGCAACCTAAGTCTACCCTAGCAACAAACAAGTATTGGGTTGGCCAGAAAGTTTGTTTGGGTTATTCCATAAGGTGGTATAGAAGTACCCAAATGAATTTTTTGGCCAACTCAAGATATGTCCTTTTATTCAACTTTAAGGAAAGATGGTCATTATTATTCAAGGTGATAAAAGTCATTGGGTTACATGCCTGGATTGTCAATCAAGCAGAGAGCACTGAACAATAGCAACAACAGAACTACTGTTTTCTTAAAATACCTTCAAAAAATTTAGAGATAAGGGATATTACAGAACATTTCTATTTTGATGTCCTACTGTTACAAGCTCAGCATGTCCCTAACGATAACCATGTTCCTCTCTACACACACACACACACACACACACACACAAAGCAACCATGCTCACACTTCTCTGTCACCGTGCATGACCCCACCATGTAGGTCTAAAGGCTTTGGTGTCATCTTTTCATTAGCTTCTTCTTCATTCCACTGGTCATTAAATTCTTTCTCTGGTATGCAAGCATGTCTCCCAGGCCCAAAGCCCCAAAAGTCACCTTCCCAGAGCAAGGTTCAGATTTTTCAGTTCTCATGTCTCAGATTTTCAGGTTATAACCTATAAAATATGTATTCACTGAGCATTTATTGTGTGCCAAGTTCTAGAATAAGCACTTTATATACATCATCTTATTTAATCTTCAAAATGACCTTATGAGGTAGGTAATATCTCTAGTTTACAGAACACAAAATAAAGCTGTGCTTAGTCGCTCAGTCATGGCCCACTCCTTGCCATCCCATGGACTGTAGCCCACTAGGCTCCTCTGTTCATGGGGATTCTCCAGGCAAGAATACTGAAGTGGGTTGCCATGCCCTCCTCCAGGGGATCTTCCTAACCAGGGATCAAACCCACATCTCCTGCATTGCAGGTGGATTCTTTACCGTCTGAGCTGAGGTTAAATAACTTGTCAAGTTGTTAAATGATATGCGAAAGTGCCTAGAATGCATTTACTTACTAGTACTGTATAAACCTGAATATATTAAAATTGAATTGCATCAGGTGTCTGTAACACTGGTCCCAAGAGCGGGCTGTGCCAACGCTGCTGCTTAAAGAATACCAATCCACTTGGTTTACTCCTGGCTCTGTAGAATAAGCTATCACTTTTTTTCAAATAAAAAAGAAACAAGGAGTTCTACCACAAGGGGGTAGCATATAAATAAATGTGACTCTGTGACCCCATGGACTGTAGCCCACCAGGCTCCTCTGTCCATGGAATTCTCCAGGCAAGAATCCTGGAGTGGGTTGCCATTCCCTTCCCCAAGGGAATCTTCCTGACCCAGGGATTAGAACTCAGGTCTCCTGCATTGCAGGCAGATTCTTTACGGTTTGAGCCACCAGGGAAGCCCTATAAACGCTACAGGTTTTCTTTACATCTCTAGACACTGGTGGAAGAATCCACCTCCAGCTGAGTTCCATATTGCCCATAGTGTCTACTGTTTAAAAGATTAATGGGATGATCCTGCTGGGCTGCACACTGAAGTCACATCAATCCAGGCACAGTTGGGATGCTGGCTTCTGAGGGTTCCCAGGTTGCCAACATGCAAGAAAGCTCAGGGGCCTCGTGTGCCAATGCTGAAATCTAACCTCCTTTCTTGTTACCTGTCTCTGACAGCCCACAAGGTTTATGGGCTTTCATCTGGCCCCCATCCCAGTCCAAAAACGAATCCTATTCTCCATATTTCCTAAATCCTTTGTAATAAAGGTGGGATGGGGGCTGTATTTAGAGGCTGTCCTGCCTGTGGTGTGTCATCATATATTGGGATCAGGTACTCACTTAAGATGACATGAATTGGGAAGACATTGTATCACAGAACTGTTTCATTCTTTCTCACCTTCACCACTTCCAACTCCTCCTTGCTGGCTGCTTGCTGTTTCTCCAGTCGGGTACTCAACTGGGAACAGATCTAAGAGAAAGAAAAGAGCTGCTTTATTAGAAAGTAGAACAACTCACGTAGCATGTGCACATAGCTGTTTATTCGCCCATATATCACTCTAGTATCTCTGACACTAGAAGAAATTTTGCAAATTTGCCAGTGATTCCCACAACGAGCAGCAGAAAGCCTAAGTCTGTTCTGTGTGTAAAGCACATTTCTATCTCAGTCAGTAGAAAAAACACAGGGGATAAGTTTGATTTATGTCTGTCACTAGCTGTCGTGACTGGTTCCAGAGAATTCCTGTCCTCACTTTGGAATCAATCTGTAGAATCTTGCTGTCTGTCTACTTTGGGCAAGGTACTATCCTAGGAATCTGATGAAAAGGATTCTGAACCAGAAATGTCTCCTATCTGCTGCAACATGAAGAGTTTCTGTTTTCAATCACAAAAGTTTCTGTAGGAAGTGGCAGAGTGAATTTTTTAAAAGTTAAAATGAGCAGAAAATGATAGAGACTTAAAACTTGAAACAAGAGGTTTGGCAACACAGCATAAAATGAGACACCTGGAAGTCCACCTCTGTGACTTCCTAGCACTGCGTCCTTGGGTATATTCACTCATCTTTCTAAGCCTCAGTTTCTTCATGACTGACTGAAAAGTACTGTGCTGTGATAATCACTGGGAAAGAAAATATACATAAAGGGCTCAGTATAGGACCATTAAATAACATCTCATTATTCTGATTCTGAAACAAGGTATTGACAAGTACAGAGAACAGAGAGAAATAAGTGCTTTCAAAGTCCCCCAAACTATACGTGTGTGTGTGTGTGTGTGTGTGTACACTGAGAGACTGATATCTCTGTGCTGTCTCTCAGTCATGTCAGACTCTTTGTGGCCCCATGGACTGCAGCCTGCCAGGCTCCTCTGTCCATGGAATTTTCCAGGCAAGAATACTGGAGTGGGTTCCTCCTCCAGGGGATTTGCCCGATCCAGGGATTGAACCTGTGTCTCTTGCATCTCCTGCATTGACAGGCAGATTCTTTACCACTGTGCCACCTAGGAAGCCCTATATATACTATATATATACATATAAAACTGGAAGGTCAAGTCCTACTAAGCCTGAGTGAAGCAAGAATCTTTTATTTTGGAAAAAAAATGGAATAAAACATTTAGGGGATGTCAAATTTTCAAGTGCAATTTGGACTAAAAACATAAAAGGTCTACCTCTATTATCAAAACAGAGACTTAAAAAATCCCAGTCTATAGTTTCAGAGATCAGAACTTGTTGAGTTCAGTCTCCAGGTTCTCCAGATCGAGGCCTGGAAACAATACACAGGACTGTACTGGCTGATGTTAAAAGGAAGAGATCTCTCTAGCAATTCTGGCAAACCATAAACCATTTTAAATAAGCCCAAACCTTCTGAAATATAGCCAACAGTAGCCAATTCCAACTACAGAATGCATTTGGATTATATGTTTAATTATCTTCAAAGAGATGGGTCTGTTGCTTGAAGTGCTTGCCAGATAATATTCAAGAATCGTCCCAAGGACTGCTCTTTGAAAAGTGCTGCATATGGAGGGCCGGGAGCCAGCTCACGAGAGTCCCACCCATGACAGAGTCATGAGGAGAAGACCTGACGAGCAGAGCAACTCAGGCCTCAGGGAATCTCGGAAGGCTGCCTCAGCGCTCACCTTAAAGATATCTGTCTTTCTGATGTTTACTATAATAAACCTCTTCTTATTTTCTATGATTTAGGCAAAAAGCCTTTCCTGATTCCCTTCTAAAATAGATCATTCTGAAACCTCAAATCAACAAGGCCCCTGAACGGCAGCACCCTAAATAAAATTATCTGGGATATAGAGTATGCTGATATAAATTCCTTTTGCTAACATATTGGTTTGTTTAATAAATGTACCTGTGCCTTTGGAGCTAATGTGCATCACTGCTCCCTAGTAATAAAGCAGCATTGAGAGCCTCCGCACAGAAAGCCCCTATGGGCACAAAACCCTTTGCAGGAAAAAAGGCTTGTTAGGAAATACAAAAAATATTGCTTTGTGAAATTGTTACTTAATCTATATTTACTCACTACGTTTTTACTCTTAACGTATTTAGCCTATATAATGAAAGCATAATAGTTGGAGATTTATATAAATAGAAGTTTAGCTTTAATACAAATAATAAGACAATTGTTGATTTAACTGATGATTCTTACTTAGAGCTGAGCTTCAGCTTGCTGTTCTATGACTTTATGGAACCACATTCTTTTCTGTTATGCTCAAGGCATGGAGTAAATTACCAAAAACAGGTTTTACCTTAAAACTTCCTGTTAAGGAATTCTTTCCTGATGTGCTCGATACAAAAGTGTTCTGACTGATAAACCCTTATCAATGGAGAGTCACAAGGTGTTAGCAGGCCACCAGGCCAGAAGATGATGTAAACAAAATGAGGCTTTTTGTAACTAAAGACATGCAAACGGCTTCGATGAGGGTCGAAACTGCTGGCCCATTGAGCTAACTTGATAGGCCCATTAAGATATACCCATTAAACTAAGTTGGTATGTGCCTTAAGCTAAGTTGGTATGTCCCTTAAGCTGAATTGGTATGACTCTATACTTCACATTTGTTTCTATATATCACTAAAATATAAAAGCTGTTTTAAAAAACAATAAAGTAGAAGACACTTGGAAACACCGAGACTCGCTGTGTCTTCTCATTCATATCGCCAACGCCGTCCTTCCTGAGGGAACCTCTGGACCTGCTGGAGCTGGACTCCGGCAATGGAGGCTACCTATGGCCTAATGTGATGGAAAAAAATGCATCTGCAGTGACGACAAGCACGTGGTCTTTGTTGTTCCTCCTACTTCTTAATGTCTAACCAGTCCTTCTCCTAGTTATCCAAATTCAAAATTTCCTCATTAACTCTCTTGTATTTCTTGTTTCTCCATTTTCACTACTATTTCTTGTAGTTTAGGACCCTGTGTTGTCTCAGCCTCTACTGTTGGCCTCTCACCGCTCTATTCTTTGCCTGGGCATCTCTCCACTTGCTTCCACATTTCTCCCTGGGACGGAGTAGTGCCGGTTCCATGTTCCCAGTCATGCCACTGTCCTGCTACAAACAATGAAATCCAAACTCCCCAGCCTGTCCCTGAAGACGTTCCCTGAACTCGGCCCCAACTCATTTTTGCTTTTCTTGCCTGTACTTGAAACTCTTGCTAAACAAAACTGTCACTAATCAACCTCCCATGCCTTTGCACATGCTTTTTCAACCTTGCCAACATTTCTAGCCTTTCCTTCTCCATCTCCAGATGCCTGAACCTCACCTTATCTTTGAAGCACAACTCAAATTACTTCCTTCTCCAGGAAGGGATTCCTCATCTCCCATGTATAATTCCCTCTCTTCTTAATTATGGTCAAGTTTTCCCTATTACAAGATCAGCTTCCAGAGAAGAGAAACGGAATCAATTTCTCTTTTATTCCTCCAAAGCCTCACATGTGGCAGGCATTAAATAAACATATATTGATTATATATATATGTATAGATAAATAAGCATATAGATATAAACAGATTATAAAACAGAGTAAGATAGCTCTGAAGCCTTAGTTCTAAGGGGGGAATCCTTGTGGAAAGATATTCATAGTAACAAATGAACTAGTTTTCCTCCAAAAGCATGAACAATATGACTGACATTTATATTTATATATCAATAGCAACAAAGCATACTCAGTGTATTAAGTGATTCTTGCCAGTTGGAAAGATTAAGAGAGGTTTGTTTTCTTTGTGCTTTTTCTGCACTTCCACAAGGGACATACATTTTATTTACAAGCAAAAAACCACTTTTTAAAAAATTAAGACTTAGACTTCCAACTCCTTTGTGAAACAGGAGACCCTAGGGAAATTTCTGGATAAGTAGGTGGCATATGGTGCCTTAATAATTTGGGAAAGCTGGAACTTGAACAGTCCAGTCAGGGTCTTTTGACAAGCAGAGTCCTGGCTGTGCCCCAGCCTAACCAGCAGGGACCACTGGAGCTGGAATGGAGGCTTTCTGAGACCCTGTCTGGTGGCGAGACCAGAAATGTCCTCAAGGAGACCAGCCAGCACCCCCCACCCCCCCCATTAAAAGATCATTTTAAGGTTCATAAGAGGTTTCCTGCTAGGCACTAGCCTCTGTTGGGTAAGGCCACACAGGCGTGTGTGGGAAAGAGCTCCTGTGTTCTCTACTGTGACAGCAAAGGACGCACAGATCTCCTAGCTGTACAAACGCTAAATTCTAGTGCTTGCCAAATGTGATCTACTGGAAATTAGCTTCTGAGTAAGGCAGAGGCAGGATCCCAATGGTAATAAGATTTCTCATTCCTCTAAATCTATCAAACACTGAAAACAACCAACAGATTGTTTTGCTCAATTAAACTTCCCATGTTATCAGCAAGCATGTCTAACCACTGTCTGTTTCAGAGGAGAAAATGAGCCAACAAATATAATCCGTGCAGTGCAGCAACTGTTCTGGAAACTCTAAAGACAAATAAACAAAATTTCCTCAAAGAAAAGAGTGAAACAAAGACTTCTACAGTGATGAAGCCCACAGGGGCACATTACCTGTTTATACTCGGCAATGATAGCTGTAGTCTTCTTGATTTCATATTCCGCCTTCTCTAGCTGTTTCCTGAAGACTTCTTTTAGCTATAAAGAGTAAGAATGAGAAACATCAAGACTCAGTCAAAATCTTCACACATTCCCACCAATATGCACATTCAAGTCTGCCTGATTCCAAGTCAACAGCAACGCAAACAACTGCCGAACAGGGGTCCATTCAGAAGCTGTCTTTCTTCTCACGAGAGCCTAAAACAAAAAACACAAGGCAAACGCTGCATGTACTCGTGATGCTCTGTCACAGACTACTGAAAAAACATTTTAGGCCTTCTTTCTCATCTCATATTGACTCAGTTGTTACCTCTCCGGAGGTAGGAACAAGAGGCTTTTGGGACTGGAGTCAGAAATGGAGGTGCGGACTAAAGAAACACTGACTTTAGAAGTTAAAGTGACACACGATGCAGTACTCATTACAGTCACAGAAATACTGAATTATGAATGCTGAACCTAAAACCACAGTTATTTCTGTAGCTTGGCGAAGGTTAGAGCAATGAAAAGGCTTAGATGTCACCAGATACAAGGGAAAGAATTCAATTCTCCCAAGATGAGCAAACAGAAACCAACCCTGGTTAATCTGCAAGTACACAATCAGAAAACAGTTGATGAATTCTGCTTTGCAGCATCCCAAAATATGAACGGAGGATACTCGGTACTTCCAAATGCACAAGTTATTGCAATTGATAGCTGAACTTCTCATTAGAAGATTTGGGAGTTTCTTCATATTTGCTACATTCTAAAATTTTAAGAGCATTTGTAGGTTATACTGATTCAAACTGGTTAGTTTTTATTGGTCTCCGTTCTTTATCTTCCATAATTCAAGGACATTAACCATGCCCTTTGTCCCTTCTGCCATAAGGCTCCACTGACTCAGGGTCAACTTAGGTAGCTGAGAGGCTTTGAATAAGTTCACTCAGTTTCTCTAAGTTGTAGTTAACTCATCTGACAAATGAGAATACTCTCTATCTCCCAAGGGAACCATAATTAAAAAAGGATACACACACACACAAAGGGAAAATCATGGATTAAATTCCTTTGTTAATAGCTTTATTCTTTATGTAAAGTACTGAAGTAGGCCCTCAAAAAGCAGGAAATAAAGAAAAGAGTAAAACTCATCAAAATGCCAACATCAAACCAGATAATCAGCCCCTGAATATTTTTTATTACATTTTTAAAAAAAATTCCTGGTCCACCGTAATTGCCAAAACATTTCATTATTTAGGGAAAAAAAATGAAAATCATGGAATACTTTTTATAAATTCTGGAAGATGCTAAATAACACATCCCTTCATTAGTAACTTTACTGGAACTTTTGCTGGTTGCTTGGAAGGAGGTCTTTGAAATGCTTTGTGTTCTGTTTTATAGTTAGTATTATTGATGTCTCCGAATGAAACTCATTAAAATAATTTGAGCTAATTGCACCTGGCTAGGACGGACACCGATGGAGACCACTGGTGAAGCAGCCTGCTCTTCCTTAGGGAAGCCGGAAGCTCTGACTCCAGCTGTTACCTGTCACCTCTGGGGCTCCTTGGCAATGGCATGTCTTGCAGCTGATCACCCTCACCACTCACATGAAGACAGGAGGGAGCTAACTTCAAGGCTGATTCCCAAAGGGTTTCTTTCTATTCCCTCAGAGAATATGATTTGAGAGTTCTGCCAGGAACAGAAATGTTGGTGCTCCTTCTTCAAAGTCATCAATCCAGAAAATGAAGCGTGACTGATGGAGGCAAATCTCAGCAGAGATCTCTGCAGGCATCTGGCTTAACGATCCTCATAATTGACTTCAGAGAAGTCAGTCATCTTGGAGATGCGACACAAAATTTACAGATTTGTCACAGCTCTTGGGTCATAATTCCAAGTTCTTAAACTTGGAGAAGACTTAACACTCTTGCTAGACATCTCAGTGAAGGCAAATTCCTAAAAGCTGTTCCAGGGTAGAAATGCTGCCACCTCTCCTAACACCCTTCAGGAGAAATGACTCAGTGCTGCTCACATGTACCGCTTCAGCACCAGCCTTGATTTAGAACAAATTTAACTTTACTTCATATTTAACTGATGCTGGGAAAGATTGAAGGCAGGAGGAGAAGGGGACGACAGAAGAAAAGATGGCTGGATGGCATCACCAACTCAAAGGACATGAGTTTGAGCAAGCTCTGGGAGATGGTGAGGGACAGGGAAGCCTGGCGTGCTGCAGTCCATGGGGTCTCAAAGAGTTAGACTCGACTGAGCGACTGAACAACAACTTTACTTCTTGTTTATAGTATTAATCAAGTCCAGGAACCAATGCACCTGCGTAAAGACAAGTTACCCCGCCCCCCCATGCCTGTTACCTGAGCTGTCTCCTCCTCCTGCTTCCTCTTCTCTTCTTCGGTCTCCACCAGCCTCTGTTTGGTCAAGAGAAGCTCCTTATTCAGCACGTCTGCCTTGTCTTCTGCCTGCAAATCAGAGCACATCAGTCATGAAGAAGGTGAAGAAAGCATGTACATACTTTCTGGGACCTCTGGCTCACCCATGGGTGGGGGGTGGGGGTGGTTGCTTTCAATGAATGCCAACTAGGTACCGCATGCTTGGCACACGTTATCTCTAATCCTCACAGCAAAAATTATTTTCCAGATAATGAGAGCAAGGTTTGGAGAGATCAAACAACTGGACTGGGACACACATCTAAGATCAGAGTCACAATCTGAATTCGGATGTGAATGGCATGGAAGGCCATGCTCCTTCTAAGTGTTTCTTCCACATTTTCAGCAGCCACAACAGCACAGACTCTGAGGCTATGATAGGACAGGATGAAGGGCTGGAGCCTCCTGGGGAAGCTTCTACCTGGTGATGTGTGGGGCTGAGCCAGAGAGGAGGAACAGACAGGCTGATCCATGAACCACAGTTGGGTGAGAAAGTTTAAAGATCAGCTGAGGGAACCTGGCCCACCAGGCTACTCACAACAGCAGTGAGTACAGTAAGGAGAAATGAAGGCCAAAAACACATAACAGAGACAGCCCAGAGGCAAACTGAAGTAAGGACCAGGAATCCAGGCACACAAGACCGTATTTCTAGAATAGCCGAGAAAACTCAGGGAGAATGCTCTGCTCTTAATTTGGATACAGAGCCAAAATTCACTGTGAAAGCACTGTGTGTGTGTACATTTAACTTAGTTAATGTGTGTCTGCCTGCTTTACACATTAGGGCGCTTACCTCACCCTTTAGGTCTCGGCTTCAAGCTCACTTCTGCAGCACAGGGTGGCCTGAGCCCTGTTCCACTCAGCCCATCCGAATTGGTTCCTCACCCTCATCTGAACTCGTATTTCCCGATAGAACTTGCCACAATCTAGAGTGACAAACTGTGTGTGTGATGTGTGTGCCCTGCCCACTTGGCTGTAAGCCCTAGGAGGCAGGAACCCTCTTTCCTGTGCTCATCACTATACCCCTAGCACCAAGCCCAGGACCGGAACAGAGCTCATGCTCTGTAAGTGTTTACTGAGTAAATGGACGTGGTTCTCTGAGTTATCAGAGAAGCAGACTTAGGGGAGGGGGCTACAGGATGAGTTCAGCAGAGAAAACCAGACACTGAAGACAGGCAGCTCTTTGAAGAAGCCATCCCTGGCTGACAGCAGCAAAACACTGCCTAAGTCATTGTGAAAACTGGCCAGGTGGCCCTCTCTCTGTGTTTCGTCGTATCTCCCACATGTCCAGATGGCCGGGCCAGCACAGTCTGCTGGGTCCTGGCAGAGAAACTATCTTCCAGCTTCTTGGTTCTGTCTTCCAGTTCCTGATGTCCCACAGCCCAGTGCTTATAGCTGTTTTCAGATGACTTGGAACTGCCGGGTAGTTAAAGTGAAAAATTCCCTTTTGAAGACTCTGAAATTTGTTCTGATACATTAGATTTCAGGAGGAAAATCTACACGGCAAAAAACATATCCTAAAAGTAGAGGTGGGCCTCAAAAAAACCAACATGTATATTACAAGTTAAGTTTTAATAAATTGTAAGATACTAGATGATTGATACTGACTATGGACACTTAAAACGGAGAATTCTCGAGCTACAAACCGGATGACAAGTTACCCACAAAGTGGAAGATGCTTCCCAAAGTCTCCGATGAAGGGTCTCCCAGTGGCAAATCAAGAGCTTGCATTGGTGGATGCTCCTCTAATTCCCCGAGAGTTTGGTTTAACTATCCTTCAGTTGTTCCACTATGGCATTAGCCTTTGAAACTATTTTTAAGTAAAAAAATTCAATTTTCTAGTGGAAAAAAAAAGAGGTCCTGATGGCTTCAGTGTTTAAGTGAAAGTGTTAGTGGCTCAGTTGTGCCCAACTCTTTCCAATCCCATGGACTCCAGCCCACCAGGCTCCTCTGTCTGTGGTAATTCTCCAAGCAGGAATACTGGAGTGGGTTGCCATTTCCTTCTTCAGGGAATCTTACCGACCCAGGGATTGAACTCAGGTCTCCTGCACTGCAGGCAGGTTCTTTACCATCTGAGCCACCAGGGAAACAAAAATCTTATCAAATCTGTCTCCCTAGAACAGCTGCCCACTGGCTAAGGTTCTACCCCAGAATTTCTGAGTGACAGCCTTGCTAATAAAGATGACTGCACTTTAACTTCCTCCTACTGTACCCCCAGCAGGTTCCATTTTGTAAAGAGAACAGTCCTTTTCATAACACATATCATGACACTCTGAAACAAATATTTTCTAAGTTTGGTTTCTCGAAGGAAGATTCACTCAAACTGTGAGCCTTCTGTAAACCTCTAAAGAGTCAATGCTATCCTGACATTTAGCACCAAGCTTCTGAAATTCTGCAGCATATCTAAATGTTTACAATTTTGGAAATATCTATAAGGGAAAAAAAATCCACTTCCCTGAGGAAATTTTTAATAAACACTTAGATATGTGTGATGACAGGGCCTATCATTTTTATGTACACATTTTCTGCTGCATGTTCTTCACGAGGCCAAGGCCAGGTGACCTCACTCTATTTCTGTTCTCAGATCTGACATCTGTAGGAGTTGCTCTGGGTCCCACATGGGAAGAGTCCCTGGAAGCTGCATCCAGAGTTTCTCCTTCAAGCTTGACAGTGAAGTAGGGGTGATTCTGCTCATCAAAATACAACCAGATCTGAATTAACATCCTCCTCCTTCTAAAAATAGTCTTCTGAGTCTCTGTATAGCTAACCTCTATACCCTGCTTAAGTAAAAACCATCTTTAACATTAAAGGTATCTCCAGGAACAGACTACTAAACAGACAAGATATTTAAATTCTTTGTGTCCAAATGATAAAGCCTTCACCACAGTTTAATAAGACTGAGTGGACATCTGTCATTATCATCTTCTAATCACGTACCAACATCTCATAATGCCTTATTGATATGAAACCTTTTGAAAGTGTTAGTCTCTCGGTCATGTCCGACTATTTGTATCCCTATGAACTATAGCCTGCCAGGCTCCTCTGTCCATGGGATTCTTCAGGCAGGAATACTGGAATGGGTTGCCATGCCCTCCTCCAGGGAATCTTTTCACCCCAGGGACCAAACGTGGGTCTCCTGCATTGCAGGCAGATTATTTACCATGTGAGCCTTCTAATTGTCATCCAACTTCTATGACATATAATATGCAGGTCAGGAAGCAATAGAACTGGACATGGAACAGCAGACTGATTCCAAATTGGGAAAGGAGTACGTCAAGGCTGTATATTGTCACCCTGCTTATTTAACTTTTTTGCAGAGTACATCATGAGAAATGCTGGGCTGGATAAAGCACAAGCTGGAATCAAGACTTCTGGGAGAAATATCAATAACCTCAGGTATACAGATGACATCACCCTTATGGCAGAAAGTGAAGAAGAACTAAAGAGCTTCTTGATGAAAGTAAAGAGGAGAGTGAAAAAGTTGGCTTAAAACTCAACATTCAGAAACTAAGATCATGGCATACAGTCCTATCACTTCATGGCAAATAGATGGGGAAACAGTGGCTAACTTTATTTTTCTGGGCTCCAAAATCACTGTAGATGGTGACTGCAGACATGAAATTAAAAGATGCTTACTCCTTGGAAGGAAAGTTATGACCAACCTAGACAGCGTATTAAAAAGCAGAGACATTACTTTGCCAACAAAGGTCCATCTCGTCAAGGCTATGGTTTTTCCAGTAGTCATGTATGGATGTGAGAGTCGGACCATAAAGAAAGCTGAGCACCGAAGATTGATGCTTTTGAACTGTGGTGTTACAGAAGACTCTTGAGGGTCCCTTGGACTGCAAGGAGGTCAAACCAGTCCACCCTAAAGGAAATCAGTCCTGAGTATTCATTGGAGGGACTGATGCTGAAGCTGAAACTCCAATACTTTGGTCACCTGATGTGAAGAACTGACTCATCTGAAAAGACACTGATGCTGGGAAAGACTGAAGGCAGGAGGAGAAGGGGACAGCAGAGGATGAGATGGTTGGAGGGCATCACTGATTCAATGGACATGAGTTTGAGTCAACTCCAGGAGTTGGTGATGGACAGGGAGGCCTGGCATGCTCTCTAGTTCATGGGGTTGCAGAACCGGACATGACTGAGCAACTGATCTGAACTGACCTGATGACATATAAATGAGAGAAACAGGCACTTGATCTGTGATTACAACATGAATCAGCTACTCAGAAGGCTCCACTCTTACATTAGGGATGGGGCTCTTTCAGAATTGATTTCTTAAAGAACTAACCAAGGCAACTGTTTAGTTGAAAACAGAACAAAAGAATGTGCCACTTGTGACATGCAGCATCTGGTTCAACACGAACTCCCTGTGGTCAGAAGGGACCTGGGCCCAGTTTGCACTGGGAAAGCACTGGTTGTGTCTCTTGTTTTTGTTCCTCAGGAACAGAAAAAACAGGAAGGGCCTGAAAGCAGGTAACCGAAACTGAACTGGAGATGTATCTTTTTTTCATTTCTGATCACTGAGAAGTCCTTACTGAAGGGGTCTAGAGGGTGGGGGGCAACTTGTCAAAAGAGAAGGCTGTCAGAGAGAAACATGAAGAGCTGCTGGCGCCCAGGGAGCCTGAAGCCGGCACTAAAACGACATGGGTAGGAGAGAATGTTGGTTTTTTTTGAGAATGTGTTTTTTTAAGTACCTGATTACCTAATTAGTGTTTGTTTGGTTTACGTATTGTCTCAAATACAATCTGCTTTCATGCTTGTTTAATGTTTGCCAATGCTCTGCTATCTGAATTAAGAGATTTGATTTTGATTAAGCTGGGAATGAAAAAGTACTGGGCAAACTGGGTAAAGGCAGGCAAAGCCTAAAGCTAATGCCCTTCCTTGAAGTCTGGAGGGGCCAGGTACCTAAACTGCAGGGACAGCTTTTCCCTCCGGCAGAAACTACAAGATCAGATTTTAGGAGGAGACAGCATGTTTTGAATTAGCAATTCAATGACATAGCAATTTCATTCTTTCATCTAGATAAAAAGCTTCGAAAGGCAGAGGGGCCAGGTCTTAACTACTGTTTTTAAAAGAGAACAACTGGCATGAAGGGGGGGAATAAAGAGAAGAAATAAATGAAGGAATCTTTTCTTCAGGGACTGATCTAGTAGCTCCATGAGATACTTAGGTACTCAATAATTAATTATTTCAGGAGGACCCTAGCAACTTTTGCAGACTAATTTACAAAATGAATTTTTAAGGGTGGAGAAACAATTTTTTAAATAATATATTTTTTTCTGATCATTAATGTTATAAGGCATATTATTACTTAACCAAAGGTGAAAGTATTACCTGTTGAGTCATGCCCAACTCTTTGCGACCCCACGGGCTGTAGCCTGCCAGTCTTCTCTGTCCATGGGATTGTCCAAACAAGAATATTGGAGTGGGTTGCCATTTTCTTCTTCAGAGGATCCTCCCCCAGGGATCGAACCTGGGTTTCCCGCATTACAGACAGATTCTTTACCTTCTGAGCCACCAGGGAAGCCCTTATCCAAAGGTGCTTAAGTAATTTAAGGTCTTCTTAGAAAAGACAAATAATTGAAAAAAGTATAAAGATGAATATAAAAATCAAACTTACTCATCACTCAGAGATATCTAATAGCAACATTTTTTAGAGTTTTCAAAAATTAATTTGTTCTTTATTTTTATTTTTGGCTGCCTTGGGTCTTAATTGCTGCACTTAGGCTTGTTGCAACGAAAAGGGAAAAAAGAATTAGTTTTACTTTTCTTTCCCGAGAACAAAGAAGGTGGAGAGAACAGTGAGCAGGCCTAATCACTCCTAGTTTTTATTTTAACAGTTTCTAATTTGTAGCCTATAACTAAGCTTGCTTTTCGGCCCCCTAGCTCTGCATGAGCTGCATTCTGCACCTACTACCCTTTAACTCTATGCTAATTACATCCTGTATCTGAGCTGCATTCTGCACCTACTACCCTTTAACTCTATGCTAATTACATCCTGTATCTGGGGTCACCTTTACAGCACTCTCTTTGCAGAGCACTCCGTGTCATTTTTTCTCTTTTGCATTATAGAAAGAAGGCCACAGTACAATACACAAAAGACAATGGAGTCAACTGCTAGGCTATTGGGACTGCCAGACCCAATTAACAGGCTACCTGAGGCTAATCTACAACTGTTTTTGAAACAATGCAAGAGGAAGAATACAAGATCTTTACACTTTTGTTCCTCATCACCGACCCCTGAGGGCAAGCCCTCATCTGTAGAATCCTCCAGATCCCTCAGGGGCTTCCCTAGTGGCTCAGATGGTAAAGAATCCACCTGCAATGCCAGAGACCTGGGTTTGATCCCTGGGTTGGGAAGATCCCCTGGAGGAGGGCATGGTATTGCCTGAAGAATTCCCAACAACAGAGGAGCCTGGCGGGCTAGTCCATGCAGTCACAAAGAGTCAGACACAACTGAGCGATTAAGCCCAGCACAGATTCTTCATGCAAGTGGGGCACAATTTTTGAGGCTTGTGCTTGCTGTGTCTCCCTTCCGCCAGCTGAGGATTAAATTCACCTTTCTATTTCCCCCAGATCTTGTCTCTTTATTTTTCATTAGGCCTCAGTGGTCAGAGAAAGCCAAGACTTTTGGTGGCATCAGGCTTTCCTCTAGTTGTGGTAAGCAGACAGGCTCCTCTTCTTTGCAGTGCACAGGCTTCTCATTGTGATGGCTGCTCTTATTGCAGAGCGCGGGCTCTAGATGTGAGGGCTTCAATAGTTGCAGCACATGGGCTCAGTAGTTGCGGCTCGTGGGCCCCTACAGCACGGGTTCAGTGGTTGTGACACACAGGCTCAGCTGTTCCTCGGCATGTGGAATTTTCCTGGACCAAAGGTCAAATCTGTGTTCCCTGAATTGGCATGTGGATTCTTATCCATTGTGCCACCAGGTAAGTTCCTCTTGTAGCAATATTTTGATGTATTTCTATTTTTTTGTCAGCCTTTTTCCTGTCACAAGGTAGATTCCAGCCTCCTTTCCTTTCCTCCAGGATGGCCCCAGGCCAGCGTACATCCCTTGCAATTTAGATGTAAACATTATACACAGATAATTTTACTTTTTAAAAAATATTATTACATCATTATCTTCTCATTGTTTTTAAAAATTATTCCAAAAAGATATTTTACAGATGTGCCTTCATCCTTTCTTTCTATTGGACATATACCTTATTTCATTTTTTTATTCTTGCAAGTAACTCTGCAGTAAACAACTTTGCACATATATTTTGATGCAAGTCTCTGTTTTTTAAAGGATAGTATTCCAAGTAGTGGTAGATATGCCAGTTGCCTCATTTATAAAATGTAAGATTAAAATACCTGCTTAATGGAGTCATTAGGAAAATTAAATGAGATGATGGCTTATAAATTGCTAAATAAAGTGTTTGGTGCATACTAGGAATTCAGTAAATATTTAACTTCATTATTTTTCTAGTTTTTAAAGGCTCAACATATAGCAAATACATTTCACACAAAACTTTCAATTTATGACTCTAACTTGTTTCACTGCATCCTTATGAAGTCTAACTGCTTAAAACTTTTTTTCCTTTTAGATTTACTGAGATAGAGGTGACATACAGCGCTGTTTAAGTTTAAGGTGTACAAAAAAATGACCTGAATTACATACATCGTGGAACGATGACCACAACAGATTT
Organism: Okapia johnstoni; assembly: GCA_024291935.2. NCBI lineage: Eukaryota > Metazoa > Chordata > Mammalia > Artiodactyla > Giraffidae > Okapia > Okapia johnstoni. The sequence continues at coordinate 23,166,009 of CM044322.1, forward strand.
AGTGTAAAACTTTTTCATTCAGCTAGCCATCTTAAGAAAACTATTAATGGATAGAATATTCAAAATTGCAGAATCAAGTGTCAGTCAAGGTCATTTGGAAAGTTAATATGAAGCCAAAAATTTCATTATAGTACTGAGTCACCACAGTGGTCTTACTTATGACAAAAGTAAAACAGTCAAGGTCATGCTGGGTCAATGGCCCTGTTGAATGGGAACCTTCTGCCTTCTTTGATTCTGACTCTCTTAGTCACACATTTTTCATTTCACCTCTAACAGCTTGCAAATGGGCTAGCTGATGCAGTTTGTGGTCCAAAGGGCAATCCTAACCCCCCATAGGGCTGCTGCTTCTACCTTATATATCCTGTCCCAAGCAGCACAGGTTCTGTTTTATTTTGAAACTCCAGTTAGTGTTGACTCCTTCAGCTTTCTCCTTTCCCCTTTCAGCACTTTTCTTAACAGTGGTTTTTATCTCCCATCTTACTGTGGTCAATCCTAAAGGAAACAAACCCTGAATATTCATTGGAAGGACTGATGCTAAAGCTGGAGATCCAATACTTTGGCCACCTGATTCAAAGAGCCTACTCATTGGAAAAGACTCTAAGGCTGGCAAAGATTGAAGGCCGGAAGAGAAAGGGACAGCAGGAAATGACATGGTTAGATAGCATCACTGACCCAATGGACATGTGTTTGAGCAAACTCCAGGAGATAGTGAAGGACAGAGAGGCCTGGTGTGCTGCAGTTCATGGGGTCATAAAGAGTTGGACACGACTTAGCGGCTGAACAACAACAACAACAACACGAACATCAACAACTTACTCTGGTTAAAACTTCTGAGCTGCAAAATTAGCTGTTTACATGGGAAAAGGAGTTGGGGCAGGGATCGTTTTTAAACATTAAAAAAAAAAACTTCCATTTTAAACATCCAATCATGTTTATATTATTAATGGATCTGTATTTTAAATATTGCCAATGAATAGTTAGAGTACAGGTAAAGCCTCTTTTTTAATTTTTTTTTTTTTAACAGATTCAGCCATTCTAAGTTTCAACTTTTCTGACCCTGCACCATTGGGAATATTCACATTTTAAAAGTTAAAAAATAGTATGATGATTTTAAAACTGTGCAAGATTCCTTCTATATTGCCAATTATTTCCAAACACACTTGCAATGGAAAAATAGGAAGCCCTAAAGCTATGAGTACTGCTGGAAAGGATGAGGAAGTGAAAGAATTTAAGGGCTTCCTAGCAATAGCTAATGTTTATTGAACACATACTACTGTAGTGCTTTACTTCATTTAATTCTTACATCTTCCCTATGAGGGAAACACTTTTTGAAACCTACAGGCAGGTTAAGGATGGCCCTGGGTCATGTGATTAGTGAGCGGTGATGTCAGGATTGACACCCAGGCAGTCCTGGCCCTCTGCCCCTAGGATGCCAGTCAGTCCACTAATACACATATCTCAATGTACATGCTTCATATAAAATCCTCATGTTTACTGTAGATGAGAAATCTTCTTGGAGCAAAAAGTATAGTGCCTATAAATGTTACAGTGGCATTAATATACTCCCGGTGACATATTCTCAGGTAATGATGCTGTAAGTCCTTGGTTTAGGAAAAGAAGAGATTAAGAGGGCATCCCTGCTGGCTCAGTGGTGAAGAATCCACCTGCCAATGCAAGAGACGTGTGTTCAATCCCTGGGTCGGGAAGATCCCCCAGAGAAGGAAATGGCAACCCACTCTGGTATTCTTGCCTGGGAAATCCCATGGACCAAAGAGTCTGGAAGGCTACAGTCCATGGGGTTGTGAAAGAGTCGGACACCACTTAGTGACTAAAACAACAAGAGATTAAGGGGAGAGACACCAGAGAAGCTTGGAGCTATTTCTTTTTTTTTTAAGTATCTTACACATGCTGTTTGGAAATGACCAAAACCCCAAAGGCTTGTGTTTTTCACCATCTCCTAGGAGCACAACAGTCCCCTCCCACCTGCCACTCTCTCGCATGCCACCCACCCATTCACCCATCAAGCAACTGACTCAGCATCAAGCACAGAGCAAGCCCTGGTGGGACTGCTTTGAGAGCAACTTGGTCCTTGCCCTGGAGGAGGTCATCACAGTCTTATTTCTACCTAGTGAAACCAGGCTTACCTGATCCAAGTCATTCCGCAGAGCAATCTTGCTGGTTACTAGTTCATGAGCAAGGTCATCATTCTCTTGTTCCAACCTCATGCTGGCCTCCTGTAGTCTCCGGTTCTCCCTCTGGAGAAAAAGAGCAACAGCCAGAGGTGGGCATTAGTGCCTGGACATACTATCAGACACCGATGGAACTGGTGAGGAAAGACAAGCGACAAAAACAACAAAGTGAACTTTTGAAAGTGTCAGAAGGAGAAGGCGCGAGTGGCACAGGAAGGCAGGACTGCTGTCTGGGAAACAACGGTGGGTTAAGCGAGCGGTGCAGCTGCAGAACTCTACCCAGTGAAACTTACAACCCCTTCAGCCCCCCAGACAGGGCTTCATCATAAAAACCATGCCACAAAAAGCAAACTTTTCAAAGCCACCCCCAATCCTGTGAGATTTTCATAGAGACCCAGAACACAGACACAGGCAAGTCTTTGCTGGAAACATGCATGATAATCCCACCCTGGAACGCAAAGGAAACTGCAAGACAGTAGGGACAAAATTGGGAAAACCACTAGGCATTTCTCTGAAATGTTTCCCCCATTTCAGGGTTTAAATTAATTGAGTATATTTAAGATACACAGTTTGGTCTGTTTTGCTATCAACTGATATTTTCATTCTTTTTGGATATGAAGGCATTTACTTTCCTGAAGGCCAGTTTCTTTGTTGGTATGAGCAACAGTCCTTATGATCATGTCTCAATGTTTGTTTTGCTTTTTTAAAAAAAAACAAAAACAAAACTTCAGATTAAAAGATTCTGGGTAAAATAAATGGCTTAATTGGTTTTTTACCCCTTGAACTCCCAGAAAAAAATGTGAAACAGCTATATGATGAAAGAAGCAAGTCATTCAGTCTTATGAAGCAGGGACTTCCCTTAACCAGTCATTATAAACTGTGTACATTGACTCTATTTTCCCAAGAGCAATTTAGCGTCCTCCATTTCAAAGTTTCAAAAGTGCTGTCTTTGCTATTGTTAGCAGTTACAGATGATTCAAAAGAGAGCTGACAGGAAAGACATCAATGTGAGGAGACCTTCCTGTTTTTCAGATTTACACTCCTAACAACGTTTTCTGCAAGTGCGGCAAAAACTCAAGACAAAGCAGTGTTGCACAGCCAGAAGACGAATCTATGGCCCTGGAAGGCAGTGTATCAGACTGGAGTCGGGGGCAGAGGGGCAGAGGAGAGGGAGGGGCAGGGAGTGAATTTGATCTTCCATAGAACAACATGGACTTGAAAATAAGAAAACCTAATTTTTTTCTTTTTGTCTTTTAGAAACAGGCTAAGAAACAGACGGTAAGGGCAAAGCCTGAGACTCTTCGTGGAGGCAGAAGATCCAAAAACAGGGCCAGCAGAGAAGCCAAAGAACAAACTTGCACTTTGACTGCACTCAGTCAACAGGGCCCATTTCTGTCTTTTCCTTTGGAAAACATAGACTGGGATAGCTGGGAACAGTCAAAACATTTTTGAAAAAGAGAGCTACTGAAAAAGAAAAAAGCAATCCCAATACAGTGTTAACACATAAGTAAAAAATATCTAATGACAGGAGAAATGTGTATGCTATCTTTGTATGTATTAATGTGTTGTTTAGTCGCTAAGTGGTGTCTGACTCTTTTGTGACCCCATGGACTGTAGCCTGCCAGGCTCCTCTGTCCATGGGATTTCTCAGGCAAGAATACTGGAGCGGGTTGCCATTTCCTTCTTCAGGGGATCCTCCCAACCCAGGGATGGAACCCGCTTCTTCTGCATTGGCAGGCAGACTCTTTACCACTGAGCCACTGGGGAAGCCTGTATGCTATCTATGGGGAAAAAAACAGACAAGTAACTAGAAAATCCCATTTTTATAACAACATAAGTAATATTAACTGTGGATAGTGGATTATTTTTACTGTCTTTTTTTTTTAAATGATTCCAAGTTGTCTACAAGAAATTTATAATACATGTGTTTAAAAAGTTGTTAAAAAATAAAAAGTAATCCAGAATATCAATTTCATTGGAGAGGATAAAATGCCAAAACAAAAATTTTTTAGAAGTTTACTCCTAATAAAAGCTATGTGAAACTATAACGGGTGCTTCTCTGTGACCAAGATACAATGGAACCCCTCAAAACTGCCACCTTTCCAGGAACCCTTCCCCCAAGATATATTCCTGAAAAGGTAGTGTACATATTTGTAGGGGAAAATTATACCCATCAAATACCGTATGCGTCTAGACTTGAATCTTTCAATCTGTGCTGAAGTCATCCAAATTCTAGCAGGGGATAGAGATTAGTCTCTCATTCTGATCTATCAAACTATGACCTCTTTTTGTGGGATCAACTTACATAATGGGTGGAAACTTAGATTAAAAAAATATGATTCAGAAACTTTTCCAATAAACTCCCTCTTTGTCAGGAAGAAGCAGCAATATCCAGCACAATTTCATCATAACATATTTCACAAGGCAGACTGCTTCAGGCCAGGAAGAAATTTTTCTCATTTCTTGATAAATCCCTTCAAAAGAGACCATGGTAAGATGACTCAAATACCTATTCCCAAGTGTCCTATTTCTCCTGAAGTTGCACTTGGAGGTCTCCAAGGCACAAAGAGCTCCCTCAACTATTTATTTACATTGCATTAATTTGGCACAAGTGGAAATTTTGCAGCTACCAGTTTTTCATGGTACAGTGTCAGAGGCTTAGAATCAAGTTAAAATAACCTCCAGGTAAGGGGCTTCCCTCATAGCTCAGTTGGTAAGGAATCCGCCTGCAATGCCGGAGACCCCGGTTGGATTCCTGGGGTAGGAAGATCTGCTGGAGGAGGGATAGGCTACCCATTCCAGTATTCTTGGGCTTCCCCTGTGGCTCAGCAATGCGGGAGACCTACATTCAATTCCTGGGTTGGGAAGATCCCCTGGAGAAGGGAAAGGCTACCAACTCCAGTATTCTGCTTTGGAGAATTCTATGGACTATAGTCCAGGGGGGGTGACAAAGAGTCAGACACAACTGAGCAACTTTCACTTCACATGAAAGGCATATGATACAACACTAGTGGACACACACTTTGTTCAAAGGACTTAAAAAACGCACCAGGTAGCTACTTCACTATTGATTAGAGATAAATGTCTGATGGATTATATTATATAAGAAAGAGGTAAGAGCGCAGCTGAAACTTGACTGGTCATTTCCTATTACCATGATTGTTACCACTCGAACCTTTGACACAATGCTCAGGGGGTGGGATGGTAAGGGGAAGATCTGGGAGAAATTATGGGTGTCTGAGGGTCTCTTAGGCTTCCCAGGTGGCTCAGTGGTAAAGAATTTGCCTGGCAAAGCAGGAGATGTGTGTTCGATCCCTGGGTCAGGAAAAGCCCCTGGAGGAGGAAATGGTAACCCACTCCAGTAGTGTTGCCCGAATAATCCCGTGGACAGGGGAACGTGGTGGGCTACAGCTCGCTCCTGGGGTTGCAAAGAGTCAGACACGACTGAGCACGCACGCACGAAGGTCCCTAAAAAGCCAAATAGCCTAGGGGACAAGCCTACTGGCTTTTGCTCTAGCAAGAAGCTTCAGTTCAGTGTCTGCAAAGCAAGCAGCACGGTGGGAAGTGTGGACTCCTGCTCTGCACTCACATACACGTGGGGAAGCAAGCTCTGGGGCCAAAAATGCAGTATCGTCCTCCAAAGTATGAACCTGGGGGTGGTCAGATGGAGATTTTCCATGAAGAAGAACCTGCCCACACTTACCACGGGTTAAAGAGAGACGACATGACTTGGCTGTCTCTTCAAGCCTTTCCGAGGAGTCAGAACTGTTTTTAGAACTGACTGATACAAGAAACAGTTTGCCTTTATACTAAAGAAGACAGGTTAGCTTTGGGAAAGGTAGTAATCTTGCCTGGGTCATTCTGAAATGTTGGCAAGGGCGTCCACCAGAGAAAGACTGGAAGTGGCCTCCTAACCTCAGCCAGGACAGAAATGCTCACATGCCATACGTCTGCCCGAGCAGATGTGCTGACTGCTCAGAGCCCATAGACAACACAGGCAAATTGCTTCCCTTGCCTTTTGGAAAAGACTACAGGAGACAATGCTTACATAACCCTACAAATTCACATCACACTCTTGGAAACTTCCTCCATGTCACACAATTAACAACATTTGTACAAAAAGCAGAGAGCAACTTTTCTCCTTAGTTTCATCCCCTCCTGCATAGGAGATGTGTAGCCAGGAAAGTTGGATTAGTATCTTGGGGGAGGAGGATACTGCATTTTTCGGAGAGACAGACGCTGATGTTACAGACACACACAGACAAAAAAACTTACCTCCTCAAAAGTCACAGACCAACTATCGTTTTCAATCATAGGTACAAAGACAATTGAAAAAAAAAAAAAGAATATCCAATGAAATTGCACACCTACTAACACAATTAGGAAATGGTGATAACAAAAAACAGACACTTGGTAATGCTATTTTGCTCTGTTGTTTTTCCTTAGAGTGTCATTTACTCTATGCTCTCTCCAGGACAGCTAACGTTTGATGGAAGAAATTATACTTGAGGCAGCCAATGGGAGCACAGAGTGATACACTAAACTCCTCCCTCTCCACACTGCTATTTGCAGTCCGCATGACTGATGCAAACACTGTCTGTGGAACTATTTGCAACTAGGGTGTGAGTTGTTTACACTGTGTTGTTAAGAACTGGGTGGAAGGAACTTCCTTCAATGATAAAGCCAGAAACCTTGCAAAATATTTCATCTTCAGGCATGACAAAGCCAGCAACCTTGCAAAATATTTCATCTTCAGGCAATGGAATTATATTGCTGGGCAGGGGAGTGAGAAAGAAAACCGGAGATCCCAGGTCTCCTTGGTGTCTGGGGATTGGAGTTTGGGTGAAGCGGTATAAGGAATGGTGAAAGTGATTTTTTCCAAGATGAGAAACCAGAGAAATGTGAACTGGCAATCAGAAGAAAATAAACTCAGCCTTAAGGGAAAAAATGATGGAGAAGTAGGTGGCTTTTTAAACTCTAGCTCAGTATTTTGGGTGTGCTGTCTGCTGCTACAATGAATTCTTGGCACATGCTTTTAAAGACATTCCAGGGTCCGGAGAAAATGTTTTCCTAAAAGACCCAGGGCAATTTTATTAGCAACAACACACTCAACTCTCACCTCTCTTCTTCAGGGTGCCTCTTTCAAAAGCCTTGATAGTCATCATATTCAAATTTCATCAAACAGTTTTTTGACATTTAAAGACAAATGCCTACAGACAAAAATGTTTACATGTCTACATTGTAGATGAGATTTGAGAAAGCAAATCTGGATATCTGAAATCATTTCATGCTCTTCCTTCACCCAACACAGCCAGTTTTATCTTTCTGGTGGAAATTTAAACAATTTTAAATGTCAAACTAAAGAGAAAATCTTGTCAGTAGTAACTAACTGGCAGTTGGCAAACCAGACTGAATTTCTTTTAGCATTTAAGAACCATCTTAGATTATACTCTAGCACAGGGGTCAGCAAACTTTTAATGCAAATGCCCAGACAGTAAATATTTTAGGCTTTGTAGGCCATATGGTCTTTGTTGCGGCTACTCAACTCTGCCATTGTTGCGCAAAAACAGTGATAGATAATAAGCATGTGGCTGTGTTCCCATAAAACTTTATTTACAAAAACAGGCAGTGGGCCATATTTGGCCCACAGGCCATACGGTTTATAAATCTCTCTACTACTCTAGCATATAAGTCAAATTTTTAAAAAGCAAATGGGTTACAGATGATGTAGAAACAGGGGTGTGATGTAATTTTCCAGTCATCCTCTTTTAACAGGAAACAAGACGCACTAAAAATTGAAGAAAATATTTGGAGCATTAATTCTAAAGACCATTGATAAACATACTGAGAGATTCTTGATATGCATAACCTTTATACCTCCCCTGAGTGTTAAGTATAACTCAATCAGCAGACAAGCATCATCAGAAACCACCTGCTCCTTCCTAGCTAGGCTTGCTTTCTCCACCGTCTTACAGCAGTGAGCGCATGAGTTAGCCAAGAGCAAACAGAGAAAGGGCGGCAGCAGTCTGAGGTTTATAATTAAGTTGTCACCGATAGATAGAAACCATCCTCTTGACTATAACTATTCATTAAAAGCATGTGATTTCATAACAAATATTTCCAAAAGCCAGCAACATCTCTGTGATGTGAAAAATAATAAGTTCATTTTCATTGGATGAAAAATATTTTTCAAAGATGGATTCACTTCTCTTGACTTCTATGAGTAAGGAAGGGTCCAATACGAAAACAAAACAAAATGGGGCAGGGGTGAGGATCATTTTTTTCCAGATATGATTAGTATAATTTAAACTTAAGCATAATTTAAAAATAAAATATGATCACTGTTGTAAATTATTTCCTTAGATATGTAAGGATAGCAAAAATACAAGTACAAATTAAGCTTTATTTAGAAAATTTTGTTTGTACTATTTATAATTAAACAGCTTAATTTCAAATTACATGCAGGGACAACTGCTCTACAAAAATTAGCATGGGCAAGTAAAACTTTCTGTGAAATTACAGGAATCATTTTCTCTCTATTTGAATTACATTTTAGTTAAAAAAAAAGTACTATGTCTAACCTCAAGAAAGAAGTTAAACATTCTAAATTTAATTATACTGAATATAGATAAGATCCTTCAATTAGAAACTGTGTATTTATAATACTGTCTCCCAAACCCAAGAGAGTTTAAACATTCCTGATTCTTTCTAGGATTTGCCCAACTAGAACAGGTAATAATATAACCTTCATTACACTTTGGGAAATTCACTGAATTTAATTAATTAGCTGTGCTTTTTGAAGGCTTAACTCACATTTGTACAAGTAGTTCTTTCTTTAATTACACAAGAAAAGCATATCATCTTCTAAAGACAGATGAAGGCTGTAGTTCTCTAAAATTACCATTAATGATTACATCATTAGAAAACTAACTTCCCCCAAATGAAAACAGTTCATCATCTTAAAATAAAAAATAATATTTTAACTTCTGAAATTGATAACCACCTATTAGGTGCTTGGCTACTAATTTTTAAAATGACTAAAACAGCTGTACATATCCATGAATGTTTGTTTTCTGGGGATTTATACAAAGATGAATGTATACATAATGTATTTCTACAGACAACTCTTTATCTTGTATTTCACTTAAACTGAAATTTATAAATATGCAAACCAAAACATCAGAGCAAATAAAAATCACTACACAAATCTGGCCAGGTCAAACTTAAGAAGGATAATAAAAGAGGCTTATAATGAATACTGTGCATTCTTCTTCCAATAAAGTTTCCTTTCTGTATCTTGGAATCTAGTCATGAAGATAAAACAGAAAGAGTACACCAGAGGCTGTAAGCAGTCATTATAGAGCTCACTGAGTTTCAAATACAAACTTATTCCAAGACGAGGTAGCACAGGCACTGTGCATATATATGCATTACCTATTTACAGGTTTTGTCTATGTGCATATATATATGTATATAAACATACACACACACATATAAAGATGAATGCATCACCCACTTTTGTTGGCTGGCCTTTCCCTTATAAATATGAGTACATATAGGATCTATAGTCATTGATTAACTCTAATTCTGACAGGAGGTCTCCCTCGTTTAAGTATGGTTTCTGCACAGGTACCTCTGGTATGACTGAGGTTTATGAAAAACACATGGCAGGCAGATGATAATTCTCTTGGAACATTTAGCTTGGTGTGATTTTTTTTTGGGGGGGGATATTATTCACATATCAAAAATTCATCTTTCTAAAATGTACAATTCAGCGGTTTTTCTACATTCTCAAAGTTGTACAACTGTCACCATTATCAAATTCTGAACATTTGCAATGCGCTTAGGGTTCCAAAATTTAAATTTATACCAATGCCATTTCATCAAGTGTTAGGTACAGATGAGTATGCTGACATAACCTCAAAAGTAGATATTTTCATATGTCATAAAAATAGACACAAAGCACATGTTTAGATAGACACAGCAAGAATGTGAGTGCCGAGAATTATCTCTACATTGTTGGATCTTTAAATCCATGTCTGGTTTCCCTGAAACATCTCTTTTAGTACCCCACCATGCCCAGGAGAAACAGTATCAAGCTGAAAAAAAATCCCTTGGAATATCATAAGGTGTGACATTTCTGGGTTTTCTTTTTTAATCGACACAACCTTCTTAATTCTCTTGAATTAAGCTAGGGGGCAAGCTAGGGGGTAAACAAGGCATTTTAAACACTACAGATCCTAACTGTTGAGGAGGAATTGTTAGTGAACTGTGTAAGTTCTGACTCAATGCCTTCAAAGATCTTCCCCAGGCTACTCTTGAGAATTTTCATATCTAGGTTCCCAGTCCCTGGACATGAACAATGAATTATAAAGTGCTTATGCCCAGGGCATAGATCTTACTCTTGATAGGATTAAATTTATAAGATGCTAAAATGTATTTTCTAAGATACTTTCCTAAGTTAATGAATACAACTATAATTAGCTTCTTAAACTAGATATTGATAATCTGAAAGAACAAATCTACTGATGGGTGAACACCATGTGCTCAATTGTCACCTTGAAAATGTAATAATAATGTGAGGACCATAACTTTACCAAGTTTATCCTCAGTACAAATTTTTAGACATTATTAAAAGGGTATAGGAATATTAGCTGCATGATGCATTAGCAAGCTATTACAATAATACAAAAATAGCTATAGAGGATATCTGATATACATAAATAGAGCATTTAAGTCGAAAAGTAGTACCTGTGTTCAAAACAAAGGCCAAAAAAAAGTTTAATTCTACTTTGACTCCTCAGTAAAAATTGTACACATTAACAGCATATGTGTGATAGTCACTTTTTAAAAAAATAATAATACTATGCATTGTACTATTCACTTATACGTACCTGCTTTGACACAAAAAGGATATAAGAAACAATACCAAGTTCAGTTCCAGACTGAATTTGAATACACAATTTTAGTCCTTCATTTCCCTGTCTTCTATTTAAAGAACCCTTCCCAGGCTTCACTCAGAATGATGGCAGCAATAAGAAAATCCGAATGATGCAAGCAGCAGGAGAGTTTCACTCTGGATTCTTAAAAATATTTTATAATTACTACTTCAAGCTTTCCACAGCAGCATGCTACATAAGCTACATTAAAATTGGTTTTATTGAGGGGTGGAAATTAGCTTCCAACTATGAGTACTTTATATGGTAACAGTTATCTGCGTAGCAGTATGTGGGATTCTACTGTCAGCTAGTTTTATAAACCAAGGAAAAACATAATGATGTTAGATTATTAGGTAACAATACTTGGGAGAAATAGAAAGATAAGTGAGGGACTGGTGGGGCAGACACAAATTAAGGGCATATTATTCTAGTAATAATTGGGTAATTAGAGGCAGCAGGCCTAATAAGGCTAATAACAACCATTTACTGAACACCAACTATGTGCTGGGTACTTTGCATACAACATACCTTATCTTCACAACAATCCTTCAAGGAAACGTGTATACTACACATTTTACAGGTGGGAAGAGGTCCAATAATTAGTTTAAGATGCTGAACAGTGGCATAGGGGTTAAAATCCCCAACTTGGACTCCAAATCCTGTCTTCTTTTCCAGAAATTCAGGTTTTGAACTCAGATCTGACTACAGAATCCATACACGCCTTCCACCACTCCCCTATGTCAACGTTCCATCCTATTCAATTCAGCAACAGAAACAAGATAGACTGCGTGACTGCAGTGGCCTGTGTTCGGCTCTCTGACTACATAAAGGCAACTCTAGCTACAGAAGTGGACGTCATCTCACAGTGAGTGTTTTAATTAATAATGTCATCACAGTACTTTTTTTGGCAAATTGTTTCAGCATTGCTGGGACTCAGTGTATGAATACAGTATTCTCTTATCCTAATGTACTGATGTGGAGAGGGAATCATTATATGTCTGTAGGAATCTGAAGAATCAAAACCTGGTGAAGAGAGACACTAATATTTCAGTCAGAAAAAAGTAAGGTTAGGGTCAGTATTTCCCCACCACTGCTTTATGGAAATTGTTGCTAATTATCATTGAGGACATCTTTATAACCAGCTCAGTTTTTTAAAAATACTGCAACTAACTGGGATATTAAACTGAATCATTTTGATTTTGGAACTGCACTCTGTAATAAAATGTCACTTTTTTATATAAATTTGTTTGTGGAAATAAATGTTGCGACAAACACCATGACTGTGCTCAATATACCTTTGTGGTTTTTATTTTTTACTTTTGAATGAGTTTGTATCTTTAACATTGGCTACAGACAGGGGTAAGTCTGAAACATTCTTGTGCCAGTCTTGGAACGGTTCGCCTTCTAAAAGTCTTTGTGGATGTGACCATGCACAGCTAAAACCGTAATTTGCCATTTTTCTTTTTTTCTCATTTTTGAAAGTAGTTGATAGCCACTTTCTCTCTTTTCTTTTTCCCTTTCTTTCAGCTTCTTATGAAGACTCCCAGCATAAATGCAACAGGTGAAGTTACCTACAAATATACAAACTGAAAGAAAAGAAATATTATGTTTGGCTACTCAGGAGTCTCCTGAGATGAAAACATACCTGGACATTGAGCAAAGTCAGAGTTAACATCAATCAAGAAGGAATACAGGGAACAAATGTCCCTCAATTGTGGCTTTAGGGGAAAGAAGATATTGGCTCAGACAGGTGACCCGTGTCTCCCATACCTTGTATCTATCCATTGGGTCTTCCTGCTGCAGCTGACTCTCTCGCATCGTCTGATATTCTTTCTCATATTTCTTTAGCTTCTTGGTCGGTACCTGCAGGGTTGAGAGGAAAACCATGTTAGAAAAAAATCATTTAGGAAACCATTTTCTGATGTGTTTCCCAACGAAGTCTCTGGCTTTCTAAAGGAGTACACCTATTAAATGTAGGGTGGAAATCTAGGCTCCCTGGTGGCTCAGATGGTAAAGAATCTGCCTGCAATGCGAGAGACCTGGGTTCGATCCCTGGGTTGGGAAGATCCCTTGGAGAAGGGAATGGCTATCCACTTCATTGTTCCTGCCTGGAGGATTCCATGGACAGAGGAGCCTGGCAGGCTACAGTCCAAAGAGTCGGACATGACTGAGTGACTAACACTTTCACTTTCAAAGTTTTTCTGTAAAGGTCCAGATAGCGTATATTTTAGGCTATGTGGACCATACAGTCTAGGTTACAACTCCACTGTTGTTACTATACAAAAACTGCAGATAGGTGATATGTAAACAAGTGAGTGTGGTCATGTTCCAACAAAACTTTATCTGCCAAAATGAGCTGTAGTTGGTCCATGTCTATTCTACAGCATTGCAGACATAGCATCGCTTTTTCTTGTTAATGTATTTAACAGTGCTATTACTTCTGTTAACTGCTTTTCTTAAAGTAAAATTCATTCTTCTGCCATGTTAAAAATCATAATTATTATTTTATAAAAACACCGAGCAACAAAGAAAATGGAGCCTATATACTGGAGAGAAAGCAGATTCTAGAACTGGTAGGCCAACGATTTCTATTTCATAATGGTTGTCAAGAGAATTAAATGACACAAAATATTTAAAGTAATGCCTGGTTCATGGGACTTTTAAAAACAGTGTTTCAAGAAAATATTATAAAAATTAACCCATTATAATCTGTCATATATTTTATATAATAGACTAAGTCTACTTTTAGGTTATTCTTGAACAATCAAAATTTACAGAATTCCTTTAAACATCAAAATCTCCCCTTAATGTTTAGGTCCTAACATGAGCGACAAGAAGCTAAAGTTTTAAAAAGAAAACAAGTGTATTACTTGGCTAAATTCTTGGGGACTCAGTGAAGGCAAGGAGCATGTGTTGATGCTCCTCAGCCTGTATCATGACATCTACCAAAGGAATTGGCCCCTAGAAGGCCCTCAACAGATTGCTTTTTGTCAAGTTCAAAACCTGGCATTTACAAAACATGTAAGTGTGTGTGAGAAGGCGAAAGAGAGGATGGAAAGCAGCAGAAGGAAAATAAACTTATAGTTTCCTGGGATAAGGATTGTTTCAGTTCTCTGGAATCTGGCCAGAGAATTTGTTAAATAAAAAGCAAAGACACTAGGTTATTCTAATTACTTTGTTCTTCCCATCCAGGCACACTGTGAGTACTGGAATTATCTGCTTTTCATCACAACTGGGAAGTTTCACACAGTCCAAGCCCATCAGGTAGTGTAAATCATTCAACAATCGCACGGCGACAATATTCACTTGGCTGACAGAGACTGCCTACCCAGTAAGACAAGCAGAAAGGACACTTTCCATCATGTTAACTGAATTGCAAAACCATTACTGCATACTGGCATAAGAAACTCTAACCTTTACTACTCCGTCTCCAGAGACCTTCAACAATACATTGTGACCAACGCGAGTGCAAGGCAGAAAAATGCCACCTGCCAACTGTATGGCCTTAAGATCATTGATAAACAATGAGGAAAATATAAATGATCATGTACTAACACAACAGCAACAACATTATTTTTCTTGACTTTGAGAGGGACAATTTTATCCAGTTTTCTTTTCTCTGTACTTATCATATACTCTGAAAACCAAAAACAGATTCTGAAGATGAAGTGGCAAATCACTGGAACTGCAGTCGCCTGAAGTTGGGGAGAAAAAGGAAGAAGTCCCAGTGTTTTAAGCTGTAAGAGGGGTTTCCCCGGTGTCCCTAGGAGGAGGGGTCAAGAGGAGAAGTGAAAGGATTTGTGAGGAGGAGGGAGCCTACTCCAGCAGCCACTTACCCACAAGATGAGAAGGAAGTATTATACAATATCTAAATATTTTTGTATAGCTGAATATTGGTACCACTGAGTACCAGGCTGAACATCAGTCTTGCGTGCTAAGTTGCTTCAGTCATGTCTGACTTGTACCCTATGGACTGTAGCCCGCCAGGTCCCTCTGTTCATGGGGATTCTCCAGGCAAAAATACTGGAGTGGGTTGGTTGCCATGCCCCCTCCAGGGAATCTTCCCAACTCAAGGAGCCAACCCAAGTCTCTTTTGTCTTCTGCACTGCCAGGTGGGTTCTTCACCACTAGTGCCACCTGGGAAGCCCAGGAACATCAGTCTTAGGAGGAAGCATTCTCTACATGGTTCTGGAATGGATTCATTCACCAGTAAGTCAATTACATATTAAAAGCTTGTCTCTAGAGAATTTTTTCTAAAACTGTTATTTTTTCAATTGAAACTATTTATGACTGAAGGGTTTTTGTTAACATGTAAAAGAGTGTCCTTTTAAAAGTCAATCTTGTTACTTATGTTAAGAGGTTCATTTCAAAGTGAAATATTTTAAAAATGAATTAAGCACCCCTCAATAAGCTAATCCTTTTCCATCTGGCTGAGATTCTAGGATGTTTGGCTTCATCTTGTTCAGGAAAATAGAGCAGATTCCCAGAACAATATGTTGCTAGGAAACCTTCCAAGCTTATTTATCTTGTGCTGTGGGGTGATATTGAGAATCCACCTGTGATTGGCACAAAGTAAAAGGGAAAAAAAGGTGGAGGAGGAAGGAGAGCTGATATGAAACTCCTGTCGTTTATGAGATAAAGAAAACAGACGGTTGTGGTTTTAAAAACTGTATTTCAGGACAAAATTGATTTTATTTTAGGGAATGTAATATTAAAAAACCTCTTCAGTATGTAGTTTTAATTAAAAACACAGAAAGTCACTAAGAATAATTAAAACTTAAACAACCTACTATCTCAAGAGTAGTATAGGTATCTTTTCCCTTAAGTTACATAAATTTAATGTAATTGTGAACTTCAGCAATGAGATTTAAAGTATAGGGAAGCATGTGTGTAGGTTATATGCAAATACTATGTGATTTTGTGTAAGGGACTTGAGTATTCATGGAGTTTGGTATCTATGGGGGGTCCTGGAACTAATTCTCTATGGATACTGAGCAATGACTGTAATTACTAATTTGCTTTACTCTTTCTCAAGGTTAATCAAGCTGGCCTCAGTAGGAGATACAGAAGGCGAAGAATGAATAAGAATACAGGAGTTCCCTCTCATCCACACTGGTTGTCAGACTGCAGACAGGATCAAACTCTACATACACTCTATTTTTTCCTATACATAGGAACAATAACAATAATAACTATAGAGCAATCTTACATGCTGTAATAAAAAGGTTATCTGGACACAAGCACTGTGATACCAGACTGCTGATTTGACAACCAAGGTGGCTGTCAAGTGACTCCTTGTGGGAACACAGTGTGGATACGCTGGGCAAGGAGATGATTTGCATCCTGGGAAGACTGCAGCAGGATAGTGGACCCTAATCAGAACAGCTCAAAATTTAAAACTTATGAATTTTTCATTTGTTGATTTCTGGAATTTTCCATTTGTAAGTTTAGGATTGCAGCTGACTAGGGTAACTGAAACCTTGGAAAGTGAAACCACAGATAAGGAGTGACTGCTGTATGCTCAACATTCTCCACTTCCCATGTTCTCTCTCCTTTTCATTTAAAGCGTTGATTTCCCGTTTTTATATGACTCTGATAGAAAAAATATGTATGTATATACAAGTTTTTGTTGTATATCAATTAATTTTAGGTGAATTTGTCTTAATAGTCTTTACTTCAGTAATCATGCCCATCTAGGTTATCACCTCACTTCATATTTTTATTACATTATTTTGAATACCTCTGTCCATGGGATTTCCCAGGCAAGAATACTGGAATGGGTGGACATTTTTTTCTCCAGGGGATCTTCCTGACCCAAGGATGGAACCCACATCTGTTGCATTGCAGGCAGATTCTTTACCACTGAGCCACCTGGGAAGGCCTTTGATCAGTAGTAATCAGCAATTAAGAAAAACATGAAATACCTTCATGCCAAAGAATTTCCTAATAGTTTTAGAGGTATAATTTAGAAAACTCTATATTAGAAAACTCTATATTTAAGCCTCCCAACAATTAAGATAAATTAAAAAAAAATTATTTTACAAATAAAATCCAAGTAATACTTGGAGAGTATTTGCCCAAGACAGGTAACCTGCCCAACATCATACAGCTGGTAAACGGAGCCAGAAATGGGATCCTGGCAGTCTGCTTGCCAAGTCTGTCCTCTTCGACCACTCGGATATACTGCCTGGGACCAGATGATTGAGGCAAAGCTTCTCAAGAAGTTGACAGTCTGGACATAGTGCTAATTATGTGTCTAATTACCATATAGTTTCATAAGTCCAACAGCAGATGTTCCTAACGGTACAAGGGTGATCAAGAAGAAATTTGCTGGGGTAGGGGGAGAGCACCTCAGTAAGGAGGATTTTTCATTATGACTGGTTTACGTAAACTTCCTTGCCCAATCAAACATTCCTGTACTTCCCTTTGCTAATTTTTAACAAGGGGCCACTTACGTGTAAGAGGCATTCATTTTTGGCTTGATGAACCTGCTTCTTTATTTCAAAAATAAATACAAAACTATTTACTGATCTATACAAATGCTGGCAAAGCAAATCACTATGTTTTAAAAAGGCTGGTAAGATCTAGTCAGTATTTTCCTGTCAGAGGTCTGAGTGCCTAAAAAATTAACAGGCCAAAGGTATTAACCATTATGTACTACTGCTCTTACTCACTTCAGATAATTTCTTAAACTAAATATCAATGATTCTAATTTAATATATTAATCACTGGATAGAGAAAACCATAAATAAGTAGTATAGCACCACATTTCTTGGTTATTGGGGGGAAGGTGCTCAGACTGAGAATTTCTAATTGAGTCACTTCCATCAAGATCTGTGAACAGAAAGTGGATCATTGGCAACCAAAATTCTAATAGAAAGTTTGCAGAAGCCTAAAGGACTTAGAATGAAATAACTGGGAAGAAATCAAGAGGAGAAGACATCTAAGAAGAGGGAGCATGTCCTTCAGGCTTCACTTCACTCTCCTCATGGTGTTTAGCAAAAGAAGCTACCCTGACTCTTTTTGAGTTTTTAGTACTAGGAGGAGGGAAACAGAGTTAATTTCCACTCCAGGGTACTTGGAGAAGACTCTTGAGAGTCCCTTGGGCTGCAAGGAGATCCAACCAGCCAATCATAAAGGAAATCAGTCCTGAATAGTCATTGGAAGGAATGATGATGAAGCTGAAGCTCCAATGCTTCAGCCACCTAATGCGAAGAACTAACTTATTAGAAAAGACTCTGGCGCTGGGAAAGATTGAAGGCAGGAGGAGAAAGGGATGACAGAGGAC
This sequence comes from Okapia johnstoni, assembly GCA_024291935.2. Lineage (NCBI taxonomy): Eukaryota > Metazoa > Chordata > Mammalia > Artiodactyla > Giraffidae > Okapia > Okapia johnstoni. The sequence goes on from CM044322.1 coordinate 23,184,425, forward strand.
GAGATGGTTGGATGGCATCACTGACTCAATGGACATGAGTTTGAGCAAGCTCCGGGAGATGGTGAAGGACAGGGAAGCTTGGCGTGCTGCAGTCCATGGGGTTGCTAAGAGTCGGACACAACTGAGTGACTGAACAACAACTGGGGGAAACTTTCAGAGAACATAAGAGCCATTTTTATTGTGGTATAACTGACAAATGACATTCTATCAGTTTCAAGATATATGATTTGATATCTGTACACATTGCAAAATGATCACCAAATTCAGTCTAGTTAATGTCCGTCTCTACTGTTACTGTCTCACTTCATCTTGTGATGAGAACTTTAAGATCTGCTCTCTCAGTAACTTTCAAATATGCAATACAGTATTATTAACTATGGACACCATGCTGTACGTTACATCCCTGTGATTTATTTATTTACAACTGGAAGTCTGTACCTTTTGACCCCCTTTCACCCATTTCACTACCCACCCCCCCACCCCCCACAAGCCCCGAGCCTCTGGTAACATTAGCTGTATACGAATGCTTAAGGAATACAGTGGTTTAAGGGGGTGAGGACAAGAAAAGTATTTATCTCTTGCTGTAATTCCAATGTAACTCCCAATGTTTATAGACATCAAATTACTCGACATACTTTTCCTGAATTCACACATTAGTCTACAATGCTGCACTTTCTTTCATTTCGTCAGGCGTGCTCAGTTTCCCCAATTACTCAAGCCTGATGGCGCACACTCCTGTGACAGGTTCCTGTTCTCATTCATGAATAATTGTATGATGTGAGTCACCTTCCAGCATTTGTGGCTTACTCCTGAACGTAGTGTGCTCACCAGAGTATCTATGAAAGCTTCTGAAATATTGATCTCTACTTTCTTTACCATGTTCTAATATAATCTGTCTGGCCCCAGTGCTGTAGCAACTCCAAGAGAAACGGCATTTTATAGAAACTGCTTATCTGTTCATTTCTAATTTCTCATCTCCAGGCCTATAAATCTAATCTATGTGCTATTTATATGGAACTTCTTGGCATTTCTGCTCTAGAGATTTCCTATCAATAAATAATACCTGGAGGTAATTTCTTTATTATTCATGTTTTGACAACTTCCAAATTTATAGTGCCCAGCCCAAGACTTCTACTGAGCTCAACTGACATAACTCACTGTGAATTTCATGTATTTTGGATGTTTCATATTTGAGATGTTTTCAATCAGGAGACACAACCCACCCCCTACACCCCAACTTGCTCTTCCGTGGTTCACCCTCAACGAAATGCACAAGCCAGGAACCCAGCAGTCACATTTGGGCTGGGTTTACTATGTCCATTCAGTAAGTTGAGCGTACTGAGAAAGACTAAGTGACATGCAGAGGGACCAAAGTAACGACCAATCCCAAGGTAAGGTGCCTTTCTCACACCGAAAATAAAGCCTTCACTGCAGTATGTTCTGTGCCTGTCATCCACCCAGCACACAGGGCTTTCAAACCCCAGAGCCTTGCTAAGCTCTATCAGTCACCTGCTGCAACTAGCTGAGTGAAGCAACTGCAGGATGATGGAGATGCTCTATTTTAACAGCTGACTGGGAGATAGTGAACCTAGGATATGTGCCATCTCAACCAGCACAAAGCAGGAACTCAGAAAACTATAAACACCTTCACCCTGAACTTTCTGGGCAAGCTAGGAAAAAAAGGGAAGGTCAAATAGACCCTGAGGTGATTGAGCTGGGAGTTTCACTCTGAGAGAACCCTGCTTAAAATTCCATAAAGCCTCAAGAGGGGGCAGATTGAAATGATATATTTTCCTCCTCTCCCAGCCTTCTGAAAAAAGCACTGAGGCATAAACAACTCAGGAGATTTACAGCTTAAAGCAAATTACCTTAAGGTATTGGAATCAGTCAGAGCTTAGATGGAACATTTTTTGAGGCCTACAGCTTCATTGAGAATGCCCTTCTCTATGTACTGTTCTCATATTTGTTTCTTTCTGTTCCCCCTGCTTCATGTACAGATTTGTAAAAGAAAAAAAGGTTCCTTTTTTCACCCACATGCAATAGTTGCAACAGGGTTACAACCATTCCTATTAGTTTTTAAGTCTTTTTCTCAGATTTTTTTTGTATCTGAAGGAGAAAAAAGACATATAGCCTATTTTTCTTTAAAGCAATACAAATCCTTATCTCACTATATTGGTTAACTTCAATTTTACACTGAATTATAGAAATTCTGTTTTCTCTTAGATTTTGATGAGAAATGTATCACTGAAAATGTTTATTATAGCCTTTGAAAAATAACCGAATACTACCCAGTGCTAAAAATTAAGAGTGTAAGGTAGTATGTAATACACTAAATCTGGTCACATGTGGAATGGTATTGGTCTGATTCCAGGGAGTGGATTAACCAGCTGTAGTCCCCAAACTGGGCCACAGAAAGCTGATACAGCTATGCATTCAGAGTCAGCTAATTAAGCTTATTTAAAACTAGACAATGAGACAGGAGGGGAAGAATGATAGCAGAGCTATGTAGGACACGGTTCTTTATTACCATCAAATGCTACGTTCACTGGAATAGCGCTGGCCTTTGCACTGCAGATGCTGAGAAACCCAAAGCAGTATTTTTATGTCAGTTGCCATTGGCAATTAGGTCAGAAGTAAATACATATTCTTGCTGAAAATATTCACTGTCGGCAGGAGGCTATAGATATTTATGCTACACAAAATTTAATTCAAGAGTAATATGCTGGGACTTGCCTGTCAGTCCAGTGGTTAAGACTGCCTTCCAATGCAGGGGTATGGTTTCCTGATCCTATAGCTAAGATCCCACATGCCTCAGGGCCAAAAAGTCAAAACATAAAACTGAAGCAATATTGTAACAAATTCAACAAAGACTTTAAAAAATGGTCCACATTAAAAAAAAAAAAACCTAAAAAAAACTAAAAAAAAAAAAAATATATAGATATATATATGCCAAACAGCAGTTGTATAATACAGTCTGAATATGTCTGTCTTCAGATTCACCTTTACTATACCCTACTATCTGAAAAGGAAAGCAGTGGGAAAGAAAGAGAAATTGGGAACCTTTACTGTATTCACCTACCTTAAAGGCAGTCCCTGGAAGGAAGGAAGTCAAATTGGCCAGAAGTCATCAGCAGGAGTATTCAATGCATGATAATTGCACTGCCATTTTTTTTTTTCTTTTTGAATTTATTTTTTTATTGAAGGATAATTACTTTACAGAATTTTGTTGTTTGCTGTCAAACCTCAACATGAATCAGCCATAGGTATACATATAGCCCCTCCCTTTTGAACCTCCCTCCCATCTTGCACTGCCATTTTTATATACCAACTGTTTAACATGGGAAGAAAAACTCATCTCTCCTTTGCATTTTTAAAAACCTCCCATTTGCTCACTCACGCCACAGATAGGTACTGATAACCTATAGTGTTGCAGGCAAAGCCAGCCAGGAACAAATATACAGTGCGGCCCCTCCAGGTGCTCAGTCTGGTGGGGAGGAAGTCTTCAAAGAAATGATCACACAGTTGAAATAAACACTGCACTTACATAAGGTGAGCGCTCTTAGGGAGAAGTTAAGGTTGGGAGATAAAAGTGGACAGGATTCTATATTTTGATTGCTTCTCTGAGAAATGACAAAAAAGCTGAAGAGAAGTGAAGAGTTAAGTCAGGGACTTCTCTGGTGGTCCAGTGATTAATAATCCGCTTGCCAACGCAGGGAACACGGGTTCAAGCCCTGGTCCGGGATGCTCCCACATGCCGTGGAGCAACTAAGCCCATGCGCCCCAACTACTGAAGCCCTCTCGCCCTAGAGCACCTGGTCACCAACAAGAGAAACCACCACAGTGAGAAGCCTGGGCACCACAACTAGAGAGTAGCTCCTGCTTGCAGCAACTAGAGAAACCCTGCATCCAGTGGAGCCATAAATAAATAAATAGTACAATTAAAAACAAAAGTAAGTCAGCCAGTGAAGAGTAGGGAGGGAGAGTGTTCCCAGCAGAGGGAATGATGGGCATAGGATGGCAAAGAGCATGCTCAGCTATATAATTTGCCAGGACCAATACAAAACAAAAACCAAGGCCACCTGTTCAAAAAGTGAGAATTTTCAAGGTGAGAGTAGAGCATTAAACCAAACGCAGTCGCACAGGGCACATGCCCCTGAAGCCAGCGGGAGGGACGGAAGGCCCGCTGGAGCACAGTGAGGAGAGAAATGGCTAGCTGAGGCTGAAGGGGTGTGAGAGGTACATGGGCAGCAGGGCCTCCAGGGACCAACCTCACAGACCAACCTACTGTTGTTTCCTGCGCAGGTCCACAAGGAGTTACTGAAGAGCTGTTGTGTAAGCCAGACTATTATGTAAGCACTCTTCTGGGTGCTAAGAGGAAGACAAAGAAGACAGTCTTTGCTTCTAAGCAGCTTACAAATAATTGCATAATTTAGGGTAGAATGTGGTAAGTTCCACAAGAGACTATAAGCACCAATCGTGGGAGACTCAAGGCATGAAGAGCACTCATTTGAGGTACAGTGTGTAAATACACAGACAGAAGGACTTCAAATGGACTGAAATTAGCATTCCTCTGCCTTTAAAGATTGGGCTGTATCACTTCCTTATATGCCAGGCACTCTACATGTATAAATTTATTTTTGCCTCACATCTGTGAGGTCGGTGCTATTAATTTCCCTCACTTTACAGAGGAAGAAACAGAGAGTCAGGAAGGTTAAATAACTTGCCGGAGGTCACAGAGCTAGCCAGGTGGCTATTCATTCTAATCAGGGCAGTCTGGATCCGGAGTCCTGGCTTTAAACTAGTATATGACATTATCATTTTACAAAAGTTTTATTTTGCTTTTTTATATCTATGTTACTGATGACAGTCCCGATGTGTCTTTGTACTGATGGGACAACCAGAGCTGATACAGTTACAGACAAGGACAATTACTACTCACCCCTTGAGGACTCTAAATCTGAATTTGTGGAACTCTGGGAACTCACACATTGGCTCTCAGTGCTCCCATGACCCACTGCTAGTTCTGTTCCTCATGGAATTGGGTAGTGCGTGTATGTACTCATTCATTCAACAAATATCTACTGTGTACAAGGCACTATGCCAGATGCTACATGGGATACAAAGATAGCTATGGCACAATCCTTTCAACAAGAAACTTAGAACAGAAAAAGAAACTCACAATAATCTACAGAATTTGATTAATGCCATAACTGAAATTTGAGACTCCTGCTGTTACAGTTTAGAGGAGAATATTCTCACAAATCTACGAGGAAATTTAGGACAGACTTTAAAATGGAGCTAGTATGTAAGCAGGCATTGTCCTCGGGGAGGTTTTGCTATTGACCACCTATAAGTATTGGGCTTTCCTGGTGGCTCAGATGGTAAAGAATCTGCCTATAAGGCAGGAGACCTGGGTTTGATCCCTGGATCAGGAAGATCCCCTGGAGAAGGGAATGGCAACCCACTCTAGTATTCTTGCCTGGAGAATTCCATAGACCGAGGATCCTGCTGGGTTATAGTTCATGGTGTCACAAAGAGGAAGACACAACTGAGCAACTAACGCTTTCACTTTTCTATAAGTGTCAGGATTTTTCTTTTCATCTTCATCAGCATTTTTCTTTTATTTTTCTTTTTTGGTAGGTATCAATAGCCTCCAAGGACGGGAGATAATCACGGCCATAAGTCTTCTCCCTACTACCTTTCTACCAAGCAGGAAGCATCAGTTGTTAGGTGGTAGTCAACAAGCCCAGCACGTTCGGCTGCAGGTGCCATCCTGCAGGTGTTAGCCTGCTAGCTTGCCAGAATCTTACATGCAACCCATACAAGGCCAGAGGGGCCTACATATAGTATTTCTAGCCAATCCAGTGAAAAATTATTTGACATCCTTTATGCTAATTAGAAAACCCTCTAGTGTAGATTTAAATATAAGTAGGTTGAATTTATAGTAGTTATCTCCTGATTGGGGTCTTTCTAATGCCAACCAACTACCATTCCCATATCAGGGTGTTTCAAATATTAATCAAGTCCACGGTAGAGACTAAAACTAACACATATCACACTGTATAGGTTGTAGTATCTTCATTTAAATTGCAGAGTCTAACAGTAGGGTAGGACTGTAAGAGCTATAGAGAGGGGTAAGATTAAGGAGTAAACAGCTCATTATGGCTTATTTCACTCCTCATTCCATAAAGGAAGCAGAAAGAAAGTGCTGTAAGCAAAAGGCATGGAGCTAAAAGCACGGGCCTACTAACTGCGCCACACAGTTATGTTTGTCTGGGTGAGGACCTAGGATCCTGGTGTATGGTGCCTGCAGAGCAGGCTGGAAAGAATACCCCGGGGCCAGGTCATTAGAAGATCTAGGTCATTGCCAAATTGATGAAAGTGTGAACTTTTTTGGTAGTTGCTAGTTGTGTGACCATATTTTCTGAACTAAAAACTGGGCACGTGGGCTTAGCAGATGTTTGTATCCATTCTGAATATGAGAAGCAATCTGGAATAGGAAAGAACATAGAATACTAAATTTTTAAATTGTTTTGGTAGCTTATAGGACTTAGAAGGTAGAATATTTGACATTAGAACTACCTTACCAAAAAAAAAAAGTCCTGTCCCAGAAATGATAAGACGTCAATGAGGTTTTAAAACAGGGCAACAGAAAGATCATAACTGTGCTAGTAAGAATGTTCATCGGAAATGGTGTCTATGCTAAACTAGAAAGGGGGATAAAGAAAAGGAGGAAGGTGACAACTGAAAAAGTATTTATAAAGTTGTGAAAACAGTTCAGGAGAAAAGGTGTTTGTTAAGATGGTGGCAGTATAGGACTTGCCTGGCGGTCCAATGGTTAGGATTTCATACTTTCACAGCAGAGAGCCTGGGTTTGATCCCTGGTTGGGGAGCTAAGATCCTACAAGCTGCATGATGCACCCATAAAAGTTAATAAATAAAAAATAACAAATTAAAAAAAATAAAAGGAGACAGTAGAAATGCAAAGAAAGGACCATTAAAACCAGTAACAGAGAGGTCTTTAAAGCAAGTCTTCCTTGATCATTTGGTCAGGCCAAGAGAACCTTCTCCTCCTAAAACTTCTTTCAAACTAGTCTATACAACTCATCTAACAATCACATATGGCTATAATTAGTTTTTCCTGGGTATGAATTTTCTTAATCCAATTAGGATGCCTTACGGCAAAAAACAAACAAACAAAAAAAAACCCTGCCTTATTTAAACTTGGTATCTCCTGCTTTAATTGAAACAAAAAGCTGAATACTCAGTAGATGCTTAATGCAGATTTGTTCGGTTAAGCACATTCTTCACGTCTCAGGGTTCACAGGGACTGTGTTAAGTAGTCAAAATATTGGAATAAAAAAGAGATGAAGACTGTGCCCATATATTTTCCTTGAGTATGGGTATTATGGGAGACGTGATGACAGAGAGTTGATAAGTGGAAAGACACAGAAATTCACTTAACATAGGCTATTTCTGTTACCTAAATGAGAAGACTGTGATAACCAATTAAAAATGGCAGTTTCCCTTGATATGTTTGACAGAGCCAATAATTAGCTCTGCTCTGTGGGGCAATTTCTAAAGTAATGCATGAGAATGAGACTATTTGAGGAAACTTTTTATGCTATGCAATTGGATGCTGTTTCCTAAACTGAAATTCACTTCTGTAATCTTAGGGGGAAAGACATTAGTAAAAACATCATGCATACTAAATGCTTAATACAGGAAGGACAGGTATATATATATATATCTGACAGTCAATAAGAGTATGTCTAAGACAATTCTCACTTTGAAAAAAGGTAATATCAAACTAACTTTCTAAAAGTTAACTAAAAGAAATCATTTTAAATGGGGAAACAGATCAGATAAGAATATATTTGCAAGTAGGATTGGCTGCACAGGTGGAAGAAAGATTAAGATTCGTTTTGTATATTCCTGTTTAAGGTCCATCCACTGCTGTTCACACATAAATGACTGTTCTCCAAAGCTGGGGGTGGAGTGGCACTTATGCTCTCATTTCCATGGAAATTGTGAGGAGGCAAGAAAAATAATGTATGGGGAAATGTGTATGTCAGCCCTCACTTCCATTCCACCCAACCAGCCCTCCTCATTTCCATGGGAACAGAATTGAAAGACCTCCAGCAGCTGAAAGTGAAAGCTCACTCATAGATTGCAGCTGTTTGAATGTCAGCTGAGCACTGCAAATGACAGTTTATAGCAGCTGTTAAAATTTTTAAATGATGTTTTCCCTAATAAATTCCTCACTATAATAATTTACAAGGGGGAAACTGACTATATAACTAGCATGAGGAAGAACACTCAAATGGATGTTCTGGGGCTTAGTCTGTTGCTGTCTTTCATAATTCTAATATCATATATCATTTGAGAACAAATGGCTGCAATAGGAAAGGCAGTGAAATGAAGAGCGTGCTCGTCACGTCACTGGGGATGTCGCAAACTTCTTCCAAATGGTGAACGTGGAAAAGTGTAGAGCAACTAATTAAACTCAGGGAGGAGAGAGAGAAGGAGAAGGAGAGGAGGGATCTAATTCAGCTTTTAAAAATGATTAATTATATTTTATTACACGAAATTATGTGAAGATTGTCAGCTACACCTAGAGATGGAACACTGAGTCCAATGATGTTGATGAGAGATCTTGACTTAGGCATTTGTAAAGAATTCTATAAACGAACTGTACTGTATTCAAACCTCTTTGGTTGGAGTTCAAATGGAGAGGTATACCCATATATACATACGTGTGTGTGTATATATGTGTGTGTGTGTGTGTGTGTGTGTATTTGCTACTGTGATTGGAAAGAACAAACCAGAACTTGCTAAAGATTGCCCATTTCCTCTCTACTTTCAAGTGCTTTAGCATACACATATAAAGTGACTTACAGATAAAAATCTGAGTCACAAGCTTTAGCTCAAGGGGAAATAGCCTCTTCAATTCAGATTATTTCAGATTAATGAACGGGATCCTTTTAAATGTATGTGAAGGCTAACAAAGGAAAAAAAAAGAATTCTTTTTGTTTTACATGTCAGTGACTCAATTTTATCTCTGAGGTACTTTTTCACTCTTTATGGAGAGGTTGTTGTTCCCAATTGTTCCCTATAACTTGGCTTCTACTCACACATGCCTCAGGCAAATACAAAATCTGAACACTGCCTAATACAATTCAACAGAACAGTGTCAAGAGCATTAGCCAGCAAGGTAAGTAAGCAGGAATATTACAATAGACCTTTGGGGCCTACAGGGGCTTTTTATCCTTACCACAATCTTCAAGGTGATAGTTTCAAAAACAGGATATAAGAATAAACTACAGCAGAGTTCCAAGTTAAGACGACCAGTGGGTTTTCAATGCTGACTCACGCAGTCTAATTTCGTTTACATCAAGAAGTACATCTCGAGAACCTACTTATCGTCTAGCTCCAGGTGCTGGTAACACTAACAGTTGTGAATGAGACTGAGTTTCTAACTGCCGGGTATCTGTTTTTTAATGAGATATTACTATTTTAAAATTAATCTTATAAAAAAATACATGGAGTTCTCCTTCCCCAGCCCTCATTACTCTAGATCTTGATATCCATGAGGGCTGTCTGAGAATCTGTGAATGTCATGTACAATGTAACAGATAACACACCCTATAAAATGCAGGTCAGTAGTTGGAAAAATGAAAGTGACCCAAGGTGAATCTATAAATATGGGCCCGAAGTTATTAATAACTTCTGATACTTCCCAATTCTGCATACATGCTTTCTTTCTCTTTTCATGAGCAAATGTCTACTGGCTAACATAACAGTTAAGATAGTTTTATAAAGCACTTTGATGCTTAAATAACGTATATGGTGATACAGGTTCATAGCACAGATAGGACCTACTATTAAATCTGATAAGCTGAACCATGCTTTAACTTAATCCAAATGGCTCTTTTCTTGCTAAAAACCACAATTCCCTTGGCCTTTATGAGAAATTAAGTTTCTCAAATTTCCTTTTTCAAAGCTAATGATTTCTTGTGACATATTTTCAAGAGATTATTTATAAATGCAAATACATAAGGACAAGCCAAAATTAAGCCAAAGTTCAAATTAAGTGATTTACTTCATCTCTTAGACTTTGTAAGCAGGAGTAGGTATGTATTTATGTATCTATTGTTTCTAGTGAAGAAAAAGTCAAAGGTATTACACCTAGATATTCTCAAAACTTATTCACATGAACACAAAACAGAGAACCCAGAAATATTTACAAAAATTTTGTGAGAACAGTAGTAAAGCCCTTCCTTGAGAACAAAGAAAATTAAAAATTCAGAAATATCAATCACCTTTCAAGATGGGAGTAAGTTTTAATTTAAGGGAACTTTTAATATGAATTTAAAACATTTTTACTTCACGTACTTTGTCATAATTATCCCTTTTTGCTGACAGAAAAGTTAAAGGATACAATATCTAGCCCAGGAATCTAAACAAAGAACAGATTCCCTGATAATCCCGTGAGGTGAAGGTCACAACACTGAATCAACCATGCTCTGTTTTCTAGTATAAATATTTTTGGTCATTCAAGAAAAAAAAGATATTTTCATAGTGATTATACCAATTTAAATTTCCACCAACAGTGCACAAGGTTTGCATAGCACACTTTTGATGACTACAGAAAACATAGCTAGTATGGGAGAGAAACAGTTCATTAATTGTACTTTCTTATATGTAACATTAAAATTAAAAAAAAAAAAAAACTGTACCAATTCCACCGCTTTGATGTAACTGTTACCATTGCTGATCCCTGCTTTAACTGTTTCTGTTAGGCTTTAACAGAAAAGGTTTCTAAACCAAGAAGACAAAGAAAAGTTTAATTCTTCTACAACTTTATAATTTTCCCTAGAAGACAGGGCTTTCCACAGACTGTGAGTTGATCTGGATAGATATTCCAGTCTGACCCTGATGCAAGACCAGAAGTGTTCGGACGGCTCCAAAACCCTAAAAATGGTCCCCAGGCACACGTGACAACCAGGGAATCGTCACTATTCAGGAGCCAACCTCAATGAAGACTGGAATACAGAGTAGAAAAATCGGTCTTCCCCAGGACAGTGGGTCTCAAACACAAGTGTGCATCCGAGTCTCCTGGAGGGCATGTTAAAGCACACATTACAGGGCCCTATTCCCAGAGCCTCTGATTCATCAAGTCTGAGGTAAGGCCTGAAACTGCGCATCCCTAACAATTTTCCAGGTGATGCTGATGGACCTAGTCTAGAGAACACACTTGGAGAACCTCTGTCCTAGTTTCTGCTCATTAGGGTACATCCTTGAGTACTCATCAGTCACCCAATCTCCTTTTGTAGCCAACCCATGAAAACAGAGCACAGGATGGCCTTCTGCAGGGCCAAAAACAGTGAGGAGGGTAACCATGCAAGGGGATGGCCTTGTGTGGGACATCAGAGCCCAAGAAGAGAAAGGAGGGCATTTATACAGAGAGGCAGCCTAGCATGGGTGTGCTGCAGCCCAAGTGGAAGACATCCATAAGAGAGGTACAATCTGACACGGGGAGTTAGAGCTCCAACAGAATGAAGAAGGCAGCCACACAATGTGGGGGAAGCAGGGGCAGCAGAAATAACAGACTTGTGCATGCAAAGGGGGAGAAGGCAATGGCACCCCACTCCAGTACTCTTGCCTGGAAAATCCCATGGACAGAGGAGCCTGGTAGGCTACAGGCCACGGGATCGCTAAGAGTCGGACGACTGAGCGACTTCACTTTCACTTTTCCCTTTAATGCACTGGAGAAGGAAATGGCAACCCACTCCAGTATTCTTGCCTGGAGAATCCCAGGGACGGCAGAGCCTGGTGGGCTGCTGTCTATGGGGTCGCACAGAGTCGGACACGACTGAAGCGACTTAGCAGCAGCAGCAGCAGCGTGCAAAGGGATTGATGGGACAAGTTAAGGATCCAGGTCGCTCGATGTTAAAGAAAGTAGTTATAACAATGGAAAGAACCCCTGTGTTCATAGCAACCCTATTCACAACAGCCAAGACATGGCAACACCCTAAATGTCCATCAACAGATGAATGGATAAAGCAGATCTGGTACATATACACGATGGAATATTACTCAACCATGAAGAGAATGAAATAATGTCATTTGCAGCAACATGGATGCAACTAGAGATTATCACACTAAGTGAAGTAAGTCAGAAAGAGAAATACCATTCTGCTCTTAAGTGGAATCTAAATACGACACAAATGAACACTCACAGACATAGAGAACAGACTGGTGATTGCCAAAGGGGAGAGGGTTGAGTGAGGGATGGAGAGGGAAGCTGGAGTTAGCAGATGTAAGCTTCTATATATAGAATAAACAGCAAGGTCCTACTGTATAGCACAGAGAATTATATTCAATACACCAAGATAAAGGATAATGGAAAATAATATACAAGAATATACATATATATATGTATAACTGAATCACTTTTGCTATACAGCAGAAATTAACATACTGTAAATGAACTGTATGTCAATAAAAACATTTCATACAAATAGTAATGAAAAAAGAACTAGAATGAACCCTGTAGTTTGGTTTCAAAGTGGAGGTAATGGTGCAAAGTCAGAGTTTTCATGTGTGTGTGTGTGTGTGCACGTGCACATGTGTGTGTGTGCATATGTAGTGTGTATTCCCTAGCTCCAACTGCTCAGGGAGCCTGGAAGCAATGACATCTCCCTGGTGGTGTACCTCTGTTGCAGAGACCTTGGTTTCTAAACATCACTCTCGACTAAAGCGAACAAGGGCTACTTAAATACCTGATTTCAAGGTCAGGGCCAGGAAAGCACAAAAAGAGCCTGGAATATCTTGCTGCTCCAAAACCAAGTTTTGCTCAGAGAAAAATGGGAACATGTCACAGGACACAGCCATCATCTTGGAGGAGCTCCTAATGGTCCCAAAAGGGATATTTGAGCATTAAAATGAATAGTTACAGGAACAAAATAATAGGGAATCACAGGTCCATATAGACATGAATTAAATTATTTAAATTCTTTTGATTAGGAAAGGGATATTTATATCATTTTAAAGCTTTCTCCACAAAAACCTTATTAGTTATGTAGGAGAACAGAACTTTACATGGAGAACCTGGTAGGAACCACCATTAGTCAAATGAGCAAAGTGAGCATCACCAGTAATCGGACAAATCAAAATCGTGCTCCAGGGACTTCCTTGGTGGTCCAGTGGTTAAGAATCTGCCTTCCAATGCAGGGGATGCAGGTTCGATCCCTGATCAGGGAAAATCAACTCACCTATCACTGGGCAACTAAGCCCATGTGCCGCAACTACTGAGCCCTCTGTGCCACAACTACAGAGAAGCCTGTGTGCTGCAATGAAGGATTCCATGTACCGAAAATAAATGCATATTTTAAAAAATTATGCTCCATCTGATAGAATGGACACAATGAGGAAAAAAAATATCATATCTAGGACAGTCTGGTCAAAATGTATACCCTAAATCTAATCATGAGGCGCCATCAGAACCATTAGACAAACTCGAATTGAAGACATTCTACTGAATAACATACCTTGTAATCTTCAAAAGTATCAAGGCTACAAATGTCAAAGAAAGACCAAACAGCTGACTGAAGGTGTCTAAAGACAGAAGTTGAATACAGTGCCTGGCTTAGAGCTTATTTTTAAAAAAAAATTTTTAATTAGATGAATAATTTGAAATATTAAAGAAAATGATGGACTTTCCAGACTTGTTCTGATATAATCCTACTTGGAGAAAGGAGAAGTACCAGAGGATTTCTCTGGGCTCTTTCTAGTTTACCAGTTCTATCTGGCTGACTATCTTCCTGCTCATCTATCATTCAGAGCACAATGAATAGTAGAATCTGAGCAAGGATAGCTCAGAACTGCACTGGACAGGCAAATAACCACATACCAAAGGAACATGATCAGTCCTAAGGAAAGCTGAAGTGAAGTGAAGAAGTGAAAGTTGCTTGGTTGTGTCCAGCTCTTTGTGACACCATGGACTATACAGTCCATGGAATTCTCCAGGCCAGAATACTGAAGTGGGTAGTCATTCCCTTCTTCAGGGTATCTTCCCAACCCAGGGATTGGACCCAGGTCTCCAGCATTGCAGGCGGATTCTTTATCATCTGAGCCACCAGGGAAGTCCAAGGAAAGTGGCTTTATTAAAAGCAGCAAGAAGCTTAAAGTCTTAATTTAACACTAAATAGGCAAATCTCAAAAACCTACATACACCTGGACACAAAATGGGAGGCAGACAGTGTCTTCAACAGAAGAGGCCATCACATGCAGCCTTTCACATGATATTTCTGCCACTTGGTTGTATGCTCAACCAGGAAGTGATCAGAACCAATAAGTATTAACATGGGTTTTTTAAGTTAAATATTATAAAAACCTTCTGTTATAAAACAGGAGTCATCTTTTGGCTTCTTACAGTGCCAGGGGACTGTTATGCAAGTAGTAAATGGACATTTAAAGTTACTACCTGTTTATTTTACAACTTGAGATGGCTTCAGTTCAGTTCAGTCGCTCAGTCGTGTCCAACTCTTTGTGACCCCATGAACCGCAGCATGCCAGGCCTCCCTGTCTATCACCAACTCCCAGAGTCCACCCAAACCTATGTCCATCAAGTCGATGATGCCATCCAACTATCTTATCTTCTGTCGTCCCCTTCTCCTCCTGCCCTCAATCTTTCCCAGCATCAGGGTCTTCTCCAATGAGTCAGCTCTTCGCATCAGGTGGCCAAAGTATTGGAGTCTCAGCTTCAACATCAGTCCTTCCAATGAACACCCAGGACTGATCTCCTTTAGGATGGACTGGTTGGTTCTTCTTGCAGTCCAAGGGACTCTCAAGAGTCTTCTCCAACACCACAGTTCAAAAGCATCAATTCTTCAGTGCTCAGCTTTCTTTATAGTCCAACTCTCACATCCATACATGACCACTGGAAAAACCATAGTCTTGACTAGACGGACCTTTGTTGGCAAAGTAATGTCTCTGCTTTTTAATATGCTGTCTAGGTTGGTCATAACTTTCCTTTCAAGGAGTAAGCGTCTTTTAATTTCATGGCTGCAATCACCATCTGCAGTGATTTTGGAGCCCAGAAAAATAAGGTCAGCCACTGTTTCCACTGTTTCCCCATCTATGTGCCATGAAGTGATGGGACCAGATGCCATGATCTTAGTTTTCTGAACGTTGAGCTTTAAGCCAACTTTTCACTCTCCTCTTTCACTTTCATCAAGAGGCTCTTTAGTTCTTCTTCACTTTCTGCCATAAGGGTGGTGTCATCTGCATATCTGAGGTTATTGATATTTCTCCCGGCAATCTTGATTCCAGCTTGTGCTTCCTCCAGCCCAGCATTTCTCATGATGTACTCTGCATATAAGTTAAATAAGCAGGGTGACAATATACAGCCTTGATGTACTCCTTTCCCAATTTGGAACCCGTCTGTTGTTCCATGTCCAGTTCTAACTGTTGCTTCCTGACCTGCATACAGGTTTCTCAAGAGGCAGGTCAGGCGGTCTGGTATGCCCATCTCTTTCAGAATTTTCCACAGTTTATTGTGATCCACACAGTCAAAAGCTTTGGCATAGTCAATAAAGCAGAAATAGATGTTTTTATGGAACTCTCTTCCTTTTTCGATGATCCATCAGATGTTGGCAATTTGATCTCTGGTTCCTCTGCCGTTTCTAAAACCAGCTTGAACATCTGGAAGTTCACGGTTCACATATTGCTGAAGCCTGGCTTGGAGAATTTTGAGCATTACTTCAGTAGCGTGTGACATGAGTGCAATTGTGCAATAGTTTTAGCATTGTTCGTTTACCAGTTAATCAGAATCTTTAGCATATTGAGGTAAAGAGCAGTGAAGAGCTATATATGTTATATGGATACGAAAATTCCCTGCCTTCCCCCTTCCCTCTTAAATACTCCAATTGGCTGAGATAACTAATTCTGGTTCAGTATAGCTGAGTAAAACACATGACAATAGCTGTCTCCCCTAATCTCTCTCTTTTAAAAAAAAATGTCTCGCAGGGTTGAAGCAAGCTTTGATTTGGCTCAAAGCACTGGCTTCTATTAGGCTTCAAAAGCCTCACAAAGAAAATCCCTGAAGGAGGATCAGTGAAAAAAGCATCAACTGTTTGAAGCCATAAGAAATGACTTCCCTTATTCAAAGCATTCAAAGCTAGGCTTAGAGCTAGAGTATTAAAATATCAATCTTACCATTAGCACTGGGGATTCTGAATTTTAGTCTTTAAATATAATGCAAAAGACATCCCATCAGCTTTCTTCTTAAAAAGAAATGGGAAATGTTCATCACATAAGAAAATACTGAGTTTCATTGGACACATATATTCATTCCCACTACCCTGAGCCTGGCCTGAAGGAGGTACATGTATATTGTGAAGTACTCTGAAAATAAATAAAATTAGGTATTAAGAGCATCCATATTGCTTATTTTATCTCTCTTCTTTAAGACAGGTAACGATGAAGGTATGATTTTTCAAAATGTTTCAAGTGAAACCCAAACCAGAACAACAACAAAACCTCACTGAAATTGAGGGTCTAAAAATAGAACAAACTATTCCCCATTTGATAAACTGAAACTGATAAATTCCTTTACTTGGACTTTGGTGGTTTCATATTCACCTGAACTTCAAAACTATATCATCAGATTACTGTTAAATTTAGCAGGAATGCTTATTAATATTTGGTTACACTTTTAAAGCTCTTATCTTTTAAGATATATACTTAAATACTGATGAATGAAATAATATATCTGAAATTTTTAATACTCCAGCAAAAAAAGTTGAGGAGAAATGAAATAAAGAGAAGTGGGAGACTGATGGTTACTGAAGCTGGGTGATGATACATGAATATTAATCATTCTCTTCTCTCCCAGTTTTGTGTGTGTTTAATAATTTCCATAATACAAATTAATACATATGCAAAACAAGCAGACTCAGGCATAAAAAACAAACGCGTGCTTACCAGCAGGGAGAAGGGAAGAAGGAGGGACCAGTTAGGGGTATGGGATTATGAGACACAAACTAGTATGTATGAAATACGTAACTAACAAGGATATATTGTGTAGCACATGAAATTATAGCCATTATCTTGTAATAACTTTTAATGTCATGTAATCTATGAAAATACTGAATCACTATGCTGTACACCTCAGACTAAAATTGTAAATCAACTATACTTCAAAAAAACTTCTGAACAACAAAAACTTTCCATAATAAAGATACTTCAATGCAACCACTATTAAAGCTCTTGTGCATAATTATGGCAATGACACAATGAACTTTGGTCTGGATTTAAGTCCTTTCCCTTTAAAACACTGGTTTAGAAATCTAATTCTATCCTTGATGTTCTAATCACTTAAAGTTACAATGATAGATAAAAAAAAAATTTTTTTTAATACAAAAACATTTTGTATTGGGGAATAAGAAGTAAGAACTGAAGTCACTCAGTCGTGTCCCACTCTTTGTGACCCCATGGACTATAGCCTACCAGGCTCCTCAGTCCATGGAATTCTCTAGGCAAGAGTACTGGAGTAGGTTGCCATTTCCTTCTCCAGGGGATCTTCCCCACCCAGGGATTGAACCCGGGTCTCCCACATTGCAGGCAGACGCCGTACCTCCTGAGCCACACTGATTAACAATGTTATAATAGTTTCAGGTTATAGAGATATCTAATACCTATGCGTGCATGCTCAGTCGCTCACTCGGGTCTGACTCTTTGTGACCCCAAGGACTGTAGCTCACCTGCTGCTCTGTCCATGGAATTCTCCAGGTAAGAATACTGGAGTGGGTTGCCATTTCCTTCTCCAGGGGATCTTCCCAGCTCAGGGACTGAATTCGGGTCTCTTGAATTGCAGGCAGATTCTTTACTGTCTTAGCCACCAAGGAAGCCTTATTTAACAGCTATAGTTAGCCCCAAATATAACATAGCCCATTTTCATACACATTTAGATATACCACGAGGCAAGCGTTTAATAAAAGTTAGACAAAAAGATTTATAAAGTAACTTTGTCCTATTTCCTAGTGTGCATGTTGTAAATGACACCATTATAAATGGATTCCATTCTATTTCAAATTCTGAATCATAGTTCTTTGAGACACATTTTTTCTTATCTCCTTCTCAACATGGAACATGCAGAAAATAAGTACCAAGTAAATCATCTCTTGACAAGGACAAAATCAAGCTCATTGAATGTTTGCTTTATCATCAGTAGGAATTTACATTTCTAATTTCTAATCTGACCAAAGCACAAAAACTTTAGTCATATTTTTCTTAACAAGTCTGAGGAACAGAATCTTTCTTCAATACTGACAGTGGGGAACAGGAAGAGAGCAATAAGTAGAAGAGGAAAGTGGCTTCTCAGACAATTTCTTCCAGCACTCCATCCTCAATCACTTCCATTTACGCTCTTGCTCGCCAAACACAATTGTTAAAAACCCAGTGAGCAGCATACTTCCTTAACAAGGTAGGGGTCACAGTGGAAAAATGAGAAAAGTAGTAGGATAACTATGCAAAAGCACTGCTGTATTTGTTTGTTTACAAGTTTGTATCCCCTACCCAACTTAGAAAAGGCAGAGGAACCAGATATCAAATTGCCAACATCCAGTGGACCATCGAAAAAGCAAGAGAGTTCCAGAAAAACATCTATTTCTGCTTTACTGACTACACCAAAGCCTTTGTGTGGATCACAACAAATTGTGGAAAATTCTTAAAGGAATGGGAATACCAGACCACCATACCTGCCTCCTGAGAAATCTGTACGCAGGTCAAGAAGCAACAGTTAGAAATGGACATGGAACAACAGACTGGTTCCAAATGGGGAAAGGAGTATGTCAAGGCTGTATATTGTCACCCTGCTTATTTAGTTTATATGCAGAATACATCATGTGAAATGCCGGGGTAGATGATGCACAAGTTGGAATCAAGATTGCCGGAAGAACTATCAATAACTTCAGATACACAGATGACACCACCCTTATGGCAGAAAGCGAAGAAGAACTAAAGAGCCTCTTGATGAAAGTGAAAGAGGAGAGTGAAAAAATTGGCCTAAAACTCAACATTCAGAAAACTAAGATCATGGCATCTGGTCCCATCACTTCATGGGAAATAGATGGGGAAACAATGGAAACAGTGACAAACTTTATTTTGGGGGGCTCCAAAATCACTGCAGATGGTGACTGCAGCCATGAAATTAAAAGATGCTTGCTCCTTGGAAGAAAAGCTATGACCAACCTAGACAGCATATTAAAAAGCAGAGATATTACTTTGCCAGCAAAGGTGCGTCTAGTCAAAGCTATAGTTTTTCCAGTAGTCATGAATGGCCACCTGATGGGAACAGCTGACTCACTGGAAAAGAGCCTGATACTGGGAAAGGTTGAAGGCAGGAGGAGAAGGGGATGACAGAGGATGAGATGGTTGGATGGCATCACCGACTCAATAGACATGAGTTTGGGTAAACTTCGGGAGTCGGTGACGGACAGGGAGGCCTGGTGTGCTGCAGTTCATGGGTTCTCAAAGAGTTGGACACGACTGAGCGACTGAACTGAACTGAGCTTTGACAAGTTTGCTAAGGAAATGCAATAGTTTTTTCAACAAATGGTGCTGAGACAATGGATATTCTTATATGTTAAAAAAAATGTATGTAAACTCTTATCTCACAACATACCTCCTCGCCCCCCACCAAAGCAAAAGAAAAACAGAACATAGACCTAAACATGAGAGCAAAAACTAAAAAAAACATTTAGAAGAAAACCTAGGGAAAAAATCTTTGTGTTAGATTAGGCAAAGATTTTAAAGATATGATACCCATAGCATAATCTGTAAATTAAAAACTCTTGCTCTTCAAAAGACAACATTAAGAAAGCAAAAAAGAAGAGTCATAGATTGTGAGAAAATATATAGAAATTATATATCTAATAAAGGATATACCCAGAACATATAAAGAACTCTCACAACTCAACAAGACCAAAAAACCTAATTAAAAAATGGGCAAAATTTTTGAACAGTCACTTTATCAAAGAAGAAATACAAATCGCTAGTAAGGATATAAAAAGATGCTCAACATTATTAGGAAAATGTAAACAAAAACTTCCAATGAACTACTACTACTTACCCACTAGAATGGTCTATAACGAGAAAGACCAACAATATTAAATGCTAGAGAAGAAATGGAGAAATTAGAATCCTCAGAAACTACTGGTGGGAACGTAAAATGTTACGAGTCACTTTGGAAAACGGTTTGGCAGTTTCTTTAAAAATGAAACACAGGCTTACTATACAACTCAGCAACTGCTCCTAGGCACCCACAGAAGAGAAATGAAAACATATGTTCACACAAAAAGTTGTATATGAATGTTCATAGGAACATTACTCACAGTAGCTAAAATCTGAAGCAAGTAAAAAACATCAACCAACTAGTACACAACTAGTTTACCATCCAACTATGGGTAAACACAATATGGGATACACATACAATGGAATACTGTTATGCAACAAAAGGGAACAAGTGACTGATGTATACAATAGCAGAGATGAACTTCAAAATCATCAGGCTAAGTGAAGGATGCAAGGTAAAAAGCTATCAACTGTTTAATTCCATTGATATAAAATTAACAGAATGTAAATCCATAAAAATAGAAAGTAGATTCCAAACTACCGTGTCTGGGGATGAGATGGGGATTGACTACGCATGATGATGAGGGTGATTTTGGGGATGACAAGAATATTCTAAAACTTGATGTGGTGACAGATGCACAAGCCTATAAATAATTACCGTTCCTGAGTTTCAACTGGGCTCCCATCTTTAGATTATCTTTTTCAGATTCTTTTTCCATATAGATTATTACAGAATACTAAGTAGAGTTCTCTGTGCTATACAGTATAGGTCCTTGTCATCTTTTCTATATATACAAGAAAAGATACATGCATATGCATAACTGAGTCACTTTGCTGTACACATGAAACTAACACAACATTGTAAATCAACTAAACTCCAATATAAGATAAAAAATTTTTTTCTATGAGAGAGAGCGCCAAGAAAAAGAAAAGGAAAAAGATTATCTTTCCCAGCCTTCCCCACAGCTTGGAAGGCCATATGACTAACTCTGGTTGTAAGCAAAGGTGATGCACGTCACTTTGTACTACAGTTCTCAAAAGGGAAGGAGTTTGTCCTCCCCTTCCTTTCTCCTTTCTCCAGGGGATCTTCCCAACCGAGGTCTCAAACCCAGGTCTCCCGCATTGCAGGTGGATTGTTTACTGTCTGAGCCACCAGAGAAGCCCACGAATACTGGAGTGGGTAGCCTATCCAGTCTCCAGGGCATCTTTCCGACCCAGGAATTGAACCAGGGTCTCCTGCATTGCAGGTGGATTCTTCACCAGCTGAGCTACCAGGGAAGCCCTGGTAGCTTTCCTTTCTCCTATTGGCCAGGAGATGGCAAAGGCTCTAACAACTCCTTAGACTCAAGAGATGGAAGTAGCTTGTGAGGATGGCAGAGCTACCTACGTCCTTCTAGACTTGGACCTCACAATCATGGACTGCATGTGAGAAAACCACTGGATTTTTAGTATACTACGATCACATTTTAGAAAATGAAGAATGGAGTTCACCACTCAACATTTGTTAACTGTGAAGTATCTTAGGCAACAGCTATCTTTATGAACTGTTTGCAGATCAGCAGTAAGAACATTCTTATCTAATTACAGAAAAATGTATGCAATGAATTCTGTTTCCAACTGTAGATAAATATGGTGGGAAATCTATCTTGGACACTAGTATATATCTGAAGGATATGTGTTGAAAGAACATTCCAGAAAGTCATGAAAGCTTTGTAACTTCTTTTAGGTGTCAACATTTATTTTCTGAAACAAGGAATCACTAGTCTTTCATTTCATATAATCACTGGCATTTAAATAGAACCAAAGAAAAATTTGTCTTTTTTCTTTTCCCTGTAGTTCTTCAATAAAACTTTAAGATAAATATTACAAAAAGAAACTTTTTGCGGACAGTTCATTTGTAGAAGGAAGCTAGGTATTTTCTTACCTGCCACCTGACTTAGAATGCTGACACGTAATCAACTAGGAGAGAGCTGAAAGCCAGAGGCAGTTATTAACCCTACAGAAGTTAATAAGTTTTGTAGAATTTTCACAAAGTGAAGGTTTGGTAAACATATTTACATTATCAGGAAGATTATAACACAAAAATAGCTATGTTCTTCAGGCAAGACAGAAGCTGCCAGTTCTAACTGACATTCCACAGGGACAAACCTTTTATTTCTAGAAACACAATATTTAGTGTTGCTATCTTACTAATATGGCAATGATGAGCATCTCAAAACCTGTGGGGAAACAATCAAAATCCTTATAGTTATGTGACTTCATCACATGGCTCTTATGAACAAGCATGCAGAGTGGACTATGAGTAGACACCTCTACTTAGAGCCAAGGTAGAATCTGTGTCATATATATCAGACACCTAAGAGTTCATAAATTAAACTTTAAATTATTGTGCTGTTTACTGGGTATACCAGATAACAATGCAAATGACAGTAGTAAGGAGTTGCTGCCATTAGAATGGCACATATTTATTTTCACTGTTTTCTAGGTTAAAAAACTTGAAAATATACAGGCTATGAACATCTGAGATAAATTTTATTGTTAAAGGATTCCTTTCTTGAAAATCTAGAAATTTTCTTCGAGAATGAATTCACAGTTAATATCAACTACTTGACATGACTTATGTTTTAGATTGATATACATTTCCATAATAAACTTATCTGATTAGACACAGCTGGCACTGTCAAAAACAGATTCGGTTTGTGTCCAACTCATATATATTCATCTATACTTTGCTTTTAAGACATTTCAAGATGCGGGTATGTTCTTTTCTGAAGACACTGAAAATTCTTGAGATCAAAGACCACATATTTGGCTTTTAGGTATTTCCTGTAATAATGCATGGCACACACCCTTGCCACTTACAAATGCACCGCTCCAGCTTGTATAAGGATAAAACAAGTATCCAATCCTTTGGGCTACTTTTCCAAGACAATGGATGTGCACTAGTCTGTTCATATTCTCTCGCCTGGCCCACTTTTGTGAGATAAATTTGAGAGGCTATTGGCAGAGAAAAGTACTCCCCTGGTAACTCAGTTGGTAAAAAATATGCCTGCAGTGCAGGAGACCTGGGTTCGAGTTCTGGGTGGGGAAGATCCCCTGGAGAAGGAAATGGCAACCCACTACAGTATTCTTGCCTGGAAAATCCAATGGACAGAAGAGCCTGGCGGGCTATAGTGCATAGGGTGAGACACGACTGAGCAACAAAACCACCACCACCGGCAGAGAAAAGCAGTAAAATCTATAGAAGAGAACAGAATCATCTGTCTCATGTGGATATGGAACATATGGCTTGTATGTCATTAACACCTGCCAGCCATGGACAACGCCACTGACCAATTTTTTATGTTTCTATTTTATCAAAGAATGAGTTTGTGAAAACATAAATGCTTATTACCCAGCTCAATTTATACTTTAAGTGTTCAGAAGTAAAAAGCAAATCTTATCTATTCACTCATTTGACTACAAAACAAAATCAGGTCTGCCAAGGGTAGGAGCTACTGTGCATAACAATTCCAGAAACAGAGCAATAAGAGAACATTCCCTAACTGACCAGGGCTTGTTGTATTACCCTGAGTCTAGTCAGCATTAACACAGGAGCTCCAGGGAGAAAACAGGGATATCTGGAATAAAACCCATCCTAGTTCCAGAGGAATTTAAAAATCACTATCTCCAGAGTCACCACTGTCTCCTTTCTACACCATCAAGGTAAGCATAGCCTAATACCTGGAAGCAGTAAGGATCTTTCTGTTTAGTCATGTGTCTCTATATTCAGCAGTTGAAAAGAATCACAGGAGTAACAAGGGAGTTTTGATTTTTATAACAATAAGTAATCATTCAATCACATAATAGGAGTATTTGAATGAGCTATTTCCAACATCTTGAAATCTAATAAGACAGATGATGTCATTACTAAGCAGATAATATGCTCACAAAATTTACTGCTAGTCTTACAAGCACATTCTCAGATTCTGTAAGCATTAAGTTAAAAAGCTCAAAACATCCTTCATAAGTAAATTGGAACCTTTTCACAGAAAGAGAAAGCTTAGAGAAAGAAACAAAACAACTCATACAAATTTTCATTCAATTTAGCTACTATGTTATTCTGCATGACTCAGTGGGTAAAGAATCTGCTTGCAAGGCAGGAGACACAGGAGATGCAAGTTCAATCCCTGGGTCAGGAAGATCCCTTGGAATAAGAAATGGCAATCCACTCCAGTATTCTTGCCTGGAAAATTCCACGGACAGAGGAGTCTGGTGGGTTACAGTCCATGGGGTCACAAAGAATTGGATATGACTGAGCGACAACTATGTATATCTATATATGTTATTCTGCACGTATTCAACTGAACAGTTTGCACTCTTATTAAATTACATAAAAGCTCACTCTCTTAAACAGATGTTTTTATGAATTTTATGATGTTTTATGTCAAGTAAAAACATCTTTGACACAAACCAAAAAAAGTAAGTTGGACTTCTTCAGCATTAAAAATTTTATGCAAAGAACATCAAGAAAGTCAAAAGACAATCTACAGAATGAGAGAAAATATTTGTGAATCATATATCTAATAAGGGTTTGATATCCAGTATACATAAAGAACTCTTACAATTCCACCAAATGATGCAGTTATTATTTTGGGAGGCTCCAAAATCACTGCAGATGGTGGCTGCAGCCATGAAATTAAAAGACGCTTACTCCTTGGAAGGAAAGGTATGACCAACCTGGACAGCATATTTAAAAGCAGAGACATTACTTTGTCAACAAAGGTCCATCTAGTCAAGGTTACGGTTTTTCCAGTAGTCATGTATGGAAGTGAGAGTTGGACTATAAAGAAAGCTGAGTGCTGAAGAATTGATGCTTTTGAACTGTGGTGTTGGAGAAGACTCTTGAGAGCCCCTTGGACTGCAAGGAGATCCAACCAGTCCATCCTAGGGGAGATCAGTCTTGGGTGTTCATAGGAAGGACTGATGTTGAAGCTGAAACTCCAATACTTTGGCCCCCTGATGTGAAGAGCTGACTCACTGGAAAAGACACTGATGCTCGGAAAGGTTGAGGGCAGGAGGAGAAGGGGACGCCAGAGAATGAGATGGTTGGATGGCATCACTGACTCTATGGACACGGGTTTGGGTGGACTCCGGGAGTTGGTGATGGACAGGGAGCCCTGGCGTGCTGCGGTTCATAGAGTCACAAAGAGTTGGACAGGACTGAGCAACTGAACTGAACTGATGCAGTTAAAAATGGGCAAAGGAGTTGAGTAGACACTCCTCCAGAGACATTTCTCCAGATACATAAATGGCTAATAAGCACAAATGAAAAATGCTCCACATCATTAGTCATCATAAGGAAATGCACATTAGGACCACAACGAGATAGCCACTTCACATCCATGAAGATGGCTAGAATAAAAACAAAAACAACAAGTTGGAAAAGTGTCAAGAATGTTAGTGAGGCAGTAGAGAAATTAGAACTTTCCTATGCTGCTGGTGGGAATGCAAAGTCGTTCAGCCCCCATGGAAAGCAACATAGTGGTTCCTCAGTAGGATAATTCTATATTTAACTTAAAGGGAAAGTGAAAATGAAAGTCACTCAGTCATGTCCAACTCTTTGCGACCCCATGGATGTCCATGGAATTCTCCAGGCCAGAATATTGGACTGGGTAGCCTTTCCCTTCTCCAGAGGATCTTCCCAACCCAGGGATCGAACCCAGGTCTCCTGCATTGCAGGTGGATTCTTTACCAGCTGAGCCACAAGGGAAGCCCAAGAATACTGGAGTGGGTAGCCTATCCTTTTTCCAATGGATCTTCTCGATTCAGGAATCGAACCGGGGTCTCCTGCATTGCAGGCGGATTCTTTACCAACTGAAGAAATTTCACTTCTAGGTATATACTGAAAAGAATCAAAAACAAGGACTCAAACAGATACTTGTACAACCACATTCACTGTAGCATTATTCACAACAGCCAAAATAAGGGAACAATCCACATGTCCAGCAACAGATGAACAGAGAAACAAAATGTGCTCATATAGTATATATATACAACAGGATGTCTTCAGTTATAAAAAGGAATGAAGTTCTAATATGATACAGCATGGATGAACTGCAAAAACATTACAGTATGTAAAATAAGCCAGACATGAAGACAAATATTCCATGATTCCACTTGTATGAAATACCTAGGATAGGCATTTCACTGAGACACAAAGTAGATGAGAGCTGACGAGGGGTTAGGAGAAAGGAGGGCAATAGGGAAGAACTGCTTAATGGACAGAGTTTGTAATCGAGGGGGAGGTGGGTGAAACTGCTTTAGAAATAAATAGTGGTGAATATAACCAATGCCACAACTGTACACCAAAAAATGACAGACCTAAAAATCAGTTTAAACTTCCGGCATCTCTTCAAAGTCAAGACACCTAGTAGCTCAAATTACTTTATTTTCTTAAACAAGTATTAAATTATTCAAGTCAGTTATGTGTTCCTCAAAATATGTATTGAATTAAGATTCCAAAATAAAACCCTTGATTATGGAGTCAAAGTTCATATAATTTAACTTCCTAGCTGATGTTGGGATGTCCTCAGAATTATCCCTAAGTGACTATATACCGCTTAAACATACGAAGCACTTCACTGGGACACTTACAGGCATTCAGAAAAACTTACTAAACTTCTGGTGAAAGTTCTAATTGTTAGTTTTGTTTTTCCCACTTTCGAGTTGAAATCTATATCTCTAGAAGCCTATACTCATTAACCATGATTTTGTCTTTTATTCCAACTTCCACACAATAGCCCTTCAGAAGTCTGAAGACTATTATTGGACCTCCAATGTTCTGCTACCCCAGCAGTGGAATTTCCCTTTTGATAAGATTTCAAACCAGCCTATCCAGGAGATGGTGAGGGACACGGAGGCCTGGTGTGCTGCAGTCCATGCGGTTGCAAAGAGTTGGACATGGCTGGACAACTGAACAACGATGACAATATCAGCCTGTACCCTTCATTCTAGCTGTATTCCAAGTATTTTAGTATAATGGTATCCATCACTATTATTTCCTTCTCATTATTTTCCACATTTAAAATTTTTTCCATAATACATCTATATTACCTTTCTGATGACAAAATTCTATTTTAGGGGAAAAAAAAAAACCACATCAGAGGAATCATTAGAGTACTTTCTGTACTCTAAAATACTAAAATATGCTCCATAACAAAACTTATATTCCAATCTGAAAGGAAGAAAAATAGAATCAGAGCAGAATAGATGAAAAATACTGTGTTACTTCTTCCTAGACATGATACTTTCAGAAGATTTACATGCACATTAGAGATCTTTGATCCGAAATGGTTAACCTAAGACTCTCACTCTAAAGATGAGAAAATTCAGAAGTAGAAAGGTCAAATGCATTGCCCCATTTAAATTATTAGCTTAGTGTTTCTGACAGTGCCATAAAATTAAGATCTTCCCTGATTAAAACCTTGAAACAGCATTCCATCGCCCTGTGCATGAAGTCCAATTTCCTAATATGGCTATTAAAGCCCACTCTCTTCTCTAGCCTAACTTCGAGCCATTCTTTGCTTCCCTCACCCAACACTCTCTGCTCCATTTCTTTAAGTTTTCCTGCTCACTCCTGAAACTTAAAATACACTTTCTGTTCTTATTGGAACACCCGACACCTTCCTCTCATTCTCTTCGGTTGACTAAATCCTCCTTGCCAGTCAGGTCCCCTGATCCCTAACTTAGATCAGTTCTCCGTGTTCCCACAGAGCCTAATCCCTCTGATTTGGACTGCTGCTGCTAAGTCGCTTCAGTCGTGTCCGACTCTGTGCGACCCCATAGACGGCAGCCCACCAGGCTCCCCGTCCCTGGGATTCTCCAGGCAAGAACACTGGAGTGGGTTGCCATTTCCTTCTACAATGCATGAAAGTGAAAAGTGAAAGTGAAGTCACTCAGTCGTGTCCAACTCATAGCGACCGCAGGGACTGAAGCCTACCAGGCTCCTCTGTCCATGGGATTTTCCAGGCAAGAGTACTGGAGTAGGGTGCCATTGCTTTCTCCGGTATTTGAATAAATAGACTGAAAAGTGAGATTCAAGTAAGACGGCAGCAGTTCCACATTCAAACAATAACTTTCTTGTTAGCATATGCCTTCTCCACAGTTAGGGAAATTCAAAACAGACAAAACTATTAACTGCTTTACTTACTCATTGTAAGCATGCTTGCTACAGGAAGAACCTTCCCATGTATAGAACTCAGAGTCAAACATGGAGCTTTTAGAATTTAAGTAAGCGTGTTTACCTTAATATCCACATACCCGAAAGACAGTGAATAACAGGGCCGATCACTGTTAGAGCAATCATTCACCTTCAAGAAATTAAAGAAACTCTAATTATAGATTTAACATCTAACTTACCATCTTCCTTAGAAACTGTTTAGGTGTAGAAAAGTTTAGGATTCTGATAATCAAAGGGACATATAATCTCAAGATAACTATATATTATAGTATTATAGTACAATAACTAATGAGTGAGAACAAAGCATAATGCCATGTATTTTGTTTTGTTTTGAATGCAAATAAAACATTTTATCTTTTTTTTTAATGCCATGCATTTTGAATAATGATTAAGAACACTGTCCCAGAGCCAGGGAGCCTGTGTTCAAATTCTGACTTTGCTACTTTCCTGCAGTGTATCCTTGAGCTATCTTCTGAATCCCTGTTTCAGCTTGACCATCTGTAAAATATGCCTAAAGTTTTGTTGTGAAGATTAAGTGACTTAAAAAAAAGAATAATGAGTTAACTGAATTAAATAAAGTTTAAAAATAATGTGATTCTTTTTATTGCATCATTTTATCACTATTAAGATGAAACCCAGGATATATGTATACCTATGGCTGATTCATGTTGAGGTTTGACAGAAAACAACAAAACTCTGTAAAGCAATTATCCTTCAATTAAAAATAAACAAATAATAAAAGAAGATGAAATATAATACTATAGAACTCGTGGACAGACCCTGAGCCTCACGTTCCTTATTATATCAGTCTCCTTTCAGCTTAATTTGTGAGCCTACTAATTTTCTATTCTTACTCTAAGTCTCCTTACATGAAATCAGTGCATAGTCAAGAAAGGAAATTAATTCTTTCCCTTTGTAGGCGTACTGAAGACAAGTACCTTACTGTCCTATGAAAAATTCTCTAAAGCTGGGGAAGACCGAGAGGATCTACACAAGTAGCTGGGCTATACAAGTGCTTAGAGAAAGGTGGATCAGTCCAATGTCAGGAGTGCTGTGGTCACCCAGTCAATGTCACACTTATCCTGCACAGCTGGGCCCTGGCTCCTGCAGCCAGAAGCAAACTGAATCCTATGGGTTTGGTCTAAATAGGTCACTGGTGAGTGAAATTTTTCAGTATGAATTCACAGTCATTTTATATCATGTTCAATATATAAAAAAAACTTCTATCTAGTTTGAAAGATTGAGTAGGCTGAATGCCTTCATTTCACTCCAGATGGAATTAGTACCTTTTTTTACATAGTTCTTATTTCTGTTTTTCCCTTGAAGATTGCTTAGGGGAGGCATGGTAATTTACTGTGGGATATCAATATCACTTCAAATTTGTATATCCTTTAAATATTTTCAGTATTCTTAATTCTGGAAAACTCACAAGACAGTTTCTCTTATTTCTAAGTAACAGAAATGAATAGTTTTCGCTCAGTTATTCCAATTACTTATTTGCCCAATTTTTTTAGAATATCTACCATGTTTTGACCTGGTCGTTTTGAAAAAAGTCCTTGTGTCTTGGCAAATGTCTGTTAACAAATGATCTCTTTTCTCCCCTGGGTCCAGTCTCAACCTTCTTGCATCAAATGCAGTGTGCTAAGCTCCATTTCCATCAATGATTATAAAGAGTACTCACTTCCTGAAGAAATAGGTAAAAGTCCTCTGTAGGAGAAAAATGAACTCGTGAGTCCAGCCAACTCAGTCATGGCCATCTTGGTTAGAGACAAAATATATTCTGATGTACTCCAGTCTTCTCTCATATCCTCTCTGCACCCTTCCATCATTGGACAGGCTGGTCCTTGAAAACATTTCATTCACGAGCAAGAGTCTTGAGTGCTAAGCTATACCTTGTTTTTCATATCTTCTTTGAAGAGTTCAAGTCAATGACAAATTAGAGTACACATTTACAGATGACATTAATCCTTTAAATGGAAGATATATTTCCTGTCTCTTTAATAAGAAGAAAGCTCAACAGCCCACATCCAAGAGAGAAAGCAATTTGCACCTTTCAGGCAGGAGCAATAAAAACGATCGTTTCACATGAAGGAGTCAAATTAATGTAAGTGTGACTGTTAGGTTAGAGGGTACTGCAGAGCTTTTGGGCTTCTAACTAAAAGTCATCTTTTAACAATTAAGAGAGCTGACTGCAGCATTTATCACATACTGTATGAGTTTTACCACTAACTTGGGATATACTGAATCCCAAAACACCAAAATTATTGTCACAATCTACCAGTTTGGAATTCTCCAATAGATAGTTCAGTAAACGCACCTAGGACCTTCCTCCTCTTTCCCTCATAATTCTTAGGATCTAATCAAGGAGGGGAAAATTATTTGAAGGTACTTTAATGTACTTGTAAAGCATGCACTGGTAGGACACATGCATTTAAAGAGAACAACAGGGACTTGGAGATGATGTTCTCAAATCCTGTTTTCAAAGAACAGCCTGGAAAGGATCTGTCACAAACTGTTTCAACAGACCCTACAAAAGGAAGACCTGGTTACTAAAACTACTAGGATTATTCCATAAGAGAACTCCTGAGTATGAACAGTGTACTCCAGCTTTCTGAAACTTATCAGACATTTTGCATGGCTGATAATTGCTGAGATCCTAATTAGAGAAGTACCTGCCAATGAAATGTCATAACGAGGAAAAACAGTACATGTAATCAGGATCTACTTAGAGGTTTGTAGCAAGGTGTTGGAGAAGACTCTTGAGATGGTTGGATGGCATCACCTACTCAAAGGACATAAGCTTGAACAAGCTCTGGGAGAGTGAAGGACAGGGAAGCCTGGCGTGCTTCAGTCCATGGGGCTGCAAAGAGTTGGAAACGACTGAGTGACTGAAAAACAACAAAAGTCCTTAAAGAAAACAAAAATGGTTCTTTGTCTCTAACAAGCACCTATATGTTTAAGATAAGGCCTTCATTTTATATGCTTACATTAACAACTATTCTGTAATTCATGCAGGAATAATTACCTTTTTTTCTTCCTTCCTGGAAGAAATCACAATCTCTTAACAAGTGGTTGTCTTTGGAAATCATTGTCTTTTCTAACCTAATACATATACTGATTCTCCTTCATTGTTTTAAGGACCACAGGAGTTCTTTGGATAGAGAGAATTTCTGAGTGGTATGTATTAACCAAGTTTAGTATATCATTTTCCTACTCAAAACCTTCATCTATAGAACTAAAGTATCGATCCCTTAGCATTATAAACAAAACCATCCACGATCAACACCTATTTTCTTACCACTTCCTCGTCTTCCTCTCATATTCTAGCTAGATTAAACAGGATAAAATTCTCAGACATGCTATTTCTCCTGTGTGCCCCTCAAAGTGCTCTTCTCTTCATCTGTAACATCTTTCTTCTCCATATAACCACCTGAAAATTCTCTATTTTCTATTTTTTCTTTAGAATGTTAATCAAAAGTTTTCACCTTTAAAGGGGCACAGATATACACTGCTGGTGGGTGAAACGATACATCTTTGAAGGACAGCAATTTGGCTTATATATCAAAATTACAAAATGCACCTACCCTTCAACTCAGCAATTCCACTCCTAGGAACTGGATATTTGGATATTCTAAATGACATACAAAAGGTGATTACCACTCCAGTTTGTAGCAGCAAAATACTGGGAACAACTCTAAATACACATACATTGGGAGCTGATTAAACATATTACAAAATTCCATACAGTGAAATACTATGCATCTATCAACTGCGTAAGGAATCCTTGATACAGAAGAATTTCTAACACATATGGAAAAGCAAAGTACAGAACATGAATGGGATGCCAAAATTTCTGTAAAAAGAGAGGGAAGGAACACACACCAATTTGCTTTTATCTACATAAAATATTTTCTGAAAAAGAAGAACAGCACTGGGACAACAGGAACAATTTCACTGGCCGCTATTTTATATGTATTGAAATTTTAAACCCTGTGAATGTACTACTTACTCAAAAGGTAAAACTGTAAAACTTTAAAAATCAAAGTGCTAAAAAGTGTTCACATCTTTTGACAGTATCTCTATTTCCCATACTGTCTTTTCCATCAACTCCTTTATTCATTCATTAGAACACCAGACTGCAGATATTCTGTGCCAAGTGAAGAGAAATAAAAAAACTTGCAAGCTGCAACTCAGGGGAGCAGACAGAATATTCATTTCAGTGAGGCCCCAGGTACACGATGTGACAGGCACACCAAGGAAAGGCTCTCTTCCAGATTAGACTGTTATCTCTTTGAAGATACTTTAAAGGTTAACACAGTGCATTGCCCGTAGGAGGTATGCACGTTCAATGAACCACTGAATAAGATAAAGAAATAAGCAATGAATTATTTTTTTAAACAGTTAAAAACTAATATTTAAGTATTCAGCTAGTGTGTCTGTGTGTTAAAGTCGCTCAGTCGTGTCTGACTCTTTGTGACGCCATGGACTATAGCCTGCCAGATTTCTCTGTCCATGGAATTCTCCAGGCAAGAATACTGGAGTGGGTTGCCATTCCCTTCTCCAAGGGATCTTCCCAACCCGGGGATCAAACCCAGGTCTCCTGGATTGCAGGCGGATTCTTTACCATCTGAGCCACCAGGGAAGCCTATTCAACTAGACTCTAAGCTAATTAATTCTACAGTAAATTTTATAAAAATGTAGTATGAAGGTCTAAGGACAAAAAGATTTTGAAATAACCTTCCCTATCTTATGTGTACAGATATTTATGAGGGTATCCAATCATCTTGAGAGTCCCTTGGACTGCAAGGAGATCAAACCAGTCAATCACAAAAGAAATCAGTCCTAAATATTTACTGGAAGGACTGCTGCTGAAGCTGAAGCTCCAATACTTTGGCCACCTGGTGCAAAGAACTAATTCACTGGAAAAGACCCTGATGCTGGGAAAAATTGAAGGCAGGAGGAGAAGGGGACGACAGAGGATGAGATGGTTGGATGGCATCATTGACTTGATGGACATGAGTTCGAGGAAGTTCCAGGAGTTAGTGATGGACAGGGAAGCCTGGCGTCCTGTAGTCCACAGGGTTACAAAGAGTTGGACATGACTGAGCGACTGAACTGAATCATTACAAAATTATCCACTGCAGACCATGATTATACATATGTGGTGCTTCTTTTTTCCCCCAATACTATAGATTAAATATGTACAGAGAGTACATAAAGCACCAGGCATAATGCTGAGCTAGAGATGTAGTGGTAAACACAAACAGACATAGCCCTGTTCTCATGGAAGTTATGGGTTAGTGAGAGGCTAGTCAAACAATCACACAAGTTTCATAAGTATTTTTTGGAGCAGGCTCACTGGAAAAGACCCACAAGCTCAGAAAGATTGAGGGCAGGAGGAGAACGGGGGCGACAGAGGATGAAATGGTTGGATGGCATCATCGACTCAATGGACGTGAATTTGAGCAAACTCTGGGAGATGGTAAAGGACAGAAAAGCCTGGCATGCTGCAGTCCATGGGGTCACAAAGAATTGGACATGACTGAGCAACTGAACAACAAAGAAGGAGAAGAGAGAAACTGCCAGGCGTAGTCAAATGCCTCCAAGGCGGTCATAAGGAAAGGAAAAGTTACCTAAAGCCTTTATGTCTCAGAAAATGTAAGTTAAATGTTATGTTAGCAGGGACTTCCATGGCAGTGCAGTGGTTAAGATGCTACAGTTTCACTGTAGGGGACATGGACTCGATTCCTTGTCAGGGAACTAAGATGGCACATGCAGCGCAGGGGGG
Organism: Okapia johnstoni; assembly: GCA_024291935.2. Lineage (NCBI taxonomy): Eukaryota > Metazoa > Chordata > Mammalia > Artiodactyla > Giraffidae > Okapia > Okapia johnstoni. Next base: position 23,218,573 of record CM044322.1, read on the forward strand.
CCTAAAAAAATAATTTTTTTTTTAAATGTTATGTTAGGAAATTGTGGACAGAATACAATGTCCTTGGCGTTAGATGGAAAAATATCTATATTTTCCTGAACCTCTGAAATTAAAATTATGAATGTAGGCAATAATCTACTGTGGTATTTGTGACTTTGTTAACATATCAAGCTCTGTACCACTTTGGGGCTTTCTCTCAGAGGTTTCCTCTGCCTGAGCCACTGTTTTTTTTCCTTATTTTCCTTTGGATGGCATTCAGATCTCAAATGACACCAGTGAGGCACTCACTGATTACCCAACATAAAGCCTCCAATTAAACACTTTAATTACATCATTCCATTTCAAGTCTCTGCATAATACTTATCACTGGCTGACAAGTGTTATCATTAGCTAATATTCGTGTCTTTCCTCTCCAAATAATATAAGATTTGCAATTGATACAGGTCTTTCTATGTCACACCTAGATTCCCAGGGCCAAAAGTACAGCAGAGCACACTGGAGTAGATCAATGAATATTTTTAATTAAATATTAAACTGAATGCAAATATGGATGCTAAAACAAATAAAAAACTAGAATAAGATTTTTCAGTCATTGTGGACAAGCTATGATTTTACAAAACAAAACTTTAGGTATTACATGTTTCACGTCAATTGCTCCTCTAACACCTCCAAAAAAGACATTTTGAATTAACTCACAAATCAACCCCACTCCCAGAATCAAGTATAGAAGATACCTTCTCAACATCTGAAACAGGATTAAATGCAGAAGAGCTCTAACGACTGTCATAGCAGCTGGTTCAATCATTTCATATTTAATAGCAAAACAACCTAAGTGAGCTTTAGAAAGTGAATTTATAAAATCCTGCTAAATGTTAATCTCTTATTTCAAGACTGTGTAAAGGAAGAATCAGTTTGGAATTATATTAATCTATACACATATACCTCTTACTATGTGCTGGGTATTCTTAAATGCTTTAATGTATTAACTGTTTAATCCTGTAAGGTACTTCTAACATGCTTCCAATTCACAGATGAGAGAAAGGAAACTCAGAGAGGTCAAGTAACCTGCCCCAAGTAAATGAGCTAATTGGTGGTGAAGTGGGATTTGACCCAGACACTTTGGCTCCTGGGCTCATCTCTAGACTACATTACCTCCTCTGTCACTCAGATTCTCTCTGAGGAATCTAGAGTTGTGAATCATGGGTAACAACTTAACTCTGCAAATGATAGAACTATAAATCTGAATGCTGTATGGCAGCTATATTCTGCTATGGGAATGAAAAAGCAGAGAACTTGGGGAAAGAGATAAAATAGATACAAAGAGACAAGCTAATTAGATGGCAAGAGATAATGGAAAATGTTTGCCAGGACCCGCTATGCTGAACTGCTGCTCTTGTGTTTAAAGGAACATCCCCTGGTGCCCACATGATAAATTCCACTTCTTGTTTAAGATAGCTCAAGATTTTATTACCCGCAACTGTAAGAATCTTAACTTATATCAAAACTGATAAACCAAATGAGGGAGGATATGGCTCCTGTGCTAAACTGAAGCTGATGAAATATTACCAAAATATGTTCATTGAAATAACAATCAGAATGTAAAATATTCAGATAATAACATGGGTCAATAGCTTTATTCTAATCAATATTTTTGTATACAGAATGAAGATTGAGAAACAACTACTGATTTCATTGTTTTCTCCATCTCTGGCACAAGGAATTGCTCTGAATTTTTTTCTTTTTAATTTGGCATGTGAGATGAAATTTATGTGCCAACCTAGTAAGGAGGAAGTCATTTCAGAAAGCTCTCCCTCATCCCAGTTATACAACAGAGAAACTGTAGCTCCCTGAAGACCTCCCTTCTTTCCCTGACGCAGTGCTGCTATGTTGGTATCTGTCTGTTAAGAACCTTATATCCAGTGCTAATCGAGTATAAACATGTGTTAGTCTGGGTAAAAAGCTTTTGTTAATGGACAAACCACCGAACAACCAAGTCTCTTACAGTGATGCTGTGATCTAGAATTTCTAGATGTGGAACACGATAAAGCCAAAATGGGCCATCTTTTCTCCATTACGTGTCTTGATATCCAACTTTCCTATCCAAGCTGCCATAGTAACAATCTTTCCAATTTTAACTTTATAAGGTGGAAAGTTTACATGACAGTAATTTGCACATCATCTCAATCATTTACTCTTCTTGTATAGATCAGCTGCTGCTGCTTCCTAAGTAATTCTACTGTCCCTTTCCACTACAAGAACTGAGCATCATGCCTGGGCCAATTTCTTTATTTACACCGTTGCTGCCCAAGTGTCAAGAAGTCCAGACTCTTGTCAATTCTTTTCAGCTGCTATAATGACCTTTAATTTTTTTTTCCATGGGCAATGTGGTGCCTGTCAATCCGTTACTGCCTATTGCTGCAATAATCGATATATGTACTCAACAGATGGTCTCACCCATATAAATCCCTCTGATTAATGCTACACTGCCTCCTCACTATCCTGAGGCTCAAACCTAAGCTCTTCTACAGCAGGGTCCCCAGCCTCTGGGATCTGAGGTGGAGCTGATGTAATAATAACAGAAATGAAGTGCACAATAAATGTAATGTACTTGAACCACCCCCAAACCATCCCCAACACCTTGATAAAACCGTTCCCTGGTGCCAAAATGGTTGGGGACCACTGCTCTATACCATCTTCACGGCAATAGACTTCAAGTTATCTGTAAGACTGATATCCTCATAGTGACCCCCTACCAAACAAAGCAATTCACGAGGGCAACCCAACTAGCACATTTGTCTACCCCTTGCCTTCTTCCATGGGCTTCCCTAGGGGCTCAGTGGTAAAGAATTGCCTGCCAATGCAGGAGATGCAGGTTCGATCCCTGGGTCAGGAAGATCCCCTGGAGAAGGAAATGGCAACCCACTCCAATATTCTTGCCTGGAAAACTCATGGACAGAGGAGCCTGGCAGGCTACAGCCCACGGGGTCGCGAAGAGTTGGACACAACTTATCAACTAAACAACAACGCCTTCTTCCACATCCCTATGACGCCTTACCTACTCACCATACTCATCCTTTAGGCTTTCTGCAGGCAGTTACAAGGGGAGACAATTAGAGCCTTCACTGCTAAGTGCTTTCCATTTAATCCTTGAAATAACCAAGTAATGTAATGCTACTATATCCCTCATTCAAATGCTTAGAGAAACTAAGTAATTTGCCAGTAAGCAGCAGATGTAAAACTTGAACTGGGACCCTTATAACCTTAAAGCCTCTGAAACAGTTAATCCCTCGGCCTTTGCACAAGCTGTTTTCATCCTGCTCAGAAAGGCCCGACTACTTTCCACTCGCTGGCAAACACCTTATCAGTCTTCAAAGCTTCAGTTAATTGCTTCCACCCCCTTTGGAATTCTGCCTCCACACTGAGTAACTATTCTCCACTTCATTCTACCCTATAACAGTAAATATCACCCCCCAAAATATTGATTTTGCTTGTCTCTTTTACTTTATTATGAGATCTTTGGGTAAAGGATATTCTATTCATACCCAGCATACTGCAGTAATCCCAAAAATGTTTATAATATTACATACAGGCTAAAGCAACGTTCCCTTCATTATAGATTAAAAAGTTGAAATAATTCAGCAGACCATAAGTTAACATTTAACCTGAAATATTCAAGCTTGACAGACTATGCATTGGTATTAGGCTTATTCATGTTTAAACATTAAATCATACATTCTGAATTTAAATACATATTCAAAGCTTCCTTTTGGAATGCATAACAAATATAACAGGTGTGATCTTTTTCCTTTATTTACACTAGTCAGGTATAAAAATAATTAGAAACGGTGGACGTGGTAGAGAGGAACGCTGGTGATTTCACTAGGAGACAGAAGGCCCTGATTGAGGAAAACTTTAGAGTCTCTCTCCTTCGGTTATCATTGGTTGTTATTATTACTTATGTGAGCACCTTGCAATAAGGGGAGGATGAGGAAATGGGTACAATTTTGTCTCAAAATGAAAGAGTTAATTTCAGCCAATGAACAACAAGAGGAAAAGTAAGCTGTTGGATTTAAGGAAAGGCAAGAATACTGTGTCCAAAGAGGCAGCTTTCTCAATGCTTTTGAGTCATTTTGATTAGACTGGATTTTCACCTTATATACCAACTTATTTATGCTGTAATTTACAGGTTTTTGTTTAGCTTATCTTAGCAAATACAGTATTGATCTGCATAACCGCATGTTGTGTGTGTATAAATGACATGGATGATAAGAGAGATTAAGCTTGACTTCCTTATCCTTTTTTCTTACCTGTTTTAGCAAAAGGGCCTATATAAAGAGATCTGTGATTTTTTTCATTATCATTGATTTTTAAAGGATCAGTAGGATGCAGCCATATTTTTCAAAGTGTGAATCAAGACAATTCTGAAATCAATGGTTGTGCATAACTATCTTTAAAACAAATGTAACAGAGTAGGAAAAAAAAACTGAATACATTCACATGTAGCAACAGTAAGTATGGTTTAGTCAAATTTTCTTTCAGTCTTGTGCGTATAATGTCGTGAGATGTGTCTTTCACTATGTGCCTCCATCAAAGATGTCAGAAAGCCACAGAGCTACTTATGAACAAGAAAAGATTCAGTGTCCACACCAAAACCACTGTACCTAATGGCATTACTACCATTTAAGGAATCAAGATAACTCTCATTATGAAACAAAGGCCAATTACAGAAAGATATTAATTAATCCTGTACAAGGAAAGTTTCTAAATACCCTTATAATAGTTAACCTAAACCCAGGGGATTTTATATGTTAGCAAGAATGTAATTTGTTTTACAGTGCAGTAATAAATCACATTGAGAAGCAATTTATTTTATACTGCAGAAAATCTGAGTATTTATCTCTTTCATACAATTTTTTAAAGGGTTCATCTCAGACAAAGCAGAAAACTCAATATGGAATCAAAAGCAAATGATAAATATTTTATCTTACCACAATTTTAGTATAACTTTTCCAGACAAACTAAAACCAAACTATCACCTCCAAAAGATGATACCAATAAATAAACTCTTTCAAATTTCAAACCCAATAAAGAGAACCAAGAATCTCCAGAATGTTCTATAATTAATTTAACATCCTGACATTTATACTATTTAAAAGTTCGGTGTATAGAGCTATATTTTGTGTCTTTATCATGCCTCTGAGATTTTCCATGCTACTGACCAAACCAAATTTCATGTCAAATAAGCTCCTGGGCTAAATCCCCTTTGGGGGAGCTGGAATTGCATCAAGGTATAATATATATCAATATGCAGAATATGGAAGAGTGTTTCCTGGTAAGCACATCAATATTCATTCATTCATTCATTCATTTTCTCTCTTCCTGTCTCTCTGTACATGTATAAGCACACACTCCAAATGTCTTGTATTTATTGAGTCTCATAAGGCTCCCCATGACCTGGTCACTGCCTACCTCTTCTGAATCTTCTGTCCTCTACACTGGGTTACTTTACATCTCTGTTTTTGTTCTTCTCCCCTTTAGCCTGGAAAATTTCTACACATTTTTGAAGACTCAGGTCAGATCCCTTAAAAGAATCTTGATAGGACCATTGGAAAAAAGTGAAACAGAATTTTGAATTTTTTGGATAAATGTTCAATGATGGATTATTATAAAATTAATGGCTAAAATGAAGCTTAAAGACTATCCACAGCTGTGAATTAACCTATCCTGACTTGGTATATATACATATTTATGGTTAACTAAGGATTGGCAATAATCTCCATATAATACATATAATTATAAAAATAGAAATTATGTATATTAAACACGAAAAGAATGTAATAGGCTGGATATTTCTGTACTAATGAACACTTTAAAAAGTATATTATGGTTTTGTATTTGTTTTGCTTTTTTGGTCTAGCTGATTCTTTTAAACTGTAGCTATAAAACATTTACAAAAGGAGAAAGTATAATGAATTCCTATGTACTCCTCTTCTGTTTCAACAATTATCAATACCTATTCATTTAGTTTTACCCACATCACCAAACTCTCTACTGGACCATTTTGAATCTTTGCAGACATTATCCTTTCCTATCTTATCATCATTAACTATCTCCATACATCTCTCTAAATCATTTTAAACACAATCAAAATATTACTGCAAACACAAAAATTGAGTATTTCTCAATATTACTAACTATCCAATTACTGGTCAAATTTTCCCTGATTACCTTACAGATTTTTTTATGGTGTCATCAGTACACCGAAACAAGGTCAGTATACTGCTTCAAGCTGATATTACCCTTAAGTCTTTGAAAATTAACCTATGAGTTCCTCCTCCACCTTTTTTTTATTACAATATATTCTTTGAAGAAATTGCCACATTGTGTTAAGGCTCCTATGTCTTAGAATAGAGAATTATGGTTTCATACTAGAAAGATGGGGGCTCAATGGTAAAAGAATACACCTGCAAATCAGGAGACACAGGAGACATGGGTTTGATCCCTGGGTTGGGAGATCCCCTAGAGGAGGAAATGGCAACCCACTCCAGTATTTTTGCCTGGGAAATCCTATGGACAGAGGAGCCTGGCAGGCTACAGTCCATGGGGTCACAGAGTCACACACAACTTAGTGACTAAACAAAAGCAACTAATAAGATAATTGTTATTATACTTGCTCATTCTGTTGCTTACGATGAGTACTATTGAATAGAAGAGGTCACTATGACAACAGTCAGGAAAGTATGTTTAAAAGATATGGATCAATGACCGATATAAGGATGACATCTACAGAGAAGAAACAACAAACATTTGCAAGGACTTTGTTTTTCTATTATGCCAGGACATGCAAACTAAGACTCTTGGAGAATGGTTAAAAAAAAAAAACAAACTCAAATTTAAATCCCAACTAAAATTATACTTATAATAGTTATTAGTAATAATGTAAAGACTCTGAAAGTTATTTGATTTTTAGATAGTTCAATTCTTAATGTCTCTGTTATGGCCCACTGGTAAAAATGCTCCACTTTAGAAATACTGAATTATATATGTGTAAATGTAGGTAGCCCTCACCTAATAATCATGTATGTACACACAAGGGAAACACATGGGAGAATATCATGTTTGCACTATAAAACTTCTTTCAACCTCACTATATAAGAAAGCATTAACCTAAGTTTTACTCCTGGGACACTTTAAATGTACTACTAAGGTATAATGTTGTTTAGTTATATAAATAAGACCATGAAAACCTGTAGACCTTGTTGCAGCTGTAACAATGCCAACAGCAATACTTCCATTTTAATTCCCAGGAAGCTATGCCTCAACTGCTACACGAGTACAACCATCATATTAGAAAAGAAATAACAGCCCCAGAAGAGTGTGCAAGGCCCCACCTACCATAGACCTGGGCTTGCTGATGGCCACCAGACTAGTGAGGAAGTCTTCATCGTGCAGCTGGCTGAAAACATGGGCATCATAGGCCACCATAATGGAGATTTCTTCCATCATCTTGCCAGCTGGTCTTTCCACAGCAGCAGCTGCTGTCCCAGCTCCAGACCAGACTATCCAGGGGAAAATCCTATTGCAGCTTGGTGCCAATGCCCACACCCACCTGAGTTTGAGGGGGTGGAGTGTCAAAAATCCAGAGGAGGAAAAAAAAAGCAGCTGCTATCATAGGCTTGTCTAGCAATTCACTCCCAGTAGAAAACTGAGCGAGGTCTCTTATCTACGGAGGAAGTATATACTATAAACACCTTCTGCATTCTTAATGGAGAAGCTGGAAAATTTAGTTTTTGGAAGTCTTCTTTAAACTTCAAAAAAGTCTCCTAACTGGAAATATCCTAGAGAAAAAATGAAAAAAAAAAAAAAATAGGAAACCAAAAGCCACAAAAATTGATGTTATGTTCTTGATAATTAGAATTTTTTTAAAGTTTATCTTCTTACTTCTGTATTACTTATATCAAGATTTGTCTTCTTGGAGAAGATGTAGATTTTCTTACTGCTTATTTTTTTCACGTTCACAGAAAATAAATAGATGGCAACATTTAATTTTTCAGAATTTATAGAATTCTTGGTGTAATTAAAAATTATCTCAAGAAGTGTGGGAAAAAAAAGGTTCTTTTCCCCTCTGAGTATTTCTGTTAAAAACAAAAAGTACCAAAATATAAAAATGAAACAGACTGCAATATCAGTTAATAACCATTTCCTCTTCTCCCACTAAAAAAACAACAAATATTTAAACAGAATTCTTGATTTTGAGAGAATTTAGTTTTCTGCTATTATTCTGAAAACAACACAAGGTTGTCATTTCTAAACTGATTATTATTCTCCCATGATAAAAGTTCTCTTTGTCTATTTTTAAGCTTAGAGATTTCTTTTAATTACCCAAATCAGCAGATAGTAATGAACTACTAGTGCCTTAGCAATGAGAAGCGTCTTTTTAAGTACAGCTAAAGACAGTTCATTACAAGGTTGCCTAAATCACCAGGAAATATAATGTAGGCTAATTCTATGGGGAAAGTATTAAGCAAATAAAAAGGGAGGAGGGCAAATAAAGCTCCTCCTGAAGTTGTTTTGCCAGTATTTCTAATTAAGCTATTATCTTCTCTGCTTTTTCTAGAGTATGACAGTGCAATACTATGAGAAATATTTGTTAGCATTAGAAATCAACTGGGAATGTTTGTCTTTAATCAAATAGAATGTTTAGTCCTAATTACCCAAAGCAGTATTATGTTATTTAGTTTGCTTGTTTTTCAGAAAACAAGACTTGGAATAAAATTTCTAATGCCTATTTTTCCCTTGTCTTTCTAAAGCATTTCCACCTAGATGAACATGATTACTTAAATAGTACCCTGTTCTATTTAAATGTGATTAGAAGAGGTTTGCAACTACCATAGCATTCTGGATTACAAACATACGCACAAAACACACACACACACACACACACACACACACACACACACACACACACACACACACACTCTCTCTCTCTCACATACACAGAAGGGGGAAAACACCTGACTGCCAGGAAACAGAAGCAAGACTAATAGGCTTATTTAAACAGAAAATGCAATACTTTAAATAAATCCTCAAGATTAAAACAGCTTCAAACTGTGTTTGACCCATGCTGGAGCTGGTAAAGCATTTTCACTTCATTTTTTTTCCCCCCTACAAGGCAGTTGTGCCTTTTAAGCATTATCTTTCTTAAAAATTCTTCCCGCACTCAACACTGACTAACCAAGTAAAGATTAAACGATCATCAGGAGATGAGATATTCTAAAGCGTCAGGCAGTTCATACCTTTTTAATTCCTTTTTATCTTTTCAGTTGTACTTGAAAAGATACTGTGACTCCCTTCGTGCATTCACTAGCACCAGAAGGCTTCCGATTTATCTCGCAGGACCACTTTCTAGCTGTGAAAGCAATTCCTCTGTCTTTCATATTTTCCTTGGCTCCAGTGACTCAGTGCTTCCACACCGGTATCTGAATCAGGTGCGCTGACAAAGACACCTGTTGTGGAAGGTAAAGAAACCACTTCCCATAATGCCTTATTCCCTGCTGGCAACCGCCCAGGGGCAAACAAGGATTATGACCGCGTTTGAGCAGTTGCCTGTGCAGCATGGGAGAACATATTTGGTTTAACAATAGGTAATCTTCTTGGTTAAGAACACTCATAACCAAGAAAAAAGAGAAAGGACCAGGAAAAACAATATTAAATAGTTTTAGGTGCTGTGTTATAAAGTCATAAACCTGTTAAGGCATGGGGCTATAGGAGTGCAAAACACTTTTAGGAACAATCAAAGGCTGTAAAGACGGTTTTAAAATGACAAAAAAAGCTAACCACTTCAAATAATTAAGTCCTTTTAGAGCTCCACGTGGATTGTTAGGTAAACAACTAGGTATTTTTACAAAGCTCCTGATTTATTATCTTCAAAAGACTGTTCTAATTAGCCAGAGTGCCTTAGAATTATCCATAACAGTTTGTGCCTCAATCCAACAGGTCTTCTCTAATAGCCACACTGCAAACGCTTTCGAGATAGAGCAAGGGCTCCGTAAGTTTTGTATGTATCCTTCATTTTCTGTCACCCTTAAATATTCCTCCAGATTTTACAGTCTGGGAAACAAAAATTTAAATGTCCTTTTTTCATACAGTTAAATGCATATCTGTGGTCCCCCAAAAAAGCATACTTCTATGGCTGATTCATGTTGATATTTGACAGAAAACAAAATTCTGTAAAGCAATTATCCTTCAATTAAAAAAAAAAACTTAGCAAACCAATGATCTATTTTTTAAAAAACTGTCTTTATACTACCTTTTTCTCTTTTCCTAAAGATTATTTTCTCCAGTCTCAGAAATAAACAGCCATTACCCCCCTTCCAGACTTCAGGAGTCACTGTACACAGTCATGTTTACATACAGTACTTCACTGCCTTGCAAGACATCTCTCTGACTCGTTTGCCTTTTCCCCAGTGAATTGAGACCCAAGGATCTCCCTGGATGGTTCCCACCTGAGCTTCTGCAGTCACTGACTTCACACCATTCAGCTCCACTGAAAGAAAGGTATGGGGGTGGGGAATTACCTGCGATCAAGGAGTGTACTGCCGACAGCACCAGTTGCTGCTAAAATTTACCAGGAGAGGATTGTGTATTAAATGGGCAGCAGAAAATAAAGCATTCGTGGTAACCAATAGAGGGGCTTCAGTTCCAGCAGGACCGAGCTAGCTGTCTGTCCCAGGGCAAGTCACTTAACCTCCTGAGGTTTCCATTTCCTCGTGGTCATGTAAATTGAGAGGGACGGAATAGATGAGAGGTTTTCCTGTGTGCTCAGCGTGCTCAGAGAGTCAAAAGCAATGTGTCCTTTTCCGCTCCACTAAATAGGCTTATTGGAGGATTTGAAGGTGAGAATACCTTTTTAATCTCTATCAGAATGAAACACAAAGGGTAACATTAATCCCAGATGTTAGGAAAGTACCCCCCACGGTTGCTATAATGTGTCCCAACAAATGCTGTCTACTTTGTACCCTAAATTGGATTTTCTAATATCACCTCTTTTGCTTTTAAAAGATTTGGTAACAGTTGCTGCACTTTTTATTAGTTACTCGTTACAGTCTTTCTATTCAGAAGCCAAACTGGCTACAAAATAATTTCAAAAGGCTTCTAGATCTCATTAAGATGAAAAAAAATTAACAAATACTAATAAATATCTCCAATGATTTTTGAATGCTGTCTTCAAATTTTTTACACAGATTTTACTCTGTTAGCTGATTTTGTTCCAATGGCCATTCTTCTGGGATTATTCCTACTTAACAAAAACATACCTTGGTCATACTAAATGAGTGAGTCTAATAAACCATCCCTGGCCTTCAGAGAACATCTATTCTCAAGAGTCAAATTTAGTAAAAGCCAAAACAAAAATCAAGAGAAGCCTGAATAAGATGTGAACATTTTCTATTTCTGCGTTCTCCCCAAATGCGGCAAAGTAAAGTCGTTTAATTATGGGAGCAGTATTTTGTTATCCACTATCAAAGCAGCAAATACATTTAAAAAATGAACACACATCATTAAAAAATTATCTCACCTCCCAAGAGTGGCTTTAAAGACCCTTTCTCCCACGCCTCAGGTTCTACCTGTTGAACATTCTCATCACAACAGCCATAAAATCAGTATAAGCTAGAAGACAAAACCACCAGGACAGAAATATGGCCTAGAGGACAGAAAGGTCTCCCGTGCCCCTACCACGTACTGACAAAGCCTGGTAGAGACAGTTTTTTCTTCCCCAGGGGTTCGTCTAATCATTCAGTAACATCTTTATAGATTCAATTAATAATATAATAGATTCAATTCAATATAAATATTCATGGAGTATATATGACTCAGTTTTAACGGACTGTTGCAAAACGTTCATGGTATTGACAAAGAGATAAAGAACTCTAAGAAAGACAAACTTCTACCCTTTCTTAATCACAGAAAATCAATATTCCAAGGAGGTTTCTCTTTACATGTAGGAGTGCACACTACTAAAACCCAAGTGCTCTCAGTGGAGGAAAAAGAGATAAAGTGAGAGAGAAACCATAGAAGTATCAATAGAAGAAAACTTTTCAAAAGATTTTGGATTTCAGAATAGTCCAGTAACATACTGAGTTTCACAAAGGGAAAAGAACAAGAAGTAGAAGATAAATAAAAGAAATCTTGGTTCTTTTCAAAATCATGCGAATGTAAATAAAGAAAACCATTATTCTTGTGTCAAATTCCAACCGTTCAGCTCATTATCTTTCTTATCTTTGCCAGTAATTGCTAGGCAAATTCAAAACCTCAGAAAACACAGATTTATTTAAAAAAAAAAAAAAAAACACCCTAGAGTTAAACTAAGAAAACAAAAACCAGTGGGACACAAATACTTGCTTAACTGTTATACCGGGTATCTTACTTCTTCATTTGCATCTCACTGCAAAGAATGACGGTGAGGTACATTCCAGACTATGAGAGAGTAGCTGCAAGCTTTAACAAGTCAGCTTTCTACCGCATTTGTAACTCTAAAACTCACAGCTATTAAAAACAAGACAACAGGTATAACACGGAGTCCCTTATGCTAAAGCCCCATGTCACCAAAGACTTTGCTACAGTTTCTACTCTCCCAGAAATGAAATCTTAAACCAGGAATCACCTGATCAGCACTAGTTAGGTAATCTGCCTGATAGAGCAGGTGAATTTCCCCTAAGGGAAAGTGATCTTGCAGTAACCACTCCACTTTTTTGTCTAGTTTAACTTTCTTGGTTCTGCTCCGTTCTGCCTATAAAAGGACAACTCCTCAGAGTGCCATCTATCTGCTAGATTGGCTGCTTCCCATGCATGAATTGTTGAACAAAGCCAGTGAGACCTTTAAAATTTACTCACTTGAATTTTGTTTCTTAACACAACATATTCACTTAAATTTTACCTAACCAAAAATAAGTATTTCAAGTGCTCCTAAGCATTCACTGTTGAAGCCTGGCTTGGAGATTTTGAGCATTACTTTGCTAGTGTGTGACATGAGTGCAACTGTGTGGTAACTGTAGCAAAGTAGCACACTAGCAAAGTAATGCTCAAAATTCTCCAAGCCAGGCTTCAACAGTATGTGAACCACGAACTTCCAGATGTTCAAGCTGGATTGAGAAAAGGCAGAGGAACCAGAGATCAAATTGCCAACATCTGCTGGATCATCGAAAAAGCAAAAGAGTTCCAGAAAAACATTTACTTCTGCTTTACTGACTATGCCAAAGCCTTTGACTGTGTGGATCGCAACAAACTATGGAAAATTCTTAGAGAGATGGGAATACCAGACCACCTGATCTGCCTCCTGAGAAATCTGTACGCAGGTTAAGAACCAACAGTTAGAATCAGACATGGAACAACAGACTGGTTTCAAATCTGGAAATAAGTACCTCAAGGCTGTATATTGTCACTCTGCTTATTTAACTTATATGTAGAGTACATCATGAGAAATGCTGGGCTGGAATCAAGATTGCCAGGAGAAACATCAATAACCTTAGATATGCAGATGACACCACACTTGTGGCAGAAAACGAAGAACTAAAGAGCCTCTTGATGAAAGAGGAGAGGGAAAAAATTGGCTTAAAACTCAGCATTCAGAAAACTAAGATCATGGCATCTGGTCCCATCACTTCGTGGGAAATAGATGGAGAAACAGCAGAAACAGTGGCAGACTTTTATTCTTTTGGGCTCCAAAATCACTGCAGATGGTGGCTGCAGCCATGAAATTAAAAGACGCTTACTCCTTGGAAGAAAAGCTATGACCAACCTAGACAGCGTATTAAAAAGCAGAGACATTTCTTTGCCAGCAAAGGTCCATCTAGTCAAGGCTATGGTTTTTCCAGTAGTCATGCACAGAAGTGAGAATTGAACTATAAAGAAAGCCGAGTGCCGAAGAATTAATGCTTTTTAACTGTGGTATTGGAGAAGACTCTTGAGAGTCCCTTGGACTGCAAGGTGATCAAACCAGTCAATCCTAAAGGAAATCAGTCCTGAATGTTCATTGGAAGGACTGATGCTAAAGCTGAAACTCCAATACTTTGGCCACCTGATGCGAAGAACTGACTCATTGGAAGAGACCCTGATGCTGGGAAAGATTGAAGGCAGGAGGAGAAGGGGACAACAGAGGATGAGATGGTTGGATGGCATCAGTGACTCGATGGACATGAGTTTGAGTAAGTTCTGGGAGTTGGTGATGGGACAGGGAAGCCTGGCGTGCTGCAGTCCATGGGATTGCAAAAAGTCGGGCACGACTGAACGACTGAACTGAACTGAAAGCATTCACTGCTATTTGCTATTAATATCACCCTGAGTGAGGATGGTTTCAAACACAATCCAGGAATACAAGTAATGCTGCATCTTGTCTCATTTTGAGCAGAATATACAACTGAATTGTAATTTACAAATACCTTCACCTTAATTTCTAAAGCATTTGAGCAACTTTTTAAAAGTTTTACTGACCACTAAATCAAATCATTCCACATGGAGTATGTTTCAGATTCCTTTTTTCACAAGGTCAGAAGGTAGGTTTAGGGAACAATGAATTGTAAGCTCCTTTTCATTCAAGTGTTCATTTGCCTCAAGTTCTTCCTATAGGGCTGGTGACCCAACCTGGATAACTCCCTTCCAAATGAGCCCTCAGATCCTTGTAGAAGGTCATACACTGAAGTGTGAAGCAGTGGACTTGGCTAAAATTCTGTAGTTAAAACTGGAAGAATTTCATGTTATGTGAATTATATCAATAAAAATAAAAACAGCATTTACGGAATGCCTACAATGTGCATGAGATGGGCTTATACATTTGTAATATAGTAAAATATAACCTAGTTATAATAATGACTGGAGGAGAAGGGGACGACAGAGGACGAGATGACTGGATGGCATCACTGAACCAATGCACATGAGTTTGAGCAAGCTGTGGGAGAGAGTGAAGAACAGGGAAGCCTGGTGTGCTGCAGTCCGTGGGGTTGCAAAGAGTAAGACAGGACTGAGCGACTGAACAACAACAACTTACAGTAAAATTCTTCTTTAATAGCTAGTGTTTAATAAGTTCTCACTCTGCCCTAGACACAGACTCTCATTTAATCTTCACATAAGTCAATGAGCTAGGTACTACAAATATCCTTGCTTTATAGATCAAGTAACTAAAGTGTGGAGAAGTTTAGGGATGTGACTCCATTCTCAACAGTCAGAAATGGAATTGACAGGATTCCAAAACCAGCCTGTCTGGCTGCAAAGTGCATGCCCTTTATGACTAAAGTAAGATAGGGGAAGTAAGCAAACATGCAGGGAAAATCAGCCCTGAGCCAGACACCATTTCTCCTCCCACACTGGGATCTCCTTCACACACACACTTCAGGTCACACAATACAATGCACTGTATTTGTCAAGTCACATTAGGATTGTAATAGAATTAAGTCCTTCTGCAGACAGGAAAGTCTTCATGGAGAAAAAAAAAAAAAGGATTACTTTTCATAAGCAAAGTAATTTTAAGAGAAAAAATAAAATTAGCCTGGTCAGAGTGGTGAACTGATATTTAGATACAGTAGGAGATAAGGTTTCAAAGGCAGTTTTGAATCAGCCTGTGGTAGGTTTCTAATCTCAGGTCAACAAATTTGGAATACAAAGTATGTAGGCCAAGGGCAGACTGTGTATAGACTACAGGGTTTTTGTGTTTCTAGCCTCCACTTTTTTTTTTTTTGTCATTAGGTCATCAGAGGAAGCACAGTATAGTGGTTAACACATGGACTCCAGGGTTCAAAACACCCTGGTTTGATACAATACTTTGCCACATACTAGCTTTTTGACCATGAGCAAGTTCCACAGGCTGTCTCACTACTGGTCTTCTCATCCATAAAATGAGAAAAAGATAATAGTACCGATGTTTTGAGGAATAAGATAATGCATATAAAAGTCCTTACTAAGCTGCCAGGCTCTATAAAGTATCTGATTCATGATAGTTGCTATTATTATCAACATTAGTAAAAATGATGGGGAGTTCCCTGGTGGTCTAGTGGTTAGGATTCAGCACTTTCTCTGCTATGGCCTGGGTTTAATCTCTAGTCAGGGAATTGAAATTCTGCAATTCATGCCATGTGGCCAAAAAAAAAAAAAAAAAAAAGAGAGAGAGAGAGAAAAGGCTGGAGAGGTAAGATCATCTGTCAAAAACGGAGAAGATGGTAGAATATAACATTTAGAAATAAGGTGGGGGCTGTTCTCAGTGTATGAGGACAGTCAGTACCTCCATTTCTATTTTTTTTGTCCAATTAATAAAAAATTCAGGAGGGAGAAATAAAAAGTGTCACACAACTCCAATGCTGTACCTGTTTTCCCAACGCAACTGATCTTTCTAGATGTTGATTTGTTTGGGAGTGATTTGGTAATTTACACAAGTCCTTCTGTCAGAAATAATTGAAGCAGGTTAGTGGAGGTAAAAGACTGATAATGGGGTGGGAGGGGATCTCTTACAGTTAGCTTCCCTCTCCAGTTTCCTGACTACAGTGCAAACAGAGCCTAATCAATTACCTTTTATTAAATCGAGCAATTGTGACAAGAACAGGGAACAAAGAGAGCATTTGTTGTGTAACGACATCCATCTGTTAAAACCTGATCAAGAAAACAGTTACAATGGGCTATCATGTGCAAATACATAATCCTTCTTCATAATTGTATTATAACAAGGTTTTCCAGCATTCATTTGTATCTTAGAGTCAAAAGAAATATTCTATGCAATAGTTTAGAGTAACAGCTTATCCAGAAGCTTAGAACTGACCAATAAACCTGTAATCTACTTCGGTTCAAAGATATCAACTGAATTTGATTAGGGGTGAAGGTGGAAGGAGAGGAAAAATAACACGTATTTAACAGTTGCTGTGCCAGGGGTGGTGGGGGGGAGCTTTAACTACTTTGCATTTCTTTTAGTTTTAACAGCAATACTATTTGACTGGTTTTATTATCCCCAATTTACAGAAGGGGAAACCACTGCCCTAAGAGTTTATTTGAGGTCTTACCAGTAGTAAGTCAGAACTATGATTAAAACTGATATACATGATTACAAAGAGTCTGGGTGTTTTTTTTTTTTTCCTGCTTTTTGTTTTTTCTCCACCTACAACATGTTCTTCATAACATGAATTTAACAGAGAAGAAAAACAGTTCAACTTGGAGATCCTGAAATAGAAAATTTAAAATTTCTAAAGTGAGATTCTGTATTTCTCTTCTCTTTTGTTTTAAATATTATATTAAATGTTTTAAATATTTTGTTTTTAATATTATATCACTGTATATTGAAAATATGAACTAAAAACTCATTGCATCTAATAATATCATTTACTAGGCATTTGCAAATTAAAGAAAAAGAAGACTGGAGGCAAACTACTGACAAGTGCAATGCACATACTGAGAGTCTGCTACAACAAAAAATACCATGTGAACTGAGACAGCATTCTTTAACTGTCAATGGTGGCTTTTATGAGTTAAAAATTAGCTTTTGCTTTGTGTTAAGAGTAACAGTGAGTTGCTTAATTGGCTGATAGTAAAATAATAAAAAGGTATTGATAATTTTTTAACAGTAGTCATAAGTAGCAGCAGTGGCAATGCCCAAAGCATTCTAATTTTATTCATTTTGATAAGAATTTACTTTTTATATTCCATCTAAAATTTTTTCCCCAAAAGTGATCATTTCAGGCTTAAGAAGTGTTAGCAAGTGTCATAATAGAGACTCTCCCTCTAAAATCATAAAGATCATAAAAATCGCTAAAATCCTGATGCTTTAATTCCTCTTCAAACTAAGCAGGAAGTTAAGAGGGACTATTAGGGCCTGCATAGCTGACTAAAGGTTTTATTTTCAGTCATTGTTTCTAATATGATAACCACCTTTAGGGCTAAGGATATACATATTCTGCAAAACATCTTCCTTATTTTAAATGTTCACTGAGATCTAAGTAAAGCTTCATATATTTAGATGAGGAGGCCTAGTTTAACTAGGTTAAGTAGTTTACTAGTTAACCTGATACATAAAGAATCAGAGGCAAAATAAGCAGCCATTAATTTCTAGAATTTCTGGCTTATACATTCCTTATTGCATGCATTCTCAGTTGCTCAGTTGTATCCGACTCTCTGTGACCCCATGGACTTCTTTTCTCTGTCCAGGCTTCTCTGTCCATGGAATTTTCCAGGCAAGAATATTGGAGTGGGTTGCCATTTCCTACTCCAGGGGATCTTTCTGACCTAGGGATCAAGTCCGCCTCTCCTGAGTCTCCTGTGTTGGCCAATGTGCCATCTGGGAAGCCCACATTCCTTATTATGTTGTCCTTATTATCCTGTATTAAAATCCTCAGTGTGTTCTTAAATACAAATTTTAAATATTCAAAACTGCTATGGAATTGTTGTTTTATATTAAACTTAGCATACATTTAGGGAGAATTTTAATTATGTAATATGAGATCATGACATATTTTTAGACCAACGTTTAACTAAAATTGAGATAATGGTGAAACAAAAAATTAACTAGCTGAAATTATGTTTCTGTACAAGCAAATCTGAATAAATGGTCAGATTGTAAAACTGGATACAAATATTTTTTACTGGCTCGTGGACAACTTTATATTACGTATATAATGTCTTTTGCTTCTTCTAATGGCCAACTTGTTCCTTGTCACTGCACTACTTGTCTTTCTTTTTCAAGGAGTGCAAAAACAGGGAAAGAGGGAAAAACTATGATTAGCGACTCTAACTGGTGGGTGTTATTTTTTAATCATCTATATCAAATAACTAGGCTATGGGAATAAGTTAAAATTAAGAGTTAAAATAAATACAAGTTTCATTTTATATAAATTTCAGTTATCAAATGTCTATCCAATTTTCAGTTTTCTATTCCCAAGTATAAAGGAGAGTTGCCTAAAATAGTTGACAAGAAAACTGGTTCATAAAGCAGGCTAAATAAACTTCATGTTAAGCAAAGAGTTCTGGCATTAAACTTTATAAAGGATAAAAGAAATTGCCCATTATCTGTGATTGGAAAAACGGAACTGAAGCATTAATAAGTGTCTACTTTTATTAATTATTTTAGTCACTATTAGCGATCTTGTAAATTTTTTTTCTTTTCCTCTGGAAAAACTGAATAGTAAGCTGGTCTTAAAACTAACATGTTAAGGTTCAAAGAGTTTTTAAACTTCGACCATAACATTTTCTTATTCTCCTCACCATTCTTCTCCACATTATCTATCTTCGTTTTTCTCTTTGTCTCTCTCTCTCACACACATAGCTAAGTGGCTGTAGTCGTGTCCAACTCTTTGTGACCCTAGGGACTGTAGTCTGTCAGGCTCCTCTTTCCCTGGGATTCTCCAGGTAAGAATACTGGGGTGAGTTGCCATTTCCTTCTCTGGGGGATCTTCCCGACACAGGGATCGAACCTGCAACTCTTACATCTCCTGCACTGGCAGGCGGCTTCTTTACCACTAGTGCCACCTGGGAAGCCCCTCTCTCACACATACCTCTCTTAAAAGATTATTTTTTTGTCCTGAACTGTTTGACTCTGGCACATATGCATTTTATTTGATATGTATTTATATCAGTGTGACCCCCCCCCCAAGAGACGGAGCCATATCTGTGAGTGTCTGAGGGTCTTTTGAGGAGGTGTGGGTCAGCAGTGGTCTGCTGAGGGGACAGGGGCACTGGCAGCAGCAGTCCTGGGAAGCACATGTTGGCGTAAGTCCTCTTGGAGGTTGCCTTTAGCCCTATCAAAGAGCCTGTAGACTCCAGGAAAGGGCCGCCTTAGGCCAAACAACTAACAGGGAAGGACCACAGCCCTACCCATCAGCAGAAAACTGGATTAAATATTTACTGAGCATGGCCCTGCCCACCAGAGCAAGACCCAGTTTTCCCCACAGCCAGCCCCTTGCATCAGGAAGCTTGCATAAGCCTATTATTCTCATCCATTAGAGGACAGAAGAAACAAGAATGACAATCCCAGTCTCCAGAACGAAAACCACAATCACAGAAAGCATCCTATGGGTCAAAGCCCTGTGTAACTTAATGAAGCTGTGAGCCATGCTGTGAAGGGCCACCCAAAATGGACAGGTCATGGTGGAGAATTCTAATAAAACACGGTCCACTGGAGACGGGAATGGCAAACCACTTCAGTATTCTCGCCTCGAAAACCCATAAACAGTATAGAAAGGAAAAAAGATATGACATCAGAAGATGACTCCCCCAAGTCAGGAGGTGTCCAATATGCTACTGGGGAAGAGTGGAGAAAAAGCTCCAGAAAGAACAAAGAGGCTGGGCCAAGGCGGAAACCATGCTCACTTGTGGGTGTGTCTGATGGTGAATTGGTGGTGAAAGGAAAGTCTGATGCAGGAAGAACAATATTGCATAGGAACCTGAAATATTAGGTCCATGAATCAAGGTGAATTGAGTGAACATTGATGTTTTAGGAATCAGTGAACTAAAATGGAAGGATGCTTTCTAATTGCGGTGCAGGAGAAGACTCTTGAGAGTCCCTTGGACTGCAAGAAGATCAAACCAGTCAATCCTAAAAGAAATCAACCCTGAATATTCATTGGCAGGACTGATGCTGAAGCTGAAGCTCCAGCACTTTGGCCACCTGATGCCAAGAGCCAACTCAATGGAAAAGACCCTCACGCTGGGAAAGACTGAAGGCAAAAGGAGAAGCAGGTGGCAAAGGATGAGATGGTAGGATAGCATCACTGATTCAATGGACATGAGTTGAGCAAATTCCAGGAGACAACAGAGGACTGGTGTGCTGCAGCCTATGAGGTCTCACAGAATCAGACACAACTTAGCAACTGAACAACAATGGCAACGCTGTGTATGCCATAGTGGGAAGACTTAAACCTCTGACAAGTGAACATGCCAAGGCTAAGTGACGAGTTTGACAGGAGACTGAATGTGACAGCACCACTTCCCACTCTAAGCCTTTAGCTCAGATGACTCTTCTGAGGTACTTCTGGGTCAAATAACCAAAAATAAAATCACTACATGTAATATCAACCACTTAACTGAATCTTTCAGCATTTCCCTCTCTTAAAACCTTCATGTACTTAATATATTAGCTTCTTAGCATTAAAAACCAATATTGTAGAATTCTACATCCAATGAATTAGAAAACATTTCTTTAGTCAGCAGTATCACTGATAGGCCATCCTATCAGAAAAGAATAACTAAAGCAAATGATGAACACAGAGCAATGTTAAGAGGTTGATGGGAGAAAAGAGACATTCATGTTAAATATACTATATGTTTTGTTTTTGGTACAAAACATGCAACATCTATAAATTAACCAATAAAAGTAGAAGTTGGAAGAAATTCAAAATGAAACAAACCTCCTCTTGATTTTAATGATCAATAAAGTGTTCGTCACTCAGTTCTGTCAGGCTCTTTGCAGCCCCATGACTGGTGCTGCCAGTGTCCCCTGTCCATGGAATTTCCCAGGCAGGAATACTGGAGTAGGTTACCAGGGGATCTTCCTGACCCAGGGATCGAACTCCGGTCTCCCGCATTGCGGGCAGATTCTTTACTGTCTAAGCCACCCTAATAAAGAAATATATAAATATAAAACAAATAAGTCCTTTAAGGCTTTACAAGATATAGGCTTATTAGTTATTTTGGTGGTTGCTAAGCAACATTGTCTTCTGTAGGGCTAAAGCACATGAAATTATCATGTTTTCAGAAAAAAAAAAAACTTGAACAAAAAATTAGAGAACAGCATTGGAAAACTATAAAGGAAAACACATTAACCAGCTAATCAGGCAGTAATAGAGATTTCGTGCTTTTTGCAATAACGGTTAAACATTGTTTTCCACTGGTACCAAATGAGATGCTACTTCAGCACATTAATATTTTAATTTTATTGAAACAATGATGATTACACTGACCTCTACACTCAACAGCCTAATTATTTTGAAAATCTCAAATTAGATCAGGATATACTCTAATTACTACCACTAATAATGATCTCTACAGATCTCTTTCTCCAACAATATTAATGCAAATCCCCAGTTTAACGATACGTCACAAGCTTGGTTTATACTTGAAAAAAAATGTATCTTGGCTGTGACATTGCATTTTAGTAAAGCTACTGCTTCATGATGCTACTTAAATTGTTAAATCCATGAAAATTCTGTTCTTTAACGTCACCATTTTGGAAAAACCTTTTTTTTAGAAAAAAACAGATCTTGGCTTCCCTGGAGGCTCAGTTAGTAAAGAATCTGCCTGCCTTCCAGGAGACCCAGGTTCGATCCCTGGGTTAGGAAGATCTCCTGGAGAAGGGCATGTCAACCCACTCCAGTATTCTTGCCTAGAGAATTCCATGGACAGAAGAGCCTGGAGGGGCACAGTCCATGGGGTCACAAACAGTTGGATACGACTGAGTGACTAACACTTTCTTCTTTTCACTATAGTAACTCAATGAGTAAAGAGGAATGCTATTGAATCTATTAGGTGTAATAATGGAAACTTTTTTTTAAAAAGAAAAGAGGCAAATAATTGAAGGGAAAATGACTGTAGAAATCCAACTATTGTTGGGAAAGAGAGGGTAATAAATAGAATTCCAGTTCTATCATTCTGAGGATTCAAGGGAAATTCCCATTGTCACTTCTCCCCTTCCTCATTTTTAATATCATGCTGCAAATTGCATAAATGAGGTAGGGTTGCAACTGCCAATTCCCTTATTCACAAAATCAGTCCCTCCTTAAGTTTTCTTAAAGTCCACAATGAACAAACCTTGATGCAGAGGCTAGTGAGGGTCAACTTAAATGAGCCAATGTAAAGAACCTGCAAATGTGATGACTACCTTCATGGAGGAGAAGGAAGTCCCCTGTGCCTTGCTTGTAATCATGACTTGTTCCGGCTCCGCAACCAAAACACCATATGAGCTTAGATACGCAGCTTCTTGTTTTATTTTAAAGCAACAGCACTGGACTAAATGATTGGTTGAGCCCACTTTAGCTTAACAGTCCATGACTCCACTTTGTGGATACAAGACGTATCTATGCAAGAATAATTACTCAGTCTTTAAACCTTCTCAGATGGGACACTTAGTACCAGTTAGCAGGATCTCTTAAATGCTTTCCCTTTTTGTTTTACCATATAATAACATTGCCTCAGACTAAAATCAAGAATCCACCGTGAAGATCTAATCTCATACAGCCTCTTTTCTTTCTTTTTTTAAAAGAAATTATTCTATTTATTTACATTTTTTTGGCCTTGCAGCAGGACCTTAGATTCTCGACCAGGGATCAAACTCATGTCCCCTGCAGTGGAAGCACAGTGTCTTAACCATTGGACCGCCAAGGAAGTACCTGAGATGTGACATTTTTAAGGACCATTATTTTATCTTCAAGACCTATTAAAATTACATATGAATAGACACACCAAATTGTGACTCACATCCTGAGTCACAGAGTCACGTACCGAAAACTTTCTCAACCTTGGTACTAGTAACATTTTGAGATGGATAATTTTTTGCTGCATGGAGCTGTCCTGCTCACTTTAAGATATTTTGTACCATTACTGGCCTCTACACACTGGAAACCAGGAGCACCCCTCCTCTAAGGCTGTAACAAAATTTTCCAAACATTGCCAAATGTCCCCTGGAGGTGAAGACTGCCCTGAGTTGGGAAGCGTGGATACATAGTAAATTAAGAGAGGGATTATTTTTGATCCCAAATTTACTTCTAACCATCAGACTTTCAAAAATAATTTTATAGTTTCAATTCAAACGATGTTGCCTCATAATTATCCCCAAAAATGAGTCACTGATTCATAGCTGTGATAAATTTTCTTTCACTTTGACAAAGTCTTTGCCTCAGAGATTACAACCAGAATATTCAAATATTCTTTTTGTTTTTCAGCCTTGGTGGTGGTTTAGTCGCTAAATCATGTCCAACTCTTGCGACTCCATGGACTGTACTCTGCCAGGCTCCTCCGTCCATGGGATTCTCCAGGCAAGAATACTGGAGTGGGTTGCCATTTTCTGCTCCGGGGGATCTTCCCAACTGAGGAATCAAACCTGGGCTCCTGCATTGCAGGCAGATTCTTTACTGACTGAGCTACGAGGGAAGCCCGTTTTTCAGCCTTGCTGAGGTATAATTGACAAAAATGTATTTAATATATACAATTTGATATTTTGATACTAAATGTTCTTAAAATTGGAAAATCAAAAATCACCTGTGAGTACCTCATTGTCATAGGTACTGTTTATATATCAGTATTAATTAGTTACAGGTTGAAATACGTATTATTCAATGTCATCAATCAGTTTTATAAAGTAGCAAGAGGGAACAGAATATTCACCCTAAAAATGCCTCTTTGGCATAATGATTATTAATTTTAAGAAAATAGCAGACACAGGAAAAGATCTGAAAACCAAGTAAAAGTTACCCTTTTGTAAGGGACACAGTCTCTCTCTGTACCAGGAAGAGAAGGATGATTCCAAATTTCTAGAAACTCTTATCACTGGAGAAGGTTATTTGAGGATAAAACAACTCTTATCACTAGGAACTCTTCTATTATGCACTTAAACTCTGCATAATAACCTTGTCCCTGTTTACTGTGCTTCTCCTCCCTTAAATGACTGTCCCCCCAAACATTTTTTGTCTTTAGCTGGAAATGCTACCAAAGATGGTTTCTTGGGCAATGTCGGGAAGTTGCTCTGTTTTCCTGGGTATCTACCATGTACATAGCAGGTATACATGTTATCAAACTTCTATTTGTTTTTATCCTATGAATCTGTCTTTTATTATAGGAGGTTTCTTAGCCAAGAACCTCAAAGGATAGATGGACAATTATTGATTCCTTCCCTATAGTAGTATTAATGAATTTCAGAGACACAGGATCCTGAATGGTTTTCAGATTCTTATATTTCTGAAGGTGATCAGAATACACCACCCCAAATATGCTGATGCGATTTAGGATTATTTAGAGCTGAAGGCAACTGAGAAACAGCAGACACAGGAGGAGCTCAGGTCCTCTCCCATCTGCCAAAAAGCAGGGCATGTGCCTGCGTGCTCAGCTGTGTCTGACTCTTTGTGACCCCATGGACTATACCCCACCAGGCTCCTCTGTCATAGGATTTTCCTGGTAAGAATGCTGGAGTGGGTTGCCATTTCCTCCTCCAGGGGATCTTCCCAACACAGGGATTCAATCCACACCTCCTGCATTGGCAGGCAATTTTTCACCACTGTGCCACCTGGGAAACCCAAAATCAGGGCATACATTTCCCTTTGGCAAAGGAAATTTCCTTTAGTAAAGGTATCTCTTCTACAACCCTTATCTACCACGTTTCCCTCACACATTTTCTAGTCATCTTCCCACAATTCACTTCCCTAGAAGCCCAGTCCCTTTTTCCTGTCATCACAATTTGTTGTGCTGTGGGCGTACATGCTCAGTCACTCAGTCGTGTCCGACTCTCTGCAATCACATGGACTGTAGCCTACCAAGCTCCTCTGCTCATGGAATTATCCTGGCAAGAATACTGGAGTGGGCTGCCATTTTCTACTCCAGGGGATCTTCCCAACTAAGGGATCAAACCCGCATCTCTTGTGTCTCCTGCATTCACAAGAGGATTCTTTACCACTGTGCCATGGGAAGCCAAGTGGTCCCCAGGTCCAAACGCTTCTTTGGTTTTTCACTTCTTTTCTGTGAAGTTTCCAATCACGTAAAAATATTAACATCAATGAAGAAATATGTGCCTTTTGTCAGTTTAATTCACAGTTCCCAAGAAACCAAACCTGAGAGGGTAGAAGAAAGATTTTCTCCCCACCCTCATTTCCAACCCATAATTTGTTGATATATTTATCATCAAAATGGTGACAATTTTATTTATCCATAAGTATACACCACTATGAATTCAGAGTATTGGCACTGACTATAAATCTAGTTCCTGATTTATACATTGTTAGGGAACCCACTGACTGAAACCACCAGCCCTGGCCAGGCACGAGAGTGACCACTTGTATGAGTTATCTTACAACAGGAGGTCCTGGTAAGGAACACAGAAATAACAAACCGCTGGCAACTGGAATAATTCAGGAAAGGTCAAAGGGAGAGAGGAGACGCCAGTCCATAAGTCCTACCAACCTCCCTGAATCCTCGTTGGAATCCATCTTGGTTGAGTGATGCACACACCACCAGGAAGGATCTGAGTCGCAGTGACTGATCAGAGACAACCTGGAAACTAACCCCATCACCATAAAACCCAAGACTGTGAGCCATGTGGCAGAGCAGTTCTCCTGGGTTCCCTTACCCTGCTGCTCTCTGCCCAGGCACCCCTTCCTAATGAAGTCTCTTGCTTTGTCAGTACATGTGTCTCATCAGATAATTCATTTCATAGTGTTAGATAAGAGCCCATTTCAGGTCCTGGAAGGGGTCCCCCTTCCTGCAACAAGATGAGGAAACCAAAGCCTAGGACTTAGGCAACTAAAAAAGTAAGAATAAATTACATTTTAAAAATGAGAGGAAGATGAAAGGGAGAAAGTGGTATAAGAAGGAAGAAGAAGCAATGCCAAGTGGGAAAAAAGTAATGTCTTTAATGGAGTGTGGCAGGGTATAGCAAACTATGTCTGACTAACTGTAGACCTGAGCCCCTGGGATCTGTACAGAACAAGAGCTAGAGAGATGATGCGTGTAGTTACAGAGCTTTGATCAGATCAGTGCTTCCTACTGAAACCTAGCAAGGAGCCTGTGGGGCCCCTCCAGCTACAAATCCTTTCTGTGTTCGCTATTTCTTGTCTGTAGGAAAAAGGTTTCAGCCTCCTAGACCTTCTCTCATTTCCAAAGGGCAGATTCAAACAGTTACTAATTAAAAGTAAAGTCGCTCAGTTGTATACGACTCTTGGAGACCCCATGGACACATAGCTCCTCCAACCATGGTATTTTCCAGGCAAGAATATCGGAGTGGTTTGCCATTTCCTTCTCCAGGGGATTTTCCCAAGCCAGGGATCAAACCCAAGTCTCCTGCACTGCAGGCAGACTCTTTACTGTATGAGCCAGCAAGTGGAAATACACAAAGGAGGGGCAGTCAAGAAATAAGAGTGCATTGAGTTCCTCATCAAGGGACTGTTGCTGTGGTTCGGTCCCTCAGTCGTGTCTCTTTGCGACCCCATGAACTGCAGCACGCCAGGCTTCTCTGTCCTTCACTATCTCCAGGAGTTTGCTCAAACTGAAGTCCATTGAGTCACTGATGCCATCCAACCATCTCATCCTCTGTCGCCCCCTTCTCCTCCTGCCCTTAATCTTTCCCAGCATCAGGGTCTTCAAGGGATATATATATATAACAATATCTTTGCGTTCTTCTGCTGGAACTAAGGCCCCCACTCAGCTGGAGGATGGTAACTTCAGACTGAGTACAAAATTCCTGCAACACCATCCTGTTACCTGAGCACCAACAGATCAGAAGGTCACACACCTGCAGCCCTCACCCCAAATTTTTCCTATAAAAACTTTTCCCTGAAAACCATCACAGAGTTCAGGTTTTTTTGAGCAAGAGTGCTCATTGTCTTCACTTGGTCCTGTAATAAACCTTTTGGGCTCCCAACTCCAACATTTTGGTTTGTCTGGTCTCACTGTGTGTTGGGTACAAGAACTTTTTTTTTTTTGGTACAAGAACTGTTGACTGACAATACCATCAAGGGGAAACTGCTGCTGGTGGAGATTTGTAAAATCAGGTGATAGGATGGATAAAGCCTCCATGCTTCTTGGTTTATACTACTTGATTAACTTGATTTGCTGCTATTAGGTGGGGTGTGGGTTGGAGCAAGAGTGTGGTGTTTTAAACTTAACTTTGGAAAGGTTTTTTCATGTGTTTATCCTGGGGCTTTTTAATCTAAAGGTATTTAACTTAAAAATATAATAAATAAAATAGAAAAATAAAAGCAAATCCTGTAAAATGTAGTGGTGAACCTTTGCTGCCTCGGTATGAGTTTTAAGTTGCATTTTATTTCATTTCTTTCTTCTGGGCTACACGAACCATGTAGCCTGTGGGATCCCGTTCCCCAACCAGGGATAGAATCTATGCCCTTGGCAATGAAAGCATGGAGTCCCAACCACTGGACTCAAGGAATTCCCTTAAGTTGTATTTTAACTTGGTCCAGGTATTCCAATATGTAATTGGTCAGTCTAATCTGAGAGCATATGGGTGCGAATAGGGCTATATATTTTTAAATTAAGAGGGATGCTGGAAACTCGGCCTCTGTGCATCAGTGCCAAATCGAATCTTGGAGACAGTGTTTTGGGTGAAGTAGAAAAGAACAGATTTATTGCTTTGCCAGGTGAAGGGGGGACGCAGCAGGCTCATGCCTCTAAAACTGTGTGCCCCAACGGGGAGGTTGTCCTGAGGAGTTTTATCGAAATGATCCAAAGGCAGAGTTGCTAATAGTATCAGGGTGTGTGCAGGGCCTCCACTCCTTTAATCTGACCTCTCCTGACGAGCTTCTCTGGCTTCTTTGATCTGACCTCAAGTGGTCTCCTCCTCTGCGTCTTCATTCCCTCCCTTTTCTGATTAGCAACTGTTTGAATCTTCCCTTTGGGACTCGGGTAAGGTCATGGAAGCTGCAGTCTATACCTTACAAACAAGAAACGGGGGACAGAGAAAGGCTTCCGTGGCCAGGAGCCCCACAGTCTCCTGCTCAGTTTCAATAACACAAATTATCTTTTCATTTGAACTGTCCATTTAATGAAAGCTATGCTCTTCTTAGTACGAACAAATAAAAATGGGTCACTGCATAAGCATCAATCACTCATGAAAAACTGACTTAAAACAATGCAAATACGAAAAGGCAGTTTACACTTTACTTTTTTATGTGGTACTTTAGCGAAATTCAAGAGAACACATAGTTATTGTTTTTCCTATATACAGAAGACAGTGTTAAACATCTGAGGTACCAGAAAGAAAAACTCAAGGAATTCAGGCTATTAAAAAATACTGTAGGAAGACAATGAAGGAAACTTTTATACACAATGAAAATCCATGGATTAATCCCTCATTTCCCATAAAAAATAAAAAAATACCTTTCAATCTCATTTTGTCTTTGATTTGAGCCTTTCTTTTCACTCAATCTCAAGAGCCTGTGTCTTTCTTTACCAGGTGCAGAAAACAATGTCCACGGAAGGGGAATAGAATGCTTACTTCAAGATTCTATGAAATCACAGGTGGAATTTAGACTCATACGGTGTAAGAGCTGTACCGGGCCTCTGGGGTCCTCTAACTCAACCGCTTATGTCAAAGGCTCCCAATAAAGCTATTCAGTGGTGAAGTTAAGGTGGGAATCAGCTCTCCTGACTGTTAAGCAAGGGCCCTGAAAAGTGAAAGCGAAAGTGAAGTCACTCAGTCATGTCCGACTCTTCACAACCCCATGGACTGTAGCCTACTAGGCTCCTCTGTCCATGGGATTTTCCAGGCAATCGTACTGGAGTGTGTTGCCATTTCCTTCTCTAGGGGATGTTCCCGACCCAGGGATCGAATCCAGGTCTCCTACATTACAGGCAGACGCTTTTACTGCCTGAGCCCTAATGGAAGCCAAAGCCTGTCTTGCCTTTGTTCTATGTACAGGATACATTCACTCCCAGTCTTTCACAGAGCACAGCTAAACTGTGAGGGCTAAATAAGGTGAAGATAAGCTTCCTCCAGTGCCTTTTGGACTGGAGAAGCTCTAGGCCTGAACAGGGCCATCAGAATGGCCCATGGTGGCTGCCCTGTCAGACTGCTACAGATTTCCAACACTAGACCAGAAATGGATTAGTTTCTACTACTAAAACACAGGATCTAGGCTCAGCGGGAATTGACTCCCAGTACTTAATATAAACTCAGGCTTTCCTCAAAATATGATTTTAGGTAACTTCTTCTCTTTACTGAGAATATGAGACTTTTAAAAGGGTTGGGATAAGAGAGAATATTTTAAAAAGCATTAAAATATCTTACATTGAGTATTGCAATCAGAAGTTTTAATAGACAAGTTTTATTTCAAATTCACTGGTGAAATCTATAAATATATAGCGCATTTCCTGGTTGCTTAGGCCATTAAGGGTCTAATCTATTTCCTGAGCTGAAACTAGCTAATCTATTTCCTGAGCTGAAACTAGCTATTCTAATATTTAGAATAGTAATCATCCAGTGAAACAGGCATCTGGCATCTATTTAACCAAAACATATTCTTGGTCATATTTCCTTTTAGTAATTTATATGGTTTCTAAAGGGATAATCTCACTTTTTACAATGAGAGGTCTCTGCTATTAAAACATGGAAAGGCTCCACCCTCTCTACCCCTAATGTTTTATGAATAAGGGCACTCCTCTGTACAATACTCTTTAGCCTCAATACATACATAATATCAGGTTGGGAAGTGTATTATTTGCTTTCCTACCAAGCAATTCATTCCTGAAACCATTGAACAAAAAATAAAAACAAAAATGTAAGGTCAATATTATTACCATAACAAAATCGAGATTTTTATACTTACTTGACGGAACTCTGTAAATAAGTTTATTATATACCACTTCTATGCAATATTGCCCCAAAGCTGAGGAGGTCCAAATTACTGAAGGCATACTATGACGTGCGGATGCCGGATTTACCATGTGCAGCTTATAATACTTCTCAAAGCCTCATTCCCACACGTTTCTTTCTTTTTGGGGGCTAGCAAATTCATCACCCATCAGCATGCCTCTGAAGCATATTATTAGATGGAGGATTCAGATGGCAAACTAATTTTTTATATTTAGCCTAGTAGAGGCATTATTTGGAAGGTAAAATGCCAGGGGAAAACCCCAATCTCAGGAGCGAGTCAACCAGGATTTTAGGGTGATCTGTACCATTCCTAAATGAACATTTAGCAGAGATCATCAAGAGTCTTTGAAAACAGCCTACCAGAACCAGACTTGGACTTTGGAGCAAAGCTAGCCTTTGAGTTGAGACCTGGGAGTATGGACCCCCTAAATTACGCACAATTCTGCAATCAGATTTTCCACTAGAGGGAATTTCTTTTAAATCAGTAACTGTAAAGTATGGTTTATAAAGAAGATAAAGTAGTTTGATTAGATAAAAAGATTACTGGACTTCAAGAAAAGCACCCTGCTTTCTTCCAAATTGGAGAAGGAAATGGCAACCCACTCCGGTACTCTTGCCTGGAAAATCCCATGGACGGAGGAGCCAGGTGTTCTTCTATTATGCAAGTTTTTACCTTTTCATAATTCAGACACCAATCGGTGAGGGTTATTTTATATGTTTTGGCACTGAGCACTAATGTAATTAGTGCAGCTGCTCTGAAAGCTTCCATCTACTACAGAATTAACAATAATATAGTTCTCTTCCTTTTAGAAACATCTCATGAGAAAACAAAAATATTTAACTTCATTCCCTTAAGAAAAACAACACATTTCTGCTAAAAATGACCAATACCTTCTTTAAAGAAATTTCATTATTAAAGAAAAAAGAAACTTTGTTCTGTCTGCTAGGCACACCCTGTACAGTCATTAAAATCAGTTGTTTAAATTTTTCCTCCTGGGTTTCACATTTATTATAGATAAATCTTTTTATAACACATTGCCCAGAGATGTTATATTCGAGGCAGAAGCAGTCTTTGACCTCAGCACACCATTGACAAGCCCCTGGAACGGGCCAGGAAAGAAAAATTGGACAACGTAACTGACCAAAAAGAAATGACATCAAGACTCAGAATTAGACATTCTATGTGTTATTGAATCTGTTGATCATGCTGGGCTCTTGACACTGACTTGCTTGTGATTGTATTTTCTACTCAGAATCTGAAGTGATGGAGACCACAGAAGCGATCTCGAGTCTTCCTAAGCTCTTTGGAGACCTGAACAGATATTCTTCTCTTCTGTGGTTCTCAGAGTTGACATTTTGAGGCAAAAGTTTACAAAAGTCTAATGAATTAAATAAAAATAAGATATCTGATTCCCACACCACTAAACTCAAATAATTAATTGAAAGATAACTTCTAGTGTCTGGCAATTTAAAAGGTAAACAATTTTTATTCAGTCTCAGGTAAAATTGCCATTAGAACAAAACTGGGTGGTGCAGCAGCAAAGAATCCACCTGCAAAGCAGGAGATGCAGGTTCAATCCATGGGTTGGGAAGATTCCCTGGAGAAGGAAATGGCAACCCACTCCAGTATTCTTGACTGGAAAATCCCACGGAGGGTCCCCTCCATTTTCAAAGCAGCAGTTGTGTATGGAGTCCCTTTCATACTTCCTCCCTCCCTGACTTCCCTTCTGCCACCAGCCAAAGAAAGCTCTCTGCATCTGAGGCTCCTATGATGAGATCAGGCCCACTCAGATAACCCAGGAAAATGTCCCTATTTTCTGGTCAACTCTGACGTATAACATAATCTAATCACAGAAGCCATATCTCATCACATTCTCCTGTTCCAGGAATTTGGCTGGGACATCTTTGAAGGGCATTTAAGAAATTCTGTCTAGGACTTCCCTGATAGTCCAGTGGCTAAAACTCTGGGCTCCCAATGCAGGAGGCCCAGGTTCAATCCCTGGTTAGGGAACTAGATCCCACATGCCTCAACTAAGACCCAGCGCAACCAAATAAATAAATATTAAAAAAAAAAGAAATTCTGTCTAGCAAAAAAATTAAGGTAAATAAAACAACAAAAGCCAAAGAGTGTTGTGAACTTGTCCAAATGTGAAACAAAGGTATTCTAAATTCCTCATGCTTGAGTAAGAAACATTTGCAAATGGTGTAAAATAATAAAAGTACACAAGAAGTAAGACGTCCTCCTCATACTTTCCCTTAGTCCCAGTTCTGATCCCCAAGAATGACAACTTTTTCCTAATTTCCCAGGTCTCCTGTGAGAAATCTCCATGTTTGCTAAAGCACATGTTATCTGGGAACTCTGATCTGATGTGGTCCTAAAAGGTTATTAGCAGTCCCCTGCTACATCACCTGGGCCTCACTGAAGCTTTTCCTGAGAGGGTTGGGGTGGGTGGGTGGGGGGAGTTATTCTGTGATAAATAGTCAGTTTAGATTTTCTAATGATCTGAGATTTGTATTGATTATTTCTATTTTCCTAGAAAAGTATTCATGCCTTCCAGGTTCTCAAGTTAATTTGTGCAGCATTGAGCAAAATATTTTCTTATAATTCTCTTATTCTTTCTAGTCTCTATCCTTTCCCCATTATTATTTCTCATACTATGTTCTCTTCCCCACCCACTTCCTCAATTTTATTAGGTTAGCTAAAGATTTATCTATTTAATTAATTTTTTAAAAAAGAACCAGCTTTTATTTATTAGTCTGATTAATTTTCTTCTTCTAATTCATTAACTTCTATCATTGTTCTGACTTTCTGCTTTTTAATGTTTGTTTTATTGATTATTTTTCAAACTTCTTGAGTTAGAGATTTAATTCAGCTATTTTCCTTCTTCATTAAGACAGGTGCTTAGGAATTCTACTTTTAGCTGTTCCATAAGTTCTGACATATAGTGCTTTTCCTCCTAAATTTTCTATAATCTGTTTGATTTCCTCTATGATCCAAGAGTTGTTTACAAAAAAAATTTTAACTATTTCTAATTATGTTCTTAATTTCTAGTTTTATTACAGTGTGATTAGAGAATGCTATATGTATTCATTTTGCCTTTTGGAATTCACTGATATTTTCTTTACAGTGTATTTTGTTTTTATTCAGCAATATAAAAGCTCTGTTCTTAGCTTTTAGGACACAAAGTGACAAATATTAATAACAAAGAGTTAGTTCATTTATAATCTTTATTTAGGTTTTCATTTTCTTGTTTTTTTGTCCACCTGGTCTCATTAACCAAGAGGAGTGAATTAAAGTCTCCTAACATATCACATATTTCTCTTCATATTTCCCACTTCCTGTTTCTGTTTTATAGAAGACAGTAGTATACTGCTGTTACGAATCATCCCTCTTTGCCTTATTTAAAGCTTTCTTCTCTAAATCTAACACTGCCTTATATTAAAGATGTGATCCCTACTTTTTTGTTTGTGTTTTCCCAGTAAGCTTTTGTTTATATCTTCAGCCTTGCCTGGGTGATTCTTCACTGAGGCCATCACCCAGCTTCTTCTTCATGCCCAGCCAGGGCCAAGTACGCTCCTGCTGCCATCCACAGACCCTGTCCCGTTAGTCTAAACCGGGCATTTTGGTTTTGTCCCTCAGAGAGTTCTTTCAGTTTCTTCTGAGATTGGCAGCTGCAGGTATCTTTCTTCAACTGTGTTTATTTGTTCTTTATCACATATTGTGGTTTGGGGTTGTGTATACCTCCTCCTTTCCTTGAGGATGAGGTTCTTTTTGTTCTCCTAGTGCACTGAAGCCCTGATATTCTGTCACTGAAAAACTAGAATCTAGAATTTGTTTTTGCCAGTTTTCCTCCGCTATCCGTGCCCTACATCATGTTCTCTGCTGTCCTGTGCCAGGTGTTCCTGACAACAGTATGTTCCACTTCTTAGCCTTGTGAATGGGGAAGGTAGTTTCTTATCCAGCTCTTTGAAATTCGGCTATTCTACACTATCTCTACCTCTCCCAGAAGCTTCTAACTTACATTTCTCTCTTCAGCTTAGTTTAGTCTGCCTGAAAGTATATTTTGTTTTAGCAGTCAATTCAAAGCAGATACTAAACTTGAAGACAAATCAATAGCTAGGCCATTATGTGCTCAATTTAGTGTTTCACCCACTACGTGCAAGGCCCTCTTCTAGGCATTAGAGAAGCACACTGCCATGAATGCTTCAGAAACTCATACTTTAGTAGGGAGAAAAGAAGAAATAATATTCTTACACTTTTTTGCTAATGTACATTTCCACATAGTCACCTCTAAAGCCATGTTTCAGATCATTAACGTTACCTACCTTTCTCTGGTCCCTCCCTGTATCACATCAGGGTTGCCTTTTCCTGTTCAAAGTCTGTGCCCACTTCAGGTGGGCATAAAACTGCTATTGTTCTTCAGTCCTTGCCTTGGCTGCAGAGCCAAAGTAATAAAAGCTGAACCTGTAGAGCAGGTGTGTCATTTAGGATCCTTTGGCTACAAGGAACAGAGACTCAATCAGTTATTCCAAGTAACTGTGTGTGGCTGTATATATTGTGTGCATATATATATGTGTGTGTGTGTGTGTAAGAGAGGAGTATGAGTGGGAATACTACTGTAATGTCTCATGGGAAAATACGAAACAAAAGCATGTCATGTGGCTAGGCCTCATATTAAGTCATGGAAAGCTGCTTAAGCAGGCCTCATGAGAAGTACAGGAACACAGACTGAGAATTTCAAGTTGCCCAGGCTCAGGCAAATATGCAAGCATTTGGTTAGTTCCTTGTGTCTTTGGCAACAATAACCTACTGATCATGCTCTTCACCTACAGATGTTAAGTAAAATCTCTGTATCTCCCCCACACACAATTAAAAAAAAAAGTTTCATGACTTAGCTTTCACTTATTCATCACTCTTGCTTACTCATGGCTTCTTACTGACTCATATCATCTCTGTCTGCCTTTGCTCTAGTTAAGCATTTGACTTCTGTTCCTATCAAATGAATCTCTCTACCTCAAGTATATACTTTCCTGGAAGAGGATGTGACCAGCCTGCTAGGTCAGCATCATCAGTAAGGTAAAGCACTGGTGATAGGTCTTCTTATGGGTCAGCCTCCACACAGCCTGTTTCAGCATTTATTTTTTCTGATTGCTTTACGTCAAATGTAGGTGGTAAGGTCTAGCAATACAGAGCATAGCCACCTACATGCAATGCCTAGAGCTGACATCTTCGGGAAGAGGCTAAAGGCAGGAGTCCTTAGAAAAGGACTGTGGGTATACAGATACTCCTGGCTTTGGCCTGCCTATTGCAGTAAGCTTTCCTCAATTCTGATAACCAAAATGCTTCTTGGAAGTCATAAAGAAATGATTATTTTATAGAATTTGAGATTTTTTTTTATACTTAACTGTAATTACTACCAAGATAAGAGTACATATACTGTAACATCAAAGGCATAAGAATTTAGTCTAGCCAGCTAGAAATTCCTGGGAAACGGTTATATCAAATAGTACCTACTGCTAGTGGTCAAAGGAACCGAGGTGATCAACGTACTGACTTCTGTAAAGGCACTACTATGGCTCAGCGCCAGTGTGCCTAAAAGAAACTAGGGCTTACTTATAATCACATTTCTATCATCTAATACCACATAAATGAAAGCTTTTCATTTCACTTATGACAATTCAGGACTGAATTTCACTTTGCTTACAACCCCTATGAGAACAGGTTTTATCATCAGCTCATAGACTGGGAAAGAAAATGATTCCAGAAGTCAACAATGCCATATTCTAGATGAGAGGTACACCAGACTCATAGAATAAACTGCTATGGCTTTAGAATTTCAAGCAGGGCACAGCTGTAAACTTCAGCCTCACTTAACATCTGAGCTGACACAGTAAGTGCCTGATTGGGTACAAACATCTGTTTGCCCAAGCCTAGCCATATGCCACTAGAACTGAAGAGGAGGCAATTACCAACAGAGCCATAATGTATTCCTTAAAGCTCCTGTAGGGGCATGTGCCCAACCTGTCCCTATATGTGCAATTTGCCTGATTCTTGCAAAACTATAAACTCTGTCAATCATATGAATAAACTGATTTTTTTTTTTTACAAATTGAAGATCTATTCATAAACAAAGGGAATGTAAATTTTGATAAATTCCTTATACAAAAAAAATTATCATAAAGTTTTTCATAAAAATATTTTCTATGGCCAGATAGTGACCTGTATCTTAAAGGTACATTACTGATGTGGTTAAAAGGAAATTCTCTACAGTGAATAATCCATATAACGCACACCACTAGGAACACTTTTCCTATCAGCCAGATACAAACCATTCATTAGGTGTTTTTTTATTATTATGGACATGTATTAAGTTGTGCAGATATTCTACAATTTTTTTTCTATATTCATCAGCTGATGGACATTTGCTTGTTTTTACTTCCAGATTTTTATAAATAATGCACATATTGGGGGGGAAATGCAAAACATACATCCGATAAAAAAATTCTGTCCAAAATATAGACAGAACTCTTAAAAATGCAACATCCAGTTATTTTTTTTTAACTTTCTTCTTTTTTGTTTTTTAATTATTTTTTATTGGACTACAGTTGATTTACAATGTTTGCTAACTAGCAAAGTTTCATTTGGTTTTTAACCAAGGAGTTACTAAGCACTTACAATACACCAGGTATTATGCTGGGTGTTCAGAATATGGAACTGGATTTACCTCCTACCTTCCCTGGGTGGGTGGTGGGGGGAGCTTCCCTTGGGGCTCAGATGATAAAGAATCCACCCGAAATGCAGGAGACCTGGGTTCAGTCCCAGGGTTGGGAAGATCCCCTGGGGAAGGGAAAGGCTACCCACTCGAGTATTCTGACCTGGAGAATTCCATGGACTGTATAGTCCATGGGGTTGCAAAGAGTGGAACACGACTGAGTGATTTTCACATCCCTAGAGGGAAGGAGTCATGAAGGTCCAGCAAGGCAAATAGACTGACAGATAACTTATGAGAAAATGATGTAAGAGAACGTCTATCAGGCTAATCCAAAAGGCAAAGATTCAGAGGGGTGTATTCTGATTTCAGCGTGTCCTACGAATATACACACATTCTGATACATTTTTCATCTCTCCCTGAAGTGTTCACCACGAGAGATCCTGTGGCATCTATTATCAGAGGTATAAAGGAAGAAAAGATGTTTCTCAGTTTTAATTTATGACTTTTTTGCATCCCAGTGTGTGAATCCGATTCTGTAAATATCAAATGAGGTAAAGCAGAGGTGATCATGGTCTTTATTAACTCTGTTTTGCAAAGAGGGTGCTACCAGTGGGTGGGATAAAGTTACAGGAGTGTAAATCTTTGAAATGAATTACTTGGCTAGACAGAGGAGGAGTGATGATTATCTTATATGGAGAACAGGAGGCATTTATAACCTTCAGCTCTTCTCTCATACCTCAAGCTTCTCAAATTCCTTCACTCCCTATATAAACCTTCTAACATCCTAACCTTCAAACTGCCTAGTTACATATGATATCAAATATACACAGAAGAAAAATGAGAGAAAAAAAAAAAGAATGGGAAAGCAATTAGGTCCTTGATGCCACCTTGAAAGAAAATCAGTATCTTTTAACATGATGCTGTGCTTAGTTGCTCAGTTGTGTCCAACTCTTGCGACTCCATGGACTGTAGCCTTCCAGGCTTTGCTGTCCATGAAATTCTCCAGGCAAGAGTACTGGAATGGGTTGCCATGCCCTCCTCCAGGGGATCCTCCCAAATCAGGGATCTAACCTGGGTCTCCTGCACTGCAGGTGGATTCTTTACCGTCAGAGCCACCAGGGAAGCTAGTAGCTAAATTAGTTAAATTACAGAATCTTGGTAATTTAAAATAAAAGCAGTGTCTTTTTTTGTTCATGTAGAGTTGTATGATTGGGGGTTTTCTGAACTATGTCATCATTTAGGAAGAGATTCTATCATCTTCAATATGTGGTTTCCAAAGGCACTTTGAGTGTATCAGTTGGCAAAAGTTCAGACAGCACAGAAGCTATATGGGAGTTGTTTTTTTTTTTTTTCAAACAGCCAGAAAGAAACATAGAAATGGACATCACTTGTGCTCTCGTTCGTCTGCCCAGCCCCATTCAGATGACTACATGCAATTGCACAGGAGGCTGGGAAATGCAGTTCAAGCTGCATCAGCAGGAAGAAAAGAGAACAGGTCTGGTGAACAATCAGTCAATTTCTGACAGTGTCTTTCCCAGAATATTATACTTTATATGCAAATATATTCAGTTCTTGCATTCTAGGATGGCTTATTCGAATATGAGTTCAACTATATAAACATATTTTAAGTATCTTGGAGAACAGGGCGGCAGAGGATGAGATGGTTAGATAGCATCATCGACTCAATGACATGAGTTTGAGTAAACTCGGGGAGACAGTGGAGGCTAGAGGAGCCTGGTGTGCTACAGTCCATAGGGTTGCAAAGAGTTGAACACAACTTAGCAACTGAATAACAAAGTTCTAGTATATCAAATAGTGGTACTGTCTCCACTTGCATACTTGTCAAACTTAGCATTCCTAAAACTCAACATTTCTAAAGCCAAACTCATGATCTTCCCTCTTCTATCTCCTCCTGACTTCCTCAACTCAGAAAAAGACCCCTGGACAACCAGTTATTCAAGACAGATGCTTGGGGATAGCCTTTCATATTCTACTCACTCTCAAATCATCATTCAATTCATCAGCAGGTTTACTTTCAAAATACATCCTGAATCCATCAATGTCTTCCAGTTGTCCCTAATCCAAGTCAAATCCACTTCTCATCTCTACTATTACTGTAGTTTTTCTCTGCTTTTGCCTTTAGAAGAGTTCTTTACTTTTATATTTTCTCTAATCTATTCTTTCTTATGTAAATCAGATAATCTCTTGAAAACTCTCCAAAAGATTTGCATTATACTTAGGATAAAATCCAAAATTTGAGCCAAAGCCTTTGAGGACAAGCAAGGATCTGGTCCCAGGTTTCATTAACAACCTCATTTGTCAGCAC
The DNA here is from genome assembly GCA_024291935.2 of Okapia johnstoni. NCBI lineage: Eukaryota > Metazoa > Chordata > Mammalia > Artiodactyla > Giraffidae > Okapia > Okapia johnstoni. Next base: position 23,258,159 of record CM044322.1, read on the forward strand.
TTATTTTGCTTAGTCTACACCAGCTTTTTAGTTCCCTGAAAAGGTCAAATGCCTTTTTCCATAAGGGCCTTCCCACATGGCCTTTCCTCTGCCCAGAAAAAAATTTTTTTTTTGGTTTGCTTGTTTTTTAATAATGAAATTCATTTTCCCTTTACCATGAAATATCTTTTCACATAGAAGAATATGATTGACGTATATGACTCTCACTCGCTCAAATACCAAGGCCAAGATGGGTGATTCTCCCAACTGTCTTCCTCTGAAGAAGAGGTGTATTGAGGGGATGGCTTTTCCCTCTGACTCACCCATGACACAGAAGTCTTGGTTTGACTTTAGTCTTCTGCACAAGGCCTGCTAAAGTCTAAATCTAGACCACCAAGGATCAACAAAGGCTCTAAGAACAAAATACAGGTTTAGAATTTACTTGTATCTCAGAATTTAGGTTTTCACAGAATTTCTGGCTCCTAAAGTTCTTCCTTATTTTCCCACTCAGCCACACATTAAAAAATATACTTCAACTATTTTATCCAGAAGTTTTAGATGTTCTGTATCAGAAGAGTTTATACTGACATCTAGTCCACTCTTTCGCCAGAAACAAAAGACCTTCTATAGCATACTTTACTACTCCTCTACAGCTGGTTAGCGCTGTTAATCTTTTACAGATTCAGCTGAAAATGTCACAAGTTTTCTTTGATCTGGATTCCTCAGTCTAAACTGTCTTCTTAGTATTTTCTCTCTTGTAACAAACTTCTCTTTCCTTTTGAAACCTTTATTACAGCGCTTGATTATACTTTATTTTTGGGTTATTCCTCCTCCCCTTCCATTATCCTGTGAGCCTCAGGACAGAAGTCTTGTCTGTTGTGATTATCACTGAATAGAAAGACTAATGCAGGATTGGGACACAGAAGGTGCACAAGAAATTTAAAAATACCTATTAAGCAAAAGAATGAATATAGATGCAATTGAATGCAATCATAGTGAGTCAGAAGAGTCTTACATCCTGTAAGTGACCAATAAATACTGGCAACAGTAAACAACTTCTAAAATGACCTCCTTCAAAAATTATGTAGTATAAGATTAATATAAAACATAGTGTAAGAGAGCGAGTCTACGCACAGGCGGCGGAACCAGACTGCCTGGAGTCAAATTTTTGATCTGTCACTTACTAACTAAGTGGCCTTTGTTAGAGGGCACTGTTTTCTGCACCTGTTTTCTGATCTGTACAATCAGATCAGTAAGAGCACTTCATGATGTTAAGGTGATGATTAAATGATAAACATGCCAGGCATCCAAGGAAGGAAGGTGTCCTTGTTATGGCTGCTCTCATTTCAAAGTTAATGCTAATCAGTGGTTCCTTCAAAGGAAAAAAGAAAGTTACACAGAATGAGAGGGAGAAATAAGTAGGAGCAGCAAGCAGTTGAAAGGGACTTGGGCTGTTGATGTTCCAGCAAGACGCAGGAGTACACAGGGATATCCGCGAGGGAGGCAGGGAGGAGCGGGCTGCGTGGGTGCCCAGTGCCAGCACGCGGATATTATCGACACAGCGGTAGGGAGAGCCTGAGACAGACCCGCCATCTCCTCGAGCCACAAGCCCATAGCACTTAGTTCACACCATCCATCCACCTACTCTCTCAGGAGGATGTCTTTGGATCTGATTTTGGGCTCAGTTAATAGAAAACAGTAGGGAACATCAGCCAATAGGCAAGATTAAGTTGCACACTTTTTCACAGCAGCAAGTATCTCTGGGCAGTAAAGGCAAGATCTGTCTCCTGCAGCAGTCTTCCTGATAAATGCTGTACTCTGGCCTCCAATCTTTTGGTCCCCAGGGACAGGTTTCGTGGAAGACAATTTTTCCACAGAGCGGTAGGGTGGGGCAGAGGAGGGGGCTGGTTTCAGGATGATTCCAGTGCATTACATTTACTGTGCACTTTATTTCTACTATTATTCCATCAGCTCCATCTCAGACCATCAGGCATTAGATCCCCAGAGGTTGGAGACACCTTCTGTACTCTACTAGGGGATCCAATTTTTCAAAAGAGAAAGTACTAGATCTTTCCCCCACTTTGTCTTTCTTCATTTTTCAACAGCATTTCCCCCCCAATACTGGGAACATATTACACAGTCTCTTCTCTGGTGTTCATTCCCTACTCCCCAGATCCTGGATCCATCAAAACCAAAATCATTAAGAGTTTGGATCTTGTGATGTTGCACTCACTTTCACACTTTTACCCTCTTCTCTAGATAGGAAACTAGCTCTTTTTTAGTTACTCCTGGAGACAATTTATGCATGGTCCACCATGAAAAACTTACATTAAGATGAGTTTAACTACATCATCCATGTTAGGTGTCTAACGTTACATCTGTTGGGATCAGATGACCACAGCCAAACCCTGAGCTCAATTAAAACAAATACGTTAGATCCAAAGAAAGAGTCCACCACGGCAAAGCAGGAATAGCTAGGTTGGTATCTTGCGGCAAACTTTTATTTGGTTCCACCATATTTTCATTGCTCTGTCAGAGAAACTATCAGATTGTCCTTTCTTTAAAATAGGGTGAACTCATCCTACCCTCGGAAAAAATAATGTGAGACATCTATCTTGCACAACCAATTTCAATAGTCAACCTTAACTTCCTCATCAGAGTATGTGAATTTAAGGGTGAGCTGCTGCTCTACTTTGGCCAAAAAAGTAAGTATTTTAGGAGATTCAGATTTGTCTTTAAATCTTTGATTGCAGTATACCTATGTGCTATTGTCTTAAGAAGGCGTTCATGTTCATTTTGGCAAATGCATTCCTCTCTTCCCAGTGACTTATGTCATCTAAACCATTCTTTTTGGTCAACATGTTGGATAGATAACACATAATACAACTGAAATAAAACCAAAATATCTTGAAAATAAAACAGAATATTTGTTTAAAATCCCCTATAAATTATTGATAGCTATGTCACAGTAAACCTGAAAAATTTTGTTTCCTGTGAACCTTTCTCATGTATAATAAAATCAATATCACAGACTGAATTTTCTTTGTAATCAGAGTATCTCAAGTTTTGTTAACAATTCATAAGCAACTATTACTTCTGCCATCAGGGAACCCAAACTGATAATGGTTTATGAAAAAAAAATTTTTCTTTTCAATTGAAGAAGCACTATCAGTCTATGGTAAAAGAAACTGCACAAAAGGCTATAGATACAATTAATTAAAAAGTATTAATAAATGAAACTAAATACATTAAATGGAAAGGCAGTCTCCTCTCCACATCAAACTCAGTCCTCTCATCAGAAACTAAGTTAACGTGGGGGTTGGTTGGTTTGTTTTTATGTACTGAAACACAAATTTGTCCTGAGTGTGTGTAGTAGATTGTTATAAGACAGGCTCCCAATCAATCATGTCTCATGGCATCATCTTCCCTGTGGAGTCCTCTCCATGTGCTTTGCTTTGGTTAATGTGATGCTGACAAATGTAACACAAGCAGATGCTTGAAAGGTGCTTATGCACTGGGTCTTGCCTTCCTAGAAATCTGAGACCACAATGCTGAGAAGCAGCCCAGGATGAAAAACCATGTGGAAAGGGAGATCCTACTCTGAGCTATCCCACCAGCTGAATGCTACCACATGAATAAATCCAGAGATAACAGCAGCAGAACCAGCCAGTCAACTCACAGAATTGTGGGAAATTTTGTTGTTATAAGCCAGTAAGTTTGGGGATAACTTGCTATTCAGCGATAGATAACTGATCAATGTGGAGCATAAATATGCAGCTACATTGCTGATATTCCCTGACTTCAATTCATGAAGAATAAAATATAATTAATAATTATAAAATATGTAAAGAGAATTTCATAAAAAATACACAGCATGACTATAACTTCTTATGTAAAGAAGGAACAGACTAGTCTGTCATTTGGGGTCTGTATTAGCAGTCTTTTGATTATAAACTCTATTAAATTTGACTGTCTACGTTATTTAATTTTTTTTTTTCCACATAGCATGTGGGATCTTAGTTCCCCAACGAGGGATCAAACCTGTACCTGCCCCTTGCAGTGGAAGCTCAGTGTCTTAACCAGTGAACCACCAGGGAAGTCCCATGTCTACCCTATTTCAAAAGGTTGTGATATATACACCTTGGCTTCAGTTCTTTCAACAGTTGTTTTGACCATGGGCAACCAAGAGGTTTACGCAAATAAGACTTGAAAAAACTTTTAGAATTCTAAAATCACTGACTAATAATCTGAAAACTTGCATAGTTAAAGATAAAGAAGAGCATTTGGTTACCTAAGCATCAGGGAAGAAAGCTGACCTTCTATCTAGTCTATCTAAGTCTTGAAGGTATTAAAAGGTGGACAATTCACAAATTTATATTACATGATCCCTGTAATCTATACAATATGATGGACATAATTCTTAAAGCTGCATTCAGACCAAGAAATTCAGATACTCCACTTTCCTATAGGAAGAAACCTGGAATATTATTCAGTGGGACACATGAGGGTTTTTCTATTTCCCAAGTATTTTCAGAGAGGATTTAAAGCCCAATATTCCTCATCTTGAATGAACAGGCTATGTTAACTGAATAAATATTTAATGAATGACTTCTTTGATCCAGCTTTTATGCTAGGCATTGAACCAGCCCAAAGCATCTAGAGAGGAGCAAGGTAGAGAAAAACCCTTGAGGAACTCACAATGGGAGAAACTGACTCAAACCGATTACAGTAATAATGATGAACATTTTTTGTATACTAATGATGCACAGTATTTGCTAAGTTTCTTACATATATTATCCCAATTCATCCTCACAGTAATCCTATTATATAGACAATATAATCCTCATTTTACTGAAGAGATAACTGAGGCACTGGTAATGTCAGATATCACACTGGTAATAAAATAGAGAAGCCAAGGTTTAACTCTAATCACATAGCTTCAGAAAATCACATTCTTAACTCCAACTGTGGTGCTCTAGTGGAGGAACTGCCAGAATTAGAGTAAACAGCAGCCTAGGCTCCCAGAAGGGGTGGTATCAGTTCTGGGTATGAAAGGATGATAGGGGTTTGCTTGATCTCATAACTGCAAAAGGATTGGATAAATAATTTAGCCAGTGCTTCACACATATGTTTAGCTTTATTAATTCTTCATTATTGTTTAGTAGGTATTAGCTTTATTTCATAATGAGAAAACTCATACTCAAGGAAATCGAGTAACTTTCTCAGGATAGTCATTACAAGTTCCAGGCAGAAGGGAGAAGATGTGATACGGTCAGGAAAACACATGGCATATTGATGTGAAACCTGGGGATGAGTGCCAAGCTGAGAGCCAGCAGTGCTCTCTGAAGTGAGGAGCGGTAAGATAAGGTTGGTTTTCCAGGCAGAAAACTCTGGTTGTAGTGAGTAAAAGAAACTCCAGAAGATATAAACTACATGGAAACTTACATTACCATATGTAAAATAGACAGCCAATGGGAATCTGCTGTATGACTCAGGGAACTCAAAAAGGGGCTCTGTAACACCCTGGAGGGGTGGGGTGGGGAGGGAGATGAGAGGGAGGTTCAAGACAGAGGGGACATATGTATACCTGTGGCTGACTTATGTTGATGTTTGGCAGAAACCAACAAAATTCTTTAAAGTGATTATCTTTCAATTAAAAAATAAAATGTTGAAGCCAGAGAGGCCAGTTAGTTAGTCTGAGGCAGCTACAATAGTCCAGACAAGCAATGTCAGGTGCCTGTAACTATAAATTCTGAAGGTTCTAAGATCCTACCATGTCAAAAAAAAAAATCCCCCCCCCCTCAATTTTCCCTTACAAGTGTAATATCTACAACCCTGTATGTTTAGTCACTCAGTCATGTCTGACTCTGTGATCCTTTGGACTGTAACCCACCAGGCTCCTCAGTCCATGGAATTCTCCAGGCAAGAACACTGGAGAAGGTTGCCATGCTCTCCTCCATGGGATCTTCCCAATCTAGGGATTGAACCCACATCTCCTGTGTCTCCTGCACTGCAGGTGAATTCTTTACCACTAGTGCCACGTGGGAAGCCATCCTAAAATTTCATGAAATATTTTTGAATAAGGGCTTCCCTGGTGGCCTAGATGGTAAAGAATCTGCCTGCAATGCAGGAGACCCAGGTCCGATCCCGGGGTGAGGAAGATCTCTTGGAGGAGGGAATGTCAATCCACTCCAGAATTCCTGCCTGGAGAATCCCAAGGACAGAGAAGCCTGGAAGGCTACAGTCCATGGGGTCGCAAAGAGGTGGACACGACTGAGCAACTAACACTTTTACTTTACTTTCATTTCTGAATAAAAGGTTGTATATAAATGATTTTAGAAAATAAACTAAGTCCTTTGGTCTTAAAACAGTATCCAAGTCATGGTGTTGCTTAAAATACTCATTCTATTATAACAGAATATAGATTTTCTTCTATCACTGGACATCCTGATAAGAAATAACTTATTTACTTGTACAACTCACAGCCTCTCTTTTAGGAAATGAGGGGAATTAGGGGAGCTTATGGTTTGTATAAGATATGATACTATATAGAGACAGGACTGAGCTTCCCTGTTGGCTCAGACAGTAAAGAACCCACCTGCAATGCGGGAGGCCTGGGTTTGATCCCTGGGTTAGGAAGATCCCCTGGAGGAGGGGCAACACACTCCAGTATTCTTGCCTGGAGAATTCGCATGGACAGATGGTGGCCTCAGAGTCAGATACAACTGAGCAACTAAGCACAGCACACAGCACAGAGACAGGAGTATACAGAAGTTAATGCATGCAGACCACACCAGAACAGGGTATACAAGATAAATTAAGCTAACATGCATGCCAGAGGAAATTCCTTGCCAGCCAAGTGGGCTGATGAAAGTGAAGAAAAATAGGATATTTTAGAAAATCTGAGAATTTAGGAGAAAATGGGCGAACTTGGGTACACTGACAAACACAGGAAAACTCTCATGTGTTATGGATGCTGGAGATACAGTTCAAGTTAAGAAGGGAATATTTTCAGAAAAATTAGCATTCTGCTGACTATGAGAAAGACACTGCTAGGAGTTGAACTGTATGTTCTAAAAATTCACATGCTGAAGCCCTAACTCCCAGTACTGGTATCCTTGTAGTAGTGTAGTAGTAGTGTCAGTTGCTCAGTTCAGTTCAGTTCAGTCGCTCAGTCATGTCCGACTCTTCGCGACCCCATGAATCACAGCATGCCAGGCCTCCCTGTCCGTCACCAATTCCCGTTAGTTGCTCAGTCATGTCCAATTCTTTGCAACTCCATGGACTGTAGCTCACCAGACTCCTCTGTCCATGGAATTTTCCAGGCAAGAACACTGGAGTTGATTGCCATTCCCTTCTCCAGGGGATCTTCCTGACCCAGGGACTGAACCCAGGTACACCCGCATTGAGGGCAGATTCTTTAGCATCTGAGCCACTAGGGAAGTATCCTTGTAAGAAGAGGAGATAAGGACACGGGTAACACAGGCAGCAGGATGACCATGTAAGGACACAGAGAGAAGAAAGCCATCTCCAAGGTGAGGAGACAGGCCTCAGAAGAAATCAAACTGCCAACAACTTGATCTTGAACTTCTAGCTTCCAGAACTGTGAGAAAATAAATTTCTGCTGTTTAAGCCACACAGTCTGTGGCATTTTATTATAGCAGCCCTACCAAACTACCACAGGCATGAAATTGGGGGACAGACATGAGACCCAGAAAAAACAGTAATGTTGGTTAGGAACCAACTTAAGTGAACAACTTCAATAGGTAGTAAGAGCTAGTAAAAAGTACAGTGACCCTAAGCACGGGATAATACAGGATAATGTAGTGCCTGGCAAGGAGAATGAATGAAACACTGCCAAGAACACACTGCTGAAGGCACTGAGCCTGTGCCAAACTGAGTGACTGAAGCTTCCCCTAACCTGAACAACGAGACATAACACTCTGTCTTGTTTATTCGTGACAAGTGGTTAAGTCGTGGTGAGTCTTACCACCTCTTCAGGTGGTGTTTGTATGCCAAGATTCCCTCACATAATAATGATGATAAGAGTGATGATGGTGATGATAAAACCATTTGAATCACATATTACAGAAATTTAGGTAGAAAGTGGTACAGGCACAGAAAAGGAAGAGGCTAAACATTCCAGATGAAAGAAATTGCTTCCACAGGTGGCAGCAATAAAATGTCTCCAGACTAGAGGAACTCACTATGAGAAAGGAGTGCCCCATTTAATCACAACTAGCAACTACAGTGGGCTTCCCTGGTGGCTCAGAAGGTAAAGAATCTGCCTGCAATGTGGGAGACCTGGGTTCGATTCCTGGGTTGGGCAGATCCCCTGGAGGAGGGCATGGCAACCCGCTCCAGTATTCTTGCCTGGAGAATCCCCATGGACAGAGGAGCCTGGCGGGCTATGGTCCCTGGGGTCACAAAGTTGGACAAAACTGAGCGACGAAGCACAGCACAGCACAACAACTATATCAAGGTATATAATTTTCCCCTTAGCAGTTTGTCTGCCTTTAAGTGGAGCTTCAGAAAGCCTGACAAACAGTTGGAGATATATGAATAACACTTAAAAAAATCTCCAGTATCTTTTTTGGGTTGCTATTCTCACTGATATGTTTCATTTAAAAAGAAAAGAATTTTTCATGGTTGAGTGGGGAGAGGGAGAAAAGGTACAATAGTAAAATAAATAAGCTCTCCAGAGTATTATTAAATAATCAGATTTGGTCATTTCCCAGCTAAATGCTAAATGGATCCATGAGTTCATGAAACAAGAATATGAATAACTAAGTAAATATCACTATACTTTATACGCCCCAGAGTAGAGGCACTGGCGTCTGACACAGCTTTAGTTGAAGTGTTTGAAACACCCCCAAGTTCCAATGGCTCAGCCTTCCTAGACTAACCTATTTTAAACACCCAAGACATTTATAATTTATTTTTATTGCTACCTAAAAAAAAACTTAAATTATTATCAATGAGCAGCAACAGGGGCACAGAGAAGTACATTTATTTTCTTGTCTAGATCAGATCCCCAAACACAAACTGTGAAGCATACTTTAAATATAATCTCAACATGAATTCAAGTAGTTAAAAAAAAAAAATCAAAGAGGGGGGACTTCCCTGGCAGTCCAGTGGTTGAGATTCCACTTTACAATGGTGAGGGGATGGGGGTACAGGTTCCATCCCTGTTTGGGGAGCTAGGATCCCACATGCCTCATGGCCAGGAAACCAAAACACAGAACAGAAGTAATATTGTAACAAATTCAACAAAGGAAAACAAAGAGATGCACCTCTCGCTGTAAATAGCTACGGGAAAGTTACTTATCACCACTCCTTCCAGAGAAGGAGGAGGAGTTCTAACTTTATTCTCCTACACAGATAAACATAAATCATAACAACTGGATGAGAGGTAATTGGCGAAGCACTGCAGAAAGTTATTTGAAATATGAAAACTCTCACTTAAGAGCATAACCATTTGTCTTACTAAGTCTTTAGAAGACTGCTGAGAGTGAATTAGCTGCAGGGAAAAAGAATACTTAAAAGTTTGAGAGGAGGGAAACTTCTAGTTGAAAGAGTGGTTCTGACGTGTCCTTTTTTGTTGTTAATTGTATGTGGAGAGCTCTAGGGACACTGTACCAAGTTTGAGATGCAAGTATTCTTATGATTTAGTATTTCTATTTCTGAAAGAAGAGATGCCCACATAAAAATCAATTTTGATATCCATTTATCTTACTTTTCTTTGGAATAGGACAATGGAATGATTTTTATAGATCAGTTCATCATGCAATATCCAGGTTCACCCATCAAGTTAATTTAAAAGTGTTTACATGCTTCTCCTTAATAAACTGAAAGAGAATGAATGGCAGAAGCAGATACGATGGTAGAATAAAACAGCGGAAGCAACGAAGGATACAAATGTATTCCAGCTGATTAGGAACGGCCAGAGAGCAGAGTTTTCTAAAGACGAAGGGCGGCTGAGGCTTGGGCATCTGGAGATCTGGCCTGTTTTCTCTACCTGTTATGAACTGTTTCAGAGCGTGGCGAACACTGATGTGTGTTCTGCTCGTTCCTACAATGTATGCTTTGTGAGAGGCAAGATCAAATTGTATTAATTCCTATTTGGAGGAAAACAAAACAAGGCCCCGAATCTCAAGGCACGCTGAGGGTTATCAACGTTAATAGAAGCTTCAAAGGAAAAGTGAGGCAAATGTTTTGATATCAAAACTCCTTCACTATCTATTTATTAATGATCATATCATTGTATGATCATCATGATGAGAACAAAATTAACATTAACCTGGCAGAACACTATGACAGTTGAAACCGAATAGTCCAAACTGTGGCTGTGAGTGGTCTCTACAGGAAAGGAACATGAGATATGGTTCCATTAAACACGAGCCCTTTCCACAATGCACATAACAGAAATAAGAGACACCTTTAAATGGAATATGAGAATTCAATTTCTTTCATCCTTCCCTTCTCTTACCTAACCTGCACATTTGCCTTTATTCCCCATCTACTCAGTCCCTTCTGCTATAATGAAAAAAAGTACATTCTTTTGAATCTAATCTTTTATCTGAGGTCTGTCTCTGTTGATAAATATTGAATCTTTAGCTTTTTCCCTTGTGGAACTTTCCTTCTTATTTGAAGATGAATGATCAGGCCCCTGGATACCAACTGTCATCATTCCTTGAGCCATCTCCTATTTCTTAAACATAGCACACTCCCTCTCACCCCACAGCATCCGCACGTTTCCTTCAGTCTGAAGTGCTTTATCATCTCAGTGCAAGGAAGCTTTACCTAATCCCCTGGGTCAAAGTCAGGTTCCTTTGCTCTCTGTTCTTCATAAATCTTTATTATATCCTTTCTGAGCATTTGTCTCACTTTGTAATTGTACATCTATTAAGGCAATTATATAATTAACATCTTCTGCACAATATAAACTCCATGAGTTCTGGGAGTTTTTCTGCTTTTGCTCAACTTTGCATTCCCTGGGCCTAGCACAGTGCCTGGCATGTAGTAGATACTATATGAAGACATTGATTCATTGAGGGAGTTTTAAGCATTTAAAGCCATCTTCCCCATCCTCCAAAAATTCATCTCAACCTCACATCTCTTGTACTTATGCTCTGGCTTGCTGGCTATCATCCTCTGTTATCTCCCTACACTAACCTCCTTAGAAGAAGTTGTCTCATCTTCCCTTTTCCATTGACTCACCTCCCATTTATTCCTTGAATCACTGGCTGTTATACATCATCACCCCAACTGAAACTGCTGTCACTAAAGCACCTCTTTATCCTTAACTGTTGCATGACATCCACTTCTACTCTCAGTACCTTACGTGAACTCTAAGCATCCTGGTTAGTTGTTCAACTTCATCCTTCTTGAAAATATACCTTTTCCCTTAGCTTTCACACTTCACACTATTCTGGGTGTTGCCTTTCCAGTCTCACTAGCTTCTATGCCTCAGCGCATCTCTTATATGTTAATGAATCTATCCTCAATCCTTCTCTCTGCTCCTCTGAAAATTCACCCACTCCCATAGTTCAAATACTGATGACATCCAAATGCCTACTTTCAGCTCAGATCTGACTTCCATTCCATACCTACTGCCTATTGGATAGTTTTATGTACTTGGATTTGAGATTGTGGATATACACCATGAGCTTAACATGTCCCACACTTTTAACTCATTATCCTCCATCCTTGTAGTTTGTTCTTTGCTTGCCTTCATAAAGTGATTACTACCAAGTTGCCTAAGTAAGAATCCTGAGAGTCTCCTTCTCTGCCCTAAGTTCTCATTTAATCACTAGAATCTGTTGATTCTAGCTCATGAATATTTCTGGAATCTGTCCACATCTCTTTAATACTAGTCTGGTCACTTATTAACTGGATTAATGCAACCTCTCTTGAATTGGTCTGTTACCAATATCTAATCTTATCCATTTTAATCCATTCTCCACACACCAGCCAGAAAAGCCTTTCTAAAACGTAAATCTGATCATTTATGTCTCTTATTTAAAATCCTTCAATCCATTCCCCTTCCCCCAGGATAAAATCCAAGTTGCTTACCACTGGATTACAGGGTTACATGGCTCTGTACCAGCTTATCTCTCTAGTCTTCCATCTATTCCCCTCATTTCCTCCCTCCTCATACCCTATTTTACAGTGAGGAACTGCATTTAAGTTTTGGACAACTCCATATATTCTTATTACCTCTGAGCCTCTGCATATTCTCTGCATGGAACTTCCCTCCCCCTGTCTCCATGTACTCCTTGCTGTGCTGTGCTTAGTCACTGCTGCTGCTGCTAAGTCACTTTAGTCGTGTCCGACTCTGTGCGACCCCATAGATGGCAGCCCACCAGGCTCCCCTGTCCCTGGGATTCTCTAGGCAAGAATATTGGAGTGGGTTGCCAGTTTCTTCTCCAATGCAAGAAAGTGAGAAGTGAAAGTGAAGTCGCTCAGTCGTGTCCGACTCTTAGTGACCCCATGGACTGCAGCCTACCAGGCTCCTCCATCCATGGGATTTTCCAGCCAAGAGTACTGGAGTGGGGTGCTACAGTCATGTCCAACTCTTTGCGACCCCATGGACTGTAGCCTGCCAGGTTCCTCTGTCCATGGGATTCTCCAGGCAGGAATACTGGAGTGGGTTGCCATGCCCTCTCCCAGGGGATCTTCCCAACTCAAGGATCAAACAGAGGTCTCCTGCATTGCAGGTGGATTCTTTACCATCTAAGCTACCAGGGAAGCCCCCATGTACTCCTTAATTCCTGCTAATCTTTAGGTCTCATCTTAACTCTTAATTCCTCTGAGAAGTCTTTTTGCATAGCTCCTGGCACATAGTAGTTACTCAGTAAATGACCTTTTCCCTCTAATTTCCTTCTTTTAGTTTAGTGTCAGACCATAGTTTTAATATTGTTCAAGTTATTTTACTAATAAAATACAAGTAATATAGGCTATTTTACTTTTTCAAACATTTTATTATGAAGATCTACCAAAAGAATATTTTGAATGATATGATGAACTTTACTGCTAATGGGGTTCATCATAACTGTGGCACTTGTAACACTGTTCCAAACAAAAGTTAACTGGAAAAAGAGAGACGTGCTCCCCAGGTTTTGGAGAGTAATCCTCAGGAAAGGTTTTCACAACCATATAATGTATTACAGTACTATGACTTCTGTTATATTTGTATTCTTCTAATTCATCTTTTTTTTTCATCTTTTTGTTTTTATCAGAGCAATGCCCACTAAATGAACACCTCTATGTATAAAAAAGCCAAATTTTTAATACTTCATCATCTACATAAATAGTCTATTTGAAACATAAGGAGGCATGAAATACTGAATTAAGTCAATACAATGTCAAATAACTGGCAGTTTTTGACCAAGTGGCGCCAGCGGTAAAGAAGCCGCCTGCCCGTGCAGGAGATATAAGAGACACAGGTTCGAACCTGGGTTGGGAAGATCCCCTGAAGAAGGAAATGGCAACCCATTCCAGTATTCTTACCTAGAGAATCCCATGGAGAGAAGATCTTGGCAGGCTACAGTCCAGAGGGCCGCACAGAGTCAGACACAAATGAAGCAACTTAGCATGCATTTGACCAACGAGAATGGTAATTTAATCAATTTAACCTAATACAATGTGTGACTAATGTTGAATAAAAGTATGCAAAAAAAAACCATAACAAGAACAATTATAAAGGTTATATGTATATTTGGACTGCAAGGAGATCAAACCAGTCCATCCTAAAGGAAACCAGTCCTGAATATTCTCTGGAAGGACTGATGCTGAAGCTAAAGCGCCAATACTTTGGCCACCTGATGCGAAGAACTGACTCACTGGAAAAAGACCCTGATGCTGGGAAAGATTGAAGGCAGGAGGAGAAGGGGACGACAAAGGATGAGATGGTTGGATGGCATCATCGACTCGATAGACATGAGTCTGAGCAAGCTTCGGGAGTCGGTGATGGACAGGGAAGTCTGTGGCACAGTCCATGGGGCTGCAAAGAGTCGGACACAATTGAGGGACTGAACTGATACATATATATACTTGAATATGTATAGGTACCACATTTATAAATTCTTATGCTCTAAAGAAATATCTATTTTCTTAATATGTTTACAATGATCCCACAACACAAAAGTTAACTTCTTTGAGTCACTGAGTTGCCTTTAAGAATCCAATAAAGGCTATATATTGTCTCACTAGGAAACACAGGATGCTTAGAAGGTTATATAAAGAAATTCAAATTTCTAGTGACTCAGAGTCCATGAAGCCAAGATCCAAGTTTAAGAAGCTCTCCAATAGCAAAATTTTAAACTATAAGCTAACAACTGAATAATGAAATTCAACAAAATTTGCCTTCTTGTGAAAGTGCAAGATATTCATATATTAGTAGCCAAATGATTTTTCAAAGTAAAGTCTGATGGGTAAACATATTTTCTCATTTTAGCCTGGCCAGATCAAAGGAACAGAAGGAATATCAGAATGATTTAAAGTCATGTTAGTAAATTAAAAAAAACACCAAAAATATTCCTGATATTTAGTATCACACAGGTTTCAGAAGAATAAAGTTATTTATTCAATCCAATGTGCTTTATCAATAAATCCTGTTATCAACACACAGAGCTCACAAGTTATTTTCTACCTATAACTGTTGCATTTATTTTAAAACCAGTCAGCTGATTGAAATTACTGGTTACCCAGTTCCTTTGAATTAGAGGACTGATTCATTTTGAAAGGTAATTAAATGAGAACATGTCCATTCGAAGACTATATGATCATATACCAATACTATAAAAATAATTAAAATTTTAAAAAATGGATTACTTTCAACAGAAATTCTTTTCTTAATCTTAAACAGGTTGTGGATAGGAAATCATGAGTTCAAATTATTTGCTTATTCCATACCGTAGCTGCCTTTTTCTTTAAATGTTCCGCCTAATATGGAGCTTTGGTCTGTAAGTCCATCATTTCCTAACATTTCCAGTTGCCGGCATATGCTGCTATAAAGATGGCATGATGACTCACATCCTTACCAGACTCCCACTTTCATTATTCAGTGTAACACCTCACCCTCCACAACCTCTCATGGTTGCAGTCTATCAGAATGGGAAAGGGGAGCAGGGGCCCATAGTGGAACAGGCCTGAGTTCTTTTTCAAAACTGTAAGCTGCTGTGAAATCCATTTAGTGGGTTGTTACTAGCTTTTTGGTTTGGGGATTTGGAAGGGGAAGGAGAGAAGTTTAAAATAAAATACAATATAATACAGTAGAAGAAAAATCAGAGTGCCTCATACATTTTAAGCATAAGTATCACTTGAGGTATATATATGCGAGTATGTATGAATGTTTAAGGTCTTGATATAAAGGCTATTTCAAAATGCAGGTGTTGGTTAACAATCTTAAATTTTCATGTTGGAGATCTACCTTCTAGTCCCAGCACAAACCCTGAATACTGTACTATTTATGCCTTCCTTCTTTCAGTTAAACCTCACATCCACCTCACAATCCTGCTATAAATTAAAACGGTGTTCCTGTGGGTGGGCTTCCCTGGTGGCTCAGTGGTAAGAATCTGCCTGCCAAGGCTGGAGCTATGGGTTTGACCCCTCATCTGGGAAGACCCGCTGGAGAAGGAAATGGCTACCCACTCCAATATTCTTGCCTGGAAAATCCCATGGACAGAGGAGCCTGGTGGGCTACAGTCCATGAGGTTGGAAAGAGTCACATACAACAGTGACTGACCAACTAACAACCAAACAACCTTGTGGGCACTGTTTTAAGTACCTAAGAAAAAGGTACTCTCCTTAGAAAACACAAAAACTAACAAAAAACACAAAACAAAATAACAAGTCTATTATTATTTTTTAAAGAATTCTTATCTAACTGTTAGTGTGCAAATAAATCACTGTGGTTGCACACAGCACTTTCATCCCAGGAACAATCCATTCAGATCATATTTTGAACTTGTTTTTTGACATTTTATGTTTTAGTGTCTCTCAGATCTCATGTTTCTGGCTTGACAACTGTTAGTTACCTCCATCCTCTGAGGAGCTTCATAAATTATACGGGGCAAAAGTCTTTCCCTGTCACATTTCATATTTTAAAATCACTTTCCTGTTTTTTTTTTATTTTGAGTGATTTCCCCATCATTTTAGATTTCCCTTGAAAACGTTTACCTATACCTTTTAACTCTCTACTCTCTTATTCTTAGAAATGAATGTTTTATTTTAATAGGTCCCTACAGCATCGCCCCAGGTTATAGTGCTTCCTTCTGACAGCTCGGGAACAATCGACTGGATGAAGCCTATCTTTCAAACCTACCACCCACAAAATTCAGTCACCATGACCATTGGAATATATTTTCAACATTTACAGACAAACGTGGCTTCTGCTTAGTCATCTGATCTTAGTCAAATAAAACAGTCAAAAGGGTTTAAAAGTTTGCATTTCAGGATGAAGACTTTAGAGGTCTATTTTTCTTAATACCTTTGAAAAATGATCTCTTTGAATACAGAGTTCATTTGAAAAACAATGTAATCTTTTTCTCCTGAGTTACTTACATTCAACATTGAGTTGTATTTCTGAACATTTAGAATTTAGTTTAAAATAACTTAAAATTCAAATACAAGTCTAATGACACCAAAAAAAAAAAAGTGTTACAGTGGGCATTGTGCTAAAGGGAAGTCTGTGTCAAAGCACATTTTCAGTCATGAGCTTAATAATAAACCAATGGCTATTCTATCTTATAATTGGTTCATCCCGAATCTGTGGAATCATTCTGGCTCCTTTTTTCCTCTCTCACCCATGTTTAACACATCGTGAAGTCCTGTCGGTTCTCTTTCAGAATATGTCCAGGTTCCAACCACTTCCATTCTGTGTCTCTCCCCATTGTGATCACCCTGGTCAGTCTATCATCATTTCTCACCAGGATTACTGCAAACCCACATCTGATCTCCCTACTTTTACTCTTACCTTCCTCTTGTCTGTTTTCAACACAGTAGGCACTGTGATCCTCCAAAACCTCAGGCAGATCTTATTATTCTTGCACTCAAAATTCTGTAAGGGCTCCTCACTTCATACAAAGCAAAGCCTACGCCCTTACAGTGGCCTTGTGAGCTCTTCAACTTCCTCTCCTATTGCCCTTGTTTTCATTCACCTCATTCCAGCTCTACACTGGTCTTCCTGCTGTTCCTCAAGTTTACTTGGCATGAGCCAGCCTTGGGGACTTTGAATCAGCTGTTGCCTCTGCTGCAGTGCTCCTCCCCCAGACATCTCCATGACTAGCTCATCTCTTTACCTTCAATGATATCCACTCTAACAACTGTAACGCTTCTTCTCCCCATCAACCCTATCTTGCTTATTTTGCCCTACTTTTTCTCTTTTCATAGCTATTTATCACCTTCTGACATATTAAGTGTATTCTTTATTATGTTCATTGGTTACTGCTGTCTGTTTCCTTCTGCAAGAATGTAAAGTCTGCAAGACCTGGGATCTTTGTTCAGAAAATAAATTTATATTTTTGTCATGGTTAGGTTAAGAAGATTTCCTAGAATATTCCAAAGGTACAAGAATTTACATCAGTAAATTGGTTCCACATTTTTTTTTTTAATGTACTATCTCGGTACTACCCCAGTGTTTAAGAATCTTTCTTCCAGTGCAGGGGATGTGGGTTCAATCCCTGGTAGGGGAACTAAGACCCAACAGACTGCAGGGCAACTAAGCCCGGGCACTGCAACTAGAGAGCCTGCACTGCAACAAAGACCCAGCCCAGCCCAAAAAACAAATATAGATTTAAAAAAACTTTAAAAAGTGCTATCTCACCTTGACACCACAATTCTCTAGATAGAGATTTCTATTTCAAGTTACTTATAAAATTTGTTTAGTTTTATCAGACATGTGATAAGGAACAATATATCCACATGTATCTGTCAGGTGTGGGATGGAAATGGGCAGATCAAGATAGAGCTTTCTAAGTCCCTTAGAGAAAGGAAAGCATGGCCTAAGCAGGTTGCTTTTCTTTAACTCATAATCAAATTTATTTAGCTTAGTTTTGTCAAATTCACAATTGAGCTTATTTAACTTAGTTCTAAAGAATAGAAACAAATTGGTAATATGATGGACTCTGGTGAATTATTGGATTAATTATAAACATAAAAGATGCCCCCAAATTAACTAAAATTATTATAAAACTTGATTGTATAATTTTTCTGTATTAAGAAATTATCACCTTCCTGGCTATGATCATCAACAAATACCTCTAAAACTTGTTTGATTCTTTCACCTAGTTTTTTTTAAGTACTATTTTTGCCCCCACATCAAAAAATAACAACTGGATTAAAGAATTCACACCAAACAACAAAATAGAACAAAAACCAGAGAGAAATTAGGTAGCATACCAAAAACCCATGGACAACATCTACCATCAAAGATGGCCACTAAGCATATCCATAAATTTAAAATATAAGTAGGTTGGAACAAACACCACCACAGTAAGTCCTGTATACTGTACGTTCATTATCTGTGTAGCAGCAGGAACCAGGAGAAAGCAATGGGACACCTAACAGGAAACTCTCAACAGACACAAGTATTCACTGGAAAGCATTACACACCAAATCAAGAACAGCCACTGAAAATGAGAATGACTTTACCCAACTTAAAATCCAGTAAGAGTTAAGCACAAAAAGCCCATGGATAGACCTGATGGAGCTGGAGCCACGTAACCCCTTTCAACTCCAGAAAACAATTCACCTAGAAATCCTCCTCTGACAGATCCCCAAGCCAACAGGAAATTGGTGGGAAGGGTGAGTTTCTTGCTTGGCCCTAAATAATCTTAAAATAGATGGCAAAATCTAAATACTAAGCCTGCTGCTGTGGAAACCACTATGAGAGCAGGCTACCCTAGAGGCCCACTCGTAAGATCAATGTTTATCTTCCTCTTGTTACGATCCGAACCAGCCAAGGTACACTCTAAGTCCTACTAGAAGATACAGCCACTATAGACACAGACCACCTTGACAAAAAAAGTCTGAGAGAGACTAGGTCAGATACCACATTGCCTTCAACACAGTCAAAATCCAGCAACAAACAGAGAGTTTTACATAATTTGCCACGTTACTCTGCATTCAGGTTCCACCTTTATTATTTATAAATTCATGTATCATACCTTAATATTGCAAGCCTGTTCCATTAGCCTTCTTGCATTTTCCTCTGCCCTGTACCTCTTTGGAAGCTGGACTCTGAAGAACTTTAAGGCGCCTTCAAAATCAGCCTGCAGAAGATCTTCCTTTGAGGTCTACAAAACAATCACCAAGAATCGTCCATTACATTTTAACCTACATTCATAACAAACACATTGCAAAAGGAATTTCTATTTTCCTGAATGTAACTTTCACTGGCCAAGATCTAGGTGAGGTCCAAAAATTTTTAGGAAGAGATTTCTAACCTCTTTAGTATAAGCTGAAATAAGTCACCATAAATCCTAGAAGTGGCAAAGGAATTAATTAACAGGCTAACATATTTAATTTGTATAACCTCTAGATTAGAATGGTGGATCCTGGAAAAGCTAACCATATTATGGCTCTGGGAAAAGAAAAATGCCAGAAAAAGGGAAAACTTTGAACTCCGGGACACATCTGTGATTTTAACTTGGTGGGCATTTTAAGGATATTTTTACAAAGCTGGCCGAAGACACATACAGTACAATTAAAGCACAGAAGAGTTACATAACCAACACCTAATGACTTTTCAATTAATGACAATAGCAGCTCAAATGATGAAAATAAGAAATTGTTCCATATCTTAAAGACTTAAAAAAAAGTAAATGAAGCAAACCACTTAACTACTGAACTTCTTATGAAAGCTACTTTTGCAAAATTTACTTAAGAAATAACAACTACTTATAAATATATGCATGCACAGAAAAAAGACTGAAAGGAAATAAAAGAAAATGTTTCTTTGAAGAGTGAGGTTATAGTTTTTTTTCTTCTTCTTTATGTTTTGCTGTATTTCCTGTGGGAAAGAAAGATCTTATAATAAGAAAGGCAATAAATGTTTTAATAAACAACTACATGTAATCACTGGCAAATACTGAGACACAAATTATGAGACTGAGGCATACTGGGTACACTGAAATAGGCCAAGTCAAAAAGAAATTAGGTGTTAAGAGTCAGCACTTAATTGTCAAAAACAGCAAAAAGAAAATGATTAAAACAAAAAAAATATGGTAGCTAGAAATCACAGAACTACACGCAAGTTCAAATTTTACTTTATTTAAATTCAAATGTAAAACTGATTAACAACTACATTGAAAGACTAAAAGGAAGTCAGAGGAATTCCGCTCATAACGAAACGAGTTGTCATCACCACCACCCTGGTCTATGCCATTGTTGTTTCTCAGCTGAGTCATTCAGTAACTTCCCAACTGGTCTCCCTCTTTCTCCCTCTCCTTACAGCAGCTAGATACTTTTTCAGATCACGCTGCTCTTCTGTGTAAAGCTCTCCAATGGTCCCTACTGTGCTCAGAATAAAATCCAAAATCATTACCATTACCTACAAGACCCTTTATGATCTGGGGCCCTGTCTTCCTCTTCAACATGATGTTGAATTGCATCTCTCTCCTTGGTCTCAAGCTCCAAGAACACTAGCCTTCTTTCTGGTTTGTTTGGTTTTTTTTTTTTTGTACACACTGAGTTCATTCCTAATTGAAGGCTACTGCCTGTTATCTCTGTCTGGAATATTCTTCTCCCACATCTTCATTATGATAATAATTTTTTGTGATTTAAATTTTAGCACAAATATAAGATTTGAGTTAGACCTTTTCTGAGCATTTAAATCCTTCCTCCTAGCCCATCAAGTCATTCTTCATCCAGTAGTTTTCTAGTTTTTCATTTGCTTTCATCTAAAGAAAGGGGACTTATCTGTCTTGTTCTTTACTGTATCCACAGTGATAAGACTCATGCCTAGAATATAGGAGGTACTTAACTAAAATTTACTGAATAACTGAATGAATCCTCCTTTCGTCTCTCTTTCACTCTACATATATAATTTTTTCTCCCCTTCGCTTCTCTTGTTAAATAGAAACATGTAAAATAAAATATTAATTCACACAGCAGACATTTTCATAGGGGACTAGGTTGGCCCAAGTTTAGATTTGTAAACTAGTAATCAGAAAATAGAGCCATGCCAACAGTGCCAAGGGAGAAAACAAGCTTTAGTACACCTCAGACTTATTTCCTCCCTCACCGATACTGAAAGATGGTGGCAATAAGTACTGGAGAGAATATTTAGCAGGATAAAGTGCTATCAACTCACCTTAACTGGGAAAGGCAGTTACTGGAAACAAATTTAGCCCAAAAGTAGGCCTCTTCAACTGAAATATCAACTGCTGAATTACTGAGCAAGCATCCACCTACCAGTTATACCAGACATACCACATCCTATTTCACCTGTAACACTGGTTCTGATGATTATCTCTTTGGTAATTGTTGGGAAAATTCAAGACAGGCTGCTTATAGAGTTTGTAGGGAAACAGGACTGGTAGCTTTCTTCATCATTCAAAACCTCTAAGCGCACCTTTTCTATTGTTAGTGCAACTGACCTCTAGTTACCTACAAACAGATGATCCAGAATGGTGTGGAACAGTCTATTGCCTGCAGGCAGCATGGTTACCTAATTCTCTAATATTGCTCAAGGCCTAATTTCAAGTCCAGCTTCTGAGATCATACAAAAGAAGAAAGACACAGCCCAACTCAGATGAAGTCTCTGGAAACCAGAATTCAGAGTACTCTGTGACTGCCCTTTTCAAGACACTGCTGGTGTTAGCGAAGCTCCAGATTGCCTGAAAGTGTGAGTTGCTCATTTGTGTCCAACTCTATGCAACCCCGTGGACTGTAGCTCGCCAGGCTACTCTGTCCATGGGATTCTCCAGGCAAGATACTGAAGAAGATACTGGTAGCCATTCCCTTCTCCAGAGGGTTTTACTGACCCAGGGATTGAACCCATGTCTCCCACATCATAGGCAGATTCTTTACCATCTGAGCCACCAGGGAAGCTTACTTCAAGCATACCCACTATTAAAAAGTCAAAAAATTATCAGATGCAAGTTAGAAAGGAGATGCAGGACTTATTTTGAGAGAGAAATTGATTTTTATATTTTGGGAGGTATCAGAAGTATACATGGGTTTCAGTCCATGGGGTCACAAAGAGTTGGACGCTACCGAGTGAACTAACACACACAGAAGTAAACATGGCAGCTTTTACTTCTTTTTTAAAAAAATCTTTATTTGTTTATCTGGCTGCGCCAGGTCTTGGCTGCGCCAGGTCTTGGCTGCGGTATGCAGCATCTTCAGTCTTCATTGTGGCATGTGGCATCTTTAGTCGTGGCATGAGAGATCTAGTTCCTTGACCACCCGGGTCCCCTGCATTGGGATCATGGAGTCTGAGCCACTGGACCACCAGCGAGGTCCCAACATGGCAACTTTTATACTTGGGTCTTTAACTTCTTTTAAGAGTTACTGAGTTAGCCAAGAGGATTGTTCAGGTTTATGGAAAAACCCAAACGAACCTTTTGACCAATCCAATACAGTCTCTTTTCAGTGAGTAATCAATCCTTGCAGCAGTCAACAACAAAGATAAAAATGGGAGAAAAACTTTCTCATCTGCTTTTTCATTCTCTCCTTAAAATTAATGTTTTAAAGAAGTTTACAAATTAAAAAAAAAAAAAACTAGGATACAGTTTGACAGCATAAGAAATCTGATCAAAATTAAACCTTAAAGCTTAATTAAGCCTTCAATGGCTACTGGAGGGACAGTGGGAGCATTTGGCTATAGATGTATGTCAATCCCCGGCCTGAGAGCCCTCCAATTTCACCATGCACAGGGACCAGAGTACCAGCACTGAAACTACAGCCAACACTGACATGTTATATAATGATCTTATAAGAACTTCCCATGTCATATAAAAGAAGAAAGAAAAAATCCAGGAGGACAGGAAGATTTTAAACATGGGTAAAAGCTCCTCCTCTTTCTCCAAATTTCACACACTTACAGAGGAGTATGAACTCTGGCTGTGTGCCACTGTTAATACCATTTTGGGAGTGTTTTTCCCACTGAAAAATTCAGTGCAAGAGTATCACATTTTCAAGTGATTAAAAAAATAAGAGAGAGAGAGAGAAGAAGGCAGGGTGGGTGGTAATGAACAGTTCTAACATTTGAGTGTTAGCTCCAGATGCTTCTCTTCTAAACCTCTCACTGTTCTCCAAAGACAAATCTTTCTTTAAAGGCCTCTGATAAGCAGCAAAATCTAGATTTGATTATTTTAGAGGATTATTTGGGGAAAAAAATCTAAGCACAGTTCTCTTTCTCTTCTTCACTATATTCACCACAAATGGCTTTTTCTTCCTTTAGGCATAGAGTCTAACAGGATTTCCATTCCAATGAGCAATGTTTCTGGAGGTCTGAGAATCATTTGGAAGTGCGGGCTTCAGAAGAGGACAACACTACTTAGCTGATATCTAGGATACCTGTATCCCTTGCTTTGGTATTTTAATTTCACCAAAGAAACGTATGCTTGGTGGGTCTGCACACAGAATCTATGTCTTGTGGTAATATCTAAAGTGGAATACTGGTACTTGATTTATTAAAGGGAAATTATTCTTTACTAAGTGTACCTTTGAAGGACCATAAGCAAAAATTCCAAATTTGCTTGGTGTTCCTGTAGTTTGATGGTCCCTCTGTGCCTCAGGGAACAAAATATAAGGTTCAGAGTTCAAATCCACAACACTGTCTTGGTAAATCATTTAATTTGATTAGTTTCATTAAGAAAAGTAACCAGCTTCATATGAAAAAAATACTACTGGGATCTTAAACGCAAAACAAGGATTTGTATGTGGTTAGCCCCTACATAGTCATATTGAAAACATAACTAAAAACCTAAACTTCATTTCCTTCCCTCCTGACTGGTAATGGAAAGATTACAACATTGCATGTGGCAGGATTCTTCTTAGGACCACCCTGGGCAGATTAACCATCGATCCCATATCATTAGGCAGTCCAATAACACAAGGCTGAACAACTGGACATCGCCCTGGTACACACTAAACTTTGAGCAATAACTCATTGGATAGCTGATTCCAATTCATAGCCATATTGCTAATTAAAGGGCATGTGATGTGATTTCTCAGAATGTAGAGTGCCCTAATTCTATCAACAATCTTTTAAGCTGTGTAACAAAGTCAGAGATTTCCAAATGGCCCTACAGATAACTCAGCATACACTTTTCACATAGATTGCAAGTGGCTCTATGACCTGTAATGTTCGAGCCCAGAACAACTTGAGGGCTGTACCTACTTGGGTACCTAATTTGGCAACCGAGCCAACTTTGTACAGTTGCAACATATAGATGTCTATGAGCCCCCCACAGATCTGAACCTTGTGAAGATTATAGCTTTGACTGTTGACAATCATTCTACACTACAGGCAGTTTAAAGTCATCCCTGACGCAGATGTAGGTATGATAGACATTTCTTGTTATCGATTTTATGTTTCCCTTCAAAATGCTGAAAATGTAAATGCCAAAGAAAGGCAGCACCAGATCACTGTAAAGTTATCAGTGGAAGCCTGTGAGACACAAAGTTAAACAGTCTGTAAGGATATAGAAATGCATTAGATCAAAAACTGATTCCTTAAAGAGAAGCAGATAATTTGTTGAAATATATTTTAGCACTTCTCAATGTCAAAGCCCCTAAAATGCTTTTCATTTCACTGTTTAAAAAAAAAAAAAAAAAACCTCCTTTTTAATAGAATCATGATTCTTCAGTTTTCCCGTTTATTAAGAAAAAAAAGAATGTGACTCAGGGAAACAAAATTCAAGTGACCTCACCTGGGCATTGAAACATATATTTTGAGCTCTTCCTCCTTAAATTACAAAGGAACTGTATTTCTCAAAAAATAATACCCCCTTCCCTATAATTGTATGCTGGTCACTGCATCCAACTTCACCTTGCATTGATAAATAGACTTTCTTCAGGGTGAGAAACCCCTTATGTGCACAGCTACCTAACATGTCTGTTATGATGAAATAGGAGAGATTCTATTTATTTGCAAATAGATACATTAAGACCGAGTTAATACTTGTAAAGATAAATATAAATAGAGATGAACTATACTAGAGGGAGATATGTGAGAGAGAGTTAAATTCAGTCAAGTCAATCTTGTACTTCTGAAAAGACTCAAATATGAGAGAACCAAATGAAGGAACAGTCTAGAATGGTATTAAACTCCATTGTATAAAATAGACAAAGTGAAATTATTCTTGCCCAATTACCAAATAATGGTATAGGACCACTGTAGACCAATTATATTATAGAACAGTTGCTAGGTATAGTTCTCAAACTGCTAAAAAGAAATCTTGCACCAGTGATTGTGGGTATTTAATTTTAACCCTTGATGGGAAGTAAGGAAGGGTGATTTTTTTTCTCTTCTTCAGGAAATTAAATCTTTTAAAAAAAGCAAATCAGACTTCCCAGACTCAGCACAGACCCAACAGCCCTAAGCTGTTTCTGGACAAACAGTTCAAACATTCCAGGAGAGAAATCTGTAATTTCCTAACCAATGACTTTTAGGGAATAAAATTCCCTACTAAAACAATCAAACTGGACATCAAATAGAGAGGTTAGAAAGCAAAGCACACATAGTCTAGATAAGTCAAAATAATGTCTGTTGTAAAATTTAACCCTTTGGAGACATAAATATCAGAATGCCTCCACCAAGCACTTGGGTACCCTGCTTTATTGCTGAGCCTGGCCAGCCATAAGACCTTTTTTCTTTTTTGCTGCCACAGAGATAATGCCACTGATGTGGGCTCAGAGAGGAGAGCCATATCTCCTCTAGTCAATTAAGGAGTGGCATGGACCAGGCTCGGACAGAGCCCCAGGTCAGTGGCCACTCAGCACTTCCTTCCCAGTCCAGTGGGAAAGGAAATAGGAGACCACAAGCCTCTTCCGGGGATACAAGGAATTCTCACAGAGGGTGGCAGATTCTCTACAAATGAAGTTCAATGAAAAACAGTCTCACCGCCAGAAGCCGAGGCACAAACAGACGATGCCCCATCCCCAGAAGTTCCAGCACTCGACACGCATCCTCATTCACCAGCTTGCTCCTCTCGTCGTGCATGTCCTGGGACTTTTTGACGGGAGCTGTGAGCTTAGCAGCTGGGGCTGGGCAGGGCACCCCTTCTTCCATGAGCAGTAAGTAGGTATCCAGAATGAGAAAGCGGGATCTCTTATCCACAATTTTGAGAACTGCAGTGGGAGGGGAGCCAGGCTTCAGTCTCCCCGGGAGCACGCACAAGCCAGTCTGTGGTGGGAACTGCCAGCTAACGGCTCCACGAGAAAAACATTTTGGCTAAATTATCCACTGTGAGAGAGCCCCAGAGTAGACTGGAAATGAAATCAAATGCTGATATAAATTAAAAAAAAACAAAAAATGGCGAAAGCAATCGAACGCAAGAAAATGGCCAAGAGTGATGCAGGAGAGTTCACATACATGCGTAAAAATGGACAAGATGCTTAGAAGGGTCTAGCATGAAAGAGTGTGTGAGTGTGTGTGTGTGTGTGCGCTGTGCATATGTGTGTGTGAGATGGTGTGTGTGTGTGTGTGTGTGTGAGAGAGAGAAGAGACAGCAGCAGTGGTAGCCAGGAAGCCAGGGCAGTTGTGAAGCTGCAAGGAGAAAAGGATGAGCTCATTGCAATCCTTGGTTCGTGACAAGCAGCGCTGCTGTTGCTGCTGCTGCTGCCTCTCGCTGTGAATCAGTAATGAAGGGGTAGGCAAGGAAGGGGAGGGAAGAGAAGGAGGTAGGTGAATGAGCATGCAGACTGTGTCTCGGGGGAGAATGCTGTAATAGGAAGCCAATGGCGAGCCGTTGGGCAGATGCTCTTCCCCTCCCAGTCCACCTTCAATCAGTGTTAGGCTGACAGCTTATGCTGTTGAATCCTAAACCCACAGACAGATGAACTAGCTTCTCCCAACATGTGATGCTCACAGAAAAATCAGACAGCCTGCCGGCTAAAAGACTGACCTTTACTCACTCCTGCTTTCTAATAACGATGGACACCAGTCTGATTTTATACCACATATTTAAAGGGGAAGGCTCCAATCCTCATCAGATCACTGAAATTTCTAACAGAAGAGAGGCTTAGGGGAAGATGACAAAGTATGGACAGAAGAGCAAGGACCGAGCAGCCAAGAAACGACACACCCTCAAGTTGAAGTGTTTATGCAGTAATGACTCTTTGCAGTGCTAGAATATGCAGAAGTAACTCAGCATTCTGGGAAGGCTAGCTGCAACTAAACGGAAGATTTTTTAAAATTTATTTTTATTTTTTATTGAGGTATGGTTGATGTAAAATATTATGTAAGTTTCAGGTGTACAACACAGTGAAAATGAAGATTTTTATAAATACACAATATGATAAAGCATAAAAACCTACATTATAATAAAAGCATACCTTTAAGGAACTATTAAAGTTGAGATTCTCAAAGCAGAAATAACTTTCCTAACTTAAAGACTTTGATAAACACTCACTTAACAGTTCTAAACATTGTTTTGCTACCTTCTGGTCTAGTCCTGCCTTGTAATAAGAGGACTGACATCCTGGTCGGAACTAGGCCCTAGGGCTTCATTCCCGGGACAAGCCAGTAGAGAGTGAGGATGAAGATGAGGAGGGAGCTACAGCACTGAGTGACCACAACACTGCCATGGACCCAGAACTTGGCAAAGTTGGTGGAAAGGGCAAAGGTGGTGATATCAAATGCCCAGTGGGAAGATACGGTACAGAAAGCCCGGCAGGCGTCCACTGTCTGCCAATGATCTCACTGGTTCTGTTTTCAGGTTGGTTGCCCCTTAAGAATAGGCTGTTGATCAGTATCAGGTAAAGTAATTATGCTACATTATCACTTGGTAAAAAGAAAGAATGTAACTAGTGATTTCTGAAGCGCTAGAAGAGTGAGTAATCTCAGTGAGCATTTCCCCTTATGCATCCCCAACTCCCCAAGTAAATTATGTATCACTCATCAGATTCAGCAATAAATACAGTAAACTTTTGAAAGACAAATTTTTGAGTTATATAGTAGGCCAAAAATGAAACTAATGATAGAAAAGAAACTCTTCTGCATTAACCAGTTAATAATACATGATTTCTCATATTTCTTTACACTAAGAGACTGTTTAGAAAATTCTGTAAAGTAAGTTCAACAGCAAACTGAAGATAATATGGGAAATGTGAACAAGTCATCCTATGAGGCAGAGTGAGAGAGAGGTAAGGAGGGGCCAGGCAGTGGTCCCAAAGCCATCGTCTAAAGAACAGCAGCCTCATGCTGGAGCACTGGAAGCAGATGTGTGGTGGTGCCGTCCTAATTAGAGCTCTGGGCTTGAGTGCGCTTCCTGAGCCACTCCACTGACTGTGGCCATGTGCAGGACATAAATAGATTTCCATTGTAAAATGAAAAGCATACTTGACTTAATTTATGGAACTGTAATTAAGAACACTGAGTGCATAGTTACTTCAAGGGTTACTTCAAGGGTTACAAAAAGGAAAACACATTCCAATCTGCAGGAGCTTCATATCGGGGAGACACTCAAACACAAAGGTAAAGCAGGGTGTGGACACTGTAAGAGGAAGAGGAACACACTGCGTTATGATCTAG
The DNA here is from genome assembly GCA_024291935.2 of Okapia johnstoni. Classification (NCBI taxonomy): domain Eukaryota; kingdom Metazoa; phylum Chordata; class Mammalia; order Artiodactyla; family Giraffidae; genus Okapia; species Okapia johnstoni. The sequence continues at coordinate 23,286,846 of CM044322.1, forward strand.
TCATGTCTCCATTGTCTGCAACAGATGCAGACAGAAGTGGGTTTAGACTAGTGGGATTGGCCTGGATCCAAATATAAGAGTAATGAGAATTAAACAGATCTCTAAGAGCAAAGCAGGGCATTGCTTATAAATATCATCCTTTAGTCACATTTACTAACTGAATGACCTGAGTGAGGTACTTACTACTCTCTGGGCCTCTGTGAAAAGGTAGGATCACCTACCTTGTCAAGTCACTCTGAAAATTTAATAAGTTAATGTATAGAAAGGAATTATCTCCTAGTGCCTAACACAGGGTGGGTACCAAATAACCCTAGAATTTCTTTCATTCTTTCTAGAAAGTCAAGAAAAGAGGAGAGCAAGTGTAAAATGCATCATCTTCACCTGGGTTAAGGTCTAGAAAGACAAAAGGCTCTGGATGTTTTAACAGAGAGTTACCCAAATACCAATAAAAGATGCTCCTGTAAGACCAACTGCCTCTTTAGTTGAAGATTTAGATGGCAAATAATAAGTAGCGAAAGGATCCATGCTCTTCTCAACTAGGACATGTAAGACTTCAAAAACCCAATTCTCTATTTCTTTTTTGTCTTCTAGACTACTTTTAAAAAGCTGAAGCCTCAACAGTTTGGCAAGTTCCTAAGATCCAACAAGAATGGATACTATCCACTCCAGTATTCTTGCCTGGAGAATTCCATGGACAGAGGAGCCTGGTGGTCTATAGTCCATGGGGTTGGGAAGAGTCGGACACGACTGAGTGACTAACACTTTCATGTTTTTTTGTTTTTAAAGAGCCAACAAAAATAAATAATATTGAGTAGTATGGTATCTTGGAACTGTAAAAACCCCACAACTCACTCTGCCATTCAAGTCTTGGTTCTGCTTAGCACTGTTCCTCGTGCTTCTGGAGGTAGAAAGAAACATCAGAGGCTGCTTCTGTCTTTATGGATTATTCAAGCTACTTGAAGAAAAGGCTAAAATAAAATGTAATGAGACCAAGTATACAACTTGGATCACAGGGAAATGGGTCTCTTCATCTTATAGCTGGGACTCACACACTGAGGAATTCGAGTTCAAAATAAGAAAATACATAATTAACTAATATCATGGCTGGCATGGGTACTTCAGCTTACAAGATTATTGGAACTCAAAGAAGAAAAAAGATCCTTGTAAAATATTACAGACTTATCTAGTTTTCTAGGAATGTTTTGACTTCTTGTGACACTTTAACCATAGCTATCTTAAAGGAGTTTTTTTGTTTTGTTTACTTTTTTAGTAGAAAAGAGAACTTTTCCCCACCAAAAGCAATTCGATGGCATTCTGAATAGTCATGGCAGTATCACTATTACCTTGTTACCACTTGTTATCACTATTACTCTTGTGATCAGATTTAACAGTAATTATAATTTATTAATGCAAGAACTTCTACAGTCTCTTTGGGAGTTGGTCATTTTGCTTTGTTTCCTTATCTTTGTTGGCAGTTGGCTCAAAAGACTGCCTATTTGTATTACTGGACCTTTATATTTGTTTAAAAAGGACTACTTATGGTAAGTGAGAAATCTGAAACTTCCAGGCACTCAGTTGGATCATGTATTTTATAATAATACAGGATACAGGATTTTTTTTCCATGTGATGTTAGTGAAAATATCTGAACAGTCAGTTTCCTTTTCTTCAAGCTAATTATCCTTGTTGATAACTGGGTCTCCTATGAGCTGGTTTCTGGACCATTCTAGACTGTTCACAGTCCTACCTCCTGCTCCAAGGAGATGATTTTGTTGGACAGTGTATCTCAATAAAGTATTACCCACACTAATATACTTGATACTCTAGAATCATGAAATAATGATTTTATGATTAACAGAATCATAAAATAATGCAACGTTTTTAGACCCTAGAAATATCAAAGTCTAACACACACGTTCGTCCTATTGATGAAAAGACTGAGGTGGCAGATAAGTGACTTGCTCAGAGTCATAAAACATGCCTGAAGGAGAGCCAGGAAGCCAGAGCCCCACTGCACTGCAGAGAACCTACTATTTCCTGCTCTGTAACTTGCTCTCTTTCAGTAATGAAGCCCATTAAAAAAAAAAAAAAACTCTCAGAAGGAAGACTGTGCTCCACCATTTTAATGGAACTGGTCTGAAGCCTGTGCCTGCCATCTGATATGAATGAACCTAAGCGACTTAAATTTGAGTTGAGAGGAGGCTTCCAAAAGTCCGCCTTGATAATAGACACTTCTGAACACACACCCTTGTAATAATAAAGCATATCTGCCTTCTAGTTTTGAACTGAGTAGCACTCTCTTCGTCAGTCATACAGAGAAGCTATACCCTTGGCCTCTAGGCCACAGTGTCTACATAAAAGTAGCTTTTTTGAAGCCATGTTAGTGATGTGGGCTTAAAAATAGAAGCTAACTTGGTTCATTCATTCCCTCCTCTGGACAGTTTGTATGAGGCTCATCTTTATTTTCAAGTTGAAACAGAAGGCATAAATGGTAGCAGAGGTCTGTTTTTAAAAAATTAATTATTTAATTAATTTATAGGTCAGTGCAAATGTAATTGTGGTTTTGGACCATGAATTTTAAGTCATCCTCCTGCTGGTTGTGGAAGCCTCTTCCCTGCAAAGTTGTCAAGATGCTTGAGTCAGCAAGAGGTCAGGTGAGTATGGTGGATGAGGCAAAACTTCCTAGCTCAATCCATTTATCTTTTGATAAACCAACCTTGTGTTGGTTGTGTGATGTGCATTCAGGCATTGTCATGGAGAAGAATTGGGCCCTTTCTGTTGACCAATGCCGGTTGCAGACCTTGTAGTGTTCAGTGCATCTCACTGATTTGCTGAGCATACTTCTCAGATGTAATGGTTTCGCCAGGATTCAGAAAGCTGAAGTGATCAGATGGGCAGCAGACCACCAAACAGTGACCATGACCATTTTTTGGTACAAGTTTGGCTTCAGGAAGTGCTTTGGAGCTTCTTCTCGGTTCAACCATTGAGCTGGTCATCACTGGTTGTATACAACCCACTTTTTGTCACATCTCTCAGTCCCACTAAGAAATGGTTCACTGTTGTTGTGTAGAATAAGAGAAGACCACAAAAACTATGATTTTTTTGATTTGTGGTCAGCTCATAAGGCACCCACTTATCAAGCTTTATCACCTTTTTAATTTGCTACAAACGCTGAATGAAAGCAGAATGGCTGATGCTGAGTTCTTTGGCAACTTCTTGTGTATTAACAGTTGTAAGAGGATTAGCTTCGATGATTGCTCTCAATTAGTCATTGTCAACTTCTGATGGCCGGCTACTACACTCCTCATCTTCAAGGCTCTCGTCTCCTTTGCAAAACTTCTTAAAGCACCACTGCACTGTACATTTGTTAGTTTCTGGGCCAAATACATTGTTGATATTGCAAGTTGCCTCCGCTGCTTTATGACCCATTTTGAACTCAAATAAGAAAATCGCTCAAATTTGCTTTGTATCTAACATCTTCTCCATAGTCTAAAATAAATATAAAATGCAGAGCAAGTAATAAGTCATTAGCAAAAAAACATAAAGTGACAAATACGCATTAAAATGATGTATAACATAACCACATTTAGTTAAGAATGTACTTCAATATCAAATGGCAACTTTCAACAATGTACAAGCTGTGATTACTTTTGCACCAACCTAATGATTTATTTCTGGCTGCACTGGGTCTTCGTTTCTGGCACAGGTTTTCTCTAGTTGCAGTGAGTGGGGGCAACTCTCTAGTTGCAGTGCGTGGGCTTCTCACTGCAGTGGCTTCTCTTGTTGCAGAGCACAGACTCAATGCGTGCGGGCCTCAGGAGTTGCCTCCTGTGGGCTCAGTAGTTGTGGCTCACGGACTTAGTTCCTCATGGTATGTGGGATCTTCCCAGACCAGGGATGCAATACATGTCCGCTGCATCAGCAGGCAAGCTCTTAACCACTGGATCACCAGGGAAACCCCAAAGGTCTGTTTTTTAATTTTAAATAGAAGAGATTAAAATGATGACATATTGAATCTAGACTGTTCCTTTATGCTCTCAAGCTAGACCGGCATTTTACTTTTTTTCTGTGTTTTCTCATTGTTGTTGAAAATAATGAGGTGCTATATTCATCTTGATAAGTTGTGAATTGCATCTTCCTCCTTCTCATGGTCCATCTCCAGTTTCTATTAAATTTGCTATCTCTGGAATCTTTGTGTTACATAGAATGCTAGGTGTAGTTTAACAGCTGTCACTGTGAAAAATAATATTTTCAGTGGAGGAGTTATATGGGTCAGCTCATGTATTAGCAAGTGAATTTGTTTCCACAAAATGAATATGTCAAGATGAGGACATTCAATTTCCTTTTCTTGAACAGCTAAGTCTATGTTCTGAAATCCAGATGCTAACAGACTGTACACCTATACTAGTTCTCTCTTCCCTACCTCCCACTCATGGCTTTTAATGGATTCAGGAGAATTTCAGAAGTAGCATACTGGTGAGAGTGGAGGTGATTTTTTCCTTTACTTGCACTGAAGGTGACTGCTTTTCTCTCCACCTCCCTTGCGCGTTCAGCCCTTGTATACACTGAGTGTTGCCACAACCTGTCTTGCAGGATGACAGTAACAAATGAACAAGTGTGTGAGGATCTTTCCTGCTTGGCAGGCTCCTTCCCCTACCTCACACACATATTTTGTTTCAGAGCCTAACAAAACAACTTACACATCACAAATTCTTGATAAATATTTAAGTGACTGAAAGTATATATAATATAGTTACCATTTATTCAGAGCCTATTACAGCCATGAATTGGGCTTCACAGGTAGTGCTAGTGGTAAAGAACCCGCCTGTCAATACAGGAGACATAAGAGATGCAGGTTCGATCCTTGGGTTGGGAAGATCCCCTGAGGAGGGCATGGCAACCCTCTCCAGTATTCTTGCTTGCAGAATCCTATGGACTGGCAGGCTACAATCCATAGGGTTGCACAGAGTTGGACACGACTAAAGTGACTTAGCACACATGTAACAGCCGTGAATTATGCCAAGGCCTTACAGTATGTATTACTGCAATTAATCTTAACAACCAACTACACTCATTTTGGGCTTCCCTAGTGGCTCTGACAGTAAAGAATCCACCTGCAATGTGGGAGACCTGGGTTTGATCCCTGATTTGGGAAGATCCCCTGGAGGAGGGCATGGCAACCCTCTCCAGTATTCTTGCCTGGGAGAATCCCCATGGACAGAGGAGCCTGGCGGACTACAGTCCTTGGGGCTCACAATAAGTCAGACACAACTGAGCAACTAAGCACACACACACCCATTTTACAAAGGAGGCATCTGAGCTTAAAAAAGAAGTAAAGTGACTTGCTCAAGACGGTGTAGCTACTAAATGGCACCTGCAACTATAATTTACACATCTGATATGTAAGTATTTTAAGTCTAGTTTGAGTTATTTGAAACAAAGAAGGAGGTGGAGGCTAGATCCTAGAGGCTAGTCAAGTTAGTCCAGTGGAAACCACAGGATTTTCATAGTCATAGTCACATAGAGTGACCAATGTGTCATTTTAAAAATTTTACTTATTTATTTTAATTGAAGGTTAATTACTGACTAACATGTCTTGGTTCTAAAAGAAATGCCCCAAACAAAAACTTATGTACACTGTACCCTGGTGATCCTACCCATACCTTTTTTTTTTTTTTGACTACTGGACAACCCAAACCTGAGATCAGCCCTCTCTCCAGAGCTCCCAGTCTATGTATCTCTTCTTCCTGGACAAATGCAGCCTCACATGCAAATTAGTCCTGGCATGTCCAAAGTCACCATTTCTTCCCCAGTGCGGGTCCTCCTCTTACATTTCTCATCCTAGTGAACAGTATCCTCATCTACCCAATCACCCTAGCAGACTCCTGGGGGTCATCCTAGAGTCCTCTTTTTACCTCCACTTTCCCACTCAACCCATCACTCAAGTCTGGTTGATTTAATCTCCTCGTCATCTCTCAAAACTATCCTCTCTTCTTCATTCCCAACTCTTCTGGTTTGAGTTCAGCCTTAGTATGACATGCTGAGACTTCTACAATCTGTGATACTCAAGTTACTTGAAGTCCCCCTCCCCCTACACACCAGGTAACCGCATACCTTAATATCTCTGTTCTTGCGCTCTCCTTCTCTTGAGCTATGCTTCCCCTCTAGTTTCACTTACCTTTTCCTAATTTGTTAAAAGTCAACTCTTGCATCACCTCCGGCAGGAACCCTCCCTCGATCCTAGGGTTGGGGTTCATGGCCTTTCTGCTTGGTCTCTTTCCACCTTTGCTATCTCTCTCATAACACTTGTAGTCTTATACTTTAATGAGCTGCTATCTTAAGTATCAAAATCAACACTTAGGGCCCTTCTTCCCTACTGAGACACTTGGAGATAGGTATTGTGTATTAGCCTTCTTTTTGTCCTAAAAACTTAATAGAGGCAATTATTTGAGACACAGTGGCTATTCTCTAACTATTTGTTGAAATGGTTCAGCATTCGAAATGGATAAAATAATATTATTCATGGGAGGGATAGATAAGCATTTCTCTGGATAGAGATATTGATGCTTTAATATTTCTGAGCCTTTTAATTTCTTTTGGCTGTACCAAATAGCATGTGGGTCTTAGTTCCTTGACCAAGGATCGAACCCACGCCCACTGCATCTGAAGAGCAGAGTCTTAACCACTGGACCACCTCAGGAAGTCTATCTGAGCCTTATAAAGGGTTATTCCCTCTTTCTAGAATGTTTTCCTCCATTATTTGTTCTTTAAAAATTGTAACAATCCTGCAAACTGTTGTCACAGAGAAAATAAAAGCTGAGATATCAGAGAGACCTGGCTTTAAAACCACAATTTCAAGTCCAATTAGTTGCATGACTTTAGGAAAATTAACCTCTTTGAGTCCCACTTCCCATTAAGAAAATGGGGTTTAAAATAGTAATACTAGGAAGTTGCTAATGTTTGTTTTTAACATCTGTGACATTTCTTTCTAACTGGGATGCTGGTAAAAACATTAATCGATAGAGAAAGTGCTGGGGACAGCAAAGTATGGAGGATGAAATCGGTTAGTAAGGAATATGTGGCAATCCATTGAAGATGTTCCATAGGCTATGGGAAATAGAATGTGGAGCCAAGGGATGGGTTTAGGAATCACTGGTAGTCATATGCAAGATGAAACAAGGGAATAAATGAAGTAAGTTAAGGAAATATGGACGTTATGAAGAGAATCTGCCTGCAATGCAGGAGACCCAGGTTCGATCCCTGGGTTGGGAAGATCCCCTGGAGAAGGGAATGGCTACCCACTCCAGTATTCTGGCCTAGAGAATCCCATGGACAGAGGAGCCTAGTGGGCTAAAGTCCACGGAGTTGCAAAGAGTGAGACACAACTGAGCAACTAACACATATGGAAATTATGAAGAACTGTTCTCACAGTATACTTGGATAGTCTTCTTAATCATCCCAGATGTAATTTAATAACTAGTTGTATAATTATACTGTTAGAGAAATGATAACCCTACCAGACAGAAAAGTTCCATAACTGCATTAGTTTCACTCACCAGTATGTTCCAGCACTCCGTACAGTAACTGCTTATAGACGGAGCTCAGGGAACACTTACTGAGTTGATGAATGATTGAGTCTCACATCATACTCATCAATGGATATTCTAATCATTTGCTTTTGAAATCTGGTGACCAAAATAAATAGTAATGTGAGACTATAAGCTCCTAATGAAAATGTCCTAAGGTGAGGGTAAAAACAAAAACCTTGTAAGTTCCTACTGTGGGCCAGACCTTGTATCATCTGCTTCCATGCATGACCCGTAATATGTTGTAGTAACATCACTGCTAAAACAAAGGATTTGCTTGTGGTTTGAAAAATCAGTTTGCCCCATCTCTGTAACATCCTTGATTTCTCACTTCCCTTCTGCCTTCTAAACCCAATTTATCTGTAAGTCCTGTCAGCCCTATCCACAAAACTATCTGAAATCTGTCCTCTTTTTCCATCTTAATTGTCACTACCTTGAGCTAAGGCACCATCATTTCCTGACTGGGCTTGAAATAACATCTTAATTAGTCTCTGTGTTTCTGTTCTTGCCTCTTTTCAATCTACATTCCACACGCTAGAATTCCTCAATCAAATTGATGTCTTAAAACCATAAATCACATCAAATTTCTTCCTGATACACTGGCTTCCCATATTACTCAAATGCCAATGTATTTCTGTTCTTTATAGGTCTCTACTGATTCAGCCCCTGCCTAAATCTCTGACCACAACTCTGTCCTCTTTACATCTTGCTCACTCACTCACTAGGCTCCAGTCACACTAGCCTCCTTTCTGTTCTGAACATATAAAGCTTTTCCTGCCTCAGGGCCTTTGCACTTGCTGTTGCCTCCAATTTTCATATGTTTGGTTCCACGGCAACATTCAACTCAAACGTTATTTTGCTCCTAGAGGACTTTTCTTACCAGATTATCTAGTGGCGGGTAGTAGTAACACTTAGATTCCTCTGTATTATTTCTTTCATGACATTTATTACTATTTGAAATTGTTTATTCCTTTATTATGTATTATCTTTCTCTGCAACTAGAAAGTACCATGGCAAAGCTCACAGGTGAGAAGAGAGAGAGCTTTTAAATTATCTTGATTGACAAGCTATTAGAAAAATATAAGCATAAAATAAGGTTCTCTCAGCTTCTTTCATTCACTCACTCTTTTTTACTTTAGAAGATTATTATTTTACAGGGCCTTTTGAATCTCTCTTCTTTAACAACCAATAGTCAACTAAAGTGACACTTTGACATTTATAGATTTCATGTTTATTGCTTCAGCTCTCTGAGAGACCCCATGAGGCCACAACATAGCACCTTATGAGTTTGCTAAGGAATGAATTTAGTTACCCCCATGTAGCAGATGGTGAGTAACCTTAGCTTATAGTCTCATTCTTCTCAGTTATTATATAATCTCATGGCAAGACGGTTACTTTATCTCAATTTTATTAATACACTGAATAAAAAACCATAGATGTATTAAAAAAAAATAGGAAATTTAAGAGCATCTTTAATGTATCCTTTATGAATGTCAAGTTGTTTTTTTTCCCCAAACCTATGTCTATACACATTAAAGAAAGAGATGATACTCCAACTAAATTGGTCTACCTGGTTAACTACAGCAATATCAAGATTAATAACAAATGTTATGCCTCCAAAAAGCCTATTATTAATCTATAACCATCATAAAGACTGGCCACAGAAAAATGCAGAAACCATTTTAGACATGCAAGCAGCTGAGTCACTGTGGTTTTTGGTAAAGGAGAGATTTCTATATTTAAAAACAAAGATATCATAATGGTTTTTAAAGTGTCCTGCAAGCTGTGGATAATATGTGCTATATAACTGGTGACTACTTTAGGAAAGAGAAGGAAATTGAACACAAAACAATCAGAAGTAGCCCTTAAGCCCAGTGGGGATAGAAAGGAATAAATGAACCCAAGGGCAAGGGATGAAAGAGGAAATATTCCATTCTCGGTGTGTATACCATGGTCTCAGAGTAGTGCCAGGTACTAGACAGAAGACAAAACTAGCACATAATGTGTTCTCTGCCCTCAATGGTATCAGAGACTTTACGGCAGAGGTCTTACCTCATGAGTGGGACAATTAGGAGGTCAACACGACAGTGTGTGGTAACACGCCCAGTGGGTACAGTTGAGGCTAGATTATGATGAAAACGAAATGCTAGAGAATGTGCTTATAGTGGACAACAGATAGGTGAAGATACAGTGACAACAATTTTTAGAACAACTAATCTGGTAGCCGAGGGCAAGGGAGTTTAAGAGAGGAAGACGTCAAAGGCAGACAAGTTATACAGCTCTTGCAGAATACCAAATGTGAGAAAACGAGAGCCTGGACCGGTGTGGTTGTCATGGAAACAGAGCCATGCTTGAATCTGAGAAGCATCATGAAGGAAAAACAGCTCTTCGTTATCTTTGTGTATCTTTCCAAATACATGTAGCTTATTATGTCCCCCTTTATATAACTCACTGATACAAAACTGTCAGAGATAATATTCTGTACCAAGTCAGGGGAAAAGGCACACTAAGGAGAAAACACCCATGATATATGAATACTGCGTCTCGCTTAAAAGTTGCTGACTTTGAGGTACAAAGTTGGTTAAAAGATCAATTGGTTTGGTCACTTTCTCTGAATGTCTAATTATTAATGGAGCTCAAACCACAATATATTAAGCTGAACTAAGCAGAAGCTGATCCAGTAGCACGATTCAATTGTCTAGGGACACCCTGGTTATCCCTAAATGAGCAGTAAGTGAGAATGTAAGGTCTAGTAAGTAAGCTGCCTTCTCTACAAAAACAATGAACACTTCATATGCAGCTCCTTTCCTTCACATTGAAGAACAAACATGGCAGGGAAGTTTCTGAAGGAATGATAAAGAGAGAGAGGAAAAGGAGAGACTAGTGCTGTCTTAGCATCGTGCCTAGTCTCCCTGAGGGCATCTGGAAAACGCTGCTCAGTTTGCCACTTCCTTCCCATCTCCGTCGTTCCAGCCTTGGTTCAAGAAGCCTTCATTATTTCTCCCCTTAACAGTCTTCTAATTGGTCTCCATATTTATTACCAAGCTCTTCACATTTCAGTCTCTCTCACTGCCTCCAAAATTATCTTCCAAAATATCCTATCCAACTCTATAGCTGTTTAAGGGTACCATCTGGCCCACAGGTTCAAAGGTTAGCACACAACCCTAACCATAAGACATCTTTCAGACAATCTAGGCCTATTCTACCATTCCAGTTACATCTGTTACCTTAACACCTCATGTTCAACAATCTCATGAAGGTTCTTCTCAAATGTATTATATATCATGATGTTTCTGTTCCTTACCCACGCAGTTCTCTTTACCTAAAATATCACTCCTTGTCTTCTCTTGCTAATCTCTCCAGACTCAAATGTCACTTTCCCTTTCAAGTTATCTTTGTCATTACCTCCCTCCTCCACCTTTGCATCCTGTCCTATTTGTTCAGGACCATATTTGTACACTTGTCTGTCTCCTCTGCTTCCCCTGGAGACTGACTACAACATACTCAGAACTGTGTCTTCACTACCCAACAACTCCTAGTCACTCACTGTGGTCACAGACCATTTAAGTAAATGTTGAGGAAATGAATGAATGACTGAATCTCAAATGAAGAAGTGAACTATGAATATGTTAAAATATGAGCTTAATTTTTAAAGACATGTGTTAAACTAGAGGATGGTAAGTATGTATCTCTTTTACTGAACCTCTGTATTTGCAAGACATTGCTGCGTACTAAGCTGCTTCAGTCGTGTCCAACTCTGTGACAACATGGACTGCAGCCCTCCAGGCTCCTCTGTCCATGGGATTCTCCAGGCAAGAATACTCAAGTGGGTTGCCATTTCCTTCTCCATTGTAAGACATTAAAATTTGTCAAAATGAAAGCAGATGCAATCTTTAAGGATTTCTAAAAGAAGAGAGGAAAATACATGATAAAACAGCGTAAATACCATAAGAAAATAAATAAAACTCAGTATTACTTAGCACTATGCTCATGTTTATTTGGTAGTTTCTTCAGAAACAAGCTTAATTAGGGGAGGGTGGGGGCTCAGTCATCAGACTGACTAGTGCCCTGGAGGTACATCAATGGACAAATCTACATAGTTTGCAGGATGGACACAAATGGAAGTCCAGAAGTTATGTTTTTGTTTGAATTTTATGTGCAAAATATATTGGGAAAGGGCATGTTAAATAAAACAATTGAAATAAATTTATTGGTAGCTTCTTTCAAGGTTCATCCCTTAAAATGGAGTTGGTTCACCAAGTTAAATGTTTGGGGAATATGCAGAAGCCTAGTAGGAGATCAATACCCACTCTGCTCCCCACTCCTCTATCCTCCGCTCCCACCTCTCCTCCGTCTCTGGGCTGCCTTCCTTTACACGTATTTCGATTGGCATCCTAGCAGGTCTGTCTATTCTTGGCTTTGTACGCAGGTTCCTAAAACTCACTTTAGGCCAGCCTCACCTGATGGCCCAAGCTTGTTTCAGTTACTTCCTTCAGTTCATCTGCTCAACCCTCTACCTTTCTAGTGTAATAATACCATCTCTGGGTAGATGACACTCCTGCTCCCAGTCCCACACCTGCTGGGGTCAGCCTCTGCCACTTCCTACTGCAACTTCCCACAAGAGGAGAAATCTCAAATTGGTGATGTCGAGGTGATGTCAAAGAAAGAAAAGAAACCTGAGATAAGGTAAATACAATAAATGGACCAAGAGCACTTATAGTGAAAGAAGAACAGAATAAAAGTAGTCAAAATCTATAGTTGCTCAAATAAAAGAGAAAAATACCAAAGATGCAAAAATATGCACTCTTCTCTCAATTATCAACAGAGAATGATGGCACTAATATCAAACTGAGGATTAACATACATTTGAATGTGAATTGCAATTCTACTTGAAGAGCTCACTTATTAGGAAAAACCTCAGTTTAATGATTGATGTCATTTAGTGAAGAGCTAACTCAGAAAGCACTAGGAAAGCATTTAGGTTTCTTATCTGATATTCCCAAATGCCCCACTCCCATCTAGCATGCCCACAAAAAGTGTAATCCTGCCCATGATGCAAAGTGCCACCTACACAGAGATGTGGAGCTGACCCAGGGGACAGTAACAAATGAACAAGCTCATTTCAAAGAGCTCCCCTCAAGTTCTTTAAAAGGCAGTTAAGTGAAGCAGGTATTTAAAAGCACTTACAACTTTAGTTGGCAAATGCCAACTAAAAATTGTTGCCTGCCATCTGGTTCTATAAGAACGAAGTCACTAGCCACTGCAGTCACTGACCTTCAACACACCCTAAAAGGAGTTCAGGGTAGAGATGGGGAATGCAGCACTCTGTGCTCTGGGGAAAACTGCAGAACAGGCCTTCAGATGGTTAGATTATTTTCAGGAGAAGATTTTATGAGACCAATTTCTTGCATCCTCTCATATCTAGAAAAGCACTAAAATCATTAACAGACCCATCTGTTCCTTGTGACTAGCAGTAACCTTCCTATGACTAGCAGTAACCTTCTGCCAAAACTGTACTTGACTTCATGTACCCCCCTCTTCACCAAAATCACATATGTACTGACCCCCTCCCTCGCCTCTTCGGAGCAGTATCTCAGAGCTATCTGAGAGATTGTATCCCAGACTACAGCTCTCATTTTGCCCCAAATAAAGCTTAATTCACAACTCCCCCCCCCACCACCACCACCAGTGGACATAAGTAGGCTATAATGCAACAGTATTTCTTGAATTATCTCTATTTAGGATTGTAATGTAAAAATGGAGGAACGTAAATGATAACAGAGGTCAGATGTGAGCCTGACCTGCAAAACATGTAGATTTACAAAGACTAAAAAGCTATGCTCAGACAGAAAGCAGACAAGTCCAAGGTGCATGAGGCTAACCTGAGTCTACTTCTGTTTAGCCAAAGTAGAGATAAGTGATGAGAACCACCCATGTGAAGAGTGTAAAAGGTTTTTAGGAATAGACTAAGGTATCTGAACTACATTTTCAATCTTTAGGAGTCAGTGAAGTCCTATTAAACATAGGGAAAAAGGATGGAAACAGTGTCTGAGCCCTGTACTTGACACTAGTAATGTTAATTGAGAGAAATTTTAATCAGTGTGTAATTATTTAAATTAAAAATACTTAATTTGGGAAACATTAGACTTTTGTATTCAAAAGAAAGGAGTTTTCAGCATATATAGTCTATGTGAAAATAGCTGTATTTACCAGATAAACAATCAACAAATATTAAACAAAATAAGCAAGGGTTAGTGTGGTTTCCTTCTCTCCAATGTGACACTTGAAAACAAAGCATAGCTCTTTAGGGGAAAAACAAAACTACTTCAAATATTGCTTTCGATGAGGTGCAATCTACTTAAATACAACAACTGCAAAAAGGATGAGGTGAATCCTGTGGCCCTTTGCTATTCTGTGCATCAATCCTGGAATGAGGATGCTTGCTGAACATGCAGAAACTCAGGTGACGCTCTGGGGTAAAAAGTAAGCTTCAGACTATCTCTAAGAAACAAACAATCTAACTGGAAAATGCACAACAACTACATATGAAATAGCTAGATAAAACAAAAGAGTGAATGATTCATTTTATAATTGCAGTAGATGCTCATTTCAGGCAGAAAGAGTCAGGAACCATTCTTTAAAGGGGGCAGGACTTAAGCTAGAACATAGTGGCTAGGAAGGCTCTGCATAAACAGAGCAAAAGGGACATGATATGTGAAATAAAGGTTTCAGGATACAATGCTAGAGTTTAGCTCAAAGACTTTCAATGATAGAATGAAAAGATGAATACAGCATAACAATCAGGGACATGACGACAGATGTGCAGGTCATTATCTACATAAATGGCACCCCCTGAAGTTGTGTGTACATAGTTGCCTTACCCACACATGAATGATGATCAAGATAGGGGGTGGGAGGGAGGTTTAAGAGAGAAGGGACATATGTATACCTATGAATGACTCATGTTGATGTATGGCAGAAATCAACACAATATTGTAAAGCAATTATCCTCCAATCAAAAATAAACTTTAAACAATAATGATGAAGATAATAATGAAAAAGAAATGTCAAGGGACTCTGAAAACATTATACAAGGTGGCTAAAGATATAAAACTGGAACTTGAGCTAGGACAAAATTTAGGAATTATCTTCTTTGGAAATTGAATTTATGCAATTCAAAAATTCAGAAGGCCCAAAGACAAATCTATTGCTAAAAGCTGAGGAAAAAGAGGAACCCACCAAAGGAGTGAGCAGAGAAGTAAGGGTCCTGAAGAGCAGAAAACTGGGGAAGAATCAACGGTACCATCTCTGCAGAATGCCTTTTTTCTCCCGATCAGTCTAACCAGAGAGTTATGACTAAGTGGGAAGTAAACAATGAAATCTTCCGATCATATATTCAACCAGCTGCTTTTCTGAGCAGCCTCTCCGTCTTAAGACACAAGATTGCATGCATGTGTGCTCAGTTGTGTCCGACTCTTTGCAACCCCATGGACTATAGCCTGCCAGGCTCCTCTGTCCATGGAATTTTCCAGGTAAAAATACTGGAGTGGGTTGGCATTCCCTCCTCAGGGGATCTTACTCATCCAGGGATCGAACTTGTGTCTCCTGTGTTTCCTGCACTGGCAGGCAGTTTCTTTACCACTAAGCCACCAGGGAAGCTCATGTTGGAATCGAGTACCCATGTGTCCATGCTTCAATTTCTACAGTTATTAAAAATTTCAAGTTTCAAAATTAAATGTATTATGTAAAGAGTACTCCTTAATAGATATAGGGCTATTCAAGTGATCACTTTCTTCTTCAATGAGCTTTGGCAGTTTGTATTTTTTAAGGAATTTGTCCATTTCATCAAGCTGTCAAATTTATTGTCATAAAGTCATTCATAATCTTTTGCTATCCTTTTTAATGTTTGTAAAATCTGCAGTGACATCATCTTTCTCATTTCTGTTCTTGATAATTTTGTCTTCTCTAGTTTTTGCCCCTGGTCAGTCTGCTGAGAAGTCTTTATTAGGTGCATAAACATTTTATCATCTTGACATGTGTTCTCTGTTTGATCTACTCTTTTCTCCCTTTCTTTTCCTGCTTATTTATTTATTTTGTCTGCACTGGGTCTTCGTTGCAGCATGTGGACTATAGAGTGCAAGGGCTAAGTAGTTATGGTGTCTGGACTTGGTTGCCTCAGAGCACGTGGGATCTTAGTTCCCTGACTAGGGATTAAACCTGTGTCCCTTGCACTGGAAGGCAGATTCTTAACCACTGGACCACCAGGGAAGTCCTTCCTGTTTCTTTTAGATTAAAACTTTTTTGGTTCTATTTTATTTCTTTTGTTGGCTTACTAGCTGTAATTCTTTGCTTTGTTATTTTAGTAGGGTTTCCCTTGTGGCTCAGCTGGTAAACAATCTACCCACAATGCGGGAGACATAGGTTTGATCCCTGGGTTGGGAAGATCCTCTGCAGAAGGGAACCGTTACCCACTCCAGTGGGTAATTCTGGCCTGGAGAATTCCATGGACTATCCAATGGGGTCACAAAGAATCGGACACAACTGAGCAACTTTCACTTCACTTCACTTACGGTTCCTTTAACTTATGATATTATACACTTCACATAGAGTATACATGCTGTACAATGGTCATACTACCATTTCTTCCCTCCTGGCTTTTATTCTATTCCAGGTATCCCATGCTTTCTGAAAGTTCACTTATAGCACTTCACTTTTATGAAAGACTCACATTAGCATCTGTTTTCACTAGCTAAAGATATCCAAACAGGACTTTCATTTTTACAAAAAAAAAAAAAAAAGACAAAAAGCAAAACCTACATTAAGCATTTGTTCTGCAGCAAGCTGAGCAGTTATGCAGGCAACACACACCCCAAGGAGGGAGAGTGGCACCGCCAAAGCTCCTTATCTGGAAACTGGACTCAGCATCAAGTCACCATAGCTCTGAACTGTGTCTGTAAGCAACTGCTTCATCTCAATTACCCCACAATACAGAGTTATTCCTTTTGTTTAAACAGTGAATTATATTTTAGAGATAATTAATCAGGAAAAGGTTTTATATATTCACTCCTCAGCCAAAGGACTTCCTTTAACATTTTCAGCAATTCATATTTGCTAGTGATGAATTCATTCAGGTTTGTGTATCTGTAAAAGTATTTTGCCTCAGTTTTTAAAACTAAGTTTCCCTTTCTTGTTTATACTTTAAAGATGTTGTTCCACCGTCTTACTGCTAGCACTGTTTCTAAAGAGAAATCTGCTAAATATGGATCTTTGTTCTTTTGTAGATATTATGTCTTTTTTCTTTGGCAATTTAAAGATTTTCTCTTTATCACTGGTTTTGAGCAATTTGATTATGACATGCCTTGGTGGAGTTTTCTTCATGTTCCTTTTGCTTGGAATTTAACTGAACTTGAATCCGTGGATTTTATAGTTTCCATCAAATTTGGAAAAACATCAGGCATCATTTTTTCAAATGTTTTTCTACCCCTTCTCCCTTGTTTCTTCTTCAGGGACCCCAATTACACACCCAGAAGGCGTTTGCAGTGTCTAACAATTCATTATCCCTTTCTTTTTAAAAATCCCGTCTTCACTTTAAATTTTGCATATTTTCAACTGTTATGTCTTTAAGTTCATTTATCTTTTCTTCTATAATATCACATCTACCATTAATCTCATTTAATATTTCTTAGTTCTATTAAACATAGTAATTTTTATCTCTTGAAATTCAATTTGGGTCTATTTTTTAATATCTTCAATTTCTTTGCTTAACTTTTTGAACATATGAAATAAAGTCATAATTACCATGTTAATGTCACTGCTAATTATAACACCTGGGTGCATTTTGACCAGTTGGTTTTTCTCTTCACTATGGATCAAATTCTGCTTTGGCCATATACATAAAGGTGATTCTAAGAGGTTATAAAGCAACATTTCACAACCATGGGTGATTTTGCCCCCCAGGGGACGTCTGGTACTGTCTGAAGACATTTTGTCTTCACTGGTGAAGTGAAGTGCCACTCTACAGAAAGTGGATGGAAAGTGGTCTATACACTGAACTGACCAAGTACAGTGATCTGACGCCTCAGAGTTGGAAACTCTAGTCTGTCCCCTCAATAGAAGGATACACAGGCTCTATATTTTTTCATAAGTATCTCTCATTAAGACTTCTCAGCCAAAATATGGAGACAGTCAAGAGGCAAAGATCAAATGAAGGATGTTGCCTTCCCACCCAAACTTGTGGTTTTAGAGCTGGCCTCCCTGAAACCATTAACAAAATGGGGGAAGATGAGGATGGGCCATTAAAAACAAACAAACATACTACAAGAAGACTTGAGAATTATATTTCAAAGAAAGATTTGGGTTTTTATGAATTTACTCATAATGAACTGACTGGAAGCAAAAACCCCAAAGCCTACAAAAATACTGAGGAGATTAATTTCCAAAAGGCTGGCCTAAATAAAACCAGCTTATTTATTTGATCACTAAAACAACTCTCAGGCTTCCAAATCTCCACAAGGAGGAGGTCTGCCGGGAGCCAGCTCACGAGATCCCCACTCATGACAGAGTCATGAGGAGAAGGACTGACGAGCAGAGCAACTCAGGCCTCAGGGATTCTCGAGAGGCTGCCTCAGCGCTCACCTTAAAAACGAGATCTCTCTTTCTGACGCTTGCTATAATAAACCTCTTCTTATTTTCTGTGATTTAGGCAAAAAGCCTTTCTTGATTCCCTTCTAAAACAGATCATTCTGAAACCTCAAATCAACAAGGCCCCTGAATGGTAGCACCCTAAATAAAATTATCTGGGGTATAAAGTATGCTGATCTAAATTCCTTTTGCTAACATATTGGTTTGTTTAATAAATGTACCTGTGCCTTTGGAGCTAATGTGCATAACTTCTCCCTAGTAATAAAACAGCATTGAGAGCCTCCGCACAGAAAGCCCCTATGGGCACAAAACCCTTCGCAGGAAAAAAGGCTTGTTAGAAAATACAAAAAATATTGCTTTGTGAAACTGTTACTTAATCTATATTTACTCACTATGCTTTTACTCTTAACGTATTTAGCCTTTATAATGAAAGCATAATAGTTAGGGATTTATATAAATAGAAGTTTAGTTTTAATACAAATAATAAGACAATTGTTGATTTAACTGATAATTCTTACTTAGAGCTGAATTTCAGCTTGCTGTTCTTTGACTTTATGGAACTACATTCTTTTCCGTTAAGCTCAAGGCGTAGAGTAAATTACCGAAAACAGGTTTTACCTTAAAACTTCCTGTTGAGGAATTCTTCCCTGATGTGCTCGATACAAAAGTATTCTAATTGATCAACCTTTATCAATAGAGAGTCACAAGGTGTTAGCAGGCCACCAGGCCAGAAGATGATGTAATCAAAATGAGGCTTTTTGTAACTAAAGATATGAAAACGGCTTCGATGAGGGTCAAAGCTGCTAGCCCATTGAGCTAACTTGATAGGCCCATTAAGATGTACCCACTAAGCTTAGTTGGTATGTGCCTTAAGCTAAGTTGGTATGTCCCTTAAGCTGAATTGGTATGATTCTATGCTTCACATTTGTTTCTATATACCACTAAATATATAAAAGCTGCTGGAGAAAACAATAAAGAAGAAGACACTTGGAAACACCGAGACTCGCTGTGTCTTCTCATTCATATCGCCGACGCCGTCCATCCTAAGGGAACCCTGACCAGCTGGAGCAGGACTCCGGCAGAGGTCACCTCTGCAAACTACAATCCCCAAGGAGGGTGTACTCTCAAACACTAACTTAGATGTCATCACAGAAGACAGTGGATTACGGCATGGCTGTTGGAGATGAGAACCAGAGGGCAGCCAGATGGGCTAACCAGGAAGGCTTCTCTAACCGCTGGAGGAGGGAACCTTGGATGCTTCTGTGGACCACTGATTACAGTGTGTTTCCCATTCCTCCCTTTTCAAAATGAGAGATTTTATTGCACTTAGACTTTTCCCTATCACGTCTGCACACCAGATGTGAGATGAAAAGATACCTACCTTGTCACTGGACTGTGAGGAACCATCCTAGACCTGACAGACAGGACTGTATATCACCCAGGGACCCTTGACTCTGAGCAGATAAAGTAACTGAATGGGGGCCTTTGAATGTCTCGCTTGGGAGGGAGGGAGTGTCTATATGTGGAAATAAGGTGATCACACACATTGAATGGCCATGTATGCATGCATGCTAAGTCGCTTCAGTCGTGTCCGACTCTGTGCGACCCAATGGACAGCAGCCCACCAGGCTCCTCCATCCCTGGGATTCTCCAGTCAAGAATATTGGAGTGGCGTGCCATTTCCTTCTACAAGGAATGTAGAAGGGAAAAAAAAAGTTTGTCCTTTCTTCCTCTTTGAGAATTCCAGACCCCTCTCTCCTTGGGAACCCCTAGACTTCTTATCAACCTGCCTAGGAAATGACTCTCTCATTCCCCCCTTTTCTTTTAGGAGAATTATGTTGCCAAGGGAAAGGGGCATCATTTTCATGCCATAACTACTTCCTGCTGTTTAGGGTTGTGGTCCCTAAATTGTTGAGGCAACATATTCTCCTAACCCTCATATTGAGGGTCTCTGATCTAGAGGCCCCAATGTCTGTACACATCCAGTGTGCATACGTGATAGGGAAAAGTCTAAGTGCAATAAAATCTCTCATTTCGAAAAGGGAGGAATGGGAAACACACTGTATGGCCAAAGGGCAGGCAAACTATGACTGACTTTGTTAACTGTTCTCTAAAACATTTTCCCCTTCTTCCATAGACATAACTGCTTTAACAGGACATGTGGCTGCTGTGGTACAGACTGTATTTCTTTGTTCCCTTGCAGCTCAGTGTGGCATGGACAAACATTTTGTCACTGGAACATGAGCAAAAGTAATATATTCAAATTACTCACTATTTGCTTAAAATAAAAATTCTTCTTCTTCATTTGCTTAAAATTTCACCCTCTCTCTGAATTGGAACTTTGATATGGCATTAATATAGTTTTAACCATGTACATGAGGACAACATTTTAGGAGACAGTAGAGCTGTAACATTATCTAACCACAGAGCTGGGTTGCCTGCCTTTCTGGGCCAGTCTTTCTCTTTCTGGACTGGTACGCATGTGTGAGAGAAATAAACTATCTTATTTAAACCACCATATTTTTTCATGGTTTCTCTTTTCATGTGCTCTTCTGCTTTGCAAATACAGCTGAGCCTACACCCTAATTAATCAAAGTTACCTAGGCCACAAGTAAAAGATTTTGTTATAAATTCTTTTGGCTATGCCAAACCCAGATTTCCAGATTTCCTTAGTCAAAGGAAAACAGCAAAGGAGAAAAAAGACCAACACTATGAAGTTTTTGGTGATTGTATTTGCAGTAAAAAGAGTATATTTTAACCTTTTCTCAACCTGCATAAACCAAGTATCAAAATTTTATATGCTTCAGTTGAATCTCCTCTGACTGATTATCCTACTGTGATGATATCTATCGATTTCCACAGTGAGTCATCAACCCTGTCAGCACTTTAATGAACAAAATTAGTCTATTTCATGCTGAAAAGCAATGCCAGCAACTCTTGCAGATAAAAAGGGTCAAAAAAACTTATTGGGCAGTGACATCCTCTCACAAAATCTCTCGATAGTATCTCCGTATGACCAGCCCACACACAATGATTGGTCAGAGTGAAACGGAATTTTGAGTAGGGCATTAAACAGCATTCAGGGATGACTTGGCCATGAAAGAGAAATAGATAGGCTGAGTTTAGGAATCAAATACTATTCTAGCCAGTCAACGGCAGAGAATATTTTAATTTCATGACCATTCTTCTTCTTTTTTAAAAAAAAAAAATTATTTATTTATATGGCTGTGCTGTGTCTTTGTTGTGGCATGCAGACTCTCTAGTTGCAGCTAGCAGGCTTAGCTACAGCATGTGGGACCTCAGTCCTCCTGACCAGGAAATGTACCCACATCCCTTGCTTTGGAAGGTGGATTCTTAACCATTCAACCACCAAGGAAGCTCTCATGATCATTCTTGCTAGCTAGTTGGTTTTCACTAGCCTAAATTCAATTATTTGTTGACATAACAATTGCTCCTAGTTTCCCTGGCTCTGTTTCTGTCCTATTCAACCAGTGACGTTTCAAAACTGGGATGACTATCTTTAAACATGCAGTTTAAGGAGTTCAAAACACACTACCCCAAAATACAGCATCTTGGAATGCTGAATACTTTAAGCTGAAGGAGTCTGAGAAAGTGGCCTTTTCCCACCCTCCCCCAGACCTTCCCCCATCCTTCTCCTCTGAAGCAGATCATAACACCCTCATGTGAGAGGTACCCTTCTACACCTGGAAGGAAAAACATCCTTATCTCCCAGAGAGAAAGATGCTGCAAAGAATTCAAACAAACAGGTCTTACAAAATTTTTCTCAGTTAATCATACTTCCTCATGACTGTTCACTCTTCATGAAACTTAGCATGAAAACACTCAAGTTTAACTGGTTCTTCAGGTCTTCACTTTCTTTTGAAGGCTCCTATGTCATGCAATACATATTAAACAAATTTGTAAGCTTTCTTCTGGTAATCTGCCTTTGTCAATTTAGTATTCAGATCCAAGCATGGATTCTATGAGGGTTGAGGAAAACTCTTCTATCCCTACTTAGTCTTCAAACAATATGGATAGAAAACTTTTTCATTCATAGTACAATGTCAACATAGATTTGAGAAATGGAAGTTGATTTCACTACAATATAAGAATCTCCTGCTATGGAATGTGAAAAAGCATGGAATTTGGGGTGGGAGCTCTGGGATTGAGCGTCAAATGGGAATGATGATCTCTTCTTCACAGGGTAACTGTAAAGTGTCAAATACCTACACATCTACAGTCTGATAATTAAGAACATTAATTCAATAGTTCAACTCAGGCCCAGTTCTGAAGCTGGTGTATCATTCACCTAAACAAATGACTTTACCCAAGTTATTCAACTTCTCAGAGCCTTTGTTTCCTCATCTGTAAATGAGGATATTGACTCATAACAATCTTTCTAAGATCACTATTGAAATGAAAGGTCATACATTATGATAAGTGAAATAAGCCTGTTACAAGAGGACATAAACTGTATAATCCTACTTATATGGGGTACCTAAAGTAGCCACATTGGTAGAGACACAGTAGAATGGTGGCTTCTAGCTGATGGGGGCAGGGAGAAATAGGGAGTAATTATTTAATGGGCTCAGAGTCACAACTTGGGAAGATGAGAAAGCTCTGGAAGAAAGCTCAGTACAAGTGGCCAACTTTATGTTATGTATATTTTACTACAATTTTTTAAAAAAGAAAAGAAACTGGGCTTCCCTGGTGGCTCAGTGGTAAAGAATCTGCCTGCCAACGCAGGAGACATGGGTTCAATCCCTGGTATGGAAAGATTCCACATGCT
The DNA here is from genome assembly GCA_024291935.2 of Okapia johnstoni. Lineage (NCBI taxonomy): Eukaryota > Metazoa > Chordata > Mammalia > Artiodactyla > Giraffidae > Okapia > Okapia johnstoni. Next base: position 23,309,860 of record CM044322.1, read on the forward strand.
GCACAGCAGCTAAGCCCACGCACCACAACTACTGAACCTGTGCTCTAGAGCCTGGGAGCTGCAACTACTGAGCCCATGTGCCACACCTACTGAAGTCCACATGCCCTAGAGCCTGTGCTCTGCAGTAAGTGAGGCCACTGCAATGAGAAGCCCACGTGCTGCAACCAGAGTAGCTCCCACTTGCCACAACTAGAGAAAAGCCTGTGCAGCAACAAAGACCCAGCACAGCCAAAAATAAATAAAATTATTTTAAAAAAAGAAAAAAATTAAAGGTCATAAAGATTAGTTTAAAAGTACAGCATCAGGTATAGTTTAAATGCTTTACAAATGATGTGTGTGTAACAATTAATTTTATTATTTATTTTCAAAGTGCCTTAAGAGTTCATCATAAATGATAAATGTACAATTAGAGAATTTTTGATGACAGTCATTAGATTTGTTAAAATATGGGCCCAACATATTACTTGGGTGTCTGGAAACACCTGCTAAAAATAATGGAAATACAGAGGTGTATGTATTAAACACACATCCTCACATTTGCACATGCATACAATGATATTTCACTGGTTTAGAACAAATGAATTGTTCATATTCAAGGATGCTGCTGAAAGGGACCTTTAAGTAAGATTATAAACAATTTGTTGGTATTCATTCTTAATTATAATAGATTGATTATTCTTTTGCATCTAACTTTATTATATTGCACTCAAAACTCTTTTTTGTAAGAGAGACGAACATCAACTTCAGCCAAGGAGTTAAACAACAAATATGATAATAATTCCTATCTATTCACTAAAGGATTGAGATGATTGTGTATAGCATATATTGTGTGTGTATATGTATATACATAGATATGGGTACATACACATTCACTTATACACACACATATATATACATATAGTAAAAATTAGCAGTCAGCAAGACAGAAATTTAGAGCCTTAGAAACAATATTTTTTTATCCCCTTACCTGTAAATAAGGAAATTAAGTGTTATAAGGGCATCAGAGGGCAGACAGACTGAAACCACAATCACAGACAACTAGCCAATCTGATCACATGGACCACAGCCTTGTCTAACTCAATGAAACTAAGCCATGCCGTGTGGGGCCACCCAAGACAGACGGGTCATGATGGAGAGGTCTGACAGAATGTGGTCCACTGGAGAAGGGAATGGCAAACCACTTCAGTATTCTTGCCTTGAGAACTCCATGAACAGTATGAAAAGGCCAAAAGATAGGACACTGAAAGATGAACTCCCCAGGTCAGTAGGTGCCCAATATGCTACTGGAGATCAGTGGAGAAATAACTTCAGGAAGAATGAAGGGATGGAGCCAAAGCAAAAACAACACCCAGTTGTGAATGGGACCGGTGATAGAAGCAAGGTTCAATGCTGTAAAGAGCAATATTGCATAGGAACCTGGAATGTTAGTTCCATGAATCAAGGCAAATTGGAAGTGGTCAAACAGGAGATGGCAAGAGTGAACATCGACATTCTAGGAATCAGCGAACTAAGATGGAGTGGAATGGGTGAATTTAACTCAGATGACCATTATATCTACTACTAGGGGCAGGAATCCCTTAGAAGAAATGGAGTAGCCATCATAGTCAACAAAAGAGTCTGAAATGCAGTACTTGGATGCAATCTCAAAAACGACAGAATGATCTCTGTTTGTTTCCAAGGCAAACCACTCAATATCACAGTAATCCAAGTCTAAGCCCCGATCAGTAACGCTGAAAAAGCTGAAGTTGAACGGTTCTATGAAGACCTACAAGACCTTCTAGAACTAAAAACTAACCCAAAAAAGATGTCCTTTTCATTATAGGGGACTGGAATGCAAAAGTAGGAAGTCAAGAAACAAAGAAACACCTGGAGTAACAGGCAAATTTGGCCTTGAAGTACAGAATGAAGCAGGGCAAAGGCTAATAGAGTTTTGCTAAGAGAACACACTGGTCATAGCAAATCCAAATTTGTGTTTGTTAGCAGTTTTAGCATTCACTGGATAGCATACTAAACCAATCTGTCTGCAAAATGAAATACAATACAGAAAAAATTAAAAACAAACTAAACATTCACACGACAAATTATGTTGGAAGGGGAAACCAATACAAAGGAATGTCACCTAATTACAAGTGCAGGACTATTATTAAGTTTCTATTTCGAAAGGAGTAGTGTTTTGCTGCCACCTACAGGGCAACAGGCATTCCTTCATGAAAGTTACAAAACCAATTAACTAAAGGTGTAAAAACCATTGCAAATCCAAAAGAACGTTATGGGTTACTTTATATTTTCAGGTCTTTATCTTCTAATTTTGTAACCTGAATAGCTGTTTCAGAAACTACAGCCTTAATTTCAGTCCTTCATTAGATCACCAACTTCAAGCTCAGAAACAAATTTTTTTTTTAACCCAAGTTGGTAAACCAAAGACTAGAGAGAACTAAAATCCATTTTCTATTTTCAAGCTCTTTTGCCTTCACTTCATGTTTTCTAACCCTGTGTGGTATTCAGATACGGTCCCGCAAGGAGAGAGCCTCTGGAATATGAATTGGTCCTTCTTTCTGGTGTCAAGGAAAGGAAAAGGGGAATTGCATTTTGAAAGGTCAAAGGAATACTTAACCAGCCAGCACAGTTCTGAATAAAAACTGACATTTTTACTTTCAAATAAACAAGCCCTATTTTATTTTACTTTATTTTGTTTATGGGTTACATCAGAGAGTTCTTGGGTACTCCCTACTTTAAAAAAAATGTTTATTGGTAATTTGTTTCTATTTTTTTAATTTTTATTAAAATATAGTTGACTTACAATGTTGTGCTAGTTTTCACGTATATAGCAAGATGATTCAGTTAAGCATCTTTTCTAATCAGTCAGCTCTTCTCATCAGGTGGCAAAAGTATTGGAGCTTCAGCTTCAGCATCAGTCCTTCCAATGAATATTCAGGATTGATCTCCTTTAGGATGCACTGGTTGGATCTCCTTGCAGTCCAAGGGACTCTCAAGAGTCTTCTCCAACACCACAGTTCAAAAGTATCAATTCTTCGGTGCTCAGCTTTCTTTATAGTCCAACTCTCACATCCATACATGACTACTGGAAAAACCATAGCTTTGACTAGACGGACCTTTGTTGGCAAAGTAATGTCTCTGCTTTTTAATATGCTGTCTAGGTTGATCATAGCTTTTCTTCCAAGGAGCAAGCATCTTGTAATTTCATGGCTGCAATCACCATCCGCAGTGATTTTGGAGCCCAAAAACATAAAGTCTGTCACTGTTTCCATTGTTTCCTCATCTATTTGCCATGAAGTGATGGGACCAGATGCCATGATCTTAGTTTTCCAAATGTTGAGTTTTCTCTCTCGTCTTTCACTTTCATCAAGAGGCTCTTTTTCTCTGTCTTACTTCACTTAGTATGATATCTCTAGGTCCATCCATATTGCTACAAATGGTATTATTTCTTTCTTTTTATGAGCAATATTCCATTATGTGTATTTATATATAAATATATACATATATTCTACATTTTCTTTATCCATTCATCTGTCAACAAACGGTTAGGTTGCTTTCATGTTTGACTGTTGTATATCTATATAATATATTTGGCTATTTGTATAATAAATAGTGCTGAAATGAACACTGGGGTGCATGTATTTTTTTTCAAATTATGGTTTTCTCCAGATACATGAACAAGGCCAAATTTTAGAATTTTGGGGTTCTCTATTAAGACTCTTTTCTTGATTTGAAGACACTAACAGGGGATGAGGTTTGCTTTATAAATTAGGTTTTATGGTTCAAGCAACAACTTTGATAATCCAACATGAATTAGCTGAAGCACAATCCACACCTCAACCTGGGTATTTCTTTTGTCTCTCTTTTAAGGGAGCGCCTATAATATACTCCTCAGGAACCTACCAGTAATTTTCACGGCCCCACTGAGCAGATGCTACAATCCTAAAGATGGGCATTGTGATGGAGGAGTGTGGAGACAAAACAGACACATTAGCAACTGCTAACAATGAAAATGAGGACCATCCATTTTCTAAGCGTGACTGAATGTTTCCTTTAATTGCACATGTGTTTTCTTTTCCTCTTGTTCCCTCACTACCACTTTTAGATAATTTAATTTTGAATATTCGATCACAGTATAGTAGATGCTTAGCACCACACTGTGGTCGCCTGGGGAGTTTTTAAAAATACTGATGCTTGGGGTCCCTTGATGTTCAAATGAAATTGTTCTGTACAACTTGGAATCAGAAAATGTTTAAAGCTGACTCTAGTTACAGGAGATTCTGATGTAGAGTTAAGACTGAGGATCTCTGCTCTGCACATTAATAACTCATAGCCTGGCAGGCCATGGCCCATGGGGTCACAGAGAGTTGAATATGACTGAAGTGACTAAGCACGCACACACTTCTTACCCTCCTGGTTCTGGAACTGCCTGCATCAGATCTAGAGGGCAAGGGGATGGCTGAGAGGAAGAATTCGGAAATGCTCAATTTAAACAAATTACTTGGAACTTAGGTGGTTCCAAAGTAAATTAGTGATTAATAATCACTTTGAGTTCTATTGATGTTGTTGTTATTCAGTCGCTAAGTTGTGTCTGACTCTTTGCAACTCCACGGACTACAGCGCACCAGGCCTCCTTGTCCCTCACCATCTCCAGAAGTTCACTCACATTCATGTCCATTGAATCAGTGATCTACTGCTAAAGGGACACACTATACTGTGATATAACTAAAATAAATTGGGATTTATTGAAAATGAAAATTGGTGGGAAGATTTTTTTTTTCTTTGAAGGAGGAGAAGGAAAAGCAAGAAAGAGATTTGCCTCCAAACATTAAGAGGACTGTCAGACACTACTTCAAACAACTTAAGGAAAGGGACTGTGTGTCCATTGTTGTATCTGTATCATTAAGCACAGTGTCTGGCTCACAAAAGGTGTTCAAAAGTCATTTGTTGAACGAACATATAAATGAACGAATGTTATCAGTATACAATGTATTTTACTGGGTCCATTCCCAGTTCAGTTCAGTTCAGTTCAGTTGCTCAGTCGTGTCCGGCTCTTTGCGACCCTCACGAATCGCAGCACGCCAGGCTTCCCTGTCCATCAACAACTCCTGGAGTTTACCCAAACTCATGTCCATTGAGCCAGTGATGCCATCCAGCCATCTCATCCTCTGTCGTCCCCTTTTCCTCCTGCCCCCAATCCTTCCCAGCATCAGGGTCTTTTCCAATGAGTCAACTCTTCGCATGAGGTGGCCTTAAAGTATTGGAGTTTCAGCTTCAACATCAGTCCTTCCAATGAACACCCAGGACTGATCTCCTTTAGGATGGACTGGCAAGGGACTCTCAAGAGTCTTCTCCAACACCACAGTTCAAAAGCATCAATTCTTTGGCACTCAGCTTTCTTAATAGTCCAACTCTCACATCCATATATGACCACTGGAAAAACCATAGCCTTGACTAGACAGATCTTTGTTGGCAAAGTAATTCTCTGTTTTTTAATATGCTGTCTAGATTGGTCATAACTTTCCTTCCAAGCAGTAAGCGTCTTTTAATTTCATGGCTGCAATCACTATCTGCAGTGATTTTGGAACCCCCCAAAAATAAAGTCTGGTAGTAAATGGTAGGTAAGTTGGTAGATAACAAGTGGAAGATTACAAAATGACAGGTTATTACAGGTGAGAAAACAAGGATGTTCTAAAACGGTATAGGAAGAGGTTATTTTAGCTGTAGAAGGGGCACTGGATAAGGAAGCAGGTGCGATGCACAGGGCATAGCTTATGAGAGAGCTCCCAGCCTATTGACAGCAGGGTAACCTGGAAGGTTTAGAAGGAGGCCAAAATATGAAATACAAAAAATTATTTCTCCTATGAAATACCAGACAGATTTCTGGAAAGACAATTCCATGATACAAAAATCAGGCTTACTGCAGAAGGCTACTGATACGAGAGAAGTTTGGCTAAAGAAAGAGATGTTTCAGTTTGGCGTGTAGATTCTGTTTGATATCCAGATCAGAATCACACAAGCTAAACTGGAAAAAAAAAAAGGAGTATTGTAACACAAATGTATTTTCTATTTCTCATGTAATGTGAAATATTTCTTTCTAAAAGCTGAACACTGAAGTAAACAGAGTAAGCAGGGACAAATGAATAATCTCTGAGAGAAAAAATTTTCAATTAAGAAAGTAGATTACATAAACCCAGAGACACATATAAAGATACTTTTTTTAAAAATATAGTAAAATCTGCCCTCAAAGTCAATTATATTTCAATATAGCTGGAAAAAAAAAGTGCTAGGGTTTCCTATAAATCTAGTATGAATTACAGTGATGACAAATATCAAATTCACATGTATGAGTAAAATGAAGCTTTTCTCAGAATAAGGGGAAGAGTTTTACTATTCCTTATGCATAGTGATTCTGATTTTTTGCAACCAATTTATCACTCTACAGAAATGGAGATGCAAGTAATAAAAGTCTTCTGAAAGAAGGTAAATGAGATCAAGAATAAGACAAAGATATGGGCTCTTTCCACTTTTATTCAATGTTGTGTTAGAATGCTGTACTGAGCCCTGTCCTCCCCATGAAGCATCTAGGTCACAGCTGGTCTAGGTAAGTGCCCTGAGCACCACCCAACCTTTGCAAAGGCTGAGCCACAACCAGAATGGTAGAGCCTCCCAAGCCCCACCTGAGCAGAGCAGTGATGGAGCTGCAACTGGGTTGGACAAGCACCCTAACCCTTGTCCTCCTCACATAGCAAATGAGTCACAACATGGTCGGGTGAGTGCTCTTAACCCTGCCCACTCCACACACAGCTGGGACAGGTGAGCACCCTGAGTCCTGCCCTCCCTACATGGCAGCCCAGCAGAAACTAAGCCTGGCCAGTGCCCTGAGCCCCATTCTGCCTGTCAGCAGATGGGCCACAATTGAGCAGATGAGTGCCTAGAGTTCCATTCTCCCCTCACTGCATCTCAGCCTTTTCATAAGCAGTGGGTGCATGCAGCCCTCATGACAGATGCCCATGGAAGGCCTGGCTCTAGTGACCACTGGAGACTGTGCTTCTAGGCCACAGGGAACATCTCCTTCCTGGCACCACTCTCTCAAGACTGAGGGAGACAGCCATTTTAGCTATCCATACAGACAAACACAGAGAGACGGGCAAAATGAGATGGACGGCTGTGTTCCAGAGCAAAGAATGTGGCAAACCTCCAGAAAAAGAGACCTTAATGAAATGGAGATAAGCGAGCTACCTGATAAAGAGTTCAAAATAATGATCTTAAAGATGCTCATTGATCTTGGGAGAAGAATGGAAGAACATAGAGACAATTCAACAAAGAAACAGAAAATATAAGAAAGACTCAAACAGAAATTACACTCAACTGAAAAACACACTAAAGGGGTTCAACAGCAGAACAGATGAAATAAACATAAGCACAAATCACTGAGCTAAAAGACAGAGCAATGGGAAACACCCCACAGAGCAGCACAAGAAAAAAAGAATTAAAAGAGGTGAGGAAATGTTAGGGGCCTCTGGTACGAGATCAAGTGGAGTAACATTCACATGAGAAGAAAGAATAAGCCAGAAGGATTATTTGATGAAATAATGGCTGAAAACTTCTCTAATCTGGGGAAGGAAACAGTCCTCTAGACCCAGGGAGCCCTGAGAGTTCTAAACAGGATGAATTCAAAGAGAAACACACTGAGACACATTATGGTTAAAATGGTAAAAGTTAAGGATAAACAGAGACTCTTAAAATCAGCATGAGAAAAGCAATTAATTACTTAAGGAAAACCCCATAGGCCATCAGTAGACTTTTTTCATCAGAAACTTAACTTGCCATAAAGGAGTGGCATAACATTAAAAACGCTGAAAAGAAAAAAAAACCAAAAAACACATCAACAACCTGCCAACCAAGAATTCTCTACTGGCACAGTTACCATTCAGAATTAAGGAGCTATTACAAGTTTTCCAGATAAGCAAAAGCTAAAGGAATTCATCACCACTAAACTGGCCTTATTAGAGATGTTAAAGGGACCTCTCTAAACTTAAAAAGTGCTAATTAATAATGAGAACATATAAAATTAAAAATCAATCTAAAGACAAATAAATACGAAAGGTAGTGGATCAATCACTTATATAGCATATACGAAGGCTGAGACAAAATTATTAAATAAAATTAAAGTACAATAATTAATTGTACATAGTACAAGATATACATAGTAAACTAAAAAGGTATAAAATGTGTCATGAAAAATATAAGATGTATGGAGAGTATACATATACAGGATGTTGTATGTAAACCCCATAGTAACCACAAAGAAAAAACTTATATTACTAATGAATACACAGAAGAAAATGAGAAAGAAATCTAATACTAAAGAAAATCACCAAAAAATCAAGGGAAAGGAGAAAGAGAAGAACAGAACAGAGAAGAGCTTCAAAAATGACCTGAAAAAATTAACAAAATGACAGTAAGTCAATAGTTGTTGTTCAGTTACTCAGTCATGGCCAACTTTTTTGCAACCCCATGACCTGTAGCCTGCCAGGCTACTCTGTCCACGGAATTTTCCAGGCTAGTTTACTGGAGTGGGTTGCCATTTTCTCTGTCAGGGGATCTTCCCAACGCAGGGCTAGAACCCACGTCTCCATGTCTCCTGCATTGCAGGTGGATTCTTTACCAAGGGGTAAGGAGAGGAGAATTTCTATGTGTAATAATAGCACATAGATGTACTGCAGTACTTACTAAGTTATAGGCACCAATCATATATAAACTCATTAAACTCTAAGAACAATCCTATGTGATGGGTGTTACTAATATTCCCATTTTAAAGATACGGAAAATGCAAGTTACCTAAAATGTTACTATTAGTCACTCAGTCATGTCTGACTCTTCACGACCCCATGGATTGTATAGCTGGCCAGGCTCCTCTGTCCATGGAATTCTCCAGGCAAGAACACTGGAGTGGGTTGCCATTTTCTTCTCCAGGGGATCTTCCCAACCCAGGGATTGAACCTGGGTCTCCTGCATTGCACACGGATTCTTTGCCATCTGAGCCACCAGGGAAGCCAGTAAGTTACCTAAGATCACTGGATAAACTGTTGAAGGTGGGATCTGTCCTCAGGAGGCAGAAGAAGAGTAGGAAGAAAAGCAAGTACTATGCTAATGCTGTTTTGATAACTATTAAGAGATCAAGTTACATAAAAAATAGAAAAGATGTCAACTAGATTTCATTAATGACTTGATAAAAAAAAGCTACAATACCATGGTAAGGAAACATACCATAGTAGAGACCATTGAAAAGCCAATAATATAAAAGATATACTTAATAACTTTTATATAATATACACAGCCCCTCTAAGATAAGGCTCATTCTTCTAAAATTTAACCAGAATCAACTAACTTCCCTAAAAACATCCCAGATATTTCCAAACAAAAGTACATAACATTGGAGTCTTCAAAACTGAGGCATTTCATTTGTTTACAACAACAATTATTATAATAATTACTTTTTAAGTTGCTTTGTTTTTCTGCCTGCTTTCAGGTTCTATAAATGTACATATCTAGAAATTCTGCTTTTTCATGAGTATGGTTGCTAACAGAAAGCAGTTTTGCAATATGGATCAAAAATTAAAATGTGATTACAGTTTGACCAACAATTATATTCTTAGGAATTTATCCTAAAGATACCATAAGTATGCAAAGATGGAATTTAAGGATGTTTGTTACAGTTCTGTTTAACAGGGAAGTCTAAAAACAATTTTAATGTCCATAAAAGTTAAATATAAAATTGGTTAAATAAATTATGATACATATAATAGAAAAATAAGCAGTCATTTAAAAGGCTAAGGAAGTTCTATGTGTAATAATAGCTCCTGGGTGACTGTAGTGCTTACTAAGTTACAGGCACTAATCATATATTAACTCATTAAACCTTAACAACAATCCTATGGAATAGGTATTACTAATATTCCCATTTTAAAGATGAGGAAACTGTAATTTGCCTAAGATCACCGGGCAAATTGTGTAAGATGGGATTTAAACTCAACCAGTCTGACCCCGTGCTTTCAACCATTACATGTATATTATAACACAGAAGGATATTTATAATATTATATTAAAAGGTCTTGTTCAACAGCATTTTTAAAAGAAAATAAATACATGTTCATCCCTTCACATTGTTCTTCTAGATTTACTTACTACCTCCCCATCATCTTATCTATAACCCTCAAACTTATATTAAAACATTTATTTATATACACATGTATATGTATATAAGTATATGTAGGTAGGTAATACATGCTTACATATTCAATAGACTAAAGCGTGGGAGAAAGATTTTATATCCAATTTTTATTATGGTTTCCTCTGAGGTAGGGTTATAAATGGGCTTTAACTCTGTAATGTTTATATGCTTGTGGTCAGGGTGGAGGGGAATGTTCTGTCATTTACTTTTAATCCTCGTCAGAAAGCAAAGAATCTATTCTGATTAGAAATTTTCTCTGCCAATATGAAGTCACTCAGATTAATTCTCTCTGATCATCTCCAGTCTGTTATAATGTACTATGCTATGACTACTGAATGCATCATATAATCACTAAATTAGGTGTTTAAGAACATACCTAGCCTACCTAATGGATTCTGCCAAGAGCCTAAATAATTGAATGATGCATCCTGCTATAAGGAATCACTCTTTTAGCTGAGCAGCTTTCTAGCCACCTGGTAGACTGTTTCCAACCCAAAAGGAAATAGCTCCTATTCAGAAAACAGATGTTATCAACCACACTGAGCAACAGAGACACTCACCTATGTTCATGTTGTTTAAAAATGTTATTGGTTCAGCTTTACCTTTGCTAAGGCAAAAGATTTCAGACAATCTGGGGCCTTGGTTCTATCAATTATCAGCTGGGGGAGAGAATTATTAAATGGTTTTCTCTAATACAGTTTATGGTTCTCCTACAAATAACATCTGGACATTTCATGTGTGCTAATGAGATGATCTATGCTAACGTTCAATGCACAGTAAGTGCTCAAGTAATGTTACTTACCTTTCTGATTCCCCTCATCACAAGAAATAGAGAGAAATCCTTCTGCAGCTATACTGAAAATCAGTTAGGCTAGGTTCATAAGCACTTTCAACTATCCCTGACTTTATTATTTTTATATAAACAAGTTTACACTCTTTTATCTGACAAATTAGAAGCTAAAAATTAATCACTGTCAAATGTGTTTTTGGGGTATTCTTTCTCTAGGCGGGAGCAGTTAGATCAGTTAAGTACACTTAGGTACAGCCTATGTGTACTGATTCTATGTGGGGTCAGCTCCAAAATTCAAACAAGAACTCCTCAAGTAACTTTGTCAAATGAATTGTTCATATCTAAACTCAAAATGAAAAATATGAAGTACACTGTATGTACATTTTAACAGAATAAGAGATAAGGAGCAGTAGCCCATGTCTTGAGTTACATAAGGCCCACGTAATGTGATGCCTTTGCTTTGAAAAAAGTATTCAATGGTTAAGCAGGAAAGCTCTCCTAAAATATCAAGAGGTTCTCTGAAACTTCAAGTTACGACCTTTGGGGAAATGTGGAAGACTTATGGGGAATCTAGTAATAAAATTCTGAGTAACTTCGTGAATATAACAGTAATGACAATAATGACAGCTACCATTTATTAGGCAATACAACTTCCCACTATGTTAAGGGATTTTACGGATCATATTGTTTAGCAATCCTATGAATTAGTTTTCATTATTATCTCAGAACTCAGGGTCTGAGCACTATGAGTAATTTGCATAAGGTCATATACTAGAGCTGAAATTAGAACCAAATCTATCCGAGTCTGGTGTCTGCAATTTTAACAACTACATTTTACTAGGAAAAGGGTGAGCCTGCATCTTTTTATAAACAAGGCAATTTTCACCTTCAATAACAGAACTTCATTTTTAACCAAAGGACAAAAACCAATCAGGTTATTTTCATAAACTCTGCAGCAAATGTCTTGCTGTTACCACACTTTTAAAGTTGCATTGATATGTTGATATAAAATCTAACGCGGTAATTATAATTGAATTCTGACACGTCATATAAATTTCTAGCTATCAGAGAAAGAAATGCAAATTGCAAGTAGCAGTTTCTTTTTTAGTCAGCATATTACAGAAGCTTTCTAATAATTCAATTATATGTTTAGCTACCTTTAGAGATGTTATTATGGTAAGAAGCATTTTAAGAAAAAAGCTGGCATCATTTTGACAGAGAACAGTTTTTAACTTTTTCTCACATCATCCAACTCGAATGAATGGAAATATTTTTATGTATTACTGGAAAGAGTGTTATGATAGCAAGATTAAATGGACTATAAGAAAATCAGACTTGAAATACACAACAACAACAAAAGATGGGAGGAGAGAAGAGCAGAGCTCCTCAGAGAAGTCGTTTTTTGTGTTCAAGAATCTAGAAGGAGTCAAAGGTTGTAAACTGAATGATGCTCAGTTCCAAGGGCAGAGAGGTAAGACAGTTTGGTTAAACATAAAAACGGACTTACCTTTAGGAGAGCCAAGGCTACATGAAAGATTATGTTCAAACCCTGAAACAGAAAAAGAGAGTCAAAATCAATACTGTCACATCTATCACTATTTTATTAAGTATTTTCCCAAGACATCCACATATCATTAATAAAATCTGATTGTTTTCATTTCCACATACAATAATAATCAAATGATGAGATTTTTTTTAAAGGTATTTTTCTTCTCTGAGAGGCTTATTGTAAATTTTAGGTCCTATTTAATTGATGCTCACATAAAATTACTGTTTTTACAGTAAATTACTTTTCTTCAGTCTATTTCTGGTTCAAGGCCTGCAAAAGTCAAGTTCCTTGATCAAAATGGCAGTGACAATGAAGTCTAAAATTATTAAGTGAAATTCCTAAGTCCTACCTGTGTTATATGGTTACACTGCCATGGAAAACAAAACAGAGAACAAAAGGTGTTGCTGGTAACTGAGGCGGATTATATGAGGGGGGTGTAAGCATCGCACGGGATTTCCACCACCTACCATTCTAATTGTTTTGTTGTTTTAGTGCTTGTTTTCAAGAAGTAGTGGTACAACTAGAGGTTGTAATTAGTGGCTATGTGCTAGACTTCCTTGTCTTTTTCTTCCTAAAAACCAGAGCAACATTTCTTCAGGGATAAAAAAATTAAATAGCTTGCTAAGAAGCCATACTGGAGCTGAATTTTGATTCTGATGAGATGTTAAGATATAAAAAACAAGAGAAAAGAATCTTCAGTGCTCAAGATGACAGAGGCAGAAACAAAACTGCCACAGGACACGCTGCTTCTTTGCCATGCAAGTCATCATTCATGAGAAAAAAGACCTTTCAAATTTGAGCTGATATCTCCCATAAGTTCAGGGTCTATGTGGTATGCCCTCTTCAGTTTGGTCACAAGTATAATCTAACATACCTTTTGGACATGGAGTTGTACTAGATGTGCTATGGAAAGAATTCCTAATGAACCATCCTTTTACTGTCTCCAAAATCAGAAGCAAGGATTAGGACTAGGTAATTAGAGTACATTCCTGTTACAATATGCGAACCTCTCACATTCAACTACCAAACATGTGATGTAATGGCAGAAGAGATGAATGATAAACACAAACTATTTGGTTGGAAGTTTTGAGTGTACTGAGTTAATTCTTTACGAAACCAAAGCACTAAGATGCATAATCGGGCCAGGAGACAAAATGAAACTGACAAAGAGTTCATTACCACACCAAGCAATGAAGAGAGAGAGATACTACTATTATAATAATAATAACAATCACTGACTTGGGTTACAATTAAGCGGAATTTGCTTTCCTAATCTAAATTTGGATCCTCGCCCGCTAGCTGCTGCCTACTTGTAGGCCCTGCTCCACATTCCCTCCACCCCCACACCACAACCACCAGGCATAATCAAACCTCACAACCTGAGTGCTGTGCTGATCAACCTGCCATGAAGACCAAATCCACGGTGTCTCTGATTCTTGATTGTTTTTTCAATCACTGTTACTATGTAAGCACCTCTTGTCTCTCGTTCTCTAATCCCCATAAAGCTCTGGCCTTCCTCCTAAGCCCAACTCTCACCCTTCCATCTCCTTCCCAGACCCCTTCAGAGTACTCCACTTCATGTTCAGCCAACTCTGCTATGCTCTTGACCTCCCCGACAAACATTTCTCCACCTCCATGCTTTCACAGAGTGACATCTAGGGATCCATACAGCAACCTGTATTATGATTCTCATTTTTCACAGTATGAACTTGATTACCTAAGTTATACATGCATTTAGTAGCTGCAGGCTAGGATCATTCTCCAAAGCTTCCCAAATGAGTAGTTTAATGGCATTTTCACCTCACAGTGTTGGTGTAATATACATAATAAGTGCTTATTTGATGACCAAATGATTAAACTATACGAGGTATCTCCAAGTTTTCTGGGATTTATTCTTTTCCATATGGACCCAACTAGACCAATTTGTAGAGTCACCATCAAATAATAGTAAGAAACATTTTCTTCAGTGATCTCAAACTATTGGAAAACTGAGCTATGGAACACACAAAGAAGAATTTAGGGAAAGAAAGAATCTGTAAATAACCAAAAGAGCTCTAGCTAATAGCAAGAAGAAAATTTATTCAAATTTTAATTTCACTTACACTTAGAATTAGTAAATAATCTGCCTGCAATGCAGGAGACCTGGGTTTGATCCCTGGGTCAGGAAGATCCCCTGGAGAAGGAAATGGCAATCCACCCCAGTATTCTTGCTGAAGAATTCCACGGACAGAGGAGCCTGGCAGGCTACGGTCCATGGGGTCCCAAAGAGTCAGTACGACTGAAGCAACTAACAACATGATTTTATTGTTTATAGATTATCAGAAGTAATAAGCTAAAAGACAAAGTATGTGCTAGATGGGATTAGAGACATAGCCTACAGAGACAGTTACCAGAATCAAAATATTATACTTGATAGTAAGTAAACTTTAAAAAAAATGTATAGCTATCTGGGCTCATCTAATGACGTCAACAGCCCTTCAATAGCTAACATTAGTTTACTGTGATAATCCCAGAAATATTAATGAATGCTTATATTATATTTGAAACACTGTGCTTAAGAAGAAAGCATAGTCTGTGTTTTAAATAAAAAGTAGGTTTTTAAGTCTGGGCAGCTTAAGAGGTAACTTTCATTTATTAGAAAATTTTATACAAATAAATTCTTTAAATAAGTTCATACTGCACCTGCTTACATGAAACCCTAGACGTTATCATAAAAAATGAAGAAAAGTAAAGACTTTATAAGCTTTAAACTAAAGTAGAATAGTGTGGCCACACTATACAAAGGTACAATATTTTCAGACCTCTAGATTGCTGGAAATTAGAAAAAACATGCTATTCTGCCAAGTTCTTTATTTCACTACAAAATGTATCCTGATTTCCTAATAGAATGAAAAAGGAAACTTTAGTCAGATATTTTAAATTATCTATTTTTTCTCTTTTAGATAAGACTTATTCCCGTTTAGGAATATAATTAGAGGTATCATTAAATTATACTAACCTCCATAATAGGCCAGCATTCAGGCAGCACAAGTAGGTTTCTTTTAAGATGACAATGTCAGTGTAAGCTTTGGTCCTCAGCCTGCTAGCCAACAATGAAGTACATTGTTGTGCTACTTACCACTTATATGCAAAGTCTAACTCCAAGGGCAAGATAATAAATGAGTCAGAATCCATTGACTATTTCCTACATGTCAAGATTTAAATTAATTACACCATAAACATGTCCTTACTTAGTCCCACAACAACCTGAAATTCCATTTTACCCACAAAAAAAATAGATTTAGAGAAGTCAAATTACACTTCCCAAGGTTATACAGCTCTTAAATGGATTTTAACCTATACAGTATAACTGTAGAAGTCATACTCATAACCACCGTTAAGAGAAGATGGCTGAATGAATGAATGAATCCCTTAGCTGAGTATAATCTAATGTGGCCTCTAATTCTTAAAGGATTAAAGTGATTCTTCCCATTTCAAGGCAAGTATATTGAGAGCAAGGAGGAGAAAGATTAATAAATAGGTGACCTCTAACAAAACCAAATTTTATTATTTGTCTCCATATTAAAAACACTCACAAAAATCATCTGACTGCTTGTAGGACATGAAGCAATAGAAACTCAGCTTGCTGTGAAAATAAAGGGTCACCACTTTTATCCAGTGACAACAGACTGAGTGACAACCTTCTGGGTATGAAGTAGTTCCTTAACTGCCTGGGAAGCTGCTGTATCAAAATTCAGTCACAGCCTGGAAAAATCTTCACTTTAAAGAACACCTACAAGTAATTGCCTCAAATTAAATAATTGCTCCAAAGTGCAGATCATCGTGTTCCTGGGTAGGCCAACAGTTGGGCACCCACCACCCTGTATAAAGAAGGCTGACAGCAGAGCACTCACTGAAACAAAGACACGAGTGTCTTGGGTCTGATGAGCAGGCAATCGTGGGCTCAGAGGGGGCTGACAGATTGTGTGAGAAGCTGTCAAGAACTGCACTGACAGCGCTGAGAACAAATGCTGAGAAGGTAGTGTCAAAAAAGTGCCAAACGTGCATCAGCACTTGGGTCCTTAGGGATCAAAATAAGTGGGAAATAAACAGTATGTGGAAATGGAGATCCAAGCAACAAGGCAGTGAAAAATGATCAGACAGGTAAATGGAGCAGACTCAAGGACAAACACAACCGAAGCTGGAGGAAATGGGTGCTGCTCTTTCTGAGCCATCCAATGTGGGACATGTCACTTCAGGAAGGGTCAAGGACTCAGTGAGACAGCATTTAGAAAGCATATTGAATGAACTGAGCACTTGCTAAGTATTCAATAAACGCTAGCAATTATTATTAGGTTTGCATATTTATTGCCTGCCGTATCTTACATTTTATATATGTTTTCACTAGTTCTCTCAATACTCTAGGGCATTTATGTTACCGCCACAATTTTAGAGATAAGGAAACTGAGGATCATAGCATCACACTATTAGTAAATGGTAAAGCCAGGGTTAGAATTTATGTATGTTGGACAAAAAAAATGTCCACGCTTTTTTTCACCAATTCCATCTCTACCGCAAAGCCAGTGAGATTTTGATAAAATATCTGTTATGAATTAAAAGGTGGTCATAATTCTCAGACACTTTTTCCATTGAGAGGCAGAGTCTTGGTCCTTTCCTCTTGAATCTGATAAGACTATATTACTGCTTTGACCAACAGAATATGATAGAAGTGGAGATATACCAATTTTCTGGGCTCAGGTCTCGTAAGACACTGATTTATTGCTTCCATATCCTATTTCTTGTAGTGCCCTCTTGGAAGCCAGTCACCAACTAAGAAGTGCAATTACACTTAGACTCCCATGCTCTAAGAGGCTGAACACAGAGGAAAGAGCATGCAGGACACATGCCATGCACAGAAAGAGGCCAAGGAACACCCTGGTGCCAGATATGTGAGTGAAGACGTCATCTTGAAAGTGAATCCTCCAGCCTCAGGGTGCCCCAGCTGATGCCATGTGGATCAGAGATGAAGCACACAGATAAAGTCTTCCCAAATTCTCGAGTTATGAAATTGTCAATAAAATAAACAGATGTTCTCAACTTTTTAAAAAACTTTTACTTTGAGATACTTTCAAACTTGGAAAAAATTTGCAAAAATAGTGTCAAGTTTCTGCTCACCCTTCACCCAGCTTCATCAAATGTTAGCATCTTACAAAACCACACAACAACAACCAAAATCAAGAAAGTTGTATTCAAATTTTGTTAAATGTTCCACTAACGATTTTTTTTCCTGGTCCAGGATCTAATCCTGGATCATAAATTGAATTTAGTTGTCATGTCTCTTTAGTTTTTCTTCTGGGACAGTTTTCAGTCTTTATCTTTCATGAACTTGACTCTTATCAAGAGTACTGGCCAGTTACTTTGTAGAATGCCCCTCAATTTGATCTGTCTGATGTTTCTTTATGATTAAACTTAGATTATGTATTCTTAGCACAAACACCCCAAAATCAATGCTGTGTCAGCCCATTTTATCAGGAAGCTACATAATAGCAATAATGTCTTGCTCCAAAATCATTGCTTGAAAGTCACTCAGATTTGGCATAGTTTGTAACATCAGGTAACCAGAAAGAATCCCTTTGGCTTCTCTTTGATAAATTTCTTACTTCTGTGATTTGTACTGAATTTTTTTTTTCCCCACAGAAAAGAGAAAGTGACAGATAATTATCATACAAATATAAAGAAGTAAATACTGGCTGGTCTTTAAATATAGGTCCTATAGCAAGAATACTGTAAGTGTTAGCCAAAAAAAGCACTTTACTTTATTCTGTGCTTCTTGTATTACAAATACTTTACAAGTTCAATTTTTTAGAATGACTAAATAATGGACTTCGATGGAGTAGTAAGTAAAATGATGCAATGTTCTGGCTTTTGGTTTGTTTCTGGATGCCCGCTAGAGGGCAGGATTGTAGCACTGAAAACCAACAGCAGCTTTACCAAAACAAAAAAAAATATTTCTGAGACTTTCATAGAAGCTTTGCATACAAACTTAGATCTGTTTGTTTTTAATATTCTATTTATTTACTTTAGTTCTGGCTGCCTCAGGTCTTAGTTGCAGCATACACAATCTTTCCTTGTGGTACATGGGCTACTTGTGGCCTGCGAGCTCAGTTGCCCTGCCACACATACGATCCTAATTTCCAGACCAGGGATCGAACCCAGGTCCCCTACATTAGAAGACCGAATCCAGTGGACTCCCAACCACTGGACCACCAGGGAAGTCCTTGGGATTTGTTTTTCAGTGAACTCAAAATTCAAACAACTAAGATCATAGCATCTGGTTCCATCACTTCATGGTAAATAGATGGGGAAACAATGGAAACAGTGGCAGACTATTTTCCTGGGCTCAAAAATCAGCGTGGATGGTGACTGCAGCCATGACACTAAAAGATGGTTGCTTCTTGGAGGAAAAGCTATGACAAAGCTAGACAGCATACTGAAAAGCAGAGTCATAACTCTGCCAACAAGATCTGTGTAGTCAAATCTATGGTTTTTTCAGCAGTCATGTATGGATGTGAGAGTTGGACCATAAGTAAGGTTGAATGCCAAAGAATTGATGCTTTCAAACTGGTGCTGGAGAAGACTCTTGAGAGTCCCTTGCACAGCAAGGAGATCAAACCAGTCAATCCTAAAGGAAATTAACCCTAAATATTCATTGGAAGGACTGATGTTGAAGGTGAAGCTCCAATACTTTGGCCACCTGATGGGAAGAACCGACTCAATGGAAAAGACCCTGATGCTGGAAAAGACGGAGGGCAGGAGGAGTAGGGGACCACAAGAAGATGAGATGGTTGGATGGCATCATGGATTCAATGGACATGAGTTTAAGCAAACTTGGGGAGATAGTGAAGGACCAGGAAGCCCGGTGTGCTGCAGTCCATGGGGTTGCAAAGAGTCAGACATGACTGAGCAACTGAACAACAATGACTGAAAAGTGGTATATCTACCAAGTCTGAGTCCTTAATTATGCGTGACTCTGGGAAGAACTCTTAGAAGTTAGTGACATCTGAAATAAATAAACCTTTCAAAAACAAAGCATGTAAAATAAGAGAAATAAATCACAGTTTTTTGACAAGTATTCATCAAATCTGTGTGGCAGGCACTCTGAGAACTGCTTAGTATATACTAGCATTTGTAAGTTTACAAGGATGGATAAGTTATCCTCTTCCAAGAATAGGAAAAGAATATGAGATAAAAATGTGAACAGACAACATTGTCCCTGGGCAAAAAAAGGAGAGGTATGGCCTGGAAAACATGTTGTAGTTTCTATAAAGAAGCCCTATTGGCAATGAACTCTGGCAATCACCCTTTGTTCTCCTCAAATCCCTTTAAGTCATGATGAGCCTTGGATTATGTTGTCTTCTAGCTACAGTTATCTGTCAACCATCCCATGATGCAGGCGTGTTACTGATGCCCTTCATAAGGACAAAGTAGCCTCACCAATTCCTAACTACCAGCTGATCTTGATTCTTTCCTTCCTCCTATCTCCTGCTAATTTCCATTGGCCAAACTCACCCAGAAGCCAGAAAGTATATGAATTCTATCAGAATTCTTGTACCTATACCCTCACCTTTCTTTTAAACTAAAAAAAGACAAGAGATGAGAGGGATATAGATGTGTAAGTGATATAGAAATTGAAACACACTGCTGAAAGTTCATTCACTCAAGATCACACTTAAATCGTTGAAGCTAGGATTCAAGACAGGCAGTCTGTCTGCAGAGACAGTGTTTGAAAGGACCATGGTACACTATACACTTTCCTCAAATCTGAAGCTATTAATTTAAAGTGAGAAGATATTTTAAAAGTTAGCTGAATTAACAATGGAGATATTTTAATACTGCATCTTCAGACTAAACATGGTTCCAGAAGACCAGTAACTAAGAGATAGGTGAGAGTATATCAGTTTATTACTAAAGGTATATATTAATATATCAACTTGAGTGGCATTAAATATATGCTTGTGAGACAATAGAAAATACATATTGGCCTCTAGCACAGAGCTCCAGAAACCCTTGTAATTTCCAAAGTGATAAGAACACTGGGAGCATCTCTGCTCTCCTACTTGGTCTTTGACCCCAGTTCCTGACACAGGGCTCTTGAAACCTCTGTAATTTCCTGAGTGATACAAGTGTCTTTTGTTCTAGTGGAGCAACTGTGGGTGGATTCCTGGATGGCTCCTGGATGAGGGCTGGTCACTGAAAGACCAGGCCAAGATTGGAGCTTGCAATTTCCGGGTCTACTTCACACCCTCCTGAGTAGGGAGAAGGGTTGATAATAAAGTTAATGATCAATTAAGCCTGTGTTATGAAGCCTCCATAAAAATCCCAGTAGTATGGGATTTGGAAAGCTCCTAGGTGGAAGAACACATCCGCTCTGGGAGAGTAACGCACCCCAACTCCATGGGGAAACTCTGCTTAGGACCCCCTCAGACCTTGTCTCATGCATCTCTTCAACTGGCTGGTATTTGTATCCTTTATCATACTCTTCAATAAACTGGCAAGGTAAGTAAATGTGTCCCTGAGTTCTGTGAGCCCCTCTAGCAAATTAACTGAACTTGAGAGGGGGGTCAAGGGAGCCTCTGATGTCTAGCCAAAATGGACAGAATTGTGGGTGACCTGGGGGAGCTACTCCTTGCACCTGGAATGTGAGGTAGGGTGGGAGCACAGTGTTGGGGGAGCAAGACTTTAACCTGTGGGACCTGACACTATATCCAGGTAGATGGTGTTGGAACTGAGGTAAATTGTGGGACACCCAGGTGGTGTTGCAGGGAATTGCTTGGTATGGGAAAAAACAGCCACACATCGGGAGACTAAAAGTGTCAGAAGTGTTCCATGTGAGTGTGTTAGGAGTGTGCGAGCAAAGGAAACAGACAGAGAAGAAACATAGGAGATACACTTAACTGAGATTTTCCCTATAACAGGAGGGAAAACAGGTGTTTCCCTTTACTGTGCTAATCTAGGTAACCCCACTAAGAAGATTTAGACCTATTGGTAGACTGTAAGGTCCTCTTTGATAAGACTCTCACGGGCTGCTACGGCATCACCTACCATGTCAGGAGAGAATGGCATTCTGACCCCTGCTGCTTGTAGGGGTTTCACTGGTGGTACCCAACTCCCCCTATATCCCACCCTCCTTAGTAATCTAACAGCTGTGGGGAGATGAAAAATAGGTTTTTGAGATATTCTCCCATATTAGACCATGCCCTGAACCTCTAGACTTTACTGTATGGTGTTTTTCTCTACCTGGAACATTCTTCCATCTTCTCTTAATTACTGTTCTCCTTGTTTAGGTCTGGGATTAGATGCTAATTCCTCTGGGAGGCTTTTCAGCTTTCCATTGCTGGGTTAGGCACCCCTCAATAGACCCCTTTCAAAACATCTATGCTCTCCACAGCACAGCATTCGGTCTACTGATGGGTAACTACTCATTCACCAGTCTCTGTTTCCCTGTAAGTTACACGAAGGTAGAAACCTGCCTTTCTTTACTGGTATATTTCCATCACTTAGGACCCTACCTGGAACAGAGCGGGTATGCAGAATTAGTTGAATAAATGAATGACATAAATAGGATTGTCAGGATCAAGGGAAAATCTTTGATGAGAATTAAAATTCATGAAATGTCCTTCAAACTAATTTCTTCCTACAATGTCTTGACATTAACTACATACTTTTTTTTTGGTTGTTGAGCCTCCTTTTCAGGTTATTTGAAGAGATAAACATGTTACACTCATTTCCTTCTTAAATATTAAAAAAGTAAGCTCTTGGATAGTAACACTAAATTACAGAATGTTACTGTTCATGTTTTTTTGTCCCAGAAGCTTCACCACCTCTTTACAAATCTGAAAACTACAGTATAGTGCATCAGGAAAACAAAACCAATCACACAGTAATCACTGTCTTCAGAGATAAGTAGGAACTGATATTTTAAGTAATCCCAAAGCAGAATCATGCCAAAAAATGAAACAAAATAAGAATTTTCAGTCAAATATACAGTGGAGAGGATTTAAAAGCCTCAAGAAATTGCATGTAATTTTGCCTGATTGATGAATCCAGTGATAAGTTGCATCTAGACTAACACACCAGGGAATGCCCTGCATAGGTGACTCTTACCCCTCCATAGCTGAAGACCTGAGGTTTGTGTCATGGTGGGAAACCATTATGAGTGTATTCATCTTTGGAGACCCTTTCTCTTTCTTCTGTCCTCACTCAGTATATGGGTAAATGTTGGTGATAACACTAGGGACAGTAGAGGTGGAAGAGATACAGGAGGAAAGGGAAAGCACTGAAAAACAGTATGAAAAGTTAAATCAAGCAAACATCTCCACTGTTGCCCACCGTGTCTCTGTGGAGGTATAAGAAGAATGTTACTAATTACAGCAGTTCACAAATGTTTTCAAATCTCTAGATGGGGCA
This sequence comes from Okapia johnstoni, assembly GCA_024291935.2. Taxonomy (NCBI): domain Eukaryota; kingdom Metazoa; phylum Chordata; class Mammalia; order Artiodactyla; family Giraffidae; genus Okapia; species Okapia johnstoni. Next base: position 23,332,879 of record CM044322.1, read on the forward strand.
GCTCCATCTTCCCTCCACTGCTGGTCCCCTACCACCTAGAGCCACTAGCAGCCTGGTCTGAATAAAAAATGTAGGGCAAACTTTAAAAACCAGGGTAATATACCCTGGAGATAGCCAAGGAGCCCAAATTTCTTTCTGCCTCAGAGATAGATGTAGCTTCTTTCTGCCAAAAACCACATAGGACTTAGAAATAAACTATATGCACCACTTTACAGAAGCCACTACACGGTAAGCTCTCATTGCTACCATCTCATAGAGGCTTCATCACAAAGAACTTCTGAGTACACTGTTTCATTCAACTGGAACAATATCTGGTGCTATATAAGCTAATGGTAATACCTCCATTTTATAAAGGAACCTCAAATACATTAGGTGATTTATCTTAATTCACAGAATTAGAACTGGCATGGTTAAGTTTCCTTCTGATGCAGTTCTTTTGTCATTAGATGCTGCTGCTGCTGCTAAGTCACTTCAGTCGTGTTTGACTCTTAGCGACCCCATGGACTGTAGCTTACCAGGCTCCTCCGTCCATGGGATTTTCCAGGCAAGAATACTGGGGTGGGGTGCCATTGCCTTCTCTGGTCATTAGATGAGTGGTTCTCAATCCAGGATTTTCATTAGAATCACCTGTGTTGCTTTTATGACACACAGATGCAGGAGTTCCACCTCAGATAACAATTTCTCCAGGTTAGAGCCTGGTCACTTGTATTTTTAAGAACTTGCCAAGAGTCTCTAATATGAATTCAGACCAAGAACAGAGCATTACCTAAAGTTAGCAAGACAACTGCTCATTAGAATCACCTGGGGAGCTTTCCTAACATTCCCAGGTCTAATTTTATTGGTCTGGGTGGGGGCCAGGTGATTATAATATGCAGCCAAGTGTGGGAATCATAGCACAATGTCTCTAACAAACACATCTTAAGATACCTTAGAGTCTGCTTATAGCTATTTCATATCATTTAAAATGTTTCTAAAGGTCACATGTGGAAAGTTCTTAGTCAAACACTGATATTAAATATCAATGAAAATATTGTGCACTGCATTGTAGTATTATTTAATTAAGAGGTATGGGATCTAGCTGAAGATGATGGTAGAAATAGAAGCAACTAATACATCTTTAAAAAAATAACACATATGGAGCTCAGTATAGCTTTTTAGAACTTGTGGTCAAATAAATGAAGATGTTAAATAATCTCTCTGGAATCTATTAATACCAACCATGTGTTATAAAAAACTGGAACATATTCAACTCTCTAATGAATGGTCCTTTCAAGTACATTAATGTAGGTAATAATCCACTAAGAATAGAAGGTTGATGCTTCTACAGTGAGTAAATCAATACACCAGATTTTACTTGAACTATGCAAATAAACTCATGTGCTGAAAATATCAAGATAAATTAAGTTTTATGTATTTAAAAATAAATGTATGACAAATTCTAAAAAGCATACTACATTCTTTATAAAATATAAACATAATTCTATATAATATAAATTAAAACACACTATATAGAAAACAATGCACTGAAAACTCAGTCTTTTGCATGGGTGAATTTTAAAATGGAAAACATCTGACCTTTTATTTCAATGAATGCAGAAATAAAGGAGAGATATGATGCATATCTGATAAAACGATTAATAAAATATAAACATTAGGATCCATTGCAGGCTAATCTATATGCCCCATCTTTTGTCAGCAGAAAAAAATATAAAGTGGCCACTTTGAAAACTGTTGAAAATAGGTTACTTGTCCAATTTCACAAATGTCTTCAGTGATTTATGTCCATGTATATATGTGCACATATTTATATACAGGTGGTATTATTCTATTTTACAGGAAACTATATACAACTGTCTATTTTTGAATCTATAGGAAATACAATAAACTCAGTTCAGCACAATAAAAATGCCAACAGAAAAATGTTGCAGTAATAAAATTTGGCAGATTAATGGTGAAAAAAGAACAGCACATAATGAAAAATTAAGCAACAAAATTTCAATTTAGCAAGTTAATTTTGTGGAACTAGTAATAGAAAACATTTCAGAGAAAACAAGCTATATTATTTCCTTTAAAAATTCCAATGAAAGTCAACATTTGCTCATCAATTACAAATGTGCCCCAAATTTTAACATAAATACATATTATCCGCTTGACCAGAAATCACATTCCTTACTAGAAGAGACAATACACATGCTCTTGAAAAGAACAGTAATTTTTTACTGCAATATGAAAACTTAATCTTGAAACTAAAAATGTTTACAAAACAAAACAGAAATGACAGATTGTTAAATGTAACAAAATATTCTGATGAGCACTGATTTTCCTTGAATACTAAACAGAAGTTGGCAACGGTCCTATTTTCTATAGCTTTGTGATGTTTCCTGTCAAGCATTTTTTGCACAGCAACCTTAATAATTTAGAGTACAATTGTCCATTTTCTACTTATCCATTCATACATCAGGAATATGTAAAATCTACAACCTCTGACCCATGAGCCATAATAATTATCTACTTTTTTAGAAAGCAAAAAGTAAATGAGCTTCCAGTATAATTTCAATTAAGCACTATGATTTATGTAGCAAATCATTTTTTGTTAGAAATTAGCGACCATGGAACAAAATACTGAGGACTTCAGGTACCATGAAGTATAGTCATTTGACTGCTCTAGCATATAATTCAGGTCATTCACAATTATGCTAAGCTATAAAATGGATGCGGAGCTTTTTCCTTTATTAAGAGCTGACCAAAAGAAAGGTATCTATCTAAAGGAGGCAGATAGTTGAATCACTTATCCTGAAGGTTCTTTTCCAAGAAATCCCGGCCTCACGTCAAGGAATTACACAAAAAATCACAGATCGACCTGCCATGGTGAGGAGGAGATGTCTCCATTTAGGAAAAAATAGTAGAATTAGTTCAGTTAGTTTGGTCTGAAGATCTACTGAATGACAAAACAACAACAAAAAAGCAAGTTAAAAGTAAGAGCTATAACAAAACAAAGGGGCCTAATTAATAAAGGACACTGAGCAATAGGAATACAGTGAGTGTGTCAGTCGCTCAGGCGAGCCCAACTCTTTGCAACCCCATGGACTATAGCCCACCAGGCTCCTCTGTCCGTGGGGTTTTCTAGGTAAGGATATGGAGTGGCTTGCCACTTTCCTCCTCCAGGAGATCTTCCTGATTCAGGGATTGAACCCGTCTCTGCTGCATCTCCTGCTTTGCAGGTGGATTTTTTACCTGCTGAACCATCAGGGAGGCCCAAGAATACAGGAGTTGTTGCAAAAGTTCTATAATTATAGGGGGAAATTCCAGAAATTAATTCTGTGAAATTCATTCCCATTTAAACACAGTAAATTACGCCTATTAAACAATCTGGAAATTCACCGTAGAATTCGTTAATGCTGTAAACCGAAAGTTCCAGAGCTTAAGCAAGTGTCTCAACCTCTCTGTAAGTAAGATTCTTAAATAATAAAATGGGGAACACAGGTTAAAAATAACAAAGCGGGGGTTTGGTAGTTCACTTCCTGAGTTCAACCCTGGAAGACTAATTCTTAGTGTACTGATTCTTACTGGTTTTAGTGCAAGGTCTCAGTCACACAGAAAGGTAGGGACTTCTACAATCAAGTATTCAATAGGCTGAGCATGAAGATACGGTTGACCCTAGCTCAACCCACTCCAGTATTTTTGCCTGGACAATCCCAGGGATGGAGAAGCCCCCTGGGCTGCCGTCTATGAGGTAGCACAGAGTCGGACACGACTGACGCAACTTAGCATCTCATCTTGTGTTTCATTTATAATAGATGTCCTTTTTTTTCTCTTAAGACCAAGATTTTTTTAAATTAATTTATTTAATTGGAGGCTAAATATTTTACAATATTGTAGTGGTTTTTGCCATACACTGACATGAATCAGTCATGGGTGTACATGTATTCCCCATCCTGAATCCCCCTCCCACCTCCCTCCTCATCCCATCCCTCAGGGTCATCCCAGTGCAGCAGCCCTGAGCACCCTGTCTCATGCTTTGAACCTGGACTGGCAATCTGTTTCACATATGATAATATACATGTTTCAATTCTGTTCTCTCAAATCATCCCACCCTTGCCTTCTCCCACAGAGTCCAAAAGACTGTTCTTTATATCTGTGTCTCTTTTGCTGTCTTGCATATAGGGTCATCGTTACCATCTTTCTAAATTCCATATATATGTGTTAGTATACTGTATTGGTGTCTTTCTTTCTGACTGACTTCACTCTGTATAATAGGCTCCAGTTTCAACCACCTCATTAGAACTGATTCAAATGCATTCTTTTTAATGGCTGAGTAATATTCCATTGTGTATATGTAGCACAGCTTCCTTATCCATTCGTCTGCTGATGGACATCTAGGTTGCTTCCATGTCCTGGCTATTGTAAACAGTGCTGCGATGAACACTGGGGTACACGTGTCTCTTTCAATTCTGGTTTCCTCAGTGTGTATGCCCAGCAGTGGGATTGCTGGGTCATATGGCAATTTCCAGTTTTTTAAGGAATCTCCACACTGTTCTCCATAGTGGCTATACTAGTTTGCATTCCCACCAACAGTGTAAGAGGGTTCCCTTTTCTCTGCACCCTCTCCAGCATTTGTGTACTGATGACTCCAAAAACCAGCATCTTTAGTCTCACTTTCTCTTTTAAACTCAAGACTCATCTACCCAGCTACCTCAAGATCTCTATTTGCATGTCCATCTGGGAATCTCTGTCATGTCTGAATCTGAACTCTTTATTTTTCCCACAAACCTGTTTTCCCTCCAATCTTTGCCACCCCAGTTGTCATGCAACTGCATTCTTCTAGTTGTTCAGACAAAAAACTTGAGAATTATCTTCTATTTCTCTCACAACCCCCAATCAATCCATCAGCAAATCTTATAGAATCTACATTCAATATATATCCTTAATTCAACTATTTCTTATTATCTCTACTGCTCCCACTCTATCCCTAGCTACCATCCCCTCTCAATGTGGATTAATGCTATAGCTTTCTGGTCTCCCTATTTCTACCTGTTGGACCTCCAGTCTATTGTCAAAACAGCAGCCACTCTGTTAAAAGTGACCCTTTTAAAAGAGACATTATATCAAATCACTGCTCAAAATCCTACTTTCTTTTCCCTTAACTTTGATAGCTTCATTAATTCAAAAGTTTGGACTGACTGATTTTTCCATTTAGAACAGTACTTGGCACTTAGTAGTGCTCAGTAAATAGTTGTCAAATGAATGAAGAGAACTACAGCGAGAGAGGCATGTACATGACAACATAGGTGGTGTCCAAAGGTAGAAACATGAGTTCCCGTTGTGTAAATTGGGAAAGGCTTCACAAAGCAGTGGATGCTTGAACAGATTTCGAGAAATAAACACACACTGGTCAGGAGTTCTGAGAGGAAGACAACTGAAAGCCAACAGCAGGGCCCCTTGAGGGCTAAGAGAAACAAAGAGGCAGAGTGCACTCCGGAACTGCCCGGGATTCCAGAGAGTGGGGATGGAAAGTGTGAGTGAGCAAAGAAGACTGAGCTGGGGGTGGGGCCAGGAGCCACCTTGCTGGCTCTCTCTGACTCCTGCAACTGTCCAGAACTTGGTCTTCCTTACTATCAGTTCAAGAGATACTTGGGCTCCATGAAAGACGTAAAAGGCAGTAGGGTGTCAGGGGTTATGAGATGGGCTCTGGAGTTAGCCTTCCTAAGTCTGAATCAACCCTTCAGTTCCTCCTAACTGGATGATTTAGAGAAATGACTTACAAACTGTCTCTGCCTCAGTTTCCTCATAAACAGTGACCTACCTCAAGAGGGCTGTTATGAGGATTCAATGTGAAGCACTTAGAACAATGCCTGACACACAGTTCAGCACTACATATCTGAACATGTTATTATGATAGTCTACAAGACTGGACTTCCCAGAACTTGTATATGGAATTTCATTTATTCAAGATCTTAAGGAATTTGCTCCATATTTTGATAAAAGCCGACCTATACATTTCTTGTATAACTTCTCGAAAAAATTTTTTCTTTCTCCCAATCAATTTGATCATATGAAAGACTCAGTCTTAACAGGAAAAGCTTAGATCACTAGGAAATAGAAATAGCTAGTACTTCAGGAGAAAGAGATCAAAGGATTAATACACTTGAAAAATGAATAGAGAAGAGAGATGTTTACAGCTTTTGCTTCTTAGAAAATAATGAAGCTGACTAATTTAGTTTTTGAGTATTTATTCCTTATTGGCTGGTTGCCATTTTTAAAAGTCGTATTAATAAAAGAGCTTGGCTGCACTGATAATGTAGGGAGTTTGCCATGATTCGGCTGCTATCTTGCCTGTATCAGTCACTATTAGACTGGGAAAGGTTGGGCTGAGGGAGATCTCTGGACATGCCTGCACTCAAGCCTTGAGATGTCAAATCTCACCATAGGAAACAGACAGTGATAATAACCAGAGAATTTGAGGAAGACAACCAGGAAGCTGAACATCCCTTCTATCGCAGTGTTTACTGGTTTCATTGTGTGGATCTGCTTCACATCTAACTGTTGTTCCTTTTACTATAGTATAAATTTACTTCCTTTTGGTCTGTCTGCAAAGGAAACGGAAAACACCTGGTTGCAATTTTCCATGTCACTGAGATACTTCTGAAGGTACCCTTTTCAAGTTTAAATATTCTTAATTCCTTCAATCTGTCTTCATATATACTATTGTAAATTGTTTCACTGTTTACTTATGAACTCTCTTCAACGCTTTTATAACATTTCCTAGCCAAAAAAACCCCCCAAATTAGGTAGTATACTGTAGCATTGGTCCAAAGAGTACAGACAGCTTTTGAAGAATTACCTAGTATACTCAAAGTATTCAATTTAATTCCTAACCAAACTGCTCTCTCCTGCTTTGAACCTGAGGATCAGCCATGGATCTTATAGCTTGTCTTGTCATACTTACATGAGTCCCCTTCTTTTTAAATAAGGGCTCTTGGCTTCAACCACCCACAGAGTATTTTCCAAGGTGAACAATCCGTGATTCTTTAAAATTTAAATACAATAGGAACACCTGATTTTCTGGTTTCAAATAAAGAATAGATTGACTTATAGAGACATGGCTGTCTTTTAAGCTCTGGATCACTAGAATATATAACAAAAAAGGCACCAATATTACCAGGGCCAAAGTCTGAGAACCAAGCCTCATTTACAGAATATGCCTGTAGAATCTAGCCTTTCTGAGACTGGAGGAGTTTCCAGGCAACTTACAAACGTAAATGGCAGTGAGACATCCTGGAATGTGAAGTCAAGTGGGCCTTAGAAAGCATCACTACAAACAAAGCTAGTAGAGGTGATGGAATTCCAGTTGAACTATTTCAAATCCTGAAAAATGATTCTGTGAAAGTGCTGCACTCAATATGACAGCAAATTTGGAAAACTCAGCAGTGGCCACAGGACTGGAAAAGGTCAGTTTTCATCCCAATCTCAAAGAAAGGCAATGCCAAAGAATGCTCAAACTACCACACAATTGCATTCATCTCACACGCTAGTAAAGTAATGCTCAAAATTCTCCAAGCCAGGCTTCAGCAATACATGAACGGTGAACTTCCAGATGTTCAAGCTGGTTTTAGAAAAGGCAGAGGAACTAGAGATCAAATTGCCAACATCCGCTGGATCATCGAAAAAGCAAGAGAGTTCCAGAAGAACATCTATTTCTGCTTTATTGACTATGCCAAAGCCTTTGACTGTGTGGATCACAATAAACTGTGGAAAATTCTGAAAGAGATGTGAATACCAGACCATCTGACCTGTCTCTTGAGAAACCTGTATGCAGGTCAGGAAGCAACAGTTAGAACTGGACATGGAACAACAGACTGGTTCCAAATAGGAAAAGGAGTATGTCAAGGCTGTATATTGTCACCCTGCTTATTTAACTTATATGCAGAGTACATCATGAGAAACGCTGGACTGGAAGAAACACAAGCTGGAATCAAGACTGCCGGGAGAAATATCAATAACCTCAGATATGCAGATGACACCACCCTTATGGCAGAAAGTGAAGAAGAACTAAAGAGCCTCTTGATGAAAGTGAAAGTGGAGAGTGAAAAAGTTGGCTTAAAGCTCAACGTTCAGAAAACTAAGATCATGGCATCTGATCCCATCACTTCATGGGAAATAGATGGGGAAACAGTGGAAACAGTGTCAGACTTTATTTTGGGGGGCTCCAAAATCACTGCTGATGGTGACTGCAGCCATGAAATTAAAAGACGCTTACTCCTTGGAAGGAAGGTTATGGCCAACCTAGATAGCATATTTAAAAGCAGAGACATTACTTTGCCAACAAAAGTCTGTCTAGTCAAGGCTATGGTTTTTCCAGTGGTCATGTATGGATGTGAGAGTTGGACGATGAAGAAAGCTGAGCGCCGCAGAATTGATGCTTTTGGACTGTGGTGTTGGAGAAGACTCTTGAGAGTCCCTTGGACTGCAAGGAGATCCAATCAATCCATCCTAAAGGAGATCAATCCTGGGTGTTCATTGGAAGGACTGATGTTGAAGCTGAAACTCCAATACTTAGGCCACCTCATGCGAAGAGTTGACTCATTGGAAAAGACCCTAATGCTGGGAAAGATTGGGGGCAGGAAGAGAAGGGGACGACAGAGGATGAGATGGTTGGATGGCATCACTGACTCGATGGACATGGGTTTGGGTAAACTCTGGGAGTTGGTGATGGACAGGGAGGCCTGGCATGCTGCAATTCATGGGGTCGCAAAGAGTCAGACACGACTGAGCCACTGAACTGAACTTATGAATAAAAGTAAAGCTAGGCAGTTAGGAACAGCATGAAAAAGAAAAGTCTTAGGTTGCAGGTCTAGTGTATAAAGGTTTCAGTTTTGCTTTGTTTTGTTTCCTGGATTAGTGACTGGAAAAAAAATATCTATCAAAATAGCATTGTAATCTATTTTTCACAAATGTTGAGAAAAGAAAGAAAACTAAAAACCCTGAAGAAGATACCAAAGTATAAAGTTGCTTTTTGAGACTAAACAATAGGACCGACTAAACCCTAAACAGAAGGACCAACTCTTTGCGACCCCTTGGACGGTGGCCTGCCAGAGTCCTCTGTCCATGGGATTCTCCAGGAAAGAACACTGGAGTGGGTTGCCATGCCCTCCTCCAGGGGATCTTCCCAACCCAGGAATCAAACCCACATCTCTTATGTCTCCTGCACTGGAAGGCGGGTTCTTTACCACTAGTGCCAGCTGGGAAGCCCAAACAATAGGATAAGCACTCATTTTAGAGGGATATCTACTTGTGTGCAAACAGAATGACAATGAAAACTGTCTATACAATTCCTAATGGCCCTCATGACCTTTTACTGTCTCAGAGCAATGCTTCTGAGGGCAGTGAGCTGCACTAGGTAAAAGAAGAATGTCCTTAAAAAAAAAAAAAAGAGGTTGTTCTTAGAGCCACTCTCAAGGGAGGTAGGCAAAAAGGGCAATGCTGTTTTCCACTTCAGACTGTATTTGTAAAAAATTATTCTGTCCATTAAATTATTCTCTAGGCAATAATTTTTACATTTTAAACCAAATTCATATGTTCCAAAGCTGAATTTATTTTATGCCCGCTTTCATTTCCTTTAGGACTTTGAAACTGCGTGACTGGGCTGGATGACAGCTCAGTTGTGAACAACTCTATGCCTGGGTACAAGTAAAGCCCTTCCTTCTCAGAGAATATGTGGACAGACACTATGTCCCAGTGAATACACATGGTGCACTGAGGACTCAGGTTTAAATACAAGCAACTAGTGTGGGCAAAGTTCAAACATCCAGGGAGAAGCACTGTGTATTCACAAAGTCTTATTTCAGTCAAGTAATTGTTATAGAATTTATATTCTGAGTTTTTGTAACTAATCTGCTTAGCTTTTCATTATTTCATGCTGTAAAATTTTAAAGACAATCTAAAAGGGTAACAAGTTACAAATAGAAATAAAACTTGTCCTTGCATTTTTGAATTAGTTCCAACTAAGTATCTGGAGCTTAGAGTGCTTAGGCAATAAATGACTAGGTCTTGCATGTCATTCTCTAAACAGTGTTACTTCTGAGAGTGAAGAGTTAAGACATTAGTTTGCAATATCTTCTGGAGAGACAGACTGGATTCCTTTCCTTCCCTACAAAGAAATGCACTTCTGATGGTTGGTACAGGAGATTAACGGTGTAAAAGAAAACACGAGAACTTTGCCAGGGGTTTCATTTGTTTCCTGCTCTCTAAAACCTTGCTACACAACATGTGCTTGGTGGAGGCAGTATCAGCATCACCTAAAAGTGAGTTAGATGTGCAGACTCTCACGTTCTATATCCCACAACCACCAACTGGAATTTGAATTAGCAGTTTAAACAGGATCACCAGGTGATTCAAATGCATAATAAAATTTGAGACCCAATTGCTAAAGTTCCTTCCAGTTGGAGGAGCTTCAGTTCAGTTCAGTTCAGTCGCTCAGTCGTGTTCGACTCTTTGCGACCCCATGAACCGCAGCATGCCAGGCTTCCCTGTCCATCACTAACTCCCTAAGTCCACCCAAACCCATGTCCATCGAGTCGATGATGCCATCCAGCCATCTCATCCTGTCGTCCCCTTCTCCTCCTGCCCTCAATCTTTTCCAGCATCAGGGTCTTTTCAAATGAGTCAACTCTTCGCATCAGGTGGCCAAAATACTGGAGTTTCAGCTTCAACATCAGTCCTTCCAATGAACACCCAGGACTGAACTTTAGGATGGATTGGTTGGTTCTCCTTGCAGTCCAAGGGACTCTCAAGAGTCTTCTCCAACACCACAGTTCAAAAGCATCAATTCTTCGGCACTCAGCTTTCTTTATAGTCCAGCTCTCATATCCATATATGACTACTGGAAAAACCACAGCCTTGACTAGATGGACCTTTGTTAGCAAAGTAATGTCTCTGCTTTTTAATATGCTATCTAGGCTGGTCATAACTTTCCTTCCAAGGAGTAAGCGTCTTTTAATTTCATGGCTGCAGTCACCATCTGCAGTCATTTTGGAGCCCCCCAAAATAAAGTCAGCCACTGTTGCCACTGTTTCCCCATCGATTTGCCATGAAGTGATGGGACCAGATGCCATGATCTTAGTTTGCTGAATGTGGAGTTTTAAGCCAACTTTTTCACTCTCCACTTTCACTTTCATCAAGAGGCTCTTTAGTTCTTCTTCACTTTCTGCCATAAGGGTGGTGTCATCTGCATATCTGAGGCTATTGATATTTCTCCCGGCAATCTTGATTCCAGCTTGTGCTTCCTCCAGCCCAGTGTTTCTCATGATGTATTCTGCATATAAGTTAAATAAGCAGGGTGACAATATACACCCTTGATGTACTCCTTTTCCTATTTGGAATCAGTCTGTTGTTCCATGTCCCATTCTAACTGTTGCTTCTTGACCTGCATACAGATTTCTCAGGAGGCAGGTCAGGTGGTCTGGTATTCCCATCTCTTTCAAAATTTTCCACAGTTTATTGTGGAGGAGCTTATGATCTTGTAATAACAAAATCTGACTCGTGACAAAGGTGTCTTTAAAATAAGATAAAAAGGAAACTCACTGAATTTGAACATAATAACATTTTAATGAAAAGAAAGGATTGTACCAGGCATGCAAGAGGTACTGCCTCATTTAATCCTCACCAAAACCCCTAAAAAATGAATAGTATTCTCTTCTTTTTACAGAAAAGGAAACAGTTGCTGAGAAGTGAAAAGCTTTGTCTGAGGCTGCACAGCCTGGGAGCAGTGGTGTCTGTCTGGGGAACCAGGTCTTTCTCCCTCCAAGTCCTACACTGCTTCTACACCAATGACCAGGAGAAGAATCTAGGAAAAGGTGCTAAGGGTAGTCCCAAAAAAAACAAACCAAGTGAAGCTCAGTCAACCAACAAACAAAGGTTTATCGATTACTTACTTTGGACCAAGAAATGCGCAACTCTTAAAGGAAACCTACGATGTGAGCAACAAAGCAAAATTAAGACAATATAATGAGCATAAAATCTGTGATGCAAGTAATTATTAGAGATAACCAGACTTTAAAAGTGATTTTAAATGTTAATAGTTATCTCATGGTTAGTAGAATTGTTGCTTTAAACTTTCTTATCTGAATTAATCAACTTCTCTAAAAGGAGACACTGTTTTTAAATGAAGCTATGCTTCTACCAGTTTAATATAATACTTTAATAAATAAATAAGAAAATAGATTAATTAAAAATAATTTTACATAAAAATAAGCAAACAAATCACGGGCCTCAAAGTTTCAAACAGGTCACATTCTTGGATTTTTCCATCTCATTTATTTTTACATTCTTCTTTTAGACATTATATACTTATTCTGCCTTGTGATTCAAAATATAACGTACTTCCCACAAACAGCAGATGGCACCATGCATCAGTGAAAAGAATGACAAAAAAAAGTCATAAAGGTCAAGCTGTCAAAATTGTTATCTGTTTAAAATAACTCAAATTTTCTAATTAGCTTTATAATAGTGACAGGTAATTTAAGACTTCATTTTGAAGATTCACTTTAGACAAGGAAGTTACTTTTGATCCAGTTTTGCTGATTAAAACTTGTGTGAGGATGCAAAAGAGGAAAGAGATATCCTGCATTGTAAAAAGTCTACTGCAAATCAACTTAAAAATAGAGCTCTTAACATAAAAACTCCCAACTCAAGAGAGGTTTCTGGGAGAATAAAAATTCAAAGGGAAAATTCAGATTGCTAAATTATAAAAAGAACAAATCTAATATACAATTTAAGGATCATAAAATCATTACTGTATCTTCAAAACTGATTTTAATCAATAATCTGTGGTATTGTCAACTACATATCACAGAGAATTACATTTTTTGCCACCAAACCACATCATAATTCTTTTCTTTGACTCCAAATGCTCCCAAGCATTGTCCCAAAACACAATAAGAGCCTGGGAGGCATGCTAAAAGCCAAACACAGAGTCCAAGTAAGTCCTTTCCTTCTTTGACCAGCAACCTAGCAAGCAAATAGACATTACTTCAAATACTATTTCATTCCTGAATTCATCAAGCACCTGGACTGTATTTTTACAGAGACAGAAAACAGATTCTATAGGCACAATTTCTGTAACAGTTATAGAATGAAAATGAAAGGTTAAAAGGCAAAAATAAAAGTGATATGGAAGGTTATTTATTACTGATACTTCCAATTTGCAAGAATAAATTCCACTAAATCTCTTTTTCCAAACCAAAAACTTGCAGGGATTGGTCAAAACAGGATCTCACGTCTTCAGAAGTTTAAAAAAATAATACCCAAGAACTCATCAGAAATTTTCCCGCAATATTTTCCTTTCTCAATCTTTAAACTATGTATGTAATGCTTTGGGAAGAGGGTGATGTTTTTCATTGTCTCGGATAGGTATTTTTCCTGAGTTAAGCACAGCAATAATACTTCTCAAGGGTTTAAATGATAAACAGTTTTGCCCTTCAATCATAAAAGTTCATTTTGGGTCCAAACGATAAATTTTTAAAAATGAAAATTCACTTAAAACCATGCTCTTGGCTCTAGGTAGTCATTCGTTTCTGATTCAATTCAACCCTATTCTACTCTATCTCATCTTTTCTCGTTGAGTTGTCAGAATTCATCAAGTCCTCCAATCCTTAACCATGCCCTTAACAACAACCATTCCCTCTTTTCTGAAGTATGAATTCACCCACTGCCCTTCATCTCCTCTGTTGCCACTTTCAACTAACTACCAGCTTCTATGGGAACCAGTCCCTAACCTGTCTCCTTGGTCTTCTTGTTCCTCTTCAATGCATTCACAACAGCCACTGTTGTGGTTTAGTTGGTAAGTTACAGCCATACTTATCTCTAAAACAATTAAATCAGACCACACAATTCCATCTTATAGATCTTCACTGGCTCCTCCCTGCACTTGGAATGAAATCCCAGGTCCTCCTCAATACGGCTGCCAAGCTCTGTTATCACTTGGGCCCACCCACCTCCTGGCCAACTGCTCTCTGTGATCTACCAGTTCTGCCTTTCTTCAATTTTCTCCCACTCAAAAGCCTCCCACATGGACCTTCCCTACCCATTGCAGAGAATTCTCATACTCATCTCTCAGATCTCAGCTCTAAATGTCACCTACTCAGAGAGGCCACTCCTGAGACCCTAATCTAAAATAGGTTTACTTATTACAAAAACCTTGAGGCAGCTTGTACTTTCCCTTTATAGCATTCATCAAAATGTATAATCACATATGTTTTGTATTTATTTATTATTTGTCTGCTCATTAGCCTGTTAGCTCCATGGATAGAAAAATAAATCTGTTCTATCAACTATGATATCTGTTAGGTCTAACCGAGTGTCAGAATATATTAGGGATTCAATATTTTTAAATAAATGAATGATTGATTGGATGAATGAATACAATATTTCCCTTTAGTGAGTATCTCTGGTCCCCTAAATGTTGAATTTACTGGTTATTGTTTTTCTAGAGACAAAAGACAAAGCTTCACTTCAAAACAACTTGGAAGCATACGTTGCCCCTGCTTTTGCTTTCCTGGCATCCTCCTAACTGCTCTAAGTACCAGTCTGTCTCACATTCATGTTTGGGACGAGAGTTGCCTACTTTTCACTCTTTTTCAATGCCTTTGAAAGCAAATTAACTCATGAATCCTTTTAGACTCTCTTATAAACCTTTAATAACCCAACCTTAAAAACATCTAGTTACCCTTCTGAAATGATGCAACACACCAATGTATTCTATGAACTCCTGTCCCCCCAAATATGAGAAAATATATCAAAAAAGGCTATAAAAATCTAATTAAAATTTTTGCATACACCATATAATGTGTTCCCTCCCTCATAAGTCCACAACAGTATAGCACCATTAGACAATTTGGCATTACACCACATACTCATAAATGTAGGTTTACTGCAAAAGATAAAAGGTATAAGTACTAGAGGATAAATCTGTAAAAGCCATAATCTTCAACATCAGCGTTCACTCTTAATGCTGAATTCTCACTGAATATGTGTCAGTTGACATTACACAACTATTCTGGCTCTCCCAGGATTACCTTTTGAAAACATCTATTTCATCATGCCATTACCCTGATTTAAAGTTTCAGTGGCTTCCCATTTATATAACCGTGCTTCCCAAACTGCAGACGCCAAATCTGATGTAACAGTGAGTTACGTGTGAGGGAAAGAAAAGCCAAAGCAAATATGCTACATCTCCTTGGACAAACAGTTTTTACTTACATTTTTAGGAAAAAACATTTACATTAAAACAGCTCTGGCTCTACCGTGGAGCAAAATGCAGAATTTAAAACTGAATTTTAAATATATGATATGCAACTATACAGAAGCTTTGAGTTTGTGAAACTGTCAGACACATGATAAATAGTAAATATGTCAGAGAGACATACTCTTGCCTGGAAAATCCCATGGATGGAGGAGCCTGGTAGGCTGCAGTCCATGGGGTCGCTAAGAGTCGGACACGACTGAGTGACTTTACTTTCACTTTTCACTTTCATGCATTGGAGAAGGAAATGGCAACCCACTCCAGTGTTCTTGCCTGGAGAATCCCAGGGACGGTGGAGCCTGGTGGGCTGCCATCTATGGGGTCGCATAGAGTCGGACACGACTGAGGTGACTTAACAATACTGGGCTTGAGCAGTGGACCTCCCTCCAGTTTGGATCAGGTGTTCCTTTTCTTATGAGCTCATCCTTAATATATCACTAGTGTCAATATAATATTAGGTTGAACCACAGGAAACTGTCAATATTCAATGACTTTTTATTTACAAAAATGACATACCCGTATGGTTCAACATAATAGAAGAGTCTGTCTAATTTGTATGCAGTCACCTCAACGTGCCTCCTTTCAAAAATATCTGTCAGTTCTTTGTCTCCATCATCAATTACTGTTACTGGCCTAAACCAGACTTCAGTAAATGTTGGCTTAGGATTCAATCTGAATCAATTTGTACACAAGTATAAGCAAGTATTCGATGTTCTATATATTAAAAAAAAAAATTCCCTCTCCTTCAGGTTATGGCATAAACAACTCCTGTTTGCCATTTAATAATACTGAAGGAGCATGAGCTAAAAAGAAATGGGAAAGCCATTTACAGTCATGCTCCCACACCCTAACTGATCAGAGCATTTGTCTCAGTATGCTACTGGGCTAACATATAACAAAACTATTCTAATAAGCCACTTATGTAAGTGTAGAATCTTTTAAGCTTGATCAACTATTTCTACTGTTAAACAAAGAAATAGGCTTTGTCGGAGTAAGAGTACCTTATATCAACTACAAAGAACTGAGTATCAAGTCACACTTCTCTTTGTAAAAAAGAAAAAAAGTTATTTGTGAATCGACTTTTAAAAAGCTTTGAAACGTTTTAAGAAGGAGAAATTTTAGATTTTCAAAGAGATTTTTAAGTTTATATATTATAAACATATTATTAACAATCATATATCATTTTCTGACTTTGTGAAAGTGAAAGTCTGAATAAGCCTCACAAATCGTCCACATTGAAAACAAAACACAGACTCATTTCATTCCCTACTTGGCAACTTCTAACTTTAAAAGGTTCCATCTTACTCTTCACCTAAACCTTTATGAAATAAAATACGTGCCTATTTTTAATCATTATTTGTCCTGCTGCAGCACTGTCATGAAACAAAACTGATCCAGATACCAGTTCTGAGGAAGTTTAGCTGTTAAAATACACATCTGTTTTCTGTCAACTTGGCTTTGTTGATAGGCCCATAGTAACAGACGACCAAAATAGCCTTGAAAAAAATCAACAGAACGAGGTTCTTACCCCTAGAATCAATCTGAAAATACAGCAACCACATAAACATTGCTGGATATTTCCCTTAAGTTTTATGTTTCTCTGAATTCATTACCTTGGACTATTATTTTACTTCCTAGAATTTGCCAAAGTAATGAATTCTAAGAAATGAAAAAGTGCACTATTCTCATGCCTCTCCATCTCACTCTTCTCAACCTCCAGAAAAAGGACTGTGCCTAAACCATTCAATAGCTCCCATATGGGACAGAAGGCAGCTCCCTCATAACTCTCCACTGTTGTTGCTACTGATGATTAGAATGATCAAAAAGTATATAACCTTTAGCCCAAACACATTTCAATATATAAGCACATAAAAGTATTAAATGAGTACTCCTTAAACTTCAGAGAATTTTAAAATCTAGAAACATTTGTTCGGAGAAGGCAATGGTACCCCACTCCAGAATTCTTGCCTGGAAAATCCCATGGACGGAGGAGCCTGGTGGGCTGCAGTCCATGGGGTCGCTAAGTGTCAGACGCGACTGAGCAACTTCACTTTCACTTTTCCTGTTCATGCATTGAAGAATCCCAGGGACAGGGGAGTCTGGTGGGCTGCTGTCTATGGGGTCTCACAGAGTCGGCCATGACTGAAGCAACTTAGCAGCAGCAGCAGCAGCAGAAACATTTGTTAAATACATAAATTTCTAGGGTCATATCTTTCAAGAATCTTGAGTCTCAGATGGGGCTACAGAATTTGTGTGATTAACAAGCTCTCCCCATCCCTCTTCCAAGTCATTTCTTTGAGATATAATTCAAGTACCATAACATTCAGCCTTTAAAGGTGTTCAAATCTGTAGTTTCGAGTATATTCACATGATTGTACAACTATCTCAATCATCTAATTTCAGAACATTTCATCACCCTAAAAAGAAACCTTTTATACCTAATCTCACTTCCCCCAGCTCCTGGCAACTACTAATCTACATTTTGTCTCCATGGAATTGCATATAAATGAAATCATATAATATGTGCTCTTTCTGTATGGATCCTTTAACTTAGTACAATATTTTCAAGATTTATCTAGGATGTATCAGCACATCATGCCTTCTATGGCTGAATAACATTCCACTATATGGGTATACCATATTTTGTTTCTTC
Organism: Okapia johnstoni; assembly: GCA_024291935.2. Classification (NCBI taxonomy): domain Eukaryota; kingdom Metazoa; phylum Chordata; class Mammalia; order Artiodactyla; family Giraffidae; genus Okapia; species Okapia johnstoni. Next base: position 23,350,830 of record CM044322.1, read on the forward strand.
ATAATTCAGGTGTTGGACATTGGTGTTGTTTCCACTTTTTAGTTATTATGAATAATGCTGACATGACCATCAGTACAAAAGGTTTTTTTGTGGGGGTATTTTTTTGGTAAATTTATGTTTTTAGTTCTTTTGGGTGCATATACAGAAGTTGAATTGCTGGGTAGTATGGTAACTCTATTTTAAACTTTTTGAGTAATTTCCAAACTGCTTTTCAAAGTAACTATAGTACTTTATATTCTCATCAGCAATTTATGAGGGTTCCAGTGTCTTCACATCCTCACTAATGCTGGTTTTTGTCCAACTTTTTGATTATAGCTATTCTAGAGAGCATGAAGTCTGTGCTTTTAGTTTGCATTTTCCTGATGACTCAGGATGTCAAAGATCTCTTAATGTGCTTATTGATAATCTGCATATCTTCTTTGGGGAAATGTCTATCCAGATTCTTTCAGTTCAGTTCAGTCACTCAGCCATGTCTGACTCTTTGTGACCCCATGGACTGCAGCACGCCAGGCCTCCCTGTCCATCACCAACTCCCGGAGTTTACCCAAACTCATGTCCATTGAGTTGGTGATGCCATCCAACTATCTCATCCTCTGTCGTCCCCTTCTCCTCCTGCCCTCAATCTTTCCCAGCATCAGGGTCTTTTCAAATGAGTCAGTGCTTCGCATCAGGTGGCCAAGGTATTGGAGTTTCAGTTTCAACATCAGTCCTTACAATGAACACTCAGGACTGATCTCCTTTAGGATGGACTGGTTAGATCTTCTTGCAGTCCAAGGGACTCACAAAAGTCTTCTCCAACACCACAGTTCAAAAGCATCAATTCTGCAGCACTCAGCTTCCTTTATAGTTCAACTTTCACATCTGCACATGACTACCATCCACTTTTAAAGTGGCTATCGCTCTTTTACTACATTTGATCTTAGCCAAATGGATGAGATGCTTGAATGGCATCAACGACTCGATGGACATGAATTTGAGCAAGCTCTGGGAGTTGGTGATGGACAGGGAAGCCTGGTGTGCTGCAGTCCATGGGGTCGCAAAGAGTCAGACACGACTGAGCAACTGAACTGAACTGAACCCCTTTATTCATTAAGTTGCAAGTGTTCCTTATGTATTCTAGATACAAAGCCCTTATCAGACATGGGATTTACAAATATTCTCTCCCGTTCTCTGGGTTTTTTTTCCCCACTTTCTTGATAGTACCCTTCGAAACACAAACATTTTTAATTTTGATGAAATCTCTTGTCTTTATTCTTTTGTTACTTGTGCTTTCAATGTCATATGTAAGAAATCATTGGCTAATCCAAGGTCATGAAGATTTACAGTTAGATTTTCTTCTAAGAGTTTCATAGTTTTACCTCTTACATTCAGGCCTATGATTGATTTTTTGAGTTAATTCTTAAAGATGTATGAGGAAGGGGGTACAAGTTCTTTTATATATATATGTGTGTGTGTGTGTGTGTGTGTGTGTGTGTGTGTATATATATCTATATATATATATATCTCCAGTCATTCCAGCAATTTTGCTGGAAAGACATTATTTCCTTATTGAATTGTCTTGGCACTCTTGTCAAAATCAACTACCCAGAAATGTATATTTGTGAACTCTCAATTCTAATCCATTAATCTATACATCTATACTATAACTAATCAGCTAACAGACTTTGTGTTGCACTATATCATCATGCTCTTCTGATATTAAGAAAAAAATTCTCACAGAACAAGGAATATTTATAAAATTTCAAGGCAATGCACTACTGGACATGAACAGAAAACAACTAAACTGATTTTGGGAGAAAAATAATATCTGGGACAAGAACTGGATCATATTTCTAGATAGGTGAATGCTGCTGCTGCTGATAAGTCGCTTCAGTCGTGCCCGACTCTGTGTGACCCCAGAGATGGCAGCCCACCAGGTTCCCCCATCCCTGGGATTCTCCAGGCAAGAATACTGGAGTGGGTTGCCATTGCCTTCTCCAGTGCATGAATGGGAAAAGTGAAAGTGAAGTTGCTCAGTCGTGTCCGACTCTTAGTGACCCCATGGACTGCAGCCTACCAGGCTCCTCCATGCATGGGATTTTTCTGGCAAGAGTACTGGAGTGGGTTGCCATTGCCTTCTCTGAGATAGGTGAATAGGCAGAGTTATATCCAAAGGTGACCTGTTGTTCAGAAGCCTGATGATTTTGTGTATTTCAAGACAGACTCACTGTATCTGAATGTGTTCAGCACTATTAGTTTCAACCCAGTCACTTTTTTTTAAGCTGTTTATATTTCAAGTTAAAAGTTTATTGTTAGACAATTAGACAATAATGTGCTTTCCTCTGCTGAACAGAAAAAACAACACTGACAGATTTTATCAGGACTACTGGATATCTATCATTCATCTTTTTACAAAGAGTCATATAATAATATTAATAAATATTCCTTTCAATCGATTTATAGGAAAACAGATTCTGAATACTAAGAATGCACTAATTTTTCTCTGTATTAAAGATTCTTATGGACAAAATGGACTCTTGCCTATCTGTCAATTAGCATAACCGAGAGGACTAGTCAGAAGTACTATGCACCTACTTCACTGGGAAGTTGGAGAACAACTAGACCATGACCACTAAGTGCTGTAGGTAAGAAACAACTACCAGATAATGACACAGCCCAGGCTGCAACTCAATAGGTCAATGAGTCAGTGGAGTGTGCAGGAAATTGTTCTATTCAGTTGAGGAAATTTTTCTGGCAGTATTTCTCACAAAGAAGGGCAAAATGGGCTATATTACCAGGACATGGATAAGAAGCAAAATGTCAAGTGGACTTCTAAAAAAATAAGAGCTTCTGAAAACCCTGACGAGACAACCTAAAAAGCAAGAGACCAGAATGTTCTTTTATGCTTCTTTTATAACCAATGCAATCAGCTATTACAGTAGTGGTAGCCGATTACTGTATGTCTAGATACAATTGCTCTGGGTAAATAATGTAAAAGTCAAATCATTATTTGGTTAAAAATGCCAAATAATGGATGCTGATACTAAAGTACCTGAAAAGGGAAGATCGAGAAGAATACCAGGAGTATCAGAAGAAGCCATTTCATGATGAAATCCTGCTAGATCATAGAAGGAGCAACTGAGATACAAGATCAACAAATTCTTGGACTGAGAGACCTCAACTGATGTTGAGAAGTGACAGAACTCAGTCTTTAAATGAAAGTAGATAATGGGGATTTCTTAAGAGAGACAAAGATCATGGTTTATTTGGACAATAATGATCAGTCTATCAAAAAAACTATTTCTAAGTTTGCCAATCATATGATGAAGATGAAGGGCAGCAGTCTGTTTGGAGAAGGTAAGAACCAGTAGGACCAGGGATATAAAACTTTAAGCAATGTGTGGCCCAGAATCACTCTCCAGAAAAGTCTGCCAGTATGCCGTCCTCAAATCTTTGAGACTTAAAAAGGAAAGCTTACAGTTTATCAGTAAAAACTGGGTATGAATAAAACTGAATGGTAAAGACAAGGAACTACTCTCCAAAAGAAGGTCTCATTTCCTATCTACTTCCACTTGACACTATATGACAGAGTTTCTTCTCTATTGTACAATCTAAATAATTTGTAAATTAGACTGTTATGAATAATAGCAATGGAAGTCTTTAAACTTGTATTAGGTTAGAAGATGATTTCACAATCCAATTTTCAGACAATGGGAAGCATTCAAATATTTCATATTGCTTTGCACATAATTATGAAAGTAATTTACATAGAGTGACGTTACATGCTGCCTTTACTCAAACCCTGTTCGAAAAACTAAACCACGAAAATGATTTGGAATACTGCTTCCACTTCAACTCTGAGGACCATAATTTTTAAGATTAACTCTATATTAAAACTGTGCTACTCCTCATTCTAATTAAACAAATATCTATGGCTGGATAATATATTTTTGAAATATTATTTTGAGATTGATAATATAGTTTTGAGAGTAAATATTTATTTAATAAATATCAAAGGCCAAATTTTAAAGCAGTTAACACTAAATAATTTCAGTCCATGAAGTATATACACTCAGAAATATTTTGACTTTCCAGATCCACCAATGACCCTTCACAGAAAATCTGCTTCCATGTAGAGTACCTGCTGAGTGCGCTGTAGGTCATGTGACTTCCCCGCATGGCTACCCCTTATCACAGAATACTGCACAAGAGATGAACAAGTAGCCTAAGGTGACACATACATCTGACTCATGAATCTGCAGGCTTATTTAAAACACGAGCAGGACCAATTACGTTATCCCTGAAGAGTGTTATCTTAAAAATATAAAGATAGTGCCAAGAGCTTAACCTTAGAGCTGAAAGGTGATGCAAGAATTTTTCTGAGATATTTTAGGCCCTGTACAAGCAAAGATACAAATATATAGGTCAGGAAAAAAAGAGGAGAACATCTAATTCATAAAGAGCAAGAGATCAATACAGATGAGGGGCTGGAGTCTGTGTGTCACCTGTCCTTCCTGAGGTCTACTCGATGGACATGAGTTTGAGCAAGCTCCTGGAGTTGGTGGTGGACAGGGAAGCCTGGTGTGCTGCAGTCTGTGGGGTCCAAAGAGCTGGACACGACTGACTGACTGAACAACAATTGAGTAGAAAGACACTTTTTCCTTTCAAAACATATTTTGAAAATAGACTTGAGAAATTGGTGAATACAACGTTTTCCAAATATGTTCAATTGTAAATTGCTCATATATATATATGTATACACACACACACATATACACACACAGAATACGTAAAGACATACATGAGAATGATAAACACCGAACGGTTCCTCTGAAATAGGGAAAAGGGAGTGTGTGTGATCAGGAAGAGGTAATAATATACAAAGCTAGTATTGTTGGTATTGTTTTATTTCTTAGCCAGAGAGGTAGATAAACAGGAGTTCACTGTATGTCTTAATGATTTTAATAAGTTTTATTATTATTATTTTTTAATATTTTTTTTGATTATTTGGCTGTTCTGGGTCTGAGTTGCAGCACTCAAGATCTTTAGTTATGACATGTGAGATCTTTGGTTGTAGCATGTGGGATCTAGTTCCCCAACCAAGCATTGAACCCAGGCCCCCTGTGTGGGCAGCATGGAGTCTTAGCCACTGGACTACTAGGAAGTCCCTATTATTTTTTTTTTTAATTTTTATTTTATACTGGAATATAGTTGATTTACAATAGCTAGTTTCAGGTGTATAGCAAAGTGATTCAGTTACATGTGTACCAATTCTTTTTCAGATTCTTTTCCCACACACATTAATATAGAAAAGTGAGTAGACTTCCCTGTGCTATAATGTAGGTCCTGGTTGATTACCTATTTTATACATAGTAGTGGGTACATGTTAATCCCAGACTCCTAATTTATCCCCCTCCCGACCATCTATCCTCTTTAGTAACCATAAGTTTGTTTTTTATGTCTGTAAGTATGTTTTGAATATTTAATCATAAAAATAATAGACTGTTTATTTTATTAAATCAATCCATGTATGTACATTTAACTTCTACAAGTGTTTCTGCAACCAAAAACAGTATAAAGTAACTTTAGTTATTCTGATTCATGATGAACTGAAAGATTTTTATTGGAAAAAAAAAGTCATCCTACAACTTAAAGTCAGTGATCTTTGTTCTGATTATGAGAAATAAACACACAAATAAATAATGTGGGTTACTGAACAGGTTCAAGGTATATAAAGTCTTTGTGAGTCTGATTTTACTGAAGCAAAATACCACTTCTATTTTTGGGAGTAAGTATGTTCTTGTATTTAAAGTACTAGGTTTAACATGTTTATTGCCCCATTGATCATCTTTCATAATTATCCCACACTCTGTAGTTCTTATTTAAAGATTGACCTTACATGTTCCCAGAGGTGCAAAAACCTGCTTCTAGAACAAACACTGCAGAGGAGCTGTAATCCAAGCACTTCGAGAACAAAGCACGTAACAGTAACTTTCCCTTTCACTCCACAGCATCATCTGTCTCCAAGATGCTCCCTGGAGCATAGAGGCTGCACAATCAGCCATCCTTTTCGTCTCTCCACTACACTAAATGAAAACATGTAATCAATAAACTTACCCCAGATGCTCCATCAGCACATCCTGTTTCCTCTACTTTTGAAATCTGTCCAGAATTCAACCGTTTTTAACCACCCTCACTGCTCCTGGTCCAAACAACTGAGACTAGCACAACTGCCTCCAACTGGTCTCCCACTCCCCTCTTTGAACTCTCCCATCTTTTTTTCTCAACAGTGCAACTTAGTGATCAGGATAAAACACAACATCTCCAGTGGTTTCTCCTCTCACTCCAATGAAACCTAAATTCTCTACAAGAGTCAAAAGACCCTGTTTAAGGTCTGCCACATTTCTCTTCTTTCTCTTTCTCCATAGCATTTAACACCTCTGATATACTATAATTCTACTTAGTCATCTGTTTATTGCTTGCCTCTTCCACAAAGATAACAAAATTAATAAGGGGAAGAGTTTTATCTGTTTTTTCTTTACTGTTGCATCGCTGAACTTGAATGATGCCAAGCATTTAGTAGGTGTTGAATAAATGTTTGTTGAATGAATAATGACTATTCCTCTCAGTCACAGGAAGTAGAGATAGTTGTTCTGCCATTTTTTAACTGGAGGTTTCTGCCCCTTTCTGTAATGTCAAAATTAACAAAAACACAAGGCTATAAGACAACTGATGTGAGAACCATAAAGACCCTAGAAACTGGGAAAGATATTAGCACCCAGAAACAAGATATTTAAGAGAGTTCTTTTTCTAGTCCTGAGATTTTCTATTGATAAGTAAAACATTAAAGTAGCCTACAGAATATTTATTGGTTAGTCAAAGTATTTTTTTACTTCATGACCAATTACTACTAAAATTTTCAGAAAATTTTATGTATTTGTTCTTAATTCTCCTTATATCAGCTCTTTGTAATGTGCTTTAAATTCAACATATTACTTGTTGAAGGTATTAGTGCTTCTGCAGTAATCATAGCACAATACATAAATGTATCAAACTAACATGTTGTGATACATAGTGATACAAGCTTCAATTCAGTTCAGTTCAGTCACAGTCCTGTCAGACTCTTTGCAACCCCATGAACTGCAGCATGCCAGGCTTCCCTGTCCATCACCAATTCCCGGAGCCTACTCAAACTCATGTCCATTGCATCCGTGATGCCATCCAACCATCTCATCCTCGGTCGTCCCCTTCTCCTCCCGTCTTCAATCTTTCCCAGCATCAGGGTCCTTTCCAGTGAGTCGGTTCTTCGAATCAGGTGACCAAAGTATTGGAGTTTCAGCTTCAGCATCAGTCCTTTCAATGAATATTCAGGACTGATTTCCTTTAGGATGGACTGGTTTGACCTTCTTACAGTCCAAGGAACCCTCAAGAGTCTTCTCCAACACCACAGTTCAAAAGCATCAATTCTTCAGTTCTCAGCTTTCTTTATGGTCCAACTCTCACACCCATACATGACTACTGGAAAAACCATAGCTTTGATTAGACGGACCTTTGTTGGCAAAGTAATGTTTCTGCTTTTGAATATGCTGTCTAGGTTGGTCATAACTTTTCTTCCAAGGAGCAGGCATTTTTTAATTTCATGGCTGCAATCACCATCAGCAGTGACTTTGGAGCCCCCCAAAATAAAGTCTCTCACTGTTTCCCCACCAATTTGCCATGAAGTGATGGGACCAGATGCCATGATCTTAGTTTTCTGAATGTTGAGTTTTAAGCCAACTGTTTCACTCTCCTCTTTCACTTTCATCAAGAGGCTCTTTAGTTTTTCTTCACTTTCTGCCATAAGGGTGGTGTCATCTGCATATCTGAGGTTATTGATATTTCTTCTGGCAATCTTGATTCCAGCTTGTGCTTCATCCAGCCCAGCATTTCTCATGATGTACTCTGCATATAAGTTAAATAATCAGGGTGACAATATACAGCCTTGACGTACTCCTTTTCCTATTTGGAATCAAGTCTCTTGTTCCATGTCCAGTTCTAACTATTGCTTCTTGACCCGCATACAGATTTCTCAGGAGGCAGGTCAGGTGGTATGGTATTCCCATCTCTTGAAGAATTTTCCAGTTTGTGGTGATCCACACAGTCAAAGGAATCCACACAGTCAAAGGCTTTGGCGTAACCAATAAAGCAGAAATAGATGTTTTTCTGGAACTCTCTTGCTTTTTTGAAGATCAAGCGGATGTTGGCAATTTGATCTCTGGTTCCTCTGCCTTGTCTAAATCCAGCTTGAACATCTGAAAGTTCACACTTCATGTACTGTTGAAGCCTGGTTTGAGGAATTTTGAGCATTACTTTGCTAGCGTGTGAGATGAGTGCAATTGTACGGTAGTTTGAACATTCTTTGGCATTGCCTTTCTTTGGGATTGGAATGAAAACTGACCTTTTCCAGTCCTGTGGCCACTGCTGAGTTTTCCAAAGTTGCTGGCATATTGAATGCAGCACTTTCACAGCATCATCTTTCAGGATTTGAAATAGCTCAACTGGAATTCCATCACCTCCACTAGCTTTGTTTGTAGTGATGCTTCCTAAGGTCCACTTGAGTTCGCATTTCAGGATGTCTGGCTCTAGGTGAGTGATCACACCATGGTGATTATCTGGGTCGTGAAGATCTTTCTTGTATAGTTCTTCTATGTATTGTTGCCACCTCTTCTTAACATCTTCTGCTTCTGTTAGGTCCATACCATTTCTGTCCTTTATTGTGCCCATCTTTGCATGAAATGTTCCCTTGGTATCTCTAATTTTCTTGAAGAGATCTCTAGTCTTTCCCATTCTGTTGTTTTCCTCTATTTCTTTGCATTGATTGCTGAGGAAGGCTTTCTTATCTCTCCTTGCTATTCTTTGGAACTCTGCATTCAAATGGGTATATCTTTCCTTTTCTCACTTGCCTTTAGCTTCTCTTCTTTTCTCAGCTATTTGTAAGGCCTTATCAGACAGCCATTTTGCCTTTTTGCATTTCTTTTTCTTGAGGATGGTCTTGATCACTACCTCCTGTATAATGTCACAAACCTTGAACTTCCATCCATAGTTCTTCAGGTACTCTGTCTATCAGATCTAATCCTTTGAATCTATTTGTCACTTTCACTGTATAACTGTAAGGGATTTGATTTAGGTCAGGCTTACACAATGTTCTATATATAAATATATATACACACACATAAGTATATGTATCAATTAAAAACTCAGTGTATCACTATTTGAGGGAGGAAAGTGGGGGCAAAGAGTAAGGATATATAATGAATCTATTCTTCAGATAACAGCTTTAGAAAAGTGCTTTGAAAAGGGGATTACACTTTGTGGTATTTAATCATACATCCCATACTGTCATTTTTTTCTCCTCATCACCCTAAGAAGAAAGGAGAGGCAGGAAAAATATTCCAATTTGAAGGGTCAATGATTTCCTTAAATTTCGTGAAATACCAAGTTACTATATAAATCTGAATATATCTGATACTCTAAAAACTGAACTATCTGGGAAGAGTCAACTTCAAACACCAGCTGTCAGTTATCTTGTCAAGGCTAAAAGAAACACTGTTTTACTTACGTCTTTTGAAAGACCATGGAAGAAAAAACACTTTTGGAAGACTAACTGAATCACCATAGTCAAAAAGAAACAGAATAAACCTTCTATTAGGGACAATGGCTAAAATTTTGGTTTTAGCAAAGAAGCGCCTCCACTGAGTGGAAAACAAAGATGTTTAGAAAGGTAAGAAAGAAACAACAGCTAGTTAAAGCCCTCTTAAGAATCCCTGAAGTCAGCTAGTTATAGAATAAACGGAGAAGCAACCAAAAGGTATATACAGGTGGATGGAGCGGAATGGAGGGCAATATTACTAAGTGAATATTTACTATATAGCAGACAGAGTGCCAGGCACTTTATATTCATAATTGCCTTTAATCTTTAAAATAAACCCAGGAGCTAGATATTGTTAGCTTCATTTCACAGAGAAAGAAACTAATCCATATATCGGTAAAGTGATATAGGAAGGATTAACTTAAAAACCAACTATCTCAACTCCAATGTTAAGCTGTCTCTCTGGTTGCTTCTTCTGTAATTGAATATATTGCTGAATTTTCCCCACCAGGGTAACTTCCCTCATATAAGCACAAAAGTGATTCAGGTCTTAGACCCAGCTCTTAGTTCTCATTTGTGTGCAGCTTTAGAGATTACGTGAATGATTTCAACCATCAAATGAGTTTCATTTTGATTCACGTTCATGAACACTAATCCGACCCAGGACCTGCCCACTAAAAATAAATAAATAAATAAATAAAAGGAAATAAAACAAAAATCTGCCCCTGTTCACAGGAAGATTTTTACAGAATAAAAACAACTCAAAAAGCGATGCTTAAGATACTCTGAAAACCTGTTTGGTAGCATCTACAAAAACCCTTAGCTTATGTATGTCTTGACCCAGAAATTTCACTCCTAGCTGTGTACCCACTGAAGTGTATACACGTGTTTACCAAAAGACACGTTCAAGAATGTTCACAGCAACACTACTCACAATATCCCTAATCTGGAAATGACCCAAGTGCCCATCAACAATAGAATGGAAGAATAAGTAAACTGTAGTATAGTCACACAATGGAACTAATAAACCATGCCTGGGGGCACTATATGGATGAATCTCACAAACAATATGATGAATGAATGAAAAAGCAAGATGAACACGAGTTCATATTGTATGAGTCCACTTAAACAAAGTTCAGACAATTAAAACTAATCTATGGTGTTGAAAGTCAAGACCACATTACTCGCCAGAGAAGCAATGACTGAGTGGAGGGAAGGAGGGCTTATGAAATACAGACAGTGTTCTCCTTTAATCTGGGTATGTGTTATATTAGTATGTTTGCTTTGTTAAAAATCACCATGTTTTATTTTTGGTGGGTTAACAGAACAGTATTTACACTATAATTAATACTTTTAGCCTTCTTCTTATCCCTCAATGTAAACTGAGGTATATAATAAACATAGAAGGTTTTGTTCTTAATTTTTTTTTTCATTTCAACTATTGGCTAAATGTCAATCTACAGAGTTCTTCCATTTATCTCAATACAAGAAAATGTATTTTCAACTCCAGTTTCAAATCGAGTAGCCATCTATCTTTACCAAAAAAAGAAGCTGACCCAATTTACCACATATTCAGCTTTAAGTAAATATTTTAAATAAGACCATCATTAACTAGGAGTTTTTTCTAATTCCAGATGCATTGACAAAGTCGACTAAAATTCTTTCCTTTTCTGCTACCTAACTTCATGTTCTCAACCTTAAGAAGAATGAAGAAATCTTTAAAAGCATTTAACTTAGGAAAACATGAAATGACAATATGCTTTCTAAGAGTAAAAATTTAAGCTCAATGTCTTTCTCATTTCACAATAGGATCTTTGAGCAAAATACTCTGCAGAGCTGTACATCCTTTTAGTCAGAATAAAGAACTCCAAGAGCTTAACACTTTTCCATCTGACAATTTCCAAGCCTTCCACTTGTAACTCAATATTAATTCATAACCATCAACATTTAAATTGTCTTTTTAAAGAGAGAATACCACAGAAATACCTATGGATGTTTCTAATTAAGACTATGTTGTCATTTCTTCTTTTAGAATGTTTGGTCCCATATGAAAGAATGGCTTTGATATAAATATTTTATTAACCACAAGAAGGAAAGGGGCAAAGAGAAAACACAGACAAGCAGGAAATAAAAGTTTATCTAAAAATTTCCTTTGTAAATTAATGCTCTGACAAAGATGAGTTAGTGGAAAGAACAAATGTCCTGAAGCATACTACAATATCGTTCGCAATAAACTCTATTTTGAAAGGCTATTTTACTGTGTTAAGAGATGTTATCATTTATTTCCCTGGTTTCCACAATGCTGTGTTTACAAGCAATTCCATGTTTTAGAAAGCTAGGCAACCTCCTTGAACAGCTGCAGAGTACACATTTAAGGGAAGAGAAAGTAACACCTCTGATGCTCTTATTAATTTTAATGAGCATCAAGATTAATTAATCATCAACACTGTGATCATGATTCTGAATCACAGTGGACAACTGATGAGAAGGCTTATAAATTTTCTTTTCTTTTCCCTACCAAAAATGTTGCTAATTTTCTTAGTAACTGATATTAGAAATTCAGGTCTCTTCAAGATGAAACTTCCTGAGGAATTATGAAATCTGGGTTTCAGAAGTCCTGTGGACAGAGCTCCAATGTTAGGAATCACACCATTCAGGAAGAGACAATTTCAGAAAGTCACTATTCCAGTGTTACTTATTCTACCAAAAGTGACCCAAGAAATCCAATTTAACTGGTATGATTAAGCATATTAGTTTCATTCTCTTTTCTATAATGAACACCATCAAACCAATCTGCTATATATTTAGATAATACCAGCAACAAAAATGGAGCAATGATAGCATTTGCAAGCTCAATGGCGCCCCACTCCAATGGCGCCCCACTCCAATGGCAGCCCACTCCAACGGCGCCCCACTCCAACGGCGCCCCACTCCAACGGCAGCCCACTCCAACGGCAGCCCACTCCAACGGCGCCCCACTCCAACGGCGCCCCACTCCAACGGCAGCCCACTCCAACGGCAGCCCACTCCAATGGCGCCCCACTCCAATGGCGCCCCACTCCAATGGCGCCCCACTCCAATGGCAGCCCACTCCAATGGCGCCCCACTCCAATGGCTCCCCACTCCAATGGCCCCCCACTCCAATGGCGCCCCACTCCAATGGCGCCCCACTCCAATGGCAGCCCACTCCAATGGCGCCCCACTCCAATGGTGCCCCACTCCAATGGCGCCCCACTCCAATGGCGCCCCACTCCAATGGCACCCCACTCCAATGGCACACCACTCCAGTACTCCTGCCTGGAAAATCCCACGGACGGAGGAGCCTGGTAGGCTACAGTCCATGGGGTCGCTAAGAGTTGGACACGACTGAGCGACTTCACTTTCACTACATATAAAGATAAAACTATTAACTTTTCTATTTTTATAAATAACATGCAATACTAAACTCAGCTCAGTGTGCAATGAATAAGACATAGGCACATCTACTTAACAAAACTAACTTTTAGTATCAATCTGTTTTAAGATTACAGAACTCAATGAATTTGCTTTTACTTTCAAAGAGCATTAAACTAAATTAAAAGAGCCAGAATTGTTTATTTACCACATCGATTTGGACAATCAAGCAAAGCAGAACTTTTAGTACAAATGTTCAATTTGTTTTGTGTATATCACGATCACATAATTTTGACTCTGAATAAGGTTTTAGCTCCTAATTTTGCATTCTTCCTTTAGGCTTAATTTAAATAGGCATTTTAGAAACTAATTTGTAAGTAAAATAAATAGAATTAAATGTTTCATCAACCAGGTTCTTTGGCTGTTATAATATTCTGAATTTGAGAATTTATTCTGTGACTCTCAGTGAGTCACTCAACTCTTCTATATCAAAATATATTACAAATGTTTTAAAATCTTATATGTTTATAAAACACTGTGCAACCTTTATATATTGTGCAACTGCCACCTAGAACCTTTGAAGAGCAAAACCCAGCTATGTTTGCATATAACATGGTTACTGCTATAGCAGGTTGAAAAATGACAATTATGCTTTATATAGATTATACGTTTTATCTTTTTAATCTTATTAAATTTCTAGTTTCTGGGGTGATTAAAATGGTTAGAATTTTCTTAAGGAAGTTATAAAACTTTATCTAAAAAATGTAATACTATAATACAAAACTCTCTAGATTATATTAGGCTTATACTTTTGATTACTCCAGCTTTTTACATTAAGACAGTTATATTTTTAAATATATTCATACTCTCAATAAAAAAGTTCTTATCCAGCAACTTTTCATCACTGCAAAGACTATTAAACATTTTGATGGGCAGTACATGATACATGTATGTGTAATATTACTTACATCTTTAAAATAAAGAGTAAAGTAAATAAATAAATACAGCCACCTATGGAACTAAAAACAAACAAACAAAGAAATAATATAGATACCTAAGGAATTCTGCAAACTAACTTCTGAAATACTGTCTAAAAAATATGATATAGAAGCTTTAGTTTATCACTTCTCCATTAACTGGCAAGAGTCTCAAATAACATACAGGAAGAGATATCATATGACTTCAGAATTTAATTACCATAAAATTTTCATTTATATTCACTCTTGGAGTATAATTACATTACCATTAAAAATACTCGATCCTGATTTCATTTATTTAACTTAAAAGAGCCTTTGTATTAGTAATGCATAATTACACAGATACAGGCTTATTGTGAATGTAATGATACAAATTTAATTACCTTATTTTACTTTGTAGAAATTACACATGCCTGACATTTTCATTTCTCACAGATAATAAAATTAAAATTAATGTAGTCTTGACTGAAAATTCAAATAGAACCTTTTGGTCAGTATTTCTGGCTTAATGTTCTTTTTTAAGGAAAAAAGGAAATGAAGAAAACTGTAACCATTTTAAGTAGAGACTATTTTCTATTTTGGCTAAAATATGAGAGATGGGATTCACTCTACCTCACAAAGCAGTAAGTCAATGATGTGGAAGACCATGCAGAGTGGGAACTTGGCAGTAAAGAGAGTGAGAAACCACTGGGATGCGTACATATGAGCTTCTAGGTTCAGATCAGAAAAATGGTTGTGCAGGTCCGGTAACTGCTCCTGAAAGTCAAAGTGGAAAATTGAGGGGGAGGCACACTGAGGATGCTCTATTTTCTGCTACAGCTGCAATTTATGACGAGCTGGCTATGATGACTCTCAATTTACTACAGTATTCATTGAATTTTATGTAACTACTTAGAAGTGATGACAGGAGATGAGAACTGGGGATGTGACAGAGGACAAGACATACTTGTTATGAACAAATAACCAAGATCAGCTCTTGCTCACTTAACTGTTCCTGTTTCTTGGGAAACGCCTGCAATGAGAGAACACCTACAGTCTAGTGAATACTGTGACTCCGCGGTCAAGTCACAGCATTCCCATTCAGGGTTTACTCCTGACTAGCCAGAAAAACAACGTACCTTCTCTTTGAAGACCATTTAACGTCAATGTCATTTAGGCTGTATGATATTACTTCAGTACATTATGGTACTGAAGCCCAAAAGATAATCATACTTTTAACAATCCAGCTTCAACATATTAAGAATGGTTAAGTATAGAAAATGTACAAGTATATCATGTATAAAACAGGATGTCTCCTAAAAAGAAAAGCTTTATGCTAGATCTTCCCCCCCCACCAAGTATACAAGTAAATGCCTTTGAAAAGCATGAAAGGCAAAGTAAAAAGTATTAGCATAGCTATTCCAATAACTGAAAGACAAAAGCAAAGATACATAAAAGCCCACTTTAGTTTTGTTTTCATAAACAGAACACAGAGACAAAAAAAAAAAAAAAACCCAATTCTCATACAAGATGCTTTTTGAAAAACACCCCTATGTGCCCATCAGGTACTTTTAATGGGGTATCAAAGTGGTCATTAACAGACAAAAAGTGCTAACAGAAAATGTGTTTGGTTTCTTCATAATACCATGAGCTTGCTATTCACTTATCAAGTACTTTTATTTGACTCTCAAAACTCTAAAGAATAATTATCTTTGAAAAAAAATATGAATTTTTGTAAATGAAAGGCAAAAAAGTGAAGAATACCAAACATTTACTTGGAAGAATTAAATTTCTAAAAAACAGCCTATTGCTCTTACTGTCCACAGATAACCAGATTCTTCCACCCAGTCTTTTTCCCCCTCAGTGCCCATTTGTCGCCGGTGCTTACAGTTCTTCACGACATGCTCCTCCCCCTTTACTTCTTCTTCACAGTTAAGGTCTTATACCTTTCTGTATTCCCTTCTTTCAATAAAGCTGTCCTTAACCTCAGTGCAAACTCTCTGCCTTCCACCCTCCTGTTCTAGTCTTTCAGTCTGGCACTGGCTTCACTTCCCTTTTAGACAACTATGAATCTGACAGCTCATGTCCATTAACTCTTACCAGCAGCCCCTACCGCCACATCCCACTAACCTTCCTGCCCAGCCACTTTACTTCTCCCCACTATGGAATCAATTCATTCATGTATTTTCTTCACATTTCTCTTGGGTTCCCAATACTTCATACAGAGAAAGCCATAGAAACATGCTTTATAAAGCCATTAAAAATTTAAGATTTATTGTACAACCTCGGCTTCCCTGGTGGCTCAGACACTAAAGCATCTGCCTACAAAAAGGAGACCCAGGTTTGAACCCTGGGTTGGGAAGATCACCTGGAGAAGGAAATGGTCACCCAATACAGTACTCTTGTCTTGAAAATCCCATGGACAGAGGAGCCTGGTAGGCTACAGTCCATGGGGTCTCAAAGAGTCCGACACAACTGAGTGACTTCATTTTCTTTTCATAAAACCTCAGGTAAAATTTGAAAGCTACTCAGTAACAGCACCAGACAATAATTTTGCTCTTGCTCACAATCTATTTTATGATATATATATATATATATATAAAATAATACCTATTTCTCATACATATAATCATATAAATTATGAAATAGTAACAATATTATTTGAGATCTGGAAATTACAGAGGAAGACATTTAAAATATGTCACTGCTGCCGCTGCTGCTGCTGCTGCTGCTAAGTCTCTTCAGTCGTGTCCAACTCTGTGCGACCCCATAGACAGCAGCCCACCAGCCTCCCCCGTCCCTGGGATTCTCCAGGCACGAACACTGGAGTGGGTTGCCGTTTCCTTCTCCAATGCATGAAAGTGAAAAGTGAAAGTGAAGTCGCTCGGTCGTGTCCAACCCTTAGCGACCCCATGGACTGCAACCTTCCAGGCTCCTCCATCCATGGGATTTTCCAGGCAAGAGTACTGGAGTGGGGTGCCATTGCCTTCTCTGAAATATGTCCCTATATTACAATATTTTATGTGGTTTTTAATTTCATCAATATCTGTCTCTTTAAAGTGTTCCTTACTTGTGAACCTAAATATAGTACTGGCGCTAGGTAACACTGAGAAAAATATTAAGTATTTCAGTTTTTATTATGAAAATATCACTTCTTTACAAATAATACTGGGAACCCTCTTCATTAACTTAACTTACCATATTCACGCTTAGAAGTTTCTTAATGTTGAATATTTAAATGGAAGACTATTTTTATAAACCATTAAATAGTTAAATATTTTATGATATTAAGACCACTATTGATCTTGGTCAAAATCAAATCCATTTACATTTCCTGTAACTTTCCACTAGATTTTCATAAACCATTATTGTTTAATTTTAGAATTTTTCTGTATCTTAACAAATCCCTTAGTGATAAAAGTTCCTAGCATTTATTTACCTGCATGAGTCTCTCCAACTGATAGAATTTGCAGTGAAGATCTTCAAAGTTGTTTTTGTAGAGGTCTCGTAAACCATAGTCATACATTATTTTCACCAAAACACAGAATGCTTGTTCTTCTGGCATCTACAGAAAAACATACACATATAGAACATGACTGAATGGCATGTGACCAGAATGTCAGAAGTATGCCTGCATGTTATTAGACCCCTGGATCAGTGGTTTAAGGTCACTTGGGAATGAAATTCTTCAGAGCCAGCTTTCTGCAGAGACATAGGTAAAATATATGTTCAAAATTTTGAGCTTCCTCACTTGAGATGAATTTCTCTCTTTTGTTAATTTTAATCGTCCTTTCATTTATTTATTAAACCATCTTAAACATAGGTAATACAGTCAGATGATGTCCAAAAAAATCAGAACAGTGTAAAAGTATATGAAGGCTAAAAAAAGTCCCACTCCTCTCTATCCTTATAACCACTAACCCCTGTATCTGCCCCCCCAACCTCTTTTGCATAATCCCAAAATTACTCTTAATAATTTCTTGTGTATCCTGTCAAGTTTCTTTATGCAAATAAAAAAATTATACTTCTTATTTTATTTTCCCTTTCCTACATAAAAGATGGCATTCTAAATACATTGCTATGTATATTTGCTTTCTGCTCTCAATAATGTTCCCAAAAGAGGGATTGTTGGGCCAAAGGATAGAATGAGTTTTTAATTTTGATAGATAGTATGATAATGTCCTCCCAGAATTTTCTTGATGTTGCTTATTTTTCTCTCTATAAAAAACATTTTTCACCTGTTTCAGAAGCTTATGAGCTTCTTTCATTAGGATTTAAATGACAAATAAAATTTGATATACCTTTCCAGAGGTATTTTTATCTTAACACAGAATAAAGTCTAAAATCAAAACAACAGATCTCTAAATTATAGTATCAAGCTGAAAGAATTTAGAGAGGGACATATTCAATATTCTAGAATCTGTACCAAGCAAACAGAATAAGTTGTCCTTATTCAAGGTCCTAGGATGTACCTATTATGTAAACATTTAGTTTAAATGTCATTTCTTTCAAAGTCTGACCTTGGCTGTTTATGGTATCTGACACATCTGTTATACGAACTTCCTGCCTGTATAACTAAATCAAGTAGGGTTCTATTCACCCACTTAGAAATGGAACTGTTTATCTGAGCTCCTACACAAATTGGCCACTTCTGTTTTCTACTATAAACCATGAAATATGTGACTTAGTTAAAATCTCCTAAAGTTAAATAATTACAGTTAGCTCTTGTCATTTTGCTTCTCTAAATATTTGCTTATTTCCTTTTTTATCTATGAGTTGGGGGCTTGGCTTTGACTCCAGCTATTCAAATCAGCAGACATCTTTCAGTTTATTTGCAGTTATCTGGAATGTAAGCACACTGTATTTTCTACCCCTTTACCAATTCTGTCACTGAAGCTTCAGTTGAGACTAACGTGCACACATACAATCCACAGTCCTTCTCTTATTAACACATTCTAAGCCGCTTCGTCTTCTCTCAGATCTCTACTAAAATGGCTATACAAAAAAGCTGCAAGTAAGATAACTGTAACCAGCCCTGGAGAAATTAATTCACTTAATCTCTCCCTCTTTCTGAGTGATGGTTAGTTGAATATTTTACCATCTGCTATCTCATCTTATTTCCTTGAATGTGGTAAAACCATTAAAGCAAATGTTTAAATGCCCTTCAACATTCATATATGCAATCTCTGAACATATGAGATCATGCACTGTTCTAGGCCCTGGATACAGAGGCCAAAGTGGAGTGTTGTCCCAAAGGACAAGGCAATAGGCAAGTCAACTTGAGTTTGATATAGACACAGAAGTCCTGGAGTAGGAGAGGCTGGATGTGTGGGACAGGAGTTAGATGCCACTACAATCACAGTGCAAACAGAGGGATGACTGAGTACGAGCTAGATCAGAATAAACTATTCACAAAAATGACAAGAGACGTAAATTTCTACTGTGCCTTTAGGTATGGAGCTTAAGGTCATTCATATTCATTCATTCCACACTCATTCTCTCTCCTTCTATCCCTGAAGCATCTCTTTGTCTCTTGGCCCCCTTTTCCTCTCTCTCTTCCACCTTCCCCATGTAACTGTCCCTCTCACGCATACATACCAACAACATATTGAACTTGATCCCTAAAAAGAAATCCCTAATAACCTTTATTTAAAAAAAATACATCTGTATTTGTTGGCAGGTGGGTAGCCTTGGAGTTAGTATACTTCAGGTCTAGCTTCAGCAATACAGTCAAGGTTTTGATTTTCAGTTAGTTCATGGGTCACATGAAAGTCATAGACTAAACCTATAAAATATCAGTCCAGCTGGAGTAGAATCAATACTGACTATCTGTGAAGACTAAGGTCAGATATAATAAGCTCTTATGGGATCTCAGATACTGCCTTATCATGAAACTAAAAATGAATTTCTGTGTAAACAGAAAAGGCTTGCTAACAAAACGAGTAAGAAAGTAATGGGAAATATGTATAATTCTTTGGAAAGTGGAAATTCAACCTTCTCTTTATAGTTTAAAGAAGAAACGGGATCTGTTTAGCATGTTCAATTAAAGCTTCCCTTGGTATTTCTTGCTCTTCAACTAATGCATTCATTATTAAAGCAGAAAGCAGGGTAAGCACTCAAAGTTTAGTAAAAATCTCAAAGATGTAAAAAATGAGAATACCTAAAAATGTATAAAATATAGCTAAACAAAAAATACTCATGGACATTTACACCACAGAAAAAAAAGGAAGTTCACACATACACTTATAACGGTATTTTGCTTTTGAAGGATAAGACAATGCATGTTTATGAAATATATGTCAGTAAAATGTCAACAACAGGGAGTGAAGGCTGAGCCTAGGTTTGATGATATTGTAAAACATAAGATACATGATAAAAATATATTTTGGAAATAATAAACAATCACTTGTGGCCACTAGTGGCTTCATGATGGCAGGAAAAACAACAATAAATTGAAGGTTTGTCAATGCAAATAAGCATAATACTAAAAATTCTAACAATAAGTTGGGAAATAGGAACCTAGCATTAGCAACAGCTGGATTTTACCAAAACTCATCAAATATAGAAAATAAACTGGAGTTGAGAAGCACTGTATTACACATCATTACACATCATTACATATCATTTCCATCAGACAAAACAGACATAAACAGACTCAAGACTCTAAGTAACAGTAGAATATGGCAAAATAATTATTAATTTTCAGTATTTACAACTTTTCTGTTTTTAATGTTATTTAATGTAAGTTTATATCATTTAATTTTTCCCAGTTTTATCGAGATGTAATTGATGTACAAGAGCATGTAAGTTTAAGATGCACAAAATTATGGTTTTTCTGATTTACATATTTATACATATATATAAATGTATGTATAATTATATCCATATCACCTCACATAGATACTATTTTTGTTTTTTATTGAGAGAATTTTGGAGTTTTTTTGTGGTGAGCAATTTTCAAATATATAATATTGTTAACTATATTTACCACACTATACATTACATCCCCTGAACTTATTAATCTAGTAACTAGAAGTTTATACCCTTTCACCATACTCACCCGTTTCTTCCATCCCCCACACCTGGCAACTACCTATCTACTCTGTTTTTGTAACTTCTCTTTTTCAAAAAAAAAGTTTCACCGTGTAAGTGACATCAAACATGTCTTTCTCTGATTGACTTATTTCACTTAGCATAAAGCCCTCAAGATTCACCCATACTGTCACAACAAAAGGATTTCCTTTTTATGGCTGAATAATATTCCACTCTATGTGTATACCATATTCTCTCTTATCCATCCATCACTCAGTAGACACTTAGGTTGTTTCTATGTCTTCACTTTTGTAACTAATGCTGCAATGAATGTGGGGTGAAGGTATCTTTATGAGTTTGTTTCTTTGTTTTCTTTGTATAAGTCCTCAGAAGTGTAATCACTGGATCATGTTAGTTCTATTTTTTACTTTGCGAGGAACCCCCCTTCTGTTTTCCACAGGGCCTGAACCAGTTCCCATTCTCACCCATAAGGCACAATGGGAAACCTTTTCTCCATATTCTCACCAACACTTATTAATCCTTGTGTTTCTGATGATAGCTGTGCTAACAGACGTGAGGTGATATTTCACTGTGGTTTGATTTGCACTTCATTAATGATTAATGTAAAGAGTCTGCCTGCAATGAGGGAGACCTGGGTTTGATCCCTGGGTTGGGAAGATCCCCTGGAGAAGGAAATGGCAACCCATTCCATCATTCTTGCCTGGAAAATCCCATGGACAGAGGAGGCTGGTAGGTACAGTCCACGGGGTTGCAAAGAGTCGGACGAAACTAAGCAATTTTCACATACACATAATGATTAATGATGTTGAGCAACTTTTCATGTACAGGATGGCCATCTGTATGTCCAGAGGAAAAGCTTTCAGCCTATCACCGATGAGTATGATGTCGGCTGTTGGCTTATCATATACAGCCTTTATTATGTTTAGGTACAAGTCTTCTATACCTCATTATGTTGAGAGATCATCTCATGAACAGATGCTGAATTTTGTCAAATGTTTTTCTGCATCTATTGAAATAATCTTATAATTTTTATCTTGCACTCTACTAATGTGACACATAACTTTTATGATTTCCATTTGTTGACCCATCCTTGCAACAGTTCAGTTCAGTTCAGTCACTCAGTCTTGTCCAACTCTTTGTGACCCCATGAACTGCAGCACACGAGGCCTCCCTGTCCATCAGCAATTCCCAGAGTTTACTCAAACTCATGTCCATTCAGTCAGTGATGCCATCCAACCATCTCATCCTCTGCCATCCCCTTCTCCACTGGCCCTCAATCTTTCCCAGCATCAGGGTCTTTTCAAATGAGTCAGTTCTTCACATCAGGTGGCCAAAGTATTGGAGTTTCAGCTTCAGCATCAGTCCTTCCAATGAATATTCAGACTGATTTCCTTTAGGATGGACTGGTTGGATCTCCTTGAAGTCCAAGGGATGCTCAAGAGTCTTCTCCAATACCACAGTTCAAAAGCATATGCTGTCTAGTTTGGTCATAACTTTTTTCCAAGGAGTAAGTGTCTTTTAATTTCATGGCTGCAGTGATTTTGGAGCCCCCAAAAATAAAGTCTCTCACTGTTTCCACTGTTTCCCCATCTATTTCCCATGAAGTGATGGGACCAATGCCATGATCTTAGTTTTCTGAATGTTGAGTTTTCCAATGAGTTAGTTGTGACCTTGGGCATGCTACAGTACCTTCCCAGGTGTCAGATTCCCCTTCTGTAAAGCAGGGATCATGACAATCTACTTCATTCTGAGGACTGAATGAGATAGATGTAAAGCTCGTAGACCTTCCTCTATATATAAGTGACACATGAAAATTAGCCACTATTATTGTGCACTCAGGCCCTTGCTGATGTAAAAACCTGCACGTACCCTCAGGTATGCATATTTATATCCCACGATGAGCAAGAGGGGCTCCCCTTGTGGCTCAGTTGGTAAAGAATCCGCCTGCAATCTGGGAGACCTGGATTCCATCCCTGGGTTGGGAAGATCCCCTGGAGAAGGGTATGGCAACCCACTCCAGTATTCTGGCCTGCAGAATTCCATGGACTGTATAGTCCATGGGGTCGCAAAGAGTCGGACACGACTGAGCGACTTTCACCTTCACTCACTAACTGCTGGGCACTGCTGTAATAACTCTGTATCCCCCAAAGCTCTTAGCACAGAGAGCTAAATAAATCGCAAGTATCTGATATTTATTTAAGATAATTTTTATAAAACTCTGAATAAATCTGCCTTTTTCAATGAAGGCATGTTACTCACACAGGGCAATCAGTTGGACATTGTGAAGGTAAAAACCAACAAAAATGTTGAAGGAAAGGATCAGTGTGAAAGTCGAAGCAAGGGGCAGCCAAATATAACTATATTAGTACTGGATTTCAATATTTTAGTAAATGATAAATGTAAGAAATTTTTGTATTATCTGTATTTTGTATTGGCTATTTAGCTTATATCTCAATTAATTTAAAATATCAGTCAAGATCTGAAAATCAATCTGGAGTTGCACTAGCAAACTTCATTTTACTCTAAGAGTGGGTTCCCCCACTAAGTAGCATTGGGGCATCTATCTATTTTTAAAAAAGCATTAACATGACTCTTTAACTTACTGTTGTTGTTGTCATTTAGTTGCTAAGTTGTGTCCGTCTCTTTTGCGACCCCATGGACTGTAGCCTGCTAAGCTCCTCTGTCCATAGGATTTTCCAGGCAAGAATACTGGACTGGGTTGTCATTTCCTTCTCCAGGGAATCTTTCTGACCCAGGGGTTGAACCTGCATCTCCTGCTTTGCATGTGGATCCTTTACCGCTAAGCCACCAGTGAAGCATTTAACTTATTACAATGATTTCATTGAACTAGACAATCTAATTTATCATTGATATGCAATTGATTTGTCTAACTTACAATAAAAATAAATCATTGAACAATATATTTTAAAATCAGATATTAGACGTTGGAGCACAGTGTGTCTCTAGTAGTGAATATCCATCTTTGCTGTGTACAGGAGCTTTGTCATGGAAACAGTATTGCTTTACTGAGGAAATGATGAGATAAATATTAAAAGCTTATAATTTAAGATATCAAAACGTCATCCATGGCTCTATGAAATACAAAACTAAATACCTGCTTCACATGCACCATCTGAGAATCAAGCATGACGTAATCACTGTTTATTAACAAATGCTGATAATGATCTTCCATCTGTACTAACAGATTATCACTGAATGGAGCCAGTCTTTAAGCTTCATGGCTTCTCTCTGCAGGCTCAGTCATGTCCGACTCTCTGCGACCCCATGGACTGAATAGTCCACCAGGCTCCTCTGCCCATGGAATCCTCCAGGCAAGAATACTGGAGTGGGTTGCCATTTCCTACTCAGAGGATCCTCCCAACCCAGAGATCGAACCCATGTCACTTATGTCGCCTGCAGTGGCAGGCGGATTCTTTACCACTGTGCCACGTAGGAATCCCTGCTTCTCTCTGCAATCAACCACAAAACAAAGCACCCTAAGTACTTCAAAAGTCTTTAAGACTCACCTGAAGTAACATACATCAAGATTTTTTTGAAGTAAAATTATATGTTGAAAATCTTAAATAACTGTTTAGGATAAAAGTAAGTTTTTATTTCACATTATGTGTTTTCATGTCTTTTTGAAGTCAATCTACCTTTTTCCGTGAAGTTAATGAATATTCCACTGATTTTTTTGTTTTCTTCAACAAAGGTGAATGTTAGAGACTATTCTGACAATCATAAATTAATGAGTCTTCATTTTCTGTTTACAAGTTGAAAAGCAAATAGATGAAAACTTCTAGTCTTTATTTTCCTTTTAAATCAAATATACACCAAATACATGGCAAAATACGTTTAAATTTAATGGCTATTTGTAAGTCTTAAAACATGCTGTACCACATATTAGTTTGCTTTGCATGGTCGATATACGCTAGGGTCCAAAAGAAAATTGGCTGGGTAAATAAATAATTATTAGTTTTAGAAAGAACAGCATTGTTACAGACATTCATTCATGACCCCATTAATCCTCACAAAAGTAGGTATAAGTTCCACATTTTAAATATTAAACTAGTGAGGTTCAAGGAAGTTAAGTGATTTGCCAATAACTATACATCTATTATGTAAAGTCTGGTCTTAATCCCATGGCTATACTCTTTTTGTGCCAGATACAAAATGAAACTACACTTATAATGCACAGTATTCAACACTCATAGAAACCCAAGGAGGATGATAATATTATTTTCACTTTATATTATAAATGAAGAAACTGATTCTTCAATCTCAGGGAACTTCCCCAAGGTCATGTAACTTGAAAGGTATTAACCCACAATTTAAATTCATATCTGTGCTTTTTATAATCCTTTGAAGGAATTCGGCTTTGAAAGGACAAAGAAGTCTGAGAGAGCTAAATGGGAGGATCAAAAGAGGATTTTTTTTCTTAAGGCAAAATGCCTTGATTGTATTTACAGGACACAGGGAGAAGATGCTGAGGAATGACTCTGAAGCACTGATGCAAAAATTAACAGAAAACAGGAAAAATCTCTTGGGTTTATAAGGAAAAGGTGATTTGGAAGTAAAGAAGGGATTATTAAAAATAAACTCAAACTCTTATAGCAAAGAATCACTACAAGATAATGGGATGTATCTGTCTAGCATTCTACCTTCTTATCATCTGATGTCAAAATCTTTCTTATAGGAACACCATTTCATTTTTCAGGAAGAGTTGATCCAGACCATTACCAGCACAGAGGTGAACTTAAGACCCGGGCCAGGCCCATCAGAACACTTGAACTTCCTGACCTCAGTAACCAACTCAAGAATGGCAGACCCCCAAGGGCAGGCCAACCAGAATCCTCCAGGGTTTTTGCTTGCTTGTTTGTTTTGTTTAAGTGCAGGAGCTATAGCAAAAGATACACATGATGCCTTGTAAATGAAGCTGTAAAACTGAAAAGATATGAAGCCAGGCCAACTTGCAAACTGCCCACTTTGTGCCCTGCCTTTATATGTTAAGGCAATAAACTCGAAGCACAACAGAGATACAGAGATACAGATTTCTGATAACAAAATATGAACTCTGGAATATCAAGCATATCAAAATCATCTCTGGCTCTGGACTTCCCAGTTATGTGAGCCAATATATTTCCTTTTAAATTTAAACTACTTTGAGTTCATGTTATGTCACATGTAGCAGAAAGATTCTTAAATAATATCATGGCACAAATATTTTTACTTATATAAGCATATAAAGACACTAGGAAGCCTCTGTTTTGTTACCTCGGACTTTGTAGAATCTTTATGTTCAGGAAAACTAAGAAGTAGCTCTACTTCTCATTTCTTAAGTTCATTGGTTAAATCTTACCCAAAACTTGTTTTTTTTTTGGGGGGGGGACATTACCAGATTTGTAATTTTTAAATCTTATATTATTTTTAAATGTAGCTCACAGAAAAATACATAAAAGTTAAGATTATACTTCATAGAATAAATGATTAAGAAGTATAAACAGGTTAGGAGCTAGAATACTGTTTACTCCTGAAGATCCCTATGTGTCCCCTCCCAGTCATGACTCCCAGTTTCTCCTGGAAGGACTGTAACTGTATCCTGACTTTAACTGTATTGACTTCATTGGAATTATCTGTATTTTCCATCTACATAGCATCCAAAAAAAAACAGTTTACTTTTGTCGTTATTGAATTATACTAAATGGAATCATACCAAATGACACCAATAATTTGCTTTCTTACTAAATTTTATGCTTGTATGATTAATTCATTCATACATCTGTCTGCCAGTGTAGGAGATGTAAGAGATGCAGGTTTGATCCCCGGTCAGAAGATCCCCTGGAGGAGGGCACAGCAACCCACTCCGGTATTCCTGCCTGGAGAATCCCATGGGAAGAGAAGCCTGGCGGGCTACAGTCCATGGGGTCACAAAGAGTCAGACATGACTGAAGTGACTTAGCATGCATGCATGCATGTAGTGCAAAACATTTCTTTCACTGCTGTATAGTGTCTTACAATATGAATATAACACAATTTATCCATTTTGATATCTAATTACTATTATAATATTAGACATTATAATAATGGGCATTTGAGTTGTGTAACCATTATAAACACTGATCCTATAATATAAACTGTAATTATGATCCTATTTTAATACATGATTCTAGTGTAAAAGTAGTGAAAGTGTAAATTACTCAGTTGTGTCCTGCTCTTTGCAACCTCATTGACTGTGTCCCGCCAGGCTCCTCTGTCCATGGAATTCTCCAGGCAAGAATACTTGAGTGGATAGCCATTTTCTTCTCCAGGGGATCTTCCCGACCCAGGGATCAAACCCAGGTCTCCCACAGTGCAGGCAGATTCTTTACCATCTGAGCCACTAGTGTACAGGTTCTTAAATTTGACTAAAGTATATACTAAGAGTGGAATTGACTGGTATGCATATCTTTACCAGATAAAGCAAAACTGGTTTCCAAAGGAGTTGTGCCTAGTTACAGTTTTTGAAAAAATGCAATACTTTTAAACATTCTGGCTTATCCAAAAATAATCCTTTTTGTAGTTGGAAAGCTTCCATACATGCTGATATTAGTGTGTGTGTATATATATATGCGTGTATATATATATACACACACACACAGTGATTTAACCTTAAAAAGGAGCATAATCTTCTGAAAGTCTAAAAAAGTATATGTTTGATTAAAAAAAAACTTTAAAGCTGCTTGACAATAAATATGTGAGAGAAATATATTGGTGTCTAAAAATTATCCAAAATACTTCATATAGTATTTAGAATAAATGAATATACAAAAGGATATTATTTATTATACTAATAATATATAATATTAGTGATAATTATTGCATACTTAACTTTAAAGGCAAACACTATAATGATTACAAGCAATCTGTGCTGTAACAGCTTTTTTGAACTATAAATGATAAATTTCTTATGATTCCATCAATGGATGTAACAGCATTTATGTGATAAACATTTAATTCTTCCAGTGCTTTACTGAAAGTTACAAAGAATATTATCAAAGCATCTGAAAATTTCCAAGCACCAGGAAAAGATATTTATTTCTTAAAACTATTCAGACATGGAAAAACTTTAAAATTCTAATTTTTTGTTCTTAAACCTACTTTCATTTTTGGTCTTTTTTTCCTCTTAGGCAGTGAACGTGAAATATAAATGACCATGGGTGAGGAAGACAGCATCCCAGAAAGAAGATGCTTCTGACAATGATTAATGTGGAGCCGCCAAAGGATATCTGGCAGCAAAAAGAAGCCATTGCTTATGTAACTGATAAAAAATTAGTCAGTAAGGCCCTAATAATGTATTTCTCTGGAATCCGAGATGGTGTATTTGATGAATTGTTTAAGCTAGACTGTATTCTTCTACCTATTTAAACCATGGGGACAACATGAAATACAGAAAAGAAAAAATTACAGTTAGCTTCTCTTATTCAAATTGGTTAATGGATATACTGGTCTGTCAATGAAATATGCTGATTAATAGAATTATCACATATATTTTCAATAAAATTAAAATCTAATCTAATTTGTTTTTCACTAACATTGGTTATCAGTTTATCTTTCCTCCAGGATTCTGAAGGCATTTCTATATTTCCAATTATTTTTATAAGCAATGACAACAACTGTGTAGTTCTAGTAACGTAGAAAGTGTAGAAACTAGACTACATTTCTATTCATCTTGTGACACACTTTGGAGGCAATTTTGTTGAATATGTTTACAATAGCTGGCTTTCCATGACCCTTATAATAGAAGAGTAGATAACATTAAAAAAAAAAAAAATCTGGGTTATTTGAGTTTCTTAGCTATTTAAATCACTCTCTTTTTTTCAGGGAGAAAATGTGTCCAACTAAACATGAACTTACAGTTAAAATAAACTTCTGTTAAGTCTCAGAACAGATTTCCTAAAGTGATATTCTTCTCATTGAGGTTTAATAGATATAATGTATTTCACAGGGCTATAGGTCTAAAATGCTAAACTGTGACATATTCAAAGATTACTTTGTAGAAGACAAAGCTTCACTATCTGTGGCCTGAACATCAGCTTCTCATCAGAGTGATCATAAAAGCTCCTTTTAGAAAAATGATGGTTTTGAACCCTGGTGAAAACACCCATCACTGCTTACAGTCTCTGGCCCCTCGTGTAGGGACCTGACTATTCTAGATACTAGGTGGCATTAGTAATAGAACTAAGGACCCAAGAATTTATGACTATAAAGTACTTGATTATCACAGGAAATCTCAAGAACGAGGTCTGTGGAGATGACAAAAAAAGGACAGTAAGAGAATATCAAAAGACCATAAATAGATGATAATGCCACAGAGAAAGAAATTGAAATCAAAGTTAGAGTGAATAATCACAATATAACGGTATATTATTTTTTTCATTAAAGTCAAATGATCAGAATTAGGACCATGAATCTACTATAATTGTTCTTCACTTTCAGAATGCAAACCTTAAAAAAATCCTTTTGTTTTAAACTTGATCCTCTTTGCTGCATCTGACATTATACAATGCTGCTTCTCTGTTGAAAATCAAGAAACTCTTCAAAGATCCCTCTTCCTCATCAGCTCTTTAAATATTTGGCATTTCTGGGTTCTATTCTGTTTTTCTTCTTCTATTTATTTTTCTGAAATGATCTCATCCACTCTTATCATTTCAGCTTTGATTTCTCCCCAGAGTCAGTCTCCAGTATACAGCTGGCTGCTGGACAGCTACTCAGATGGCCCCCAAATACCCCCTCTTTCCAAAATTTTAAAACTAAACTCATCATCAATTTCTAACATTTTTTCTTCCATTCAATCTCAATGGACATGTTTTCTACCTCAGCTCAAAATACTGTAATTTACCCAGTCGCTTAAGCAATGAAACAAGACATGCTACCTTTGACCCTTCCTTTGTCAATCCATCCATGAAACCTATCAGTTTTGCCTCCAGAAAAATGTTTAATTCTTTCTTTTTCTCTAAGTCTCAATATCTCTCATTTAGATTGACATTTCCTAACTGGTATCTCTGCTATTGCATGCTCCTTTTCAGTTCCATCCTCTACATGGATGTAAGAATTTATCTGAAATGAACATCTGATTGTCATTCCCTTGCTTCAAACTGATTGTGGCTTCTCATTAGGTACAGAATAAAGCCTCTATAGAATACAGCCTACATTTCTTGATATTAAGAAGTCTTTATAATTTGTTCCCTGCCCACGTGACCATTTTTATCTCACATCTCTTTCTCTGCACACACTTTCTACAGCAATGATATAGAAACTATCATTTCACGGTTCCCTTTATATATCGTGCCCTTTGTTTTGCCATACATTTGCTCACGTAGCAATCTCTGCTCCTCTTATCCATCTTGTCTCCCCCCCACAACCTCATTTATGTCTTGGCAAAGCCACCACCTCCTCTAGGAAGTCTTTTCTGAAAGTTCTCCTCTCTTCTCTTATTCTGTGCATCGCTTTCACTTAGCACACCGTAAGTCCTCTATAGTGATCATCACAAAAACAACGCAGACACATACAAAAAATTAAAATAATAGGTATGTGCCTACATTACCTGTGCCCCATTCCAGCCCATAAGGCCTTTGAGAACACAAGCAATAAATTATTCATATTTGTAATCCCACGTCTTAGCCCAGTACTGACAACTGATCCTCAATAAATGTTCTGTCAAATGAAGGTGACTAAGAGGAAAGACAATGTACAAAAATAAATCACAGAAGAGGTAAAAGACTTCCCTGTCACATTCCTTCATGATGCTCCTGGTCCTGCTCACATTTGGGCAGATACATTGACTTCCTCAATCCTAGTGGGTTCTAGTTAAAAATAACTCCAAATAAGCAATTTATTCCCTACCAGCCTGCAAAATTAATTCTATTGAGAAACTAACTGTCCTGTTCTTGACATCAGATCTCTTATTTTCTCACCAAAAGTACAAGTTTAAAAAGATATGCCATGTGTAATCTCCATCAGGTAAATGGAGAATAAGAAGGGAGAAAAAAAAAAAAAAACAAGCAGAAAATAAAACGAATTTGGCAGCACCATGCCATTTATTACATGGAAAATTACTTACATGCAGCAGCAATACAGCAGCAAGAAAAGACTGTCCTTGACAGTACCCAATGTCTTCGTCGTAGACAGAGTAGGCCTAGAAAAAAGATGAAAGAAATATTATAAACTTTCACAGATTTTAACCTAAGTGCTAGTTCACGTCAAGCTGCTACTTGTTCTTATCCCTAGCCTGTACACCACAATTTCACTGATCCCTCATCTTGAATGTGCAAGCCATTAGCACAGTGGAATCCTTCAAAGAGGCTGCACATTTCCTAGAGCAATTCTAGATGGCCCAT
This sequence comes from Okapia johnstoni, assembly GCA_024291935.2. Lineage (NCBI taxonomy): Eukaryota > Metazoa > Chordata > Mammalia > Artiodactyla > Giraffidae > Okapia > Okapia johnstoni. The sequence goes on from CM044322.1 coordinate 23,382,215, forward strand.
TATCCCCAGGTTCATCTTTAAAATCTGGAATAAAAAGATGCTCAGAGCACCTAAATTAATTTTTAAAGATCCATTATGGTTTGTGGTCAGGCAGACAAGACTATGGGAGGCAAGAGCAAAAGGTGGAGGAGGGTAGAAGGGTTCTAGAGTTGATGTGGGAATTCTAATGCACTATATGGGGGAACCCTGTAGTACAGATATCATAACCTAATAGACACCCCCCTCAAATCACCCTTTCTAGCCTCTACATGTTCCCAGACTTTGAGGGACATTTATATATCCCTTGTATACTGTTTTTTTTTTTTTTTTCTTATATAATGCTTTACAATATAAAAACCACTTATGGCTCCAGGGTAGTACAAAGGTAGACAGTGTGGGCTATAGCTATAGTTTACTGACCCCTGGTTAAGAACAATAACAACAAAAAAATAATTCAGGTGCTCACCCATTTATTTTTTAAAATACAAACAACCTCAATTGTGCTGTTTAAATCCTGGACATGTACGCCATTCCATGTATCCTACCTATCTGCGGTGCTTCATTTTAGTGACAGCATCTCCATTTAATGTACTTAATACAATACAATGCACTGTGATTTTGTAAGTATAAAAATTCTCTCTGTCCAGGGCAATGGTTATCAAAGATAAAGAGGAACAGTTATCATAGCTTCCATATGCCAAGGTAGTCAGAGTATAGGACTAGAATTCTTTTTTTTAATTAAAAAATCTTTATTGAAATATAGCTTATATTCAATGAAATGCACACCTTTTAATTTCACAGTTCCTTGAGTCATTCATGTAACTCCATCATTATAGAATATTTATATCATTCTAGAATGTCCCTCATGACTCTTTGAAGTCAAACCACTTCCACCCTAGGCTACCAGTGAGCTGATTTTTTTCACAATTATTAGCTTTGCATTTTTAGAAGAATTTCATATAAATGGATTAATATACACTCTTTTGTGTCTGACTTCCTTCACTCAGCATAATGTTTCTGGATTCTTCAATGTTGTTGAATGCATCAGTAAATCATCCACTTTCACTACTGAGTAGTATTCCACTGTATAAATATACCATAATTGATCTATCCACTCTCCCACTGGTGAACATATGGGTTTTTTTCCCCCTGACTGGGGCTAGCACAAATAAAGCTGGTTTGTATACACAACCTTTGTTGTGTACACAGGTTTTCATTTCCCTTGGGTAAATACCTAGGAGTGGAGGTTCAAGTTCAAATGCTAAGTGTATGTTTAACTTTGTAAGATATTGCCAGATTATTGTGCAAAGTGATTGTTCAGTTATTGCCTCCACATCAGCAAAATATAAGAGTACTCATTGCTTACATTCTTGTCAATACTTGATACTGCCAGTCTTTTTCCTTTTATTAATTCCTGTGGTTTTGACTTAAATTTCTCTGATGGCTAATAACATAGAATGTACTATAATGTGCTTTTAGGCATCTGATACACCTTTTGAGGCTGTCTCTTTGAGTTCTTGTTCATTTGTTTAATTCAGTTGCTCATCTTATCACTGTCGGTTCATGAAAATTCTTTTTACGTTCTGTTGACAGAATCATTATCTGACATATCTATTACCAATATTTTCTCTCAGTGCATGGCCTGCCTTTTTATTGTTTTAATGGTGCCTTTTGAAGAACTGTTGTTATCTTTTAACCTTCTGCCAATGATGACATTATCACACCCTAATCTAATGAGAGAAAAATTAGATCACAGAATCATTTCCTAATGAATTTTAAAAAAGCTTTTCTTCATTATAACCAGTTTCATAAGCTCAGCCTAATTATAAAAACTGAAAGATGGATTGCCATCCTTTTACTTATTTAATTTTCTTCGATTTATATAGTTTTCCTCATGAGTTCTTATCTGTACTTTTATCCAGAGCTCATGGATAGGGGTGGGTCGGTGTGTGTGTGTGGGTGTGTGTGTGTGCAGAAGGATTACAGAGAGAAAAGAAGAGGAACAATTAACACAGAAAGAGGGGAGAGGTTCTAATACTATCCTTATTTAGTGCATCCCTGATGGTTCTCCGTTACTTCTTTTTCCATGAATAAGGAACTCTGAGATTTCCTGATAAGATATCACGTCACATATATCATCAAGGCTTCCTTTTCCCATAAAAGATAGTCTAAGCTGAGGATTCCTTAAAACTGGGGATCTCTAAAGTCAATCATGGTTCATCTGCCCTGACGTAATTTTGACAAATGTTTGATCCATCTTTATATATTTAAGTTACTGAGAAGTGTGCTATGTACATGAGCAATTTGCTATGTACATGCACATTTGTGTTACAAGAGAAGCCCAACATAAAATATAGGTCCAGAGTCCACCAGAGGAGGGATGAATTCAGTGACGAAACTTGCCTCTCTTTCGCACCATACCTCCTTGTTCCACTCCTAACTGTAATTGCTTCCCTGGCCAGATGCCTGCTCAAACTGACTTTCAGAAACCAACTGAATAGCACTACTATAATGGAGGAGTAATTGGACCAACTTTCCCTCTGGTAACAAATTTAATCTATATGCAGAAAAAATACATAAAACAACTATCTGAAAGCACTGAGCAAAAAGCTGGAGGAAGAAACTGGAGGGGAAAATAAGCATGGAAGAAGGTAATGACATTGGGTAAAATTCTCATTATTTATGGCTTTTGCTGGAGGCCATGTGCCACAATGGAAGGATAAAACTTGGATATTAAACGATAGACTTACTGGCTTGAAGAATCAGAGAAAAGACTGGGATGACTGTAACAGCAAGAAAGCAAGAGTAGAAATGCTAGGGAAAAAGTAACAGAAGAGAAGCCTTTACTACACCTAGTGTAAAAGTACAATATCCAAGACAATGCAAAACTGATACAAGTATAGACAAATAAAACAGAATAAGAAGTCTAGAAGTAGTTCAGTTCAGTTGCTCAGTCATGTCCGACTCTTTGTGATCCCATGAATCACAGCACGCCAGGCGTTCCTGTCCATCACCAACTCCCGGAGTTAACCCAAACTCATGTCCATCAAGTCAGTGATGCCATCCAGCCATCTCATCCTGTATCCCCCCCTTCTCCTCCTGTCCCCAATCTTTCCCAAGCATCAGGGTCTTTTCCAATGAGTCAACTCTTCTCACGAGGTGGCCAAAGTATTGGAGTTTCAGCTTCAACATCAGTCCTTCCAATAAACACCCAGTACTGATCTCCTTTAGGATGGACTGGTTGGATCTCCCTGCAGTCCAAGGGACTCTCAAGAGTCTTCTCCAACACCACAGTTCAAAAGCATCAATTCTTCAGTGCTCAGCTTTCTTCACAGTCCAACTCTCACATCCATACATGACTACTGGAAAAACCATAGCCTTGACTAGATGGACCTTTGTTGACAAAGTAATGTCTCTGCTTTTTAATATGTTGCCTAGGTTGGTCATAACTTTCCTTCCAAGGAGTAAGCATCTTTTAATTTCATGGCTGCAATCACCATCTGCAGTGACTTTGGAGCCCAAAAATATAAAGTCTGTCACTGTTTCCACTGTTTCCCCATCTATTTCCCATGAAGTGATGGGACCAGATGCCATGATCTTAGTTTTCTGAATGTTGAGTTTTAAGCCAACTTTTTCACTCTCCTCTTTCACTTTCATCAAGAGGCTCTTTAGTTCTTCTTCACTTTCTGCCATAAGGGTGGTGTCATCTGCATATCTGAGGTTATTGATATTTCTCCCGGCAATCTTGATTCCAGCTTGTTTTCTTCCAGTCCTGCATTTCTTATGATGTACTCTGCATGTAAGTTAAATAAGCAGGGTGACAATATACAGCCTTGACGTACTCCTTTTCCTATTTGGAACCAGTCTGTTGTGCCATGTCCAGTCCTAACTGTTGCTTCCTGACCTGCATACAGGTTTCTCAACGTCAGGTGGTCTGGTATTCCCATCTCTTTCAGAATTTTCCACAGTTTATTGTTATCCACACAGTCAAAGGCTTTGGCATAGTCAATAAGGCAGGAGTAGATGTTTTTCTGGAACTCTCTTGCTTTTTCGATGATCCAGCGGATGTTGGCAATTTGATCTCTGGTTCCTCTGCCTTTTCTAAAACCAGCTTGAACATCTGGAAGTTCACGGTTCACGTACTGTTGAAGCCTGGCTTGGAGAATTTTGAGCATTACTTTACTAGCGTGTGAGATGAGTGCAATTGTGCCGTAGTTTGAGCATTCTTTTGCATTGTCTTTCTTTGGGATTCGAATGAAAACTGACATTTTCCAGTCCTGTGGCCACTGCTGAGTTTTCCAAAGTTGCTGGCATATTGAGTGCAGCACTTTCACAGCATCATCTTTGAGGATCTGAAATAGCTCAACTGGAATTCCATCACCTCCACTAGCTTTGTTCGTAGTGATGCTTTCTAAGGCCCAGTTGACTTCACATTCCAGGATGTCTGGCTCTAGGTGAGTGATCACACCATCGTGATTATCTGGGTCATGAAGATCTTTTTGGACAGTTCTTCCGTGTATTCTTGTCACCTCTTCTTAATATCTTCTGCTTCTGTTAGGTCCATACCATTTCTGTCCTTTATCGAGCCCATCTTTGCATGAAATGTTCCCTTGGTATCTCTAATTTTCTTGAAGAGATCTCTAGTCTTTCCCATTCTGTTGTTTTCCTCTATTTCTTTGCATTGATTGCTGAGCAAGGCTTTCTTATTGCTCCTTGCTATTCTTTGGAACTCTGCATTCAGATGGGAATATCTTTCCTTTTCTCCTTTGCTTTTCACTTCTCTTCTTTTCACAGCTATTTGTAAGGCCTCCTCCGACAGCCATTTTGCTCTTTTGCATTTCTTTTCCATAGAGATGGTCTTGATCCCTGTCTCCTGTACAATGTCACGAACCTCCGTCCATAGTTCATCAAGCACTCTATCAGATCTAGTCCCTTAAATCTATTTCTCACTTCCACTGTATAATCATAAGGGATCTGATTTAGGTCATACATGAATGGTCTAGTGGTTTTCCCTACTTTCTTCAATTTAAGTTTGAATTTGGCAATAAGGAGTTCATGATCTGAGCCACAGTCAGCTTCTGGTCTTGTTTTTGCTAGAAGTAGAGCCACCCTTATAAATAGTCATTTAATTGCAACAAGGTTAGCAAGATAACAATGAGGAAAGGAGAAATTTTTACATATGTAAAAATGGAAATCTATAGAGATTGTTTCAAGAAATGTACTCAAACAACTGGAATCCATATGGGGGAAATTAATGAATCTTTATCCCTAACTTTAATTTCATATGAGAAAATTAATTCTAGACATACCATACTCCTAAATATAAAAGTAAAATTATAAAGCTACTCAGGAAAAAGACAGAACATCTTTGTAAAGGCAAAGGTTTCTTAGCCAGGGCACAGACGTATTAACTATTAAAAAAAATAAACGGATACAATAGACATTAGCAAAATTTAGAAAGTGAAAAGCAGAGACATGACTCTGCTGATAAAGGTCCGTATAGTCAAGGTTATGGTATTCCCAGTGGTCACATATGGTTGTGAGAGCTGGACCAAAAAGAAGCAGAATGCTAAAGAATTGATGCCTTTGAACTGTGGTACTGGAGAAAACTCCTGAAAGTCCCTTGGACAGCAAGGAGATCAACCCTGAATATTCACTGGAAGGACCGAAGCTGAAGCTTCAGTATTTTGGTCATCTGATGAGAACAGATGACTCACTGGAAAAGTCCCTGATGCTGGGAAAGATTAAAGGCAGAAGGAGAAGAGGGTGTCAGAGGATGAGATGGCTGGATGGCATCACTGATGCAATCAACATGAACTTGGGCAAACTTCAGGAGATAATGAGGGGCAAGGAGGCCTGGTGTGCTGCAGTCCATGGGGTCGCAAAGAGTTGGACATGACTGGGCGACTGAACAACAACAAGAACACTGATAAAAAGAAACCATTAAGAAAACAGTTGAACTACAGACTGGGAAAATATTTGCAAATGTATCTAAACAGTCTTGAACAGAATATATAAAGAACTCCTCCAACTTGACATCAAAAAACCCAATTTAAAAATGGACTGAAGATCTGAAAAGATACATCACAGAGAAATATCTATGAATGGTCATTGGGAACATGCCCAAGTGGAGAGGAGATGAAAATGGAGGATTCTCACCTCCCCCATGAACACATCAAAAAATACACCTATATGTGGAACAGTTCTCACTGAAAACTAACTGGATATTGGTAGAAAGACTACAGTACAACTAAGACTGTAAGAAAGATCCACACAGAATCAAGTAGGAAGGAAAGAGAAGTGATGAAACCTGTGCCCCCAGGAGCAGACTCAGAGGAAAATGGAAATTATACGGGAAAGAGATCCTCCTAGGGAGTGAATGGTTTGAGCCACATATTGGTGCCCCAACCTTGGGGACCAACACAGGGAAGATGAGCCCAGTGGCTGGTTGGAGGGACAAGGGGATTAACAGGAGGGCTGTGTGAAGACTGGACTCCACTTGTGAGAAGCATGCACACATTTGCTTCCTCCTGAAGCAGGACACAGAGTATGGTTTGTAAACTGCATGAGTGGCTGGCCAGCTTCCTGAAGACCATACCAGTGCCTGCTTCAGTGCTTCAGAAGCATTCTGGGCCTCAGATCACCACCAGACTGCCAGAGCCCAAGACCTGACCTACCCCAAATGCCTAAACCAGCACCTTTAATACTCCAAGATACTTTAAAGTATTAAGATGGATTAATTAATGGAATGCAAGAGTAGATGGGTAGAGACATCTGATAAAAGAGGTAACAAAATATTAATTATAGAATCTAGGTGATAGATTTATGGATGTTCACTGTACAATTCTTTGAGCTTTTCTGTGTATTTGAAAATACTTTGTAACTTTCAGGGGGGAAATGTTTCTATACTGTCTCTTCACTCTGATATGGACTACAGACTACTCTTCTGGCTGGGGTTCCAAGGGAACTTTATATATTCAGTCAGCAAGTCACTACTCACGGAGTATCTATTATATAATCAAACATTGTGCTGAGGTAGACACAAGGATGAAAATATATGGTCTATGTTCCTCAGCTCAGAATCTTGTAGAAGAACTCAGCACGTACAATGAGAAAGTACACAGTGAGATGAGTTCCAACAGACAGATGGAAGATCAGAGGGAAAGGGCATGTAACCAGGCCATAGTGCAAGGAATGGAGATAATGGCAAGGGAAGCATCTCAGACAAGGTTCTACTGTCTTACTCTTAAAGAAGAGGATGTGACCAGAATTTCTGCAAGCTTGGCCTCACATTCTTGAAGGAAGAATACTGAGATTCTTCAGGCATGCTGCATGGTCAAAGGCAGACAATGTCAGACACGGTGCTAAATGCTTTCCCACATTCTCAATAAATCCTCACAAAGCCTGTGAGATGACAAAAGTGATATTGAGAGAGGGTAACTAACCTGGGCAAGGTTAAACAGCTAAACCTGGATTTGAACCCAATCTTCTCAAATATAGAGCCTATATACTTTATACCTTTATTATATCACTGCTAGAGACTGTGTTCTCTCAGAATTCGTATGTTGAATCCCCAAAGTAATGGTTATTTCGAGGTGGGGCCATTTAGAGGTGATTAGGTCCTGAGGTAGAGCTCTCATGAATGGTATTACTGTTCTTACAAAGGAGATTCAAGAGCACTCCCTCACCTCTTCTGCCACTTGTGGACCCAGCGAGGAGATGGCCATCTATGAACCAGGAAGTGAGTTCTTACCAGACACTGAAAACTGCCAGCACGGTGACCAAGGCTTCCCCACCTCAAGGACTCTGAGTAGTAAATGTTTGTTGTTTAAGCCCCCCAGTGAGTGGTGTTCCTGTAATAGTAACAAGCTAAGACATTCACTTAGACTGTGTGCAGAATTATTCTTCTTAGACATTTATGTGTTTGGATCCACGTAAGATAAGAGGGTCGATCTTCTGATTTGCCTTGGGGCTCAACAGACATGGAAAATCAGATTGCATACTCTCAAGAAAAAAGAAAAAGACAATCTGATCAAGGGCAGCTTAATATTTTTCAGTCCATAGCTTCTGGGTTTAGGGAAGGAAAAGTTTTAATTTCTTTATGTAATATGCCTGTTTATTAACATACTAACTACAAGCTAAAACTTAAGACATGAAAACACAGATAGTTGTTAAAGCTTAATCATGTTGGTGCTAACACGTACATATAATTTAAGTTCTCCTTATTAAAATCAGTATGGTGGGGGAATGAGAGGTTGGGATAAATTGAGAGAGTAGCATTGGAATATATATACTACCACGTGTGAAATAGCTAGCTAGTGGGAAGTTGCTGTATAACACAAGGAGCTCAGCCTGATGCTCGGTGATGACCTAGAGGAATGGGATAGGGGAGTGGAGAGGGAGAGAGGCTCAAGAGGAAGGAGATGTATGTATACTTATGGCTGTTTCACGCTATGGTACGGCAGAAACCAACACAACATTGTAAAGTTAATTATCCTCCAGTTAAAAATATATTCTGAAAAATTAATATGGAAAACACTTGATTTTTTTTGCCTTGTGAAGAAGTGTTATGCATTGATAGAGATGCTAATTTTGAAAATAATTTTCCACAGGGTAGTGAGACTTTCTTTGCCAATCCAAAATACACAATAACCACTACTGTTCTTGAATTATTTTAAAATCCTTAAGGAAAGTTTTTAGTCTTAGAGCTAGATTGTCTAAAGCCTTATCGAAAACCTAGTTCTCCCCAAACACTCTCACTCACATGTCTTTATCAGATTGATACAGAAAATATAGAATGGTGTTTCTCTTTTGTCTCAGAAATGCGCAACATATTGCACTATTTTATCAAACAATCACACTTACAGATAAAGATGACGGAAGTTCAGACTCACAGTAAGAACGAAATCTGATGTTCTTTAATAAGACAAAAAGGCTGCTATGTGGGCATGCGAGAAGGAAATAAACTTCTAAAACAGAGTCCCATTCAGCTTCTTGATACTACTAAAGTACTGATGTATTTGTTGACTTAGTGGCTATCAATAGACTGTAGTTAAGTTTATCGGTTTTAACCATGACATGTTAAGTGTTTCTCTAAACTCTAACCTAAATATTGAATTGTCTCAAAATTTAATATAGCTCTGAGAACAGGAAATACTAACTCAGATTTCCCCACTTGAATAGGAGCTTGACATTTATGTAAAGCAATTTTCCATTTATTAATATTAGATAAACTGTTAAATCTATCACTACAATGAACTTCTGCCAACATGAAACCAAGACAAACAGATAAACAAATCAGCCTTTGGATTATTGCTCAGTAGCCCTTAAATGAGTATGTTAGGGAGAAAAATCCAAATATAAAATATGTAGAATAAATTCACTTACAAACTAAAAAGAGATCTGATCTCACACAATCTGAGAGACAAAAAAAGAGATACCGAAGAAATACTATTTTAAGTAATGCTACAATAAGCTAAATGAAAAGAGGTCACAAAGTGACAAGAATCATTAAAACACATGGTTGTCTAAAAGTAGAATAACATTTAAAGATTACTTAATATAGCCCAAGAATATAAGTGGCTTTTCAAATAATTCTTCAGCATTAATTTTTCTAACAAATAACCACTAATATTTACTCAGTTCAGTTCAGTCACTCAGTAATGTCCGACTATTTGTGACCCCATGAATCACAGCACGCCAGGCCTCCCTGTCCATCACCAACTCCCGGAGTCTACCCAAACCCATGTCCATCAAGTCGGTGATGCCATCCAGCCATTTCATCCTCTGTCGTCCCCTTCTCCTCTTCCCAGCATTAGGGTCTTCTCCAATGAGTCAACCCTTCGCATGAGGTGGCCAAAGTATTGGAGTTTCAGCTTCAACATCAGTCCTTCCAATGAACACCCAGGACTGATCTCCTTTAGGATGGACTGATTGGATCTCCTTGCAGTCCAAGGGACTCTCAAGAGTCTTCTCCAACACCACAGTTCAAAAGCATCAATTCTTCGAAACTCAGCTTTCTTCACCGTCCAACTCTCACATCCATACATGACCGCTGGAAAAACCACAGCCTTGACGAGACGGACCTTTGTTGGCAAAGTAATGTCTCTGCTTTTTAATATGCTATCTAGGTTGGCCATAATCTTCCTTCCAAGGAGTAAGCATCTTTTAATTTCATGGCTGCAATCACCATCCGCAGTGATTTTGGAGCCCCCCAAAATAAAGTCTGACACTGTTTCCACTGTTTCCCCATCTATTTCCCATGAAGTGATGGGACCAGATGCCATGATCTTTGTTTTCTGAATATTGAGCTTTAAGCCAACTTTTTCACTCTCCTCTTTCACTTTCATCAAGAGGCTCTTTAGTTCTTCTTCACTTTCTGCCATAAGGGTGGTGTCATCTGCATATCTGAGGTTATTGATATTTCTCCCGGCAATCCTGATTCCAGCTTGTGTTTCTTCCAGCCCAGCATTTCTCATGATGTACTCTGTATACAAGTTAAATAAACAGGGTGACAATATACAGCCTTGACATACTCCTTTTCCTATGTGGCACCAGTCTGTTGTTCCATGTCCAGTTCTAACTGTTGCTTCTTGACCTGCATACAGGTTTCTCAAGAGGCAGGTCAGGTGGTCTGGTATTCCCATCTCTTTCAGAATTTTCCACAGTTTATTGTGATCCACACAGTCAAAAGATTTGGCATAGTCAATAAGGCAGGAGTAGATGTTTTTCTGGAACTCTTTTGCTGTTTCGATGATCCAGCGGATGTTGGCAATTTGATCTCTGGTTCCTCTGCCTTTTCTAAAACCAGCTTGAACATCTGGAAGTTCACGGTTCACGTATTGCTGAAGCCTGGCTTGGAGAATTTTGAGCATTACTTTACTAACGTGTGAGATGAGTGCAATCGTGTGGTAGTTTGAACATTCTTTGGCATTGCCTTTCTTTGGGATTGGAATGAAAACTGACCTTTTCCAGTCCTGTGGCCACTGCTGAGTTTTCCATATTTGCTGTCATATTGAGTGCAGCACTTTCACAGCATCATCTCTCAGGATTTGAAATTGCTGTGCTTAGTTGCTCAGTCGTATCCAACTCTTTGCAACCCCATGGACAGCAGCCTGCCAGGCTCCTCTGTCCATGTGGATTCTCCAAGCAAGAATACTGGAGTGGGTGGCCATGCCCTCCTCCAGGGGGTCTTCCCAACCCAGGGATCAGGTCTCCCGCATTGCAGGCAGATTCTTTACCATCTGAGCTACCAGGGAAGCCCAAGAACACTGGAGCGGGTAGCCTATCCCTTCTCCAGGGGATCTTCCCAATCCAGCAATCAAACTGGGGTCTCCTGTATTGCAGGAGGATTCTTTACCAGCTAAGCTACCTGAGATACATAAGTAATTTATTTAACCCTTACAATAACCCTCTGAGTTAAGCACTCTTAATATCCCCATTTTATAGAAGAAAAAACTTAGGCAAAGTAAAAGTAAACAGCTTGTGCAAGGTAACCCAGTTAGTAAGCAGCAGGTCAGAATTCAAACTCAGGCAGCTCCAGTCTTCAAACCAAGACCCAGCTTCAGAGCCCAAGGCCTTAGTTACTGTCAGTATACAGTCTCTAGATCTCAATGATTGTTGACATCATATGTGGGACAGTTTACGTGAGCAACAGAAAGACCTAATGATAACACATAAATTTTTCTTTTTGCTATGTATTCAATGAATGTTCAAAAACAAATCACAGAGAGAGCTTTAGTTAAAGAAGAGGAATGCTAACACCAAGTTTAGGACAGTGGTTGACTTTGGCGAGGGAACACTGAGTCTGAGAAGAGCACCTGGGAATATTCAAAGATACTGATAATGATATATTTCCTAAATTGTATGTACAAGGATACTGCTTCTATTATTGATTTTTTCTAATCATAAACACAAATTATGTTTACTCATTTGAATGTATGATACATTTCATAATTTTAAAAATTTGAATATATTTGAAAAGATTTCATAATTTTAAAATTTTGATAAATTTTAAAAATATGACACATTTCATAATTTTTAAAATTTAATTAAAGTTTAAAAAAATTACTTATTAGTAACATTTCATTTCACTGAATGGTACACAGCACTGGTTTATGTTAAGATTTCAATTTGGGTGACATCTCTAGAATATAAATTTATGAAAGACACACACTGAGCTGGAGTTTAATATAATGATTCAAATAGTAAAACAGACAACTAATAAAAACCACTTTTCTCGGAGAAAACGGTACATGTATAGCTGATTCTCATTACTTACCCTAGTTATGCTCCATGAAGTTTCTGCAAATACTGAATTGAGCAGATTACTCAATTCCTATCCTGAGGGTATACAGTGTCTTAGGCTTCTGCAAGCCTCTGGTCACAACACTCATCAACTGATCAATATACAACCTTGTGTTACACGTGTTTCTACTTAAATACACCTTTTAAAATATTTATTGTTGACTCATTAATGCTGAAATCACAGCCAACAGTGTTTTACTCAAGCCTGAATGAAGTTTATCTAACATATGTATTTCCTCCACAAGGCACATCACAGCCTTCTGCTGCTGCTGCTGTTGCTAAGTTGCTTCAGTCGTGTCCAACTCCGTGTGACCCCAGAGACAGCAGCCCACCAGGCTCCCCCATCCCCTGGGATTCTCCAGGCAAGAACACTGGAGTGGGTTGCCATTTCCTTCTCCAATGCATGAAAGTGAAAAGTGAAAGTGAAGTCGGTCAGTCGTGTCCGACTCTTCACGACCCCATGGACTGCAGCCTACCAGGTTCCCCCGTCCATGGGATTCTCCAGGCAAGAATACTGGAGTGGGTTGCCATTGCCTCCTCTGTCACAGCCTTCTGGTGCTTAGCAAAACAGGCAGCACTTCAGCACGACACGTGGGGAACATTTTAAACAGCAAAATCACCAACAACAAAATCACGAAAAGCACAAAAACGAGGTACTAACTACACTGCAAAAAAGACACTGGTGTGTAGTATGAGAGCTGAAACAAGAAAGCAGAGCATTACCTAGTTGCATCTGAACTTGGCAGGTACTTACTCATCAAGCGACTCAGACACTGTGTACAGGCACATCAGCGAATGACTACAAAAGCAGCAAAAGTATCAACTTTGAGGTTACAAACAAATCGTAGCAAGTAGGTGAATTTGAAAGTATGGAGTTTCTGAATAATGAGGATCGACTCTGTGTATGTGCATATTGATAACTATATTTGTTCATGTCTACATATCTTCTTGAAGAAATACATATTTTTTTGGACACACACACATATACACACACAGGCATATCCAAAATTAAGTTGAAATTGTTTATTTCTGAGTAAGTCTACAAAAAGTTAATCAATACAAAGCATTTTAAATTAATAAAACAAATATTGTTATTGATTGGAATAATAAATTATTAGTTTTAAGAAGGACCACAAACATTAGAACAATCAAGTAAATGAAAACTTAATGTGAGTGTAGCCCCACAATACAATTTGAAGTTTTAAATTTTGATTATAAATCAATATTTTATTAAAAATTTTCAATACTCAATTTTCTGATCATATTTCTTTTCACTCAAACCTTTAGAATATTATCACTGACATGTTTTTATTTATTTCTTTACTATTGAGTACCAGTAGTCCACAGTAATGAACCATTCATTATCCACTGTTTTCTATGAAACTCAGCATGTGTTTTACCATGAAAGCAATACAGTTATTAGGTTATCAGATTAGCTGGAATCATAAAATAAGTCCCTAACTACAGTGACCAGTTCAATAACTCTAAAATCATTGATTGCTGGGTTAGAAAAAGCTTAATCAAAAGTTTTCTACTAGTGGATCTGAATGCCAAATACTTCAAATTTCAGCTCTGCCACTTACCAGAATTATTTCAATTCCCTAAGTTTCAATTCTTTTGAGGCAACAAATATTTATTGAGAGTCTACTATGTGAAAGGGTGATCTAAGCAGTGAACAAAAAGGCCAAAAATCTTTGCTTTCATAAAATAAGCCTTCTTATTTTACTTACTTTTCTTGGTTGAAAAATATAACAGCCTAAATAAATAAATACCAACATAGGTACAAAGATACATACATGTATGTCTGAAATTATTAAGCACAGTGGGAAAAAGTAAAGCAGGGAAAAGGGCTAAGAAGTGCTGGGTTAAGAGGAGATTAAAATTTTAAGCCAGATAGTTAGGGCAGGCCATACCGAGAAAGTAACACTTGAGCAAGAAGTTGAGAGAGGTGAAACAGCAAGCCACAAAGATCTCTGGGAGAAGATTGTTCCAAGCAGAGGGGATAGCCAGGGCAAGGACTTCAGTGTGTGAGCAAAGCCAGCATGTATGGCTGGGGCAAAATGCATGATGGAAATACTAGTAATACATGAAATTCACAGCCCTATAAACCACTATAAAGACTTTGGTTTTTACAATGAATAGTATAGAAAGCCACTGGAAGCAGAAAGATCAGGTAGATAATCATAGCTTCGACCAGGGTAGCTGCAGTGGAGATAGTGATTAAACAGTCAGGTCCTGCGTATATTCTGAAGACAGAGCCAAAAAGACTTTCTAAAGGACAGGTGTGTGGTATTGGGAAAGGAAGTCATGCACGGCCTGTCGACCTTTGCATGGCTGTAAAAGCACCGTAGGCCTGGAATGTTTCCACATGTGGAAATAAGGAGCTCTCACAGCTTGAGCTGAGCTTACTGTCTTGTTTGGGAGTATATTTTCCTTTTCTAGCTTGATGTGTACTTCATTGTTCTGCTGAAGTGTGTGTGCCATATGGCACCTGGCCAACCCCACCATTATTATCTACAGCCTTAGTGAGAAGGGAACGTGGCCCATCCCTGCAGCACAGACCATCTCCCTGCAACAGTACAGGTAGGACTCACTCACCACAGGGGGCTGACACTCACTGCTGCAGCTGACTTTGCTCTCTCTTTTCTATGAGTAAAGCATTGCTCCTTCCAATGCCTGTGTGTCGTATCTTTCCTAGTAACCCCAACGTCTGCAAACCATACGGTGGGTTGACATCCTGGGGCTGCTGCCCGTGATGGGTAGGAAATGGTTGCTACTATTTTAACAAGTAGTGAAAGAGAAAGAAAGGAGAGTTCAAGGATGATTCAAGGTTTCTAGCTGAGTGCCTGGAGAATAGAGTTACTACTCACTGAGACAGAAAAGACTATGATGATTCTTTCTGATTTGGAATACATTTGTTTTCTGACCAGACCATTTTCAGAGCAGTGATACAGGTAAAATCCTGACTGATACAAGTTTAGGACAGAGATGGAGAAGAAGAATTGGTTACAGCAAGTATAGACAAATCTTCTGAGGACTTTTGTGATAAAGGGGAACAGATGTTTTCATCTATAACACAAAGGTAAAAATAGAAATCATATAAGTTTATTTGAGAATTAAGCAGAGTGCCCAGTACACAGTGAAGTGCTGAATAAATGGTGGCAATGACAAGCTGACATCAAGAAAGATTACTATGCCCTTTTCCCAAATATCTCATTTGAGCCATCTTCAGAATGAATGTGAAGCTATCTGAAAGGGGTCTTACTACTAAAATTCTTATGGATTCTTAGGTTCACTGACTTCTTGAGAATGATCAGTTTTCTCTAGATGCCCCCCTCAAAAAACTCCCAAGTTTGTTTAGATACGTAAGTTGTACCTTTTTTTTTTCACTCTTTGAAGCCAGATATGCCAATGTAAGTCTAATATATCTTCATAAACGCTTACAAGTAAAACTCAGGAAAGACATAAAGGATAATAAAATTCATCTGTAAAACATCATTATTCTACCCATTTCGTTCCTGATGCCATTAGGGAGAGAAAGACAGAAACAGAGAAGGGTAAGCTGGCATGCAATATCAGACCCTAACCAGGATGACAAGACCATCCATGTGGGGAAGTGGTGGCTGGCAAGGTGAGTACATGCAGGATGACATTCTGGCACAGGCATTAGAGCCTGACCATGGTAAAGAGTCTCTCTGTGCAAGAGAGAAGTGACAGCAGCAAGGGGAGATTGGTCACACACAGCAATGTTGATCTAATGGATTAATATTTTAAGGATAATGGGAGCTGGGTTTCTCATTGTCAGAGAAGGGAATTATAAATGCAGGACACTAGAATTAATCCTCTGGTGCTGGACTGAAGTTGGAAGTATTTCTATGAATCCATAGTTTTCAACACATATAAACCGATATAAAAACAAATGTGGGCAGTATATATCAGGAAAAAAAAAAAAAGCAAACTAAGGATCTCCAAAAATGTGCTTCTCCTTAACAACAAGAAAAATGGCAGAAACTGTTATAATCAACTTGTTCAGAGCTCTGGATATCAAACAAAGGTTTGCAGCAGCCTGAGGGACATTTAAGCAATTGAATTTTGTAAGAGCGAGGAACTCTGTGACATTGTTAACTTGCCATAGTTCCATCCCCTGCTCCATAGCAACATGAAGACCTTGAAAACTAACAGCTTGCATTCTGCAGTGAAAACAAGCAGCCTGGCAGCCACCAGAGGGAGCAAAATGGGACTAGAGCTTCCTGTAAAGACCCACTCCCAGAAAATTATCATTATTTGACCTGTCTACTGATTCCCCAAAGAGTCTACCTGCAACGTTCACTCAGGATGGAAGCCTTTTCCCCAGGGGCATTTGTCAAAAACAATTACAGACATGTTAAACATGGCGACTGCCTAAGGTGGTAGATGAAAGTTGGAGCAGACAAGAGACTAACCAAAAGGCTTAAAGGTAAAGCTTGGAAACAAGATGTCCATAAGGGCTATGAAAGACTCAGATATATTTCTGAGAATTTATAGGGCCACACCTATGCATAAGGTTTGAGAGATGCCCAAAGCTTTGTGTATGTTTAAAAAAGGCCTGAGATGGTTTTAAAATCTCACCTCTGGCCATCCGTGAGATTCTGCACAAGTAGAAAGTCAACTGGCTGATTGATGAGTACTGAAGACATTCCTAAATACATACACACAGCCCCACAGCAAAGACTGAGAAACTTACTGGTTACAGGCATTTAAGGAAATCTCTGCCTAAACACTAGCTAATCACCAAGTGGAGACTTCAGTGGCCACAAATAACAAAAAATACAGACTTCACAGAATTAATGCAAAAAAGTTACCAACCAAACTACGTTAACAAACAACAATAAAAGTTGGCAAACCCGTCGAGACAGAAAGTTCAATGACTGTCAAGGGCTGAGGGCAGAGATGACGAGGAGAGACTTGTAATGGATACAGGATTTTTTTTTGGAGTGATGGAAACATTCTAGAATCAAATAGTGGTGATGTCTTCATAACCTCTTAAATATACTAAAAACCACTAACTTCTTCACTTATTCAAAGGGGTGAATTTTATGGGATGTGAATTATATCTCAATAAAAATGTATGTTTGTGTGCATACACATGTTTACGTATGTCTATATGTATATTTATATTTCCCAGCCCTGTTCACTGTGGTGACTTGTGAGAAATGACATCCCAAAGCAATGAATACACCTAGCAGATCTTGGTTTCTTACCATTTTTGACTAAAGAAAATAGGGCTCCTTGGAGAAATGGCTAATTGCAGAACTAGGGCAGAGAAAAAAGTCTTGGAACATCTTTTTGAGGCAGAAAGAAAGGCAATGCTCTAAGAATGATAGAGTACATCTATCATTGGAAGGTCTAAAAAGTCTCCTGCTGTCTAATTGGGGACAATCTGAGCACCAAAACAAATAATGCTAGTGAGAGAATATAATCCCCTGAATAAAATGAAGGTTCACAAGTCCAAGTGACTACAGTAAGTGATAAATAAATGGAAAGTATAATAAGGAATGAGATATCTACATAGCTACAGATTGTGTCACACAAAATACTTATCAATTACAAAGGCAAAAAGAGTAACTTCATATCAGAGAAGCCTGGTAAACAGTATCTTATTTATACAATTAGGGTAACAATGGGGAAGCACCCACACCTGTGTGCCACCTGGGAGAAAGAAATAAGAGCAGAGAATTCCTTCTGTGTTATTTCTGCCAAAAACATATAACCTAAATCTAACCATGAGGAAAAAACAGGCCAATGAAATTAAGGGACATTCTAAAAAATGGCTGCTCTGTAATCTTCAGGTCAATAAAGTGAAGGAAAGAGTGAGAAATTGTTCTAGACAGAAGGAAATCAAGAAGGCAAGACAATCGAAGGAAATATGTGATTCTAAACTAGATTCCTTCTCTATACAGGATAATATTTAGATAATTAGTGAAACCTTAATAAAGACTAAAGCTTAGGTGGTAGCAATACAGCAGTGTTTGCTTTTCTGATTTGGATGCTGTATTCAAGTCACGTGGAAGAATATTATTGCTTGTTAGAAAACACCCTAGCGTATTTGGGAGTGATGTCTCATCATGTTGGAGAATCAAATAGTACAGGAAAATAAAATTCTGTACCTGCAACTTTCTTCTAAGTTTGAGACTGTTTAAAAAATATAGAGAAATATGGAAATATACGTACATATATATAAATAAATTTGACAGGATCATTTTTGCCTTGATTCTAACAATAAAGACTTGGAGCTTAAAAAATTATTAAGTTTTTCCTATATGCTGATAAAAAGGGAATATCAACATAAGCTCTAAAAATAGACTCAGTGATATGAAATCATCTAAACACTGGTGACGATAAATGTAGAAGGCTAGATGTCTCACAAATATTCACTCACAAGCAATTTTCTTATCTAACATAGCTGGCAAGATTCCTAGATTTGTTTCCTTTTATATAACACTTTAAAAAAAGCCCTTGGCAACAACTTAAAAGTGAACTGATACACCCTTTTGTTTCGAAGGAAATGTAAAGTAACTGCCATATCCTTAAAAAAAATTTTTATGTCCTTGTTATAAGAAACTACTGTGTGATTATGGTAAATTACTTGCAGGGTTTATACTCTTGATTTTTAAAAAATGGTACATAAAGGACATCAAAAGGAGGAAGGAACTATACAAAATAAAGAAAAGCAGCAGCCGTGTTCTGAAGAAGTTTAACCTGAATAGTCATTATGAATAAAACTGCAGAAGGAAATGGTAGAAATAGAGAGCTTTTTCAGAGTTTATGTACATTAAATTTTCATCTGAAATATCAGTGTGATGACCATGAAAATGCATCTCTCAGATTTCCAACATAAGGGAACATATTGACCAAGGGTCCCAAGTGGTTGCACCAAGATCACACTTGCCATGGGTTGCTCCCAATTAATGACTGAGCACAGCAAGAACCCAAAGGCAGGACAGCTTCTGGGAAAAGTGGGTGCTTACAGGCCACCCCAGTGGCTTTGCCAAACTTTCCTTAAAAGTGTACTACTTTGAAAGATGGTAATGATAACCCTATATGTGAGACAGAATAAGAGACACAGATGCACAGAACAGTCTTAAGGACTCTGAGGGAGAAAGTGAGGGTGGGACGTTCTGGGACAATAGCATTGAAACATGTATATTATCATATGTGAAACAGAACACCATTCCATGTTCATGCATGAGACAAATGCTCAGGGCTGGGGCAATGGGATGACCCAGAGGGATGGGATGGGGAGGGAGTTGGGAGGGGGGTTCAGAATGGGGAACACATGTAAACCCATGGCTGATTCATGTCAATGTATGGCAAAAACCACTACAATATTGTAAAGTAATTAGCCCCCAACTAAAATAAATAAATTTATTAAAAAAAAAAAAGTGCACTACATCCAAGACACTTCCATCTGACCCTCTTTCCTTCCTCTCTTCTTTCGGGATCAGACCAGCATGGCTCACCCAGCTTCCTTCCCATTTTCTTTTACAGGCACTTCCCCTAATACATTTTTTACACATTTAATCCTGTCTGGATGATAGGCTTCCTACAGGACATGGAATAACACAGTCAGCTGCATCAAGTCAAGACTGCTGAGTCAACTATATTAACACCAGATAACCGGTAGTGACTGCACTCAGCAAGCAGGGACAAAGAAAAAGAAAATGTCACAGACAGCCTCTTCCCTCCAAGACTGAACACACTGCAGAAAAGATGAAAATGAAATTAATCAGATAATGTTCAAAATATAATTCATAATAACCTAAATTGTACAAGAGTATTTTTAATCTCTAAATTACTGTGGGTAGAAGTGGGTAGGACAAGCTTCACAAGGGAAGTGGGCAACTAAGAACTGGACAGATGGGAAGGAGGAGGAGAGCAATTCAGATTCACACCCTTCCAAGGTCTTTAAGAGATTCGAGAAGAGGTCTGGTTAAGGAGGAGGCTTCAGAGTTTTAAAGACATTGCCAACTGCATAACAATTAGTAAACAGGAAGTAAGTGTCCATAATTCTATAGCTAACTAACTCAGAAATAACTGAAGAGTTTATTACTTAGGATATTTAAGGCATCTGAATCTGGTATAGAAACACACCTCTATTGTGAGAAAAATCATAAATTCAGGAGGTACCAGGATTAGCATTTTATTTGAAGGTTCTTTGTGTATGTCTTTGCAGGCTAATTTTGTTTTTTCCTTTCCTATTTTAAAAAGTAACCTTATTTTTCTCCTTTTCTTCAAAGAGTAATGTTTTCTTAAAAGAGTGACTATAATCAGACCCTTAGGATAGACTCTAATCCTTGTATTCTAATTTCATACATTTTTATTATCCTCATAATCCCACCATTTCTCTTCTTTATTCTAACAATGGTGTGACGGCTTCAATTAGCCTTTCAGTTGAAAGACTACAGGCTCCACAGAAACTACAAAGCTATTTCAAGAAAAGCTCTTATGTGCTTAGGCACATAAAGAAATTTTAAAAACCTCTTCAGACACTCTCAAGAGCATTACAAATCTCTCCTTCTCTTTCCAGGATTCCAGCTTCACAAACCTGACCTTTTCGTTGTTACAGGTTCAGAAGAAAACCCCATATTTAAAATAACAGTATGTCTTCCCAGTTGAGCTCTGACTCACAGTAAGTCTATCCTATTAACATGTGTATTAAAGAGAACAAAAAAACCAAAATATCCTTAATGTATGACTTTAATGATACTAACAAATATAAAAAATATTTAAAAAATATTTACGCAAAAGCTAAGCATAAAGTTAACCCCCAACCACACACACATACACACAAGTGAAGCTTTTCAACTTTAGGTTGCAAAGATTTCTTTTTATGTGTCTGTACGTGTGTAAGCATGCATCTGATGTTCTGAATAGCTAAAAACACAATTGTCCTTCCATAAAAGAAGCAGAATTAGCCAATTCTTCTAAAATTTGAAATGACTGATTTAAAGGGGGGAAGGGAACTAAACAAGCTCTTACTCTGAGAGATTAAGTCTTAGCAGGATGATAATCTACTTATTCCCCTGTAAACAAATCATCAGTGAGTTTCCCTCTCCTCCAGAAACTCTGAAACTAATAACTAACAATATGTCTACTGAAAAGTTTGAGGAATACATTATAAAGGTTTGGTCTCTCATATTTCCTCACAGGAGCTAGGTAATACCTTATAGAAAGGGAAATTTGTGGGAAAGTGCCTATAATAATACTAAGAATAGCTCAGCAGAGATTTTCAGTGGTACACTGTCAGGTACACAAAAATTAAAGATAGGGCCAATCAAAGAGGAAGGTCTCCAGTAAATATCTCAGACTTTTAGTTGAGATCCTGGAAGATCCTAACCCTCCAAGCAAAAAAATAAAATCAAAACTGGCTCAAAGGGATATGGCAATACTCCATCTTCTTACCAGAGGAATACTGAATCTGCTCTGGAAAAAAATAACATCATCCACAGCCTTTATAATTTTTCATACACAAGACCCAGAATTCTATTAAATATGACTGAGTAGGCAAAAAACATGAGCGAATAAATAAAAATCAGAGAAAATAGGAATACATTCATGTAAAGTAAAAGTTGCTCAGTTGTGTCCAACTGTTTGTGACCCTATGGACTATAAAGTCCATGGAATTCTCTAGGCCAGAATACTGGAATGGGTTGCCTTTCCCTTCTCCAGGGCATCTTCCCAAACCAGGGATCGAACCCAGGTCTCCCACATTACAGGCTGATTCTTTACCAGCTGAGCCACAATATAGTCACAGGTGATCAGATACTAGATTTTATCAGACTTGGACTCTAAAATAACTGTGATTAATCTGTTCAAGAAAATTAAAGGAAAAAAAAAAGTAATTTCACCAAGGAACTGGAATCTACTTTTTAAAAAATCAAATGGAAATTCTAGAACTGAAAAATAAAATAACATTAATCAAGAATTTAATAGATTGGAGGAAGGATGATAGCAGGCTATAATGTGTTCAGAAAATATCATTCAAACTAGGGATCATTCAAGAACCCCAAGGAAGAGAAATGCATTACAAGTAGTCAAATAGGTACAAAACTGTATTGAAAGTACTATCAATTCTGTAACTACTCATCCCTACAGTCACAAACCCCCCATAAATCAAGAAAACAATATAAATAATATACAATTGTATCTACTTTCACAAGAGTCAGTGATCATTTGCATTCTGTAAAAATCATGTATCGGACAACTCATCATTTTGGTATCTAAATAACTCCTGAAATGCTTTAGTTCTTATATTAAATCCAACCTCATTTTTGATAAAAATATTTGCTGCAACAGGGGTTACATTTATTTTTGTCCTTCTACAAACCATTATACTATCAAATTATTAACCCAGATGAACAGAGGTATGATTTCTCTGTAATATGCTCAATCCCTTCCATTTAATTCACAGCAGTAGCCTCTTTTATATAAATCAGTTTGCTGGAATCAGAAAATTTGAAAAAGCAACATGCCTCAAATTAAACTGCACAAGAGTCACTTCAGTCTAATCTGTTGTGAACAATGTTTTAGCTAATTACTATGACTCGTCTTAGGTCTTATAAAGAGATGTGTATCTAGAAGTAAATCACTAAATGCGCTACATTTCATGCGTTCATGAAACACTCCCAAACACAGTAACAGAAAGCAAGGTAAAGATTTCAAAGTAAAATCACACCCATTTATAGTCCTGGTATTGACAAACAGAGCTGGGACCTAATATAGGAATTGTTAGTAATTGTTCGATTCCTCATTCAATACGTCATATTTCAGAAAAAAAAATTCAAACACTTAAAATCATAGAAAACTGTAATAAGAATAATCTTATCACACCCCACGCTCTTACTGAGGAGGAAATTTAAGAAGTGATTTTCCCAAAGTCTTAAATCTGCCTACAGGAGGAATAAGACCAGAACCGTATCTCGTAATGTTTAGTCCTTTAAACTATGCCAAACTGTCTCCAAACTAAAACCAGATTTTACATCATATGTAAATTAGAAAAGTGCTAAAGATATTTGGAGAGACCTTATCTTCTTCCTCCTTTAAACGACACTATTTTAAAATATGTTATTGACATAATTAATAGGAAAGAAAGGAGGGAGAGAAGGGAGAAAAAAAGGGAGGGAGAGGAGAGAGGAAGGAGGGGGAGGGTGCCAAAACCTTCTCGTTTCTAGAATCTTATGAATCCTATTATACTTTCAGTTCCATTTCCACACATAAATTTATGACAACGGAAGAATCTTTGAACCTTTTCGATCTCCTCCTACTCTGAAAAAGATATTAAGAGTCAAAAACTAAAATTGACAGGGCCATTAAAACATGACAGTGAGTTTTTAACAGTATTCCCTCTAATCTGACAGTTCAGATCATTCCTCATTTCATCAGTCACTGAAAACTTTTTAACTACAAAGTCAGACTGTATCCTTGAAACTAGAGTTGATTTCTACACTTATTCTAACTTAAGTTCTCCTAATAATTTCTCTTTCAATTTAAGAGATTTCATTGATGAGGAGTTGTCAGGAATAAATGAGGTGATATATGTGAAAGTACTCTGTAAATGAGAATTTATTATAAAACTTGGAAGGTATTGTGTGAAAAAAAAAGTCTGTAAATGTGTTGCTTATGTGAATACCACCAATCTTAGTGGTGAATCGTGAAATGCATTTCCTTTACATTCAAGAGTGAGACAAGGATGTCTGCTACCATTACTTCATTTTAACACTGTAACAGAGAATAAGAATGGCTTAAGAAGAGGCAAACTGTCCGAATTTACAGATTGTATAACTAAGTAGCTGATTTAACGCCAACGTTTTATTAATGCTTATTCAGCTTTGTGCTAAGTATCCAGAACGGAAACTGAGTTTTATTGCTGAGATTGTGAGGTATGATGTTAGATACTATTCTAGAAATAAAAATGATAGAATAGGTTTATCATACTCAGTGACCTTAAAAGTCATACATGGCAAGATAAAGCTCATATGGCTCAAACTGAATACAAAAGGCAAAGGAAAGTGGATGTACAAACTTGAGAAGAATATTTAATCTAAACTATTTGTGATTATCACCACCATCACAGGTTTTCCTGCAAGAGGACTGGACTACTAAATAACAGCAGCTCAAGAGGAAAAGGAATTGTGTCAATCACAAACTAAGTGGTCCACAAGGCAGGACCCCAATAAATTTTGGTTTCTCCAACATTTACTCATATATTCATCTCTCCTCTCCTCCATTATCAAAGACTGTTGAAAAGTTATGTTCGGGTAATATGTATTTTAGTATAATATTAAAAGCCTTAGGAACTTTTATTTACTATCTTAAATTCTGAAATGTTTTTAGCATGAATTTTTTTTTTTTGGTTTTCCACATTTTCATGAAATTCAGTGCGATTTAAGCTACTTAGCAATTATAATGTATCTTAGAGCTACATTTTCATAACATTTTTTACTCAGAAAGAGTTTAAAACTGTGTAATCACATTACAAAACACACACTGATAATCTAAAATGGCTACACAAGCTGTGGGAATGTATAACAAATACTTTCTAGTGAATTCAAGGCTGGATTATTATCCGTAATACAAAAGCAAGGGATATCATATACTTAAATGTTCCAACTATTTAATTTTTATCTTTGTGTTCAGTAGTGTTTTAGATGTTTCCCTTCGAAATCTTACATAAGGAGGCAAATACTGGTTTACTACAATGGAGCAAAACTGTGCAGTAAAGGCTGCAAGCACATCGAGCCATCTGTTTTAGATATGTGAAAAAAGTATCTAGATTCAATCAGAGACAAATTGCAAGAAAAGTTACTGAATGGCTGAAAATATACTAAATTCTAGGAGAAAAACATTGCTCCATATACCATAAAACAGACCTTTCTAAATAACTTAAGAGACTATATAAATTTTGATATCTTCGTGATACAAGCCAGACACTAGCTTGTAAAATTTCAAAACTGGTGGAAAAAAATTTTAATAATTACATTTCCTTTTTACAAACATATAATGAATATAAGATACATTTTTTGTGGTGTTTGATGGTTCTGGGCATTTTAAAGACTAGATGACATATCACCTTCCAGAAATCAGTACACTGTCAGACTTTAAGTTAATAATACATTTCTAGCTCTAAACGATATATTCATATAAAAATAGACTTCTGATCAGTGTGTACATTTATAATCCTCCAATATGGCTACATCAAGAGAAAAGAAATGGAAAAAAAAAGACAAGACAAGATAGGAGTAGGCAGAAGGCTAAAACACAAACATGCAAGAAGGATTTTAATCAAAGTATAACATTTGCAGAACATCAATCCTACTTGGTTAGCACATATAAGCACTGCTTTTATAAGTGCCTTTTTTTAAAAAAGTAAATATAAAAGGATATTGATATGTGAGTATATTTCTGACTATCTACTGACTAATCTTTGCTACTAAATACTTAACTAAAGGCTAAGTTTGATAATTCAGAAACGTGTAATCTGGCTTGAAAATTAGCCATGGTGTTTGTTGTTTTTCCATATTATTACAAGATTTTTGTGTAGCTCACTATTCATTAACAATCTTTACTGGAATGGTAGCCAAGGACAAATACTGAATATACCCACCACACTTTGTAGGACATTTTAACTTTGGGGATAAAGGGCAAAACTTTTTTTAATGGAAATTTTGCAATTTTGAGTCTCTGGCCTCAATTAGAGTGGACAATACAAGTTAATGACATATAATGATCTGAAAAGTTATTCTGCATTTCTAACAGAACTTTGAGAAATTAATAATCTGATAACTATTCTCCACTAATAAAGTGTTTTTTTTTATTATTAATTTAAGCACGGCCTATTTACTGAAAATCAGGAAACAGTTTTCTTCCAGGTCTACTAATAATGAGGGAGAAGAAAGATTTCAAAATGGGACATTAAAAACTGCACAAGGATGTGACATAACTCAGAGAACATCAACAATATCAGAGAACCTGCCAGTATTCCAAAACAGGTGCCGCACTGTTTCCTACTTTTGCCTACTGTCAAAAATTGCAACAATTGCCACATTATCTTGTCAGATAGAGTCATCGAGAACCCTCTGAGCCTTCACGGCAGTAGCCTAAGAGGACCTTTCAGTTCCTTTCCTGTTAGCATCGAAGCCAAACTGAAGTCAGACTATGCCCCCTTCTTCACAAGAAGGTACAGAGCACGCAGCCCAAAAGTCATCTTCAGGACTCAGTATGGAGGATCTGGTAGTGATAGCGTAAAGGACAAACAATGGCACAGGGCAAATAAAAAATGCAGACAGAAAGAAAATCTAAGAAACTTTAAGATGTGTTCCTAGAATATAGCCCTGAAAAGTAAGTTAGAAAAACATAAGGCAGAGGGCCCTACCTTGCAGATCTTGTAGAGGGATTCCTGGCCGTCTCCTCCAGTATCTTTGAAGTAATCGTGTGCAGGAAATGTACGATGAATATCTCGAGTAATAACACTCTCCTGGGCTGAGTCCTAAAAAAACAGTAGAGTTGGTCATTAATTTAAATTTTCTTAATTATGAAAAATAATATGTACATGTTAAAACATTTCAAACAGCACAAAAAATATTTGCCGCTTCCTCCATTAAAAAAAAAACAACAAAAAACCTGCCTTCCTTCCCAGATGCCTAGTCCCATTCACTAGAGATATTATAAATACCACCGATAGTTTCTTTTGTGTCTTTCCACCCATTTATCTCTAGATGTGTGAATCCATGTTTATGTGAGGGGGAGAGGAGAGAAGGAAGTTGCACATACCAATCTCTATCCTTTGCTTTTTGAAGCACAAATAGACATAAGCTCTCTGCTCTTTTCATTTAACAGGATAACTGATAGAATATTCTTTATCAGTACATGTAAATGTATTTAATTCTCTTTAAGAGCAACTATTAAAAAGAATGAGCTACACCTGGATATAGACATACCATAATTTATTTAACATTTTCTTATCACTAATGTTTTGTATTTTTTCTATTTATATCACAAATACTATCACTAGGAATATTTCCATACATACATGTTCAAGACAGATTCCAAGAGGTGGAATTGCTAGGATACTGGATATATGCATTTCCACTCAAGGTACTTTCCCTTCAGAGTTGTTGTACCACACATAATCCAAACAATTATAGTGTCTGTGTTTCTCCACATCTGCCCCAAACCAAATATTATCTGACTTTTTAGAGAATCTGATATATGAAAACTCAGACCATAGTCATTTAAAATGTACAAAATATTATCAATCTTTCCTCCCAATAGGTAAATTACCCAACTCATTTGCTTCAGGAAATAAAAAGCCCCCAAACTACCATACTAAGATGACATACACTTTAAATATAAATCTAGAGGCTTTTCTTTTCCAGACAGATTTAGGATCTAAAAGTTCAAAATTGAGTAAGTTCTAAGCTTCATAAAAAATGATTAATCATTCACTTGATTTTATTCTTCTCAATGTTTGTTTTATCTGTTTAAATGTCAAGAAAATAGAATGAGACTACTTCTAGCAACCTCAATAATGAAGATATTCTGCACAATTAAAGAAGCATCAATGATTACTAATGCAAAGTAAAAGTGTTGTTTAATATCTTGTTTCCATATTTGAACAAATCCTCTCTTTCAGTTAAAATTAAGAAAAGAAAAAAATGTTTAATATATGAGTTACTTTAATAAATGCTATTTCTCTTTCTTTTCTAGCTGAAAAGTATATAAAGGAGGAGTAGCTGATGAGCTCTAAAGTTAAGCCAGTGCCTTCTCTTGCTGCCTTCTTCATTTCAGCTGCTGTATCATGCTGGGTGGTAATTAGATCTTACATCATGTGGAGAAACAACTAAAACTGAAACGTTCCAAATCTGCCAGTAAACACCAAACATATTATAAATCAGTCCAGAGGAAATTCTGATGGCTTACAGGAATGGAATGCTAAAGACAAATAAAAATGAAACTTTCAAAAAATTACCATAACTTAAATAAAAGGATACAGAGAGAGTTTACATTTATCATGGCCAATGTAGTTTCTAATGGTACAGACTATTGGGGTAAGATAGGGATATAGAACAAGGTAAATATAAAGGTAATGTATATGGAAATATATTACAAAATACATGATTTATCTGGTCTGATATTGAGTCTAAGCAGGGGAATCTGGTAACAGGCAGATGAGTTTTCACTGTCCAGATTTCCTCCATCAGTGGGTTTTCTTTTCAGTAAGTCTCCACTGACAAACTCTGAAAAAAATAGCCAATGAAAATGTTACTCCTCCCAAGTTGAACTATTTTAGGGGCAAACATGTGTTGACTGCTTCACAGGATAACTCATTTTTTACTTTCTGAGATGCTGAGGGAAAGAAATCATTGGACTATATTCCCTAGAAACTGACTACTCTGTTGGTATCATGCTGTGTTTAAATGGTGCCAACAGTCTGATTCAGAGAAAGAGAAAATGATCAAGAATTTCTAGGATCTAACTCTGCATAATATTGATCAATTTTTTCTACGAATAGTTGAATCCTCCTTATTTGTTTTAAAAAGTAAAGGGGCAAAATCAAATGAAAATATTGGGTTGGGCAGAAAGCTTGTTTGGAGTTTTCCATAAGATGTTATGGATAACCCATTAAAATTCATAGACTTTTCTGCACTTAATAAACTTTACTTTGCTATGATTACTTTTAAATGCTTTCTACATATGTGTTTCTAGAGTTTTCTTCCTACATATTGCTCTCAGTTGGCTAAGGGAACAATTTCTGGAACTTCACTTTACAAACTAAATAAGCTATTTTGCTACATTATTCACTGATGGCTTTAAGTGAAGGTTAAGAAGTACACTGAAGTGAAGTGAAAGTCACTCAGTCATGTCCAACTCTTTGCAACCCCATGGACTATACAGTCCATGGAATTCTCCAGGCCACAATACTGGCATGGATTATCTTTCCCTTCTCCAGGGGATCTTCCCAACCCAGGAATTGAACTGGGGTCTCCTGCAGTGCACGCAGATTCTTTACCAACTAAGCTATCAGGGAAGCCCTAAGAAGTACACTAGACTCTTACAAATAGACTATTATGAATGAAATTGCTAGAGAAAATAACAGTGTTTTCAAAGCAAAAGCTGAAGTTAACCATCTTCCAATTACCCATACTGTTAAGAATAGGAATGGTATATATTCAGGAACCCACATCTAATACCCTAAATTTATCCACTCAATCATTAAAGTATTTGAGTCAGGGAATCACTAAACCTAACATTGCAAAAGGAAGACAAAATGATTTTTCTCTTCAATATTCATCCCTTTTTAGATTTATTACAATTACAATAAATAAATAAATAAAATGAACAGAGGACAAAAAAGAAGCCAAGTAACTGACCATCCAAATATCTAGAGTTAAAAAGTTTCATGTGAAAACTTCTCTTAAAATACGGCCAAAAACATTTTATAAGCACAACCAAAATTGATATGAGGTCATTTTCTTGGAAGGTCCCCATAAACAGAGTCTCCTTAAGTCCTTACAATTATTCTTAGAATGAGAAGAGGGAAGAATTCATCTCCTGACAGGTGGCGAATTCACCACCTAGAGACTCACAACTTTAGCCACAATTTACTTCCCAGTGGATGTATGTCCCATTCCAATCTTCAATCCAATATGGTGGCTTAGTGGCTCTGGGACCAGTCAAACTCATTGGTCCTATTTTCGGCTACTTCACGTAACAACTATAGAAGCTCAGACAAGTTATTTAATCTCACTAAACTCAGTTTCCTCATCTTTAAAATGGGATGGTAATACCAAATTCATGTTGTTTAGAAAAAGACAATGTGTGTAAAGTGCTTAGCACACTGCCTATTATCAAGTGAACACTCATTAATCTGCATAGTTGCTAAGCTGTGTCTGACTCTTTGTGACCCCATGGACTGTAGCCTGCCAAGCTCCCCAGTTCATGGATTCTCCAGGCAAGAATACTGGAGAGGTTGCAATTTCCTCCTCCAAGGGATCATCCTGACCCAGGGATCAAACCCACCATCTCCTACACTGGCAGGCAGGTTTTTTATCAGTGAGCCACCAATGAAGTCCCTAAATCTGAGAATACTCATTAAAGCAATAAATAAAAATAATAATTATTATTCCTCCTTCTCATTAAGGATCATGTTCAGCTGTTTAAAAATTTGGTGAATTTATTTTTAGACATCCTTCTGTATTTGTACATTTTATATAATGAAATAAATCACTGTTTTTCTTCAGATATCATAAACATTGTGATTATGAAATCAATTCCCTTTCAGGGTGATGATGCACTAATGCATATACACGTTCTTCTGAATTTTCTATCAGGCATCTTATGTATATTGTGTCTGATATTATCCTGGTTTCTATTAGTCCATGATGAAAAGCAAAAGTGAACATTTAGACAAAGTGATGTTTAACCCAATATGCAATGCTGGGGCCACTAACGCCAGTGTGAACACTGTGGCTCCAGCTTTGCAAATATTCACGCAAGAAAAAAAATATGTAAACAAATATACCCTGAAAGAAGACTGGCAAGCACAGAGTACAGCAGAAGCTAAATCTGCCGGGACAGTTACCGTTTTCATTCTTTACTTCAGAATTCAGCATCTGAGGATCAGCGAGGGGCTGAAGTCACAGTTAAGGACAGAACAAATGCCACTGTCACTATTACAAGTCTCCCTTCTGGACCATCACCATCAAGAAAATCACTGGCAGGCAAAGTCCTTGAGATCATCTTCTATCCTGCCTAAGGAGGTATCAGCTTGGGCCACACACACAAGCTGACTCAGAGCAGAAACAGGCAGTGGTAGTGAGAGGTTTGGAAGAAAGTCTTTTCTTTCTTCTTTGGACCACACTTCTCTGATACTACCACCACACAGAAATGAAATTTCTATTGAGTTTATCTTTTAAGGATTTTCTTTCATTTCCAAACTGCTAAGTCACAAAAGAAAACTTATCTTTAATAATACATCAATCTCTAGTGTGATAAAATCCATGGCCTGACAAAGGATATATAATTCAGCTTGTTGAAGATCAGTTGAAAACCACTGCTAAGAGGTATAATAAGTATCTCAATTAACTCTTGATCATTTTAAGTGGAAACAATTTACAGCCTGTTATCAAGAGGATCACATAAGTTTTCTTCCAGTATACTGTACATATTCTGACATCTTTCTAATCTTCTTAATTCCTCTTTGAAGACAATCATCACTTACTTGCTTGTTGTGAGAAAGAAACGAATACAGCACTGAAGTGTCAACAAGTATTAGGAAGACAGGTTTGGATGACCATACCTTATTATTTTTTATGGAACAATTTCTAGGCTGTCAACAACTGGAAAGGTATTCTAATGAGGATGAGTATTGTCATTGTCACATGTGACTTTAGCACCAGATGAAGTGAAAAAGTAATGTCCTGATAAACAAACACCTTTGGCTGTACTCTGATTTGCTACATTTTTACAACTCTCGCTGCACATTTTCTTATGAATCTCCATCGTCAAATCCAAACTAGAAGTGCATTTTCACTTTTCATCTATTACAAAATCATTTCAACTTTTAAGTACCATGTCAACTTGCATCATTAGAAATGCCAATGTAGACCATGCGTAGCCACAAGCAGTCAGCAGATAAATGATTCAGAGCCTAAGGAAAAAAAAAAATTGACCTTAAAACATGCCTTCTATTCTTACTCCACAGGGATCCTCCTTTAGTTCTATGCTGGAGCTAGATCTGTGGAGAAACATCACAAACTAGTCAGCTAACATGTCCCTGAAAGCAGATGGGTCTGCAGTGGTGGTTCTGATTTATTTGCCTTGATGTTTGCCAAAATTCCAAAGAGGCAGAGATGAAAGGAGAAAACATAAAAAGTTCATTCTAGTTTCAAACATGCTACTAAAATCATGAGCTAGAAACAGTAACACAAAAAGGCTGGATCACTGTCAGCCTTCATTTCTTGAATATGGGCAGGGGGGAGTCTCAGCATTAGCAGGGTAATATGGAAGCAAAGAAATAAACAACAACTAAATCATATTGTTAGCAAGCTGCTTCCTGGGCACTGCACACACATGCTGCCAGATGTCTCAGGATCAAAGCCTGACACAAAGGTCAAAAATATAAGCCATATTCTGGCTTCAACTAGAAGGAAATCTCTTAGGGGGAGTAACAACAGTGAGAACAAAGAGCAGAGGAAAGTGACGGGAGAGGAAGTACTGCCTTCATAAGACCAGTCAATATCCATAATGAATGCCTTAATCTTGAAGGGACTGCGGGGAGTGCAGCGGGAATTATGTGATTAGAATAAAGCATTTCTTTGGGACTAGAAGACTAAGAAGCACTGCAGCCTATGAGAACGCCTGGATTTCCCTCAGATCCTAGGGAATCCAGGTCAGGTACCTCTCCATGATGAATATCTGGGGTTACTTTTAGACTCCAAATGCATCTATGGCCATATTTGGATATGCCCTCATTCCCAGGACTGCTGACCACTCATTGTCTCAAAATAAAGGTTCAACTGGTGTACTTGACAGTCTTGGAAACTCGTATCAATGGGCAATGATAAATTCTGCAACTCTTGTTAGAATGAAGCACAATAACTGAACTCTGTTGGTTATTTTCCAAAGTTAGATTATTTCTAACTTTGCATTATTTTTTAAATCATTAATTGTAAAATTTATAGAAACAGTCCTTTAAACTTTTTTAAGATAAATAAAAAATTTAAGGGCTATATATTTACTAACCATTGTATAAAAATAACTTTCATTTTTCTACAAAACTTTAAAGAATACCTCTGATAACCAGCATTTGATAAATATGTCTATTTTCACCTAATCATTACATTTTATCATTGTATTTATTTTGACCTCATACATACTACTTATTGTTTTTATAGGTTGAATATTTTTAATAATTTATAAAACATTCTATCATTCCTTCAATCATGTTAGATGCTT
Source organism: Okapia johnstoni (assembly GCA_024291935.2). Lineage (NCBI taxonomy): Eukaryota > Metazoa > Chordata > Mammalia > Artiodactyla > Giraffidae > Okapia > Okapia johnstoni. The sequence goes on from CM044322.1 coordinate 23,415,494, forward strand.
CTCTTTGAGCTCAATTCATTGTCTTGAATTGATGACATAAAAATTGAATGTACATAAAAAATTAAGCTTTTTATTTGCTGTACAGTTCAAATCTGTTTATGCATTCAACATCTACTTTTCTGAGTAACTACTAAGAATCAGAGACTACTTTAGGTGCAGAGGATATAACTGTTAGCAAGTCAATGTCCCTCCCCTATGGAGTTTGTATTCTAGCAATAGAAGGAAAAGACATAAAAAAACAGGTATATAATATTGTTTAGCGAAAAGTACTATAAAAAATAAAACAAGATATAGTGAGGAATGGGATGGTATTTCAGGTAAAGTGGTTTTGCTTCTCTGAGCGAAAATTCAGATATTTAAAGAAAAAGCTTTGTAGGAAAGGAAAGAGGATATGCAAGCTATGTTTGCAGATGTCTTCAATGAATTCTTAAACATAACTCTGATACTCTCCTGGATTAACCTGGCTACCTCAGAAATTTGTTAGGATAAATGAGATTATTGTTACAGGTTGTTTCAGTTCATATATTTGAATAATGTGTTCCTAGTTGTGTGTGTCTATATGAAAGCTTACCATTCAAATATTTATTTAACACCATGGGTGAGACATTGTATTAGGATCTAAAAGGTATAAGATATAGTTCATAATGTCCCTAAATTGCTAGAGGTTAAGATTTACTTGTAAAGACAAAAATGGAAGGAAATATACGCTAACATCCAGGTAAGTGATATGAGTAATGATGGCTACAGGAATTCAGCAAAGAAAGTGATTATAGAAGGGATCAAATGGTGAAAAGTTGCCTTCCACAGGAGATGGAGACTAGGCTGAGCATTGTGGACAAGACAGTCTCAACAAAGCTGAAAGATCTCAAGAGAATACACTGACAAGTGTGGTGTGAGCAGAGGCTGCAAAGCAGGAAAGCACCTGGCATGCCCAGGAAATATGATTCTAACTGACTAGAGAAAGAAATTTATAAAAGGGCAAGTTGATTGAGATCTAAACTATGCAAAGTTAATCCTGAATGAAGATGTTTTAACTTAACCCTGCAAACAATGAGTTATTTCATCTGCCATGGTCTCTGTAGTCACAGTTTTGTGAACTCTTGTTTCAGCTGAGCCTCATCTGCAGAACTGCTGTGTAGTGAAGATTGACCTTACCCCAAAAAAGGACTGGCCTTTGCCCTTGGCCTCTAGGAGATGATCTCTAGGCCCCTGTGATATCAAGTCTAATAGGAAGTCTTTGTTTGCACATGGGCATGACCACCCAAAAGCCTAGCAATGTGACTCATCACGGGGTTTTTGAAGCACAGAGTATTAGTTCTATCTATGGAGAGGCTGGAGGCTAAAGGTCAGTCATATAAACAGTACATGAACAAGCCCCTATAAAAACTCTGGACAACAAGATTCAAGTGAGCTTTACTAACTGGCAATACTCCAAGCACATGTTCACATACTGATGTCAGGAAACTACATGGTCCATGACTCCATGGGGAAAGGACAAAGGATGCACCATGCTTGGTACTTCTCGTGGCGTCTGCCCAACATCCTTCACCCCTTGGCAAGCTTTAATCTGTGTCCTGTAGCTGTAATATGATGTCACCACAGAGGAGCCAGGCAGGCTGCAGCCCACAGGGTTGCAAGGATTCAGACACGGCTGAGAGACCAAGCACACACACGTACATTAGTATTATAGCTGTCAGAGAGTTTTGCGACTGTTTCTAGTGAATTACTGAACCTGAGGGTGATTTTGGTGAACACCTTGACACAATTAGTGTTAGAAGCAAGGGCAGTCTTGGATGGACTATGCTCCCTCTCTTAATTTTGAAATTGGTTAAATTCTGACAAGTAGGCCATCAACAAATAAAAAGTTTTCATTGTCGTATTCTCACCAGTAAATTTTCTCTATTCAAAGATATGTATCATTGCCTTTCTTTTAGTCTTTGACAAAATATTATTCACAATAAAATAGTCTTCCAATACCGTGTCAATTCAGATGACTTTTTAAAAAATCACCTTTAATGTAGAACCTCAAATGTTAAAAATGTTGGTCTACTATTGACCATTTGGCCATCTGTTCATTGAGTTTCTCAAAAACCTCTATGTAATCAGTAAAGCCCATTAAATTAAAAATAGGTCACACAACTACGGATATGATCCTATAACTTGCGTAAACTATCATCTGGAACTTCACAGGAGAGTGAGTGTAAGTAAACAGCAGCTACATGCTAAGCCGCTTCAGTCATGTCTGATTCTTTGCAACCCCATGGACTGTAGCCTGACAGGCTCCTTTGTCCATCGGATTCTCCAGGCAAGAATAATGGAGTGAGCAGCCATTCCCTTCACCATGGGATATTCCTGACCCAGGGATCAAACCTGAGTTTTTAATGTCTCTTGCATTGGCAAGTGGGTTCTTTACCACTAGCACCACCTGGGAAACCCAAACTATAACAATAAGCCTATGTAAATGTCAATAATATGCATATTTTTAAAATCCTTTAGAATCAATAAAGTTACTCTGTACTGGAGTATGGGTTTTGAAAAAGTCAATTTTTGTATCAAATCAGGTTATCTAATTGCCATTTTATTCTTTTTTGTAACAGTACATGTTTCCATTAACATAAGATTTTACTCAAGTAGGACTAGAAGATGCACTGATCACAACAATAATAATAAAAATAAAATAGGAAGGGGCAAGAACAGAACAATTTGTTCCTGAGAGACTATAAAACTTCCAGTTCTTAATAACAAAGGTCGCTTCAATAATTAAATATTCTAATTCAATCTAGAAAGTGTACAATAATGTATTTTTTTGTTTTACATATTCTGGTTAATATATCAACTTTCTTTTCTGAAACTCTATTCATAATTCTCCATTCAAGAAGGTCAATTTTTGTTTCTCCAACAGATTTCTCTGGAAGTAGTACAATCCTTTTTGCAACATGGTACATTTGAAATCTGATTAATCCTTTTTGGAATAATGCCAAATAATGAATAGAAACTAAAGATTTTTATTCTGCACTGCTTCTCTCTATATGGACTCACAGATGAGCATTACTATTCTAAGACTTGGAAGGTCTAGGTAAATATATCCCAGCTCCTTGACACAGAATATTCCTTTTTTACTTTCTTTGCTGATTCCTCCTCTGCCTACTCCTTATCTGATGGTGTTACATCCTTAGCATTGTTCTGTGCTCACTCTCCATGCTCTCCCTGGGAAATCACATCCATCTCTGTAACTTCAACTACCATCTGTCTTCTCTCTCCTGGATCTTTACTAAAGTAGAGGCCAAATCTTACTGGTTATCAGAATCATCTGATAATTTATTTCTGAAGCTAAATCCCCAGATTTCACCTAGATATAATCTACCAATATCTCTAAGCACTTCCAGGCAATCTGTATTTTTAACAAAGATCTATCCGTCCTTGAGCTAAAGTCCACTAATTGTTATTTGGGAACTACTGGTCTAACAGACTTAGCAATCCACATCTAAAACAAGCCAAAAATTCAATTCAGAATTTCCTATATTCTGATTCTCAGTAGAGTGAACTTCCATGCCTGAGCTGACATGGAAAGAGTTATTCTAGAAGTCTTCTCTCTTTTTCTCCCTAAATCAATTTGTCCTCTGGTCTTCCACTCTGCTTTTCCAATTAACTGGTACCCATGTCTGAATATCCCCATTTGAGTGCCACCTCCAGGTAGACAATCAGTTCTTACTTGTCTTTGTTTCCCTGGTGGCCTGAGACTTTAGTAGGTGCTTCATAAATGGGTGCTGAATGAATCAGAATAAGGGAAGCAGGCATGGGAAGCATATATATATGCTCTATGATGAAGAGACTCAAGTTATATAATTTTAATTCTGAGTTTTCAATTCTCTTCTAATCTCATTTAGTCAACAGCAGTGACAAAAGGAAATAATTTGCAACAAAACCAAAAATAAGGAGTCATAGACTATCAAACCAAAATTTCACAGCAAAATGCATACCAAAATGTTCTTGCTCCTACTATCAAAGGAGACACTTGAAAATAATTACAGATATTACATAAACTACAAAAAATCAAAATGAATCTATCTTAAAATAGAAGTTAGAAATTCTATCACTATTGCAATTGCCAAAAATCATCATTATGAAAAGCTATCTGGAGTTTTCTGAGTTTTACCTCATTTTATATGAAAACTTGTAGAAGATTAAAGACACATTCAAGTGGCTGCATTTTTTAAACCATTAGTCTTATGGACTAATGGTTTAAAAAATTAGTCTTATGGCAGACTTATGGACCCAAGGCGTGGGGGAGGAAGGAGAGGGTGAGATGTATGGAGAGAGTAACATGGAAACTTACATTACCATATGTAAAATAGATAGTCAGCGGGAATTTGCTGTATGACTCAGGGAACTCAAGCAGGGTCTCTGTGACAATCTAGAGGGCTGGGATGGGAAGGGAGATGGGAGGTACGTTTAAGAGGGTGGGGACATACATATACATATGGCTGATTCATGTTCATGTTTGGCAGAAATCAACAAAATTCTGTGAAGTGATTATCCTTCAACTGAAAAATAAATTAAAAAAATAAAGTCTGAATTTCTAATGAAGGGAAATAAAGTGCAACTTCTATAAACATTAAGAAATTGTAAAAGTAACTCTACTTATTTCTCATTTATTAAATTGACATTTGTGGAAGTTACTTCAACTTGAGACTCAGTGCTATGGGAGCTGAAAGAAGGTTTCTTCCCAGGTGTTTGTCCAGCGCTGCTTTTTTATTTAGGCTTAGTTCTGGCTCAGTGGTCAACAATCTGCCTGTCAATGCAGGAGGCTCAGAGACTCAGGTTTGATCCCTGAGTCCGTAATATCCCCTGAAGGAGGAAACAGCAACTCATTCCAGTATTCTTGCCTGGAAAATCCCATGGACAGAGGAGCCTGGTGGGCTACAGTCCATGGGGTTGCAAACAGTTGGACATGACTGAGTGACTGAGCAGAACAACAAAATTACAAATAAAAGATCTTTCATTTTCCAGAGCTTTAAGTGTTTGGTAAGTTATATACACATAATGGTTCCTATCTTGCAGGGTACTTAGGTACAATTTATAAGTGGTTCACAATATGAAAATAATATTATTCCTCAGAGAAACCAAGCATCATTTAGGTCAGGCAAAACATTTTTTTTTCTGGCACCAGCACCACAGCACAGTTCAGGATATTACCCCTTTAAGCTCAGGCTCTTTCCACGGCCTCTAAATCATTCACAGATTTTCTCTCTTTCAATCAGGCTGTGCAATACTTAGGTTAATTTGCCTAAAGCACTGCTTTGTTGTTTTGTTGTCATTGTTTTTCCATAGTATCACAAATGTTTTACTATTTATTTTTTGGTAATACATAGCTTTTTTTTTTTTTTAAATTAAAGTACAGTTGATTTGCAATGTTGTATTAGTTTCAGTCATATAACAAAATGATTCATATTGGATGTGGTTCCCTGTGCTATACAGTAGGTCTTTATTGCTTATCTATTTTATATTTTAATGCTTTTGTGCACTTTCCTCTCTCTTGGATGACCCTACTTCCCACATTTTCCCCCTCTGAAATCCTGTCCGTTTATAAAGGTTCATATCAGACTTCTTCCATGGTACATTCCTGACGATCCAAAATTAAAATAATACCTTCTTCCTTTACGCTCTTATAATACCAACTTCTTTAGACTTAACTAAAACTTACTATATATTGCCTTGGGGTAAGACATATTTTACCTCCACTAAGCTCCTGGCCACTAAAGATGGTGCCTTACAGTAACCCATATAGTACCCTATGCAGTAGGGGCCAAACAAAAATACCTGTGTAATAAATGATTCTATGACACAAGAAAATGGTCAACCAAAGCAGAAGGGCAGAGAATAAAGAAAGAGCTTGTATTTCTACTTAAGTAAAAGGTGGGTCATGTCCCACACTGAGCCACAAATGAAAACTAGGTTGGGGTAAATTTTCTGTGCTTGGTCACTCATATCTGCCCTGTGAAAATGCTTTGAGCTCCTTGGGAACAAGAATGATAAAAAACCATCATAAGGAAGGATGTTATCTACCATCACCAAATCCATGGTTAACATTTTTACGTACAAGAAATAGATAGTCTCATTCAAAACCCTGCTTTGTCAGGGGCTACTTGGAGGTAACTCTGGAGTAAGTCATCACATTTTAGTTCATAACGCTAAATTCCTGATACACAGAAGAGAATCAAAGAAGTCTGTGCACAGATTTATCACGATCATCAGAAAGTACACATTTTACTTAAATCTATCTTCAACCTAGCAGAGGCTCAAATGCTTTATGAAGACAGTGTTTACTGCAATTGCCTAAGGAGCCACTGAAAGCAAGAATCTTCTCAACTGGCATTTCATGCTATGGCTGCGACAACGTGTTCAAGATCACAATGGTAAATAACACAGCCCTGAAACATGATGGGGATAGTAGGACCAAGACACTGTCACAAACGTAGCAAATCCAAGAGCCACAGAGAGGGGAAAGGATTTTGATTCTTTAAACAACAAAAATATAGCACTCTGACTCCGGATATCAGTCAAGAGGACACCTCTGCATTTGCCACTGGAGGAATATCTACAACTTCTAAATGTAAGGAAAGAGATAGAGATGGGATGAGATAAATGAGGCAAAAAAAAGTGGTCTGGCATTAACCTTGAAAGCAGATATCACAATACCACTATGCAATTACCCCCCAAGAGATGAAGGCCATGTGGGCAAAGGGGAGGAGCAGCAGAGAATGACACTGGAGGGGAGGAGGGCTCAACAATACTTCATGAGCAGAACTTCTGACTTGTTAGCTTTTTATTGTATTTTACTGAATGATTAAATAGGGTGACTAGTACAAAAATCAGTGTCATATAAAGAAAATGTATTTAATCCAATGTGCTCAACTATAATGTGAGCTGTAGTTGTTTTAAAATTTCATAATTCCACCAGGATTAGAAATTACTGTGCTCTGCCCCAGCTTTAGGATGCCCAGTTAAACTGCTTGTGATTTCATATTGCATAGGACTTACTTACTTGTTACTTGAAAACATTATTTTTATATCTGAAATTAAAATTTAAGTGGGCATCCTAGATTTATATTTTTGCTAAATCTGGCAGTCTAATCCAGATTACTATTATCACAGTACTGGGAAGATCAATTTCTGAGTACTGCTCGCATATTATTCTGTCCAAGTTGCTTTCAAATACTTGGTCGAGTGAAAGTGAAAGTCGCCCATTCGTGTCCAACTCTTTGTGACCCCATGGACTGTGTCCATGGAATTCTCCAGGCCAGAATACTGAAGTGGTTAGCCTTTCCCTTCTCCAGGGGACCTTAGCAACCCAGGGATCAAACCCAGGTCTCCCACATTGTAGATGGATTCTTTACCAGCTGAGCCACAAAGGAAGCCCAAGAATGCTGGAGCGGATCTTCCTGACCCAGGAAGGTACCATATTTGATAGAAACGAGTCACATTTGACTTCTCAAAAAAGCTGCATTAAATTTACTTAAAAATTCAGAAAACATTAGTTAAAAGCCACAGATATTGATATGAATAGAATCAGAAAGATCAGTTCAAAACTATAAAAGACTGAGAGGAAAATGAGGACATTTAGATAACAATGGACAGACACCCTTATTAGTGTGAATACGAAGCCTGTGAGGCACAGAAAAACTGAACTGATATCTGGAAAATAAGATCCAATTAAGATATAGCAGATTGATCTGAGGTCCCTGCAGACATGAAGGCAGGGAACAGACAAAGATTCTTCTCAGTGAATAGAAGAGAAAGATGCTCAGAATGTTTACTTAGTCAACATTGTCCCTCCTCTGTTCAAATGCCAAATAAAACTTGATCAATTAACATCTGAAAAACTTTTCTGGTCTAAGAAGAAAATGGCTTCAAAATTAGCAGAATGACATAAGCTTGAACCTGAGTTTTTAGTACTCTCTACCCTGCCTTATCAAAGGACAATATATCGCCCTGATATTTACATAGCAAATATTGATATGAAGAAGTATCAGAACAACTTGAAAGGCTTGGTGGGTATGGTGGCCGGGGGACAAGCAACCTTTACATAGAACTCCAATTCAGGAAAAATGAAAATTTAAGGGTTGCAAATTTTAAATGATTATTTAATTAAAATTTTAAGTAAATAAATGTTAGCATCCATTTCTTAAATATTCTTTTTTCAGATAAGATAGACTTAATTTTTTTAATTTTATTTTTTAATTGGCACAAAATTGCTTTACAGTTTTGTGTTGTTTCTGCCATACAACAATGTGAATCAGTCATAATTTTATCTCCCATCCCTCCCTTCCCTACCCTATTCCACCCCTTCAAGGTCATCACAGAGTACCAGACTGGGCTCCCTGTGTTATTCAGCAACTTCCCACTATCTGAGTGTATATGTATGTCAATGCTACTTTCTCAATTTGTTCTATCCTCACCTTCTGCTTCTGTGTCCACAAGTCTATTTTCTACGAGTTTCTTCAATACCATCTTTCTAGATTCCACACATATGTGTTAATATATGATACTGGTTTTTCTCTTTCTGACTTACTTCATTCTGTATAAGAGGTTCTAGGTTCATTCACTTCACTACAATGCACCTATGGGCACCTTATCTTTGACAAAGGAGGCAAGAATATACAATGGAGAAAAGACAGCTTCTTCAATAAGTGATGCTGGAAAAACTGGACGGCTACATGTAAAAGAATGAAATTAGAACACTTCCTAACACCATACACAAAGAAACTCAAAAGGATTAAGGACTTTAACGTCAGAAACTATAAAGCTCTTAAAGGAGAACATAAGCAATACACTCTGACATAAATCACAGCAAGATTCTCTGACCTACCTCCCAGAGTAATGGAAATAAAAACAAATATCAATGGGACCTAATACAACTTAAAAGTTTTTGCACAGCAAAGGAAACTATAAACAAGATGAAAACACAACCCCTCAAAATGGGCGAAAATAACTGCAAACCAAGTAACAGCCCAAGAGTTAATTTCCAAAATATATAAGCAGCTCATATAGCTCAGTATCAGAAAAACAGATGATCCAATCAAAAAAATGCTCAGAAGACCGAAAAAGACATTTCTCCAAAGAAGACATACAGATGGCCAATAAACACATGAAAAGATGCTCAACATTGCTCATTATTAGAGAAATGCCAATAAAAACTATAAAGAAGTATCACCCCACACCAGTCAGAATGGCCATCATAAAAAATTTATGAACAATAAATGCTGGAGAGGATGTAGAGAAAAAGGAACCCACCTGCATGGTTGGTGGGAATGTAGACTGATGCAGCAACTGTAGAGAACAGTATGGAGATTCCTTAAATAACTAGCAATAACTCTACCATGTTAGTCGCTCAGTTGTGTCTGACTCTTTGCGACCCCATGAACTATAGCCTGCCAAGCTCCTCTGTCCATGGAATTCTCCAGGCAAGAATACTGGAGTGGGCTGCAGTTCCCTTCTCCAGGGGATCTTCTCGAGCCAGGGATCAAACCTGGGTCTCCTGCATTGCATTCGGATTCCTTATCATAAGACCCAGCAATCCCATTATTGAGCATATACCCCGAGAAAAACCACAGTTCTAAAAGACACAGGTACCTCAAATTGCAGCACTATTTACAACAGTCAGAATATGGAAGCAATCTCGATGTCCACTGACAGATGAATGGATAAAGAAGTTGTGGTACATTTATACAATGGAACATTGCTGCTGCTGCTGCTGCCAAGTCGCTTCAGTCGTGTCCGACTCTGTGCGACCCCATAGACGGCAGCCCACCAGGCTCCAGCGTCCCTGGGATTCTCCAGGCAAGAATACTGGAGTGGGTTGCCAGTTCCTTCTCCAATGCATCAAAGTGAAAGGGAAAGTGAAGTTGCTCAGTCATGTCAGACTCCTGGCAACCCCATGGACTACAGCCTACAAGGGTCCTCCCTCCATGGGATTTTCCAGGCAAGAGTACTGGAGTGGGTTGCCATTGCCTTCTCCAATGGAACATTACTAAGCCACAAAAAGAAATAAGTTTGAGTCAGAGGTGGATGAACCTAGAGCCTGTTATACACGGTGAAGTAAGTCAGAAAGAGAAAAACAAGTATCATATATATGGAATATATATGAGAACAGACTTGGGGACACAACAGGGGAAGATACTGTTGTTCAGTGGCTAAGTCATGTCCGATTCTCTGTGACCCCACAAATTGCAGCACGCCAGGCTTCCCAGTCCTTCATTATCTCCCAGAGTTTGCTCAAACTCATTCCATTGTGTCAGTGATGCCATCCAATCAACCCATCCTCTGTCAGTCCCTTCTCTTCCTACCCTTAAACCTTCCCAGCATCAGAGTCTTTCCCAATGAGTCAGCTCTTTGCATGAGATGGCCAAAGTATTGGTGCTTTAGCATCAGTCCTTCCAATGGGAAGGTGAGAGTGGGACAAACTGAGAAAGTGGCATTTACATAAATACATTATTATGTGTAGTTAGTGGGAATTTGCTAAATAACACAGGAAGCCCAGTCTGGCACGCTGTGATGAACTCAAGAGGTGGGATGGGGGGAGCAGAGAGAGGCCCAGGAGGGAAGGGATATATATTAATAAAATTATGACTGATTCATGTTGTTGTACAGCAGAAACCAATGCAAAATTGAAAGCAATTTTCCACCAATTAAAAAATAAATCAATTTTTTAAATTTAGGTTTTAAAGCCAACTGAAAAGTACATAATCTTGGACCAGTTACTTAATGTCTTTAACCTTTGTTTTCTTCATCCTCACTACTTCTCCAACAAAATAATTGTGCTAATTCTAAATTTCAGAATTTTTTTAAGATTAGATATATGCCAATCATAGTACTTGGCACATAACAGGCATTCGACTCATGGCGGGTATCATTAAGTCTAAAATTGTTTTGTCTTTTTCCTATAGCATGAGGGCAGTAATTTTAGTATCTGGAAGTTGGGTAACTGCTGAAGCCTTCGGATGCTCCCAGGCAATCAGATCATACCCACAACTTCTAAGATAGAGTTATGGTGAAAAGACTGGGAGTTAGTGAATACATGGCAATTCTTGACATTTCTCGTAAGCCATGGGAACTTCAAATCTTCATTTCTGAATCATGATAATGATCTGATGTTCAGTGTGGAGGAGCATGCGTGCTCATTCGTGTGCGATTCTTGGGACCCCCCCATGGACTGTACCTCAGCAGGCTCCTTTCTCTGTTTATGGAATTTTCGAAGCAAGAATACTTGAGAGGGTTGCCATTTCCTACTCCAGGGAATCTTCCCAACCCAGGGATCGAACCCACATCTCTTGTGTCTCCTGAATGGGCAGGCAGATTCTTTATCACTGCTCCAACTGTTCTGAAAACTTTTGCTTCCGACAGACAAACATAGATGTATATATGGGGATGGTCAAAAATGTTTGACTACCACTGCCTTAGAACACACTAGGATTTCAAGGAGCCCTGATACTGTTTAATATTTATGAGACACAAATAAGCAGGAAAGAAGAGAGCACTTAACTTCTTTGAAAAGGAATTTTTAGGGCAATCATGAGACAGAGTTGCCAAATATGGGCTCTAAAACATGGATACTGGGATAAAGATATAAAAATCCTAGCTTCAATCCATATGGCTGTATTAAGATCAACTACCTTCAAACGACTACAGAACAAAACACAGCTGGTAAGCTAGATGATATATATTCTTCACTGAGAAAGACATGTTCATTTTTTCTTTCTGTTTAAAAAAAAAATACTTGTGCATTTTCTTTTTATTTCCCTACCATACTGAACAGCACATGGGATTCCATGACTAGAGATTGAACCTGTGCCCCCTGCAATAGGAGGGCAGAGTCTTAACCACTGGACCACCAGGGAAGTCTCATTTTTTCTTAATGGCTCTGTCCTCTTAAAAACATTTGGGAAATATATAACTTAATGCTCTAGTGAAAGGACTTTATAAATAGAATCTGATATAAATCCTTTTTGTGTAAGGAATTAGAGATTTACATAATTTGAGTCTTCAAAATATCAGCTTCCCTGATAGCTCAGTTGTTAAAGAATCCGTCTGCAATGCAGGAGACCCTGGTTCAATTCCTGGGGCAGGAAGATCCACTGGAGAAGGGATAGGCTACTCATTCTAGTATTCTTGGGCTTCCCTTGTGGCTCAGCTGATAAAGAATCCACCTGCAATGCAGGAGACCAGGGTTGGGAAGATCCCTGGAGAAGGGAAAGGCTACCCACTCCAGTATTCTGGCCTGGAGAATTCCATGGACACAGTCCATGGGGTCGCAAAGAGTCGGACATGACTGAGCAACTTAAATTTCCTTCACTTTCAACATGTATAATACAGATGCTGTAGTTTGCAATGCTATTTTTGGTTATGAAAAGAAAGACCAACAATGGATTAAAAAGATGCATGTGATTTTTAAAAAATGAAGCACCATGGGTTGGAAATGCTTAAAGGAAAAAGTTCTAGCATTAAGACAGAAAAGACTTATGGAAAGTAAGTCTGTCTGTTATAAACTGAACTCTGTCTTATCTTCAAAGACATGCTCCTTCAAACACCTTATGGATTCTGCCCTCAACATTCCACTGAAACTGCTCATTAAGGTTGAGATGACCTCTAAATTGTCAAGCACAAAGGCTATTTTTCAGTGTTCACACTGTGTGAAGTAGACAGCATTTGAGAAGGCTAAATGTTCCTTCCTTTTGTGTGTGTATGATGAGAACCATTAAGGTCTACTCTCTTAGTGATCCTTAAATGTACAATTTACTATTATTAACTATAGTCACCATGCTGTATGTTACATCTGCAGGACATTTATTTTATAATCCATTTCTTTTTTCTTGAACCTTCTCCCCAACAGGCTCCTGAATACCACTTATCTGATAGTCCTCTCACTTCTTTACAGTTTCTCAGCCTCTTTTGCCAGCAACTCTTCTATAAACTTCATATTTTCAGCCTATTTTCCTTTTTAACCAACACTATCATTTTGATTTTGTATTTACATACAAGACCTCACCTTTAAGCCATTCATGAATGATTCTCAAATTATGTCTCCAGTCTTCAGACCTACATTTTAAATTGTCTACTGAGCATCTCCACCTGGTTGCCCTACAGGTAGCTCAAACTCAGTGTGTGAAAAAACAAAGTCAGCATCTTTTCCCAAAAGTATCTCAGTATCTTTGCTGTTGCTGTTCAGTTGCTCAGTGGTGTCTGACTCTCTGCAACCTAATGGACTGCAGGGACACCAGGCTTCCCTGTCTATCACCAACTCACAGAGCTTGCTCAAACTCATGTCCATTGAGTCAGTGATGCCATCCAACCATCTCATCCTCTGTTGTCCCCTTCTCCTGCCTTCAATCTTTCCCAGCATCAGGGTCTCTTCTAATGAGTTGGCTCTTCACATCAGGTGACCAAAGTATTGGAGCTTCAGCTCCAGCATCAGTCCTTCCAATGAATATTCAGGATTGATCTCCTTTAGGATTGATTGGTTTGATCTCTTTGCTGTCCAAGGGACTCTCAAGAGTCTTCTCCAACACCACAGTTCAAAACCATCAATTCTTCGGTGCTCAGCTTTCTTTATAGACCAACTCTCACATCCATACATGACTACTGGAAAAACCATAGCTTTGACTAGTCGGATCTTTGTTGGCAAGGTAATGTCTCTCCTTTTTAATATGCTGTTGAGGTTGGTCATAGCTTTTCTTCGAAGGAGCAAGTGTCTTTTAATTTCATGGCTGCAGTCACCATCTGCAGTGATTTTGGAGCCCAGCAAAGTAATGTCTGTCACTGTTTCCCCATCTATTTGCCATGAAGTGATGGGACCATTATTCAGCATCTTTGCCTCATATTCCCTCCCCCTTGTGATGAATGGTAGCACTCTCTATTTAGTGCCTCAAAGTAAAAATCTAGGAGTCCTCACAGATGTGTCCTCCCATATGACTTTCTGTCAAAACCAATCACAAAGCCCTATCTGTTCTTTCTCATAACTGACCCTCAAATCCATCATCATCATGTATTTCATTAGTATTGCTTCTTATTTCAGTATCTTTCAGTATTACTTCAGTAACTGAGCTTCCACTTTCTAGGATATTATAACCTTCTTTCCCCTTGAAAATTGATTTTTTTTAACAGAATTGACTTTTCACCATTTGAAACACACAATTCAATGGTGTTTAGTATATGCACAGAACTGTGTGATTGTCACCACAGTCTAAGTTTAGAACATCTTCATATGCCCTAAATAAACCTCATGACATTTAGTCATCACATTGTATCAGCCTCATCCCTCTTAGCACAAGGCAACCTCTGCTTTATGTTTCTATATATCTGCCTGTTCTGAACATTTCATATTAACAGAATAATACAATATGTGGTCTTTTTGTGACTGGTTTCTTTCACTTAGCATAGTATCTTCAAAGATCAACCCTGAACCATGTACCAATACTTTATTCTTTTTTATTCCTGAATAGTATTCCACTGTATGGATATACTACATTTTATTTATCCATCCCTTACTTTATAGACATGTGGGATGTTTCTACTTTTTTGGCTATCATAAGTAATACTGCTATGAACATTTGAGTACAAGTTTTTGTGTGAACACATTCTCAGTTCTCTTGAATATATACCTAGAAGTGAAATTGCTAGGTCATATGGCAATTCTCTACCTAACCTTTTGAGAATGGCCAGTCAGTTCCACAAAGCAGCTACAACTTAAAATTCCCACCAGCAGTATATGAAGGCTTCAATTTCTCCAAACTTAACTTTTGATTACAGCCATCCTAATGGGTATGAAGCGGTATCTCACTGTGTCTTTGACTTGCATTTCTCTCCTAGCAAATGATCTGGGGTATCTTTTCACATGCTAGTTGGCCATTTGTGTATCTTCTTTGGAGAAATAACTGAATCAACTCTTTTACCCATTTCTCACTTGGGATGTCATTTTATGATTGAGTTGAAAGTGTTCTTTATGGATTCTGGATACTAGATCCTTACCAGATATATGATTTGCAAATGTTTTCCTCCATTATGGAAATGCACTCCACAGACAGAATGTGGACCATCTCAGAAAGAGAGAGCATCATCAAAATATTGCATGGTTAGTTTTTACGGGCTGGGTAATTTCATAGGCTAGTGAATGGGAGTATTATTTCAAGTATTTCCAGGAAAGGGGTGAGGATTCCAGGGACTGGGTTACCACCCACTTTTTGATCTTTGACTGTCATACTTAGAACTGTCATGGTGCTGCTGGGTGTGTCATAAAAGTTTTAAAATTTGATAAAGTCAAACGTATCATTTTTTCTTCTGTTGCTTGTGCTTTTAGCTTTGTATCTAAAAAACCCTTGTCAAATTAAATGTCATGAAGATCTACCCCTGTGTTTTCTCCTAAGTGTTTCACAGTTTTCGCTTTTACTTTAAGATCTTTCATCTATTTTGAGGTAATTTTTAAATATGATGTGAGGTAGGGTTTTATTATAATCTTTTAACCTCTCTACCAACCTTTGGTCTTGCTGCCCAAATGATTTTTCTTACAAGAAAACAAACAATTTTTCCTGTTGCCATCAACGTATAATTAAAATCTCTACATGGCCTTCTCATATTTTTGCAGCGATATTTAACTTTGTGAGAATAGAATAACTGATTAAAACTATCCCCAGGATAGGTGCATGTGTACACTAAAATCCATCAAAGACAGCTGGCCCAAAGAATAAAGCCTAAACCCCTCTGCACTCCTTTGGCACTCCATGCCCCCATCATCTATCCTGACTACCATTCTAGCCTCCTTGTCTTCCAGTCTGCAAACTAGCTCCCACAGGTTAGCATTAAAAGTTCTCTGAGTCAATCCAATATGTCATACTACATTATAATCACATTTCTTTGCACATGCATGCTATTCTTTCCACCCAAAACATATTCGTCTCACAAGAATGTTTTAAATGTTAAGTATGATAACTATGCAACCGGAAGTTGTTCATCCCTAATGTTAGCAGGAATAATATGTACTGGAAGTTAGAAGGCATAATGTTTGCTAAATTTGAAAACAAAAGACTTAGCATGTTGGGAAATGACTCTATATTTTATTTCCAGAAATTTGAGTGACTTAAACAACGGTGTTTTATCTGTACTTCTTCTTTCAATAGCTAATATTGGAAATCGAAATATGTATATATATGGAAATCATATAGAGCAAGACAATTTCCAGGTAACAATAATAAGTCTAAGGGAAGGTAAACTGATCACAAAACCAACTCACTATGTAAGTTCCACTTACAAATTTTTAAGGAAGATTATATTGGTCGATGTATTCATGTGAAAAAAGTTGCAGCATAACACAGAAGAATATATGTCAGAAAATATGATGTTGTCTCTAGAAAAAGAAATTCAATTAAAAAGAAATTCAGTTAAATTTTCACTTATATATGTTTATTCCACTACATCAGTGATGCTTTCCAGACATCACTTTAAAATGCATCAATTTACTTAAATTTTGTTAAAATTAAAGTCACCACTTCTGTGTACATATCTGAGGGAAACAAGGTCATTATCTTGAAGAGATATCTGCAACCCCATGTTTACTGCAACATGATTTACAATAGCCAAGACATGGAAAAAACTAAGTGATCATCACTGAATGAACAGATAAAGAAAATGTGAAACGTGTATGTGTGTATATACATACAATGGAATATTTTTCAGCCATAAAAAGGAGGAAATTCTGCCATTTGCAAAAAAAACATAGATGGACCTTTAGAGTATTATGCTAAGTGAAATAAGTCAGAGAAAGACAAATATTGTATGATTTCACATATATGTAGAAACTTAAAAAAAAAAACCCTCATAGAAACAGGTAATACATTTATGGTTCCTAAAGTTGGTGGGATGGGTAAAGGTGAGGAAAAGTACATACTTCCAATATTAAGATTAATAAGTTCTGGGGTTGTAATATACTACATGATTGCCAAGGTTAAAAATACTATACAATGTACTTGAAGCTGGTAAGAGAATAAATAGCTCTTGAAAACTTATCACAAGAAAAAAAATTATAATTAAATGAGGTAATGGATGTTAACTTATCATGGCAATCATTTCACAATATACACACACTTCAAATCATCACACAGTCCACCTTAAGCTAATGTTATACACCAACTGCAGCTCAATAAAACTAGAGTGGGAGAACCTCACACCAAAGGAAGGCCATATCTTGGCGGGGAAAGAAGTGTTATGTCAGCTGAGAATCAACCCTTAAGAATCAGGACAATAGGACAACTAGTTCTAAATGCTGAACATCTTTGAGAGGAAAAATTCAGGAAGACAGATATAAAATAATTAAAGAGTAACTGGGTGAATTCAAGGAGAAATTGTTATCAAAGTAAAGTATGCAAGTATTGCCATTATCCTGCGGGAACAGCACACGAAATCTGTGGAACTAAGACTAAGGGAAGGCATAAGAATACAGAAATAACTGTAGGGAGCTGAGGAGGGCTTTTATTAAAATTGACGAAGTGAAAGTGTTAGTTGATTGGTAGTGTCCACCTCTTTGTGACCCCATGGACTATAGCTCACCAGACTCCTCTGTCATGGAATTCTTCAGGCAAGAATACTAGAGTGAGTAGCCATTCCCTTCTCCAAGGGATCTTCTTGACACAGGGATCAAATCCGGGTCTACTTGCATTGTAGGCAGATTCTTTACCATCTGAGCCATCAGAGAAGCCCCTAAAATTTGTAAATTTCTATATTTATAGTCTTAAGGTTTACTAAAATCTCTAATGAAACATGTTATAAAACACTGGTATTAACATTTTTAACTCTTTCTAAAGAAATCTAACAAATAAATTAACAGACTGTGATGTTACATTTCACTGAGTTTACTATTTTGGGGCTTCCTGGGTAGCTCAGCTGGTAAAGAATCCACCTGCAATGCAGGAGACCCCAGATTGATTCTTGGGGTCAAGGAATGTGGATGTATTATGCATTAATATGTATGTAATATGTACTAATCAAGCAGGACAGAAAAAAATGTTGGTAATTACACACAAGGGCATAGCTAAAGTCCAACTCTTCATCAAGGTTCAAGCAAAATCACAAATAAAGAGACTCTGCCAAATAAAATGCAAACTCTATTTCATAAACTTATTATTAAAGCACACTTTTTTGCAAATGACAAATAGTAAACTCATTGATTATTCATTACAAAAAAACTAACTTTCTTTACACAAATTGCCTCAATTTATGACCTTCTGTGTGGAGGAAAATAATGTGGTACTTCAAAAGTCATATCATAAGTAATTATTATTATTATAAAGACAAAATAGTTTATGTTTTTTATATTTATTTCTGACAATTTAAAAGAAGTTTCCTAATATTACAGTTTGATTTTTAGATACAGGGGACAAAAGAAAACATCCAAAAAGGCATATATGAGCCATGTTTTTATTTCTTCCATTTTTCTTTTCATGATTATGTATATTTCAACATACAAAAGAATGGTGTTCCCATTATTTAAGTTGTTTCCCACCAGATAATGTTTTCTTCAGCATTTAACGAAATGTTGGAAACTGAAAAAAGAGAAGCTCAATGTGATTGGTTAATTAAGATTTCAAAGAACCTGCTGCTCCCTAGAGGGGAGGCTAATTTCTCATTTATAAAGCCCATTTATAACTCTTGCTCTGAGAAATGGTCCTAATAAAACTCACAGTTAAGTAGGCCTTCAAATGCATACCAGCCATTAACATTTGGGCTGCCTGCTGCTAGCAAAATATTAATATTTGATGCTACAGCATTTTCATTTTATAAGACTACTTAGCATAAATCTGTTTCAAGGTCTTATGAAACAGCTTTATTTATGTGTTAAACAGATTAAATTCCAGATGTAATGGTTGGTTTTTAATGACTTGAAAATAGTTTATAGCCACAAAGAATCTATATATTTTCTGATTAGATTAATAGCTGTATTTTCTCCAATAAACACACAACTTCTAGGGCAAAAACAACTTACTGTAGGGTCCTTTGAAAAAGAAAAGAGAGCCAGGAAGGTAGTAAGGGAGAAAGCCAACTGAAGGAGATAAAACCACTGTACTTTATTATAATGTTTGTAATTTACTGAGAATTTCCTATACATTCCTAATCATTTAATGCTCATAGCAATCTAGTGAGAAGCACAGATAATTACTAAACTACATTAAAAGATGAGAAAACAAAATCTCCAGAAAGGTTAAATCAGAGCTCAGTTACATGGCTAGAAAATGGCAGGGCAAGATCAGAATTTAGACTTTGTGTTAAAAAGCATTTGTGCATGTATTTGTCTAACAGTTGAGCTGTGTCTTAAAGATTCAAAAGCACAGGAGCATATGGATGTGAGTGTGAGTGTGTTTGTTTGTCTGAACGAGGGTGGGGGGAACAGGCAGGGGATGAGAGGAGAGGGGAAGGAAGGGGAGGGGAGAGGGAAAGTCTCAGGTTAGGACTCTGATGGACAAAAGCATGTTCATGGAACTGCTCACTGACCCATTTCCTTCTTTAGACTGTAACCTCTTTGAGGGCAGGAAATGTGTCTCTGTTCATCACTTAAATCCCAAGACCTACCAGAGAGCACATAAACACTGACTGCACGTATAACAGAAACTAAAAGAGAATAGTGGTAAGGACATAAAAGGAGAAAGTGTCAAAAAAGAATGCTTAATATCAAATGTCACAAATCTGTCTAAGAACTAAAATACCTCCCTTGGTAATCAAGGAGATTGAGGCTGACTCTAAAGAATATGGGTGGGGGACACTAGTTCCCAGTGGCATGATGGAGGAAATACAGTCAAGTGTTCCACAATCTAAATATTTATTTCTTCATGTGTGTGTTTATTAGAGTGTTAACATAGTGTTTTAACTATGTTTCTGGGCATAACGGACATCAAAGCGATATTCCATCAAGGTTCAGAGAAGGGAGATGGGGAACAAGCCACGTGCCAAATATTTTCTCATGGTAAAACATTATCATATCAGTAAAAACTCTAAAGAGAGGTAGAAACGAGCTAGAAGAATTCATTCCACCCTTCCTTTCACCTAATGAAAAAAGTCTGACTGCTTTCTTAGATACAAATAATGAAGTATAACCCTTAGACTATTTTCACTTGTTTGTGCTATTTAAATATTATGGGGAAAAAATGACCACACATTAAACAGTACAACAGCCAATCAGCTGTTTAGAAGAATTCAACAGTTATGTGGCATTTATGCCACATAAATACCTGTAATAATAACAGTAATAATAACATCAACAACATAATATCTTTTTCTAAGTAATAAAATTACCATACTATTTCAATATGTGACATGTTGTACATATGGGAAAGCAAAACTGACACAATTTAAGTATCAGCTATATTCTCTGAAAAATGAAACTGATCATACTTCCTTTCTGTTTAAGGCTTCAATCTTCACATCAATAGGAGAAAAGAATTTCTTTATTCTTTGCTCCATCAAAGAATGAAAAGATAAGTCCTGAGATCTAAGAAGGTTGTTATTTTCATTAAGTTAAGAACAAGATCAGTAACAACTTTACCACACGAATCAATTAAAAAATGTAAAAGAGATTTTAAACTTTATCATCAAAACGGTACTGTGGAAAACTAGAAAGGATGATGAGTTCTAACAAGCACCATCTTGCTTTATCAAACATCAGTATCTATTTTGTACTACATATCAGGACATTTATGGTTATTTGCTTAAAGTCAGTTAATGAGGGTAATATCATGAGAAAAAGATTTAAATTTGTACAATTCTTAATTACAGAATAATTACAGAGAAAACAAATTTATTACTTTCAAATTCCACTCAGTAACAGCAAGGTCCTAGGGGACCTGCTGTAATGACCAGATAAGGCTGGCTGTAATTAGCATGCCTCTCCTCTGTGTTAATCAGGATGCCCTACTACCGAAGGTGGCTCATTCTGTTCTTTTAACCATTGAAAACATTCCCTTTCTAATCTGGCTCACATTATTAGTCATAGGCAATGAAGAAAGAATTCTGGAAGCAAAAGCAAATTTCGTTTCAGGAGCTGTTTCACAATCCTTAAGAGTTTAAATTAATGAGGTCTTTACTAAGTTTGGTTTCATCGTTTGCTAAACTTTTCTCTGTTGAGCACTTATTACCCTCATATGTTTTCTTGTTGTTGTTGTTTGCTTGTTTGCATTCAATAGTTTATTATGGTAAAAGAAGCAGAACAAGTTTGAGACCAGCAGTGGCCACTTATGGTTTCTACCTATGTTTCAAAACCAAGAAGGAAGAAAAAAATCATTGTGAGACAAAAGTCTACTGTTTCACAGGGGGATGACAGATCAACTCCCTTAAGAATAAGTTTTTTAAAAGAATAGATGCCAGTACTTAGCATAAAAATTGGTATTCAGTAATTATTATATTTTTAATTCTAAGACCAAGGATCTGTTCTTACATAACCACATTATATGATCAAAAACAGAAAACTATCAGCTACTTTGAACGGTAATATCGTCTGAATTTGAATTTCAAATGGCCCTTGACACTAGAAAATGATCTTAAAAGTTTTGCATATACTAGGACTTTCCTGGTGATCCAGTAGTTAAGACTCCACATTTCCAGTGCAGAGCAAGCGGGTTCGATCCCTGGTTGGGGAACTAAAATCCCACATGTCGCGGAGTGTGGCCAAAAAAAAAAAAAAAAAAAAAATAGAAGTTTTGGGTATACTAAATCAATGATATTTTGAAATAATGGCAAAGTGAAATGGGCAGTGGCTTGGGATTCAAGAGTTTCTTCCTTTTCTGACATTGCTAGTTATATGGCTTTTTAAAAAGCAGTTTATCTCAGGATCTCAGTTCACTTAGCCACAAAATGAAGGGATTGGCCAAAATAATCACCACAATTTCTCCCAGTTCCAACTTGCTCCCACTCTGTACAATGATTACTACAAGTAGAAAACTACCATTTGTTTTTCAGCTCAACAGTGTGAAATCTTCAACTGACTGTTCTGCCTTAAACTCTGCTACCCAATCAGTACAGCAAGTTTCAACCAAGTGTGGCCATTCTGAGTCTTGTTTCCCTGGTGGCTCAGATGGTAAAGAATCTGCCTGTGATGCGGAAGACCAGGTTCAATCCCTGCATGGGGAAGATCCCCTGGAGAAGGAAATGGCTACCCATTTCAGTATTCTTGTCTGGAGAATCCCATGGACAGAGAAAGCCTGGTGGACTACAGTCCATGGGGTCGCAAAGAGTCGCTATGATTTAGCAATTAAACCACCACATAAGGCCTTTAAAAACTGTAGGTTCTGACTTTAGTATATTTAAAACACAATGGTTAAAGGCTTTATAGAAAAATTTAAGATGCTACATAAATACAGGCTAGGTTTAACAACATCTAACATTAAGGTTTAAAAGGAAATTTCACATGTTATCTCATTCAGTCTTTTCTACAAGTTGGAGAGCTATTATGTTACTCATTTTGCAAAGGTCAAGCTCTGAGATGGCACAAGGATTGGGAGAGTTCATAGTCCATGCTCTGTCCAGTACATCATATTACCTCAAATGCACATATAAACCTCCTAGATAGCCCTCACTTTGATTTAGCAGGGAATGTGTTTTAAAATGCTTAACTGTAAACTGTCATAGTCCCAACAGAGCAAAATCTTGTCCAAAATACATAGAAATTTCTTCATTTTTTATTTGCAAGCTATTCCTGAAGAACAATTCAGGATAACTCAAAAATTAAGTCACTGAGACTAATCTTATAAATAAAAACAAGTATTTCTGTTAGGAGCTAAAGTGGAGACATGCTGAAACAATGTAAATACAGGTGATAATTCATTTGGTTCCCAATACTGAAATCACATAATGCTTAATAAATCCGGGATATTTTAAAATTGTCATGTCCTTTTGAGACTCCACAGAATTCAAATTTAGACCATATAAGAAGCTCTTATCCAAAGAGCTCTGGTAAATATATGACTGAGAAAGACTATAAAATCTTGACATCTTCGAAGAAAGCATTTTATTGCCACTGATTATTAACACAATTCTTATCCAGTGGTCACTGAGATACAAAGCTCTGTGTTCATTCAATCTGTTCAGAGTGAAAATAAAACTCAGTTTATCTGAAAACCAGCCCAAACCTATCCGACCACTGTGATACTTCTATAAGCAACGACAACATCTGAATTATTTGCTTTAGAAAGTATCTCAAGTTGAGAATTTCTGTGAACATGTAACATTGGTAACCTTTCATTAGTTCTAGTTAATACTTCAGGATTACCTATCAGCAAATGATCAACTGATATAATTCCAACATCATTTAGTTATCGTTCAAAATAAGAATCATAAAATAATACTTCTGTAGCACCTAAAAGCATTCACTTTCTAGCAATGATTTTATAGAATTTATTTATTTTTTCACAATGACAACTACAATTGATTCTTAGCTCAAAGATAGGTGTCAGTTTTCCAAAAACCATTTACAAATTGTTGCTCTTGATAATTAAACAAAATACTCTTCAATTTCTTTCCTTTTGTGGGAGGGTGACTTTCTCCAGATTACACACATTAATGAAAAGGAAAGAGAAAGAATGTAAGAAATCTTATCTATGAGGAGGTAACAAAGCTTTTAAGTTTCTCCAGTTGGCTGAGAGAAAACATTGCTAGATTCCTAAATTCATTTCTGGACAAATGCCTAACATGGATAAAATTGGCTTTCTGCTCTACAACAGCAGTTAGTTTTTAACAATTCCTTACAAAAACCAGCAGACATTTGAGGGTTGCCAAGGTAAAGAATACAATGAGGCAGTGTACACAGTGGTTACAACAGGCTCCCAAGTCAGTGGTCAGGTCCAACTCCTAGCTCTTCCCTCATGATCTTTGTCAGTGAGAATTCTGTTGGCTGAAAAAAATAATAGGAAACCCTTGACAGAAGTTTATTTGTCTCTTTTGTGTAAATGCTCAAAGACTGGCCGTTCAGGGCTGATGTAGAGGTTCTGCTTCCCAAAGCCCACAGGGTCCCAGTTCCTTCCAGCTTTCTGCTTTATCCTTGCAAGGTGCAGTGCTGGCTGCTTTAGACCTGCATCAACTGTCACATGCTTTGGACAAAAGAAAGGAGGAGTAGAGAAGGGAAGGAGTAGAGAAGTAGAGACGCAAGCCAACTCTCTCTTAAGAAAGTTCATCAAAATTACCCACAATTTTTTCTTTTACCACAATGGTAAACAGATGGGGAAAAATGGAAACAGTGGCAGATTTTATTTTCTTGGGCTCCAAAATCACTGTGGATGGTGACTGCAGCCATGAAATTTAAAGATACTTGCTGTCTGGAAGAAAAGCTATGACAAACCTGTGTGTGTGTGCGTGTGTGTGTGTGTGTGTGTGTGTGAGTCGCTCAGTCGTGTCCGACTCTGTGACCGGGGTGTAGACTGCCAGGCTCCTCCATCCATGGGATTTTCTAGGTAAGAATATTGGAGTGGGTTGCCATTTTCTTCTCCAGGGCATCTTTCGTGACCCAGGGATCAATGGCACGCTGCAGTCCATGGGGTTGCCAAGAGTCGGACACGACTTAGTGACTGAACAATTCACACTTAACTGCAAGGGAGGTTAGGAAATGTAGGCCCCATGACTTGCTGGAGCTGTTATTACTGTGAGTAGGTGAAAACAGATATTGGGGTACTTAGCTGTCTCTATCACACTATCTTCTTGATCTTAAATGCTTTATGCCACTGATGTCTCATCTTTAAAATGGAAAATATAGTAGAACCTTCCATCATAAAGTTACTGTGAACGTGAAATAGTAATAATCAACATAGAAAGGTTAGCATACTGTCTGGCACATAATACCCAAGAAAGTAAAGAATTATTTTTCTTCAGATATTTTCTTTTGCTAACTGATTTCCTTTCAATTGCTAAAAATTTTATAAACTGCTTTGCTCCCTTTAGTTTACTGATTTTTCCCGAACCCCATATTATCAACATGGAGTAAACAGGTTGATCCTCTCAAGTCACTGCTTTTCAGCAAGGCCCCTCCTCTTTCTAATGTCCCTACACACACACACACACACACACACACACACACACACACACACACAGACATTCTCTCTTTCTCAAAGAAAACTTTAGTGCATGTTACTGTATAAATTCATGTGCAAAAAACCTCCTAAATCTATGCAATAACTTCTAAAAACTCCTCTTTCCTTACCTCTTCAACACCTTCTCAACAATATCCCCACTATGATCCAATGTAGACAATACTAATGATAACAATTACAAACCTGATAATAATCAAAAGTACTAAACTAATAGAGGCTATCACTTTTTGAGTTTTTGTCATTTCCAGATAATGTGCTATGGTTTCTCATGAACTCTCTCCTTTTTAAAAAATAGAGTTGATTTACAACGTTATGTTAATTTCTACCATACAGCAAAGTGATCCAGTTACACACACACATTCTTTTTTAATATTCTTTTCCATTATGGTCTATCACAGAATACTGAATATAGATTCCTATACTGAATATGGGCCCCAGTAGGACCTTGTTGTTTATCCATCTTATATATAATAGTTTGCACCTGCTAACCTCAACATCCCACTTCATCCTTCCCCAATCTCCCTTCCCCTTGGCAAACACAAGTCTATTCTCTATGTCTGTGCTAACTCTCTCTTTTAACCCTCATAATAATCCTGTGAGGTTATCACCATTATTATCTCCACATTATAAATTACAACTAAAGCTTAGAAAGTTTATACCCAAAGTCACACAGTAAGTATATAGCAGGGCTGTGATTTGAACAGAGGTCTTGTTGGACTTCAGAGCTGTTCATTTAACCACTGTGTGACAGGTGTCTTGCACAAACCTACCAACTGCAATCTCTGTACACACCTGAGTCATCTTAAAATTCTTCTAATCATATCCTACAGAGGGTCATTAAGGTCTAGCTCATTTCTGATCTCTTCCATGACCCCTTATCAAGTGTAATGTAAGAATAATTATAGTACTTATAATAATAAAGATAACAAACACCAAAATCACACTTATACTATTATATATTGCAATTCTCAGCACCATATACTAACTCATTTAACCCTCACAACAACACTGTGAGTTAGACCATAACAGTCCCCATTTTATAATGAGAAAATGAGGCTGAGACAGGCTAAACAACTTGCCCAAGTTCTTATAGCTAGTAGATATTGAAGCTAGGATTCCAACTCAGTCCCCTGAATGCAGATCTTGTGCATTTCACCACTAAACCATACTGCCACTCATTTATCCTCTGTACCTTATCTCCTCTCTGACAAAATATATTCTTCCCGTAACCCTTTCTTGGGCTTCCCTGGTGGATCAGATAGTAAAGAATCCGCCTGCAATGCAGGAGACCTGGGCTCAATCCCTGGATTGGAAGATCCCCTGGAGAAAGAAATGGCAAGCCACTCTAGTATTCTTGCCTAGAGAATTCCATGGACAGAGGAGCCTGGTGGGCTACAGGTCCATAGGGTTACAAAGAATAGGACATGACTAAGCAACTAACGCTTTCAATTTCACAACCCTTTCTGAGATATTAAATCATATACAGCCTTATACTATAAAACAATATAACCATTTAACATTAAAATATCACACACAAGATATATGAATAAACTAAATGTGGCATACTTTCATAGTGGAATATTATTCAGCCATAAAAAGGAATGGATTTTGATACATGCTACAACATAGATAGACATGGAAAACATTATGCTTTGTGAAATAAGTTAGACATAGAAAGACAAATATTTTAAGATTCCTTTACATGAGGTACTTAGAATAGGGAAATTCACAGAGACAAGAAGTATAAGAGAGGTTACCAAGGGGTGGGGGCAGGGGAAAAGGAGACCTACTATTTCAAAAGCATGGAGTTTTTGTTGGGAATGATGAAAAGGTTCTGAGTATAGATAGTGGTAAAGTTTATACAACATTGTGAATGGATTTAATGACAGAGAATTGTCTACTTCTGAAAGGTTAAAACGATCAATATTATGTTATATTTTACCACAATAAAAAACATGCACATTATATGACAGTCATACCTCACAGACTCTTGAAGGCTGATGAAAACCTTCTAGGACCAGGAGACACTAGGATATTTTTACATGGTTGGTTCATAGTTCTGTAAAATTTGTGGCAGACAGAAAATGAAAACGTCCACTTCTATGAAACACCTAAACAGTAAATCCAAAACCAAGTCTTGCTTTCCCAAAGTGATCAACAGTATTTTTAGGAAAATTTTTGTGCACACACACACACACAAACAAGGTGCTCAATAAAAATTTGCTTAATTAAATAGAATCTTCAAAGCCTCTCAAAGACACAAATACACAAGTAATCTTTGCAATTATTTCACCAGGATTCAAGGGAAATTCTACAATCTCCATTTTACAAATGGGAAATACAAGGCATGAAGAAGAGAAGCGATACTATTTCAATAACTGGAAATCTGACACTGAGAGCTGCCTCAAATTTGTAAGTTACTGGATCACACAGCCTTGAAAAATGCCTCAAAACTCACCCATGATACTACACATCCAAGAGAATAAATCATGGGTCCCCAGGCGTCTGAGACTGGCAGCTGCACCAAGATCAGGCCTGAGCACCTGAGGCAGGAGCGCTGACTCTGAACTGCTGGAACAACAGAGAACCTCAGGGCCCAAGGAGTAAGTAAATCAGAGCAGGGTGAACACTGATTACCACCCACAGCCTTCCTCCTCCAGCTTTCCCCCGACATGATTCAACACACCCTCCAAATTAAAAGAGGAGTATTTGAAGACCATAACTCAGGTGAAGTAACCGATTATTATCCACCCAGCAATTACCATGATGGGAAAAGAAACAAAGGTAGCATCTGTCCTTTAAGAAAGTGACCTGAACCCCTTCTAATTAAGAGGCTCCAAAACCTTGTCTCAAGTGACACTACTGGCTCTCTAGCCAAACTCTCCCCCACCTCTCATCACTCAGTCTCATCCCCTTTACTGTCACTGACAAGGGCAGAAACATGGAATTTCTCTTCTTGCTCTTTGCTTGGCTTCTATTGGAGGTACAAGCGATAAACAACCATGGAAATACTAAAAGCTTCATACCAGAGGAAAAAAGATGCAATAAAGGCTAAAGTATACATCAACTGGACATTTAATAACCGGAAATATCACTGAGATATCTTTGTATTTCTTGGAATGAATTCTAAAGGGAGTTAAGAATCCTAATTAGAAATGAAGAATTGTTAATATAATGGATTATTCCATAAGATTATTCATACTTATCTATCTGAGGAACAATTTAGGATTATTTTAAATCTATGAAACAATCAAAAGGTTACATCTTATATGCATGAGAAAAAGAATACCACTGAAAATCAGCCAAATCTTCACTAAAGTTTTCAAGAAGTGAATGGATCTATCAGCTTCTTGAAGCATCTCATCCTTCCCCCACCCCTCCGCCCCACAATAGCACTTTCTGTTACTAACAACCTTTGACCAAAAGAAAGTGAAAGTCACTCCATCGTGTCCAACTCCTTGAAACCCCATGGGCTATACAGTCCATGGAATTCTCCAGGCCAGAATACTGGAGTGAGTTACGTTTCTCTTCCCCAGAGGATGTTCCCAACCCAGGGATCAAACCCAGGTTTCCCACATTGCAGACAGATTCTTTACCAGCTGAGCCATAAGGGAAGCCCAAGAATACTGGAGTGGGTAGCCTATCCCTTCTCCAGCGGATCTTCCCAACCCATGCCTGAATCTCAAAACAAAGCAACTGGGACATGGGGAACATAGGGAATCAAGGCTTAGGTAGAATTTCTTTTGAGTTGCAGCTGATGCTTAAGCTATAATGTAGCCCAGCTTTGCCTGATATTAGAGATATATCTTCAGAAGTTATACACAGAAACATTCCAAACTGTGTCAAATCCAGACAATGAATCCTTTACAGATATTATGACAATCAACTGAATATTAACATACCCAAAAGAATTCAAGGGGGAACAGAAGGAAAGTGGAAGCCAAGAGATACTAGACAAGTCATAAGAGGAAAGTAATCAGTCAAAAATAAAAATAAATAAAGGCAATTAGCTAGATGTCAAGTAGTGAGAGAATCCTCCAGTGAGCTTGGTGATCATTAAAATTTAAGGAAGCAAAACTCCTCCATTGGGAGGAGGTGATGCAGTGTGTCCACAACATAGCTCGACACGTTCATTACCCAGAGTGGAAGCTGGGAGATAACAGAGAAAGACCATGTTTCATGACATGTGTCTCAAGACTGGAAGATATGTGCTAGGTTAGAAAATAGCTGACTCTAGCTCTTTTATGCTCCTGTTACCTGAGTTAGCCTCAGATACCTCATATACCCACCAAACCCATTCCTTCTGATATCCTCCCACTAACCTATAAAATCATGAATATCCCTTCACTTCATGGCACACTGCCTACATACCTCACGACACATGCTTCTTGTCATTTCAAATACAATCATTCAACTGAAGTTATGGCAAATATCTGACACTCCGTGGGGAAAAGACTAAAGGGCTTAAAAGGATGAACATGAGCTCAGAAATAACTTTGGCAGGGCGGGGGAGTAGGGGGTGGTTAGAAACTTGTATGGTTTTGTGGGAAGTGGAAGATAGTTAATCCCTGCAGTTCAAGGTGGCTCTACCTTTTTACCTGATCTACCACTTTTAAAACAATTTTGCCTCCTATAAGATCTAGAGAGTTCTAAACATATTAAATAAGAGATTCTTCAATAATTCCATATATATTTAACTTCTCTGAAGTTGATACTTTTAACCCAGCAAAAAGTTCCAAGACATTTCAGGTGCCTGAAATCCAAACAGAGTCTTTGGCAGGTGGAGTTCCAGGGAAGAAGAGAAGCCCAGAAGCATAACCATAGGAAAACTGGACTGTGGAAAGAAAGAGCATGAACAAGAGATAGGGGAAGGACTTCCAAACCAGCATTTGTAAACAGCTTTCAGAACCTTTCCCACCAGAGACAGGATTCAAAGAGATTATGGTGGGCTCTTGAATTGTCTACCCTCCTCCTCAATGGATGAATTCCAGAAAAGTAGTCTTATTGTTAATAATACCTAAAGGATTTCAGGAACAGAGACCAGTACTGCAACCACTGAAAATTCATCACTATTCTAAAGTTCTTTCTCAGGGTTGAAAATAGGAGTCATTCTCTCAGAAGTCTTTTCCATAGCAGAGTGCCACAGAGTTTCCCGCAAAATTCACTCATCCTTCATTCAGGTACCATCTCTTCCAGGAAGCGTTCCTAGACGCCCTAAGATGGGAATCATAATTTCTCTCTATTCTCATAACATCCTCTGTAAAGTTCCAGCTAAGCATTTAACACATGAAAAAGCCAATGATACTTTATCTACCTCCCCAGTCAGATTGTGAATGCCCCAAAGAAGAGATTTCTGATGCATATAATCAGTAAGTACTCAAAAAAAATTTTTTTTAATCAATGAAAGATCATCTTTCCTCTCTAAAGATACTTTGAATTACATCTGTCTCTATTGCCCAAGGGATCTGACATGTTTCAACTACGCTGGAAGAGAGTAAAACACGGCAGAATAGGAGAATGTTAGCATCTAACAGAGTTGAGTTTAATGCCTACATGCTACTTTGCCAAATATGTGACTCTGAGCAGGTTACTGATCTATGCTTCACTATCTTTACCTGCAAAATGATGGTAATAATGGTAGTCATCTCACAGGCTGTTGTGAGGGTTAAACAATTAGATACGTGCAAAGTACCTGGCAGAGTGGCCAACGCATCCTAAATGGTCAATAAGTCTTAACTGTTATTGCCAAGCAGAAAGAGGGCAGACATGCACTTAGGAGACTTGGATTCTACATCTCCTGGGATTCACTTGCTGGCCATGTCACTTAGAGTTAATAAAGAACAATCTCTGGGAGCCTCAGTTGCCACATCTGAAAAATAAAGTTGCTTAACCTTGCCAACTGTGTGAATCAAATAAAGTCAGATATGTGAAGCCACTATAAAAATACTACAAATAGGTAAAGTTTGTATAACATGGAGCTCTGAAGTTTTTATTCTGTATAATATATACCTGTCTAATGGGAAGCAAGCACTTCTAATCTCTGCTTTCTTCACTGAGGTAATGATTAGTGTATATATGTACATTATTTTAAAAATGAAAATCTCTTTTCAAAAAAGAAAAACATTTGAAAAATGCTCTACATGGCAAGTTATTTAGGTAGAAGAGAATAAGGATTATTTTAGAATATACTTTAAAAAAAAAACACATGGATTCCCAGGCATTCCCTCTACCCTTTATATTCTCATAATCTTTATTAAAGCATTTACTATATTCCTGCCTATAGTAAAAAAAAAAAAATCTCTCTCATCAAATTATAAGGCCCAAAGGAAAAACACTATCTTGTTTATGCCCCCAATTTGTAGTACAGTGCCTCATACTTAGAAAGCCATAATGTTTATGGAATTCAGGACAAATACACTATCATCAATTACGAACAGTCTCTTTGAATGTAAAATACTCATTGTCTCTACAGCTCACTTGATAATTACTATGAAAAAATCAGGTGACATTTCTTAGAATACTTTTAGAATATTGTGTAGATTCATGTTGCTATTAAAGCAACTATAAATGTATTGCGGTCTTTTCCTACATATACCTCATGGGAAACAGATGGGGAAACAGTGGAAACAGTGTCAGACTTTATTTTGGGGGGCTCCAAAATCACTGCTGATGGTGACTGCAGCCATGAAATTAAAAGATGCTTACTACCTGGAAGGAAGGTTATGGCCAACCTAGATAGCATATTTAAAAGCAGAGACATTACTTTGCCAACAAAAGTCTGTCTAGTCAAAGCTATGGTTTTTCCAGTGGTCATGTATGGATGTGAGAGTTGGACAGTGAAGAAAGCCGAGCACTGAAGAATTGATGCTTTTGAACTGTGGTGTTGGAGAAGACTCTTCAGAGTCCCTGGACTGCAAGGAGATCCAATCAATCCATCCTAAAGGAGATCAGTCCTGGGTGTTCATTGGAAGGACTGATGTTGAAGCTGAAACTCCAATACTTTGGCCACCTCATGTGAAGAGCTGACTCATTGGAAAAGACCCTAATGCTGGGAAGGATTGGGGGCAGGAGGAGAAGGGGACGACAGAGGATGAGATGGTTGGATGGCATCACTGACTCAATGGACATGGGTTTGGGTAAACTCCGGGAGTTGGTGATGGACAGGGAGGCCTGGCATGCTGCAATTCATGGGGTCGCAAAGAGTCGGACACGACTGAGCAACTGAACTGAACTGAACTGAAATGGCTTGAGGGCAAGATCCAGGCCTTATATTTTCTTTCAAATTTTATATTATTTAGCATCATGTCTCACATACAGAGGAGTTCAATAAAGAGTTGCTAGCTGATCAGTCATAATATGTATGGTAACTTGACATAATCATTATGTTCAAGGGAGAAAAGGGGGGAATAAAAATTTCTTCTTGGTATTATTGACCTTCTGTTTAGTTTTCTATCTAGAAAATAAGAAAAATTGTAACTGTTAAACATTTTGCAAGAGGACTAATAAGATCTCCTGTATTCACTGTTGTGCTTCAGGGCAAAATGATACTCCATAAATAGAAAACTGTATTAAAATATGCATTTCTACGAAGCCAGGGAGGCTTGTGCCTGGGGTTCCTAAACTCTGATGGACAAGGCAGAGCTTTATATGAGGTGGAATAAGCATCCCAGGGAGGGCACTGAAAGTGATAAACATTTGGAAAAAGCCATCATGGTTTTTAGACTTAATTCATTTTCTACCAGTGGCAAGACCTGGGGTGACAACATTTGTGTGAGTTTGTCTTAAAACAATTCTCTGACTGGAATTAAACAAGTAGCCTGGCTAGATGCCAATTCAACAACTTTCCCCTATTCATCCATTTCTGTAAATTGAGCATACCAGACCATATACATTCTGTGGCACTGAGGATGCTGGTATTAGGAAGAAGAAATAAATTAAGCAAAATTATTTGCCCTTATTTTCAAAACAACTAGTACTACCATGCATAGCTTTAAACCACAATGCTAGGTAAAGAATCTCAGAGGGTAAATATAAACTGAGTTGATTTTTGGAACCCTTTGCTATCACAGTAACAAGTATTGTGCTTATTAGATGCCAAACAGTATTCTGTATGCTTTGCATATGTTAATTTACTTATTCCTCATAATATTTTCATTTCATGGATGAGAAACTGAGGCACAGAGAGGTTGAGTCACTTGTTCTAAATCCCATAGGAGAGAAGAGCCAGGATTTGAGCCCAAAGAGCCTAGCTCTAAATCTTTTGCTCTCAGTGAATATGCTGTATCATATGTCCATATAGCAGCCAGCACAGATATATGCAATAACTGTTTGTTAAATTTAATTTTATACCTAATTTACATGCTTGTACAAACTGAAAAATATTTTTCACCAAAACCTTTACATAAAACCAAACAATTTTAAGTCTAGCCTTCATGGTTCAGTACAGGGGAAAAAGCATTCTGCTAAAATACTCTAAAACACTGTGAAATAAGGGGCATACAAGTTTTTTTTTTGGTAAAAGGCCAAAGAGAAAACATTTTAGGCTTGTGGCTCAAACATCTCTGTAAGAACTACTCATCTCTTCTCTGTAGCACAAAAGCAGCCACAGATATTATATAAATGATAAATTTCAAAGTTTACTGCAAAACCAGTAGAAGGCCAGATTCTGCTTAACGGTCTTAGTTTGCTCACTCCTACTCTAAATAAAAACAATATATACCTAAACAAAAGCTCTGCTATGGCAAAATTAGAATAACTGAAGTACTAGAAGCACATTGTTTAAAATAATTTCTCTGGTTCAGACAGTGATTCTCAGCAAGGGGTGATTTTTCCCCCAAGAGCAACATCCAGAGACAACTAGGGTTGTCCCAACTAGGGTATTGTTACTCTCATCTAATAGGCAGAGGTCAGGGATGCTGCTAAATTTCCTATATTACACAGGACAGTCCCTATAACAAAGAATTATCCTATCCAAAATGCTAATAGTCCTGAGGTTGAAAAACTTTGATTTTAAGAACAATAATTTATATAAATAATCTTTTCTATCTGTCTTAAAACAGCTTTTCTATTTGGTCCTGAAATAATCCTGTAAAGAAGATAAGGTAGGCACATTTATCTGATTTTCTACAGAAGAAAACTAATATTCAGAGAAGCTAAATGATACAAATCAGTTCACAAAGCCAATTACGTATCAGAGCAAAACTTCACACTCATATCCTAAAACCTGGGTTCATCCCCCCTTACTTTATAGGATTTTAAGACATGCTTATAACAGATATACTTGAAAAAATGCTGTTAAAACTGTATTGTCAAAATATAAAGCTATTAATAAAAACACTGAATTCTGTATTTTAGGTCTTGTTGAATTGGCTGCCATCAAAAAGTCTACAAACAATAAATGCTGGATAGAGTGTGGAGAAAAGGGAACCCTCTTACCTTGTTGGTGGGAATGCAAACTAGTACAGCCACTATGGAGAACAGTGTGGAGATTCCTTAAAAAACTGAAAACAGAACTGCCATATGACCCAGCAATCCCACTGTTGGGCATATACACCAAGGAAACCAGAATTGAAAGAGACATGTGTACCTCAGTGTTCACTCAGCACTGCTTACAATAACTAGGACATGCTGCTGCTGCTAAGTCGCTGCAGTCATCTCCGACTCTGTGCGACCCCATAGACAGAAGCCCATCAGGCTCCTCTGTCTCTGGGATTATCTAGGCAAGAATACTGGAATGGGTTGCATTTCCTTCTCCAATGCATGAAAGTGAAAAGTGAAAGTGAAGTCGCTCAGTCATGTCCGACTCTTAGTGACCCCATAGACTGTAGCCTAACAGGCTCCTCCGTCCATGGGATTCTCCAGGCAAGAATACTGGAGTGGGTTGCCATTTCCTTCTCCAACTAGGACATGGAAGCAACCTAGATGTCCATCCCCAGACGAGTGGATAAGAAAGTTGTGGTACATACACACAATGGAATATTACTCAGCTATAAAAAAGAATGCATTTGAGTCAGTTATAATGAGGTGGATGAAACTGGAGGCTAATTATACAGAGTGAAGTAAGTCAGAAAGAAAAACACTAATACATTATATTAATGCATATATATGGAATTGTGAAAGATGGTAACTATGACCCTATACGCAAGACAGCAAAAGAGACACAGATGTAAAGAACAGACTTTTGGACTCTCGGGACATGGTGAAGGTGGGATGGTTTCAGAAAATAGCACTGAAACATGCACATTACCACATGTGAAATAGATCACCAATCCAAGTTTGATGCATGAAACAGGGCACTCAAAGCTGGTGCACTGGGACAACCCAAAGGGATGGGATGGGGAGGGAGAAGGAAGAGGGGTTCGGGACAGGGTGACACATTTACACCTGTGGCTGATGTATGGCAAAACCACCACAGTATTGTAAAGTAATTAGCCTCCAATTAAAATAAATCAATTAATTTTTTAAAAAAGAATACCTCAGGAAATTAAAAAAAAAATAAGATTCAATTCTGGGAGGTTTAGTAGAAAGGAAATTTATAAATGTTAAATAAATTTTCAAAAACATCCTAGGAGAGAATCATCACAATTAACACATAACTCGGACAGTAGATTCTCTCCTCCTATTCTCTGTGGACTCATTTACAGAGTCACCTATCAGTCCCAATATTCCTTTCAAAGCATGGTTCTTAAATTCCTTTCTTAGAACTGAATACACAGAACTACTACAAATACTATACTGAGGCACATTTTTGATGGAAATGTACTTCAGTTTCAGTCTGCAGACTCAGGGAACATGGAAGAAAAAAAGTCCAGAATATTCTCTCCACTGAAATTCAAATGGGACAACTGTTCTAAAATATAGCTTCCATCAAAGGGAAATGTTTTAAACACATATGGCAACTCCGTTCTCACAGTACCAGAGCCACTGGTGTTTGTGGACTTTGGCAGAATTAAGCACCCATGGGAGCTCCCAGGTCATACTTCTGGCTCTATCAACTCTAGCTCTCATCAAAATGATTTCATCAGAACCAGAAGCAGAAAAACTGACCAGTTTAGAAAGACATGAAATACTGCTAGATTTCAAATGAAATTATTTCTTCCACCCAATTCTCTCTTTTATCTTCAATCCCACTCAATAGTACAAGAAAATGGACTCCTACCATCTTTAAACTAGAGACATATAAACTAGAAAGTAGTATTTCAATTCAGAGCCTGCTTTAAGTACATTTTTGATGTGTTATCAGCCCAGGACAGTTTGGTCTCCAGCACAGAGGAAGACAATCTATCCTGAATTATCAAAGATGTGGAAAAGTCCCATGATAATACGGTTATATCAGGTCTAGGTTTTTTGAATTTGGTATTAAATAATTTGAATTTGCAATTTCTGGCAATATTTTTTTTTAACAAAGGAAAAGTTTGATGTGTGCGTGTGTTTGTTTATGTCAGTATTTGATTTTCTAAGGTCTTTTTGTTGAGACATACTGAACTTGAAATTTTTATACCAATGCTTTGTCATATATAGATAAAAGTTCTAAGACTTCTGTGTTAATGATAATACTGAGCAAGAGAAAATATAGTACTTCCTTCAGAAACATATTAGAACAATTTGAGAATAAATTAAAATTTTAAAATAATAATAAATTATAAAATGAAACTTTGGGAATATAAAACAAATGATGAAACATGTGATTTTAAAAATTTCAGTGAATTCTTAGTTAGGTAACAAAAGCATAGTTTGAAAAAGATGATCAAGTGACCCTTTTCTGAATGGGTTAGTCCTTCTTTCACTGTCAACAGAGAGCTAGGCTGCCATCTTCAGATTCCTTCCATCGTATTCTCTGAGGGAAAACACCTTAATTTGTTGACAACTCGAGACTCACAATGACTGAGAAATAAAATCAAAAGAAAACACCTGCCTAGGTTATAAGTTCATAGATTGGCCTTCCCTTTATTCTGCTTTCTCACCCGACTTCATTATTGCCTCAAACAATACACCAATGGGTGATGGTGGTTGTTTATAGTCGCTAAGTCGTGTCTGAATTGTGCGACCCCATGACTTCTCTGTCCATGGGATTTCCCAGGCAAGAACAGTGGGTTGCCATCTCCTTCTCCAGGAGTTTATTTCCCAACACCATGGTACCAGTAATTTTCTGCTATCAGGGATGATAAATATTAGGAAATTATGGGTAAGCAGCAGCACAGTGGTTTAAGAGACATATTATGGTTTAAAACAAAACTTAAGAATAGCATCTCTAAATATAACCTGAGAATTTATCTGGAATAGAGTCCAGCTACTTCTACCAACAATTGTTTCTCCTTTGTTCAGAAAGATCAGCCTAATCAA
The DNA here is from genome assembly GCA_024291935.2 of Okapia johnstoni. Taxonomy (NCBI): domain Eukaryota; kingdom Metazoa; phylum Chordata; class Mammalia; order Artiodactyla; family Giraffidae; genus Okapia; species Okapia johnstoni. The sequence continues at coordinate 23,452,945 of CM044322.1, forward strand.
CTATGGAGGTCAACAGAATGACAGATGTCACAGACAGAATCTGTCTCTCTCTAGGGGAACTCTTAGCAAACCTTGAAAGTGAGACAAGGTTATATGAAGTAAAGAAGCAAACTGATTAAGCTATATATAGGCTTGATTCAATGGAAATTTTAACTTCATCTGGCAGTAAAACTATAAAACAGCATAAGGAGTTCCCTTAGGCTGAGGCAAAACATCACAGCCTTTACAGAAAGCACCAGGGTGGCCGGCTTGCAGCTCTAGGGTGGACCTTTGGTGTGAAAAAGGAGGTCACAATTCAACTGAACAGTAGGAAGATTAACACAGCTTTTTTAGACATTATCACAGCCTCAAAGAGTGGCAGGAGTAAACTGTCCTTGCCTGTCTTTACATGACTTAAATTTTTCTCTGTTCAATTTTTTGGAGAAAACTCTAAGGAGAGAGGAGAATGTTATCCTTATATCTTTCTATTTAGATGGAAGTGGCTGCAAAAGGTTGCAGTGTAACTCTTTGAACTGGGAACAGTTAAAATGCAGCGATTAAGTTGCAGTGCTCTTTCTTCTCAGGAAGCCAGCTGAGGTTCATAGCACTGGGTCTGTTCCCTGACCCCAAATTGCTGTGGTCTATTCACTTCCCAGGGGCCCATGATCTTTTGCAGTCAGAAAGTACCCAGCCCTTCTGGAAGAGCAATACTCTTTTTCCAGTGTGTATATGACACATCATTTGAACATCTGAAATGTTCACAAACATCATTTGTTTTATACTCCTGAAGCAAAGGAGAGTGAGTGAAGTCGCTCAGTCGTGTCTGATTCTTTGTGACCCCATGGACTGTAGCCCACCAGGCTCCTCCATTCATGGAATTTTCTAGGCAAGAGTACTGGAGTAGGTTGTCATTTCCTTCTCCAGGGGATCTTCCCAACCCGGGGATTGAACCTGGGTCTCCTGCATTGCAGGCAGACACTTTACCATCTGAGCCACCAGGGAATAGGAGAACCTAGCCCTTAAAACTTGCACCATACTTCTAGAGGGAGAAGCTTAGCATTCTGAGGCAACATCACCAGTTCACCTGAGCTTGGCATTAAGAAAAAGAAACCATGGGGATCCTAGCTTGGGCCGACTATCTTCATACATGACCAAGAGGGCAGTAAGATGAGCCTCTGAGCCTAGACAGAAACTGTTCAGCAGGACACAAGTACCTGGTTTTATACCAAGGCCATGATGGAGGTACAGGTCCCCAAAGTGGTAGACTGGAATGAAGAGGTTGGGAATAAGGTCACAGAAGTGAAGAGAAGAATTCCTGGAGGACAGTCTTCTGGTACACAGTGTATCACTGGTTCGGGCAAGAACTGGCAACTAAGCAAGAGATACATATGTCTATCAAATGAACAAAAGTGATAGTTGGATCCAGCAGATGAATACCATGCCACCAGGCTTCAATCAAGGCATCTATAATAATTTCAGCAATTTCCAAACTGTTGGCAATTTCCAAACTGTTGGCAATTTCCAAACTAAAGATATTAGTCTGGCCATGACCCTGAAAAGTTCACTAGAGAACCTCGAGCTTCAGCCTGGGCTAAATTTTCATGCAGTACTTAGGGAAATCATGGGCAACTCAGCATCATTTGCTATGGGAAACTGCAAAGGGTCCTGCACAAGTCATTCACGTTGACCTTTCTAGATACAACGTGGATGCAATTTAGTCCCAATGCAGTAGTTATGTACTTGCCAAATAATTGGTGTCATTTAAGAGTGTATATACATGAGATATGATCCTGCCTTTACGATCCTATAGCTAACTTGCAGTGATCAAGATTCCTTGACTTGATCAATCTTTGAATGGCTGAAGAATTCAGAGACACAAAACTCCCTTTACAAAAATGCCCCTAACTCATTGGTACAAACCTCCAGACTCCTCTTTCATACCAGAAGCAATGCTACTTTTAGGTTTATAAAAATACAAGTGCCAACTAGCAGAAAAGTGCTCTCAAAGCTGAGCTCACTTCATCCATCTACAAATAATTCCAAATTTCTCGAGCCCTCAGTAAAGAACTTCCTCAGGACCCAACAAAGAAACTTAACGTGCAATGTCTCCCTTTATTTCAAACTCTTAAACCTAGTACCAAAGTTCTATTCAGATTTCATTCTTATTAGGCTCTGATTCATATTTCAAGTTTTTGCCACTAAACAGCCAGTTGATGGGTATACTAAAAAGAAGGCTACACAGTGAGGAGTGAGAGAAAGAGGACCATGGGAATAGTATCCTTGGTCTCCTGTCTTCAGTCATTACTGCCCTTATTTCATCCATGCTGGATATCACCAAATTAGTATTTCTAAAAACCTCCATTTCATGCTTTTATTTTCTACTTTTTGCTATCACTATAATTCTATGTATGTGTGCTCATGCTCAGTTGTGTCCAACTCTTTGCGACCCCATAGACTGTAGCCTGCCAGGCTCCCCCGTCCCTGGGATTCTCCAGGCAAGAATACTGGAGTGGATTGCCCTGCTCTTCTCCAGGGGATCTTCCCAACCCAGGGATTGAATTTACATCTCTTGTGTCTCCTGTATTGGCAGGCAGATTCTTTACCCAACTGTGTCACCTGGGAAGCAAGTTCTTCTACAATGGACATGTATAAGGACATTATTATTATTATTATTATTTTCAGTCAAAAGAAAACTCTGCTTTCATTATTGCATTCTCAGAGTATAGTCTAAATGCACAGCCTTCCACCATCTGGGCCCCCATGACTCCCCATTCTGGCAATTCATTTGACCTTCTTCAGTGATTCCTACACTCTTATTGATTGATCTACATTTCTTGAGTACAAGTCATTATCTTACCATTCCTGCGATTTGTTCTTGCTTCTCTACCACAAAGCAGTCCCTAGCCCTTCCCTTATCAAAATCTTCACCTTCATAGATTACATCACCTTTGATGTTACTTACATCTACTATAGACCAAAAGTGAATTTTTCCTCTTCCTTAAAATGTCTCCACAAACTGAGAGCCAATTGATAATTTACTGGCATAGATTATGAGTTGTTTTTCCTATGTAAATATTACTTATCCTTTCACTAATCTCATTAAACATTAAGGAAAAAGAACACAACTTGCATTTTCCTTCTTGGCACATAATAGATAGTCAATGAATGTTTGTTGCATGAATCCCTAAACATATTTAAAAACTTTAACATATAGTTAAACCAGGTACTTGATAAATATTCGGTATTTACATGATTCTGGAGTACAAGGGCTTTTGCTATAAAGTATTGAAGGGTATCCTACCTACATTACTAACACATTATGGAGCGTTTTAAAGCTTGAAGAATGTAGATATTACTCAAGGGTGAGTTAAACAGCGATGGAAATAGTTACAATTGAATATGAAAGATAATTTGTACCTTGGCATAATTATAACCTTTTAAAAAAGGATCTAAATATATACTCCATTTATTTAATGTTCATATTATTACTTCCCAATGCTTAATTCTAAACAAAGAGTTCTCATATATAGAGAAAGTAAAAGGTATAAAGTAAAAGAAAGCTTGCTGTTTTCCCTTTTGTCTTTAACTACAGCCAAGGGAAGCCTAACAGGACATACTGCAATGCCATAAGCCAGGCACCCTCTTGCTTATTCTAACTGCTGGAAATCTAATTAAGGAGCAATAAACAATTTCCTACATGCTGGCCTTGGAAACTACAAGTGTAAGCAAAATACAACACTGTGAAAAGGATTATGCAACTATTACTGTTTATTATGACCTTAAGAGTTATTAAGCACCAAAAAGCAAAAAGAGTCATCTTACCAAATAAACTTAAAAACTTATTTTCCTCCTTTAAAGCAGATAATATCCATGGTAAGATATGACACCCCCACCCGCTTAAAACATTTTATTTTCAGAGAATCATCACTTCAGAGGGAAAATGTTAAATTTCTAGGAATGTACTATGCTCAAAACTGAAAGAAATTATTTTCAAACAAGTACAAGGTGTCTTTTTAAAGAAAGGAATTACAGTGTACAAATCAAATTAAACATTTTCTCCTATGGTACATGCCATGCCATATTTCACTGCCAAGTAAATGCATTGCTTTTTGAAAACCTACCATCAGAAAATTTCAAGGAGTTCACCTGCAAATGTCATGGGAATTTAGTGCATTGGTGGTGATGGTTCAGTTGCTAAGTCGTGTCCGACTCTTTGCGATCCCATGGACTGTAGCCCCCTAGGCTCCTCTGTCCATGGGATTTCCCAGGCAAGAATACCGGAGTTGGTTGCCATTTCTTTCTCCAGAGCATCTTCTCGACCTAGGGACCGAACCTGGGTCTCCAGCTTGGCAGGTGGATTATTTACTACTGAACCACCCAGGGAAGCCATTTAATAGATTACTATAACTCAAACTGATTTCAGTTTTACCAGGTCAAAAACAGGAAGGTTTAACCTAATCATGAACACACTGCAACATTTTAGACACCTTCTTTAAAAAGGAGGAGAACTTCAGATGAAGCAGACTGAATACTCTAAAAGAAAATAGAAAAATAAAGAAAAGGTGCAAAACTATTTCAGAAAAGATGAATGAGAGGCTCAATTTACAAAAAGCGGGATTTGGCTCAATTTGTAAAAGCAATTATACTTGAAAACATTAGGGATATAAATGAAGAGGACAAAATGAAACAATAAAAATCTGTTGAATTTGATTATAAATCAATTCAATTATGAGGCTATAGTTAAAGGAGCGCTGAAATGATATTTTCACTTAAGTGACGAATTCTGTTACTTTCTACAAGGAAGAACACTAGCTGTAATTACCTGTGGTTCTATGATTCCTGTTGAGGATTTCTGCATCTAAGTAAGTGAAAAATAATGGTCTATGCTCTTTTTTTCTATACTGCCTTGTCTATTTTTGGTATCAAAGTAGTATTAGCTTCGAATATGACTCAGTAGGTGTTCCCTCCACTTTTCTAGAAGAAACTGTGTAAAATTGGCATTAATTCTTCAAATGTTTGGTAGAATTCTCCAGTGAAACATCCAGAACTGGAGACTTCTTTTTCAGAACCTTTTAAATTACAAGTTTAATTTCTTTAATGGATAAAGAGATATTCAGATTATTCTACCTTGGCTGAGTCCTGGTAGTGTGTGGTTTTCAAGGAACTGATTTTTTTCTTCTAAATTATCCATTTATGGGTATAAAGTTTTTTAAAGTATTCTCTTGCTGTCTTTTTAATGTGTGCAGGATCTGTACTGATATCTTATTTTTCACTTCTGATACAGGCAATTTGTGTTTTATCTTTTTAAATTTGTTTTTCCAGTCTTGTCAGAGGTTTACCAATAATGATCCTTTCAAGAAATCAGATTTTTGTTTCATTAATTTTCTTTCCTTTTTTTTTTTTTTTTTTTTACTGTTTAGGTATATTTGATAAATAAGGTTTGTATATATTTGTTTGTATATATTTAAGGTTTGTACAGAGTCGGACACGACTGAAGTGACTTAGCAGCAGCAGCAAGGTTTGTATATATTTAAGGTGTACAACTTGATGGTTTAATGTGCATATACAATTCCCTGTATGCTGGCCTTGGAAACTACAATTGTTACATAATCACCAAATTCAAGCAAATTAACATATTCATCTTTTCAATAGTTAGCACAATTTTCTTTTTCTATGGTGAGAACACTTACGAGCCACCCTCTTAGCAATTTTCAATTATGTAATAGAGTATTGTTAACTATAGTCACACTGCACTACATTAGATCTCCAAAACTTACTCATCTCATGTAACTGAAACTTTATACCTGTTAACTAACATTATCAAATTTCCCACTTTTCCCAGCTCACTGTGGCTTTGATTTGCATTTTGTGAAGCTGGGCATCTTTTCATGTACCTGCTAGCCATTTGTAAGTCTTTGAGAAAAATATCTACTGAAGTCCTTTGTTCATTTGTAATCAGATTATTTGGGTTTTTTTTTTTTTTTTTTTGCTGTTGCACTTTATGAGTTCCTTATATATTTTGGACATTAACCCCTTATATGGTTTGCAAATATCTTCTCCAATTCCACAGGGTGCCTGTTCATTTTGTTGACTGCTTCCTTTGCTGTGTAGAAGTTTTATACTTTGATGCAATCTAATTTGTCTATTTTGCTTCTGTTGCCTGTGCTTTTGGTGTCATATCCAAAAAATCACTGCCCAGACCAATTTCAAGGTGCTCACCGCCCCCCCCCAAGCTTTCTTCTAGGAGTTTTAACCAACTATAAGTTGGTTTTTATACATAGTGTGACATAAGAAGCCTGCCTGCCAATGTAGGAGACACTGGTTTGATCCCTGCGTCAGGAAGATCCCCTGGAGAAGGAAATGGCAATCCACTACAGTATCCTTGCCTGGGAAATCCATGGACAGAGGATCCTGGCAAGCTACAGTTCATGGGGTCTCAAAGAGTCAGACACAACTGAGTGACTAACACTTTCACATACAAGAATCCAACTCCATTTTTCTGCATGTGTATACCCATTTTTCCAACACCATTTATGAGATGATCCTTTTCCAATTTTGTGTTCTTGGCACCACTGTCAAAGACTGGTGGACCAAAAGAGTGTAAATTTTTATCTTGACTCTCTATTCTGTTCCACTGGCCTATCCACCTTTTCCTGTGCCAGTAGCATACTGTCTTGATTAAGGTAGATTTGCAATATATTTTGAAATAAGGAAGTGTGATTCCTCTGGCTTTGCTATTATTTCTCAAGACTGCTTTGGCTATTCAGGGTAAAAGCTGTTGGATCCTTGGTGGTAAAGGCTTCTGACATCCTCTTATTCATTTTCTTCCCATACGGGGGAAGTATTGGCCAAAGCAATCTTTCTTGGCACTAAGTGTGGCATGGAGGCCTCTTTATTTCAGCAGTAGGATCTGGGGCGCTTGTGCCCGTACTGACATACATGACTGGGGCAGGGAATGCACATGGAGCAGCCAGGAGCTCAGATCCTGCAGAACAACTATAGTTCCTGAGATGAAGACACAGGCACACCCACTGATAGTGGCATCAGTGTCCAAGGTGTGGGCACGTATGGAGTTGAAGTCCAGGGCTTGGGGGCACAGAAAGACCAGTGCCTGGGACTGGGGAACAGAAACACCTGCTGCAGTGGTTGTGCTGGTGTCAAAGATGTGGGCATGTGTTGAGCGACTAAGGAGTCAGGGTCTGGTGGGGCTAACTGGTCCTCCTCCTGGGAGAGGATGGAGACAGCAAGGGCTCATGTGTTTGTGTGGCAGCGGAGCACAGCAACATGGGACTCTGGAAGCTCTGGCAGCTGAGTTCAGGGTCAATGAAGACTGAATAGGTCCTCCATGGTGACAGCCACCAGTGTCTACAGGGGTGATGAGGATCGCTAGGGCCCTCCTGTTCTTTTCCTTGGGGGAGAAGGAAGGACAAGGAACCCTTTGTCACACCAAGGGGTTGAGGTGACACAGGCAAAATGCTGTCTATGCTTTTCCATGCAGGATTCTCAGTTTCTGTGTTCTGCAGCTCCCCTGCTGTAAGCCATCATGTTTTCATCAATATGCAGTTGTTCATTCACTGTTTCTGTTGTTTCTGCAGAGGGGCTGAGCACTGGAACCTCCCAGTCTACCATTTGCTGATGTCACTCTACTGCTTTCTTATTTTGAATTTCCTGGTTTCTGTTTTTATCTTTATTATTGCTTTGGGTTTATTTTCTCTATTTTTTTGTAATTTCGTGTGTTAGGGATTTCGATTATTGATTTGAAAACCTCCCTCATTTCCAGTGTAAGGCTACAGATCTCCCTGCCAGCACTGGTTTAGTTGCCTCTGACACATTTTGATATGTTTTATTTTCATTTATACTCAATTTGAAGTATTTTCAAAAGTTTCCTTTGAGACTTCCTCTGTGATCTATATATCACTTTTCTTCCTGTCATATTTGTTATGGATTTCCACTTTCAATCTACTGCCAGAGACCATACTCTCTATGTGGAGAAGGAAATGGCAACCCACTCCAGTATTCTTGCCTAGAGAATTCCCATGGACAGAGGAGCCTGGGGGGCTACAGTCCATAGGGTTGCACAGAGTCGGACAAGACTGAAGCAACTTAGCACATACTTTCTATGACTTCAGTTGTTTTAAATTTATTGAGGTTCACCCTATGGCCAAGAATATAGTCTAACTTGGCTAATGTTCCACTTGTATTCTGCTATTGTTGGGAAGCATGTTCTATGTGTGCCAGACAGATTCTACTGGTTGACTGTATTGTTCAGATCTTTAAATACCTGTTGATTTTCTGGATACTAGTTCTATCTGTTGCTGAGAAGGGAGTTCTGGGTCCATTTACATTTTAACATAATTTCTAGAGTGGCCACATCCGACATACTTTGATCTTTTGTCCACTGAATATTCATTAATAAATTTTGAGCAGATATACTGAACTTTACAGTAACAGTCACTGACTGGCTGACTTTCAGAAGCCAAGGGTGATAACTGATTTGTTACCTTTCATATGTGCAGTATTGGATTGGGGCTGTTATTGACTGGCTGATTTGCAGAGGCATGGCAACTGGAGTGAGGCTGTCATTGATTGGCTGATTTTCACAGCATGTGCACTGATTCAGAGTTATTTCTAATTAATGATGGTTACTTATTCATGACTTGGGACTTTGGGCAAAGAACAGTCTATTCCTTTATTGAACATAAAAACTAAATACTTTTAATTCTCAGTTCCCTTCAGAATAACCTACATGAGAGACCATAAAGGAGTATACAGATCTATATTTCTGCAGGTATGATTTTCAGCTAGTATTGCCATATAAACAACTTAAGTGTCAGTTACAGTGTAGGAAAAATAAAAAAGCTTTAACTGCTGAATTTTGATATTGTATCGGAAATGCTAAATACATGATATTTAGTGCATCCTAATAAAGTCAATACAGGACACACGATAGAATCATTAAATATGGGATGCATGGCTATCCTAATTGTGAGAGAATGTGTGTTTCCTGATAGAGATTTGGATTTCAGGCAGTAAGTACCATGGACATTTTTTAAATAGGACAAAAGACATGACTAGATTAATGTGTAGACAGGTTAGGAGGGAAGGGGGTGTGGCCTAGAAAGTAATGACTACAGGAGGGTGATTAGTTTAAATATAACAGATCCAGGAAAAATATTAAAAATGAGATCTCTCAATTATTATAAGAGTACCTCTTAAAACAAAGGTCAGGGGAGGATAGAGAAGGGGATTGTAAAGTAAAACAGAGCTTGGTCTCTGGCTAGTTTTGGTCTCAAGTGTTTCAGACTGGTATAGTGCTCAATTCCTACTTAATGGCAAGGATAATTCCTCTACACTATTTATAGGAAAAAAACCTAAGCTTCTGGAATTATTTTTGGTTTTAGGGATTCAGAAACAAGGTGGCTTGGCTTTTCAATAGCTGTGCTTCAGCAGGTTTTTCCATTTCTTGAGCTCTCAAGAGCTATTACCAAAACATCAAAAGCTTTCACTTCATCTCTGCATAATTCTAAACTTTAGCTGGGAACGGTAACCAAGTTTTTACAAACTTGCTTTTCTCTTCGCAAGCATTCAAGGTTTGAATACCTATAGAGGACTGCATCACAATATTTAAATCCATTCTCCCCTTTGAAAGCATTTGTGCTCTACAAAGTATCTCCACCAACCATGCCAAAAACCTCCAAACACCAAGAAAACGTAGAGCTTTACTTTCTATAATTATCATTATGAAGAAAATAGAGTCAAAACAATGCACCACCCTATGGAAACAAAGCTTCCTCTTCTATCTGCTTCTGAGAACTACTTGGGCTGCTGATGATGCTGAAGTTCCAATACTTTGGCCACCTGATGCAAAGAGCGGCCTCACTGGAAAAGACTCTGATGCTGGGAAAGATTGAGGGCAGGAGGAGAAGGGGGCAACAGAGGATGAGATGGCTGAATGGCACCACTGACTCAATGGACATGAGTTTGAACAAACTCTGGGAGATGGTGAAGGACAAGGAAGCCTGGCATGCTGTAGTCCATGGGATCACAAAGAGTCAGACATGACTCAGCAACTGAACAACAACAAATGTACACATACATAAAGTTATATGTTTAAGAAAAGTGAGGTACAGTATGCTAAGAGATATTAGCAAAAACTGCTTACACAGTAGCTTTTGGCATTACTAACATTGTAGAGTTGGTGATAAACAGATGGATTTGGGGGCAATAACCTAGTTTTTTGCTTCAATTCACTGTTCACAGGAGAATCAAAGACAGGGTTTCATGTATACTGAAAAATGGCTTCACACGTGCTAAACAACATGCTCCTATATAATTAATATTTGAGGAATCAATCACTGAATTTTAAAATCTTCATCATATAAGCACAGTAGTAAAACATTTTTACCAAATTTTATCAAATCTGGTAAAATTTTATCAAATTGCCAATATCTGTCGGCTCAAAGAAAAAGCAAGCAAGTTCCAGAAAACCATCTACTTCTGCCTTATTGACTACTCCAAAACCTTTGTCTGTGTGGATCACAATAAACTGTGGAAAACGCTTAAAGATATGGGAATACCAGACTACCCCACCTGCCTCCTCAGAAATCTGTGCAGGTCAAAAAGCAACAATAGAACCAGACATGGAACAACAGACTGGTTCCAAATTGGGAAAGGAGTACGTCAAGGCTGTATATTGTCACCCTGTTTATTTAACTTATATGCAGGAGTACATCATGCTAAATGCCAGGCTGGATGAAGCACAAACTGGAACCAAGATTACTGGGAGAAATATCAGTAACTTCAGATATTCAAATGACATCACCCTTATGGCAGAAAGCAAAGAACTAAAAAGCCTCTTGATGAAAGTGAAAGAGGAGAGTGAAAAGTTGGCTTAAAACTCAACATTCAGAAAACTAAGATCAAGGCAACCGGTCTCATCATTTCATGGCAAATAGATGGGGAAACAATGGAAACAGTGACAGACTTTATTTTCTTGGGCTCCAAAATCACTGCAGATGGTGACTGCAGCCGTGAAATTAAAAGACACTTACTCCTTTGAAGAAAAGCAATGAAAAACCTAGACAGTGTATTAAAAGGCAGAGACATTACTTTGCCAACAAAGGTCTGTCTAGTCAAAGCTATGGTTTTTCCAGTAGTCATGTATGGATGTGAGAGTTGGACTATAAAGAAAGCTGAGCATCAAATAATTGATGCATTTGAACTGTGGTATTGGAAAAGACTCTTGAGAGTTCCTTGGACTGCAAGGAGATCAAATGAGGCAAGCCTAAAGGAAATCAATCCTGAATATTCATTGGAAGGACTGATGCTGAAGCTGAAACTCCAATACTTTGGTCACCTGATGCGAAGAACTGACTCCTTAGAAAAGACCCTGATTTGGGAAAGATTAAAGGCAGGAGGAGAAAGGGATGACAGAAGATGAGATGCTTGGATGGCATCACCGACTCAAGGGACATGAGTTTGAGCAAGCTCCAGGGGTTGGTGATGGACAGTGAAGCCTGGCGTGCTGCAGTCCATGGGGTCACAAAGAGTCAGACAGAACTGAGCGACCAAACTGAACTGAAATACATTTTTATAGTTGTGCGGTTTTCTTTTTTCAATCTAGCTTAGTGTTGCCACTTTAAATTATGTTTTAAACCTTTTGGACACTTTCTAACTAAACTTGTAAAATATCAACTGGAGATTCAGGTATTCTTTTAGTGTTATTTAAACATACGCAGCAAAAAAATAATAGCAAGTAGTTAGTGAATGTTAAAGCTAAAAATGAGAAAGGTGACAAGGAGACAGAACATGAAGTTGAAGTAATAATTGAGCTTTCCAACCAAGATAAATTAGTTAAGCAAAATGAGGGAACTCCAGCCATGGACTGAAATATCGGCAGATGAGTGGCATACGAACACTCCTGCAAATCTATTTGGAAGTGATGAAAGTGTATCTAAGAAACAGGTGAAGGGGAGAGGTTTTACTCTTCTGAAAAACTTAAGAGAACAGCTTAATTTGTAAAAGAGAATGAGAAAATCAGGTTATTCCTATAATTATCTCTAATACTAAGCATATAACATGATACATTTATAAATAAACAAGCTCAGAGTTTCTTCATTATTTCTACTCATAGTCCTAAGAATACTTGGTGAACAAGACTTTTAAACTAAGGAGTATGAAGTACTTGAACAACAGAAACTGTAATTTTACAAACAAGTACATTAAGAAGATAAACAATTTAATTAACATTACATGGCAAAATTTTTAAATCCTAGATTGTTTGGCTTCATTCTGTAGATAATGCTTCCCATGAATTACCTTCACTCTGAAAGATTATTCATACAGGTTCTAAAGTGAACATTTGTGACATCAACTAGGGAAATGATCCATAAAGTTACTTCTAAACTCTAAGCTCCCTCACAAAGAGCAGTGTTCCTCTCAAGCTGTCAAGAAGCGCTGATAAATTTAACAGGCATCAAGCCTCTTAAGAAGTTGGTGTCTCAGGACATATTTGTGCAATTAAAGTTCACAGAAAGAGCTGGAACAAAAAAATGTGAGACATTAGAACATCTCATCTAAAGTTAAACGATAATTGGTGACGGGATGTCACAAAGACCGTCACAGAACCTAACTGAGACTGTAAGACCATCTTTGATTGCTGCTGCTGCTGCTGCTGCTAAGCCGCTTTAGTCGTGTCCGACTCTGTGCGACCCCATAGACGGCAGCCCACCAGGCTCCCCCGTCCCTGGGATTCTCCAGGCAAGAATACTGGAGTGGGTTGCCATTTCCTTCTGCAATGCACGAATGTGAAAAGTGAAAGTGAAGTCGCTCAGTCGTGTCCGACTCTTAGCGACCCCACGGACTGCAACCTACCAGGTTCCTCCGTCCACGGGATTTTCCAGGCAAGAGAACTGAAGTGGGGTGCCATGTGAAAGTAAAATTAATCTCGCTGAAAGACAACATAAATATGATCCTTTTCAAATATAATATAGTATTAGACTTCCCCGGTGGTCCAGTGGTTCAGAATCCGTCTACCAATGCAGAGGACACGAGTTTGGTTCCTGCTCCAGGAAGATTCCCCAGGCCACAGGGCAACTAAGGCTGTGTACCACAAATATTGAGCCTGTGCTCTAGAGTCTGGTAGCTGCACTAGTGAGCCCACATCTTACAACTACTGAAACCCATGCATCCTAGAGCCTGTGCTCTGTAACAAGTGAAGCCACTGCAATGAGAAGTCTGAGCACTGCAACTAGAGAGTAGCCCCTGCTTGCTGCAACTAGGGAAAGCCCACATGCAGCGATGAACACCCAACATAGCCAAAAATAACAAAAATAGCCATGACTGTCATTATCCCCTACATATAACCTCTTTAATAAAAAGAAACAAATACAGTATGCAATAAATTGATGGATCTGAGGTCAGCTTAAATACTACGACTGCATATCTAAACTTTGCAGAGAAATTCTCCATCACTAAAACTGCTAAGTTAACCTGCAATTTTTGTTCTTTTAAAGCTAATCAAGCTCTACAGTATAACAAATGCTTACTTCAGAAGATGTAATGTGTGTGTGTATATATATATATATATATATACACACACATACAAAATGGAATATTACTCAGTCATAAAAACAAATGAAATAATGCCATTTGCAGCAACATGGATGAACCTAGTGATTATCATATTAAGTAACTCAGAACAGACAGAGAAAGGCAAACATCATATGATATGACTTACATACAGAATCTAAAAAAATTATATAAATGAACCTATTAAGAAAACTGAAGATGACACACAAACATATAAAACAAACTTATGGTTATGAAAGGGGGTTGCAGGAGTTGGAGGGAGAGAAAAATTAGGAGTTTGGAATTAATATAAACACACAACTGTATATAAGATAGGCAAACAACAGGGACCCAATGCCTAGCACAGTGAACTACACTCAATATCTTGTAATGACTTATAATGGGAAAGAATCTAAAAAAGAATATATATATATATATATATATATATATATATATATTCTAGAAACTTACACGATATTATAAATACCTATATGTCAAAATAAATAAATAAATCAGAAGGGGGAAAAAAAAGAAACGCTTACTGTTTTCACCACCTCTACCACCATAACAATAATGAATATTGGCATTTCCTGAGGGCTTACTTGCAGACACTGTGCATGGACTTACTATTTACAACAAATCTAGGAGGAAGCTACTGTTTTTACTCGCACCTTTTCTCACAAAGAAGCACCACTGCTAGCACAATCGAGAGCAAGGATATGAATCCAAGTCTGTTTAACTTTAAATCACAATGTTAAAACTCAACTTTCAAAAGTGAGTTTAATGAACACCTACTGGCTTTTTCAGTTTTCATTCCAATCCCCAAAAAAATCAATGCCAAAGAATGCTCAAACTACTACACAATTGCACTCATCTCACACACTAGTAAAGTAACGCTCAAAATTCCCCAAGCAAGGCTTCAGCAATACTTGAGCCGTGAACTTCCAGATGTTCAAGGTGGTATTAGAAAAGGCAGAGGAACCAGAGATCAAATCGTCAACATCCGCTGGATCATCAAAAAAAAAAGAGAGTTCCAGAAAAACATCTATTTCTGCTTTATTGACCATGCCAAAGCCTTTGACTGTGTGGATCACAATAAACTGTGGAAAATTCTGAAACAAATGGGAATACCAGACCACCTGACCTGCCTCTTGAGAAACCTGTATGCAGGTCAGGAAGCAACAGCTAGAACTGGACATGGAACAACAGACTGGTTTCAAATAGGAAAAGGAGTACATCAAGGCTATATATTGTCACCCTGCTTATTTAACTTATATGCAGAGTACATCATGAGAAACGCTGGGCTGGAAGAAACACAAGCTGGAATCCAGATTGCCGGGAGAAATACCAATAACCTCAGATATGCAGATGACACCACCCTTATGGCAGAAAGTGAAGAAGAATTAAAGAGCCTCTTGGTGAGGGTGAATGAGGAGAGTGAAAAAATTGGCTTGGAGCTCAACATTCAGAAAACTAAGATCGTGGCATCCGGTCCCATCACTTCATGGCAAACAGATGGGGAAACAGTGGCTGACTTTATTTTGGGGGGCTCCAAAATGACTGCTGATGGTGACTGCAGCCATGAAATTAAAAGACGCTTACTCCTTGGAAGCAAAGTTATGACCAACCTAGATAGCGTATTAAAAAGCAGAGACATTACTTTGCCAATAAAGGTGTCTAGTCAAGGCTATGGTTTTTCCAGTAGTCATGTATGGATGTGAGAGTTGGGACTATAAAGAAAGCTGAGCGCAGAAGAATTGATGCTTTTGAACTGTGGTGTTGGAGAAGACTCTTGAGAGTCCCTTGGACTACAAGGAGATCTAACCAGTCCATCCTAAAGGAGATCAGTCCTGGGTGTTCGTTGGAAGGACTGATGTTGAAGCTGAAACTCCAATATTTAGGCCACCTGATGCGAAGAGCTGACTCATTTGAAAAGACCCTGATGTTGGGAAAGATTGAAGGCAGGAGGAGAAGGGAACGGCAGAGGATGAAATGGCTGGATGGCATCACTGACTCAATGGACATGAGTTTCGGTAAACTCTGGGAGTTGGTGATGGACAGGGAGGCCTGGCGTGCTGCGGTTCATGGGGTCACAAAGAGTTGGACACGACTGAACTGAACTGAACTGTTTTATCTTAATCCAACAGATACAATTTAAGAAAAGAATAATCAGACAAATCAGCTCAACAGTCCTTTTCCTCAATTTTTGTGAAACAATTTTAGTGACTCTAAATACTCCACCTCACCTTTACCAAAAGAGGCATCTTTAAAAGAATCAACTATAGGAAAGGACTCAGAGCAAAGTTCTTTTCCCCATATTATGGACGGCACATTACAGGAAATGAGAGATCTGATGAATTCAGATTACTGAGTAACATCCAAATTATACCACTTAACAAATATCTAAACTTTGTTTACACTAGAACTCCTGCTTTATTTAGCGAGTCTTGAGAGCTTAGTGTAGAGAGTGTATATGCACGCGTGTGTGTTTGTGCGTGGATGCATGAACATCTGAGCCCCACCTTAATATGTTTATACTTAGTACATTTGCTATATGCATCACTGTCAACCTATACAGTAAATATTCTTAGATAAAACATGTAAATAGAGTGTCTTACATGTCCCCTTACCCACTGGGTTATGCAGTACACTCCTTCCTCATTTTGGAGATCATGGAACGAAAGAAGCAGAATTTTTTCTGGCTTCTTATTTTACTAGAATTGACACCAGATCCAACCTTAGAGCAGTTCAAGGGCTTTCTTCCTAACACTCAGGAGGGTCAGTGGAAGATCCAATCTCATAGTAAACAAAAACGTTTTCAGGATAAGTCTAGAAAAGCCTTGTTTTCTTTATATGTACACTTAGATCTATTCTTTTTTAACTTTAAGATATTATTTTATCTTTACAACAGCAACTCCTTTCTACTTAGAAGTTTTGTGTTTTTTTTTTTTATGCTAACGTAAATACTGCACAGAATGAAGCAGCTGTGTGGTCGAGACAAAGGCAGAACATCTTGTTGTTTAATCGCTCATTTATGTCTGACTCTTTGCGACCCCATGGATGGTGGTAGTCTGCCAGGCTCCTCTGTCCATAACATTTCCTAGGCAAGAAAACTGGAGTGGGTTGCCATTTCCTTCTCCAAGGGATCTTCCTGATCCAGGGATTGAACATTAAACCAATTGACAATGTTTGTTAAAAACTGCCATACACTAAGCAATATGTTAAACATTTTACAAGTATTATTTCACCCAATTCTCAAAAAATCTAATTGGAAAAAAATCAGGTAACTTCCACAAAATTACACATGAAGCACAAGAAGAACAAGAATTAAAACCCAGGCTTATCTAATGCTAAACTCTTAATCCCTCAGCCTGACCTCCAACGAAGCCACACTAGGTTTGATTTTTCCATGAAAAGATCAAAATAATAGTAACATGTATTTACTATGTGTCAGCATTAACTTATTTTTGAAAATGATACTCTAACTAGAAGCAGTTACTAATCTGATTTATAAATGAGGAAACCAAAGGATTAAAAAGTCAAATAATTTACCCAAGTTCACAGAAGGCTAAAAATTAATGTAAGCCAAGGTATTCTACTGTCAGAGCCCAGACTCTCAACCACCACACTAAAGCAATATGTTTTTCTGTGGCAATTTCAGCCTGCTAAAAATTCAGCAGACTAATTTACTGTGGTCTGGTATTGGTATCACCTTATAAAATGAGCTTGTAACATGTACAGATGTGTACACATACATACACATGCACTATTAATGACCCTGTATTTCTAGATTATTCGATATTTCAAAAATTTTTTTTAAAAAAATCTGTAAATTGTGTACAAAATTTTAATATTTCAGAGGCAAAACCCTCTTACTTTTTTTCTGTAAATTTGACCATTTTCCTCCCAGGGAGTTCAAAGTAGTTCTTTGATAAATAACATAATTTTGTAACGCAGAGTGAAATATCATTACACCCACTTTGTGGGTAAAAAAAAAACTAAGTCACAGAAAAATTAAATGTCAGGCTGCCATTGAAAGAGTAAATGGCAGCACTGAGAAGAGAATACAAAAGTCCTAGATTAGTGGTAAGTCTATAAGGTTATACCTCGATAAATAATTTTATAATGCAGTGTGAAATATCATTACACCCACTTTGTGGGTAAAAAATAACTAACTCATAGAAAATTCAGTGGTGAGTCTGTGAGGTCATGCTTCAGTAGACACTGGTGGGTCACATCCTATAGAGGATACATGGCAGATAACGTAAGGTTTGGAAAAATATAAGAAAAATCATTCTTAGCTAATAATCTTACAGAAAAAGAAAGATGTATGAAGAACCATAAGGGAAGAATAAGGCAAGTACTAGTAAACAAAACAAAACAAAACAAATTCTATGATATGCACCAAGAAACCAAAACAGGAAAAATCACTCTCAAGTTGAAAGACAGGGAAAAATTTAAAGTGAGTTAGCATTCGAACTGAACTTTATGAACAGTTAAAATATTCACACATAAAGGTAGAGAAATGTGCATTCCAGATAGAAGTATTATATCATCATAAACAAAGAAATGATTTTCCCAAAGAACAGCTCAGGGGAAGCTGCACCATGGCACACACAGAAGAGGACAGTAAGATTGAAAGAGGGAAAGAAAGCTTCATGCAGATTGTGCTGTTGTTTAGTCACTAAGTCCTGACAGACTTGTGACCTCTATGGACTGTAGCCCGCCAGGCTCCTTTGTCCATGGGATTTCCCAGGCAAGAATACTGGAGCGGGTTGCCATTTCCTTCTCCAGGGGATCTTCCTGACCCAGGGATCGAACCCTCGCTTCCTGCATTGGCAGGTGTATTCTTTACCACTGAGCCACCAGGAAAGCCCTGATGTAGACTTGAGAGGGCATTTTCAAGCAGGCTAAGGAATTGAGCTTTCTTCCAGCTAAGAACAAGGAAATGACAAACAAGGAGATTGCTCTGGCAAAAGTTTTAGAAGATTAACTAGGGAAGAGAGTAACTGACTGCATACTTGTTGAACGATATTGTGCCTGGGGTATGTGAAGTCACTGGAAATTCACTGAAGGTATTTCTTAAAATGTAATTTTATTGGAAGATCTGGAGAGGTGGAAACAATAACAACTTTTTGTGCCCCTTTTAAAAGTCTTTACACATGCAATAGAATCATCCTTTGCACCATGATCATAAATAATGTAGAAAAACATGTAAAGTCACATGGTGGCAGATCATTAGGGTTGTGCTCTAAGACAGCACCACCCTCCTCCTCTCTACTCAGTAACTAGGCTCCCTTCTCCTTCACTGGCTGTTGAAAGTTCTAAGTTGCAAGTATTTGGCAAACACTGTACAAGGTTTTAATAATTTAAGTAGGAGGGTCTAAAACATGGCAGTTACAGGCAAAACTGCAAAGAGGAAATGGGTGGGGTAGATGTTAGGGGTAAGGTAATGGTTGTCATCCCTTCTTTATCCTTCTGCCCAAACTTGGTTTAGATATCTATCCTACAAACTTCCACAGAACACTGCACACTGCTACCTCAGCACTTATTATACCAAATTGACAGTTTTTCCTGTTTGTGTAATCCTCACCTCAATTCATACCAAATCAGGGACTGCCCTGGGGTACAGTTGTATTCATAATACTTTGTACAACTTCTGGCATCTAGTAAGTATTCAGTAAATGTCTGCTGACTAAATAATTATAGAAGCAACAGATGAAATGGCATCATAATTATTCATATATTCCTTTCACAGAGGGAACGAACTCACCCATCCATTTGACTTGAGAATCCTGTCCCTTCACAAAGATTTAATCAGGCCAGAAATGAGAATGTATTCTCAGCCGAGGTGAGGTGTGCTGTGGTAGTCTGGGAGACACCTTCAACCACCCTTCCTACTCTTTCAAAACAAATTTGAAGAGCGCTTCTCAGTAACCACTTGATCGTCTTTCTGGTACTGCCAACCACCTCCCTAACCACTGCTTAGTTAGGGCAGCCACACGCACTGATATTGCGTACAGAGTGCGAGCTCATTCACAGAGGTTGGGAGAGTTATTTATCCTGTGCAAGTAATGGAGGGACACCAAAGACAACTGCTGCTATATTATAGGGCTTGCTCTGGACTTAGCGAACCAAGGAGCTTTATTTAAAAGTGAATATAAATTTTACATTTACAAACTTGTAAGATATTAGTCTAGAGGTACTGGTTTTAAAGTAACATTTCTTAATGGAGTAATGGTATACCACCTATAAATATATTAATATCTGTATCTCCAAATAATATTATAATATTCAAAATCTTAGAGTCACAACAGTTTTACTTTCAACAGAATATTTTAATAAAAATATTTTAAGAAATACTTCAGAAAAACGCCTCAACAATAAGGGTCAAAAATACTTAAAACATAGGAATGCTTTAATGAGCTTGAATTAAATTTATAAATAAGGTCTGGGGAAAATGTTTCTCTTTAAGTTAAATTTTATCATCACAGGTTTTGAGATTGAGAAGACTGAAAAAAATAACCCTCCTTTCATCCCTTCCTTCCCCACTTATTTCCTTTCCTGAATCATCAGGAAAAAAAAAAGAAACTTGCTGCCAATGAGGCATAGAAGAGAGGCAAGACAACATTCATAGAGCTCAATGTATGGAAAAAGGGAGGAAGCAAAGACATGTTTTAGACCTTATTAAAATAGAGGCCAGTTAAAACGCTGTTTGCTTTCCTGCCCAATATCTAAGCTTAATGTCCAATGGCACGTGAATAATGAAATATTAAAATTTCTTTGTAGGCACACAGATATACTTTCAATACTCCAAAAATCTACTGATAAATAAATAGTGTATAAAATAGCAGAATCTGGCTTAGAATTCCATAAAGAAAGGAAAAGTCTAAATATCCTTGATTTAGAATCAGGAAGTTCAAGAGTTGCTAATGCTATATAGCAATTACTAAGCACTTCTGCTGAGGACTGGGGAGACAGTCATATAGAAATGACTGGTTCCCCAAAATCTTTTACCCATATCCTCAAATGGGAAACAGGGGTGTTCCTTAGGAAGATAGGTTCTTAGAAGCAGTGTGTTCAGGGCTACAGGCTCCACTGACTCCGTAATTAGCCTTTTGTCCTCTGAGAGGAAGACATATGCCTTTACACCCACCCCAGGTTAAAGAAGGGTGACTGTTAGTACTGATATAGCTCCATGTTTCTCAAATCTTATTAAGCTACTTTGCACTTGGTTCAACCTCATAATATGAACTGTCATAGCAACTCATTCAACTGCTTCCCACATAGAGGTTTATAGTCTATTTTTAATTGAAACTTCATCTAAGTCACAGAAGAACTGACAAAATACAAAAGCTCAGCTGGAAATGCATTTCTGAAACTAACTTTATGGTATGTTGAGGGAGAAAGGAAAGGCAACTCTATCTCAAAGAAATTAATAAATGAGATTGTTGGCCTTTTAGGTTAAAAAATCAACTTCAGAAGCAGAAAGATAATATTTCAATATCTATTTATATTCTACAATTTAAAAAATCTCCCTGCCTTTATATCTATTCATTCTTATTTCAACAAAGAAAATTATTTTAAAGTGGAAAATAAACATGTAACATCTAAGCCTTTTCTCCCCATTAAGAGAAAAATGTGAATTATTTAAAAGATCTTAGTGTACAACCATACCAGGCACTCAACCTTTGTATACATATACACTGCATACACACACTACACACACACTCCCATACGCACCTTTAAAGAAAGTGATATAAACACTGAGAAAAGGCCATATATTAAATTTCCAGGCCATATATTAAATTTTCTCTGACACTGAAATTATCCATATCAATAAATTCTCCAAGTGCAGACCTCATTAATAATTAAAATACTGATGGAAAGGATATTTGCAAAGAGGAAAAAAAATGTCATGATAAAAGCCTGAGGTGAAATAAGGACAAGATTTTGTATAGAAAACACACATGCACATTATTTCAGCCTGTATAAATTCCATTAATATGAGGCTATCATGTTCACTTAACAATATTCACTAACTGCCTACTACACGCAGACACTACAAAAATGAAGTTTTAAGATGAATTTTTCAAGAATCTTTTTGATGCTTAGAAAATTATACACATCCCATTTAATTTTAAAATATTCTCAATTTTTCTATCAAGTCCATGGCAAAATTGAAATATTTTAATTCAATGAAAACCAGAGAAGCGATTCTGAAAAATGAAAGCCTGTTGTCAGAGCATTTTTCATAACCACAATGAATATTTTTTTCCTCTGGAATGAATCCTTAATCATTTAGGAAATGCATGTTTCTTAAAACAAAGTATATCCCCACATAGCTTTCAAGAAAGACAAAGGTTGAAGAAATTGGGAAGTGGAGGGCTACAAAATTGTAACTAAGAACTCCTAAGGTGTTCCCACTGAACTAAACACCTCAGTTCTTCCAAAAGGATTCTGAATAGCTAACAGGCACCAAGTACATCTTCTACAGTCCTTTCATAATATTCATTACTCATTACTCAGACTAAAGACAAACTTTCTTTGGCAAATCATTCATTAACTGCCATGTTAATCACTCAGTTGCGTCCCTATGGACTGTAGCCCCCAGGCTCCGCTGTCCATGGACTTCTCCAGGTAAGAATATCAGAGTGGGTAGCCATTTTCCTCTCCAGGGGATCTATCCGACCCAGGGATCGAACCTGGGTCTACCTGCACTGCAGGCCGATTCTGACCCACCAGGGAAGTCTAAACCTACAATGCACAGAGCAACTAGTTCTCTCAGATCCTAACAATCTGGACTTGCAAAGTTCTGGGCCTCATGGACCATTCCAAAATCCTAAGATATGTAGAGGAGATTTTCTTTAAAAAAAAATGACTGGGTACAATCCTGAAAAACCTACGAATTTGTATATAAATGGGGCTCTCATAGAAATTTTGCTTGATTTTGTTTAGTTATGACATATGTGCAACAGAGGAAAGACATGGTAAATATCACATCCTATGAGATGAAACACAAATATTAATTTAGAAAATTCAAGGTAAACTAGAATAGTGCTGACTACAACAGTAGTGGTCTTTAGAGTGAATATCATTCATTCATGTCAGGAAAGTGACATTTTAAAGATCCAATGTCCCAAAGGTGAGAAAGCAAAATTTAAGCATAATTTCATATAATAATCACGAAAGCTTAAAGTCCAAGGATCATGACCCCATTTTTACACAAACACTTGGTCTATTGGTACACAAAGGTAATGGTCTACTAAAAGCAAGGGACATAACTAAGACATCTTAAAACCTTTGAAAGATATGCACACGGACACACTTATTCAAAGAGACTAACAAAACTGAATACAATTAAATTATAAGGGAGAATGAAGGAGCATTTCCTTGTGTGTGTTTATGCCTAGTTCTTTTTAACTTCTGAATAATAATAAATTTTTAAAATAAATTAGTAAAATTTACTAAACTTAATAAAATCCAATTCTGGATCCAGAATCAAGCAATGTTTAAATCCAAGTGAAAATAAAAACTCTACAGGAAAAAAACCAAATTCATGTATATTCAAAACTTCATCACAAAGAAAGCTAGTAAGCCCTCTCCTTAGAACTATCCAACTTTAGGATCAAATACCTAATAAGAATGCCAGCATCCATGAGAATGGATGGACAGACAATGTTTGGTCTATTTCCACATTAGTCACAAAGGTAAGCATTTTGACTTTTATTCTCCAGATTACATCGATCCATATACCTTTTTCTAACAATAATGACCTAAATCAAATCCCTTATGATTATACAGTGGAAGTGAGAAATAGATTTAAGGGAGTAGATCTGATAGACAAAGTGCCTGATGAACAATGGTCGGAGGTTCATAACATTGTACAGGAGACAGGGATCAAGACCATCCCCAAGAAAAAGAAATGCAAAAAAGCATAATGGCTGTCTGAGGAGGCCTTACAAATAGCTGTGAAAAGCAGAGAAGCAAAAAGCAAAGGAGAAAAGGAAAGATATTCCCATCTGAATGCAGAGTTCCAAAGAATAGCAAGGAGAGATAAGAAAGCCTTCCTCAGCGATCAATGCAAAGAAATAGAGGAAAACAATAGAATGGGAAAGACTAAAGATCTCTTCAAGAAAATCAGAGATACCAAGGGAACATTTCATGCAAAGATGGGCTCAATAAAGGACAGAAATGGTATGGACCTAATGGAAGCAGAAGATATTAAGAAGAAGTGGCAAGAACACCAAGAACTATACAAAAAAGATCTTTACGACCCAGATAATCACGATGGTGTGATCACTCACCTAGAGCCAGACATCCTGGAATGTGAAGTCAAGTGGGCCTTAGAAAGCATCACTATGAACAAAGCTAGTGGAGGTGATGGAATTCCAGTTGAGCTATTTCAAATCCTAAAAGATGAGCTGTGAAAGTACTGCACTCAATATGCCAGCAAATATGGAAAACTCAGCAGTGGCCATAGGACTGGAAAAGGTCAGTTTTCATTCCAATCCCAAAGAAAGGCAATGCCAAAGAATGCTCAAACTACCGCACAATTGCACTCATCTCACACGCTAGTAAAGTAATGCTCAAAATTCTCCAAGACAGGATTCAGCAATACGTGAACCGTGAACTTCCAGATGTTCAAGCTGGTTTTAGAAAAGGCAGAGGAACCAGAGATCAAATTGCCAACATCTGCTGGATCATCGAAAAAGCAATAGAGTTCCAGAAAAACATCTATTTCTGCTTTATTGACTATGCCAAAGCCTTTGGCTGTGTGGATCACAATAAACTGTGGAAAATTCTGAAACAGATGGGAATACCATCTGACCACCTGATCTGACTCTTGAGAAACCTGTATGTAGGTCAGGAAGAAACAGTTAGAACTGGACATGGAACAACAGACTAGTTCCAAATAGGAAAAGGAGTACGTCAAGGCTGTATATTGTCACTCTGCTTATTTAACTTATAAGCAGAGTACATCATGAGAAACGCTGGGCTGGAAGAAACACAAGCTGGAATCAAGATTGCCAGGAGAAATATCAATAACCTCAGATATGCAGATGACACCACCCTAATGGCAGAAAGTGAAGAAGAACTAAAGAGCCTCTTGGTGAGGGTGAATGAGGAGAGTGAAAAAGTTGGCTTAAAGCTCAACATTCAGAAAAGTAAGATCATGGCATCTGGTACAATCACTTCATGGCATATAGATGTGGAAACAGTGTCAGCTTTATTTTTTGGGGCTCCAAAATGACTGCAGATGGTGACTGCAGCCATGAAATTAAAAGACGCTTACTCCTTGGAAGGAAAGTTATGACCAACCTAGATAGCATATTAAAAAGCAGACATTACTTTGCTAACAAAGGTCCATCTAGTCAAGGCTATGGTTTTTCCAGTAGTCATGTATGGATGTGAGAGTTGGATGATGAACAAAGCTGAGAGCCGCAGAATTGATGCTTTTGAACTGTGGTGTTGGAGAAGACTCTTGAGAGTCCCTTGGACTGCAAGGAGAACCAACCAGTCCATCCTAAAGGAGATCAGTCCTGGGTGTTTATTGGAAGGTCTGATGTTGAAGCTGAAACTCCCAATACTTTGGCCACCTCATGCAAAGAGTTGACTCATTGGGAAAGACCCTGATGCTGGGAAGGATTGGGAGCAGGAGGAGAAGGGGATCACAGAGGAGAAGGATGAGATGGTTAGATGGTTGGATGACATCACCGACTTGATGGACATGGGTTTGGGTAAACTCCGGGAGTTGGCAATGGACAGGGAGGCCTGGCTTGCTGCAGTCCAGGGGTTCGCAAAGAGTCGGACACAACTGAGCAACTGAACTGAACTGAACAATAATGCCTGTTCTTATTGCATTCTAATCAAAAGTTTCAAAAATAATTTTAATAGGTATTATAAATTATGGAGATTATTATTTTGTGTGTATTGATTATTTTGGGGTTTATGCTCATTAATTTCATTTTTTTTACTTCTTTTTTTTTTGAGACTCATAATCTAATCTTTCCACTTCCTACCTATACCTGGTGGTGATGATTTAGTCACTCTGTCGTGTGCAACTCTTGCGACCCCATGGGCTGTAGCCCACCAGGCTCCTCTGCCCATGGGATTTCCCAGGCAAGAACACTGGAGTGGGTTTCTGTTTCCTTCACCAGGGGATATTCCCAAGACAGGGATTGAACCTGGGTCTTCTGCACTCTAGGCAGATTCTTTACTGACTGAGTCACCATGGAAGCTCACCTATACCTATTAATGATCAATTATTTCCTTTTATCCCTAAATGACCCAATGAAATCAGAAGTTTCTTTTAAAGTATTTAAGTAACCAATTCATTCTTGCTTATTTCTCACATCACTTGTAAAAACATAATCATGGCATAAAATTCAGGAGATTAAACCCACTAGCACCTCTTTTTCCCCAGAAGGTTAAGGAAACAATTAGATTCTAATAAAGAATATGCTTAATGGGAAATGAGGATGGAATGATGGTTTACAAAAGTAGATGCTTATAGTAAATATGCAGCCAGAAAAAGAAGCATAATTTAGGGAACTTAATTTTTTTAAAAAAGGAAAAATTAAGAGTCTTCAGTTTTTTTATTCACACATATATAAGCATTTATATATTAATTATAAAGAATAATTATATATACATAAATGCAAAGCATCTGAGCTTGTAAATGGGCTTCCTAAGTGGTACTTTGATTTTATTCTTTACCTTGTAATTAAAGATATGATTTTGTGTCCTGCAATAAGACGCAACACTGCAAAAGGGTAAATATTATCCACAGTTCACCAAAGTACAGTTAGTAGCTATTAGAAAAAAAAAGGTAAGGAAGTACCTGTTTATGACAAATGATTCATTTTTTATGAAACAAAATACTCAATGTGACATAAAAGTCCTCTCAAAGGGAAAGAGATTGATGATGATAGCAGTTTTAATATTGGCTGTTAATGTCAATTATGTGTTTACCAGGAGCCAGGCACTGTTCTTTGTACTTTACGTGTCGTAACTCTCACAACAACCCTATGAGATAGGTGCTATTATTATCCCTATTTTATAGATCTGAAACTCAGTGAGGGCAAATAACTTGTCCAAACTAGAAAGATGTAAAGCTGAGAGAAACTCAGGCATTCTGGCTTCAGACCCTGATTTAAGCACTATGCTGTTACAATGCAAAACAAAACAAAACTGTATTTAAGACAAAGGACTATGGCTTTACAAATTGGGATTCAAACCACTTTAATTTTCAGCTGTGGGAGTTTACATATAATTTCAAGCACAGTAAGGTTTAGCGTTTAATCATATTAAAAACATTTCACATTATTCCTTAGTAACAAGGCTAATATTTACTAGTCAACAGATGGTTGAAAGCTGTCTTAAAATGATTCATGAGTATTATTTTGAAAATGTGACAATTCAACGTGATGAATATATTAAATAGGCATGAGCTGATGAGTGGCAGACGAAAGAGCACTGCTATACTTTAGAATTTAGATCACTAGTTCTCCAAATGTGCTTTCCAAGTCAACAATATCAGCACTGAAGAATCCAACTCCTGGTTAAAAATCCATGTATGCTTTGTGATTGCCTTTGGGCAGATCTAGAAAAGGCTTTACCAGGAAAAATGAAGAAAGTCACATTCTCAACACCAGATTTGATGCCCAGCCAATCCACTGCAATGTGTAAAAGGAGTTGCACTCAAGGACTCAGGCCCCCTGGTCAATCATACTCTTTCCCTGGCTTAACTCTTTCATTTTTGGCTAGTTGCTTTAATTGTTACTCCAACACTTGGCAGCTCAGGACACTTTCTTACTAGCTCAGTTAAGCAACGGAGAAGCATCACCTGGGAACTTACTGAAAAAAAAAAAAAAAAGGCAAACTCTTGGGCCCTATTCCAATTGAAAAAGAAATTCTGGGGTGCAGCCCAGCATTTTGAGCTTTCACAAGCTCATCAAGCTTTGAGAATACTCTTTTAGGGAGACACCCTCCTTCCTTCCAGATAAATAAATGATTCCTAGTTATTTCTTGGGGGCATTTCCTAAGAGCACTTAAAAGAGGAATGATCAAATTCACGGCTCAGAAACTTCTGAAAAGATCATCATATCACAACATATATATGTCCATCAAATCATCACACTATACACCTTAAACTTACATAAAGATATAGGTTAACTAGAGCTCGACAAAGCTTGGGGGTGGGGAAGAGTAGGGCACTAAAGAGCTGAGTGAAAGGTCAATAGGATGGATGGGGCTTGCTGACAGTGGTGCTCACTGAAGAATGATCTGACTAAGCCATGTCTTTGGGGAATCCCCAAAGAATCTATCTGTAAGTCTTTCCTTCTTGCACCTCTTACATTTACTAGAAAAAATTCTTCCAGACTCTTGCTCTGACAATATATGTCTGATTACCTACATCCTGTGGGCTGACAGAGAAGACTGGAAGTCTCAATATTCAACATGCAAAAGTTTCATTTATTATCCCTGATTTCAACAGAGTACCCACCTGTCTTCTGCCTTTTACTGTTTTGTGGTATTCGGTCCTGGTGCCTTTATTTTACCCTTTACAGAAAATCTGCCTTTAGACTCCTGCCAGGTAAGACAGGCACTGCTGCTGCTGCTGCTAAGTCGCTTCAGTTATGTCCAACTCTGTGCGACCCCATAGACGGCAGCCCACCAGGCTCCCCCGTCCCTGGGAATCTCCAGGCAAGAACACTGGAATAGGTTGCCCTTTCCTTCTTCAATGCATGAAAGTGAAAAGAGAAAGTGAAGTCGCTCAGTCGTGTCCGACTCTTAGTGACCCCATGGACGGAAAATCCTCCATCCATGGGATTTTCCAGGCAAGAGTACTGGAGTGGGGTGCCACTGCCTTCTCCAATACAGGCACTATAACCCAGCTATATGGTGAGGAGGACAAGATCTTGGAAACCAACTGCTTAAACAGATTTTTAAATCAGTTCTCTTGTTTTTAACCCCGTTTTAACTCCCATTTCCAGAGGTACCCAGTGTTTCCAACTCTGAGTAGTATGAATTCCTGGTATATAAATCAGTTTCCTCAGTTTTCCCCTCTGCCAACTTATAATTGCATTTTCTCAGGTCTGCTAAGTTAGTTTGCACTCATGCATCTGCTTTTCAGCTTTCAAATTTTGTAACTTATCTCCCATTTTCTTTGTCTTTTTCAGTTTATTTTTTTTAAGCCCCTTTAGTTTCCTTTTAGAGGGGCTTTGGGAAGGGCATGAGCTGTCAGTGTATGTTTAATCTGTCAGGTCTAACCAGAAGTCATTTTAATTTTTTTTTACTACATTTTAATAATGAATAGAAAATTCACAATGCAAGAAATTAAATTTAGACTGCAGCTATCTCTTTCCAAATATAGATTTCTATAAGCTCCTTCTTTCTGAGTATGACCACTGGTTATCTTATTTTAATAAAACCAATAAACTCATATTACAAACATTTTACCATGATTTAAAATGGATAGATATTCTGGCATAATTTAGAATGTGACTAAATAATCTGCTAAATTATAATATATCCAGCTAATATATTCTTTTATGATTGAATCAATTGAATTTTTTCAGCCTATAATAAAGGCTCTTTATTTTCTGTGGAATATACATTTTATCTGCCACTGCTTATATTTCAGATTATCTAAGCCATTTAAATTTTAAATTCATTAATAGGCTTTTCTAGTTATAAACACATTATGTTCTTGATAATAAAACACTTTAAATCAGATGCTGACATAAGAAAACCTAGATAATTCACATATGATTTTAATTTGGAATATAAAATTTTTTTCAACAGTTTTTATCAGTTATTACTAACTGATAATGTATTTATCAGTGTCTTAAATAATCAATCTTTAAAAAAGTATATATATAGAATAAAATGCAAAGCAGTTATTTTGTCTGTTTTCCTATGGTAGTCAGGAAATGATGACTGAGAAAATAAGACAGTCATAGTTTAAATATATTTGATGGTATTAAATAGTTATCATAAACCTATTTTATTCTTAATAATTAAAATTCACTCTACATCAAGTTGCTATGGCAACACAACTTCACTGAAAAATAAATTCTTCAAGTTCTTCCATGAAGCATGCTGCTGACCTGAAGTCTTTATTTTGAGAATAGGGAGAAAACTATATAATTTTCCAGTTCATAAATGTCTAATCAATATTTAGAATTGCTTTCCAATCTATAGCACGAGTTTTGCTCTCAGAGTCCTGGGGATTGAGTCTTTTATTTGGCTTTCATTTCCTTATCCCCTTAATACATGAAAACATTCTTGATAAGAACCATTTCAGCAGGGCTCACCTCAGGCAAATTGGCTGCAACTATAAATAGTAAAATCTGCCATCTGCCTTTCTATTCTTGTGCTGAATGCAGTGCTGGCATTGTGTTCACACTTCACTGGAGCCAGGCCTGATGCTGTATCGCCAGCAGCAACAGAAAATAATAGTGCAAGACAGATAATGAAGTGAAGAACAGAAATGGTACTACTATAATTAACTGCTGTTTTGATATTCACCACAATAAAGCATACACAATGGTGTGGAGATAGCCTAAAGCCACATTTCGCCTCAGCCTTGTAAAAGGGTTTGAAACCAAACTATTGTTGGAGCCCACTGATTTTACATCACTGATGACTAATTAAAATGTAAAGAACCTAAGTGCAGTTAGCAATATATGTCTGTCAAGTTAGAAAGAGGCTCCATAGTTGACCCATGTAGTTTTTATACTAATGATATTTAATGAAGCATTTCTTTCTACAATCATGGGCTATTTTCCTGTTCTGTTTTAAAGAGATAAGCTCTTTAATGATGAAAAAGCCCTTTTGCTGTGCCTGACCCTTCCTTACTCTCAGTTCTGAGTGAGTGAATCAAAGTTGCTCAGTCATGTCTGCCTCTTTGCAGTACTTGTGACCCCATGGACTGTAGCCTGCCAGGCTCCTCTCTATGTGATTCTCACTCAGGTTTCTATGTGATCCTCACCCAGGTCAGAATACTGGAGTGTGTAGCTGTTACCCTCTCCAGGGGATCTTCCCAACCCAGGGATAGAACCCAGATTTCCCACACTGCAAATGGATTTTTTACCGGGGAGCCAACAGGCTGAAACGCTATGCAAATTTGCATTTCAACACAGCTCCCTATATTTCTCTTGGGATATTTTGAATCCTTAGCTACTGTAAGATATAGACCTTTCCTCAACCTCGCCATTACACACATTTGACCTATTTTAAAATAGAGCATGATTTTCAAAGAAGTCATTTGGATATTGTAATTGAAGAGGAATGTATATAGGGCAACAGTCATATTGTATATTCCTATATTAGTAACCCTGATATTCCTGTATCATTAATTACTGAAGCCATTAGCTTACTTACATCGTCAACTCCAGGAGGCACAGAACACAATATGAATAGTGTCCCTAGAACTGTGCAACATGACAGAACTAAATGTATATTTAATGCCTAAGATGAGATGAGAACAGAGTAGATTGCTTTGGTTTTGTTTTGGTATGTTTTGTTTATTTGTTTTTAACTCCCCACATGGATTTAACATACACTGAGAAATGACTATCACTGGCATGATAATATCAATATCTGTACCAAAAGTTTTTCAAGACAAAATGATTTAACCCTCTAAAAATGTTTACCTACAATCACTTCCTAGCTTTCACATTCAAAAAATCAGTAATATTCTTAACTGATTGATGCTAACAAATATAAAGCATTATGTCAATGCAAAAATAATATAAAAAATGTCATTTTTGTAAAGATATAAAAAACAAAGGCAATTAGGGAATTACAGTGTAATACATGTAAGACTGTGAAATATTCTTTAGGGGTGGAACACTTTGCTTCTTGAGAGAAATAAATTTATTGAGATGACTGAAGTGCCATCTGGAAGTCTACTATAACCACACAGCATTTATAGTGGCTTAGCTGAATTTTTTTACTTCCTAATAAACTAAGGGGAAGTTTAACAAATACAGCCCTGACTGACTGTTACCATGTATTTCTAAAGTATGTATTTCTATGGATTCAGACTCTTTAAAAAAACTTGCCTTCCTATAAGTTGTTATCAGTAGTTCCCTAGAACTAGAGGGGTATTGCTACTGCTACTAAGTCGCTTCAGTCGTGTCCAACTCTGTGCGACCCCATAGATGGCAGCCCACCAGGTTCCCCCGTCCCTGGGATTCTCCAGGCAAGAACACTGGAGTGGGTTGCCATTTCCTTCTCCAATGCATGAAAGTGAAAAGTGAAAGTGAAGTGGCTCAGTTGTGTCCAACTCCCAGCAACCCCATGGATTGCAGCCTACCAGGCTCCACTGTCCATGGGGTTTTCCAGGCAAGAGTACTGGAGCGGGTTGCCATTGCCTTCTCCGGGAGGGGTATTACTTGTTCACTATTGATCGGTAATGTTTTATAGTCACTTGCCAGGAGAGAATTTATGGCTCTCTTAGAAATAAAAATGGAGGCTCTTACAGGTATTTTCAAAGACATTAAAATATTGCAAAGAAGACATCCGTATTTCTTTCAAATTACTTTTAATGGGTCCTATTAAGCCAAGTCCTGCTTCTACATCTCCCCCTATAAAACATATTTGAAATGAAGTAAATATTTCCCATGCTTAATCCAACATAAGAAAACCTGTTGTAATATCATGTTAAATTTAGATTGCATTCTTATAGCACTAATGATAATAATGTTATATACTTCAGCGACATATTATTCAAATATGCACCTGAAATCTTCACTTTAGTGAAATTGCCAAGGTCTTCCAATAGGTCTCTTTTTAAAATAATTCATTAACTCCACATTTTAAAGGAATTATGAGCTAACATTTGAATAAAAAACTATATTAATAATCATCTTACAGCATCTATTATTTTTAAAAAATTACTGTTCAAATACTGGGTTCAAATCTCAGCTCTGTCCCTTACTAGGGCTATTTATTTAAACTTACTAAGCCTCAGTTTCATCTATGAGGGTAATTATAACACTTAATTCATACAGTTGTTATGAGGATTAAAGAAGGCATAAAGCATTTCACACAGACTCTCTCTCTCACACACACACACTTTTCAAAGCTAGAATAACTCAAGTACCTTCTAACTGATTTCAAGATTTTATCTTATTAAAGGAGTAGATAATTTTACTTTGCAAAAGTAGTGGGTATTTCAGATGAATTTGACTTGGTCTTGGTATTTGTCCATTCTTCTAAATTATCCATAATTACAGGAACTTCTCCATTGGCTTATTTTGAGATAAAAATGAAAAAATCTTTATTGGGTTTAGCACAACACCCAACATTTAACCAAGTGCTCATTGCTCGTTAGTGATTTTTTTTCTCATTATTATTCAGTAAATACAGTTTTTATGGAATGACTAATCATGGCCCTGTTAGTCCATCAAGCACCCCTCCCCTTGGGCTGGTGGGTGGGACAAGGCCAAGCCAAGGTGCACACCTGAGAAAGCTGAGGAGCAAACTGCCTACTCTCCAGGCTCCCTCTGCAGGTTATCAACCTCGATTAAAGCACCTCAAGGTGGGGAGGCAAAAAACACTTCCTGAACAAAATGAGTTTTAGAGCAGATGGTGAAACAAGGGAATAAGCATTAGAAAACATATAGAAATATTAGGAAATAAAAAAATTTATTCAAAGAGATGGCATGCATGAATGTTAAAGGAAAATGTACTTAATAAGCAACATTCTTTCTTAGAGTAGGTGAGAACTCAGACATAATAGAAGAAGTAAGCCATGTGGATGGGGAAGAGAGGGTTAACGGGTAAAATCTCCAAGGAACATGGTGTATCAACAGTCACACAGATATAGGTGTAATGAGAATTCAGATACTATGGGTAGAGGATGGATTGGTGTGAAGAGATGAATCAGATTCAGCTACTGGTTATAAGTCTGCATACAACTAGTCCTTTCTAGTAATACTACAAAATTTAATATATACTGGTGAGCTGATTTTCAGAAAAGGAGTATCTATAAACTGGTTCACTGGAGTACTACATCAGCTAATTTTCACAGTGAGAACCTCAGTCCTACAAAGGAAAGTTCGCAGAGGCTCTGTCCGGGAAACTCACACTGCATTTAGACACATGGACTTGGTTACTTTTCCAAGTGTCTCTAACAACAACAGCTCCAGTTAGTCAAATTTGCCAAGGATACAGTGGTTTTCACTCATTTCCTTCCCGTTTGTTATTTGTGTTTATCATCCTTGGCACATTCTGCCAAACACTTAACATTACTTATGCCCACTCTACTCTTCCCCAGACCATTCTGACAGTACTCTCACCGAACTCTGGAGAATAATGAGTTAACTCTCCTACTCTTCAAGTTTTCATTGATTGCTCCTTTAACAATCTGGCTTTCTTTCTCAATCTCTCCAACACAAATGATTAGAGTCACCCTTCTCAGTTCTTCTTTGCTAATTACAGACCACTGTTTTACCAACTTCTTTTCAACTCCTGCCATAAACTTTTCTACCAATTCCCACTCCTATATATATTTATTCCCACTCTAATAGCCCTGCTCCACAGACTTTACAGGTTTAAAGGTTGGTCTTTCTCCTATTCCCTCTGCTCAGAAGTGATCTTAAAAGTCACACTGACTACTAGCACTTCCTGAACTTCAAGTGATCTTCATTTCCACCTACTCCAATTACCAACCATCACTACTCTCCTAATAATAACTACGACCTTCTTTGTATCGCAGACTCTGAACACTATAGCCCTCAACTCTCTTCCCTCTATCTGATTCCTCACTCGTGTAAAAACTCATCTTAATCTCCCATTAATTAATCAAAACACTTTTGGTTTCACTTACCTCTCTACCCAGTTTCATTTGCAACCATTTCAAATGAGTCTTCAATAGCACCCTCTATTCCTTCTACTCTGGAAACTCTGCTATGCAAAACTTACAAATTTCCAACCTAGAAAATTTTTTATTCTATTTTCTTTACTGTCAGTTTCATTACTCTCATTTCCATAGATGCTAAGCACTGCTTAAAAAAAAAAAAAGTCACCAAACCACGCTCCTTGGGGCTAAAACAAATGTTAAGTCTCACTAACTTCTGTAAGGTTTTTATTATGGCTGAGTAATCCATGTTGTCTTTTCTTGTGTCTACTGAATCAAGTTCACATTTCCCATGATGGTCATTTAAAATCTTTGCTGCTCTCTTCAACTCCAAACCCCATTTTATCTACTCTTAGTCTTGGCAGATGATCTCACCTCTACTAAAAACTGCAATTCTCTCTACTTCCCTCTTCTTCACCTCATATCTCAATATCTGTTCTATTGGCTGGATAGTCAGAAATTGTTCCTCCTGCTTTTCAGT
The DNA here is from genome assembly GCA_024291935.2 of Okapia johnstoni. Classification (NCBI taxonomy): domain Eukaryota; kingdom Metazoa; phylum Chordata; class Mammalia; order Artiodactyla; family Giraffidae; genus Okapia; species Okapia johnstoni. The sequence continues at coordinate 23,487,849 of CM044322.1, forward strand.
GTAAACCCTGAACATACGACTTTTCATTCATCTCTATCTTCTCTTACGACTTTCACTCGCTTCACAGATTCTTCCCCAGTCAATCAGAAAAGAAAATAACCTCAAAGGTAACATCTCCTCATCCCTTTCTTTTGTGGTTTAAGCCACAGCGGACTGAGCCTTCAAAGTGAGGGAAAGACTACAGTGGGGTATGGGGCATAATCTACTTGGATGTAGAAAAAACTCAAACTTTCCACATTTATTTTAATCTATTTTATTTATACTTATGTACATTTTATACCATATTGCCTGAGGAGGGCTTACAAACAGCTGTGAAAAGAAGAGAAGCAAAAAGCAAAGGAGAAAAGGAAAGATATTCCCATCTGAATGCAGAGTTCCAAAGAATAGCAAGGAGAGATAAGAAAGCCTTGCTCAGGGATCAGTGCAAAGAAATAGAGGAAAACAACAGAATGGGAAAGACTAGAGATCTCTTCAAGAAAATTAGAGATACCAAGGGAACATTTCATGCAAAGATGGGCTCGATAAAGGGCAGAAATGGTATGGACCTAACAGAAGCAGAAGATGTTAAGAAGAGGGGGCAAGAATACACAGAAGAACTATACAAAAAAGATCTTCACGACCCAGATAATCACCATGGTGTGATCACTCACCTAGAGCCAGACATCCTGGAATGTGAAGTCAAGTGGGCCTTAGAAAGCATCACTATGAACAAAGCTAGTGGATGTGATGGAATTCCAGTTGAGCTTTCAAATCCTGAAAGATGATGCTGTGAAAGTGCTGCACTCAACATGCCAGCAAATTTGGAAAACTCAGCAGTGGCCACAGGACTGGAAAAGGTCAGTTTTCATCCAAATCCCAAAGAAAGGCAATGCCTAAGAATGCTCAAACTACCGCACAATTGCACTCATCTCACACGCTAGTAAAGTAATGCTCAAAATTCTCCAAGCCAGGCTTCAGTAATACGTGAACCGTGAACTTCCAGATGTTCAAGCTGGTTTTAGAAAAGGCAGAGGAACCAGAGATCAAATTGCCAACATCCACTGGATCATCAAAAAAGCAAGAGAGTTCCAGAAAAACATCTATTTCTGCTTTATTGACTATTCCAAAGCCTTTGACTGTGTGGATCACAATAAACTGTGGAAAATTCTGAAACAGATGGGAATACCAGACCATCTGACCTGCCTCTTGAGAAACCTGTATGCAGGTCAGGAAGCAACAGTTAGAACTGGACATGGAACAACAGACTAGTTCCAAATAGGAAAAGGAGTACGTCAAGGCTGTATATTGTCACCCTGCTTATTTAACTTATATGCAGAGTACACCATGAGAAACGCTGGGCTGGAAGAAGCACAAGATGGAATCAAGATTGCCAGGAGAAATATCAATAACCTCAGATATGCGGATGACACTGCCCTTATGGCAGAAAGTGAAGAAGAACTAAAGAGCCTCTTGATGAAGGTGAAAGAGGAGAGTGAAAAAGTTGGCTTAAAGCTCAACGTTCAGAAAACTAAGATCATGGCATCTGGTCCCATTACTTCATGGGAAATGGATGGGGAAACAGTGGAAACTGTGGCTGACTTTATTTTTGTGGGCTCCAAAATCACTGCTGATGGTGATTGCAGCCATGAAATTAAAAGACGCTTACTCCTTGGAAGGAAAGTTATGACCAACCTAGACAGCATATTAGAAAGCAGAGACATTACTTTGCCAACAAAGGTCTGTCTAGTCAAGGCTATGGTTTTTCCAGTGGTCATGTATGGATGTGTGCAGATATCATTATATTACATGATAAAAATCTGTCAACTCCATGATTTATAACTTATCCCCCTCTATCTCATGGTCTTTAACTCCCTTAAGATCAGGCTCCTGGAAGGAGCTAGCTATGGTTGCTACTCCACTTCCTTCCCATTTCACGTTTTCTTAAAGTCTGGCTTCTACCTCAGCCTAAAATCCTTAGATTTGAAAGGTGGCAAATGAACTCCACCAACAAAAAAGAGGATCTCCTCCCCTGTTTCATCTTAAAATGTAGCACCAATTTCATGATTTAAAAGTCAAGTAGCACAAAACAGCCTATGTTTCCTCCTTTCATAAGATTCCTCTTCTGAGAATCAACTGTTTTTCCTTTAATAATAATTAGCACTGTACTTAAATATCCATAAGCTTATATAGCTATTTCTTGATTCGTTCATTTCAGATTTTACCTATAGTTTCCTGCTCTGGTAGCTGAAACTTCATCTTTAAATGGATATAAGCATTCACTGTTATCACTTTAATTTTAAGAGTCTCTCTTCTTTTGATTTTCATCACAATATGCATCATCCCAAAAAACACATATACAAATTCATAAAAATGTGTTAGTTTAGTTTTACAATTTTTTATATGAAGAGTGCTTAAAATATAGACTATTACATACCTGACTTATTTGTCCTAAATACTCATTGTAGATAATTTCAAATAAGTAAAATCAATAATTTTAGGTAACTTCAGTACACTATTAGGAGAAATTCCCTATCAAAATAGACAAGCTATTAAAAAATTTAAAATTTTTTACACTAGTTAAAAACATGATACCAGTAATACATCTTAGCCTATATCACATGCTTTCCTAGAAGAGTGGCAACTGACAACGGTTACTTGGCTCAACATTTATTTTTTAGTCAATGATCTACCGAATGTTAAATATATTTTAAACTGGATAAAAGGAAATAATACTTAAAATGTATTGAGAAGTATTATTGAGGGATGATGTAGAATCATTGCTTTGTAAGTACTTAATGAATGCTAAATATCTGGGCCTTATATGAATTATTAAAATGGAAATGAAAGGATAGTTTGATTATAATACTAACATCTGTCACAAAGCCTTCCTTTAAGGTATTTGCATGACTCTCTAGCAGTGCTATGACAGAACTCATTCTCAAGGAAGACTGTGACTATCAGGGAGACTTAATTCCACTGCCTTAATGTCACTACACTTCCCCTCTGGCTTAGCAGTAAAGAATCTGCCTGCAGTGTGGAGAAGTGGGTTCGATCCTTGGGTCGGGAAGATCCCCTGGAGAAGGAAATGGCAACTCATTCCAGTATTCTTGCCTGGGAAATTTGGTGGGCCACAGTCCATGGCATTCCAAAAGAGCTGGGCATGATTAAGCGATTCAATAATGTCGCTATAGGTGCAGAATGTTAGCAGGATCAAGAAAACTAGTACTACATACATCTGTGACTTCAAACATAACCATCCTGAATAATATATTTTATACATGTACATGTTTAAATATTCACTATTCTCTGAGCAGCACAATCTAACCTAAAGCAATGTCTTCAGCAATGTGGGCTCCAGAAAAGAGTACATTAGTGCCACTGTCACAGAGGCCTCTCCAATTCACCAGGTGAGTCATACAAAGACTCTAATTTACCTGGCTACCTCATTTTGAATTCCTGGTCTGCTACAACAGGTAAATTGAGAGAGGGTTAGAGAAAAACTGGAGGCTTACAGTGTGGTCATTATGCTCTGAAAACATGATTTTTATACATGGTGTGTGTCAGTAGCTGAGTCATGTCTGACTCATTGTGACCCCATGAACTGTAACCCAACAGGCTCCTCTGTCCATGGAATTCTCCAGGCAAGAGTACTGGAGTGGGTAGCCTTTCCCTTCCCCAGGGGGTTTTTCTCACCCAGGGATCAACCCAGGTCTACCATACTGCAGGCAGATGCTTTTTACCATCTAAGACATCAGGAAAGCCCTTATATATATATATATATATATACACACACACATATATATGATAATAAATTTCAGTTGTCCCTTGTGCTTCCAAGAAGCAAATGTTTTAGAGTATAACATGTAAATTCTAGTACAGTCTTAAGCATGGACTTCTATATCTCTATTCTCTATCTTCCACATTAGAGTAAAATGGGCTAAAATGTGTACTACCATACATTTAAAAACTTACATGCAGTGATAGTTAGAAAATACACAACAGGTTTGCTAGAAATCAGTAACTAGAATGGAAGAAGTGAAAGTGATAATGTGACCATTACTGCTGTCTCCAAGAATACTGCCAGCTATTAGCTATTACCACGACTAGAGTACTAGGCAAGAAATATTTGTCCCAGATGGTTAAGGCTCATCTTCTCAAGAGCATACTTCTGCTATGAATAAACATATGGTGAAATCCTTTGATCTTATTAAAATTAAGATTGGTTTACTGTTCATTAAAAACATTGTAAAATATTTCCCAACATGATTAGTTGTGTAAATAAGCCACATGCTATTGAAAAGTCCAGCAGGAGAGGAATTAACCAGGGAACTTGATGGAGAGTCAGAAAATACAATCAAATGGAAGGATGCATGCTCAGTATATCTACAATTACTCCACGAACCATTAAAAAAAAAAAAAAAAAAAAAAACAGCATGAAATTCTGATTTTTCCTAGGTGGAAATTATGACATAATTTATTTTAGTTCCAGTGTTCTAAATTTGTGCTTTTAAGAGCAGGCTTACTTCAATTGTAAACATGCAGCATTACATGAGAGCCTCCTGGATTCTTTTATGACTAAGGAAAATTAGTCATAAATTATTTTCACTGAAAACATGCGCCTCTGCCACAGTGTTTTGCTGGTAAAGAAACAGGTTTCATTCTCCTTTAACCTGTAGCTTTCTTTACATTACAAATCTGTTGACGTTCTGCTTGAAATCTATGTGGTCCCTTTTCTCTCCTATCCCTGCATACAACCAAAACCGTGTGGTTGACTTTTGTGTGCTGTGTGCCTTTAAGTGATGCTCTAAGTTTTTATCCAAATAAGAAATTCTACAACAGGTTAGGAATGTGGAGTCCCTGAAGTCATACTGACTAGTTAAAACTTCAAAGTTTTGACAGAACATTTTCATTAAGATCGTGCTCCTCTTTCTGCCCAAAGTTTCAGTCATTTAGTAAGAAAGAAAATCTGTGGATACTGATACATGGGATTGTTTCTATTGTGGTTTGACCATCAACCAATTTAGTGTACTTTGAAAATCAACTAATTAATGTCCTGAGTTAGCATCCTAACAGAAAAGTCTGTTGAGCCATGGTAAGCTTTATAATTAATACATGACAAATTTCTTTGTTCTCATGTAAACAAAACATGGCATATAGAGTCATGGGGAAACCCTGCATCCATTCAATGAGTAGTTTGGTTGAAATGCAGGGGTTTCCTCTTTCAACACAAACTTGGATTGTGGGATACCTGACCTTGGGGGTAAAATTTTGTCTGTTTATACTTTGTGAAGGCAAAACTGAGAAGACCCATAGGAGTCCCGAGGTCTCCAAACCAAGTTCCTTTATCCAAATTCTGAAATAGTGTTTCCTAACTTTATTATGCTGTCTTGGTCAAGGATCATTTGATTAGAAGGAACAGGATCCACTTAAGTCAGCATAGGCAAAGAGAATTCACTGAAACGACACAGGACTCTTACTCAGAATCTTTGCAAATTCAGAAAAGAATAGCTAAATCCCATGAAAGGTATCTTCCAATTCCTCCTTTCATTCACTTGCCTATTCATTCAGTCAATATTTACTGAGTACCTCCTATGTGCCAGGCATTGTCTTAGGAGCTGAGGACATAACTGTGAATAAAACAGATGAAAAGAAAATCACTGCACTCATGAAGCATACATAATGATATGAAAAGACACAGGAGTGGAAAAGAATGCAAAATATTTGAGGGAAAAACTTCATTGCATTTGACCTAAGTATGGCACATGTGGAAAAAGAGGTTAAAAAACTAGTTTGAGATAGGTTTTGCAAGTGAGGTTGACAATTATCATCTTAGGTTATATTTAAGATGCAGTAAAAACCCAGTGGAAATTTTTAAACAGGGTAATGGCATTATTAAGCGAGAGCTTAAGGAAGACCAGAACTACGAACGGTGGATAGAACGGACTCAAGTTGGGGTTGGAGGAGAAGGAAAGGATGTGAAGACTAATAGCAACAATTGCTACTTTCCAACTCCAGTACTCTTGCCTGGAAAATCCCATGGATGGAGTGGCCTGGAGGGCTACAGTCCATGGGGTCGCTAAGAGTCGGACACGACTGAGGGACTTCACTTTCACTTTTCACTTTCATGCACTGGAGAAGGAAATGGCAACCCACTCCAGTGTTCTTGCCTGGAGAATCCCAGGGATGGGGGAGCCTGGTGGGCTACCATCTATGGGGTCACACAGAGTCGGACAGGACTGAAGCGACTTAGCAGCAGTAAGAAGATGTGTGGACCTTAACCTCAGCAATAGGTAGAAAAAATAAAATGGAGGAAATAAATTAGGTGATGGCAGTTATGTAAGTAGAATGGACATGCCTCTCACTGAATATAAAAAACTTTAAAAGTTGTCAAGCGTGACTGACCATGCCATGAAGTAAGACAATGAACACTGTGTGTAGCAGAGGGTAGTGGGTTAGAGAGAATAGAGAACGACTCTTGACTTTTAAGACACTTAGTTTGAGATGTCACTACTCTTTGAGTATAGATATCCTGGCAACACAGCTTTTGGAGTCCAGAAATAAATATTTGGGAATCATTGCAATGGGTTTAAAATTAGAAATATGAAGTACTTCAAAGGAATGGATTGCAGGGGCAGGGGGTGGTGGAAGGATTGACTGAAAGATGCCTGTGTTTAAGGTTTGAGAAAAAGGGGTAATAAATTCTTTGTCAGAGAGTTAAGAGCATTAAAAAATTAATGCATTCTTGTACATTACCTGAGGAAAAAAGAAGGAAGCAGGAGGAAGTAGGGGTTAGGGGATTATATATACAAACATATCGAGTTGAAATATGACAAAAGAGGGGCAAGATGAATGTTTTTAATTTATATAAGCTGTTAACGTTACTGAGCCACATGCATTTCCCTCCTTCAGCAGGGATATGATATAAGGTATTATAACTTATCTTACTCTAGTACACACTGGGCCAGTTTTGATTACATAGAGATTTCTAGCTAGGGTTCACCATTTTGAAGGCAAGGCATTAAACCTAAAAGAAAGAAAGAGTATCTGAGCAAAAGGTTTTCATCATTATTCTTCAAGCTTTAATTATCTTTTTTCAACACTGAGACTAGCTATTTTTACTCAGAGATTCTCTATCCAAAGATGCTCTAATTACCTTGCCCTGAATAGACTCTGTTCACCCCTATTTATATAGTGCTTTGAACATTTAAAATTTGCCAGTAGTTCTTAAAAGATGGTATAATGCTATAGAACTCCAATTTAATTAAACACAAATGTGCTTTTTTTTCATTCCTAACAAAATGAACACAACTAAACAGGGCTTGCATGTTATACAGAAGTAATAAAACAGGCACTGTGTATATCAGTCACAGTTCTTTAGATTCATATAATGTGCTTAGTAACATTATTTCTAGGGTGAGAAGAAAGTATATCTTCCAATAAAAATATGTGACAGTTGTTCAGAAAGGACAATCATTTCCTTGAGAAATCCTCAGACTAGATTTTTCTCACAGACACATTCCTATGAATAACTTTTCTGAGGAATTAAGCTGTAACAATTTCTCTAGCCCTCCCAGAAGAGAACATCTCCCTCAAGTAGAGAGTTGGGTCAAATACACAATTGCAAATGACATGCCAATTCATCATATGTCATCGGATCTTAACCACTTTTTCTCTGGTTATGGTACCATTTAGCTAAAAAGCAATCAAGATTCTTCCGAGAACATTGCAGAAAAGATGAAAAACTATATTAAGAAGAAAATAACCTTGAGACTCAATAGCAAAGTAAAGGGCATAATTGTATTGATTCAGAGAAAAAGCAAAGGACTGTGAAACAAAAGTACATAAAAGATTTACTAAATATATAGATGTGGAAACAGTAGAAACAGTGACAAACTTTATTTTTTGGGATCTAAAATCACTGCAGACGGTGACTGCAGCCATGAAACTAAAAGATGCTTGCTCCTTGGAAGGAAAGTTTTGACCAACCTAGACAGCATATTAAAAAGCAGAGACATTACTTTGCCAACAAAGGTCTGTTTAGTCAAAGCTATGCTTTTTCCAGTAGTCATGTATGGATGTGAGAGTTAGACTATAAAGAAAGCGGAGCACTGAAGAATTGATGCTTCTGAACTGTGGTGTTGGAGAAGACTCTTGAGCATCCCTTGGACTTCAAGGAGATCCAACCAGTCCATCCTAAAGGAAATCAGTCCTGAATATTCATTGGAAGGACTGATGCTGAAGCTGCAACTCCAATACTTTGGCCACCTCACGCAAAGAGTTGACTCACTGGAAAAGACCTGATGCTGGGAAAGATTGAAGGCCAGAGGAGAAGGGGACAACAGAAGATGAGATGGTTGGATGGCATCAACGACTCAATGGACATGAGTTTGAGTAAATTCTTGGAGTTGGTGATGGACAGGGAGGCCTGGCGTGCTGCAGTCCATGAGGTCAAAAAGAGCCGGACACAACTGAGCGACTGAACTGAACTGAAATGTATTTCAAGGCACACTGAAAGCCCTGCAGAAAACTGTAAACACCCACATTAAAAATATTTTCTGCCAGGGTGGTGAAATTTAGGGTAAAAATAGTAGATAGGGGATCCTGGGCCCTGTTCTATAGGAACATATTGCTGATATGGTGTGGGGAAAATATGGGCTCCTCTTACAACAGAGTGGAAAATGGCAGAGTCCTTATTGTCACTAGCACAAATGTATATAAGAAATTAGGAGAAAGAAATGTTACTTATTCAAGCTGTCATAATATTCATAAAATTTTTAATGTACTTACAACTTTAAAATTCTTTTGAAATGCAGATACAACATATCATTTCCTAAGCAGTGAAAATTCATTCAAGATAGAGCATGCTTTTATTGGCATCACTATGTTGTAAAGAATACAGATACTGAATAAAGTGTGGTTTCTGCCTTTAAAGAATTTCTAACTACATGAGCAATGGCTCTATTTTGTAAATACAAAATATGGTATATTAAAGATACTTAATAGTAAAACAAAATTCAGAGACATCTTATTATCTACCATAAGGTTACAGTGTTTACTCATCTGATCCACTTTGAACCAATTCACTAGACTATGGACCATCAAGGCCACTGCAACTCTCGCATATTTTTCCCCCAAGTGGTTTTTTTGTTTGTTTGTTTTGTTTTTACTATTACCATCCCCACAAGAATGTGCTATGAGAGTAAATCAGTTTTGGTTTGGTTTTTGGTTTTCTTTTCCTCTTTGTTTCAGCTTCTTGATTCTAGCTATAGTAAAAAAGAAGTTGCTGCATGGAAGTTTTGAAACTACAGATAACATTAAAGTAAGAGATGAAAATAACCTATCAATATCAATTTCCTACTACAGTTGACCCCTAAAAACAGATAATAAAAATTGGTAGAAAAGAATGCTAGAAGGTACTCTTAACTTTTGTGTTTATAGATTAATATTTCCCATGGTATGCCTTTTGTTTGGGACTTCCCTGGTGGCTCAGTAATAAAGAATCTGCCTGCCAATGCAGGAGATGCGAGTTTGATCCTTGAGTCAGGAAGATACCCTGGAGAAGGAAATGGCTACCCACTCCAGTATTCTTGCCTGGAAAGAGGAGCCTAGCAAGCTATAGTTCATAGGGTCACAAAAGTCAGACACAACTTAGCAACTAAACAACAATGCCTTTTGTTTAAGTATGTGAATTCAGCATATCTTGAGTAATACAATGGGAGCACCAGTAGAACATGGCAACACTATTATCAACAAACATAATTCTGATCACTATATTTTTTAACTTTTTATCAAAGTAATGAATGTACATGATTTTAAAATAGTACCCTTAGGATAAAGTGAAAATCTGCAGTGTTTTGTCCCATGTTATTCTCCTGAGGAAATCATTTTCAATTCTTTGAGCTAGTTCTTCCTATATTTACACACACATATCTAAATAACATGTACACCCCTCAACAAACCCCACAGCAGATAACAGGTGTTAGTGAGCTATGCAATATACCCATGGTACTGAGATGGACCAGGTAGCTGGCCAGTTCTTTAGGAGACTTTTCTTTGGAAAGGTCAGTTTCCCCAGAGAGGAATCCTTCAATTTCCTCACTGTGTACGTCTAGTTGCTAATATTCTGTCTGGCATTTCAGCTGCTTATATTAATTACATGAACTTTTCTATGCACCTCATTTATAAAAAGTTCACTGTATGAGGACATTTATTTGAAATTACATTTCAATAATTATGAAGAGTAGCAAGTTTTGAGGCACATTTTTACCAACATAATTTTCTATGTATAATTTTCAGTTTCTGTACATAAAACACATCTTTATATCAATTAATAGTATTTAAAGGTAATCAGTGTTCCAGTGAAACAGCAGAATTTTAGATTCAGAAAAACTTAGAATATTTTCTAAACTGCTCCATTACTGCTCGAAATTAAGAAAAAATTAATAGATATTCTAAGAATTCTGAATTAGCATGCTCCTCAAAAAGGAGGCATATATAATAAATATTTTCTAAATCGATGTGTTTTTTTCGCTGCTGAAAATCTTCTTGGAAATGAGAACAACCACGTGTTTTAGAAACACCTACAAAAAAGAAATTATTATGCAATAGAAATATTTTGAGGAAGTATCATAATTGTTAGTACATAGCTGCTCTCCCCAAAAGTTTTTGGGTTGCCATTTCCTTCTCCATTTATTTTAAATAATCAACAATAATGACTACTTACAGTTGTCACTGAACAACTAAATCTTCTCATAGTGCCTTATGTACCCATCCAAAAAGCAACTAAAAAGATTTTAATGGAGGTATAGGGAGAAAAATAAACAAGTAATAAGGTGAAAAGACCAAGCAGTTTAGAAAATGTAGAATCTCAAAAGGACATAGAAGCTTCTGTGTCTTTCCCAAGCTTTGGCCCCTACCACAGATTCTGACTCAGGAAACATTAAGAAAAATAAGAGAAGAACATTCACAATAGGAAATGCTTGTTCCTCATTTTAGATCACTGAAGTTGCTCTTCTAAGAAGTCAGACATGTCTTCCATTCAATTATGGCAACGGGCTTATAGAAAAGAAATTAGGAAAAAGCAACTTGGTATTTAATTTTAGCTGCAAATAAAAAATGTGACATCACAAAGATTCATCACTCCCATTTAACCACAACACCATATTGAGCAAATCTTTTATAGAAGTCCCAAGTCTTGATTAACACTGAGTTTTTTCACTGGGATTCAGAGCTATTGTACCTCCTAGCTCCTTCTCAATCAGAGACTGTACTTCGCCAAGAAACAAAACTATGGAGAGTAATACCTATATCAGAAAGTTATGGTGATCATTAAATGACAATGCAGATGACAATGCATATGATCTACCTGTCCCACAGTCACTTCATGCACCTTAGTTTCTCTCCTTCCTTTTTAAATGCACTTACCGCACCTCACTTTCATAATCCTTACCACATTGTCCTGATTGTCTATCGGTTCCTTTCTCTATGAATGCTTGCATATTAGGAACTCTATATTCCTCATCTTTGTATCTGAGCATTTAATATAGTATGCAGTACACAATAAGGGTTCAAATGAGTCAGCCATAGTAATAGAACCCACTAACACCTGAACTGAATGGTACATAAGCATCGGGAAGTAATAGTAAAATGAACACTGTTCCACTTATAAGGAAACCTACCACAAGGTATCTACACTGGGTAAATCACTTAACCTCTCTGGACATCATTTTCTCACTTGTAAAATAAGAGGTTTGGACTAAAAGATCCCAGAACTTCCTTCCAGCTACAAAATTTTGTGATTATATGATGGTAACTCTAAACAGTATAGAAGTTATAACAGCCTAAAATTTTGTATTAAAAATATAAACTTTAAAAAAGTTCTAGGAATAGAGATTTAAAACACAGAGAAAGCCAAGAAAGTGACAGGTTTTATTTTCTTATATTATACTAAACAAAACTATCACTGCTGCCCCCTACTGCTAGGAGCAGCTACCATTTACTGAGTCTCAATATGTGCCAGGCACTGTGTTAAACTCGTCATGCAAATTTTACCATTTCATCTTCACGAGAATTAGATGAAGTAATTACTGCCGTTAGAGCCGAGGACACTAGACTCAGAGTGGTAGCCCAAAGTCACGTTGACTGGAGCTGGAACTCTAAGCCAAAGTATGTTTGATGCTAAAACCCACTAAGAATACATGTATCTCGGTACCTATAAGCTTTCTAATTCTATGTAAGAGAAAATAATCTCACCACTTATATAATTATGTAAGTACTGACCATTAGGAAGGCTGAGTACCAAAGAATTGATGTTTTTGAACTGTGGTGCTGGAGAAGACTCTTGAGAGTCCCTTGGACAGCAAGGAGATCAAACCAGTCAATCCTAAAGAAAATCAACCCTGAATATTCACTGGAAGATCTGATGCTGAAGCTGAAGCTCCAATTATTGGCCACCTAATGTGAAGAACCAACTCACTGCAAAAGGCCCTGATGCTGGGAAAGACTGAGGGCAAGGAGAGAAGGGGGTGACAGAGGATGAGATGGCTGGATGGCATCACTGACTCAACGGACATGAGTTTGAGCAAACTCCAAGAGAAATAGTGAAGGACAGGGAAGCCTGGCATGCTGCAGTTCGTGGGGCTGCAAAGAGTTGGACCTGACTTTAGTGACTGAACAACAACAACAACTGACCTCATACAAATACTAACAAAGCAATCACTCACATGGTACTCTTTCTTATACTAATATATACCTCTAGCATCCCTGAATGTTCTAAGTTATACCAACTGCATACACTAATTTTAAAACCTTTGATGATTATAATTATTATACTATGCTATTCCTTTTTAATATTGATTCCCATAAAAATATAATCAGGTGTTTTTAAACTTGAGTTTCTATGTGCTGTAAGATTTCATCAAGAATATATGAAATACATTCTAATCTAAGCCATTTCCTGGATCACAATGTGGTACACATGATAACTAATCTTGCATAAAGGAACTCACTTTTTAATTTTTTCCCAGTTCTACTGTGCATGTTGTGTTGTGATATTTTGGCCTTTCATAAAATTGAAAGAAAAACAACTTTGAGTGAATAATTACAAATTATTAATGTGTAGAAAGCACATTCCATTTATGAATTCCTAATATTGCCCAAAAGGAACTCAGGATATAAAGAAACACTCCTGTTGTAATAAAAATCTATAGCACATAATCAACTCATATTGACTTAGAGATTGTTCCTCTGGAAAGAGAGACTTCTTGAACTGATAAAATATATAGAAATTAAAAACATTATATCAAACTTATTTCATGGTCTGGGATTAGATAATAGAGATCAAAGAGCCAATTCTTAGCCTCTATGAGGAGAAAGCAATGCTAAATAGTTACAATTAAAATTTTGTTTCTGTTTAAATGCTTATTCCTCATATCCATAGGATTCAATTAATCTTGACCTACTGATCAAATTTACTAGAGTCTATACCATGATATCAGGAAATTATTAAAAGAAAGATCATAAAATATATTTGATTTAAATAAGCTCTCTTTATAAACGAATACACCCAACCAACATCATGTGAATATTACATGTGAAGTTAAAGTCACTCAGTTGTGTCTGACTCTTTGTGGCCCCATGGAGTGTAGTCCACCAGGCTCCTCTGTCCATGGGATTCTCCAGGCAAGAATACTGGAGTGGGTTGCCATTCCCTTCTCCAGGGGATCTTCCCAACCCAGCAATCAAACCCAGGTCTCCTAAACTGCAGATTCTTTACCATCTGAGCTACCAGGTAAGCCTAAAAGTACGCATATTCCTATAAATAGGTTTCTATGTAAATTCATACATAACCTCACTCTTTCTTAGCTGAATCATTATACTCTCATTTGCTCAATTACCATATTTCAATACAAACAAAGAATACAAATTAATTAGTTCAAAGCTAAATAAACAAAATGGTCTAAATTATGCCATCTTTTCTAAGCATGGTTTAGAACTTTAAAGGTAAGGAATAAAAATATAAAACTAGCTTTTCAGATGTGATAAGAGTAACTTATCCATGAAATTTGCAGGCTCTTGAAATAAATCAAGCCTATAAGGTAACGTGCTCTCAGGGATTTTATTTTCCCTTCTGGGAGATACTGCAATGACCACTGTATAGTTACAGCCTCTGAGACAGAAACCAGAAATGAAATTAATATATAGGCCAGAGCTACTAATAATGTAATGTGCAACTCTCTGACATTAATAGAGATACTCAACCAGAGATGAAGCGCCTAATCAGTTTTTTCAGTCAAGCAAATCAATAGCCAACCTACAGAGGGTTCTTGGAATCTTTTGTTCAAATGACAAGGCTGCTAATCTTTCTAAGCAGTCTTTGTTGGACTGAAAGAGAGAGAAAAAAGAGCAAGGGAATCTGCAAGAAGCTGCCAATGACAAAAGGGCAAGAGGGGGAGGGTGCATAAAAAACAGGCTCAGGGAACCAGAAAGCAGTGCACCAGGAAGACTCCAGGTTATAAAAGGAGGGAAAGAGAAATCATACAACACGGAGAGCCCAGAAAACCAATGGATCAAAGGGGTGGGAGGAAGGGAGCACAGGAAAACAAATAATTCACACAGTGTACAGTGGTGTTATGAAGGAAGGGCTGAAGACAAAAATGCAAGGTAGTGACCCAATGCAACTTCCTTGGTTGAGGGTGAATTCTAACTTCAAATTCCACTCAGATGTTCCTTAACTTTCTTGTGTCTTTCAATTATAAGTTCAACCTCTTTAAGGAATTTCCCCAACACTCTTTTCCTTTTCTTGGGATGGCAGCTAGTTAAAAGGAAGAGATTGAGTTGTCTTATGCCATGCTAATTCACATGCTGTATGTAGCTCAGGCAACTGATTGGCTTCCCCTTAGACATCTGCCATTCTACCTAATCACTGTGTGTCCTATCCTTGTGTCTAGTGAGATCTGGCTGATCTTTTTGGCTTACACCCTTGAATATTGCTATAGCCTTTGGGCTTGAGACCCTCTGGTTTTGAGGTCCAGATACTCTGCAGCATCCAGGCTTTCTGTTTAAAGGCTTTGGTCAGCTGACCAGCACTCTTAGAATTTCTCTACCGCTAGAGAGTCAGTTTTTTCAGGCAATCTTGCTGTTCTTGGATTCTCTCCTGAAGACAACAGATTATTCTTATTATCATCATCATTATCATCATCATACCTCCCTATCTTCTACTTTGACTTTCAGCCTCTGAAAAGGCAGGTAGGGGAATGAACACACTATGGCTCTTATCAGCCCTGGAAAAGATTTCTTCTCCTGGTCTGGCAGAAATTGCCTGTTTTGTTGTTTAATCACTCAGTCGTGTCCAACTCTCTGGCAACCCCATGGACCCCAGAAGGCTCCTCTGCCCATGGGATTCTCCAGACAATACTGGAGTGGGATGCCATTTCCTTCTACAAATACATCATCCTAAATCCTTTATATACATATATATGTGTATACATATATGCTTATAGTGAAATTATGTATAAATTTTCAAATTTTGCTCTTTATACACTAGAGTTTCTAGAATTTAAAACATCCTCATTTTTCTCATAAAATCCAGAATATCCTGATTCGGTACAGATAAAAAATTAATTTAAAACTCAAAACATTGGACTTTGATCCAGTAATTATCCTCCTAAGAATTTATCATACTGATAAACTGATATGTTTGTAAAATGATGTATAGTCAGAATTATTCACTACATTATTGGTAAAAGCATAAGATTAGGAATTGAACTGTCTACCAATTGGATATGGCTACTATAGCTGCTAAGAATGATGCAGTTTCATACATACTGATATGGAACTGCAGCAAGAGATATTATGCAAAAAAACCTACGTGTACAAGAGTGTAAACTATATCTACTGTGTACACAAAACTGAATGGGAAAGAAAGGGTGGAGGCCAGTTGGGGAGAAAGTAGGGGAAGGAGATTTATATAAACTTATATCCTTTTGTACCTTTTGAATTTTGTTATTATACATGCATTTCACATTAAGAAAATAATTTATTGAAAATAAAACTCAGAGCTGAGCAAATGATTCCTTTATTTGAGGCTGCATCTACCCTCATCCTGAAATAAACAATGCATGTAAATGCTTCCATGGACTGATGGGGGAAGACCTGGAAGGACAGGAACAAGGAAATACTTGGAACAAAGATATAGTTTTAATAGCCCCAAAAGATTCCTCACATCACCCTGGGAACTAGGCCAACTTTCACATTTCCATCCCATGAGTTTGTGACACTGGAAGAAGGTAAACGGGAACGATGACATTTCATGGCATACATTTCAGAGGGAAACCAGTTTCCATCAAACACTCACAGGGTGGAAAGAGTGAGTTTCAAAGACTTGAGCAAACACTCACCACAACCTTACAACTCATGCTGGAGAGTCCCATGGACTTCGGAGAAGTGAGCAGCTTCCTCGGGCAACGCATATCTTCTAACAGTAGTTTAAAATGGCATCATAAAAGACCAAAGATTTTGGCTGCTAGGAATTCTTTCTAATGGCCAACTTAAAATTTCACAGTAACAATGAAAACAGAGGGAAAAATTAGCTTTATTAACTTTAACCATCTAAACTGGAATTGAAACAATCGGGAGGTTAAGATTCTAAAACCTCATACAAACAACCTAAATCTCTAGAGAATCATTTTATATCACACAGAAAAACCATACAATCTCTTGTAAATTATAACTGCTTGGCAGAAATTATCTCAGAGGTACTTTTTCCTTCAGGAAAGCAACAACAATAATACTTCAACAGAAGATGAAATGAACTGTGTCACCGTCTACCAGCCAGTTCCACAGTGCTTTAAATAGGAACAAAATAGAGCGAACTTCCTTTCCTATCACATTCCTATCTTACAAGAAACAGCATCCACTGGCCCAAGGGAAAAACAGTACATCAACACAAAAGCAACTCATCTGAAGGTGGCTGTGGCTTTATCTTCAGGAGAGCATCAGCAGACAAAAGCCCACTTAATTTGACCTAAACCCTCTAAGCCTTCAACAGAGTATTATTTTCAAAAGGCAAGAAACAGATCAATGCTATTTTTTCTCTAAAAATTATTATATCCAAGCAATATTCTAAATGTATGCTCTTAAAAATACCAGACTCCAGTGAAAAAAATCACAGAAAAATAAAATTATTTCTTAAAAAATAATGACTAAGTGTAAAATGGTAGCTTCCAAGAAGTACTTAAATTCAAATATAAAGGTGAAATAGATCAGGCTTTGAGGTTAAATGTCAAGTCTGAAGTCTGAATAGATTTCAATGTCATATTTAAAAATAAAAGTAGATTTTATTGCTATAGACTGCATTCTGTCTATAAAATTATTATTAAGTTTAATGTTCAGTGGGTTATGAACTTCAACAGGTAAGTAAATAAATATGAAAATGATACTTTATACACTTATTTAATCATCTGTTCTATTCTGGGCACATTTGAGATTGTTACTATATTTCATGAATGTCATTCAATAAATATTTATCAAATACACATTATGTCAGGTTCTGGGAATTCAACAGTGAGCAAAAAAAAAAAAAAAAGACAGTCCTTGACAATGACAATGAGAAAGAATTAAATGGGTAATAATAGTGCAATGAGTTAAGGCTAAGTTGGAAGTACAAGATGCAAAGGGGCTGCAGAGCAGGTTCATCTGCCCAACACCTGACCAGTATGGAAGAGCAGGAGGGGCAAACAGTGGTGAAAGAATTTAGGATCCTTCCTAAAAAGTTTTCACATGTAAACTAGGACTTTAAGGGTCACTAGGACTTATTCAAAGGGAAAGCGGAAGAAGGCTCCAATAAAGGAAGAATTACCTGTATAAGAGAGGAGAGGCACAGGGTAGGGTAGGAAGGTAGAAAGCAGGGGATTTGAGAAACTAAAGGTACTTAATACATTTCTCAGGTAAATGAATGAAAACATTCTCCCTTCACTCCTTAATTCTACTTAGTCATTCATTCAATTAAAATTTACTGAGCTCTGATAAAGTTATGCATATATCAGGACCCTCAAAATGGAGGCCACCCCATTGGCCCAGTTCTCATCACATATCTAAACATAAGTCAGCCTGTACTTACAGGAAACACCTCACTGTCAAGGAAATCTAACATACACTAATCGCAATCCGCCAACTCGGCTTTACCCAACTTACCTTACCCTAGAAACTAGGACCTGCTTGCCTAATACAGAAGTCTCTGACCTAGTCAATCATGCCCTACTTCTGACTTGTCTCTTCTAATGCTCTATAAAACTTGCTTTTGCCCCAAACCCTTCCAGAACAGAGCTCTACTGCTTGTAAGACACTGTACTCCCCCAGTGCATGGATCATTTTCCCTTCAACAAAGGACATCAAATTTATTACTAAGTTGTTTTAGTTTTATCATTTTACAGCTTCTATTATCAGCTGCCCCATTCAAAGGGCAAGGTACCGTCATCTTTTTCAAATTATAAAGCCCAAATAAAAGGAAATCAATACTCCATATAAGGGCTCTTTATCTTGGGATGACCTTATACACAATTCCTTTGAAAAACAACCAAAAAGTAATTATTGTCAAATTGATAAACACTCTGAGAAGGAATTAAGTCTTCAAATAACTGTTTTACTTATTTTCCCATTTTTCTTATTCCACTGCCTCTGAATTTTCATAATATGTACATCTTACAGTTCAGTAGGTCAGAAATCTGACACAGGTCTCCCTGGGATGACTGAATTCCTGCCACAGTCTCCAAAAGGACAAATCTGTTCTCCTGATTTTTTATGGGCCATTCACATCCCTTGCTTTTGGCTCTCTTCCTCCATCTTTAAAGTAAGGGTTAATCAAGTCTGCATCACTCTAAATCTCTTTTCTAGACAATCTCTTTAACAAGTGGTGCTGGGAAAACTGGTCAACCACTTGTAAAAGAATGAAACTAGAACACTTCCTAACACCATATACAAAAATAAACTCAAAATGGATTAAAGATCTAAATGTAAGACCAGAAACTATAAAACTCCTAGAGGAAAACATAGGCAAAACACTCTCCGACATAAATCACAGCAGGATCCTCCATGACCCACCCCCCAGAATATTGGAAATAAAAGCAAAAATAAACAAATGGGACCTAATTAAAATTAAAAGCTTTTGCACAACAAAGGAAACTAGGAGCAAGGTGAAAAGACAGCCTTCAGAATGGGAGAAAATAATAGCAAACGAAGCAACAGACAAACAATTAATCTCAAAAATATACAAGCAACTCCTGCAGCTGAATTCCAGAAAAATAAACGACCCAATCAAAAAATGGGCCAAAGAACTAAACAGACATTTCTCCAAAGAAGACATACAGATGGCTAACAAACACATGAAAAGATGCTCAACATCACTCATTATTAGAGAAATGCAAATCAAAACCACAGTGAGGTACCATTACACACCAGTCAGAATGGCTGCTATCCAAAAGTCTACAAGCAATAAATGCTGGAGAGGGTGTGGAGAAAAGGGAATCCTCTTACACTGTTGGTGGGAATGCAAACTAGTACAGCCACTATGGAGAACAGTGTGGAGATTCCTTAAAAAACTGGGAATAGAACTGCCATATGACCCAGCAACCCCACTGCTAGGCATACACACCGAGGAAACCAGAATTGAAAGAGATGCGTGTACCCCAATGTTCATCGCAGCACTGTTTACAATAGCCAGGACATGGAAGCAACCTAGATGTCCATCAGCAGACGAATGGATAAGGAAGCTGTGGTACATATACACAATGGAATATTACTCGGCCATTAAAAAAAATACATTTGAATCGGTTCTATTGAGATGGATGAAACTGGAGCCCATTATACAGAGTGAAGTGAGCCAGAAAGAAAAGCACCAATACAGTATACTAATGCATGTATATGGAATTTGAAAGATGGTAATGGTAACCCTATATGCAAGACAGAATAAGAGACACAGATGCATAGAACAGTCCTGTGGACTCTGAGGGAGAAGGTGAGGGTGGGACGTTCTGGGACAATAACATTGAAACATGTATATTGTCATATGTGAAGTGGAACACCATTCCATGTGCTATGCATGGGACGGATGCTCAGGGATGGAGCGTTGGGATGACCCAGAGGGATGGGATGGGGAGGGAGGTGGGAGGAGGGTTCGGGAGGGGGAGCACATGTGAACCCATGGCTGATTCATGTCAGTGTATGGCAAAAACTACTACAATATTGTAAAGTAATTAGCTCCCAACTAAAATAAATAAATTTATTTAAAAAAAAAAAAATCTCTTTTCTGCCTCCCTTTTGCATTTTTAATGACTCTTATGATTATATTGAGCCCACTAGTATAATCCAGGGTAATCTCTCTGTATTTTAAAGTTAACTGATTACAACTTCAATTTCATCTGTTACCTTAATTCTCCTTTGCCATGTAACCCAACATATTCAGAGGTTCTGGGAATTCCGAATGACTGGGGAGTCATTACTCTGCCTACCACAGCACACTCAATGAATATTTAACACAACACTGAGGAAGATGCACTGGTGGCCTTTATACTCCTGGGATTTTTATCTGCTAGGGTAGATTAAAAAATGTGTATAATATCACACTGTCAAGGGGAAAAATGCATAAAGAGTACTCTAAGTAGTAACTAGGTGACTACAGAAATGAGAAAGAACATTTTTAAAAGTTTAAGGTAGAATGAAATATAAAGTAGGTCTTAAAGCACAGGTAAGATCCACGTAACAGGTAGAGATGAGAATGGGGGATATTTCAGGTGGTGGCTTTGTGTGACTAAATAGAAGGAAGATTTAGAAAAAAGAAAAAGGAAGACATATGTAACAAGTCCCAATAGGATGGAGTGAAGAACACTCAATGGGATGCAATGGGAACTGAAAATTCCAAGGAGAGAATGGTCAAAAATTATTAAAATGTTGCAGAGATAAAGGAATGCAAAGACAGAGACGTCACTGGAGTTTTAATTAGTGGATGATTGGTGAACTTCAAATGAGCACTCAGCCAAGTGCTGGTGGCAGGAGCCAGGTTACAGCTTTTACAGAAGCAGGCTGGTGCAAGTGTAAATAATTCTTTTGATAAACCTAGTTCAAACAGCAAAATCTTTTTAAAAAGAAGGTTCAGAAGACAAGATAAAAGGTTCAGATTGCGGCCATGAAATTAAGACGCTTACTCCTTGGGAGGAAAGTTATGACCAACCTAGACAGCATATTAAAAAGCAGAGACATTACTTTGTCAACAAAGGTCCGTCTAGTCAAGGCTATGGTTTTTCCAGTGGTCATGTATGGATGTGAGAGTTGGACTATGAAGAAAGCTGAGTGCCTAAGAATTGATGCTGTTGAACTGTGGTGTTGGAGAAGACTCTTGAGAGTCCCTTGGACTTCAAGGAGATCCAACCAGTCCATCCTAAAGGAGATCAGCCCTGGGTGTTCATTGGTAGGACTGATGTTGAAGCTGAAACTCCAATACTTTGGCCACCTGATGCGAAGTGCTGACTCATTTGAAAAGACCCTAATGCTGGGAAAGATTGAGGGCACAAGGAGAAGGGGACGACAGAGGATGAGATGGTTGGATGGCATCACCGACTCAATGGACATGGGTTTGGGTGGACTCCAGGAGTTGGTGATGGACAGGCAGGCCTGGCGTGCTGCAGTTCACAGGGTCACAAAGAGTCAGACATGATTGAGCGACTGAACTGAACTGAACTGAACTGAAGTACACAGTATGCCAACAGGAAGAAATCGATGAAACTAGACATAAACCAAGTCATATGCTGTGCAGTGCTTAGTCACTCAGTTGTATCTGACTCTTTGCGACCCCATGGACTGTGGCCTGCCAGGCCCCTCTGTCCATGGGGATTCTCCAGGCAAGAATACTGGAGTGGGTTGTCATGCCCTCCTCCAGCAGATCTTCCCAACACAGTGACTAAAACCAGGTCTCCTGTATTGCAGGCGTATTCTTTACCATCTGAGCCACCAGGGAAGCCCATTTTTACAGTATAAGTCATAGCTATTTTATATCTATCTCCTTTTGATAACGTAGTCCTTTAACACCTCTATTTAAAACAAAAAACCCATAAGAATACAATTAAATATTTAATTGTGTAGCACTAAGGAACTACATTTGACTTAAAACGTAAGCTTACGGCATGTTCTAAGACCACTCTGGTCTGTTTCTACATCCCCCACGAGACATGAAACAACACTAGCACCGAAGGAATGACAAGAACAGTGATGATCAAGATCTGTCATGCAAGAACCAGTGATCAAAAACTAGAATGGCAGTTGAATGTGCCCTCCTCACTACGATATTTTCTCATACTCTTTTCTGTATTTCCTAATGGTGCAGATAGACATTTAAAAGTGAATTACTGAAAGCACCAATAATAGTGAAACAAAGAAAAATTAAGAAAAAGGCGAAAAGAAAAATTTGATTCCAACAGAACAAAATACATAAAGAAAAACAATAAATATTGAAAGTATTACTGGTAACTTTTCATTTTCCAGTGAAATCAACCGTATACTATACTACCTATTAACAAACGGACAAAATTTAGAAAATATTAAATTATAATATGAAGAATACTATGCTTCTGAAAACGATCATTTCTGACTGACTAATTTGCTCATTCCAATAATCTCAAACAAGTTTAATTTGGACAGTTCTGGTTATATATCTGAGCAAAATCTCATACAACTGAAGCCTTAACTCAAGCATAATATTTCACAGAAAATCTGATGAACTATTACTTTAAAAAAAAAAAAAAAAAGCTCAGTACTGAACTCCAAGAACATAAAAAATGGGCACAATAGGGATTACTCAATTAAATTTATGATGTCTGAATGATCTCTCTGCCTCTGTTAACTGAAGTAATATTATTTGCTTCTTATTACCCTGCTAGGTTTTAGAAGACACTACAAATGAGTTTTATTCCTAGAAGAATTATTCATTTAAATTAATTTCTAAATATTAAACCTAATTTGTCATTGTTTCTTCTGAGGAACTTGACAACAGCAAGTCCTCTCAAAAGAAACACATAGCTGCCTAGCTAAAAGACATTTCCCATCCTCTCTTGGCTTCCCAGGTGGCTCAGTGGTAAAGAATCTACCTGCCAACACAGGAGACGTTGAGTTTGATCCCTGGATCAGGAAGATTTCCTGGAGAAAAAATGGTAACTCACTCCAGTATTCTTGCCCAGGAAATCACAAGGACAGAGGAGCCTGGTGGGCTACAGACCATAGGGGTCCCAAAAAAGTCAGACACGACTAAATGACAAAAGTGAACCTAATCCTAACTTTGCATATCCTAACAATTCCACACTTAGCATATACTCAACAGTGTAGACCAATGCTATCTAAGAGAGTGACAGAAATGTTCTGTATCTTGGCTGTTAAATCAAGTAGTGGCTAGCCATGTGTGATTATTGAGCAATTGAAATGTTTTTCAACGTTTAAAACTGAATTTTACATTTTACTTAATTTCAATTAATTTAAATTTAAATAGCCACATGTGGCTAATGGGTATTGTATTGGACAGCACAGCTCTAGGTATTAAAAAAACATCAAAACTGTAATTGAGTTAACTTTAAACGATATAAACTTCTCCCTAATTTATATATAACAATATAGGAAAACTACAAACATCAGTTTAATAAGAAACATGCCTATAACTATACTTTGCTAGAGTAATGTATATTGTCACCCTGCTTATGTAACTTATATGCAATGTACATCATGCAAAATGCCAGGCTGGATGAGTCACAAGTGGGAATCAAGATTGCCAGGAGAAATATCAATAACCTCAGATATGCAGATGATACCATCCTAATGGCAGAAAGTGAAGAAGAACTCAAGAGCCTCTTGATGAAAGTGAAAGAGGAGAGTGAAAAAGCTGGCTTAAAACTCAACATTAGAAAACTAAGATCATGGCATCTGGTCCCATCACTTCATGGCAAATAGATGGGGAAACAATGGAAACAGTGACAGACTTAATTTCCTTGGGCTCCAAAATCTGCAGCCATGAAATTATAAGACGCTTGTTTCCTGGAAGGAAAGCTA
Organism: Okapia johnstoni; assembly: GCA_024291935.2. NCBI lineage: Eukaryota > Metazoa > Chordata > Mammalia > Artiodactyla > Giraffidae > Okapia > Okapia johnstoni. The sequence goes on from CM044322.1 coordinate 23,511,909, forward strand.
TGACAAACCTAAACAGTGTATTAAAAAGCAAAGATATCACTTTGCCAACAAAGGTCCGTATAGTTATGGTTTTTCCAGTAGTCATATATAGAAGTGAGGGCTGGACCATCAAGAAGGCTGAGCACCAAAGAATTGATGCTTTCGAACTTTGGTGCTGGAGAAGACTTTTGAGCGTCCCATGGACAGCAAGGAGATCAAACCAGTCAATCCTAAAGGAAATCAACCCTAAATATTCATTGGAAGGACTGATGCTAAAGCTGAAGCTCCAGTACTTTGGCCAACTGATGCAAAGAGCCGACTCACTGGAAAAGACCCTGATCCTGGGAAAGACTGAGGGCAAAAAGAGAAGCGGGTGGTAGAGGATAATATAGAATCACCAACTCAACGGACATGAGTTTGAGCAAACTCCAGGAGTTAATGTAGGACAGGGAAGCCTGGCATGCTGTAGTCCATGGGGTCACAAAGAGTTGGACATGACTTAACGACTAAACAACAACAGAGTAATGTTATTATGATTAAGTTGAGCTATGCTATAGAAACTTGGAATATGTTAGTTGTGAGGATGAAGACAATTTGACAACGGGTCTAAAACACACACTTTCTACTTTCATACAAAAAATATCCTGAATTTCATCTTAATCTGAAATCAACTGCTCTCAAAAATGTGATAGGATTTAAATAGTTTTCACACTTCTCCATTCATATGCCTCTTAACTCAGAGCTGCTGGAATATACAAAGGACTATCTAGAAAAGTATAATGCCTTTCTATGCATTAACAACTGAACTAATATTATGTTGGAGAATATTAAAGCAAAACTTGTATTCAAATTTCAATAAAATTACTTCTTAGCATGCAATGAAATTTTTTTTGCTCTGCTTTAAAAACTAGTAGATACTTTTCCTCCCCAATGTTAACTACCTTCATGTCAAGAGGTATGAATATTATGGATAGTAAAGCACAGTTCTCAGGTTATTAATAAACCAGAAAATTCACAACAGAAAGGTATCTCAAAAAGGTCATGCAGTTTATATGCTCACATTTGTCTATCTTCTTCTCCTCTTTCCCTTCAGGCAGAATTAATCTCTGTGATCATAAAGTACTCTGTATGATAGATCTCCTTCTCACACAGCACTTACTGTACTAGGCCATGATGGTTTTCAAAACTGCCTCTGCTCTACACCTTGAAATTCTCAAGGGCAGGAGAGACCTCAGAAGGGACTGTGGCAGTGGAACAAAACTATCCAGAAGTGGCGCAAAGCAGTTTGCTCTCTAGGGCAAAGGAGCAGAAGAGGAGAAATGTAATCACGGCTCACTTATCCCACGTTTCTGTCCAGGGCTGGTCTTGGTTACAATCTGCTTTATTTCAGTTCATCCTGTAGTTCGTTGTTGGGTACACCTCTGTTTGCTTAAGGTTTCTGATTTGCAAAACCACATGCAAATTAAGGAACAAATGAGATAACAAATTTAACCATATAATGGATTAATCCTAAATAAACCTTCTAAGTCACTTTGGTTAACATTACACAGTTTGCTGAACAGAGTATTCTAAATGGCGCTCACTGTTTCTGCAACCTCTGTATAACTCCCTTTTGTTTCAAATAATCTGTATAGAATCAATTAAGTATTATATAAATACCACCCACTTTCTTAAAACAGAGACATGAGCAGATGAAGAACTGATTTGAAAGTTATGAAACGATGTCATTTTTAAAAATTCACTCTGAGTGACATACTTCTAACAGCTGCCTTAAACTAAAATAACGAATAACTCGTTAGTTATCTGAATTCCTATTTTTTAACGTGAAAATCAACTCTAGAACAGGCTAGACTTGTGACACTAGGTATATATGATAGCAATATTAGAGATATAAATGTACTCCAGAGAGAGTAAATATCCTGGTCAGAATATCCAGGAGCAGAACCAATACTGGCAACCATTCACCATCACTTAATATACCTACCCACCTATTACCTCTAACCAACTATCCAATTTAAGAATTCTTCAGGGCTAAGTAGGGAGTAAAGAAAGTTATGATCTTCACCACTGATGTACTATAATAAATTAGGAACCTTCTGCCTGAGGTAATCAGCTAGACAGAGAAACATACAAAAGTATACCACTGCTTCCTCATGACCAAATTCTACATTGGCATTTTAAGCCCACCTTTCAGATGGGCTTTTCGTTGCATCTCTGTCTTAAAAAGCTGTCATCCCAGAAAGGTTTGAGAATTTCCATAGCAACTTCAAATTCTAAAGTACATTTCTCAAAGTGTGGTCTTAAACCACCTGCACCAAAATCTGAGAAGGTTTGAAAATTGCAGATTTCTGGGCTCCAAAGTCCCACCAAAATGAACTCAGAGATGCAGAGCCCAACTTCTTGCAAACATCCTCCCATAAGATTCTGGTACATGCTCAAGTTTTGAGAACCTCTGCCTAGGAACAAGGTATTCCTGTGATAGTCCGTACATGCATTAAGAAGCACTGGACATACAGATATAACCTACACTTTCTCCTGATCTCTAGATCAGGAGCAGTAACAACATCAGGGAACTTGCTAGAAATGCAGGATCTCAGCCGTGTTCCAGCCCTGCTGAATCAAAATTTGCTCCAGGTGAGCTCCCCAGGTGATTCATATTTACATTAAAGCCCGAGGTGTACTTTAATAATACTGCTCTAGACAGCTGTACTGTCTAGAGCAGTATTATTCTTGAAGGCAGATGTCCTAGGGCACTTTTCATCAGTAAACAGCAAAGTAAATTAGGGATACTATGGTAAATACCCAAAATACACTTTTATAGTAAAAAAGGCAATCAAAGCCAAGGCCTTGCTGAAACCACTGAGAGATGATTCTGAGTATCTTTCACTGAATTTTTAAATGTTTGTGATAATATCCTCTCCATTCCTTTCTACCAAGCATTTTATTAATCATGGAAGACAGAAGTCATTCAAAATACAACTGAGAACAGACAAAAGCTGAAAAGGAGAGGTTGCATAAGCAGCAGTGGTTTGTGGGTTTGTGAGTTGTCCCGGTCCCCAATTTCAGATCCACTTAATATATAAAGAATAAGCAAGACCTTATTCATTTAACTCAGCACATTCTAAAAGTTGTTTTCCCATGTATGGGTGCATTTCTGGTTGGGGTATAGTTTCTCACTGAATAAAACGATTTGATGAAAAGAATCAAAATCAAAATGTTAAGAGACAGCTCTCTTAGAACCTTTTTTAAAACATAGTAGGACACAAATTAGAGAGAGGACTAAAGTCCAGAAAGATACACTTGAAAACTAGACAAGCAAAACAAGAACTAATGTGCATATTCTAGGTATATTTTGTGCTACCTGACAAAATATCATGCTGCCGTAACACTTTACACAGAAAGGACAACTTATTTTCTTAATCACAGCAGCGTATTAAGTTAGTTATAAGATTTATTGCTAGGTAAGGACAATATTACCACTCAACTATGGCAATACTATTTACATATTCAGCTTATTATAAAATGTACTATGCAGGTTTGATACAAATACTTTAAAAAATCTTTGGAGAAATGATCTCCAAGCACTCATTTAAGTACTTGATAATGGCAAAATTATATTTATTATAATTTGACATTTACTTTGTACCTGACTCTACATAAAACTTACTCTTAAAAAAAAAAAATTATTTACTTATTTGGCTGCTCAGGGTCTTGGTTGCAGCATGCAGGCTCTTTGCTGCAGCATGTGGGATCTAGTTCCCTGGCCAGGGACCGAACCTGGGCCCCCTGTGTTGAGAACAAAGTGTCTTAGCCACTAGACCACAAGGGAAGTCTCCAAACTTACTCTTATTGTACCCACATTACTAAGATTTTTAGGAAGTGCTTTGAAATCAGTTAGTGCTTTAAGCACTAACTGATTTCATAGCACTTGCTAAAAAGTTCAGTAATGTGGGTACAATAAGAGTTAAGTTTTATGTAGAGTCAAGTACAAAGTAAATGTCAAATGATAATAATATATAATTTTGCTACTTTCATGCATTATGTCAGGGTCCCTGTTGTTGTTGTCTTGTTGCTAAGTCTTGTGTAACTCATTTGCAACCCCATGGACTGTAGCCCGCCAGGCTCCTTCTGTCCATGGGATTTCCCAGGCAAGAATACTGGAGTGGGTTGCCATTTCCTTCTCCGAGGGATCTTCCTGACCAGAGATTGAACCCACAGACCAGTATCTCCTGCATTGCAGGCAGATTCTTTTACCACTGAGCCATCCTGGAAGCCTTAGAGAAAGAAATGTATCCAAATGTCTAGTACCTTTGCTCCATCTTAATAACTCAGAACTGAGTTTGAAAACAATGTTACATGTTACAGGAAGCAAATACCAGAAAATCAAGTGAAACTGCTGTCACATACTGGTTGATCCAGAATCAACACTAAATTCCAAAGTCACAATATACCCTTTTCTACTTGCTATGCTAACAATGCTTAGTTCATTGCTCAGAAGTCCTCAATGTTAGACAATGATGATTACTATATGTAAACAGCACAGCAATGCCTATAGCCAAGGAAATCATTCCACAAGATGCTTAGTAGCTCAGTGGAGGTTATTTGCTTATGAACAGTATAATTTTAGCTTGCGATTGTATTTGTTCATACATTTCAAAAGTCTGGCTGCCATTCATACATATAGATCAGCTGCAAAGATTTGTTAAAGAAGCCTACCTAGCAATAACTTCTGCAATTGATTTTTAATAATAATACTTTAATTACAATAATCTGGCAGAGACCACATGCACAGCTTTGATATCTCAGCACATCCAGTTCTGCTCCTGCATCTCTGGTACTCAACCAGTACCACCTTCAGGTCCAGGAAAGAGGAGACACTACCACAGACCCTGTGTTGCAGAGGATCCTAGTATCGCCGATAGCCCAAACCAAATCTACTGATGAACATCGGGATGCCTTCTGCCACTTGGATCTGGGGCTCACAGCTGACACAGTGCAACCTGTCCCTGAACATCTACTCTCACAAGTAATCCTCCTTAAGCCTCAAGGAAATGCATCTCTCCATTTCTTATCCTTCCTCCTCAAAATAAAAGGAGATTATGTCAGAACGCCCTGAAGGTGTGCAGGCTGAAGACGGAGACAGATTCTGCTCTGCAGCTTTGGGAAGATTTGAGCAATGAAAGCACTTAGGTAAGAGAAAAGACAAATTAATTAACTTGTCAAATCCTTTCTCTCAGACATCATGAATGCAATAAATCCCTGCTTAACCACGTATCATTTCCCAAGAGTGCCAAGGGCCGTTTTCTTGCTTCATGTTTTAATTTATAGTTCTGGAGATACTTGCAAATGAACATGGTGTTTGCAAAAGTTGCACACAGCAGCTGAAGAGTATTTTACAATATTAAGAAATTCATAAATCTCTTGTGTTTGCCTTTTACATCAATAGATAGTTTTGTACATATTAGAAGAAAAATAACCTGAAAATAGTTTTTCAACTGTTTATACTTCCTTTAATTTGTATTTTTATTAACATGTATTCAAACTTTGGTGAAATAGCTGAAATATTTGATTGGTCAGTAAATTGCTCCAAATTTTATTTAAATCTTATTAACAAAATGAATACAACTAAAATAAAAACAGTATAGGTATAATTAACTAATCTTTAGAGTACTCAACAGTTTTACATTTAAATTCAGAATACTGAAGATTAGAAAATTGTTGTAGGTGAGATCTTTTCTTACACAGAAGACTGGGAGCTTTGTTGAAAAGTTGTCTTATCAAGTATCATAAATGCATAAAAAATTAGAATTAATTCTGACCCTTCCAAGTTTCTTCTGCTAAACTTCGTTTGACCCCAAGCCAGAATTCTCATCTCCTGACATGGTGCCAGTGGTAAAGAACCCACACATAAGAGACCTGAGTTTCATCCCTAGGGTGGGAAGAGCCCCTGGAGGAGGGCATGGCAATCCACTCCAGTATTCTTGCTTGGAGAATCCCAGGGACAGAGGAGCCTGGTGGTTACAGTCCACAGGGTCGCAAAGAGTCTAAAACAACTGAGGGGATTTAGCACGCATGCACGACTCCCAACCTAGTGCTCTTTCAGTTTCAATTCAGGAAGATTTATAAACTTCATCTTACATGGGATATTTAGGTTTACACTTGTAATTTCTTGACCTGAAAGTAATGCATTTAGAGCAAGAGACTTGATCTCCCTTAATGTGCTAGAAGTCCTTGATCGATATCCTTTCAAATTCAAAATCTCCAAAACTAGACAAGATCATCACATTTACCTTAATTGTCTGCCCTTAACTTCTTGATGGGCACTGCAAACGTTTTGTTTTTATTTCCATTATTCTAGAAGGTAGATCAAAGAGGACCTTGCTATGATTTAAATAAGGTAGCTAGTACCAACTGGGCTCTTGAATATACAAGCAATGGGGAGAATGCTGATACGGTAGAATCAGAAAAACCATGTGAATATTCCTATACCATAGTTTTGCCCCTGTTATGGTTAGGAAACACAATTTTATGACTGGAAGGTTATAGATGAAATAGCATGCTGAAGAAAACAACAAGAAAGAGACATGACTGACCAACTTTGTTTACTGCACTGATTTTCTGGAGGGAGTAAATTAGTTTGTCATTTCTTTGGCAGAGATTTCAGTTCTTTGACTTTATAATATTCTGGCAGAGGTGGGGAAAGAAGGTAACAATATACTATATATATGAACGTGGGTTAATACTCCTACCTCGTAAGGGATTCTTCTGCTAATTGATAATGAAGAAACCACTCTAATAGAAATGTAGATCAAGAACACCGGGGAAGGCAATGGCACCCCACTCCAGTACTCTTGCCTGGAAAATCCCATGGACGGAGGAGCCTGGTGGGCTGCAGTCCATGGGTTCGCACAGAGTTGGACACGACTGAGCGACTTCACTTTCACTTTTCACTTTCATGCATTGGAGCAGGAAATGGCAACCCACTCCAGTGTTCTTGCCTGGAGAATCCCAGGGACGGGGGAGCCTGATGCGCTGCTGTCTATGGGGTCACACAGAGTCAGACACGACTGAAGCGACTTAGCAGCTGCAGCAGCAGCAGATAAAGAACACAGACATCTAATTTATTATAAAGTGGCCATACCTCTTTGTACCTGTCTAGGTATTTATTATGAAAGGTACTGTAAAGATATTCTTACTATATAAGCAGATACAACCTAAAATATTGCTCCGTGCTTTGACTTTAAATGTATAGCAGTATTTCACTGTATTCAAATTTGTTTTTTCTTCCTAATACTTTTCAAAAGTATCCTTATAATATGTATGACCAACTGAGGACAATGATGGGTTAAAATCGGTTCCTATTATGTATAAACTTTGTTAATGAAAACAGAATGACATAAATGTAATTTTCTCTGGTTCCTATTATATATAAACTTTGTTAATGAAAACAGAAAGACACAAATATAATTTTCTCTTTTTAGTTTAAAATATTACAGTACAAAAATCAGTTAACACAGCAAGCCTGAGACTGCTGTCCTTAGAAGGGCCAGCTTGCAAGGCTGGCCATTTGCTGGCATCTGGGAATTTGAATTTGGGGACGGGTCCCACCACTCTCTAACTGATAAGTATACCTAAACTATTTGTACAGACACGCATTTTATACTGAACACCTACTTTCCTTCTAGGAGTCTGGAATTTCTGTACACACCAGATAAAGTGTGTCTATGTGACTCGATAAAAAACCCTGAACTTCTAGGCTCAGGTGAGCCTGTCTTGGAGAACTCAGCTGAGAGAGGCCCTTGGAAGCTTGTGCCTGGTTTCCTTTAGACTTCGTGCCTTTTCCTCTTGCTAATATGCTTGTATCCCTTTTACTGTAATAAATCATAGCCATGAATGTGACTATATGCAGAATCCTGTGAGTCCTTATAGCAAATCCCCAAACTGGCAGTGGTCTTAGGAACTCTCACCATGATAACACTTCTGCCCACTGTAGGAAAAGTGGATAAATGATCCATTTCAAGACTCATCAGCAGTCTCCAACCTCTTCCTTTGCCCCTTATATGTGGTCAGCCACCAGGTTCTGCAGACTCTCTTTTTTTATAATATCACTTTCTTTCTATTTCCACCAGACCAATCTCTTTGATTTCTTTCCAGTTACCACTCTCCTGATCACCTCAAGCTCAGATTATGACAACAGTCTCTCTCATTCTGCTCTGACTGCCCAACAAAATACTACAGATGAAGTGGCTGAAACAACAGAAATTTATTTCTCACAGTTCTGGAGGCCAGGAAGTTCAAGATCAAGGTGCTGACCAATTCATTTCCTGCTGAGAGCTCTCTTCCTGGTCTGCAGACAGTTACCTTTTGGAGTGCCCTCACACAGCAGACAGGAGAGCACTCTGCTCCCTCTTCCTCTTCTTATAAGAGGACTCGCTGTATCATATTAGGGTCCCACCCTTATATCCTCATTTAACCTTTACCACTTTCTCCCAGGCTTATTTCTAAATACAGTCACACTGGGTGTTAAGGGTTTCAACACATGGACTTGGGGGGTGTGTGTTAAACTTTCAGAACATAACAGTCTCCTATCTGGTCTCTCTGACTTCTGTAATAAATTCTGCATTCTGCAGCCAGATTAAGCTTCCTGGGAGGACTGTAGTCACCAAGCAGGGATCTCCAACACCTATGGTATACAAAACAAGTACTTTAACCTGATGACCACAGAGTCAGTATCTGACATCTGAATGGGATTTACTTTGGAAGTTAATAGAATGGTTTGAAAGAGTATTTAGTTCTGATTTGGATATGTTCAAGCTCTTTTAAAAATATTAATTGCCTAGTGTTAAATTATAACAAGTATCAACTTTTCTACGGTATTGTCCAACTTGCAAAATTTCTAATATATGAAGAAATTATCATCTTCGTAAACAAATTACTCCCTAATAAGTATACTTGAGTGTTTGAAAGCAACCTGAATATTTTACCTTCCCTCCCTATTAAAGAAGGTAAACACTGTCTTAATATCAATTTTGTATCCCCAAGCCACTCAATTTGGTATCTTCACATTGTTGTCTTACTATTAACTTTTAAACTGAACTAGAAAGGAATGTTAATTCTTCAAAATAACTAATATACCATCAGTGCTGTAATCACATTCAATCAGAAAGGAGCTTCAGCAAAAAACCAGCTAAGTGCTAAGTATAACTGAATTTAAAGACAAAAAACCACATAAAAAAGGGATAAATTTTTAAAATCCTAGTGAATCCTTCTCAAAGAAATTCATGCAAAGTGGCTAAAATGTGCTTCTATTGAAAAACAATCAGTATCAATACATCACGAGTTTTTTCTAAATTTCTGCTATGCATAAACCACTATGCTAATCAGTTACTTCAGTGGAATTATAAAAGCTTAATACATAGTGTCAGCCCTCTTAACTCCTGACTAGGAAAATAAAATAAAAAGGCAAAACCCAACTTTCAGTTAACTTGGCTAGCACACAACGTCAATGAAGTCATTGGTTTAATCTATGACAACTGGTAAGCTTTGTTCCCTAAACACTACATTCTAGAATTCCCTTGAATACAAGGAGGGTCAGGCATTATAACACGGACATAAAACTAAAAATCTGTCATTACTTCTGGAAAATTAATCAACATCTTTGCATATAAAAGGTAGTAGCATTACCATTTACTTTGGTGATATAACTAAGTTTACATAGATTGTGCATAGGTCAATTTACATTTTTTAACTGAGCCTTGAGGGGATTCCACAAAAAAAAAAACTACCAAACTTAATCTGTGAAATTCAGAATCAATTCCTAGTTGATGACAGAGAGGTGAAAAAAAAGGTATATCAATCTACTCTGTGAGAGAGGGTGATGCTGAGCCACGATACTTTGGTAGGTACCTGCCAAATGCAGTAGTCATTTTGTGCAACCAGTAAGAGTATGAAGGTGGGTCATGGCTATAGAGAGAACTTGACCATGCAACCACTGTCAAGAAATGATCAAACACACAAGGCATGTTTGGACGAAAGTTCTCAGTACCACTGAGAACTCCGCTCTTGTAGCTGTGAAATAATCAGAGCTTGTTTTTTCTTCTCAAGGCAGCTTAGTTCTATAGTACCTGGCCTTCTGGGCTTCAGGAGGGTAAGTAGGGTCTGTTTGGCAGTGACAATCCCCAGTGAAGACAGCTGAGCCACTTCCCAGGATGCTGTCAGAAACTGGAAGTGAGTGAAATTTTGTTTCCTTTCAGTATTGGTCTAGTGAACAATTTTGATGTACTTGTTCTGTTCCAGTCCAAAGGGTTTAGAATAAAGTGTATGTTTGGTTCCAACTCACACTGAAATAATCAGTGCCTTAAAACTGATTAGTTTGGGGCTTCAGTGGGACAGAGCACTTATGACGAGGAATTCTTTCTGCAGAGCCTCTAAGATCTAGCCTCTCCCCAGGGCAGACACTTTCAGCAAAATTTAATACAATGACTCTCAATCTTTTGAGTGCAGAGAGAAATAGTTAGTTAAAACCTCAGGTTCCAAAACAGCACATGAAAAGATGCTCAACATTGCTAACTATTAGAGAAATGCAAATCAAAACTACAATGAGGTTATCAGCTCACAGCAGTCATCATCAAAAAGTCTATAAACAATTAAAGCTGGAGAGATGCAGAGAAAAGGGAACTTGTCTACACCTATGGTGGGAAGGTAAACTGGCACAATCACTATGGAGAATAGTATGGAGGTTCCTTAGAAAACGAAAAATAGAGCTACTATATGATCCAGTAATCCTACTCCTGGGCATATACTAGGAATATTTAAAGATGGAATGTTACTCAGCCATAAAAAAGAATGAAATATTACCATCTGCAACAACATAGATGAACCTAGAGATTATCACATTAAGTGAAGTAAGGCAGGTAGAGAAAGATAAATACCTTCAAAAACTAAAAACAGAGCTACCATATGACCTAGCAATTGCACTCCTGGGCATATACTGGAGAAAACCAAATTCAAAAAGATACACTCATCCCAACGTTCACTGCAGCACTATTTACAATATCCAAGACATGAAAGCAACCTAAATGTCCATTAACAAAGGAATGGATGAAGACAACATGGTACATACACACAATGGAATATTACTCGGCCATAAAAAGAATGAAATAATGCCATTGCAGCAATACAGATGGACCTAGAGATTGTCATACTGTATGAAGTCAGACACAGAAAGACAAATATCATATGATATTGCCTATACATGGAATCTAAAAAAAATGGCACAAATGAACTTATTTACAAAACAAACAGAGTGTCACACACACACATACACACATATATATATATATAGAAAACAAACATGGTTACCAGGAGTAGGGGGCTGGGGGAGGAAGAAGGAAGTGCAAATTGGGAGAACAAGATTGACATACACACACTGCTATATATAAAACAGATTAAAAGAATCTACTGTATAGCACAAGGAACTCTACTCAATATTCTATATTAACTTATATAGGAAAAGAATCTGAAAAAGAATGAATATATATATATGTATAAATGAATCACTATGCTGTATACCTGAAACTAACACAACATTGTAAATCAACTAAATTCAATTAAAAAAAAAAAAATCAGGTTCCAGAGACCCACATACCAAATATTCTGATGTAGTGGATCTAAGGTGGTTTCAGGTTATGCTCAGTTCTAGTAAGCACTATCAGAAAATCTGATGGAAACTGTTCATAGCCTACACTTCTGCGAAATGCTAGATTAGTGATTAATTCACATCAGAAAAGACCTCATTCATTAGAAAGTAGTAAAGACATCTTTGATAGAAAGATACAGGCAACACAACTTTCTGATATTTGGTAACCAAATAATACCCCTTATCGCCAATGTATTCATGTAAAATTATATATACACACACATATTTGAGCCTACTATTGAGGACAATAAATCAAAGCAGTGCTTATCTGACAATCAGCAATTTATGAGAGGCTCTTACACAGTTACAACTGTCATTTTCTAATATCAGTTAAAAAGACATGAGCGTAAACACACACAAGCATGTGTTTGGTACAGTTACCTCAAATACATATGCCCTGTTCTTAGCTTTTGTATAAAGCACTTTGCTAACAGCATCCAGAAATTCTGGGGAAACAATCATACATTCTTAGAAATGTTCAAGCAAAGCTCCAAAATAATTATCAGTATAATCTACTCAAAAGCAAAAATACTCTCATTTTTGTATAGTGCTCACCTAGAAATCCAAGATAGACTGCCTACAAATATTTATTGAACACCTATAATACGTAGGGTGCTACTCTAGGTGACAGGAATACAGTGATGAATGTGACAAAGTCCCTGTCCCCCTGGGATGGAAGGTTCTAGAAAGAGGAAACTGGAATGATTTTTACATACATATGTCAATGTCCAGTCCTTCTCCTCTGGGTTTTTTAATTTTTTTTTTTAGATTCTTTTATGTCCAATGTCCAATGCTAGCCTAAAAAACTAACCACTATTTGAAATTCACTGTGCAATATTTATACCAAATACATGTCAATTCCATCATATGCTGCTAAGTCGCTTCATTCGTGTCCGACTCTGTGCGACCCCATAGACGGCAGCCCACCAGGCGCCGCGGTCCCTGGGATTCTCCAGGCAAGAACACTGGAGTGGGTTGCCATTTACTTTGCCAATGCATGAAAATGAAGCCGCTCAGTCGTGTCCAACTCTTAGCGACCCCATGGACTGCAGCCTACCAGGCTCCTCCGTCCATGGGATTTTCCAGGCAAGAGTACTGGAGTGGGTTGCCATTGCCTTCTCCAATTCCATCATATGGATCCTGTTTAATTTTACCTCATCAATAATACCTGTTTAAACTCAAAGTACTTAGTAAGTATATACTCTGCTATAACACTGGAAGATTATAAAACCAATATAGAATGTGAATCCATTGTTGAATAACAATCAGGATGAATTCTCATAAAAAACTAAAGCACATTTTAAATGTATATAATTTTGTCAATTATATCTCAATAAAATTATATATCAATAAAGCTGGAGGTAATGGGCAAATGATTGTTAAGGGGGGGGAGCCCAACTTGTTCTAACTCTGTGTGATTGCAAATATAACTTTTTGTGCACTGAATTGGTATTTTACAAAAGCTAGAGGTGAAAAGATGGTAAAATCGGGATATCAGAGCATAAGGATAATGACTATTTGCATTTTAATATTTTAAAGTAGTTTTCTGTTTAATTAAAATCAAATTACAAATTTAATTTTTAATTAAAAAATTGTAAAAATATAATTTTTATAAATATGGATGACAGAAAAATGAAATAAACTACTCAGAAGCTCTGATGTACCCCCCACACACACATAAAAAGCAGAATTATTTAATATAAAATCAGTCTTATTTTTTTGGTGTATAAACTCTCTTACAGAATGTCATCATTAAGTCATTAAATAAACTGGAGCACCATGGTGCTCTCACACACAAAATAAGAATACTAAAATTTCTGTTCATTTATCCTTATTCATATGTATCTTTATGTAACCTTTAGATTTAGAAACACAGAGTAAGTGAGTGAAAGTGGAAAGTCGCTGCATCGTGCGAGTCCCTTTGAGATCCCCTGGACTATACCGTCCATGGAATTCTCCAGGCCAGAATACTAGAGTGGGTAGCCATTCCCTTCTCCAGGGGATATTCCCAACCCAAGGATCGAACCCTAGTCTCCTACATTGGAGGCAGATTCTTTACCAGCTGAGACACCAGGGAAGCCCTGAAACACAGAAGAAACTTTTAAAACACATGCATTGTAGAGAAATATCAGGAAAAAGACAAAAGCTGACCTTAAATGACAATCAAAATATTTCAGACACAAAAACATTAAAATAACCTCTTTATAATATACATATCCCACATTTATAACTGTGAAATGGCCAGAAAATAAAACATATGACCAAAAAAGTCTCTTCTGACTCTTAAGATTCCGTGATTTTACAGTATTTATAAAATGCTAACATTTCCTTATCGAGGAAAATTTGCCAACTTTAGTCATGAGTCTCCTCAATTCTCTGACTTTGAAAATCTCCTCTACAGCAACCCTCTATTAGTTTCCCAAGGAGAGATGACAAACAAAAGGAAGGAAGAGCAGCTTCAGGTTAACTGCTAAATATAGGGGGAAACAGAGAGCCAGCATCTGTTGGAGTTGAAAGGAAACGGTTCTGGAGTCAGACAAAACTGGATTTAAATTCTGTAGATTCTGCTACTTAGTAGATATGAGATGATGTAGGCATTTAAATTTCAAGGCTTAATACACCTGCCTGTGGAACAGACTTACTAAATAGTTGAATAAAATAATATACAGAAGACATTTTCATAATGCTTGTTACAGAGTAGCTGTGTTATAAGTATTATTTCTCATCCTCAATATATTTTTTATTGAAGTGTTGATTTACAAAGTTGACTTACAAGGTTATGCTCCCTGCTATAATTTTATTTTCTGTGTTTAAAAAGATGAGAACCATGGCTAAGTGAAACATCCAAGCAACTTGCAATTTTAGTTTCAGCATCCCATGCCCATGTCTCACTTTCAACTAGGTTTGAACAAAGAAAAACTAAGGTAGCTATTAAAAGATCAGATTAATCTTTGAGAAATTGTGGACCAGCAGAAAGATGATGACTAGAGCAAAGACAAAGTTTAAGCTGTCAATACGAAAATACAGATTTCAGATATACTAAGTCCTATGCTTCAGCTAGTAAAATTCTAGACAGATGGCTTATAAAATTTAAGTAACAAAGATGTTTCACTGTGTTCACCCCTGGAAAAAAAATAGCAACAATTTAACTGTGTTTGTCTTTGTGTACATGCACGTGCATTTAACCGGTTTTGATTAGGAAAACCTGAGACAGAACATACTTAATTTCTGTAGGGCTAACAACAATGAGGACAGCAGCTGTTGCTAAGATTTACTGGACTCTTCCATACACCAGGCATTATGACAGGTGATTTATATTCATTATTGCATGCACTCCCATGAAGCAGGTATTAATCAAGGTTCAGAGAGGTTAGGTAACATGCCCAATACTACACAGATAACAAGACAAAATGAAAAACTAAAACCCAGATTGGTTTGACTATGGAATGACTGAATGACTATGCTTTGCTCTCATTAGCAAACATCTTATGAAATAATTGACAATAAGAAGGAAAAAATGGGAAATATATCTTCACACTAGATAAAATGGGAACTAGATATTAGGCAGAGTTAAGAGATAGATACATATCTATGCTCAAAAAGTGCTAATTGAATAAAGCATAATTCATTTAGAAGGAACCTTTATAGTTCTGTTCTTGGTGTTCTGTTTACATCATGACTGCTGACTTGAAGGACAACAGAAAACGTAAGCTTTTCAATCTATAACAAGGTTCAAAAATATCACATAAAACTAGAAGGAAAAACTAGTAAGATTAAATTTTACAGGATGACTTTAAAGCCCTGCAATTAGGCTTACTAAATTAACTTTCCAAGTTCCAAATATGAAAAATCTGGTTGAAGAATAGTTTAAAATGACAGACCTTAAAAAGTTCACTATAAACTAAGGATGACTCTGTTGTTGAAACAGCTAAGTATATCTGGGATATATCCGGTATATATATATTTTTTGTAAACTGGAATTACCAATTCATTTGAGACTATAGTTGGTGAAACAAGGCATTACTGCTACGAATAAACCAATCCCTGTACTATGCTGTGTTTAGTTGCTCAGTCATGTCGGATTCTTTGCGACCCTGCAAATGTAGCCCACCAGGCTCCTCTGTCCATGGGGATTCTCCAGGCAAGAATGCTGGAGTGGGTATCCATTCCCTTCTCCAGGATCTTTCCAACCCAGGGATCAAATGCAGGTCTCCTGCATTGCAGGCAGGTTCTTTACCATCTGAGCCACCAAGGAAGCCCACAAATACTGCAGTGGGTAGCCTATCCCTTCTCCACGGGAACTTTTCAACCCAGGAATCAAACTGAGGTCTCCTGTATTGCAGGTGGATTCTTCACCAGCTGAGCTACCCTGTTTTATTTTCTTCATGACATTTATTACAATCCAAAATTACCTTATGTTTTTACTTCTCAGTCTTAACTTGGAATACTTTTTGTTTACCTCCATTTGCACAGAAGCCCTATGAGAGAAGAGACTTAGTCATTCTTAATCACCACCATATTCCAAGTATTTCAAACCATCTTGCACCTAAGAGGTACTCAATAAATATCTATTGAATGAACAAATGAGCAAAGTGCAGAGAAATAAAGACATTTAATCTGGGAAGAGGAGGAAGATATAAACGCAGTTTTCACATATCAAAAGACCTATATCGAAAAAGGAGAAGACCTATTTCTGTTTTCTGCAGAAAGATTACATAGGATCAAATGACAGGCATTTAAAGAAAAAAAGATTTGGGCCCATAATTAAGAAACATCTTCTAAGTCATGCAGCTGTCTAACAATGGCAAGGGCAATCTTACTAGTTACAAAACGATTCCTAGGGTAGGAGGTTGTGTCCATAAGTTATCAGTTAACCTAAATCTATGATTTAGAGTACATTAAGAATATAATAAGATGATACATCGGAGAAGACATTGGCAACCCACTCCAGTACTCCTGCCTGGAAAATCCCATGGATGGTGGAGCCTGGTAGGCTGCAGTCCATGGGGTCCCTAAGAGTCGGACATGACTGAGCAACTTCACTTTCACTTTCATGCATTGGAGAAGGAAATGGCAACCCACTCCAGTGTTCTTGCCTGGAGAATCCCAGGGACGGTGGAGCCTGGTGGGCTGCCGTCTATGGGGTCACAGAGTCGGACACGACTGAAGCGACTTAGCAGCAGCAGCAGCAAGATGATACATGAAGACTGAAAGACAGTGATCTAAGTGATTACTCAGAGATGGTATCTTGAAAGACAGTCAAGAAAAAAATCAGTACAAATTGGATTCTGAATGAAATGGTGAGGGAGAAGAAAAAGTTCTGATAGACTTTTGTCCAATGAGCATTTACTAAATACAGAGTTGTAAGCTGGAGGTCTAGGAAGACGCTAGGAAGGCACCAATGAAATTAATAAGAAAACAAAATACAACAAAAGGAGATGGTCAGTATAAGGAATCAGTTGGCAATAATGAATTCCTTCTGTAATTGTTTGGGTTTAAATTTTTATGAGAAATCCAGAATAAAAAGGCAAAATATGTGTGACAAGATAAAGGTATAAGGCCAGATTTGGAGAGCATGATTTGAAAATATTTACCAAAGAATTGCACTTCAAGCCCTGAGAATGGATGAGCTTTCTGCAGAAATACTCAAAGGGAGCAATAAATTAAAGAAAGTGAGAACATCAAAATTATAGCTCTGGAAGGACCATTTTTAAAGGCCAACTAATCGTTCATTTGTCCTTGGGTAGAAGTTCACTTAAAAATCCCAAAGGTCATTCCATCTTCGTAAAAACCTGCACCAAAATGCATTCCTAAAAATCCCCCTGAAAAATATATTCCAAACAGTAAAGATATTTGTATTAAAATCTTTCTACATTTTAAATGTAGTTATGGAATACAAATGGTAAATTTTCTTTTAGCAAATGGTATAAAATAATTGCATATTAAATTATACATTGATTTGATAAACAGATAAGCAGAAGGACTTCTACACTTTTTTCCTGAATTTGTAATTCAACACATAAGTTTAGAAAATAACATATTATCTTCTGACAAGTCCAAAATATCTATCTGTATTGTATCAAATTAAGTACTTCACAAATGGTGAAAAAAGGTTTCTGCATTTCCATATATGCCCCTATGTTCTAAAATAAATAGTATCTTTCTGCATCAAATTGAGACATTATAATTAATGAAATTTAATTACAAAGATCTAGTTGTTTTTTTCCAAACTGTGATTTTTGTTGTTGTTGTTATTGTTAATTCTTTTCTCAATTTTACTTAATCATAAACAATGTTAACATAATGATAAAAATTATAGGAAAACTAGGTTTTAAAAACAGTGGCGCATCTTTGTAATTTAGCCCCAATTGGAAGACTGGAAACTACAAAATTAGTAAGTATATTGCAATTAGTAATCAGGAAGAGAAAGGAGAAGCAAATTAGTATCAAAATACTACATCACTAAAACTGTTGTTTAGAAGAAATGAATATAAGTAGTAAGGAAAGGTGTATTTCAAATAAAAGGTCTACTGCTGTAAAAAACAAAAGGTCTAATCTAATTGAAGAGGCCTATATTCAGTTATTTCTATGAGCATAAAAAGAACTGAATGCCTCCCTTAGTGTATACTGTAGGAAAGTATACTCTATCAATATCCTAAAACATTTATACTATATATATATATATATATATATATATGTATGTGTATGACATTTCTATAAGTAAATATCAATATAACATAATGTATAAAAAAAGTTAATATAGCAAGCCTAAGACTACTTACCTTTGAACAGCCTCCTTGTAAGGTTAGCCTTTGGCTAACTTCTGGGAACATGGCGGATAAACAGTTCCCTACAATCATATAAAACTTCCCCCTAAATGATAAGGAACTCATTATACCTGGACTGTGTGTGCAAACAAAATAGTTTAAGCTAAATATGTTTTCCTCTGGGAATCTGGGACTTTAGTAGGTGCAAGGAGAGAATGCCTACATGACCAGCCCCAGGTAAAATCCCTGACAGTTGAGTCTTTAATTAGTTTCACTAATAGACAACATTTTGCACATGTTGTCACAACTCACTGGAGGAATTAAGTGCATACTATGTGACTCCACTGGGAGAGGACTCTTACAACCTTCTGTCTGATTTCCTTTGCTCATTTTGCTTTATATGCTTTTGCTGTAACAAACCTTAACCATGAGTACAATTTACTAAATCTTATGAGTTCTTCCAACAGAACACCAAGCCTGAGGATGATCTCAGGGATCAATAATAAAGACAGTTTGAGACTCTTTGTTTACTAAACATTGATTTACACATTAAAGATGCTTATCACATATGCAGATGGCAGAAGCCTAATGAATATATTGGAAGATACAGTGAAGTATCAAAAACGCTTGAACAACTGAGTCGATTCTAACAAAATGAAATTAAGTGAGATAAAGACAGTCTAGGATTATGTTTTTAAAAAACAACACAACATATGTATACCTATGGCTAATTCATATTCATGTTTGGCAGAAACCAACAAAATTTTTTAAAGCAACTGTGTGTGTGTTACTTGCTCAGTTGTGTCCGGCTCTTTGCAACCCCATGGGATGTAGCCCACCAGGCTACTCTGTCCATGAGATACCTTCAATTAAAAAATAAATAAAATTTTTAAAAAAGAGGGAGGGGAAAAAAACAACACAAGCTACTATACATGTAGGAAGAAGGAACTTGTAATTAAGTAAGTATGAAAAAGACTTCAGGGTTTATTGAAAATAAACCCATATATTAATATAATATATAATTAATATAAACCCATATATTAAATGGTAAGATATAACTATCAAAGATTCCCAGTTTACTTCTGTGCTAAATAAAAAGCATACTGTACACAAACCAAGAGTAAATAATAGCCCAATTCTCCTCTGTTACTGGTCATATCACATATAGAAAATTCTATTTAACCATTTAAAGAAGAATATATTACAGTACATTCATGGCAAAGCTGGTGATGAGCTCCAAAACCATATTTTACAAGGAATAGCTCAAGACTAAAAGAAGACTGGAGACAGGCACAATGGTTCTACTAACATATATAGAAAGTTCTTGGGTAAAATATAAATTTTAATTTTTTCCCATATAATCACATGGAAAAGAAATCAGGAAGACATTCATTCAAGTTGCATATAAATAAAAAAATTATCTAAAATTCAAAGCTACCCCAAAGATCACTCACCCTCCTTTAAAACACATATTTGAAGCCTAAATGTCCACTTAATGTGGGTTCTGGAAGGAAGAATTCAATTAGGTAGATAGCTATATTAAATATAACTTAAATAATCTTTCATTTCTTCTAAATACTCTTTTCCATAGCTCCTTCATGTATACTCTACCAGAAAGGCAGGGGGGAAAGGATTTTGAAGTAATCTTCAGTCCAACTGCACCCTTAACTGAGTTGGGGAGAAAAGGGATAAGACCTCAAAATAAAGTTAAGCCAAATTATTCAATTCAATTCAACTCAACAAATAAATGACGTACTATAATAGAGAGCCCTTTACATTCAGCTCAACAAAGAACTGAGTAGCCCCACGTACAAAGCACTCTAAGGAACCAGGGCAATGTAAAAGAATGGAGAGAAAAGCTGGACTTACAAGCATCCCCTGGCTCCTTAGACATTCATACCAGGTGTCACAGCTCCAAAGTGGTAAAGCCTCTCACTGGCTTACCACAGCTCCAGTCACCACTGTGGGAACGATGGTTTTGAAGGTTATAAAAATCCCAAGTATCAAAACCAGGCCTGGGGTTCTCAACCATTAACAGCTTATGTCTTAAGGTCCACCCCCAAAGACACAGGCCTCCCAAGTGTCTGCTTGAGAAAAGATCCTCCCCCACAGCTATAACAGAGGCAGAAGAATACAAGAGGGAAAATGTTCTAAGTCTTTCTCAAACTCTAATATAGGTGGCTGTGTGACACACACAACATGCTTCCCACCAAAAAAAAAAAAAAAAAAAAAAACGAAAGAAAGAATTTGAGTACCATGGTTTAAATGAGGCTCAGCAGATCCATCCCAGTTTTAAGGGTTTTAGTGTTTTTTTCAATGCATGGAAGATAAATACCACAAAAAACACATTAAACAAAGCAACCTCTTTCAGGGGCTCAGAGGAGATAAAGTGAAAGTCAATTCTCTTAATTTACTTGTTAATGTAGAAATTGCTGCTGGAAAGTTTGTGGTGAAGCAGGCAGATTTGTTACTATCTGAACCACCAGGGAAGCCCTAAGGGTAGGCTGATGGTTGTTAGTGTGAAAATAAACTGGCTCACTTCTTTTAGAAAATTTGGCACCATGTATAAGTCATTTTAATAATATTCAGTATTTCTCTTTCTTAAAAATTGGAACAAAATAATACTAAATACTAAAGCTTATTTATAAAATGTTCATAAAGAGTATGCAATAACATAGAAAAATGCTTAAGATATAAATAACTACATTAAAAACCCTTTACATAGAAAAAACCCTGGTCCATGGTAGAAGATGATACGGGGGAAAAACAAATGAAGAGTTTTTATATCTATGTGTTAATATTATATAGAATTATGAGTGATTTACTCTCTTTTTTATCCTTCTAAATACTCCTATATTTCCTGCTGGCTCAGACAGTAAAGAGTTTGCCTGCAATGCAGGAGACCCGGGTTCAACCCCTGGGTAAGGAAGATCCCCTGGAGAAAGAAATGGCAACCCATTCCAGTATTCTTGCCTGGAAAATCCCATGGACAGAAGGAAGAGCCTGGTGGACTATACCCTATGGGGTCGCAAAGAGTCGGACACAACTGAGAAACTAACACACATATATTTCCTTAAGGAATAATACTTGTTTAAAGATTAAAAATAAAAAACTAAAATGAATTCTGACTGAGGATGAAAAAGGGGCAATTAGCTATGTGGAAGCAATGAGAATTAGAAAAGGCAGACTATTATTCAACATAGTTTTGGAAGTCCCAGCAGGGCAATTAGAGAAGAAAAAGAAATCCAGATTGGAAAAGAAGAAATGAAACACTGTTTGCAGACATGATACTATACACAGAAAACCCTAAAGATACCACCAGAAAATCACCAGAGTTAATCAATGAAATCTGTAAAGTGGTAGGATATAAAATTAATACACAGAAATCCTTTGTATTCCTATACACTAGCAACGAAAAATCAGAAAGAAAAATTAAGGAAACAATCCCATTCACCATTGCAACAAAAAGAGTAAAATATCTAGGAATAAACTTATCTTAGGAGACAAAAGATCTGTATGCAGAAAACTATAAGACACTGATGAAAGAAATCAAAGATGACACAAACAGATGGATATATATATATATTTTGTGAAAATGACTATACTCCTCAAAGCAATCTACAGAGTCAATATAATTCCTATCAATTTACCAACGGCATTTTTCAGAGAACTAGAAGACAAGCTTTACAATTTTTATGGAAACACAGAACACCCCCAATAGCCAAAGCAATCTTGAGAAAGAAAAATGGAGCTGGAGGAATCAGACTCCCCAACTTCAGATTATACTACAAAGCTACAATCATGAAAACAGTATGATACAGGCAAAAAAATAGAAATATAGATCAATGGAAGAGGATAGAAAATCCAGAAATAAACCCATGTACCTATGGTCAATTAATCCATGACAAATGTCGGAAATACAGCCTCTTCAACAAATGGTGCTGGCAAAACTGGACAGCTACATGTAAACAAGTGAAATTAGATCATTCTTTAACACCTGACACAAAAATAAGCTCAAAATGTATTAAAGACCTAAATGTGAGACTGGACATTAAAAAACTTTTAGAGAAAAACATAGGCAGAACACTCTCTGACAAAATCGCAGCAAGATACTATTTGTCTCCCAGAATAATGGAAATAAAAACAAAAATAAACAAATGGGAACTAATTAAACTCGATGACACTTTTGTACTATGTTGAACACTGAACATTTCCTTCCCTTTCACTTTAATAACTTTTCAAATATCCCAAGGTATTCTCTGAGACTAAAGCAAGCAAACACATAGCTAAATATTTAGGTCAATTCATCTTTAAAATTGGCAACCCACTCTAGTATCCTTGCCTGGAGAATTCAACTGGCGGGCTACAGTTCATGGGGTTTCAAGAGTTGGACATAATTTAGCAACTAAACCATCATTTTTAAAATGCATCAAGTTCTCTAATTCTTCAATCTATTACATTGCTCCTAAAATTGTTTTGCAATCTCTCCCTCAAATTCTAGAAATTAGATAGTCTGCCCCTTAGCTTGCTTCCCACAATTCAATAAATTACTCTCTGGACTTAAAAGCATCCAGGAATATCTGCAGAACCACAATTTATGTCACATAAAACATAAACAACAAATATTTATTATCCTAATCTATTGATACAAAATGCAAACATACCTGGCTAATTCAGATTTCAATAATTTGAATTTTGCAATGACTCATCTTGCAAATCTTTTTAATGAGTACCATAAGTTAAATGATCAAAATTCTCACAAAAACCTTAAATGTTTAAGACAAACTTTTCAAATAACTCAGTAGAATTCAGTTATATTCAGTTGATGTATACACTAGAAACTAAGGAAATAGTACATCTAAGGACATTTATAAGGCAATCCTGTGTTAGCCTAATTACAGCTCCTTTAATTTTTCTATAACTATATTATTTCACTGAAAGAAAACAGAATTATACATTAATAGGGTTTTATGTAAAAGTATCACTAATTCAGACTGCTTTCTCTGATTCCCTGAGTACAATCTTTTAGACTATACACAACACAGCACTTCATAAAGCACAGTAGCCAGAAATGTCAAGACCTTTTCTATCATTAGGTTCAGAAAAATCCATCCCATTATGACTTCAACAACACTGCAAATCCATTATGAAGAATATTCAGAACATAAAGTGCGCAGCTATGACATGTTTACTTTTCAAAAGCAGATATATATATATGTACTAGTGTGTTTGACAATTCTTCATCATTAAGGAGAGGGAGCAACAGAGGACAAGATGGATGGATGGGAGGACCAACTCAATGGACCTGAGTTTGAACAAACTCCAGGAGATACTGAAGTACAGGGAAGCCTGACGTACTGCAGTCCATGGAGTCACAAAAAGTTGGACACGATTTAGTGACTGAACAACATCATTATCATCATTAAGGTTATAGTTTTTAAATACATAACTAACACTGCTCAATTCAGTCTACAACTCTCTCAATAAATTCAGCAGATATTTTTAAACTGTTGTGTTTTTAAAAAGATAGGTAAATTTTATAACCCTCTATGGATAAGAAATTTCTTTGAAAAATTAGCAGTGCTGAGAACACATCTCATTAAAATTTTCCATGATCTCAAAATCCCACCTTCAATTTAAAACTTCGTATGGAATTTTTCCTGTATTAACTAAGTCAGTCCTCATTTTCTACTCAGTGAAAAAGGGTCAGATCCCTGAACCACCAACCATTCATAAATACATTATTCAAGAACTTTATCACAGGCATAAACATGGCTGCACAAGCTATATGGTCAGTAATATCTTTGTCTGGCTATGTTATCTTGTGAGGGTCACATAAAAATCTTATCTCAGATTTCTACATGTAAAATGAGATAGGGTTTACTCACAGAAGCTTTTAGAATACATTTAATTCATAATGCCAAGGGCATTACACATGTTCAAAAGCATTTTAAGCTTTTTCAAAACTTAATGTGCAGTATTTTATAATAATTTCTTAACACATATGATAGGAGAGGCAAGTACTTGTCTCCAATCTCCTCAATGCACACAGAATCATTTGAATATATCCCATATTAACATTCCCAAACTAACACATCACTGGTAATCTCAGCAAAGAATGTTACTTCAAATCCTAATAAGTTTTCTATTAAGAAATATGTGTACCTTTAACTATAGCAAAAGTAAACACTCTACAATGACTGCAAATTGAAAACACAAGGATTTTTTCTCAGTCTGTAACAGGTGCTTCCCTGGTGGCTCAGTGGTAAAGAATCTGCCTGCCAATGTAGGAGACATGGGTTTTGATCCCTGGGTCAGGAAGATCCCCTGGAGAAGGTAATGGCAACCCACTCCAGTATTCTCGCCTGGGATTCCCATGGACAGAGGAGTCTGGCGGGCTACAGTCCATGGGGTTGCAAAAGAGTCGAACATGATTTTTAAGCATTATACACATATATCCACATGCACACACCTTTTTATCTTGTCCCATAAATAAATGCTACCGCAAGATGTTCTGTACTTCAAAAATCTATAAAAGTGTATCAAGGTATAGTCCTCTAATAAATTTAAATTTTTTGTTCAATTTTGACTATTAAATCACACATAGAAACTGAGAAGGTAGGGCTGATAAGTGACGCTGATTACTGAAATAACAGAAGCCATTATAAGTCCCATTTAATAATAATACATTCTAAATATAAATCTTCAAAATGTACTTTTCCAGGGTTATCTCCAAGTAAATATACCTAAAAATCCAGTAATCTTTTAAGATCTTGGAGAGCAAGAAGTTAAATGCATATTTATTTGTAATTTTTCTTAAATTTTAAAATCTAATTTATGGCAAGAACATTTCACAAAAACCTAGATGTACATTATACAGAAGTTGTTTTCTTACAAATAAGAAATCTTAATTTGCAATTGGCAAGGAATTCTAAAGACAGAATTTTGAAACTTTTCTTTGCCAAAATACTCACAAGAAAAATCCAAATAACAATTTAACTTGTTAAAATATTAAAACAAGGACTTTAGGATTTTTTTTAACCTATTGCACAAATTATCTTTTAACCTTGGCAAAATCTATCATTTATAGTATCAATTTTACAAATACCATTTTTAATTACAAAACCCGTAGAGGAGTAAATGAAATGATTGTGAAGAGGCTAATTATTATTATAAAATGTATACTCTAAAAATACCTATTTTAAACTTCAGACGTTATTAGGAAGGTAAGTAACTGTTTTAAAACTGTATGTTACACAGAGCATGTACATGAACACTGGCTCGTGTCAGGCATAACCCTCAGACAAATGCACAGCTCATTTCTTGCTACAGTCTGCACTGCATTCAAAGATACGTTTTGAACTTAAAAGAACAGACTATATAATTTTGTACTTGATTTTTTTCATGTGTGGGCCTTCCACTGAAAATAATGTCATCTCTTTGAATTTATAGAGTATATTTGAGTAGTTTTAACCAGCATCAACATCATTTCCACTTGCTTAAGTAGAAAACATAAAATAAAATTGGAGTCAGATTTCTAAACTCAAAGAGAAACGTGATTTATTTTGCATCTGGATAAAGGAGCATTTGGGGAAATGTTAGAATTTAAGGAAATAATTCCATTCAATAAATTCTATCACTATGCACTATGTTTCTTCTTGATACTTATCACCTGCAGATTTTGAAATTTTACAATCTCCAGAATTAATCTGATCCCATTTATGATAGTGAAGATACTGATATCACATATGCCTTTCATGTTAAACACCCATCAGACATAACAATCTCCATTTGAATTTATTACTCTGATTTTCTTCACCTTAATAGAGAATCATATGTGAAAATAAATTAAAAGTTACCATTAAAAAGTTACAGATATGATCTTTGGGGATGGGGGTGCTAAAAACAGAATCTTGCCTATCTGTGAAATAGGCAGCTAAGACACAAGATGGACTCTACTTCCCTAATGCAAGGTCATCCTTCTGTTATTTAAAGATGTGAAAAATGCATTTTAAAATGCATTAATGGTGCATTTTTTAAAAATGGTGCATTAAAAAAAAAGTGGTAGGTAACAGAGATCCACTTTAGATTCAGCAAATAACACTTTAAAATGATTGTGCTGAAGTGAAATTATATCAAGAACATCTAATATCACAAACAGAAAGGCATCAAATGTTTCTGAAAATTTTACATGTAATAACAAATTTTATACAAGTCAGAAACTACATAAATTGTCTTTAAAAGAAAATTGTATTGAGACAAAATTAGCTTTAATGTTACTTGCAAAATCAAAACTTCTGTGAAACATCAAAAGAGTTTTTAAATAGCACACTTAATAAGACAATTTTCCAATTATAAAAGAAGTAAAGATTCACTATAAAAAATTTTTGAACAGAATATTAATAAAGAAGGAAAACCTAATCACATCACTTTTAATATTTTAAAAGAATTGCTTACACTATTAAATAAAGTTAAAATATTTTAAATTATAGAGCAAAACTAGTACTGGATAAATCTTACATTTATAAGAAACACTGAAAGGAGGATTATTTTTTCTCTTCAAATCATTTTTCCTCAATGTCCACATATTTGGTTGTTGATTATGCAACTTTCTACACATCCTCCCTAATCTTAAAGTCTTACTCAGGGAAAGGAGCAACTGTTGGACCCTACACATCAGAACAGAGCATCAACTCAGTAACAAAGGCTCTGTGCACTGTGATGGCCCTTCCTGGACAGAAAGGATGCTATGCTCAGCACATTAGACAAGAAAATTCCCCACATCTTAAGTTCTTCTGTTTATCACACATTTATATCTTTTTCACATCTAATGATTACCTTCCAGGGTAGGGAGAGACGGAGGAAAGTCATTTAATTTAAGGCAACAACTTCATTTCTAATTTTATATAATGAATGATATAAAGAGAGCAAATCTACTTACAATCTTTGTTTCTTCCAGGTAACATGTTTATGACAAAATATCTTAAATTCCATGTTTGTATACGAGGAAAACTAAAATGCAAAGACAAATGGCAAGGTACTCCTGAACAATGCGTTCCTACTATTGCCAACGTGATGAAAGAAAAATATTTAAGTATGTTGTATTAAATATATAACTAATACAACTTTTGTATTTACTATATTAAATAAAATGTTAGTCTCTCAGTCATGTCCAACTCTTTGCGACCCTATGGACTGTAGCCCGCCAGGCTCCCTGTCAATGGAATTCTCCAGGCAAGAATACTGCAGCAGGTTGCTATTTCCTTCTCCAGGAGATCTTTCCAACCCAGGGATCAAACCCAGATCTCTTGCATTGTAGGCAGATTCTTTACCAGCTGAGCCACCAGGGATGTAGGTTAATCTCAGAATCATCCTGTCTCATCCCATCATCTGCTTGCTGGATACCTTTCATCTCCAATGATGTCTTCATGAACAACTATTCCTGGGAAAAGAGCTTTCACAAATTATGGAAGCTTTCTACATTTAAAAATATCTGGTGGTTTAGTCGCTAAGTCATGTCTGACTCTTGCAACCCCTTCAACTGTAGCCTGCCAGGTTCCTCTGTCCATGGGATTCTCCAGGCAAGAAAACCGGAGTTGGTTGCCATTTCCTTCCCCAGGGGATCTTCCCGACCCAGGAATCGAACCCGGGTCTCCTGCATTGCAGGCAGATTCTTTACCACCTGAGCTCTGAGGGAAGCCTGGGTTTAGGCAAAATCCAAGTTTAACAGATTTGGTAAAAAAGAAAAAAAAAAGCCCACAAACTCATAGGTTACAAAGCCTTACGACACTATATAACTTTAGAAACAACTTCACAGATAATAGAACCTTTAGAAATAGACTACAGCATTATTGTTTGCCTGTCATCTATAACAAAATTGGAATAATTACCACAGAATACAGCATAGTAGTTAAGAATGATGGTTATGCTTTCTATTCTTAAAACATATTAATATTAAAAAGGCAGAATAGTTTCAAAATAAATATTATCTTATTACAAAACATGTATTAAATCAAAAGGAAGTTAAGTGGCTTATCCTGGCATTGCCTACAAAACATTAAAATAAGTGAAGAATCTAAACCAAGGACTTGCCTTCTAGAGGCTTTCCTTTTAGCCTATAACAAAGCTTTCCTTCTCCACCCTTTGTCTTCAAAAAAAAATCATTAAGAAATTTATAGAGACTTGGAAAAGATATGCAGTGAAAACTTAACAGAAATGAACAAAGGGACTGTCAAGGGAATGTCATGCCCCAGGGCTTCCGTTTGATTAAAGACTAAACTGGTAAGTGTGGGCTTATCAGATTGCTACTTTAATAAAAGAGAGTTTTAAGATCAAAGAAAAAGATATCACAAGGAAAGAACTGAAGCAAAGATTTACGTGAGGAAAAAAAAACTGAAACAAGCTTTGCAGGGAAAAGGTAAAGACAGAGGTACAAGGTTTGAAGGCTTTGGGGGGAAAAGGCAGGGTAGCAAAATGGTTATGTGAGTGTGGACGAACCTCTACCACTGACCAAGAGACTGACCTTGGATAAATCACTTTTCTTTGGCTTCCCCATCTTTAGGATGGGAATAAAAACAGTACCTATCTCCAAGGGTTGCAATGAGAATTAAAAGTCATCACATATGTAAAACTTCACTGTGCCTGGCATATAATTATTAACTAGCATGAGGAAAAGAAAACAAGAAACAATGCCATAAACACAGCCTCAGGTTTTTTGTACAGAGGATGTATGAAGTCTTTTCTAACTACACTTACATACCAAACTAAAGGAATTAACATCTGATTCCCAAATAACTCACATAATGTTGAAGGTTCTATTTATATCCGTCAACTTGAAAGTTAGTATTATGTTTCCTCAAACTTTATTTTCCTTAAACTGGTCTGAACTCAAAAGGCACATTTCAACTTATCCAAGATGTCACTGGCAAACAGAATGAGAATCAATGTAAACAACCCAAACCACAAAAATGTGAAATAAATTTTTGATTTCCCAACAGTAACCTCTTATTCTGAATGTTTTATTAAACCGAAGCAACTGAAGCCAAGTCTGATTTTGAGTATGTAGAATACTGTTTTATTCTTTATTTTAAACCTTTCTTACATGTTTAAAAATATACATGGGTTCAGAACAACCTCAATAAAACAATGACATTTCTTTTACTAACGGACCTCTTAAGTCAAACCACCAGTGTGCAAACGTAGTTAGTTGGCTTTCAATTTGAAGAGTCATAGGCACATTTCACTATATGCATTTCATAAAAGAATCAAAAATGCTGAGAATACTCAGTAGTTGGATATAAATTTTAAAATATCTATCTGGCAGGAATCTTATAGTAAAAAAAAAAAAAAAGTAAGATTTAGATGTTTTAGCACTTACTTACACCTGCTTCACTGTTAATTTCCCAAATGCCATTTTGCTACATCTAAACCCCTGACAATTACACAACTCCATATAGCACACAAAAAAATAAGTTAATTGAATCTCTGAATGGGAAAAAAGATCATTACAAAAGAAAATATTGACAGTTCTTACCTGTATTTGATAATTAAGTATACTTTATTCTCAGCATCACTAGGAATGCAGCTTGGTCTAATAGAAATATCTAATTAACAACTAACAAAAGTATTTTTCTCTTCAAAGAAGTTTTTATATATTTTTGTCCAACGTTGACAATTTAAGCAACACTGATCTATATAGTGTGCTAAGAAGACATTAGGCACAGATCACATAATGTAATTTACATATTCTTTGTTGTAAAAAATATAGTATGTGCAAATGCATTATCATACAAATAAATTGGTGGACCACAACAGTAAGCTTTGCAGACCTAACATAAAAAGGCTAGTATTTTACTCTTTAAAAATAAAAAAGGTGGAACACACCAAGTATCTTTAAGAGCAATACCCCACTTCTGAGTGAGTCCTCTGCATTTGCATTGTGAATTATCTTAGAGAAAAACAAAGCTTAACTATAGGTCCCCCCAAAAAGGACACCATTTGGGGCACATGTATTATTTCAAAAGAAACCAAATAAAAATGTTTCCCAAAGCCATTAAAAAATACTTAACACAATATCTTAAACAATATATAGAATACTTTTATAGAAGGAATAAGCCATTCAACATTATGACTTTCATATAATAGATTCTTTCATTAGCTAAGACACTTCTGGCTTAAGGTACCAAAGGATGCAGATAAAGAAAAATGGAGGAAAAATAATAGCAGGCTGTTAGAAAGGGGGAGGGAGCATACATTTACCCAGAAGAAACAAACAAACAAAAACACTGTTTCTTTTTCTTCACTGCAGAAATTTGTGCTACGGATATAAAAACACAAGCAAAAGGGTTGTGTGGCAGGTAATAAAATACAATGCTTGCTATGCATCCTCCATGGAGGGACCTTTTAGGGACTGCAGATTAGTGAGTTTAGAAGTACACTTTGATGCAAAAGGTTATACTTTACCACATATATAATATGTAGCATTTTTCTATAACGGGCAATTTATGTAAGTAATTTCCACAAACACAGAAGAGAATGAGAGAGACAGAGAGAGAGAGAGAATGAGAGGCAGAGACAGAGAAGAGAGTCCAGAGAGAGAGAGAGAGAGAGAGACGCCAGGGGCTTCGCTCATGCCCTGTGGAAGATCTGAGGTACTTTTCCATCCTCAGAGCTTCACTTTTCCTAGTACCGCATATTTATACTCACACACTACAATTATCTCATGAGATTACCCTCTATATATCTTTAGGTTTTTTTTTTTTCATGAAAAAGAAAAAAAAGAAACTTTTAGTCCCTTCCTCTCATAGTCAACTATTCAAGTAAATATTTCTCTAGTG
The DNA here is from genome assembly GCA_024291935.2 of Okapia johnstoni. Classification (NCBI taxonomy): domain Eukaryota; kingdom Metazoa; phylum Chordata; class Mammalia; order Artiodactyla; family Giraffidae; genus Okapia; species Okapia johnstoni. The sequence continues at coordinate 23,543,189 of CM044322.1, forward strand.
GCAAATTTCCAGATGAAGCAAGAATACAATCCCAAACTACTGTCAGATTACACATGATTTACTGTGGAGTTTTCTTCAAATGGAGCAGGAATTAGCCCGTTTCCTAGGTTTGGGGTCTCGTGCTTCCTGATCCTTGACACACATACAAGATGTACACATTGTCTCAGACAGTCTTCGGAGGCCTAGCCGGAAAACACTGTTGGAGAGGCTGTATATAACACAGTTACAAAAACTATTACTTATAGCCAGCCAGGTGGTTAGGAAGGACAGTGTTGGATTGTCCAAGACCCGGGAGCTTTCTAGAAGAAAGTAGATGATGTAAGGGAGCCACAGCATGTAAAACACGCTGGTGATCCGAAACAAAACCATGGCGTAGCGACGATCAGGGCTATGCCCGGCCTCTCCAGAGGCAGCAGCCTCGTGGCTTGGGAATCGGGCCCTCCGGTCACTTATCTCTTTGGTGTGCTGCCGGCAAATTTTGAAAATGTGGAAGTAAGTGAAGCAGACAACCAAGGCAGCAGGGGCATAAAGTAAACAAACAATAAAGCCAGTAAAATAGGCACTGGTGAGCCAAGAGGTGGCACACCATTCAAAAATGTCACCGTGGTAACCAGGCTTCCCCCAGCCAAAAAAGGAAGGCAAGAAAATCAGGCAAGAGTAGATCCAGATTAAAATAATGCAAATTCTCAGGCGACATGGGGTGACCAGTTGATTGTAGGACAGAGGCTTGGTGATGGCAAGATAGCGATCCACACTGATGCAAGCAAGACATGCCATAGAAACACTTTTCAGGACTGAGATGATATATCCAAAAACCTGGCAAGTCAGTGACTCGTGGATACCTGTGGAGTAGTGGAGAAGTGAGAGGGTAGGAACCAAGCAGCTAACTCCAACAAAAAGATCAGCATACGCCATCGTTTGAATGAAATAGCTGGTCGTATAGTGATGTAAGAGTGGAGCACAGTGAAAAACAAAGATGACCGTTAAATTCCCAGCAATGATGAGAAATGTCAGCAAGACAATGACAACTGTCTCGAAGATGCATACGTCCACCGCACTGTAGTGGCCAAATCCAAGTGGGCAGGAGTGACGTTCGGACACATTCAAAATGCCACTGCTCGTGTTCAGGATCCTCCATTCAGTCCACCTGGAATCATTCATGGCTTGGAATTAAAAGGACCTGCAGCCCTAGCTACAGCAAGCAGGTGCCCTGCCTAGCATCTGCTAAACTCTGCCCATGAGTGTCTCAGCGTCAGCTTCGGCAGACAGTGGCAGTGCTTCTATCACAGCTGAGCATCCCGGGGAGTACTCAAGTCTCTTCATCAGCCTCGGTGCAGCAGTAACACACCTCAGCTTTGGGGGGGAAGGAAGAGGAATAAGCTAGAAAGGAGGTGAAAAAAAGGTCACCAATTAGCTTCCTCTGGTGCTTTCAAACAACTCTTTGCAGACACAAGGCGCTTCTAGAGAAAATGGACTTCTTAATAATACCTTGCACTATGAAAAATTAAATCTGTAAAAGGAAAAAAGCAATTGCCAAGGAAAGAAAAGCTCTTGTGGGCCATTAGTTCTCTTCAGAAAGGTAGTTTCTTAGGGATCAACTAGGAAGAACGAGGAGGGAAAAAAAGAGTCTTAAATAATCTCAGGCTTCCTGTTTCATCTGTCAGGAGAAATGAATTCAAATTTTAGAACTTAAATAATTGAAATCACAAATTTGGTTGGAAAGCTAAGAAAAAGTTCATTGGGCTAAATAGTGTCTTTGGGCTCAGTTCAGGGTTTGATGCTGGTGGGTCAACTTTATGATCCATTTCTCTCCCTTTTATCTCAAAAGCTAAGAATCCCCTTCTCCAACAAGATTAATTCTAAAAGATTCATCTCTATTGGGGCACAAAGGAGCAGAAGAGAGGTAACAGACTCCAGACTGCCCTATAACTCTCATGAGAGGAAAAAAACAGCATATTTCCAATAAGGAAGATAATACACAATGGGTCAAAACTGACAAAATAGAAAAACAAACTTCTGAAGTTTTAGTTCTGCATGCATTTTTTAAGCATTCAGATGAAAACAGTTTTAGCCCATTACAGTTAATGATGCTAACACCAGCACTGCAATCTATATCTTTTCCTTTTCAAAAGGAAAAGAAAATCATTTTTGCTATTAATTTCAGCATCAATAACTGAAAATAACCTTCATTATCTGATACGCCACCTTCCTTATAATGGAGCATGATCATAAAATATACAGCTCAAAGTTATTTCTCACCTTTGCAACACACGTATCTCTCAAAAAATTCAGGTTAGCATTTGTCAAAAGTCTTTTTTAGAGTATAGGCATTTCAGAGAGTCTCCTGTCAGTCTTTGTTATCATACCTTTTGAAGAAATAACATGCATTAGAAATAAAAACATTTCCTTCAGGAACGATGCAGGAGCTTAATAGAAAGCATTCTTCTCAAAGTTATTTTCTTGTGCACCACCAGGTCATTAAGGGAAGTCTTTCTTCTTTCATAATAATATCCACAGGATATTCCTCCTTGTACATTCCTAGTTTCACTTATCACAAAATAGTTCTCTTGTTACAGGAATAAAACAATGCTTCTCACCTACATTCACTCTTATCAGCTGCTAGGCTGGGCTGCTTGATTCAGAAGTCCGAATTACTGTGATGCAGTTACCGAGATGCTGTCAGTATATTCTTCACAATCTCCCAGTATCACTGCCTGCACCTGAGCCGAAGCCCTGCTCCTCCTCCTCCTCACCCTGAGCTGATGCAGAAGAACTCACCATCAGAAAGGTGACTCGGTCCTCCTGCCCCAATCAACAGCACAGCCAATGGCCACTGCAGCTGAAACTGTCACTAGGTAACAGTTGCCAGGCACATGCAGGCTTATAGACTTAAACTCGGCAAGCTCCGATCAAGATTGACAAAAGAAGACAATGGGACTGACCGATCCTTATAACATATTAATGACATGTATGAATTTCTAGAGGTATTGTCATTATAGCATGTGTAAAGACTGTTTTCTATGAGCAGGACAGGAAAAACACCCTAGGATGCACCTTTAAACCCTGTAGAAAAACTACCACAAGGTACTATGACACTAAAAAGTCAGCAGTAATCTAATGCTCACTGGCAGAAAAAAACTTATTAATTATTAAAAATCATCTAAGTCTTCATGAACTCAAGTGACAGAGCAACTATTTTTACTCTCTAAAATATATTATATTCTGATTAATAGAAGTTACTTTATAATCTCTCCAACCTCTGCCACACCCACACTAAACTGCCAAATCTGATGTATTTAACTGTATAAAGCATTGGAACTAATACCTCTATACTAAAATCTACTTGCTGGACTATTTAAGGTCAAATATGACCTCAGAAGAGTAGACATTAGAAATAAACAGAATGACTGCTTAGTTCACTTTTTATCCTAATAGAAAAAAGAATTAAAGAGTCAAAGAACTTTTTCATATAGTTCTTGAGCTACTCATACCCAAGTCAGAAGAAAGCTAATTTATAAGCTCGTTTATATAATGGATGTTTAAAACCATTTCCACTTATTTTGACTTACTATAGACAAACATTCCCAAATTTTAAAAATATTTCTTACAGGGTCAGCAACTTCCTTAAAAGTGATTTAGAATTAATTTATATATTATTTCAGAATTGAACCAGGAAATTTAAGATGAAAACAGATAACCAAAGTTTAGAGTGTATTCTATGTGCCAAACATTATGTTATATGCTTTACATTTTCTTCTCAATAAAAACACTAAATCCATATGAACTAGATACCCATCATTATCACCTTCCAAAGAAACAGAGTGGGTACCTAGAGAAGGTAAGTATAATTTGCTTACCAACAGTCATGAAACTAGGAAGGAAACAGGTCAAAACTGTCATTCTTAAAACCATTTTGATGAACCCCTCCCTCATTCCCTGTTTTCCACTTGGAGCAGCTATTGAGAAAACGTCTAAGGACAATTATTTTGGGATTTCAGAAAATGATTTCTAAACAACAGGACCCTATTTTTTCCGTCATTTTTAACTAACTTTCAGGAAGACCGTATCATTGCTAAAATCTTCATGAGGTTAGATGAAATTAAGAAACCACTTTTCTCATTACCAGAAAAATTTATAAAATAAGTTAGAATAACAATCTTAGAATGAGTACCATACTGAGATTTGAAAGTAAAATTTGCAAATATTTTTAAATTATGAAAGTATGATAACACATTTACCAGAGACTTGGAAAATACAGAACAAAGTCACATACAGTTCTACTCTATATTACAACTATTTTTTAAGTAGATAAATTAAATTTTTAATTGGCATTTCAATATCAAACTATCAAAAATTAAAAGAAGAAATTAAAAAGCAGAAGTATATAGTAGATCTGAAAAGCACTATGAACCTATTCAACATAATTAAGATATATACAATTTTCACACAATAGCAAGGTAAAAAAGTTCCCATAGACTATAAACCAGAAGACACTGGAACATATCTAGGGACATAAAACAAGGTGCAAAAATTTCATGGTCTAAAGGTACTGCAATTATACGAAGTCTGTTCTCTTATCACTGTGGAATTCTGTTAGAAACCAATAATATCAAAAGCTATTTAAAAATAACCCACATACTTTCAAGTGCAATGTGACATTTACCAACAGAGATCACTGACCTAGTCACTGAAAGTCTCAAGAAGGTTAAAAGACTGAAAAAACACAGAGGGTGATTGCAGAGAAGAAAGTATTTAAATGAAAAATTAATACAAAAAGGCTAGAAAAGTTCTATTTTACAGGGAAGCATTTTGACTTTTAGGGACACATAAAAACATGAAAATCAAACAAGATTCGACTTAACTAAAACTTTCTTTCACAATAATAAATATTCAAAATAAAATCATAGATGATAAATATTCATGACTCTAGACAGGTCCTACATTCCACATAAAGAGTTGAATATGAAGGTTTCTGATGAAAACACTGAGAAATAAAATGTTACTCATTATTAAAGTGACCTCATCTAAAAAAAATCTTTAAAAAAATCATTTTAAAAGTATACACTATACATTATTTTTCAAGTTTTGAATCACAATATTTTAAAAAAATCAGAGAAATGACCAAAATGTCACTTACAGATATTCAAATACTAGGTCACTTCGACACATTTATTTCCAACAAATAATCACTGGTAGAGACTTACATCTAAGAAAAATATAAATAATCCCTAGTTGTACATGCTGTCAAAGGTATATGATAATATGTGAGGGAGAGTTCAAGGAGCAATAGCTTTGACCCACCAAGCTTCCTTCTTTTCTTCCATCAACTTCAAAAACACAGCTTCAGGAGTTCTGACAAGGTAATTTTCTTCTTTCCTGAGACTGACTCTTACTACTGGCCCCTCACTTTCCTTCCCTTCTATCCTTTTTTACTGAACTGATTATAAGAGAAACTAATTTATAAAGTGAAGCTCTAATAACACAGCACTAATAGCATATATTTACACAGCTCATTACATAAAGCACTCTGTTTTTATATTATGCATAATTCTCTTCATTTTAAGGGTCATTAGATGTTTTATTACTGCCATTCTTATTAGTCATTATCAACCACCCCTTTCTCCTTTCAACTTATGAACACTGGCTGGGAAATAATCTAAGAGGAATCATCACTTGGGATTACTTCAGAATCACTTCTAACAGCTAAAAGTTAGAACTTCTTGAGATGATACATCAGGGATGTTTAATTCTTCATTCATACCTTACATATGTTTTATATGTTCAACATTTGCACATATAAAATTCAAATAGACATCTAAGCAACTCAAGCAACTACTCAATAGGGGTTAAACAGCAAAAGAAGAGAGAACCATTAGCCACTGGTGGTAAACAGTAGGCAATGATTATCAAGGAGAAATGCAAAACCAATACTGTGGGTGGAAAAAAAAACAGAAGATAATGTAAAAACTTTTTTTAAGTTTATTTTTAAAAGATACAAGAAGGTGTACGGACTCAGAATTTACTTATTTCTTCAACTATTCCTCTCCACCTATTAACTTTTCTCCACCTCCATTGTCACTACCCTAAGCCAGCTAGCCATCATCGTGTGTGTGGATTACTACAGAGGCTTTCAATTTGGTCTTCCCGAGTGGTCTACGATCTCTTTTCTAACCACTATGGGCAAAACAGAATATTCTTTTCAAAATGCAAACTAGATGGTATCATGCTGACTGAAAATGCTTCAACCATTTCATACTGCCCTTAGTATACAATTCTAACATGTCCTACAAAATCTGATCTCTGTATATCTATTCAATCTAACTTCTCTTTTCTATTATTTAGGATTAGCTAATTAGGCTCCTGGAGAAGGAAATGGCAACCCACTCCAGTATTCTTCCCTGGAAAATCCTATAGACAGGAGCCTGGAGAGCCTCAGCCCATGGGGTCGCAAGAGCTGGACACGACTCAGTGATTAAACCACCACCACCACCACCAAACTGGCTCTACCTGCCCCCACTCCACCCTTTCCTCATCCCACACATATTTGCAATGTTCCCTACTTGCCACAGGATATTTGTACCTGCTGCTGATTATGACATCACATTTTTTTTTAGTTAATTCAGATATATATATATATATACACACACACACACACACACACATATATATATAATCCATCCCTAATATATTCAAATTAAGGGCAATATTATTCATTTATTTATTTATTAAAGTTGTTCAGTTGTGTCTGACTCTTTGCAACCCCATGGACTATACAGTCCATGGAATTCTCCAGGCAAGAATACTGGAGTGGGTAGTGTATCCCTTCTCCAGCGGATCTTCCTGACCAGGAATCGAACTGGGATCTCCTGCATTGCAGGCTGATTCTTTACCAACTGAGCTATCAGGGAAGCCCATTATTCATCTACACCTCTACCTAAATCCAATTCAATACGCATACTTGACTGCCACTTTGAAAAATCCTATCTAGCAAGAGATGATTATTATCATTTTAAGAATAAAAAAATGCTGCAAAATATAGTATAAATGTATTTTAAATGTACTATCAAATGTAGTATCAAAGCAACTTGGTCTAAGCGCCAAGAGAAAAAAAAAATGAATATAAAGTGGGACATTTTAGAATCCACTGATTTTGTGACCCTTCAAGAGCAGAAAACAAGCTTATAAATTAACTTCATTTTATTATGAGGCAAGTTATTAGCTATTAAAAATATTTAACAACTGTTAGTGGTACTACAGAAAAAAATTTCCTCAAACTGACAAAGACACTATATGGGAAAGACCATGGCTAACATAATGCTTAATAGTGAAAGAGTAAATGCTTTCCTTTTAAAACTGGAAACAAGGCAAAGATGTCTACTCTCACCACATCCATGCACAATATTCTGGAAGTCTCAACCAGTACAACAGGCATGACAAATAGTTTAGTGATAAAGGAAAAGAAAGACATGACTGTATATGTAAGAAAGACCCCCAAAAACCTACCCCAAAAGCCCATCAGAACTAATGAGTAAATTTTTTCAGAGACAAGTTTAATATACAAAAATCACTGCATTTCTGTACACTTGGAACAGTAAATGAAATTTTAAAACAATAAGCTATTTACAACAGCATCAAAACACAGAAAATATGAATAAACTTAACAAAAGACATGTGTGTCCTCTATCCTAAAAAATACGAAATGTCACTGAAAAATAATTAAAAGGTCCTAAGTAAATGGAGAGATATATAATCTTTACAAATTAGAAGACTCAATATTGTTACAAATATTAATTTTTCTCAAATTGATCTACAGATGTATTGCTATTCCAATTCAAATCCAAGTAGGTTTTTGGTAGAACAAATAAGTTGATTCTAAAATTTATATATAAACACAAAGGACCTAGGACAGCAAAAACAATCGAAGGGAAGGATTAGAAAAAAATTGGAGGACTGGCACAACCTGATTTCAAAATTTATTATTAAGCCACAATAATTAAGATTGGCATAAGGAGAAGCAAACAGATGACTTAAAAGAATAGAGCCCCAAACTGCCCATACAATGAAGTTCTGCAACAGGAAAAACTTTGATGAAAGAAATCAGAACATGGCTGCTGAAAGGTGTGTATGTGTGTGTGTGTTTACTGTGTATGTAAGTTATAGCTGAAGAGAATGATAAAGATGATTACACTTGCTTTTTTCAAGTGCTCCCATTTTGGTGCAAAGCCATCAAATTAGAGACCTAAATTACTTGAGTGCATTTTAAGGCATTGCCCGGAAATCATATACATTGATGTTGAAAAAGAAAAACACCAGAATTCTCCGAAGCAGTGTCCCATTAAGAATAAATAGGCTACTGAAATGTCTGAAAGAACAGAAACTGCTGGACAGAATAAGTACATTTAGCCCATGTCTACTTTCACACTCTCTCAATCATTATACCTGACTCATTGCTCACTGTTTGCACTCACAGACACAACAGTCCAGATGCAAGTGAAACACTGAGTGAGAAAAGGCTTCTTATTAAATGCCAGTTATACAACACTCCGAGACTGCCCTAGCTAGCTGGGATCTAAGACAGCTGGCTGAGAAAGCAAAACCTTTATGACAATCCATTATTTATAGTCAGTCACAAAGGAAAATAGACAGACAAAATACTAATTTATGTGCATGTTTAACTCAGTGGGGGGAACACTCAAATATATAATTAAAATCAAATTAATTGGTCAAAAGTAGTATGCAGAGCAATAAAATAAAACCATGTACAGTATGATCTTCCCTCCCATTTCTCCAAGATATGTTATAATTTTTAATAAACATCTATTTAGTTTGAAGACTGTGAGTTAGAGAAGAATATATAGGCTTTAGAATGAGCCAGATTTGGGTTGGCCCTGGCTGCAGCACTTAATAGCCGTAAGGCCTTAGCTACATCATTTTCTTCATATATCTCAGTTTCCATATATAAAACTGAGATAATAGTTAACTTTTTTAAAGTCGGTTATAAAAATTAGGAGTTAAAAGTAAACCTGAAAAAGCACATAAGGGTAGCGCACTCAATTCTCATTGATAATGAAGTTAAACATATTCTTCACTATCAACAGGCTTTTTGTTTAGTCATTTCTGCTTCAGAAACCACGCCCACAGTAACCTGTTGAGATTACAGAATTAAAAACAATACTCTCACTTTTCTCGAGTTGCCATATCTCTCAACAGTCCTTTTAAAAAATATATTCTTAAAATACACATTATCTGAACCTGACCACACATCTTAGAAAATTCATGTGATTAGCAACACAGTAATATAAAAATTACCAAACCCTGGTCCATAAAAATCTCAGTTACAAGGATCATGCAATTCCCAGATAAATATTTCTTTTTTAATTTTTTAAATTTTGTTTTACTTTATCCAATTTTACACTTAAATCTTTATAAGATGGATCATCCACTTCTCTGCCTTCTTATTAATAAATTGAGAATTCTGAACATAATTTAATATTTGCCTAGTAGGCTGGGATCATCACTGTTAATGTCAATTAGAATACTATCTCATAACACAAATCAAAATTTGGATTTAATATACATGTATACTGAATCAGGAGAAACTTGTTTAATTTTTACGAGCAATTAGGTACCTATAAGAAAATACATAAATTGTATATATTCATCCCTATATTTTCTGACTCTATTTGCACAGAAAAGAATACATAGCTCCCTATATTTTTATACATAAATACAGCAGTATTCTTCCTTCCTCTTTTAACTTGCTATCTTTAATTTTCTAGAGGATTAAATATCAGAAACTAAGCTTATAAGAATTTTTTTCCCTCCAACAGTAAACAGAAGTACTGCTCCATGAATAAAGTGTCAGCTCAGGTCTGCACTGTCAGTTATTTCCAGGTAAGTGAAGTGGTACCTATTTTAGTATGGCAATAGACAATAAATACGCTGAAAAATAACACAGGAAAAAAGGAAATTCCAAGCTTTCTTACAACTTTCACATAAGAGCTATCAATCATTTATGTTCTTTTCTTACTTTATATAACAAGAAATTTGGAAATTTAATTTTTATATCAATGAAATCCCATCAAGTATTAATATTATCTCTCAGAATGGGCTCAATACAGTCACCTCCCTTTAATTTTTGTACAATAAAAATACAGAAGAAAAAGTTAAACCTTAAAACATATCCAGGGAAAGTCTGTTAAAATCATATGAAAATAGAACAGCACAATTTCATTTTAAATAATGGGTTCACATTATAGGAAGAAATGTTGATTCATATTCACTTTTAAATGAAAGAGATTTTTCCCTTATAAAAGAAAATTGCTATTTTTTTAAGATATCTTATTGTTATGGCAACTGAAGCGCTAAAAATAATAAAGAAATATCAAAGTTGTTATAGCAACTGGAATTTTAAAAAGCCATGAAGTATAAAATAATCAAACCTTTACTTGGCTTGAAATGCAACATCTATGACTCAGTTTTCAAAGGAAAATCTGAAGTACTCATGCTCTTGTCTTTACAAGTTGTCTCTGGAGTCCAAATTAAACACACACACACACAAACTTCAGCCTAACAGTTGAAGTATTTCCTATATTCCTTACATTTCTCTCATTATTCTATATATATTAAACAATGTGGCTTTGCTAACCATACAAGTTAACAAACTTCATGAATAGCAGAAAATGATTCCTCAATAAATGCATGTTGAATTGAATTCAACTATACAGAGTTGGCACAAAACCTGGAGTTTCTGATTTTCTAACTTGTTTCTAACCTCTAGGCTTCACTTTTAGAAAACACTAAAAGTGCAGGAAACTTCTACCCACTGCCAAAGTGCTCTGCCCAGATTTATCTAATTAGTTCAATTAATTTAAAAATTTATTGAAGTCCTATTGCATACATGGTATTATGCAAGGTTCTAGGACTTTTTTCATAGAGTTCACAGTATAGTACAGAAGAACTAAAACAGGTCACCACCATTCAAATGTAAAGTGCAATGAAGGAATATAATGAAATTATCAAGAGAAAATTCATAAAGGTCCTCTAATCAGTGGTAAGATCCTTGAAGAATCTAAACCACGAGGTAACATAAATTTCTTGTTTGTTCTCAGAGAAGCTCAGATTAAGAAATTAAAACTAAGATTTATATGCTTAAATCAAGACACATCTTTACTTTCATAGCTTTGTATGTTCCTTTCTGATAACTAATGACCAAGATACAGGTAACAAATATAGTAACACTTGGTGCTAACCCAGAACATCTCTCCAGCATTTATGGACTGAAGAGAATTGGCTGGGAATAGACTTCTTGATTCCCTTGTTTTATTTGTATCCATCTGCATTTTAGTATTTTCAACCTAAAACCATCAGCTTATTTTTAAACAAGCAGTGATTTATCTTGTGAGCTACTGATGAAGACTTGAGAAGTTCAGACTTGGCTCAGTGGGAAATAGGAATATCTTAGACCTAGAAAGGGATTGTTGGTGTGACTGCTGATTAGTAAAGCCCCCTGTTACATATAATACACACACACAAACACAAACACAAACATACATACACACATACACAAACATTTCCTTATCTACCTTACCCAGTAAAGAGAATAACTAGTGATGACTGGTACTATTTTGATCCTGAGGCCAATACAATTCTATTACTTTTGATTAAAAATAAATGATATGATCCTTTATATGAATGATTTGCAATAACTTGCTTTATTCTGAATCCATGCTTATTAGTATCAGCCAACAAAATCTTATTTTTATAATTTTTATGAAAAAAAATACAAACACTCAAAAACAACAGGAAAAAAACCTAATTTAAAGTCACAGAGTTGTATTAAGTGCTTAGATTGTATGTACAAAATAAATTATTCAACAGTTAATTTGATTTAAAATGTAGGAATTTATATCCACATAGCTGTTAGACTTCTATTCATTTATGCCAAATATATAGTGTCTATGTGTATGTATATATTATACATTTTATAATATTTCTCAAACTTGAGCCCAACGAATCTTTGAGAGTTATCTTTTGGGTCCCATGAGTATTCAATAATATCTTTTAATTTTCAGTTTTTACTTTCACAATAATCTTAAAGGCTTTACTAGAAGTAGATTCTGATAATCTGATGGCTATCTCATAATGAAGTATTGTTATACAATACTGGTGCCAACATTCGTTGAAGTGTTTACCACTGTTTTGGAGCCAAGTAGTTCTTAATTTGTGCAGGCTGAGAAATCAGAACGTAAAGAGGTTTAATATGTAAATGATGTACCAAATAAAGATGACATGACCTAACACCACATTGTACAAGGAAGTTTTCCAGTGGGTCAGTAGAGTGCGTTGGGAAAACTGAGTCATCTGAGGGCACACGGCCCCATGAGCATGCCAAACGCTAAGAAAATCTGTACCATAACCGTCAGGATCACATGAACACTGTGATCAGCAGTTTAGTTTCAGGAAAATAAGCTCATCAGTAACATTAAATTAATATGGTAAGTGTGCATTTTTATTGATTTTACAGCCTGTTTCTGTTAGATTTATTATGGTCATGAGAAATAAAAGTATAAAGAGTTTATATTTAATTTTATATCACATATGGTTCATACTGAGGTAATAATGAAATGATATTTATAGTCAACACTGGTAGAAGGGGACTGTTGAGGACTTCTCTCCCCATGAAATGGTGTGGCATAGTCTTCAAAATGAATATTCTGGAAATACAATGCGATATATTTCCATCCCATACCCTGTACTGTCAGCTCCTAGACCTACACTATCATCTCATTTTTTCTTTAAGCCTGACACACACTGCTTCAATCATATGTACTCAGAACAAGTTTGTTGAAAGGATAATATTTATGTTGATCCAGAACTCCCCACCCCCAAAGATCTCAAAATGCTTTATCAACAGACTTTATAAATATATTTTATGGCTTACTCAAGATCACATTAAAAATATGATGAAAGAGAAAAAGTTTACAGGAAGGAGTGAAATGAAAACCCTCAGACCAGGGATGTATTAAGGTCATTAAGATTCTGTTGTAGGAACAAAAAATTATTTACTTGTCAATTTAATTCACCAACCAAAAAAAGTTTAAGTATATCTAACCATCTTCTTCACTAGGTTATGTAAGCTCCTCTGAAAATATCTTTCACCACTGTTACTCTGAGTGGTGAGCACAGTGCCTGGCATATTACAGAAAGTGTTAGTTGCTCAATTGTGTCCGACTCTTTGCGACCCCATGGTCTGTAGCCCGCCAGGCTCCTCTGTCCATGGGATTTCCCAGGCAAGAATATTGGAGTGGGATGCTTTTTCCTTAGGTAATAATATTTTCTAAATAAATCAAATTAATTGATTTGCATCCCCCTCTTGCTAAATATCAACATAAAAATTATTTTCTAAGTATGGAGTCTAATCTACCAGGTTGCAAAGAGTCCATGGGGTTGCAAAGAGTCGGACACAACTGAGCAACTAATTTTAATCTAGAACAGCAGAATTCTCTTAAACTATCAGAAATTATGGTAGCTTAAACTCGTCCATATAAAGCTTTTCAAAAGAAAGCTAAAAACATTATACTGTCTCATCATCCTTGGGTCATGTTATGGGGGAATGAAGAAAACAAGAAATCAAACAAATTGACCTACATTTTCCAGCACAACTTTATTTTTCACCAGGCAGTTTCAAAGCTAAGTGGCTAAAGTGATTAGGTAGCATATTGAACCTCTGACAGAAATCACTTTTAAGAGACAGAGACTGAGAAAGGGAAGAATAAACCTATTACACTGTTTTCAAGACACGACTAAAAGAGGAATAAATGTTGCTAAACTGGCAGAAGATTGTAAGAAAATGTCTCTATCGAGAAGGATTTGAGATCAAAGAAGAAAATGTGATTAAAAACTGAATTAGAAGATTGAAGTAGGGATCAGCAGGGTAGTTGGATAATTTGGGGCCCCCTAAGGAGCGCCAAACAACAATGTTTGCAAACTCCTGAGCTGAGGGATAGGACTTTAAGTAAAATGAATGGCTATGTATTTACAGACACTCATTATACACACACACACACACATGCATGTCTGTAATTTATTTATATATTTTGTTGTTTTTTAGTCACAGAGTCGTGTATTTTGTTCTTTTTTAGTCACAAAGTCGTGTCCAACTCTTTGAGAGACCTCACTGACTATAGTCTGCCAGGCTCTTCTGTCTATGAGATTTCCCAGACAAGAATACTAGAGTGGGTTGCCATCTCCTTCTCTAGGGGATCTTACCGACCTGGGGATCGAACCCGGGTCTCCTGCATTGGCAGGCAGATTCTTTACCACTGAGCAGTGTGTGTGTGTGATTAAATGTCCTATTAATCTAACACTGACACCTTCACAAAGCCAGCTTCAACTCAGCAATGTTTTAGATGTTTACAGTGACAAGTGTAACAAGGTTAACCTTGGAAAGTGTAGCTGTACAACATGAACTCACATTACAAATGTTACAACCCTCTGGTTTTCCCTTTCACTGTCTGTTAACTATTCCTACCTTCAGGTGCTGAAATAGCCTGATGCATAAGCAGTATAAAATATAAAGATGATTTACAGAAATAGCAGTTATTTAAAAGTTACAGATTTTTTTAAAAAATGTTTTGTTTAAAGAAAAATATGCTTTGGATTAAAAGTAGATTCTCATAAGATTTAAATGTGCCAGTAGGGTAGAATTAACTGGGTATTTAGAAGTCAGAACACTAATCCTAAGTAATTAATAATCAACATTTACACTAGAAAAAAAAAGTGTTTACAGAATTTTACTCAATACCCAATATTCTGAAGTTGCTTATAACAATGAGATAAATCAACCTGATTCATTTTTCTTTTCTCATATATATTTTGACCATATATATTTTTTCTTTTATCAATATACTTCTTGTGCTTATGCTATTTGAATAATATCAAAAGCGTGGAGTCTCAATACTCCAGTCTTTCAGTGATCGTGACAGGGAGAAATCATGATTAAGATGTATTTGTGATAGAAAAGTTTTAGAAAATTTTAGGAAACCATTTATCCAACATCTCTTGTATGTTTTTAAATTTATAAATTTAATAATCCTGTTTAAATGCTTACATATGCAAATCTTACCAAATTTTTGTACCAAAAGATGGCTGCAAAAGTGTGAAGGATTCTAGTTACAGTAATGGGTTAGAATGACATTTTCCTTAATAACTCCTTTTCTAAATGTACCGCCCAAGCTGAATGTCATTATGAGACTATTTATAATTTAGAACTTTCCATCAAGATGATTTTATGCCCTGACATGACACTGAGTAGGCTGGAAACAGCTGTATGCCCCAAAGGAAAATGAAATTATTGGTGTTATTCAAGAGCAAAGGTATTAAATACAAAGTATGTTTTAAAGAACTTCATGAGAATGATGGTGGATAATTGATTGCAATCTACAGTAAAATTAAACCTTTCAAGCAATAACAATTACAATAATAAATGTTATTCCACCAATAAAGTTTTCTTCCTCTAAGGAGATGAAAGTTAATTATAAATATAATTCTAACCATTTGAGCTTCCTAATAAACTAGATGTATGGAATGGTACTACTACAATTAAGGTTTTTGCTGCACACAAAGTGGGTATTAGAAAAGTTTTGGAAAAGACAAACAATTTACCCAATACTTATGGAATGTCTTTACATTTATCAATTTCAACTTTGCATAAAATGAGTTTAACTAACACAAGTAGTATCAAGAGGAAAATGTCAATTACTAGGGAACATAAGGATTAACTATATTTAAGTAAAACATTGGTCTTCACTCCATCATTAACATAAAACTGTGAAAAGGACAATCTGACTACGGTGCTTGCTTCCATTTTGCTTTATTTACTTTTTAAATCTATTAAAAATAAAAAATATCAGGTTATGTTTAATTTGCTCCTTATATTTGGGGGGCTTTTCACAAGAATCCAACTCTGTGGAGAATTCTGAACACAGTATTGTGAATGCTCTTCATGTCTTAATCAAATGCTACTGGAAATGAGAGAAGAAAGTTTTAGTTCACTTATGCACTGCATGATATAAAGGAAACCCCTTGACTTCTCCCAGTCCCAAATGCCTAACATATCTCATTTATAAAGTGAGATACTTAACATATGAAGCATGCACTAAAAACACTAGATCCTTTTTTAGAGTTCTTGAGAGCCTTGAAATTTTTACATCCAAACATTGCCTATTAAGAATATAATAAGGACTTCCTTGGTGGTCCAGGGGCTAAGGACTCTGAGCTCCCAATGCAGGGGGCCCTGGTTCGATCCCTGGTCAGGGAACTAGATCCCACATGCTGCAACTAAGACCTACTGCAGTAAAATAAACAAATACATTAAAAAAAAAAAAAGAATATAATAAGCATAGGCTGGAACACAAATACTGTAGACATGAAAGCCAAAGAAAACTACTAATAAATAACATACTACAGTATATCTTGATTATACAGGTCAAATCCTATTTACAGCAAATTCTGTAACAAACTCAAACGAAAAACCTCAGCATGACAAAAAGATTCCCAATGCTGTGGCTGATAACCTAAATATCTCAAATAATACTCAGTATGTAACAATGTCCATTACCAACTGAAACAGAAAAAAAGAAAAGAGGGGAAAAGGTAGAAATTCCCCTATTTTTTGCTTACACTGACCGACAAGGATGATCTAACCATTCTGTTCTAAATGTTAAATCATAATCCTATTGTTGGCTTATTTTAATTCCACAAAAGCTTGCATTCCACTGTATACCACAATTTTACAATAATAATAATGCCAATAAAGCACTAATTATGGGCACAAATAGAACATAAAAGTGTGCCATAAATGATAATATATATGCCAATGAAATGCAAAAAAGCCTGGAATTTATTCCTGTTTTTACTTCAGAGTAACAGTAACACACTGCAGAAAGAGTGTGATTTCAAGGAAATTTTGTGTTGGTTGCTCAGTCATGTCCGACTCTTTGCAACCACATGGACTGTAGCTTTCCAGGCTCCTCTGTCCACGAAATTTTCTAGGCAAAAATACTGGAGTGGGTTGCCATTCCCTTCTACAAGGAGATTAGTGTCTTGAATATGGTTTACATTAGTCAGCACCTTTTTCCAGAAATTTTGATTTAAAATAGTTTTTATTTATTTAAAATATGGTTGAGTACACTTGACTGAGATGACTTAAAGTCTGAAAAGTATATGATAAAGCATTTCTAGAAGTCAGTAAAATGTGTATTTTACCACTATCAAAAAGAGTTTAATAACTAAAGAAACACAGAAACGATATGGATTTGAGGAAATAAATGAAGGTTAAATCTGCAGTTTATTAGTTGGAGAAATCAGTCCTGAATATTCATTGGAAGGACTGATGATGAAGCTGAAACTCCAATACTTTGGCTACCTGATGCGAAGAATTGACTCATTGGAAAAGACCCCAATGCTGGGAAAGATTGAAGGTGGGAGGAGAAGGGGATGACAGAGGATGAGATGGTTGGATGGCATCACCAACTTGATGGACATGAGTCTGAGTAAGCTACATGAGTTGGTGATGGACAGGGAAGCCTGGCGTGTTGCAGTTCATGGGGTCACAAAGAGTCAGACACAACTGAGCAACTGAACTGAACAGGTTGAGAATGCAAAAGCAGCAGAAGTTAAACTATGAGCCAGTATCTCTACTTACCCAAAGGGCATGAAGTCTGAGAGGAAGACACATAGAGGTTATTACTTTCACACCATAAGCACACCCTGTTCTAGGCCAATACTACTGAACACAGAAATCTTAACAATCTCTCTTTGGCAGTGGGTCAGAAAGAAATAGATAAATCCTATATTCTAGGAAGGCCACAAAAATGGAGACACCCATTCTATTCATTCATCATATTTCTTGAAAGCCTACTATACCAATGCTTTCTTTCTGAAATCCTCTGGTTTTGGTCAAATGCATCTTTTCTTATAAACTGAAGTGACTTTTCCTTTAGGAACAAGGATGCTTATTTCTCAGATTTGCCTTTGGCCTACATATCCCAAAATAATTTTTTTTCCTGTTTCTGAAAAGAGAGAAAGTTTAGTTCTAAACAGATGTCATATATAAATCAAAAGTAAAATGAACACTTAGTCTGCCTTCTGTACTTAAATTACCTACAGAAGTTGTTTCAAAATTAGACATGAGGGCTTGGCAGAAGATAGAATATAGCCTTTACAGAATAGTAGTCTATCCTAGGAAGGAAAGAGGGAGGAAAGAAAGGAAGGAGGGAGAGGAGGAAAGAAAGGAGCAAACAAAGAAAGGTATGTTCAAGACTCCCAAAAAGGAACTTTAGAAAAATTATTAAATATAAATATTTATGATGCATCTAATCCCAAAGCATATTACTTAGCATTTAAATAGCGCCTTTGGCCCAGAAGTCTTTAAAAGTTTTTTTACTAGTTGACTCAAAATTCAAAGTACAGGTACACAGCATTTTGGAAATACTATGCAGCTCGTTCTGAGATTTTATTTTTAATGCAATTTTATTCATAGTAACTTTTCCAGAAGAGAATAAAGAAAAGCCCAAAAGACAGGAGGAGATAATGCCAAAATATTTGTTTTCATTACTGTCAATTTAATAAAGTGTAAAGTGCTTCCCACAATGTCAGATGCAATCTAAAGATACTATGGAGAAACGTTGGTGAGATAAGTATATATTCTATAGGGGCACAGTCACCTATAAGCAAAAGATGATAGTGTGGTATAGAAGAATGGACCCCAAACTTAGTGTTAGAGATCTAAGCTATAGCTTCAGATCTTATAATTATCACTATGTACTATATATTCCTACAAATAAGTTCCTGTACCTTTGATCTCTCACTTGAAAACAGGATAATACACCAATTGTTTTGCTTATCCTAGATGGTCAGTTGAAATATTGAGAAAATATTTATAAAACATTCTGAGAAAACAATTCTAAAATATGCTAAAATATCATCATTTTTCACTAACAATACTAAAAAGAATATATTTTAAAGAAGATTTTACTCAGAAGAATGGATACCTGACCAACTACTTCATATAATTTCCATTTGGCCTCTATTTCCACATTCATAAAGCAGGGAGAATCATTACTGGCCTAATTTAGTATTATATGAGGCTTTCATAAGGATAAAATTAGAAACTATATAAAAAAAATCTTATAAACTATGAAAGGCTATTTCTATGAATTTAATGTTGATGTCACAACAAAATTTGTACCTTGAAACTTGAATTTTGAAATATTAGGAAATGGGGATCTTGGGAAGTGATTATAAATGAAGTCCAAGAAAGCTGCCCCTTCCACCATGTGGGCAAGAAGGTACCATCTATGAAAGTTCCCCCAGGAAGTGGGCCTTCATCAGACACTGAACCTTGCCGATGCCATGATTTTGGAATTCCCAGCCTCCAAAATTATGAGAAAAAATTTCTGTCGTTTATAAGCCACCTACCCTATGGTATATATTTTGTTACAATAGCCCAAATGGACTAAGATAGCTATGAAATAAACACAAATGATTATTCCTATCGTTATGAATTTAACTTTCTATTCTTAAAACTTTTTTTGGAAGTTGCTCAAATATTAAGCAAAATTGACAAATCTCGATGCTCCTTATTAATCGGGCACAGAAAGCCTAGGTACAAGGCAGCGCTCACCCAAGAGGCAGAGAAAAGGCTCTAGTTTGTTACATCTACAAGTCTCCAAACTCAAAGAAATCACACAAAGCCTTTTTTTCTAAAACATGTGCTCTTAAACCAGACAACTCTACTGTCTGGTTTGCTACGACTTTGGACAAAATCTTTATAAAATATAAAATCTTTATGCTTCAGTGGCAACATCGTAAGGTAAGATTAAATGAGTTAAAAGATTAAATTATACTCAAAATTATTATCACCATTAATATATCATTAATATGTACATTTAAATATAATTTAATATTATAATTATAAAATTTCTACCTAACAAATCTCAGAAGAATCACTTTTGCTTCCCTTCAAAAGTACTAAAGCTTGATACACACAGGAGCTGTACTTCTTGTATGATGGGGTGGGCCTTAGCAGACCAAGCTAAGTTCTAGACTAAACACATCCAAAAAACAACTCACTGAGCACTAAAGAGAGAGAAAGAGTGCAGGTATACTTTGGACAGGTAGTCAAAATCTGGAGAAAGGGAGTAACTGAGGTAAGTTTACATTTTTGCACCTTTGGCATGAGGGCAGGCCACATTCACAGCGTGATGTTGGGTGGCTGAAGTTCCAAAAGAAAGCCCACCACTTTATCTTGGAGCCAGGGTCAGTACCCAGGGTAATTACAACTGCCACAGAGTGAGGAGGGAAATAATAGAGAAAAAGAGCTAGAAAATGAGAACTCTAAATTTGTGCATAATATCTGCCCAAGTATCTGGGTAACCCCCAAATCAAACACACACGTGACAGACTGCAAGCTGGTAGTCTCAAGATAAATGGACTGAACTAAGAAATGGGCTGCTGACCACCACAGGCAAGACAGAGTTTATAGTTAAAAGTTAAACACCTGCCAAAAAAAAAAAAAAAAAAAAAAAAACCTTTCAGCATTCACACTTTCCAGAGGGCAATTCCAAAATTATCTGACAAACAAATACCATGAAACCATGACCCATTTGCAAAGGAAAAGGCAATTAAAAGAAGAAAATTTTAAGATGATTCAAATGTTGAAATTATCAGACAAGGACTTTTCAGAGGCTGTTTTATATCTATATATACACATATATAGATATATGTGTGTGTGTGTGTATATATATATATATATAATGTAAAATGCTTCACTTCCTAAATGCTTCTATGCACAGAAAATGTTGTGTATATGAAATAGTTATTTTGTTTGTATCACAAGGTGATATTGAGTCTCATTCCTGCATGAAATTTTGTGAACAAATTCTGTTATCTTATAAGAAAATTAACATTTTTAAAATGTGTTCCATGAATAAGCACAGTCTGGGCATGGAGCTATCAGCAAAGGAGCCCCAGCATTAGCTAAAAAAATCCTCAGAAAATTAAATTATTTTTTAAAAGTCAAACACATTTCTATATAACAATTATACCCTGATTATATATGTTATTCCGCTTTTTTCTCTTCACTCCAGAGTCATCATCACCTCATTTTTAGTCTGTTTTATTAACATATCTTTGAAAGGGGAAAAAAGGCTATTATAACTATGTTCAGTGATAGAAAGAAAATTATAATGTAATGAATAGAAAGAGAAGAAATTTCAATACAGAAACTGAAATATAAAAAAAAGATCCAAATGAAAATTCTAGAATATAAACATGTAATAAAAATTCACTGGATGGACTAAGAATTGAGATAAAAAATAAAAGATAAGTAAACTTTAAGAAAGGTTAACAAAACCTATCATATCTGAAAAAGAAAGAAAAACAACTGCAAAAAAGAAGTACAAGAATGTGGAGGCATGATACCAATATTTTGAGTACCAGTAGTAGAGGAAAGAATTGGGAAATAAGAGATATTTTAAAAAATGTTCCCAATTTCTCCAGATCTGATGAAAGACATAAATTTATGGATTTATGACCCTATGCAGGATTAACATGAAGAAAACCATGCCTATCATAGTCAAATTGTTGAAAACTAAAGTTAAAGAGAATTATCTTGAAAGCAGCCAAAGAAAATGTATTACACGCTGGGGATATGAATGATGATTATATGAATGATGTGGGACCAGCTATATAATTTGTGGGCATCAGTGTAAAATGAATATTCAAGGCTCATTGTTCCAAACTATTAAGAATTTCAAGACAGCAACAGCAGAAAATGTAACCAATCACAGATCCTTTCTAAATTTCAAAAATAAAGCCAAAATAAAGGTACTTTCAGACAGTGGAAAACTATGCTGTTACCAGCAGATATTAAAGAAATTACTTCAGGTTCAAGGGAAATAAGAGCAGAGAGAAAACATGAATCTTCAAGGATGAATGAAGAACACTGAAAACAGTAATAAATATCTGGATTTTGTTCTTTATCCTAAATGCAACAATGAAATTTTTTTAAAAAGCCTTTTGTGGCCATAATATGGAAAACAAGCTGTAGGTTAAGTGGGTGGGGTATGAAAAAATGGAAGTGGGAAGACCATCAAGAAAGTTATTGTTGTCATCTCGGAAAAAGATGTATCTAGGACTCTAGCAATAACAAAGATGGAGAAAGTCCATGTTTGAATCCTAAGTAGGCTCTTCGCAGCTACACTGGACTACACTTCGACAGGAAAAAAGTACAAAGTATTTTCTCAGCTGGAGATACTGGCAGAAGATAAAGCTTAGCTTAAGCTTCATTCTGTTCTGGAAGGGCCCCAGAAATATGTTCACATCATTATATGCTTTGGTAAAATTCGCAAAAAAAAAAAAGAATATTTTCCTTAAAAAGCTTCCGCTCCCCCCTCCAAAAAAAAAATTATATATGCTTCAGGCCCAAATTCTGAATCCTCATTAGATACTCAGACAAAGCTAAGTAGCATAAAAGGGAGAGATGAAAAGTATATTAGAAACGAAAATCAAAAGCTATTTTAAAAATCTTCTTGGGTATTTAGCTAAAAAGTCTTGAATGATGAGAGTCAGTTAAAAAGCACTCCCACAAATTAAATAAGTAACAGTCAACCTAATGGTCTGTAAATCAGTAATGTAGTATGTTCAAGATTCATATAATTATACCTATTAGTAATCAAGATTTTCTTCCAAGGAGTGATTTCTAAGGTAATACAAACAGATAAAGAGGCTTTGAGGGTTAATGCATTTAATATGCATCACTTCACTTTCACAGCAAAGGCACTGGCCAGGTTTTCCCAGAGGACTGTTTTGCCACAGTTATCTCTCTGGCTACATATTCACCCAATTTCAAAAAGAAAAAAAAAAAAAAAGCCATCCAATAACCTTAAATTCTGTGTTAAGCTAGAATATTTCAAATTAATGTGGCTGGCTCTTTCACTAAAGGACTCTTCTCCCATATAACCCAACAGAAGGAATGGGAAATAGGAGTTATCTTCCCGGGAAGTAAAATGTACTATGGTTTTAAATGTGATAGGTTAAGTGGCACAGAATGAAGATTAATGGAAGTAAAATTTAATTCTTGTTCAATAGGCTCAAGTGGAAAACCTAAAAGTCTCCACACAATTTGAGCATTAAAGAAGCCTGAATCAAAAATGAAAGTGGACAGCCAAAATCCAGGAGAGAAAAACTGTTCAAAAGAATCATCTTCTACTTCTCTGATTCTCTGACTTTGCTTTCTTCTTTCCCATCAAGTAAAAGCCAAGTATCACATATCTTGTTTGTTACATAAAGCATAAACTAGGGAAAAAAATGTAAACCTTATAAGGCAACTATGTTTAACCCATTTTATGTTTATTTACATAGTATTCTTTTGATAAGGAACTACTGTATCACTATTTTACTTTGTAAATACTGACTCATCTGTCCATCTGTAAACTCTTTATTAATGAAGGCTCTCTATGATTATAAAAAATTAACTATTTTACAGAAAACAGTAACCTACATTGTGACCTTTTAATATATTTATCTTTCTTAACTACAATAAGCCAGGAATAATTATACCCATTCACTGAGCTAATAATCATTTTAAAAATACTTCAGAAACATTTTAGTGTTTAAGGTCTAGGACCCAGATCTTTAATACTCAAACTGTGGTTCATGGACTAGTAGTGATGTTGGCATCATCTGATGAGTCGTTAGAAATGACAATAGCAATCCCCATCCCAGACCTACTGAATCAGACTGTGTTTTAACAAGAGTGACAGGTGTTCTGAATGCCCATTAAACGCAGACATCTGTCCTAGGTAATGTTTCTGACAAAAGAAAAAAAAGCCGATGGTTGAAGTTAAAACTGAAAGCAAACAAACCAAAAACAGATTTTCAAGGTCTGACTCAGGGTTTAATGATTAAATCGAAACTTGCAGAGCGATATGGAATTGGCATCTTAGATTATATTCAAAGTTTATACTCTACATAGGATCAAAGTGACATAATGCTGGCATTTAGTTTCACTGACATATTTTCATGGGACTAAACACTCAACTCAGATGGTAAAGAATCTGCCTGCAATGAGGGAGACCAGGGTTCAATCCCCGGGTCAGGAAGATCCTCTAGAGAAGGGAATGGCAACCCACTCCAGTATTCTTGCCTGGAGAATCCCATGGACAGAGGAGCCTGGAGGGCTATAGTCCATGGGGTCGCAAAGAGTTGGACATGACTGAGCAACTAACACTAAACACTCTTAAAAGACTTTTTGGGATGCCCCTGGAGCATCACATGATTCTTAACCTTTAAAATTTTAGTTTTCACCATATAAAGAAGAAATATTCTCTGTGTTTATATGCTCCAAGCAATGTTCAATGCAGAACATTAAGAAGAGAGTTAGAAATCACAGATAAATTAAGGTAAGTCCAGTTTTTATTTCCAATTTGGACACGCCTTTGACTTTGGGCTGAATATTTAAACATTTAGACTTCTGCATTAAGTTGTAATACTATTATTTGAAATCAATCTATTCCATAGATAAGTCACAAAGATAAATTAGTAAATGTTTCTAAATCAATTTTTAATTAATGTATTAAACGCATGCTGCTGCTGCTGCTGCTACTGCTAAGTCGCTTCAGTCGTGTCCGACTGTGTGCGACCCCATAGATGGCAGCCCACCAGGCTCCGCCATCCCCGGGATTCTCCAGGCAAGAACATTGGAGTGGGTTGCCATCCTACATGAGACTACTTCAAATAATGTGAACATCTGAGTAAATGAGTTATTCAAATTAACACAAATTCATCTACCTAAAGTTCAAAGAAAATCCAAAACAAAAATAAGACCAGATATGAATAAAGCTATGGCTTTTGGCTTTAAGACTGTTCTTGTTCAAGACACTGATTTGCTCCCATCAGATACATCACATACAATACAGGTGAGTGACATTCCGAGGTTAATAACTTTTCTCTCTTTGTTTAAACAAACCACAGGTCTAAAAGAAATGCATCTACCTTTAAAAAGCAATTACACCTTCATTCTTGAGACTATGTTTGCCATGGCTAAGCATACCATGAAGTTTGTAAATATTAGATTGTGTTGTATCAGCAAACATCTGTATAAAATTTACTGTCTTGAACTACAACTGATTTGAAATAATTGCACAGAATAAGTTGATTGCCAAAAGGCTGCAATTCAAATCAACTTTACAAAAAGTATGCTCTGACTCTACTATGTGCCAATGGGTGGGAATGGGAGGCTGGTAAGGATACAAGGAAGAGTAAGTTACAATTCTAGCCCCCACTAAGGGTAGCTTTCCTGCTCTTATCTTCCTAATTCTTCCAAATATCTGCCGATTTTAGAAACTAATAAACCTCTATATTTGTATTAGGACAAATATCAAAAGACAAGGAGTAAAATTAACAAAAGCAACATCAGGAAAAATGATAAAGTTCTCATTAGTAGTTAATAATCAATTATGATTTGGTAAATTAAGAAATAATTTATTAGCTGGATATAATAATCATCATAAACATAAAAAGGCCTGGGAAACAAGACATATAACACATATATAAGATACATACTCTTGTTAAGTACTTTCTTGTATACAGTAATTCTCTAAGATGACTTCAGGTAAGACAGACTGTTAAGTAACAGAAAATCCAGTATGATTTAAATAGATAAATTCACTAATTGTTGTTAGATATTTATGTTTATTTTGATCTTGTACATTTTATATATATATATATATATATATACATATATATATATATATATGTTTGCTTATATGTATCTATATACAAACCCAGGGCTTCCCATATGGTTCAGTGGTAAAAGAATCTGCCTGACAAGGCAGGAGTTACATGAGACCCGGGTTCTATCCTTGGGTATGAAAGAACCCCTGGAGAAGGAAATGACAACCAACTCCAGGTATCCTTGCCTGGAGAACCCCATGGACAGAAGAGCTTGGCAGGCTACAGTCCATAGGGTCGCAAAGAGTCAGACAAGACTGAGCACATATGCATATACAAACCCGAAAGTTATCTACTATGATACTTTCCATATAGCATGGTTTATTCCGGGATTTAGATAAGATGGTAAAATGACAAGATTATAAGTTAGAAAGCCTTGCAGGTCAGCCGAAATATTCTAACTCCACAATTATTGCTATTATGTAAACTTATATCTGAAAACAAGCCCATCAAATATCAAAGTTTATTACCATAAAACAATCTGCTAGAAATCCTTAAATTACCCCTTTCCTATGGGAGACGTAAGCAGTTAAAGAATGTTGCTAGAACCCAGAGAGCAAGTAGCTAAGTCTACAGTTTCTTTCCATAAAAAGGCTGAGCACGCAGCTGATGAGCAGTTTCCCTTTTAATTAGAGTAGTTTCCTGATTAATTAGTCCCAGAACACTTAATGTAAGACTACCCTGTGCCACTGGGATGAACAATTCTCCTCACAGTACTACTAAGTATCATCTTTTCTCTAGGATCAAGCTCAACTTGTTTTCTGATCAAACGGGAAAAGATCTACTCTCACAAAAAGTGAGTTGGAAAAACTACAGCGAAGAACTGATTCATTGGAAATGACCCTGACGCTGGGAAAGATTGAGGGCAAGAGGAGAAGGGGACAACAGAGGATAGGATGGTTGGATAGCATCACTGACTCAAAGCATGAGTTTAAGCAGACTCCAGGAGATAGTGAAGGACAACCTGGTGTGCTGCAGCCCATGGGGTCACAAAGAGTCAGACATGACTTAGCGATTGAACAACAAAAGTAAAGATTTGAGGTCCCTAGAAATTAAAGTAAGAGAGCCTCAGAGACTTTAATTAAATAATCTGTATGAAAAGACAGAACCTTACTTAGTGTACCTAAGTACCAACTAGAAAGATGGGTAGAAAAATTAACATAAGCAGTCAATTAAAAATTACCAATTATACTTTTTCAAACATGAACTGAAGGTTCAAGAGTTCAATGGAATTGCTCCTTTTCACATCATTTTTACAGGCATCAAGGTAAAAGTTTCATGATGCTGTCTTCAAAAAATTAGTCATCTATTAAAAGATTAAGTAGCTTTTTTAAACATGTCAGAGATCATCCTCTTAAAGGGTAGAAGTGATTGAATTATTCTGACAGTAGTAACAAGTAAAGCTCTCTCTTGTAGAAGAAAATGTGCATACCTATCATATTCCAATCCAAAAATTTAAAAGCTCTGAGCAACTTTTACCTAGATCCCCTGGAGAAGGGAAAGGCTACCTACTCCAGTATAGTGCACGGGGTGGCAAAGAGCAGACACAACAGAGCGACTTTCACTTTCACTTTTCTTCTTCATTCATAGGGATAAAAAAAGTTTGCATGTAAAAAATTAAAGTCTTTTGTCTGCTTAATAGAAGTATAATTGATAAAATAAATTGTGATACTAGAAAAAGTAAAGATTTAATATAGAGAAAAAAGGAAACAAATGAGAATCATATTAAACTGTTATGGTATAACTATTCTTTCAAAATTGCAACATATTGAATTAATTACAATCCTTAGTTTGAAACACTCTATGGAATGAATATATTAAGACAAAAGTCAGTTTGTACATTAAAGCTTTAAATCTGAAAAAATTTTGCAGCATCAAAAGTATCCCCTACATGGCCTTTACCTAGTATTTTCTTGAAGCACTTCAAGAAATTTCACAAAGAAACTGAATTTTTCCAAGGCT
The DNA here is from genome assembly GCA_024291935.2 of Okapia johnstoni. Taxonomy (NCBI): domain Eukaryota; kingdom Metazoa; phylum Chordata; class Mammalia; order Artiodactyla; family Giraffidae; genus Okapia; species Okapia johnstoni. The sequence goes on from CM044322.1 coordinate 23,570,948, forward strand.
ATGATAAGCTTAAATTTATTCAGTGGTTTTTCTGGGTTTTTTTTTCCCTTTGCTTATTTTTTTCCTATTTGATGAAAAAAGGAAATAGGAACTAGGATTGAGTCTGCAGTAAGAGACATAGTCCATGTCAAATTTTCGGGTCTTTGTACATATATTAATAATTACATATAAACTACATAATCTGGAAAGAAGTAATTATAACAGAAAAGAATAAATTAAAAAGACAACTTTTCAAGGACTAGTCTCGGGTCTGGTCCCTAAAAGCTACTCATTAAATGTGATGAAAAAAGTGAGGCTTCAATTAATCAGCTCTGATCTATAACTTGAAATGTTCTATTTAAAAAAAACCCAACACTCATAATTTCTAATCCAATTCTTCACATACAAGGTCACAGCCATTAACTCCTACTTTTTTAATTCAAATCATGAAGTACTAACCTAAAGAATTTAATTCATATAGACACTCAACAAATATTTAGGAAGGACAAATGCCAGGCTCTGGGAATACAAAGAACAACAAAATGAGTTTCTGTATGATGACACAATCTACTGTCTTTTAGTTTAAAACTCAACTAAAAGCCATGAAAGTAAAAAGCAGCCTACTCTGAGAAATTCACTGGTAATGTGAAACCCAACAAATAAAAAACAACAAATTAAAAAAAAAAAATCCCACTTTTCAGAACTACGTTATGACAGTTAAGAAAGGGAGGCAGGTAATAAAAAAGAACGAAATATATGATGGAGAGACAAAGAAAAATAAAGTATAAAGAGACACAGAAAGAGAAGATACTGAGAAGGTCATGAAGTAATCAAGCAAGAAGTTGCAACTAAAACTGTCACTAAAACACAAGCAGAAATATGTAATATGCTGGAAGAGGGGGTATCTTGGTGCCTGCCTCATGGATGTCCACTGTCTTTCTTTTTTTTTAACCTCGGCACTAATTAATACTAAACATGTACTGTGCTTAGTCGTTCAGTCGTGTCTGACTCTTTATAACCCCATGCAACCCCAGGACTCTTTGCAACCCCAAAGCCCACTAGGCTCCTCTGTCTATGGGGATTCTCCAGACAAGAATACTGGAGTGGGTTGCCATGCCCTCCTCCGGGGATTTTCCCAACCCAGGGATCAAACCCAGGCCTCCCTCACTGCAGGAGGATTCTTTACAGTCTGAGTCACCAGGGAAGTAAACTTATCTAAGCACAAATTTGAATGGAAAAGTAAATCAAAGCCAAAGAAAAACCCTGGAGAAAACTTATTACAGTGTATTATCCAATAAAATATAAATATGCTCTAGAAATATGTGCAGATAAGTCCAACACAGTTATTATAAAACTGGGACCCAGGAATCACATTATAACCTCAGCCTCTTGAAAATTATGCGATTTAAGAAAAACATTAGTGCTTTCCTCTTATCCTTAATTCTGTAGCTATAAATATAGTTTTTATGCCACTGGATCCATGCTCAGCAATAGCCCAAAAGTCTTCTCTCAAAACAGTATATGCTCAGGGCTGGGGCGCTGGGATGGCCCAGAGGGATGGGATGGGGAGGGGGATGGGAGGGGGGTTCGGGATGGGGAACACATGTGGACCCATGGCTGATTCGTGTCAATGTATGGCAAAAACTACTACAATATTGTAAAGTAATTAGCCCCCAACTAAAATAAATAAATTTATTAGAAAAAAAAGTATACAAGTACTCTAATTCATTAGAAAATCATCTTTTCCTTTAATTTACCTCAAAACTATTTACTATGTTTAAAGAATAACAAAAATAATACTTAGTACTAGAAGTAGAACATTATCACTTAAGTACACGAAAACAATTAAGAATATATTTTTAACTTTTTATAGAAACATATCGATCGATGCTGGGGGGAAAATTCTGAAGTCTCAGATTCACACATATCATCATAGTTTTTATACATGTGGTTGTCCATATTGATATGACAGAAAATGAAAGATTTCAGGTAATGAGAACAAAAATTTAATAGAATTTATCCTGTGAGTAACAAGCAAAGGTATAATTATGTATTAAGAAACCATTGCCCTTATTATGCAAGAGAAAATAAAAGGTACATTTTCTTAAAGAATCTCAATAACTCTTCAGTTGCCTTTAACACAGACCTTCTAGTATGTACATGTTCAAGTCATTTCATTACAACACAGTAGGTATTCTTCAGTGTCCTTGCTCCCCTTATTTTTTTGGTTAATAAATTTTAAAGAATTATAAATTTTCTGACGAAGTTTATATAAATTTTATGGCGATATCAGTAATATACCCGTACAAGAGTCTGTGACTTTTATAATACCAACGGTACAGACTCAGCAGGAGTAACCCCATTCTATCAAAAAGCTCATTTCCTACAAATAGACAAGGTGATGACAGAGAACAGAGCAGCTCTGTAATTAAGCAATGCCCTGCCTCTCAACGAAACTAATGTTGAACGTTATTTGACTAACATACGGCATTGAATTTTTAAAAAATAAGCCATGTAAAGAAAAAGCAAATATCTACCTGGCGAAATGACATACAAAGTTTACTTTGGTTGTGGAAACTTAAAAGAAAATGTAACTGATTCCATAATTTCACTTTTCAAATATTCACTAAATTTCATTCGATCATAAAAAAACACCAATTTAAACATTTCCTCTTGACACTGTCCAGTAATTATAATTACAGTACATTCCACTAAAATAGGGTAAAATTTTTTCTTTAGCTACATGTTTTATTAAAAGCCATCTGCTACAATAATACACTGGAGAACAGAGAGAAGACAGGCTTTACTCTGAGCAGTACCAATAACCTGACAAGAATAAACACAGTGAAGCTTTATCTGTCCATACAATGCTCAAGAAAGCAGAGAACCTGCAGAATCTTAAAACAGGCCACTCTTACTGTTGTTTTTTATTTATATCCCAAAAAAGATTTTTTGGCAGCAACTACCAAAGTAATACTTGCAACTTGGCTGTTTTTACTCTCTGATAGAGGTTTAAGCATATGCTCTCTGTACTATGTCAAATTAGACTTCTTCTTTGCAAGTTTATACCGTTTGTACTTAGCCAGTAGATGGTATTTTTCAATTCACTGATTTTAAAAATGAATGTGCATTACCATCCTAGCACAGTACCTGACACACAATAGGTACTCAAACATTGACCGAATAGATACTGTAAAATTACTTGTTCAAATTCTATTACTTCAACTCTAGGTACATCAACCAATTATGATGATTACATCAACTCTAGGTACATCAATTAAATATAAATATCCATTTTGATATGACATATTTTCTGAGGTTTTTCATTTCACATATTTATTCTAAGAAGAATAAACTTGCATCATGTTCTTTTCATTTTACCAGGGGACAAACACTGACCCATAAGTAGTGGATGTAGTTAGCCAACTGTGGTGGAAGTGAGGGAAGGAAGGAGCACAATGACTTCACTTCCTAAGGCTTCCAGGATAATCCAAGCTAAGTCACCAAGGGGCACCTGAATCATTATGTAAGCTACTCCTACTTACTCTACTCCCTCCCCTATCCCACTCAGACATATTTAATTCCCATCTCAGGCATCAACTTCCCCATGAAGTCTTACCTCATTCACCCAAGCAGAGCTGCCACTACCTCTTTCATATTCCACACACTTGATTAAAATACCTATTATAACCTGTATCATCATATATTTGATCTATCTGCATATAGGTCTGGCTTTCCCTAGGCCATGCTCCTCAAAGCTGTGAGCCCCTTTTGTCTACACAGGCTTAGAAACCACACAGGGCCTGGCCCATAAAAGATGCTCAATAATGAGTTACTGAATGAGTGAATTAATAAGTGAATGACACTGGTATCTGCCTTGCAGTCTTGATTACATCATATAGTCATTAGGAGTGATTTTTAGAGAATATCATTTAACTTTATGATATACTTGAATATGCATGATGACTAAATAATAATTCATATAATCATTATAAAGACAAGTTTAAAGATTCAAACATTCCATGATATTCACTAGCCAGAAGGAAAAAAAAAAAAAAAGACAAATCTGATTTTTCATACTTCTAAAAAGATTAATGCTCAATTCCATCAGCTGTTGTTCACGTCATATGCTCTCATGAATACTATGTGACTGGAAGTTGACTAACACTAAAGTAGCAGTATACACTGATACAAATATCCATCATTACTAATATCATACATACTAATATCATTCATATCTTAAATACACACTATGTACCAAGCACTTTATCATTTTACTTAATTCCTCAACAATTCTAGTAGGTACTACTATTATCTGTGCTTTACAAATGATGAAGCTGAGGCTTAGAAAGTTGAGATAACGTCTCAAGATCACAAGCTAATACACGGCAAGGGTGAGACTCAAATTCAGGTCAATCTAGCACTAGAATTTAAATCCTTTAAAAATAAATTGTGTGTGTGCACATATATACATACACTTCTTAAATAAAGGTTCGTTTGGAAAAAAGCAAATTTAAGTGAGAGAAGGAAATGGCTTATGATAACATTACTTCTGAAAGCTTATCAATTAAAAGCTTATTTTTTGATTTTAACAAAATATAAAGTATGAATGTTATCAATTAGATCACTTCGACAAAAAAGGAGAGAATAATAGTCTTAATATTTGCTATGTTATATAAGCAGTAATCAGCAGACTTGATAAACTATACCACACATGCCATGTAATTACAAAAATCACACATACATTTCTGTAAAGCTACATAAAGTGCAGATTGCCCTAAAACACACACAATCTTCCCTACGTCAAATGGCTCATAATGTGTGAAAATGTTGTCATTACTCAGTGGCTCCTAAAGCCAGCAATTAAGATTTAATTCTGGACTTCCCTGGTGGTACAGTGGACAAGAATCTGCCTACCAATGCAGGGGACACAGGTTCAATCCCTGGTCCGGGAAGATTCCACGTGCTGTGCAGCAACTAAGCCCATGCACCACAACTACTGAGCCTGTGAGCCACAAGTACTTAACCACAGTGAGAAGCCCGTGCACCACAATGAAGAGTAGCCCCAGCTCACCACAACCAGAGAAAGCTGCATGTAGCAACAAAGATCCACTACAACCAAAATTAAATATTCTTTTTAAAAAGATTTAATCTTAATCTTTGAAGCTCTAAATTCTGTTTGTCTCTATAAGGGGCAGCAAGGTTACAATCCTTCCATTGTCCTTTCAGATCACCTCAATATTATGAAGAATGCTAATTTAATAGAAATAACAAGAAATCTCAATGATAAGCAATAAAGAACTTATACTTTCAGAAGTATGTGGTACAAGTCTGCCATTGATCCATCAACAGTGTTGGTGTCCTCAGCCTCTGGCAGAAACCATGTAGCAGCAGACAGTGGTTGAAGCCTCAAGTCGACTTTAGGAGAGATGTGTGAACACCCACTTGAAAAGGGACAGCTTGAAGTTAGGTGATTTCAGCTTTTCTATTACTGATTCTATAAAGTACTGTTAGAAATTTTCTATCATTTGGAAAGTTTATACATGTTTTTTGCTATAAACAGAATTCCTCAAGCAAACTAAAATTTCATTTCCATACAATGATTAGCATAAAGTAGAAAAAAGGGGATAATACTGCTTTTATTTCTTTAACCTTTTATTACCCTTAATGATTAATGATGGGGAAAATACAGAGAAAGAGTTTTCCCTTCCAAAGGATCTTTAAAAGACAAAACATAAAAATGCCCTATCCCTTTCACGTCTATTTTAGAGTTTTCTAGTTTATGGATTCACATACTGACTCTGCTATTTAGTAACTGTGAGTCTCTCAAACTCTGAACCTCCCATCTGATCGATGGTAAAAATGGGAGTTCCATCACTGAAGTTGTCAGGATTACCTGGCAAGGGCATATGAAAGCACTAGACATAATACCCATCACACTTTCCACTGGTTCTCTCAGCAAGTATGTTTTAGCATCTGCTAGAGGGCAGTCCTAGTGTCGAGTGTTAAGATTACAGCGGTGAGCAAATCCATACGCAGTCCTTGCTGGCCTAAAGTTGATGATGAAGAGTGCCCTGTGGCTCATACTGAATTTCCTACAGCCTCTGACCATGGCAGAACTTTTCACAACTCTGTGTCTTTGGGTATGGCACTGTTTCAGCCTAAACACACAGAGAAGGCAATGGCACCCCACTCCAGTACTCTTGCCTGGAAAATCCCATGGACGGAGGAGCCTGGTAGGCTGCAGTCCATGGGGTCGCTAAGAGTCAGACACGACTGGGCGACTTCACTTTCACTTCTCACTTTCATGCTTTGGAGAAGGAAATGGCAACCCACTCCAGTGTTCTTGCCTGGAGAATTCCAGGGACGAGGGAGCCTGGTGGGCTGTCGTCTATGGGGTCACACAGAGTCGGACACGACTGAAGTGACTTAGCAGCAGCAGCAGGAAACACATCCTCCTGTTCTTTGCTCCTAGGCAGGAGAGTTGGCTGCTCCAGTCTCTGTACTCCCCTACCACCTTGTTCATATCTCTGTCACAGCACTAGGTGACATGTCATCACCATTAACCATGTCATCACCATTCCTCTGCCTTCCAGACTGACTCCCCCACTGGACTGTGGATTTCTACTAGATAAGAGACCAGTGTTACTCCTCACACAGAAAACACCTGCATGTTTAATAAATTAAAGGATGAATCAGTGGCACAAGTACATAAAAGTGTTACACATATTTCATTTTCTTTCTTTCTCTGTATTTCTCAGGAGGATGTCCTTAACCTGCACAGATATCACGAACCCATAGTAATCTCCATACTTCCTTCTTTTCCATGCTACTCATTTAACATTTAAACATACACTGCTTTATAATTTTTCTCATCCCCTATCACTAGTGAGTGCTTACCATGTATTAGGAATGCTCTGAGTGCTTTATGTAAACTATCTTATTATCTTATTCAATCCTCCCAATTCTGTACAATATGTATTATTAAGACCACTTTATAAATGAGATGAAGGATAATTAAGGAATTTGCCCAAGGTCACAAGCTAGTAACCAGCAGAGCTTGAAATCTGAACCCATGGTCTCCCTCCAGTTGTTGTTCAGTCACTCAGTCGTGTCTGACTCTTTGTGACCCCATGGACGGCAGCACGCCAGGCTTCCCTTCCTTCACTATCTCCTGGAGTGTGCTCAAACTATGTCCATTGAGCTGCTGATGTCATACAACCATCTCATCCTCCCTCCAGAGTGAGCACCATTTCCTCCCAAAGTGGAGTTATAGCTTTCACTGAGGCAAGTTGTACCTAAAAGTTCCATGATCCTGGCACTGGAGTTAACATAATTTTTCCATGATTTAGATGGATCAGCTCATCTGGCTTGTTCTGTTTGGTCCTCAGCTCCAGATTAAGGTTACCAGTTAGTCTGCAGCTCCTATCCTGGTTCATCTTAAATCTGTCTAGAGTTTTTCATCCTTTTTAAAACTTTGGTCCCTAAAGTCTTTTTCCTATCAGTCAAAAAGGCTTGCAAAATGCTTTAATCAACTAAAAGCAACTGTGACAGCTCCCTCCCCTAAGGCAAAGGTTGATATGCTAATATGATGGAGTCACAAAATCAAGCCTATTTCAGGGCTTGGTCAGGTATTACAATGGACGAAGAACAGAGAGTAAGTAATCAAGAGTAGGAATAGTATGTCTATGAAACAGGAAGTACAAGCTTGAGTGAGCAATGGATACTATTCTTTAGTGTACTGTACTGATGATTACACAAAGCAGATGACAGGCTGGATCCAGTCTGCGGGCTATATGCCATCTCACCTGAAAAGAATGCTTCAGAATGTGATTTGTCTTTTCAAAGAGTTAACTAGCACACTACTACTAAAGGATGAAATGATAAACAGGCTAGTTTTTCTCCTAAGAGCCCAAACACCTTTTCCTTCTTCCCTATATTATCTGATATATTTGGTTGGGATTTTAGCAAGTTTATTTGTTCAAGCTGAACCAGTTCATTAACTGACCTTGAAATCTTACCATTCCCTTAATAAGAAAGGAGAGATTACTGGGACCAAAAGAAAATACTACCAGCTTTGGAATAAACACACAGGCACATCTTACTGAAAATCCTCTAGGTATTCAAGTTCTTTCTCCTGAGCATCTCCTAAGCTCATATGCATTCACCACCAAAGTGCATTCTTAATGTTCTTGGCTACAAGCACTTGCTGTCTGATTTCTACCCTAAAGCACAGAGAAAGAACAAAATTATTTTTTCAATACTGTCATTATTCATCTTATTTTTATTATGTTTGGCTATCAAGCAAGGAAGACAATGAAATTAAATACACTACTGTACTTCCTCTCACAGAAATGTTATGACTTGAGAGCCTGAATAAAGGCACATGATCAGAGCCACACATTTCTACATTGTTTATATGAAAATGCTTTTGATAAATGGTACTGTTAATGATAGAAATATTAATAACATTAAAAATTTTATGTGGTCATTGATTTATAAACCAAAGGTGAAAATATTTATTATACTATCTTTAAATTATACATTATTAGTCAATCTCAAGTGGCGATTAGTAAACATTTGCTGTCCTAAAATAAGCTACTAGGCTTAGATGATTTTCATAATAAATTATTCCACAACAAACCTCAATCACTGTCACTATCAATAGGTAGGTATTGCAGAGAAAGGCAGGTGTTTACCTAGTATCGAGTCTCACTTTCTTATTAATAAACTCGTATTTCAGTGGATGAAGAGGAGTTGCAACAAGCCATTTTAAAAAAATATTTCCCACCATTCCATGGAGATAGTCATGTAACAGAATCCTGATCAAGGAAATTAAGTGGAAGTTGTTGTTTGGGGGTTTAAGGAAAAGCTCTTTATAAGGGTGACACATGTGGTCCAGATATGCCAAAGAGAGTTCTAGATTCAAGGAAAGTTCAGGCTCACAGAAGGCAACCTTTAAACACTTGGAATTTTCCAAATGACAGAGGCATCTTTGTCATTCATGGTAGGACCCACCAATCACCTCTTACAATTTATGCTTACATTTTGGGTGACTCAGGGAAGGACCATAGACAGTTCATTCTAAGAAGAGGACCAAGCATGGGAGCCGGCCAAGCCAGAAAGACCAACCATGAAATTAGAGGATAGGGGTGATGAGCCAGGTGATTTCAATCCAATCTCAGTGGAGAGAAGACTAAAGACTTAGTTCAACCAAATGGTTGGCAATGATTCAATCAATCATTCATATATGATTAGATTAACTATATATATAAAGAAACCCCAATAAAAATTCTGGACACCAAAGCTTGCTGAAATGCCTGGGTTGATGATACATGCTACTACAGATTGATGCTGGGAAGGTAAGGTGTCCCTGAGGAAAATGTAAGCTTCCTTGGAACCCTCGCAGTTTCAGATTCTGCCCAAAGTATCTCTTCCTTTGGCTGACTCTAATTTATATCTGATGTATATCTTTTTGCTATTAAAAAAAAAATACCTTGTAATCGTTAAGTACAACATTTTGCTACATGTCTAGGGGAGTCTATGGGGACCCCCAAATTTGTAGCCAACTAGTATGAAGTGAGAATGGCACTGGGGATCCCCAACCTTGAAGCTGATTTCAGAAATCTTAGGCAGAACTTGGCAGTCTGGAGGAGTATTCCTTTAACTTCAAGTTTGGGTGCTTTTGTCTTTCCTTTTCTCTTTACTGGACACAACATGATGTAGAGAAGTCATTTGGGACAACAAGGTGACAAGCATAGACCAAGTATTTCAGACAGAGTTCAATCAGGGACACAGAACCTGTTCTAAACATTTCAAAATGGATTAATGCAAGGACTTAGGTTCTTAAACACTGGAAGACCAACAGATTGGGAACATCACTGCTAGCTTTTAGGCCTGCCACAACTACAGTCCAAGGAATCAGGAGGTTGCCATTGCTAATCAAGGTAGGAAACTGTAGGAAAAAGGAACACAGAATGAAGGCGGGTGATTCATAAGGAAATGTCCAGAGCAGATGAAAATCTGACAAGTGGCAAAGGCCAGGCATCTGCCTACTACTGCCAAAGAAAAACAATACGGCTTTTTCCTCCCTCCAGTCTTCACAGGCAGAAAGTAAACCACTATCAGAATTCCAGAGTGAAAGGAGTCTGGGAATATTTTATTCAATGAAAACATTTATGCCATTCTGTCTCTTGGATCTTTTTCCTGAAAATTGTATAGTCAAAACTACCATGTTGCTTAGTATATGTGTATAAGCATATGCCTAGTAAAGCTTTTATCACACATAAAAACATATACTATATGATCAGGAGTTTATAAACAATATTGTGGCAGACTATTTTCATTTTCTCCCAAAGTTTGAAATCTTAAAAGGTATGAATTAACAAAGCCTCTTAGCAGAGAAAGGAATATGACAGTAGCTGCTACCCCATAAACAGTCATTAAAAGTATACAATTTCTTACTCATAGGAAAAAGTGATTTGATGCCAAGAGTTATGGTCTCTGGACATTTTTGCTCACATGGTATCATTAATAAAAATGTCTTAGCATAAACTTCCAATATATGTATATTTATTATTTATGTTTATTATTCACAAGTGCTACTGTACTAATAAAAATACTATAAAGCATAGAAACAGACTATAAAAAAGATTTTTTAAAATGAAAAATGTTTGCTTTACACAAATACTATTCAATATAAAATATGGGTCATTTAATTTTTTATTTTCTGTAATTTTTCTATGAAGATAAACTTTACATGACATAATATTCACCAAAGTGTACAATTCACTGGTTTTTAGTATATTCACAATGTTGAGAAACCATCACCTCTAATGCCAGAATATTTCCATCACCCCAAAACGTAACCCCAAACCTGTTAGCAGTCACTCCCAATTCCTCCCTCCTCCATCCCCTGACAAACAGTAGTCTATTTTCTGTCTCTATAGACATATCTATTCTGAACATTTCATATGGACAGAATCATACAAAACGAATCCTTATCTTTTAATATGTTTGTCAAGCAGTTTATGAAGTGACAGTTTAAAAACGTCCCCAAATCAGTTTTTTGATTCATGGTTTTAATCATGATCATATCTGGAAAACACTAACAGAGCAGAGGCACATCCTTTGTTTCAGTCCCACCCATCGATCATTTTGTTGAAATATAGCTAGGCAATTACTCATTTTCTCAAAGTATTCTTAATAAATCAGAAGGCAGTGAATTTTTCTATTTCTAACAATCATTCTCAAATTTCATGCAACTAACTTTCACAAGATTTAAATGTTCTTCAAATTTATGATTCCTGATTTCAAAGAAAGAAAATGGTTAAGAGTTTTTGAATAACACAGACATGCAGTTTTCAATCACAATAATCACAGTGATGTTCAAATTGCCAAATGTTTCAAACATCCTTTCCTATAACATGAATTTATTTCCCAAAGTAGTTGCTTTGTCATCCATTATCATAATATTAGTTTTTGACTGAAGGAAAAGAGTAGTGTTTCTCCTTTTTAATATCTTGATATGTAGCATCCTGTGACATCAATCTTTGTAAACCATTCATCTACCTACGAAGATTAGAACTAGATAACCTGTAAATCCACCTAACCTAACACATGAAAATTGCAAGAAAACTGAATATTCTAAAAGTGAATACATGAGTGTGAGCACCACTGTTATTTCATTCCAAAGTGTGCAAGTCCCTTCTTCCCCCACCTCACTCCTGAACCACAAGGGATAAGTGGCTATTAGCCCCGAGGACTTAGTCAGGTACCACAGTACAGCAAATATGAGTATAGCTTAACATCATTTTGTATTTGCAATTTAAATTTGCAAATGGAACTTTAGATATCTCTGCCCCCAACATCAATGGATTATCCTGCACATCCCACTACAGAAAATACTAATTACAAATGGTATAAAGGGGTGTTTAATATACGAATTGAGCAGTGACTGAATATACTAGGAACTCAGAAAATATCTGTGGAAGGATTGGAGGCAAAGAGGTAAGGGAGGGGATAAGGAATTAGAGGGGCTTAAGAATTTTAAAAGCTGATGTAGCCTGAGGACTAAAGTCTTACTGAACAAAAAAATTCCTTTATGAATAGAGATTTTCTTAAAAAAAAAAAAAGTTATCATTATTTTAAAATCCATGATTTAGAGTAGATTAAGAAATTGTGAGGTGAAGACCTAAGAAGAAAACCTAGGAGCCAGGATTACCCATGTTCTAAAATCAATTTTTTGGACATAAGCAGAGGAATTTACATTGGAACCAGAGGCTCCTGACAGGATAAGGATCTGGGAAACTATCCACATCATCTACATGTAAGGTTACATAAGCACAGTCAGTCATAATTTCAAGTTAATTTGACTTTAAAATTATACTCGAGTACAATTATACTGTGAACAACTGTATATAAATCTCACACAATAAGAAAGGTTAATTGAAAGTACTTGAAATACAAGTATATTCCAACTTAGTAAATAATTATATCACTAAAATGAAAAAAATGAAAGTCAAGACATTAAGTGTTCATAGATGACTACAGTCCATTGTTTATCACTATTCAACAAGTGTTCAGAACAAAAGGCAGACATATTCACCAAACGATGCAGTATAGCTTTTCAAAAAGTTCAAAGCATTTACGACTCATTGGAGCTATGAAAACAGGATTTAATTAATATATTGTCACATGAGAGTAACATGAAAAGAGCTCCTACCTTTGTGATAAGAAGTCGGTACCTATCCAGCATCGCCTGGTTGTCATGGCAGCCTGCTAATAATTGCCATACCTCTGCCCTCAATGCTTCAGGAATACCACTCTTCACCAGAGTGGATAGCCCCTTTGGTCGTGCACCAAGGTTATTGTGCCTGAGAAAACAAGAAAATAAACCATTCATACTCCCTTCACCACTACTGACCTGCCGCTGTTATGAAAAATATATTAGTGAGTTCATATTTTAAAAAAAGTGTAAGACTGAATCAGGAGGAAAATGGCAGGGAGTGGCATGAAATAATAATAGTAGTGTTTAAGTTTAGTAACGTCTTCAACTTTTTTTCTTGATTGCATCTTCCTTATTAGTGAACCACGTTATCCCACACACAAGGAAAGTTTTTCCTTCCTCTCATTTACTTTTTAACCATTCTATGAACTTACTCATAATAATGAATGCTGCTGCTAAGTTGCTTCAGTCCTGTCTGACTCTGTGCGACCCCATAGACAGTAGCCCACCAGGCTCCGCCGTCCCTGGGATCTTCCAGGCAAGAACACTGGAGTGGGTTGCCATTTCCTTCTCTAATGAGTGTGTTAACTGTATATTCCCAGGCAGCATTTCAAGACATAAAAAGAGCAATTTGAATCCCCTGAGATGAGTGTATGGTGTGTACGGCAAGGGCTGGGGGATAGGGATGCTGAGAGTGGATCAGAAAAGAGGCCTATTACACTTTGACTATACCTCTAAATCCTCATCCAAAGTGCTTGCGACAGGAAGAACCTAGCCTTTTCCTACTAACCTCATATGACCTATCCAACTCCCCAGCCACATACACTTAGCAGCTTTACCCATTTCCAAGGGTGCTTAGAACCTGAACAAAAACAACTACAAAGTAGTGAAGCCAGTGATCACACAGCAGGTATGCCACTCTGGTAATCTGCCCAACTGAACCAAAACTGAATTGTAGTTCCCAGCTTATGCCTAGCTTGGACCTGGAGCTATGTTCCACACCTTTTTGTTCAGACCTTATCTCTACTTTTATTTGCTGCTCACCTTTAATCTCATTAAGAGTTGATCCTAATGTAACCATCCAAACTTTAAAGATGTACTGTGGTTTGGTCTAACATCCCAGGTTTTGGCTTCAGGTTTTGAACCTGTGAAGTCACAGAAACCATATGTCTATTTTGTAAAATTGGCCTCCTTCCTACTTTACCTACTTCTCTATCTTTACACTCTTCCAAATGCAACCCAGACCTCAGTTTTGGCATGTCCTTCATTTGAAAATATGTGCCAAGCTTTCCCCATACTCTCATAACCCGACTATCTCGGAAAAACTGTAACAACTTCCATAACTCGAAAGTTCAAGTAAACTCATCCCATTAATATTTTTAATAAACCATCAAATTTATGACCATTCTGCCTTCTTTCAGTCTCTTAAGGGAAAACTTTCATATTGTTGAGTTAGAGAACCTAAGCTGACGATACTGACAGGCTTGAAGCAAAACAGAGTAAAAAGAGGTAGAGCTTACACGATTTAACATGCCATGGAACCATTAAAGAACCTAATTATGCTGCTAACTGAAAAACAGCAGGTTTCAAAATAGCATATATGGTATTATTTTAAATACACATTCTCTCTCTCACACTCTCTCCTTAACAAATACTATTCTGAAACCTGCTTTTGACATGCATAGGGAAAGAATATGGAAGAATGAACACCAAAATATCTATGCAATGGAATTAAGAGAAAGTATTCCTTTTATTTTTCTATACTGTTTGAAATATTTACAATGATCTTGAATCCTTTTATAATCATACACACAAAAAAAGTCATTTCAAGTCTTTAAATTTCTCCAGTGGACTTCAATTAGAAAATAAATTAATTTGGAAAAACACCATAGCCAAATATGCTCCATAAAATACTTCAAGTAGAGGCTTCTTTGGTGACTCAGTGGTAAAAAATCTGCCTATCAATGCAGGATACAGGGGTTAGATCCCTGGTCTGGGAAGGTCTCACATGCCACTGAGCAACTAAGCCCAAGTGCCATAATTATTGAGCCTGTGCTCTAGAGACTGTGCTCCATAACAAAAGAGGCTACCACAATAAGAAGTCTGCACACCATAACTGGAGAGCAGCTCCCGCTCACCGCAACTGGAGAAAAGCCGTTGCAGCAATGAGACCTAGCACAGCCCCCACAAAAAAAAAAAAAAAAAAAGAATTCAAAAAAGAGAGTTCATTTAAAAAAATATGTCAAGTAGAAAGGTTATTAACTATTCCTAAGGAGACTTACACTTGAGTAAACTACATGACACATGGGTTTCCTTCCAGCTGCCTATTCTTCACTCTCCAACTGTATTTAAATTAGCAAAGGAATGCTGCACCAAAGAGGGCCAGGAGCAGTTTCATAAAAGCATCTTGTTTGTAATTTTATTATTTGATTCTGATCACTGATGCAATGGACTTGAACTTGGGCAAACTTCAGGAGATGGTGAGGGACAGGGAGGCCTGGCATGTTGCAGTCCATGCGGTTGCAAAGAGTCAGACACGGATGGGCAACTGAACAACAGCAGCAACAACATACTTTTGCATAGGAAAACATACATGATTTGAGGGCTAGGTGAGTTTCTGAACTCTTAGTATAAAATAAAACTAACTAAAAACAACAGTGTGCCAAGGGCTAAGCTCATTTCTCATGAAATTAAATGCAAAGTATTCTGAATTATGAGTCCCATAATGAATAATATAAGAGTAATTCAAAGTAATTGAATATACTACATGTTAAACATACTACATGTACTACACGGTTATACATGAACCGTGAACTTCCAGATGTTCAAGCTGGTCTTAGAAAAGGCAGACCAGAAACCAGAGCTCAAACTGCCAACATGCGCTGGATCACTGAAAAAGCAAAAGAGTTCCAGAAAAACATCTATTTCTGCTTTATTGACTATGCCAAAGCCTTTGACTGTGTGGTACAATAAACTGTGGAAAATTCTGAAAGAGATGGGAATACCAGACCGCCTGACCTGCCTTTTGAGAAACTTGTATGCAGGCCAGGAAGCAACAGTTAGAACTGGACATGAACAACAGACTGGTTCCAAATAGGAAAAGGAGTACGTCAAGGCTGTATATTGTCACCCTGCTTATTTAACTTATATGCAGAGTACATCATGAGAAATGCTGGGCTGGAGGAAGCACAAGGTAGAATCAAGATTGCCGGGAGAAATATCAATAACCTCAGATATGCAGATGACACCACCCTTAGGGAAGAAAGTGAAGAAGAACTAAAGATCCTCTTGAAAGTGAGAGAGAAGAGTGAAGAAGCTGGCTTAAAGCTCAACATTCAGAAAACTAAGATCATGGCATCCAGTCCCATCATTTCATGGCAAATAGATGGGGAACAGTGGAAACAGTGGCTGACTTTATTTTTTGGGGGCTCCAAAATCACTGCAGATGGTGATTGCAGCCATGAAATTAAAAGATGCTTACTCCTTGGAAGGAAAGTTATGACCAACCTAGACAGCATACTTAAAAGCAGAGACATTGCTTTGTCAACAAAGGTCTGTCTAGTCAAGGTTGTGGTTTTTCCAGTAGTCATGTATGGATGTGAAAGTTGGACGGTGAAGAAAGCTGAGCACCGAAGAATTGATGCTTTTGAACTGTGTTGTTGGAGAAGACTCTTGAGAGTCCCTTGGACTGAAAGGAGATCCAACCAGTCCATCTTAAAGGAGATCAGTCCTGAGTGTTCATTGGAAGGACTGATGTTGAAGCTGACACTCCAATACTTTGGCCACCTGACGCGAAGAGTTGACTCACTGGAAAAGACCCTGATGCTGAGAAAGATTGAGGGTGGGAGGAGAAGGGGACGGCAGAGGATGAGATGGTTGGATGGCATCACCGACTCAATGGACATGAGTTTGGGTAAACTCTGGGAGTTGGTGATGGACAGGGAGGCCTGGCGTGTTGCAGTTCTTTGGGTCGCAGAGTCGGACACGACTGAGCGACTGAACTGAACTGAGGAGACTGGAAAGAGTATCAGTTTTTTGAGTCTGTTCTCTCTCTTACTAAACCTTCTACATGCATCCATAATAACCAATCCAGAAATCTATGTACATTATAGAAATGGAAGCCTGTCCAACTGGTTTAAAAGTCCTGCCTTTGGAGCCAGACTGCCTAGATTCAAATCCTGGCTCTGTCATTGACTTGCAGCATGATCATGCTCCTAACTGCAACTCCATCACTTAACAAGTCCCATCTCCTCCTGCCTGTTCATCAGCTTCCTTTGCAATTGTGTCCTCTTCCTCTGGCATCATCAAATTTTCTCTCTCTGCAAGTCACGTCCAGCAACACACAATGTACATGCTATACTGATCATCCTAATTTCTAGAATTTCTCAAATTATCTCTCAACCCACATTCACTATATGTCCTTATTTCTTATCACTGCTTTATAGCAAAACTTCTCTCAAGAGTTATCTATCTATACCTGATGATTACCTTTCCTCTTAGATATAGTCCGACCAGGCTTTCATTCCTCCCTCTCTATGGATAGTTTCTTGTGTGAGTCACCAAAACATTCAAACTGCTGGACCCAATGAAATTCTCAGGCTTCCTCCAACCTGACCTTTCAGCAGCTGAGCACTTCCTTCTTGATAGACTTGCTCACTTGTGATTACCTTGACTCTCCTCCGACCCTATTGGTTGTGCTTTCTGGGACTCCTTTGCACGATCTTCCCTACTCATCTTTCCAACTGCCGAACACTGGAGTTGTTGAGGGCTCAGCACCTAGATGACTATCTATATTTACTCCCTAAGTTATCTCAATAGAAAGATACATAAACATACAGTTTTTTAATTAATACAACAGATTAACAATCATGTAAATATAAAATTTTTAATAAGAAAAATAAATTTTTACCATCTTCCTAGCAATTCTCCCCAAGAATACAGGATCTTCTCAGGACAATCCTTAGACACATCACCTGTTCCACTTGAGAGTTCATTATCACTCTCTGCAGAAGAAACACAAAAACAACAAACATTATATCATATAGTACTTTCTATATTTATGTGTTATAAAACAAGCATGACTGTTTCTAATAAAACAAATACTTCTGCTTATATTACACCACTGCAAAAATAACAGTATAAACTTCAATAATATATTTTATTTCAGTGCCAAAATAAATACTTTCAAAGCACAAAGTTTTTATTAAAATTCTTGTCCACAGTTTACATGGTATGAAACTGAAAATACCTATAAATAAATATCTTTACCCAAAGGAAGTAAAATTTAAAAGCTAATGGTAACATGGTTAGAAATTCCTATTTAGTGTTTTATTCATCAGTATAGTATTCTCAAATATTGTGTGTGTGTGTATTCAGTCGCTCAGTTGTGTCCTACTCTTTGAGACCCTATGGACTGAGGGCCACCAGGCTCTGCTGTCTGTGGGATTCTACAGACAAGCATACTAGAGTGGGTTGCCATTTCCTGCTCCAGGATATCTTTCTCAACCCAGGGATCAAATCCCCATCTCCGGTGTCTCCTACATTACAGGCAGATTCTTTACCACTGCACCACCTGGGAAGTTCTTTTATCTTATTAACATCATTTACACATTTTATATTATACTTATTAATATTAATATTTGATGAGAAATAAATACTACAGAATCAGACATATATATATCAATATATAACACTGAAAAATATTTATGATACAAATACACAACCAGAAATCTAAAAAAAAATTTAAAAGATATATTGAAAAGTACAAGATATTTTTTACTGTCTGTGGGATTCTACAGAAAAGCATATTAGAGTGGGTTGCCATTTCCTGCTCCAGGGCATCTTTCTCAACCCATGGATCAAATCCATGTCTTCAGTGTCTCCCGGAGATGAAACTTTCATCTTTTAAAACGGCAACTTCATAAAACATCGCAAAATGTAAAGTAATAGTTTTAGAAAGAATAAGACAGCTTGTGTTACAGTTTACAATCAGTAGTGAAAAATAAGTTAACTCTATAAACCTTTTGAATGGTAACAGACTTGGTAGAGAAAGGAAATGTAATGGTCACAATTCATCTTATAACAAAGCTTTTGACACAGTGCTACCTAAGAAAAGGCTGGAGAAGTACTGATTCAATGATAAAATAGGCTAGATAAAAATCTGTCTGGCTGATAGCAAGTACCAAGGTTTCACCAATGCTGTTACAATATAATAGGGATTGCCATTAAGTGAATCTCACAGGGATCTGTGTTAAAAATAATGTTGCTTAGCATGTGACAAATCCAGTGATCCAAGAAGAAACTCGTTCATACCCAGTGGATATATTCAACACCAAAAATTAATGTGACAAATAAAGATTTATTTGGTGAGGTTTAAAAGATGTCCTTATATCCACCTGAAAATATTTTATCACATATTTAGCAAAATATAAACAAACTATATACACACACACAAACAAATGCTTCATCATCTTCAGGACAGCACCAGATAAACAAGAATGATGATGGACATTTTATTCTTAAAGTAAGTATTATTCTGCATATCGGGAATGAAGGTTAAGAGGCTATATGCTAACATCACTGCTCTAGAAATACCTCACACAGAAGTGAGAGGTTTTGTTTCTTTTAAAGCTAAAGCAAATGAAGTATTACTAAGTATTGGAGGAATAAAGTAAACAGAAACAACTGAAGCCTTAATATTAAAATAGCCTAACATGAAAAACTATGCCTTATAATCCTTATAATTTTTTAACTAAAAAAAAGGCACTTCTGAGAGTAATATGAAAATGAATATAGGAAATCTCATTTAAAATGAAGTCAGGAAACCCTGAAGGGGCAATTCTCACACATCTATCATTCGTGGCAGCTTACGGGCACTAACAGGAAGGAAGATTTCTTCCCAACCCAGCGAGGACAAGCTGCTAGCCACTTGCAGTCAGTGAAGAGCCCCTGCAGCCCTCCCCAATTTCCTCCTTTTCTCTGTAAAAGCGAGCCCCTCTGCTCCATTCTCCAGATACGCCTATCGTTTACTGTTGCTTGCTTGTCCCAAACTGCAATCCTCTCCTATTACAAAACAAATGTATTCTGCTGATAAAATAACTGGCTGGTTTGGTTTGTTTAACATCAGCAGTGAAAAGGGACACTATTGAAAATTACACTAGAAAACAGGTTAAACTTACACGATCTCAGGCAAACAGACTTCTGGTCACCCTTCTTATTAATTAGTACCAAATATAAGTATTTATAAGTTGATATTCAATTAAGCAGGGTCCAAGATGATCCCACATTATACTCTAAGTTGCCACACAGTAAATAATAATACACCAAAGTGCCAAATTATTTGATGAAGTTGTACGTGCTAAGTTGGGAGATCAAAATCTAAGAACACAATAAAAGAAACAAGGAAACAAACACTGATGGACACACTTAATCTTGAATATGAAGACACTCAAAAGGTTCTACTGATATTGAGAATCTTTTGGACTCTTATTATTCTTGCTGGGAAAGGAATCCCTAAGCATGAAACAAAACCAAAATGCTTTGAGAGAGAATAAGAAATATGACTACCTATAAATTTAAAACTTCCTTGAAGTAAGGTACAGTATATATTTAAAAAAACTATATTTACAGTATATATTTACCAAAAAAAATTGTAACATATGACAGGACTATTTTATATAACATATCAAAATAAAGAGCAGTCCAACAGAAAATTGGGCCAAGGACATGAACATAGTACACGGCAAAATACATAAAATACAACTAGCCAAAAGAGAAAGCCCTATCTCATTAATAATTTTTCAATGCAAATTAAAACAATGAAAGATATTCATCAGTTAGACTGGCAGACAGTATAAAGAATAATAATGTCTGCTGTTGATAAAACAGGCAACAGGAAGGTTGATACTTAAACAAGCAATCTTTAATTTATTAAGATTCTAAGATGAACATACCATTTGGTCTAGTAACTTCACTTCTAGAAATTTATGATCCAGAAACAGATATACCAAAAAAATATATTAAAGGATTTTCATTGTATCATTGTTTGTGAAAATAAGAAACTGAAAACTATCAGGAATCTATCAATAGGAGTTTTATTAACTAAATTATGGTCTATCCAGTCAAAAGAATACTATCTAGCTGTTTAAAAGAATTGGTGAATCTTTATATGCTAACATGAAAATCATCCAAAATATATTATGATGAAAAGAAATAAAAGGGTAATTTTAAGTATGGTTTTATTTTAGTAAATATTATTTCTTATATGATTACAAAGATCTTTAAAAATAGCTGTAAGAATATACACCAAACTATTAACAGCAATTACGTTTCAATAACTAACAGTATCTTATCACATAGTAGGCACTCAATAAATATTTAGGGAACGCATATTTCAGTTCTAAGTTTTACACTTCTGTAATACTTTTATCTTTTAAAATAAGTTATGTATAACTATAAAAAGCACAGGGAAAGGATTTTAATCTTTTAAATGACCCCTGTGCTATATGAAACAAAAACCTATTTTATTATTACCAACCCCTACTGCTATGTCATAAAACCATGAATGATAGCAACAATATCTTGTCTTCTTGACCCTCTCCCAAGTTACTGTCCACCAAAAAAGGAAATCAGAACTGCAAGCAACTACATTAGCAATGGAGAACTCCAAGGAGAAGGAAAGAAAATGGGCACACTGAAGTAAAACCAAACCCCTGAGGAACAATTAAGACAGAAACAACAGAAGATCGGGAGCCAAATATTTGGATGAAAAGTAAGATTTAGCCAAGTAAGTTAGGGGGCTTCCGCAGCGGCTCAGTGGGTAAAGAATCTACGTGCAATGCAAGAGGCCCAGGAGATGTGGGTTTGATCTCTGGGTTGGGAAGATCCCCTGGAGAAGGAAATGGCAACCCACTCCAGTATTCTTGTCTGGGCAATCCCATGGACAGAGGAGCCTGGTTGGCTATCGTCCAAAGGGTCACAAAAAGTCCGACATGACTGACTGAATAAACAAACAAACAAAACAGACTCCTACAATAATATCTTTAAGACTTCCGTGAAAACATGCCTGTTGACTCCCTGGTGGTTCAGTGCTTTAGGAATTTGCCTGCAATGCAAGGAACAGGGGTTCAATCCCTGCTCAAGATTCCACATGCAGTGGGGCAATTAAGCACACGCACTATCAACTACTGAACCCTGCCTGCCCTGGAACCCAACAAGAGAAGCCACCACAGTGAGGAGCCCGTGCACTGCAACTAGAAAGTAGCCCTCACTCACTGCAACTAGTGAAAGCCAAAGTGCAGCAATGAAGACCCAGTGCAGTCAAAACTAATAAATTTTTAGAAACCATGCCTGTTTACATTATTTAGTCATATATTTAATATCTGTAACATTCATGTCCTTCTCTTGAAGTCCAAGCTCTTCCAGGGCTGGGATTGTATCTTATTTGCCTTCATATAGTAAACTTCAGCACATGACACTGGACTGTGGAATGAATGGAAGGATTACTTTGTTGCTGTTTTATTTTGAGAATACTGTTCATACATATAAGGCAATTGGGAAGGAAAACCCTGGAGCAAGAAAGATGAGAAATCAGGCAAATTTTCTGTAAAGACATGAAACTGCCCAGGTTTCGGAATACTGATTGAGGAGGAGGACAATTCCTATTTTGACTGCAGGGGAGGCTTTGGAGAAATATGACAATGTTAAAAGAGTTAGTTGAGGGAATTTGTAGGTAACAGTTTCATCTTCCTCTATAAAGCTTAACTTTAGGAGAGGTCTCTGACAGACTCTGCTTAACCTACACACCAGGATTTGGCAGAGACTTTTCTTAATATGCATAATTTCACTTCCTTATCATGAACATTTTCCTCATCGATTTCAATTTCCCTGCAGTTACTGACGTCCTTTAGAAAGCAGGACCATGAAGAGCATTTCAGATGTCACTGGACTCATACTGTAGGACTACTACTTTCTTTACACATCAGTGACATGGAAATATCAATCAGGTAGCATTGTAAAAATTAAATGAAAATGTATTTGAGGTACACAGGGTGCCTGCCACACAGCAGCACTCAAGTGTTAGCTATCATTTTTATTCTTATTGTTATTGAGCCCTTAGCTGCCTACCTTCAAAGCACTTAAAAGTAACTTAAAAAGGATTCCAGGTTTGTTCTGTCTTAGCCACTGATTTCTAGTATGCAGAGAGCAGAAATCAATTGTACAATGCCAAAAGAAGTTATAATAGATGTAAATGTTTAGATCAAACAAAATGAATATGTATGATGCTGCAATCAAAATAATTTAGTTTCCTAACTTTGGCACCACTCCCTGCTTTGAAAAAGAATTGTGCTTCTATTAGTGATGTTTTTCATCCTAATCATAAAAGGAAATTTTCAGAACTAGTATCAACAAAAATCATAAAAGGGAAAAAAGTACAGACACAGATATACAAAATACTTTTTTCAAATAAAATTAAAAATAAATAACAAAATTAGGGGCAAATAAGCACAAAAATCTCATGTTCTTTTCTACTAAAGAATTACTCATAAACTCAAAAGCTGAAAAGTAAGCACAGATAAAATGTGACTACTGAGGGTTTTCAGATATTTTACCCCTTAATTTTAGTCTTTCTTAGTAAGTAATAAATATTTGTTGAAAGAAATACAGGCAATCACAAGTTGCTAAAAATATTCTTCTAAACACACTGGGGAGAAAAAAAAACAAAAACTTGAGTAACTGTGCAAATTGTGTAGAAACAGGTCTGTAAAATGACATCTGCCAACCTGGAGTAGTAAAAAAGTGATTCATTTTGATTGCGTGCTGCCTGCTAAGTCACTTCAGTCATGTCCGACTCTTTGAGACCCTAAGGATTGTAGTCCTCCAGGCTCTTCTGTCCATGGGATTCTCCAGGCAAGAATACTGGAGTGGGTCGCCATTTCCTACTCCAAGGGATATTTCTAACCCAGGGATCAAACCCATGTCTCTTTTGTCTTCTGCACTGGCATCTGGATTCTATACCACTAGTGCCACTTTGATTAAATAGTTGCAAAGAATGTCATTTTGATGGCCAAAACCTATAGCCACATTTTAATGACTTTGAATATAATATAATCTTTCACTTTTCACATCACAGAGTCAGAATATACTTGTTTTACAAAGAAGCTTATGTGTAAATGTGAATCATTAATGTAAAACAAAATATATTCTTAAGTTTCTGAAATGTTCTAACATTTCCCACTGTCCAAGCAAGTTGATTTACGATAGAGAAAAGATTCAAGTAGAAACCACAAGTTGCTTGCTTCTTTCCAACTAAATTATCATCACTGTCATTTTGAATCTAATTACAAGTTTAAAATTAATAATCCCTGTAGTTCCTAAGCATAAGTGATTAATAAAAATGTATCATTAATTGCTGAAACCTGTCAACCACACTCAAGAGAACTAGGGCAACCAATACACCTGACATGAAGGACAATTAACAATGTTAAGCAAACTGTTACATTTTACATTTTTCTGGGATATTAATGACTTAGGATTTATTAAGTTATGTATTTACACTTTGAATTTCAGTTCTTTGGAAATGCATTTCAATTTTACTTCCATTTTCCTATTTTTAAAACTGTATGTATGCATGTATGAGTGACATACAAAAACTGTAGATATTTAGTGTATAAAACTTGATGCATTTGTAGAGGTTAGCAGAGTCCTAGAATAAAAAATTTCAGTAATGTCTATCTGAATGTATTATCTATGACCCTTTGCAAAATAAACTGAGGTGGTAAAAGAGGAAAACAGCATCTGGCAGATTTTTTAAAAAGAACATATGATTTAATAAAAAATGGTTTTAAAACACATTCAAAGAATGACTTTTTTAAGGTAGCTATTCAATTAGAGGGAAAAATTAAGCAAGAATTGGAGATAATTAGAAACAAAGAGTAGCAAGAGAAGAAAGAATTCATCAGGCTAGGTCAAATCTAACTTACAGTAGAAAGGGAACTCACTGACGTCTACCATGTGGTACACAACATACTCAAGAGTCCTCTGAGCAGACCACCCTCTTCAACCAAGAATGTAACTGAAAGGGAAAATACTCACAAATAAATAAAAAAGGAAGGGGAAATGCCCACAACACTAGTGAAAGAGGCCATATGAAATCAGGCAGTTGAAGAAGTAACAGTGAAATCAGGTTCATGTCTGCAGTTGGGTTTATATATTCCACTGAGAGACTATACTTCAGAATATAAATTTAGTTGAGTTACCGAAAAAATTAGATAACTAGACATGATGAAGACTGAATACCCATCCACCTATCTGTATACATGTATATATATATATATATATATATATATATATATATATATATATATATATCATGTATATGTGCACACTAATGAACACATACGTGAGTGTGTACATACATACACACATGTGTCTCTCTGTGTGTATGTATGAGGAGAGGAACAGAAGGACGGAGGGAGAAAGAGAGATGGATAAGTGTAACCAAACTAAGGAGGGGTGACACAATCTGGAGGAAATGGTTCTCTTTAAGAGAAAGCATATTAAGTATATGAAGAGATTGCCAAATATAGAACACAATAGGGGGAAAAGCAGAAATTGACAAAACAGACCTAGGTTAGCTTTTAATACGGGCTTTCCTGGTGGCTCAGGTGGTAAAGAATCCGCCTGTAATGCAGGAGACCTGGGTTAGATCCCTGGCTTGGGAAGATCCCCTGGAGGAGGGCAAGGCAACCCACTCCAGTATAGATGATATCAGTTCAGTTCAGTTCAGTTCAGTCACTCAGTCGTGTCTGACTCTTTGCGACCCCATGAATTGTAGCATGCCAGGCCTCTCTGTCCATCACCAACTCCCGGAGGCTACCCAAACCCATGTCCATCGAGTTGGTGATGCCATCCAACCATCTCATCCTCTGTCGTCGCCTTCTCCTCCCGCCCCCAATCCTACCCAGCATTAGGGTCTTTTCCAATGAGTCAACTCTTCGCATGAGGTGGCCAAAGTATTAGAGTTTCAGCTTCAACATCAGTCCTCCCAATGAACACCCAGGATTGATCTCTTTTAGGATGGAGTGATTGGATCTCCTTGCAGTCCAAGGGACTCTCAAGAGGCTTCTCTAGCACCACAGTTCAAAAGCATCAATTCTTCGGCGCTCAGCTTTCTTCACCGTCCAACTCTCACATCCATACATGACCACTGGAAAAAACACAGCCTTGACTAGACGGACTTTTGTTGGCAAAGTAATGTCTCTGCTTTTAAATATGCTATCTAGGTTGGCCATAACCTTCCTTCCAAGGAGTAAGCGTCTTTTAATTTCATGGCTGCAATCACCATCAGCAGTGATTTTGGAGCTCCCAAAAATTAAGTCTGACACTGTTTCCACTGTTTCTCCATCTATTTCCCATGAAGTGATGGGACCAGATGCCATGATCTTAGTTTTCTGAGCGTTGAGCTTTAAGCCAACTTTTTCACTCTCCTCTTTCACCTTCATCAAGAGGCTCTTTAGTTCTTCTTCACTTTCTGCCATAAGGGTGGTGTCATCCGCATATCTGAGGTTATTGATATTTCTCCCAGCAATCTTGATTCCAGCTTGTGTTTCTTCCAGCCCAGCATTTCTCATGATGTACTCTGCATATAAGTGAAATAAGCAGGGTGACAGTATACAGCCTTGATGTACTCCTTTTCCTATTTGGAACCAGTCTGTTGTTCCATGTCCAGTTCTAACTGTTGCTTCCTGACCTGCATACAGGTTTCTCAAGAGACAAGTCAGATGGTCTGGTATTCCCATCTCTTTCAGAATTTTCCACAGTTTATTCTGATCCACACAGTCAAAGGCTTTGGCATAGTCAATAAAGCAGAAATAGATGTTTTTCTGGAACTCTCTTGCTTTTTCGATGATCCAGCAGATATTGGCAATTTGTTCTCTGGTTCCTCTGCCTTTTCTAAATCCAGCTTGAACATCTGGAAGTTCACCGTTCATGTATTGCTGAAGCCTGGCTTGGAGAATTTTGAGCATTACTTTACTAGCATGTGAGATGAGTGCAATCGTGCGGTAGTTTGAGCATTCTTTGGCATTGCCTTTCTTTGGGATTGGAATGAAAACTGACCTTTTCCAGTCCTGTGGCCACTGCTGAGTTTTCCAAATTTGCTGGCATATCGAGTGCAGCACTTTCACAGCATAACCTTTGAGGATTTGAAATAGCTCAACTGGAATTCCATCACCTCCACTAGCTTTGTTCTTAGTGATGCTTTCTAAGGCCCACTTGACTTCACATTCTAGGATGTCTGGTTCTAGGTGAGTGATGACACCATCGTGATTATCTGGGTCGTGAAGATCTTTTTTGTACAGTTCTTCTGTGTATTCTTGCCATCTCTTCTTAATATCTTCTGCTTCTGTTAGGTCCATACCATTTCTGTCCTTTATCGAGCCTATCTTTGCAAGAAATGTTCCTTTGGTATCTCTAATTTTCTTGAAGAGATCTCTAGTCTTTCCCAATCTGTTTTTTTTCCTGTATTTCTTTGCACTGATCGCTGAGGAAGGCTTTCTTATCTCTCCTTGCTATTCTTTGGAACTCTGCATTCACATGGGAATATCTTTCCTTTTCTCCTTTGCTTTTCACTTCTCTTCTCTTCCCAGCTATCTGTAAGGCCTCCTCAGACAGATATTTTGCTTTTTTGCATTTCTTTTCCATGGGGATTTTCTTGATCCCTCTCTCCTGCACAATGTCACGAACCTCTGTCCATAGTTCATCAGGCACTCTGTCTATCAGGTCTAGTCCCTTAAATCTATTTGTCACTTCCACTGTATACTCATAAGGGATTTGATCTAGGTCATACCTGAATGGACTAGTGGTTTTCCCTACTTTCTTCAATTTAAGTCTGAATTTGGCAATAAGCAGTTCATGATCTGAGCCACAGTCTGCTCCTGGTCTTGTTTTTGCTGACTGTATAGAGCTTTTCCATCTTTGGCTGCAAAGAATATAATCAATCTGATTTCAATAGATGATATACACACAAGGATTTTGGCTGCAAAGAATATAATAATCTGATTTCAATAGATGATATACACACAAGGATTTTAAAATTCAAAAGTCATAAAAAAATATTTGTGAAAGCAATAGAAAACAACAGATTTTTGAGAAAAACTCAAACTTTTGGAATTTAAGTTCCATCTCTTGGGCCTGCTAACATTCTCTATGTGCCCCATGATCACACATCTTCCTGTGATATCCTGAATACTTGTCTGCCTTCCTTTCTAGACTAACTTACTCACTTTTGTTAGAAACTGTGTTCTAGTCATCACTGTATTCCTCCCTACCAAAGTACTGGGCAGTTTGGCTGGCAACATTTGTATAGAGACACAAAAGATCGCAAACAATCAAAGCAATCTTAAGAAAGAAAATCAGAGCTAGAAGAAATAGGTTCTTTGACTTCAGACTATACTACAAAGCTACACTCATCAAAACATTATGGTGTTGGCACAAAAATAGAAATACAAATCAATGGGACAGGATATAAAGCCCAGAAATAAACCTACACACCCATGTTCAATTAATCCATGACAAAGGAGGGAAAGACTATACAATGGAGGAAAGAAAGTCTCTTCAATAAATGGTACTGGGAAAACTGGACTGCTATATATTTAAAAAGTGAAATTAGAACCTTCTTTAACACCATACACAAAAATAAACTCAAAATGGATATGAAATATGAACATAAGACCAGATACTA
Source organism: Okapia johnstoni (assembly GCA_024291935.2). NCBI lineage: Eukaryota > Metazoa > Chordata > Mammalia > Artiodactyla > Giraffidae > Okapia > Okapia johnstoni. The sequence continues at coordinate 23,599,396 of CM044322.1, forward strand.
TAAAACTCTTAGAGGAAAACACAGGCAGAACACTCTTTGATATCATAAATTGCAGCAATATCTTTTCTGAGCCATCTCCTAGAGTAGTAGAAGTAAAAACAAAAATAAACAAATAGGAACTAGTTAAACTCAAAAGATTTTGCACATCAAAGGAAACCATAGACAGAATGAAAAGATAACTGACAGGATGGGAGAAAATATTTGCAAATGATGCAATCAACAAAAGACTAGTCTCCAGAATTTACAAACAGCTCATGCTGCTCAATAGCAAAAAAACAAACAACCTAATCAAAAACTGGACAGAAGACCTAAGTATACATTTCTCCAAAGACAACAAATACTTGTATTTGCCTGATTTCCCTCTTCAGTTCAGCTCAGTTCAGTTCAGTCACTCAGTCATGTCTGACTCTTTGCGACCCCATGGACTGCAGCTTGCCAGGCCTCCCTGTCCATCGCCAACTGCCAGAGTTTACTCAAACTCATGTCCATTGAGTCAGTGATGCCATCCAGCCATCTCATCCTCTGTCATCCCCTTCTCCTCCTGCCTTCAATCTTTCCCAGTATCAGGATCTTTTCAAATGAGTCAGTTCTTCGCATTAGGTGGCCAAAGTATTAGTTTCAGCTTCAGCATCAGTCCTTCCAGTGAACACCCAGGACTGATCTCCTTTAGGATGGACTGGTTGGATCTCCTCTCCAGTGTTTTCATAAATGATATCACTATCTATTCAGTTGCTCAAACTGCAAATCTACAAGTTGTTCTTGAAACCTTTTACCCTCATCACCTACATTTAATTACCCAACCCTGTGCACACCACCTCCAAAATGTTATCTCAAATCTATCTACTTTTCTCCCTTTCCAAATACAACTCTAACTCTAACCTCTAACATTTTGACAGATCTTACTATGAGGGTCTCCCAAATGATCTTCCTGATTCTATCCATGTTCTACTGAACTCCATTCCACATGTATCCAGCTGCTGTGGTATTTCGAAATCATGAGCCAAATCTTTGTCTCTCCAGCTTAGAACCCTTCAAAGTCTTCAAAAAAAAGAAGGCCCTCACTGTGGCTTACAGGAAGTAACATGATGTCCCCCTGGCTACCTGTCCACATCTGTTGTACTACTAAGTTGCTTGTCCCCTGCCCTTTGGTCATCTGTCTTCCCTTTTACTTCTTCAAAATCATCAGGCATACTTTCACATCTGAGACTCTGTACCACCTGGCCTACCTCCTGAAATGCCCTTTGCCCATCTTCCAATGGCTGACTTTCTCTTGTCATTCGGATCTCAATTTAAATGTCACTTCCTCAGAGAAATTTTTGCTGACCACCTAATCTAAAGCAGCTACCCAAACCAATCAAGCATCATTAGTTCTTCGCATTTTTCTTATTTATTTATCATCTACTGTCTTCTTCCCAATTAGAAATAGAAAAAATTCATCTATCCTATTATGTCAGAGGTTTTCAAGAGCAACTCCAGGTTCACTGATTTCCTAGGAGGACTCACAGAAATCAGCATATAGTTACTTAACACATGATTTACTAGTGACCATGAAAGGATACAAAGAAAAATCAGCAAAGGGAAAAGATACACTGGGTGAAGTCTAGCAGAAAGAAAGCAGAAACTTCCAGGACTCCTCTCCCAGTGGAATCCTCTCCAGGTGCTCAGTGCTTAGTCACTCTGCCGTGTCCATATCTTTGCAACCCCATGAACTTTAGCCCGCCAGGCTCCTTTGTCCATGGGGATTCTCCAGGAAAGAATACTAGAGTGGGTTGCCATGCCCCCTCCTCCAGGGAATGTTCCTAACCCAGGGACTGAACCCAGGTCTCCCGCATCGCAGGCGGATTCTTTACCATCTGAGCAGCCAGGGAAGTGCACTTAATCCCTCCAGTAATGAGCTGTGATACTATGTGTGAAATACTATCTACCAGGAAAGCTCATGAGAGACTCTGTGCTTGAGGTTTTTTCTGAGGCTGGTCGTAAGTACCTATGCTGAGCATGTACCAAAATTTCAGAAGCCAGGAGAAAAGCAGGTGTTCAGGATAAACCATCCTGTAGTACAAACAGTTCAGGCCACAGTTAGTCACTCTTCTCAGTTAGGAAATGTGCCAACCCTCCTAAAATCTAAGTTTACCAATACCAGCCAAAGGCCAACCTTGCAAACAGGCTCTTCTAAGGACAGAAGTCTGAAGTTTGTTATGTTAACTCTTTTCTGCATATTTATCCACCCCTATATCACCAATTATAATTTCCATTAACAGATTTTCAAAACAAGAATACATTTTTTGTCTCTAAATCAAATATTTCTAAGAAATTCCCGCTTATTAAACAAATATTTACCTAACACTTGCTACATGGTAGGCACTGGGAGCTCAAAAAATAATAAAACACCATCTGACCCTTAGGAACTCACACTCTAGAAGGTGACAGAAATGAATTTAAAAGACCATATTATTAAGAAAGCATTTTAAAAATTACTAATAGTGGTGTGTACGAAGTGCCATTAGAGCATGATGATAGAAAGACTAACACTGCCTCAATATATAACAAAATCACTTCCAGGAAAGAGAGAGAGAAAAGGGCCTAGTTCAGCTATAAGAATATCTGAAGGGGTAATACTTGAGCCTGAGCTGAGATCTAAATGATAAGGAAAATGCAGCCAGCAGAAGTTTTGATCAAAGTACCTTTCAAACAAAGAATAACATACACAATGGCACTAAGAAAGGTCGATTAGAGGGAAAGCTTTAAATACTTAGAATATTGTAAACATTCAATAAATGGTAGCTATTAGTATAATACCATGTCCTCTTCATGCATTAAGAAATTGATGATTTTAGAGATTAGATACATGACCATACCTCTAGCACATTTGTATATCATTTATATCTACTCTACTCTTTCATCTACCAAAAAAATTAATTTTAGAAGTTAAAAATAGTGCAAGTAAAATGAAGCAAAAATTGATTAGCTATTCATTCATTCAAATATTTACTAAGTACTCACTACATGACCAAACTTAAGAAGATGAAACAGACATGCCTCCTAACTTTGAGGAATTTATGTTCTAGGACAAAATAAGTACTTGGACACAAACACATGAGAGGAAAGCAGAATATGGGCTATAACAGAAACAGGAACATAAAAGTCAGTGGTTGGAGTAGGGTAGTAAACATGCCTTAGATCAGAACACTTAAGCTAAAGCAATAGGTAAATGAAAAACAGCTTTACCCTGCTCAAAATAAAGGGCGAGGTAGGGGGCAGCACAAATATGGAAAAAAAAATTAAGGGTTACATCATTAATAGACATACGTTTTTCTAAGCTGTGTAAACAATTTATCTCCTAAATCTTTTATACAAAAAATACCCTGAATAAAATAAATCATTTCCAAGAAGACACTTTTAACACAACTGTAAAATATCTCTTATGCCAACCTTTGATTAAATCAGAAAATACAAAATCGGCATGACGTAAAAGGCCCTCCATTATTCAACTTCTGTATTCTCTCTCATCTCATTTCCCACCCTGACAGATGAACAATGTATATTTTATTGCACACATAATGTGGTTTCCCATCACCTGAAGCTTTCTTCTGCCTGGAAGGGATCCCTTATGGTAGTGTCCAAACATTTCCAGCTAAATAATAGCATTAATCAAGGCTGAACTCAGAGGCATCATTTTCAAAATGTCTTCCCTAACTTTTCAGGCCAAACCAAGTTCCTTTTAGTCAGCTCACATTATGCCCTGTTCTCATCTTACTATTTGGGCTGCCTGATCCATAGGGTCTGGATCCACAGATTCAAACAATGATGGAGCACCTGTAAGGGTACCTGAGCATCTAAGGATATTGGTATCAACAGGGAGTCCTGTAACCAATCTCCACCCTACCCCCAACACCCAGGGATGGCTGTACTGCATTTACTGTATTTTACTAAACTTATCTATTTATGGGTCTTTTTCTTCAACCAGACTATAAGCGCCTTAGTGGTAACAGTCACATCTTATTTTTGTTTCCACAGCAATGAGCGGAGCAGTGGGTGCCCATTAAAAGTTTGTTAAACTTTTACAACTTTCATAAAAATTACCAATAACAAATCTGAGTTATAGATGGCTTTCTAATCATTGCAACTGATCCAGGAATCACACTTGAAAAACCTAAAAAAATAAATCGTTAGTTTTCTTTAGAGGGAACATCCTGAGTATCAATTAACTACATTTCTCAGTCTATAGTACAGACTCTTCAAAACAGAGATCATCAGCAAGTGCCAAATGTGGCTATGGTTTGCACTGTGAATGAGAGATCTAGCTGCTCTGTATACTTCTTAGGTGAATGAGCAGTAAAATGAAATCCTACTGCAGAAGTCAAAGAGTCTTCCATGTATTCCCACTTGGATTGAGGGCCACTGAATCTCAGAAGAGGTGATTTTCCATGATCAATGGTTCTCAGTTCTTTCTACCTCTGTATCATTCACGTATGTAGCCCATTCTCATGAATTCTTTTTTCCAACACAGTGAATTCTCAACTTAGGACATACACTGCTAAAGTAACAAGGCACTTCCATATATTGAGAATTACTGATTTACATATATTAATTGAATTTGAAAGCTTCACATAGGAACTGACAAGTTAATCTTTTTATATTTATGAGTATTTTATATTTATACTTATATTTATTTCTTTTTCTAAAAAAAAAAACTGACAAAGGCCAACATACAAAATGTGACTTACGTGAAGGTCAGTCACTTCATTAAAGTCAAACTACAAAGTCTCTGCACCTCTGCCCTTAAAATCCAGTTGATGGTCAGTGAAAGAAATGGAAATTTGTTGCATCATTCTATGCTTAAGGCATATTATTCTACTTTTGTAAAACAGCATACTGTTTTCAAAAAAAGTAGTTAGAGTGAAGCTCAAGGTTTCTTAAATTATGAAGTTTTAATCCCTTAACCATAACATGACATAAATACTCAACAGAAATCTTACTTTGGAAATGATCACAGGTACAAAGCCTTCAAGAAGTATCCAAATTCTCTTAGAATTCAACTAACTCGTCTTTATCTGAGTGTCTGTACCTCTAATAATTTGCATTTATTTTACACATCTCTTTCCATCTCTAGACTGTAAGCTCCAGGAAGACAGGAACATATCTTAAGCATTTGATACAGCACTTAACATATGCCTAGAATATAGCAGGCTCTAAATATAACTGAATATGGGAAGGATGAATAGGACATTGGGACTTGAGTGACTTAGATCTCTTATGATGACTGCAGGAAAGCTGAGCTTTCTGAAAAAGTGAAAGTGAAAGTCACTCACCCATGTCCAGCTCTTTGTGACCCCATGGACTATACAGTCCATGGAATTCTCCAGGCCAGAATACTGGAGTGGGTAGCCTTTCCCTTCTCCAGGAGATCTTCCCAACCTACGGATCAAACCCAGGTCTACTGCATTGCAGGCAAATTCTTTACCAGCCAGAGCTTTCTGAAAACGTAATGCTAAAAATAACACACTGGGCTTTCCAGGAGGCACCAGTGGTCAAGAATCCACCTGCCAGTGCAGACGACATTAGAGACGTGGGATAGATCCCTGAGTTGGGAAGATTCCCAGGAGAAGGAAATGGCAGCCCACTCCAGTATTCCTACCTGGAGAATCCCATAGACAGAGAAGTCTGGTCCATAGGGTTGCAAAGAGTCGGATACAACTGAAGCAACTTAGCATGCAAGAAGGATGAAAGAATAGAAACTGAAAAGGAAAGATAAGTAGGACAGAGAAAAGATTGAGAATGATAGAAGCCAAGGAAGGGAAAATTAACACTAGAGACTCATAAAGGTACAAGAAGAGAGATAATTAGAAAGACTATTAAGCAGGTTATAGCTGGGCAATTCTGAAGAGACATAAAAAATCTAATACACTTATTTCTCTGATGTAAAATTTGTGGTTTTTGTACAAAGAGAAAGGACAAATTAAAGCTCTAATTATCTAAAGCCAAACTTATGTTTTATTATTTAAATATCACTCAAAAAATTTTAATGTGCTCAAATGGGTATCACTTAGAATATTTATTGAATAATTTGCCTATCTCTATTTACAGTGTAATGAAAACACTAATACTACTGTATTATGTAGACCTTCTGCTGACATACATTTAACAAATATTTACTCGAGTCCAGATATTAAAGCCAGGGTGAAATTTTTAGCATTAAGTTTTCAGAAAGCTCAGCTTTCCTCCTGTCATTATAAGAGATCTGAGTCACTCAACTCCCAATGCCATATTCAAAGCATTAGAACACCATACCCCCTGGTGTAACAAAAGCCATAATTTCTTCAACTGAAAAATTGTCCTTTCTATTGAGATATTAACTGCTGCTAAAGAGATGGCATATGAATCAGTTCCATAAGCTTTCTGCAAATAGTTAATAAACTCTCAGTCTTGTTTCAGTTAAAGGAGTTAACTGTTTACAAATGCAATTATAAAGTAATCAGGAGGTTACATTCTGGTCCGGCCACTGTCACTTAATCTTAGGGTCTCAGTTTCCAGAACCATAAATGAGATGGTTCAGTATAATTAAATTAAAATAACATTTATTGAGTACATTCTGTGTACAAACATACACTGCCTAAATTATTGCAAGGTTCCAACACTGAAATTTGTCACTGATTTGAGGTTATCAAAGTTGTTCTGATTGAAACAGACTGTATAAAGAGAACCCAACAACTAGCATCCTCCTCCTCAGGTTTTTCCTCAGACACTTACTTTCCCAATCCCTGCCCTTGGGAGCCACAGTTGCTCATAAAATTTCTGGCTTCAACCCAAAGCCCAGCATGAGGCTGATAAAGAATGGCAGTCTGCCATATTCAGATAGGACCTGAAAGGAAGGTAATGCCTGAGGAGGAAAAGGGAGATTCAACCAAGGTGTTAGCCTGAAAAACAAATGAAAGGTTTTAGCATGAAAACTACTCATAAACTGTGTGACTTTGGGCAAGCTGCTTAACCTCGCTAATTCAATTTTTTTATACTCAAAAAAAAAAAAAAAAGATAAAATACCACCTCATAGGACTGGTGTGAGAATTAAATAGATAATTCATTTACTTTCCATACATATGTTTCATTACTATTCAGTTCAGTTCAGTTCAGTCACTCAGTTGTATCCGACTCTTTGCGATCCCATGGACTGCAGCATGCCAGGCCTCTCTGTCTATCACCAACTCCAGGAGCCTACCCAAACTCATGTCCATCGAGTCGGTGATGTCATCCAACCATCTCATCCTCTGTCATCCACTTCTCCTCCTGCCCTCAATCCTTCCCAGCATCAGGGTCTTCTCCAATGAGTCAGCTCTTCGCATCAGGTGGCCAAAGTATTGGAGTTTCAGCTTCAACATCAGTCCTTCCAATGAACACTCAGGACTGATCTCCTTTAGGATAGACTGGTTGGATCTCCTTGCAGTCCAAGGGACTCTCAAGAGTCTTCTCCAACACCACAGTTCAAAAGCATCAATTCTTCAGCACTCAGCTTTTTTTATAGTCCAACTCTCACATCCATACATGACCACTGGAAAAACCATAGCCTTGACTAGACGGACCTTTGTTGGCAAAGTAGTCTCTGCATTTTAATATGCTGTCGAGGTTGGTCATAACTTTCCTTCCAAGGAGTAAGCATCTTTTAATTTCATGGCTGCAATCACCATCTGCAGTGATTGTGGAGCCCAGAAATATAAAGTCAGCCACTGTTTCCACTGTTTTCCCATCTATCTGCCAATAGACCATATCAAAATGTATTTGTGTTAGATGAAGACATCTTCATCGTGCTTCAACTGACTGAAGAAATTTAAATGTTCTGGAGAATGATCTCTAGTGTAATCTGGAGACACTTCATTTTTTCAAAAGGATTAAGATATAAAGATGACATCAGCTTAAGTGACCACAGTCCTGACAGAGTATAGACACTCAATAAACCTCTGGGAGGGAAAGAATCCAAAGGGGAAGCTAAAATTCTTTCCCTTCAAATAGAATGGATTATTGTTTCCGGATTCCTAGTGGTTTTGATCTGTATATCCATAGTTTGATGGGATCCCAAAACAATATACACCTCTTAATAGATAAAAATGCAAAAGGAGTGGGTGTGAGAGAAACAATAGTTTTCCATGACTCTCCCCTGAGACTACCACAATAATAATGTTTTCTTTCTTCCCCATTTCCCTTTAGACAAATATGCAGGCATATAAACCAAACAAGATTTTAGAATTGACTATAGGTATCATGAAATACTAAATCTCTGACAGGAAGAGCAGTTTATATTAGATTTAACAATCAAATAGGTGCTAACAAAATTCAAATCTATTAGCCTAATAAGCATATAAGACATGCTCAACTTAATTTATAATCAAGGAAATTTAAACAAAATGAGATGCCAGTAAGAATGATAAATATTTTAAAACTGATAATATCTCCCGTTGGTAAGAGGTGAAGGGTGCTCAGATACACTATTGGCAGGGGAATACATTTGCAGTCTTTCTAGAAGACAATTTAACATTACCTATCAAAAACCAGATTGTGCTTCAGAGTACATATATAAAGAAGATTATTCTTTATAATAGCTGTAATAGCAAAAAATAAAAATGGAAATTGCTTTTATAACCTTCAAAAGAGAAATGGAAAAGTAAGTAATGCTATACCCCTGCCACAAAATATTATGCAATTTTAAATAGTGAAAAACGGTTTAATGAAGTGTTTGTAAGAGATTGCTTAATAAGAAAATCGAGTTGCCAAACATGATATACACAATATTCCTTTTGGAAACGAATACATAAACTCCTTAAATGATTTCTCCTGAGAATTAGTATTGGTGGGCAATAGGAGTCCATTTTACATTTATTTAAAATTTTTAAATATGAAAAAGAGAAAGAAAATTTCGTGTATTTTTGTGTTTGTTTCTTAAGTAATACAAAGATGATTATCTTCCCAAATCATAAATCAATGATTAGCTTTACACAGAAAATTCTTCAGTCACACTGTTAATTTATTTAAATGTCTTAAAGATTTGATTAAGTAAATGATTATCTCAGTCAAAACCCATTTTAGTTGATTCATGTGCTTTGTTAAATTGAAATGACAAACATATCAATAATACTTGCAAGGGAAAAGGGAACATGCTATTATAAGTTTATCTCAAATTCACTTGGGGGTTTTTCTATTACATTTGATTCATCATTTGTCAACAACAGTAATTATTTTCAGAATTCTAGCCTGTTTCTAACCAATCTCCTCTCTTTACCACACTACCATTTAAAATGTTATTGGTATCATATTAAGCTGAAGCCACTGGGAATAAATACTCTTATCTCCCTCTTAGTATGCTGGATCAAAACAACCTTTTCAAACACATGCTTGACTGAACCACTTTGGAAAATATAATTACACCAAAAATGTTATTAGAAAAATAAATAAAGTCAGATTTCTACAAAAACTGTGTTGAATTTAGCCAGTTGCACTGACCATTCAAGTACAAAGTTCATTTATCCACTCTATAAAGGTCAGCCCTACTATCAACAATGACATTTATAGGATTAAATTAGGGCTTCCAATTTTTAAAAAACTCTATTATAGTATATGATTGCTGTGCACATAAATACATGAGATTTATTTTATTAAAACAAAAAATCCTCAGGTCATGAGATAATTACATACCCTGAAAAAGAAACAACAAGAAAGAAATTCTGTATTAATTTAAAATTTTAGATATCAAAGATTTTCCCTCAGTTCTCAATTATTCTATGAATTAAATTAAGTATGAAAAGGAAGTCTTAATGAAGGGGAGGAATCCCATTTCAGTTAAATTTCTGCAATTTCAAATAAAAACATCTTTCTATAACGTTAAAAACATCTTTCTATGTAACGTGAACTCTGAATAATATAAGAAACATGAGTAAGTGCTCAAATTTTCATCCAAACTTGATGCAGCACTAGCCTTGGTGCTATACTTAGCAACTTGCATAATCAGATTCTATAGAACTCAATCTCTTATTTTCTAATACTCTTTCCTCTCCGTTCTCATCCTATTCTATAATATTTATAGAAAGTGTTGATAGGGAAATTGCAAAAGTAGCATTGGGACAATCTCTCTAAGCATTATAAATTAATTTTAACGTTCACCTTTCAAGAAGCTTGAGACATGAAAGCAGGCAATGAAGGAACACATTAGTTGGCATTCAGGAGAATTTACAGGGGGTTGGGAAAAACGAATTTATCACACTGAAGTTAGAAAATGATAAAGGCCAGTTGTATGCACATCAGACTGACATGAAAATAGCAGTAATTAAGGAAGAACTAAGGACAAGTTTCTATGGGAATACTGGTTAGTTCAAAATTAATTTTCTAACTTGTGAAATAAATATTTTAAATAAGTTAGAGGCTTCTCTGGTGGCTCAGATGGTAAAGAATCTGCCTGCAATGCAGGACACCCAGGTTCGATCTCTGGATTGGGAAGATCCCCTGGAAAAGGAAATGGGTACCCACTTCAGTATTCTTCCCTAGAGAATTCCATGGACGGAGGAGCCTGGAGGACTACAGTCCAAATAAGTTAGAAAGAAAGAAAAGTGACCATGATCAATTAATGCTTGACTGCATATTTTTACATTAAAAAAATGCTTCAGATAATATGAACAGTGTATCCACAAAGTACTAAATGAACCAAACTGTACACCAGCATGAAAACAGAACACCAAAAGAATAAAAAAGGGACACCAAGAAAAACCAAACCTATAGAAGTTTAATAATTAAATCGGAGCATTTTAAAAGAAAACATTTATCTAATTAACCCTTTTCTAAAAGCACACAACACAAAAAGGAAAAAAATTAACAAAAACATACCATATAAAAATCCATAACTCATATTTACTATATTCACAATCTTATACTTCCTATAAGGTTAAAATTTAGTTTCATGCAATGGATTTATATACTTTTGAATAAAATGTCTAAGAGTCTGATTTTCTTATCAGAGATTCTGCACTGTATTAACCGTGAAGAGCAATCCTCCCTGGATCAATATAAAAAGATATTTTTATGATCTTAAGATGTATTTTTTCTATTAGATTGTTCATTTATAACAGTTTGAATTAAATATACATTTTAGACTTGCCAAAACAATCACAAGTAAAATTGTACCTTGAATATTAACAAACTGTGTAGGCACACTTAAGTTACTAAGTGAGAATGATGGGTGCTTGCCATCACACCTATATGATGAAAACACTAACTCTAGCAGTATTGCTTTTCTTTTTTTTCTTGCTATTTATATTTCCTTTCAAATATATTTTCTTTAAGAATGAAGTTAAACCATGAAATCTGACTTACTCTCCTTAAGGTCATTTCAAAAAGCAAAAAGAAACAAAGAATTTATTTTTTAGATACTTTCCACTAGAAACACACTAAAACTTTACTATAATACACTATACATAGCAAAAGTCCTATAATAACAGCTTATTTTGGAACACTAATAAAAAGGGCATTTATTGTATAATAAAAGGTAACTAACAAAAAGGAACATCAACTATACTGTGGCCCCATTTTTGTACACAAAAGACATTACAGTGATACCAAAACATTCCACAGAGTTTCAGAAATTACATAAAGGATACTTAAAACTGTTCACAGTGTGCTTTGACTGGTCGGGTTGGCCAGCTTTTCTGTAAAGGGCCAGAGAGTATTTTTGACTCTCCCATGTTGTTATTGTTTCTTTTTACTTTTCTGGGGGGCGGGGGACACTGGAGGAAGTTGCTATTACAATCCTTTATAAGAACTGTTCTTTGCTCAGAAGCCATATAAGAAAAAATAAGTTATGGGCCAGATTGGCCAGTAGGCTACATTTTGCCCTTTCAGTATAACTATTCATTCTTATTTGCTTCAAAATATTAAAGATGAAGGAATCTTTTAAATGCCCAATACTACATTTTCCAAAAGAATTAATTTCATTAAAAAGTAAAGGTATACTTACAGTAATATAAAAGACTGGAATATATATTTTATAATTTAAATATACTAGAAATCATTCCCATATACATTGAACATGTGAGAATCAGATTTTGATCTGCCAGTTCCAGGAATCCTATCACTTAAAACAAATAGAAACACTAGATTCCCGTGAAAATCCACAAGTTAAAGATAGAATAATAAACTTTCCAGGCACAATAACATTGCAGGAAGTGAATTAAAACATATTCTTTGTTAACTGAAAGGTCAATTACTGTTTAAAACTGCATAAAAACTTTTTTTATGGGGAGAGAGTAAAAAGACATGCAGCTTAGACACATGATAATACAGTTTACTTATACTGAATAGTACAGATTTTCACTCTTTGGAGGTATTTTAAAATATAAAGATTACTGTATGATTGAGGGGAAATAAGATTAGACCTTGATAGATCTTACTAATGAATCAAACACTCTAAGTTTGTATTTTATATTTCTAAATGAAATACAAATCACAGGGGAGGAAATAAAATGCTTGAGTTCAGTTGATATGGAAGCAATCACACTCGGTCATCCCATGGTTAGATCGCAGTGTTCTCTGAAACATCACCAGTTAATTGTAAAGGAAAAGGTCAGAAACCCAAACAATACTACTAATCTTATATGAGTATTGTAATCTTGATTATATTTAGGGAAATGCAATACACACTGTGATGTGTCATAGTATTACTTAATTCCTGCAATGATTCAAAATGTTTATTCCCAACTAAAACATAAGTAACCTTAAAGGAATTCTTGTCACTCTCAGAACCAAGCTTATTGTTAAAATATCTAGGTACACACACACACACACACACAAACTCATAGAAAAGACGTGTTTTTCATCATAGGGGAATAGAATCCAAAAGCAGGAAGTCCAAGAGATACCTAGAGTACCAGGCAAGTATGACCTTAGAGTAGACAGTGAAGCAGGGCAAAGGCTAACAGAGTTTTGCCAAGAGAATGCACTGGTCATAGCAAACACCCTCTTCCAACAACGCAAAAGAAGACTCTACACATAAACATTACCAGATGGTCAATACCAAAATCCGATTGATTATATTCTTTGCAGCCAAACATGGAGACACTCCATACAGTCAGAAAAAACAAGACTAGGGGCTGACTGTGGCTCAGATCAACTCCTTATTGCCAACTTCAGACTTAAATTGAAGAAAGTAGGAAAAACCACTAGACCATTCAGGTATAACCTAAATCAAATCCCTTACAATGATATAGTGGAAGTGACAAATAAATTCAAGGGATTAGATCTGATAGATGAGGTGAGTGAAGAACTACGGGCAGAGGTTCGTGATCAAGACCATCCCCAAGAAAAAGAAATGGTCAGAGGAGGCCTTATACACAGCTGAGAAAAGAAAAAGAGCAAAAGGCAAGGGAGGAAAAGAAAGATATTCCCATCTGAATGCAGAGTTCCAAAGAACAGCAAGGAGACATAAGAAAGCCTTCCTCAGTGATCAATGCAAAGAAACAGAGAAAAACAATAGAATGGTAAGACTATAGAGATCTCTTCAAGAAAATTATAGAGATACCAAGGAAACGCTTCATGCAAAGATGGGCACAATAACGGACAGAAATGATATGGACCTAACAGAAGCAGAAGACATTAAGAAGAGGTGGCAAGAATACACAGAATAACTGTACAAAAAAGATCTTCATGATAACCACGACGGTGTGATCACTCACCTAGAGCAAGACATCCTAGAATCTGAAGTCAAGTGGGCCTTAGGAAGCATCACTACGAACAAAGCTAGTAGAGGTGATCGAATTCCAGCTGAGCTATTTCAAATCCTAAAAGACGATGCTATAAAAGTGCTGCATTCAATAGGCCAGCAAATCTGGAAAACTCAGACATGGACACAGGATTGGGAAAGGTCAGTTTTCATTTCAATCCCAAAGAAGGTCAGTGCCAAAGAATGTTCAAACTACGACACAATTGCACTCATCTCACATGCTAGCAACGTAATGCTCAAAATTCTCCAAACCAGGCTTCAACAGTACGTGAACTATGAACTTTAAGTTTCAAGATGGATTTAGAAAACGCAGATGAACCAGAGATCAAATTGCCAACATTTGTTGCATCATAGAAAAATCAAGAGAGTTCCAGAAAAACATCTACTTCTGATTTACTGATTATGTCAAAGCCTTTGACTGTGTGGATCACAAGAAACTGTGGAAAATTCTGAAAGAGATGGGAATACCAGACCACCTGACCTGCCTCCTGAGAAATGTGTATGCAGGTCAAGAAGCAACAGTTAGAACTGGACACGGAACAACAGACTGGTTCCAAACAGGCAAAGGAGTACGTCAAGGCTGTAGATTGTCACCCTGCTTATCTAACATATGCAGAATACATCATGCTAAATGCTGGGCTGGATGAAGCACAAGCTGCAATCAAGATTGCCGGGAGAAATATCAATAACCCCAGGTACGCAGATGACCCCACCCTTATGTCATAAAGTGAAGAGGAACTAAGGAGCCTCTTGATGAAAGTGAAAGATGAGAGTGAAAAAGCTGGCTTAAAACTCAACATTCAAAAAACCAAGATCATGGCATCTGGCCCCATCACTTCATGGCAAATCAATGGGGAAACAATGAAACAGTGACAGACTTATTTTCTTGGTCTCCAAAATCACTGCAGATGGTGAGTGCAGCCATGAAATTAAAAGACACTTGCTCCTTGGAAAAAAACTATGACCAACTTAGACAGTATACTCAAAAGCAGAGACATCACTTTGTCAACAAAGGTCCATCTATCTAGTCAAAGCTATGGTTTTTCCAATAGTCATGTATGGATGTGAGAGTTGGACTATAAAGAAAGCTGAGTGCTGAAGAATTGATCCTTTTGAACTGTGGTGTTGGAGAAGACTCTTGAGAGTCCCTTGGACTGCAAGGAGATCCAACCAGTCAGTCCTCAAGGAAATCAGTCTTGAATATTCATTGGAAGGACTGATGCTGAAGCTGAAACTTCAATACTTTGGCCACCTGATGCAAAGAATGGACTCATTGGAAAAGACCCTGATGCTGGGAAAGATTGAAGGCAGGAGAAGTGGATGACAGAGGATGAGATGGTTGGATGGCATCACTGACTCAACAGACGTGAGTTTGAGCAAGCTCCAGGAGTTGGTGATGGACAGGGAAGCATGGTGTGCTGCAGTCTATGCGGTCGCTGAGAGTCGGATACGACTGAGCGACAGAACTCAACGAAATGTCAGACCACCTTACTTGTCTCCTGAAAAACCTGAATGCAGGTCAAAAAGCAACAACTAGAACCAGACATAGAACAGTGGACTAGTTCCACATTGGAAAAGGAGTATGTCAAGGCTGAATATTGTCACCCTGCTTATTTAACTTATATACAGAGTGCATCATTCAAAATGCCAGGCTGGTTGACTCACAAGTTGGAATCAAGTTTGCTGGGAGAAATATCAACAACCTCAGATATGCAGATGATACTTCTGCATATTTAATACCTAATGATACCACTCGATGACATAAAGCAAAGAGAAACTAAAGAGCCTCTTGATGAGAGTGAAAAAGCTGGCTTAAAACACAACACTCAAAAAACGAAGATCATAGCATCCAGTCTCCCATCACTTTATGGCAAATAGATGGGGACAGAGTGGAAACAGTGACGGATTTTATTTTCATGGCCTCCAAAATCAGCAAATGGTGACTGCAGCTGTGAAATTAAAAGATGCTTGTTCCTTGGAAGAAAACCCATGACAAACTAGACAGAGTATTAAAAAGCAGAGACATCACTTTGCCACCAAATGTCTGTATAGTCAAAGCTATGGTTTTTCCAGGAGTCATGTAAGGATGTGAGAGTTGGACCATAAATAAGTCTGAATGCCAAAGAATTAATGCTTTCAAACTGTGGTGCTGGAGAAGACTCTTGAGAGTCCCTCGGACTGCAAGCAGATCAAACCAGTCAATTATAAAGGAAATCAATCCTGAATATTCACTGAAAGGGCTGATGCTGAAGCTGAAGCTCTAATACTTCAGCTACCTGATGCAAAGAACTGACTCAACGGAAAAGACCCTGATGTTGGGAAAGACTGAAGGCAGGAGGAGAAGCAGGCAACAGAGGATCAGAAGGTTGGATGGCATCATTGACTCAATGGACATGAGTCTGAGCATCCTCCAGGAGATAGTGAAGCACAGGGAAGCCTAGCATGCTGCAGTCCATGGGGTTGCAGAGTTGGACACAACTTGGCAACTGAACAACACAAATATTTCTTAAATTAATTAATGGTTGAAATTAATTAATATAAAAATATGCTCTCTTCTAGGGTGAACTAATCTAGCACTGAGCGTTTGAATATGGCAATTAAAGACAGGTATGATGCAATCACATTTCCCTGCCAATTATTTCTCTAAAATTGGTCATTTTCTATTTACAGGACCAGCATCCTAGTTCAGGCTTTCTGTCCTCGAATTAGACACATATACCCTGAGTGTGAGTGGGACACATGAATAAGATGGATGTCACAGCTGTGACAACGTTGTGTTACATGGCAAAGCTGAAGGGATTCTGCAGATATGAAGTCCCTAACCACTTTGGCTTTAAGTTAATCAAAGGGAGGCTATCCTAGAGGGGCCTAACCTAATCAAGTAAACCCTTAAAAGAGTGTTTAGAGGACCTCCCTGCCAGTCCAGTGGTTAGAACTCCATGTTTTTCACTGCCAAGGGCACGGGTCCCATCCCTGGTCAGGGAAGTAAGATCCTCCAAGCTGCACCATGTGGCCAAAAGAAAAAAATTAAAACCAAGAACTATCATTAAAAAAAATGGGGAGCCTGGGCCTTCACCTGCTGGCCTTGAACCAAGCCCCTATGAGTACCATAACCACAATGAAATGAATTCTGTGAGCTCTGAAAAGAACCCCAAGTTTCAGATGAGACCAAAGCCCCAACCAAAACTCTGACTGCAGCCTCAGGAGACCATGAACAGAGGAACCAGCTAATCCAGAGCCATACTCGTGATCCATGTGAGATAATAAAAGGGTGTTACTCTAAGACACTACATTTTTGAAGTAACTTATTATGGAGCAATATAAAACTAACTTATACACTCTACTTTCTCTCAAATACCTTCCCTTATCAAATGCATTTTTTGATCACTTTCATTTGTTTAAACAGATTCAAGAATCAGACAACAACATGGTGAAGCCCCTTCTTCCCTCTCTCACGTATACAAAGAAGTGCGCAAACACATCACTTTTATAAATATAAAAAGCACCTGAGTGGAAAATAAATAGTATCTAGCATGCCAGCATTATTTTATAGCAACACATTTTCTCATCTGTAAAATGAATATAATAATAGTATTGACCTTATGGGGTTGATATGAGGAATAAACAAATTAATGTGTGTAGGTAATTTAAATTCTTGCTACTCAGAGTGTAGTATGACCAGGAGCAATGGCATCTGATACAGTTTTTTTTAAGTAAGACTTCATTTTAACAAGATCTCCAAGTAATACATACACACTTAAAACCTGAGAAGGACTTCTTTAATCAGCACCTACCACAAATAAGTGCAATATATGATCATTGAAAGCGAAAGTCACTCAGTCATGTCCGACTCTTAGTGACACCAGTCCATGGAATTCTCCAGTATAGTCCAGAACTATAGCGACTTCACTTTCACTTTTCCCTTTCATGCATTGGAGAAGGAAACGGCAACCCACTCCAGTACTCTTGCCTGGAGAATCCCAGGGACAGCGGAACCTGGTGGGCTGCCATCTATGGGGTCGCACAGAGTCGGACACAACTGAAGCAACTTAGCAGCAGCAGCAGCATAGAGTCCATGCAATTCTCCAGGCCAGAATACTGGAGTTGGTAGCCTTTCCCTTCTCCAGGTGATCTTCCCAACTCAGGGATCAAACCCAGGTCTCCCACAATGCAGGCAGATTCTTTACCAGGTAAGTCACAAGGGAAGCCCAAGAATACTGGAGGGGGTAGCCTATCCCTTCTCCAGCAGATTTTCCCAATCCAAGAATTGAACCAGGGTCTCCTGCATTGCAGGTGGATTCTTTACAAACTGAGCTATCAGGGAAGCCCTAATATGATCATTGTATTTCTTAAAAAATCTCATTCTTTTCTATATTCTCAACTGTATTTTCATTCGAACATAAAGAAATCTCATTTGCAAACTGATTTCTACAGTAAAAGCTGCCTGTGGTTATCTTTAATCAGACTGTGAATTAAGAAATTAAAAGAAAATAAACCTCTAGTTGAGTCTGAGACTGTTTTGCTCTGCAACCAAAATGAATTAGAAGTAGTATTAGCTACCAGTCACTCAGATCAAAGGGAATATTTTTAGTCTAGATAGCATTTAACCAATCTAAATACAAAAACAAAAAATGCAGATTAAAGTTTAGTGTACAACCAAGTGTGAAGCTTGCCTCATATTACTGTGAATCTGGTCTTTTACAATTACTTGGGCATGTGTCTTAAAAAACATCACCGTGTATTTCCCATCTATTGTGTTCTTATAATTTACCATCCACATTATAAGTAACGAAATACAATACAAGTCCGAGGTCAACAAACAGAAAGTCAACTTGAAAACCAAATGAAGCACTATCAAGTGTACCTCAAGTTTCAAAAGCAAGAGCAATTCAGAACATGAAGGAGTACACAAAGGTGACAAGGTAATTTAAAAATAATCCCTCTGGCAGATGCACTGATGGACCTAACTGCCTGCAAAGATTTCTTGTATGCAAATTAATTCCCTTTAACACACTTCATTTTTTGAACATTTGAAAAATCTGCAAAGATACTTTAATTCATTTTACTTTAGATATTTCCCAGGAAATTAAGAGTAATTTTAGTCCTTTAAAGTCTGCATCCCTTTTTAGTTAAATTACAGGCTAAGGTAAGACAATTGAGTGACTTGAACTTCCACTTTTGCTCTGACAGGCAAATTGCTGAAAATAATTAAATAAAAGAATACTCCAAATCCCCTCAGCAGGAAAACATTCCTATGCCACCTCCAGCTCTAACTTTTGATATCTGCGTTGACAGAAATGTCAATTACAGAACTAATAATAAAGTATATTGGAAATGTATGAAATGTCTCCTCTATAAAAGAAACTATTACTTCCTACTGTGTGATTTCTGTAGCTTTTTTAATACGGGTGATGGCTAATAGATTTTCAAAAGACAAGCTGACATCTCAAACAGTGAAAACTTGTTAAGAAGGGAAGTAAAAATTTTTAGGGAAAAAGAGAAATCTGATGACTTGTTCAGACACATATAAAAATGAGAAATTGAAAATTTTACTTATGTTTTCATATTTCCAAGTGCAATTTCAGAAATGTTACTTCATTTTTCTAGTCTTTCTCAGTATGAAATCATCTTGAAGCAATGTAAAAGAAAACATATTCATTTGTTCTATAATTTTTGTGATAAATATATTTATTTTTATTCATTCCTTCATTTATTACTATTCATGCTATTTACTGAAAAGGAAAAAATCTCACTGAGAAGGTGGTACTTTAGGAAACTTAGAAAGAGAGGAAGGAGAAACCCATTCGGCAATCCAGGAAACAAGGTGCCCTTCTGGGGGAACAGCAAGTACGACAGCCCAGAGGCAGATTATAGCAGAGTCTGTGAAAGACACAGAAAGTGAAGAACTAAAGAGCCTCTTGATGAAAGTGAAAGAAGAGAGTGAAAAAGTTGGCTTAAAGCTCAACATTCAGAAAACCAAGTTCATGGCATCCAGTCCCATCACTTCATGGCAAATAGATGGAGAAACAGTGGAAACAGTGGCTGACTTTATTTTGGGGGGCTCCAAAATCACTGCAGATGGTGATTACAGCCATGAAATTAAAAGATGCTTACTCCTTGGAAGGAAAGCTATGACCAACCTAGACAACATGTTAAAAAGCAGAGACATTACTTTGCCAACAAAGGTCCATCTAGTTAGTTCAGTTCAGCTCAGTCGCTCAGTCGTGTCTGACTTTTTGCGACCCCATGGACCTCAGCACGCCAGGCCTTCCTGTCCATCACCATCTCCCAGAGTCTACCCAAACCCATGTCCATTGAGTCAGTGATGCCACCCAACCATCTCATCCTCTGTCGTCCCCTTCTCCTCCTGCTCTCAATCTTTCCCAGCATCAGGGTCTTTTCAAATGAGTCAGCTCTTCGCGTCAGGTGGCCAAAGTATTGGAGTTTCAGCTTCAACATCAGTCCTTCCAATGAACACTCAGGATTGATCTCCTTTAGGATGGACCGGTTGGATCTCCTTGCAGTCCAAGGGACTCTCAAGAGTCTTCTCCAACACCACAGTTCAAAAGCATCAATTCTTCAGCGCTCAGCTTTCTTAACAGTCCAACTCTCATATCCATACATGACTGCTGGAAAAACCATAGCTTCGACTAGACAGCCCTTTGTTGACAAAGTAATGTCTCTGCTTTTTAATATGCTATCTAGGTTGGTCATAGCTTTCCTTCCAAGGAATAGCGTCTTTTAATTTCATGGCTGCAATCCCATCTGCAGTGATTTTGGAGCCCCCAAAAATAAAGTCTGACACTGTTTCCACTGTTTCCCCATCTATTTCCCATGAAGTGATGGGATCGGATGCCATGATCTTAGTTTTCTGAATGTTGAGTTTTAAGCCAACTTTTTCTCTCTCCTATGTCACTTTCATCAAGAGGCTCTTTAGTTCTTCTTCACTTTCTGCCATAAGGGTGGTGTCATATGCATATCTGAGGTTATTGATATTTCTGCCGGCAATCTTGATTCCAGCTTGTGCTTCCCCCAGCCCAGCATTTCTCATGATGTACTCTGCATATAAGTTAAATAAGCAGGATGACAATATACAGCCTTGACGTAATCCTTTTCCTATTTAGAACCAGTCTTTTGTTCCATGTCCAGTTCTAACTGTTGCTTCCCAACCTGCATACAGGTTTCTCAAGAGGCAGGTCAAGTGGTCTGGTATTCCCATTTCTTTCAGAATTTCCACAGTTTATTGTGATCCATACAGTCAAAGACTTTGGCATAGTCAAGGCTATGGTTTTCCCAGAGTTCATGTATGCACGTGAGAGTTGGACTATAAGGAAAGCTGAGTGCCGAAGAATTGATGCTTTTGAACTATGGTGTTGGAGAAGACTCTTGAGAGTCCCTTAGACTGCAAGGAGATCCAACCAGTCCATCCTAAAGGAGATCAGTCCTGGGTGTTCATTGGAAGGACTGATGTTGAAGTTGAAACTCCAATATTTTGGCCACCGGATGTGAAGAGCTGATGTTTTTGAAAAGACCCTGATGCTGGGAAAGACTGAGGGCAGGAGGAAAAAGGGACAACAGAGGATGAGATGGTTGGATGGCATTACTGACTCAATGGACATGAGTTTGGGTAGGCTCCGGGAGTTAGTGATGGACAGAGAGGCCTGACGTGCTGTAGTTCATGGGGTCGCAAAAAGTCGGACACGACTGAGCAACTGAACTGAACTTTGAAGGAGAGCAAAGGACAAGGGTGGAATTTGTGGGGCAGAGAGTGACAGCAAAGGAGGTCAGAAAGGTTAAAATCAGAAAGCAAAAATCACATATGGCCTTGTAAACCATGGTAAAGAACTTTGGCAAGCAAAATGAAAAGCCAATGGAGGATTTTTAGAAGAGAAGAAATGTGATCTGGCAAATTTCAAAAGGGTGACTATGGCTAGTGCAGAACCACAGACTAAGGGGGAGTGAACAAGGGTAGAACGCAGGAGACCCATTAGGAGGTACCGCAGTAATCCAGTCCAAGAAATGACAGCACCAGAGAGAGGGTAGATTCTGGATTCTGAGATCCAGAGCCTAGGAGCTGCCACTTGCTCACAGGGGAAGCCTACAGGGAAGATGAGCCTTTGGCCATTTACTCCACCTGGAACAAATTCTCTTCGTAGAACAGAAAAGAACCAAAACCACTGTACACGTGTAAGGCCTCATGTCCAGCATAGATCTTTGAATAGCTAGGACCTCTCTAATCTGCCTGAGTGTGTGTGCAGCCTTGCATGTATACACAGCCTCCCAGACCACCAGTGATATGCAGAATCTAATGAGGCCCAGTCATTCCTTAATCTCCTTTGGAAGGAGATTTCTTCTTTCCCAACCAGAATTACATCATTCTACATAAAACAATGGCCTTCCCATTCTTTTGCCATTAAAAAAAAAATCGCTATTGTTTCTAATAACGTTCCAGAGATATGTGGTTTTTCTACATTGGCTCCAAATTGAGTGACTCCCTTCCAGGGGTGAAAGCAAAGCTACCAGTTTTCACAGCTTGCCCCATCCTAGCAAAACTACCATGATAATAAGCCAGTGGTGGGAATGAGCAGTACGGGAGAAGCCTCAAGTACTAAAACACCTCTCACAGTTCTCATTCAAGGCTCAGTGGTTTTTCTTGAATAAATGCTTTCCCTATATTTTTATATAATTTGATCACCTTCTCAAGTCCTTTGCTGCCTGTTTTTTGACAATTTTATTGACATTTATGATTGCTTTTTCATAAGCAGATTTGCCAAGCTTCTCACTCAAGCCATTCCTGCATTGAATACATTTTAAACATAATTTGCCTGAGCAACCTACTAAAAAATATCATAGAAAATATTTTTAAACATTGCTAAGCATGGAAACTGCCTGTATGCTAAAATCACTATTTTCTTTTTACTATTACATGCCTTTGTTGAAGAGCTTACTCAGGTGGGCTTAAGTAGAAAAAGCCTCTAAGCAGAGTAAACAGCGTTTACAAAGACACAGGAAGCCTGCTAGGAAACTGCACCCTTAAGTGTTGGGTGGGTAACTATTTTTAGCTCTCCCTTCCCTACTACAGATGAGCTCAAATCTCTTACACCCTAAAAATGCCCTTTTGTGGCCACATGCAATTCAGTGTTTTAAAGTCCAGTCTCCTTCCTCTTCTCCATTGACTTTCTTGAAAAAATAGTCTGAAAAGTATTTAAAACATCCCTTTCTCACTTCTAGTCATTCCTCAGTCCAGTACAAGAAGGCTTCTTTTCCAACTTTATTAAAATCACTCGCAGAGGTACCCAGTAGCCTCTCAGATTTACCGAATCCAATGAACAATATTCGGTCCTTATCACACCGAATCCCCTTGGTGCAACATCATTTTCTCCTTTTGAATCTCCATGCTTGGTCCATTACCACCTTGTCTTAGTTCTCCTCATATTGATGTGATCATTTCTTCTGCAGATCTTTTGGTTGGACTTTCACTTCCTGCATCTACCCTTAAATGTTAGTGATCTCTCAAAACTCTAGTGCTAACCCACCCCTCCCACATTTTCTCTCAAAGAAATTTCAGCCAATTATCACTGCTTCACACTGATGACCTTCACACCTTTATCTTCAGTTGTTAAAACTTCTCTCACAACATAAGACTATTTCTAATCACTAAAAAATAGCTGTACTTCAATGTTCCACAGTGAGTTCAAATCCATCACTATCTGAAACTGAATGTATCATACCCCCACCCCACACCCACTCTTCCCAGGTATTCCTATCTCGTTTGTTGGCATGAACATCATCCAGTCACCTAACCTAGAAATCTAGATTTAATCTATGATTCTTTCTCTTCCCTTCCCTTCTTTCTGCTGCCCATGACATCCAATTCAGCTATGAGTCTCGTGGCTTTTACCATAGGAATATTCTCACATCTCTTCTGCCCCTTGTTCCTTACATGCTGAGGCAGCCACTTTGACACACCTGCACCGAACGAACTTTGTCAAAAGGGCTGCATCAAAAGTGAAGTTGGAGCCCAAGTCAGCTCTCTTGCTAAGACTAGAAAATGATGGCCTTCCAATACTTCATACAGGACTCTCAGATGCTGGCAGTGAATGTCTCCAAACATTTTGCTGATTAATAACAAGCCAAAATTGGGATCATTTAGTTTGCCATTTACTTCTAAATGTATCAGTTTTCTAATTATGTTATTTTCCATTAGTAAACGGTTCTTTCCTTACACTGCACATCTATATCACTTTCAAACCTCATGAGCCCTAAATTTTCACTGGATCAAAAAATACCTTTCCAAGACTTGAATGGCATGGAGTAATAATATGTCAGACAAAATGCATGGTAAGTCGATTAAATAGCAACTACACTGTATACCACAAAGCAGATGAATACTATGGAAGTGATATTCTGTGACTCCTAAGATATAAAAGGCACTGCAACTTCCACCTTAGTTCTCTGGACTGCTGTCTGGGGAGAGCTCACCATTGTACCACACGGACACCCAAGCAGCACTAGTGGGAGGCCTATGTGGAGAGAAAGTGAAGTATCTTGGCCAACTGCCAGCATCATTTTGGCAGCTACTATGAATCAGCCCCTTGGAAGCTTCTCCAAGCTTTCAGCCCCATCAATGTCATCTTCAAATAACTAAATCCCCCAGATAATATCTGACTCTCCATAACAAACGTGAAGCCACAACTGACCAGACAAGTCTAATTCAAGACCCACAGAAACCATGAGATAATAAATGTTTTCTAAGTGAGAAAAAAAAAAAAAAAGAACTCTACTTCCAACTACATGTAAAATTTTAAATGGTTCAGAGACACATCATTAATGAAAAAAAAAAAAAAAAAACTGACAGGGAATTCCCTGGCAGTTCAGTGGTTAGGACTCTACACTCCTACTGCAGGCAGTCCAGGCTCAATCCCCAGTCAGAGAACTAAGATCCCACAAGCCACAGGGCACAGCAAAAAATAAAAAGAAGAAAGAAACTGACAAATTAGACTTCACAAAAATTAATCTTTCGTTTCTCAAAAGACATCGTTCAGAAAATGAAAAGGCAAACTACAGAATGGGAGAAAATTTCTGTAAAACACATTCAAGAAAGGACCTTTGTGTGTGTTAAGTTGCTTCAGTCATGTCCAACTCTTAGCGACCCCATGGACTATACAGCCCGCCAGGCTCTTCTGTCCATGGGGATTTTCCAGTCAAGAATACTGGAGTAGGTTGCCATTTCCTCCTCCAGGTAAAGGACCTTTACCAGTGTACTTAAAGAAATCTTAAAAATCAACAAGAAGACAAATAACCCAATGTTAGAAAGGGCAACAGATTTGAATAGAGTCTTGACAAGAAGTATAAACAGATGGCAAAGATGATATAACGAAACTTTCTTTTAATAAACCCTAGCCTATAAGCAGATAATATAAATGTTAAAAGTAAAGATCCATCATTTAGCTCTAGTTTATATAAAAAGTACTGAGCACAGAGCCAAATGAAGTGTGACTCTCATGAGGTTGGTTAGCAACTCTCGGCAGCATTCATGTAGTAAACAAATCAGATAACTGCTAGTGTTACAAAAAAGTGAATCGTAAGTGATACGGCAACAACAATAAACAAATCAAAATGAATCATGTCACATGAGGAGTAGGACATGACATTAACCACTGAAATTCTAAAAATGCTTAGGAGAATTTGAAACTTCTCATTAAACACTTCAAACGTGCAAGACAGCAAAGTTAAGCTGTCAAATTTAAATAATTGTGTAAGTTGCACTTAGGAGTACACAACCAAGGAACCAAATGGACCAAATTCTCTTCTGCATCTAGTAGAATTTAGTCTAAAAGTAGCAGAGACTATGAAGAAACACCACTCCTCCCCCTACCGCTCAGAGAGGCATGCATGCACGCACATGTGTGCGCACACACACACACACACATATACACACACATCTGTGAGGATACAAGTAAAGCAGCTATGTAAAGAGAAGAAACTGAGCAAGTTTCATTTCTTACCCTCTTCTGCTTCATCCTCCTGGGGTGACAATGGGCCCCCTCCACTAGTAGGAGTGACTGGTTCCTCCTTCTCAGACTCTCGCTGTAGACTCACCACCTCATATATTGCATCCCCAGCATTGGTATGGCCTTTTCCCTCAGACTGAGAAAGATATAAAAATGTGTTTAAACATTAGAAATTTGAAGGAAACACTGAAAGATGGTGTATTTCAATGGTCATTAAAAAGAGCTAAAATGAAGAAGAGCAGCAGGTTATGCTTGATCTATAGCATGTCTGAAGTTGAGAAAAATCTTTCAAGTGCAATGTCCACATAACATTCTAAATGTATGGTTCTTTTAGTATTATTTTAACCAATACAATAAAACCTATTAACCATCTGAAAAATCTCAATTTCTCTTATCAGAAAAACCTAAGACACCACAGATTCCAGGGCAGACAGATAAGCAAGTGATATTGGATTCTTAGGACTGACTACCTTGCTCTGAGATAAAGAGATAACAGCTATATCCATCAACTAATTCATGGAAGTAGGTAGTTTTCACCTTACAAATGGCTTACATTTTAAATGGCCTTTTTTTAAGGAGGAAAATTTCTAAGGCAATCATTAATTAACCAACTTAGCATGGCCTACAAAGTCCTAGATAAACTAAACCTTGCCTCTCTCGTGAGCCTCATCTCATATTAAAAGACTGTTACAATACTATACTTCAGCCACTCTGGCCTTGTTTCAGTTCTGAGAACTTTTTCTTTTTTTCCCCGACCAAGGCCTTGGGATATCTTTTTCTCTCTGACGATACAGCTTTTCCTCCTACTCTTTGCTAACTACCATCAATATTGGATCCTTATTTCTTAATGTTACTTCTGTTGATGTTGTTCACTTGCTTTGTTGTGTCCGACTATTTGTGACCCCAGGCACTGCTGCATGCCAGGCTTCCCTGTCCTTCACTACCTCCCAAAGTTTGCTCAAACTCATGTCCATCGAGTTAGTGATGCCATCCAACCATCTCATCCTCTGTCACCCCCTTCTCCTCCTGCCCTCAATGTTACTTCTACAAAGAATCTAAACTAAATTCCCATGTTTTCGGTTCTCATCATAACTTGTCCTTCTCTCTCAATGCATTTACTATAATATTACTACACATTATATTTTTATTATATTTGTTTAATGGCTATCTCATCCACAACAGAGGAAGTATCATATGGGCAGAGATCATGTTGACTTTCAATCAGAAACAATATGGCACCTGACACATACTAAGTATTCAACAAATATCTGTGGAATCAATGATTAGACTAATGGTAAAACATGAATTTTAAAGTCAAATAGACCTGAGTCTGAATTCAAATTTCACCACAAGTAAGAGCGTGGTCTTGGACAAATACTTTACTAAGGCACAGTACCTCTATCAATAAAACCAAAATAAACCATCTCAATTATTAAGGAGATTAAACATAGTAATACTTAGAACATAAAATTAGAGTGAAACAAATTCTTATTACTATTACTTTCTCAGCTTTTATACCATTTTACTACACTCTAAAGAACACAAAACAAGAATAGTATAGGCATATATAGAGGTATAATTATCTCAAATATCTACCTGTACTGTAATTCATTTAAATTACAAAAACATAACTACATTAATTAGTCATTATTTTTAAGAATTTCTTCTGAACAATAAATCAAATTGCAGGCCCATTTTCAAGCCATTTAGTAAATAATAAAAGGTAAAATTGTCCACTGCATTAAACAGAGGGAAAAAAAAGAAGACAGCCATGAAAAATTATGTGGTTAGGTTTAAACCAAACATTTTTTTTTTGTAGTTCTACTATATTCAGGAAACAAAGATCTCAATCCCTAAAGCAACAACTAAAGTAATTATATAAAGAAATACAATAAAAATGAAATACTAGAAAACAAGATGACGGAGGAGTAGGTGGATATGGAGTATTTCACGAATACACCTTCAGACACAGAAGTGCATGCAGAACACTAGCTGAGAGCAGACAGGAGTAGCTGAGCAGCGGAAAAGAATGGGGAGGGATGTGGAAAGGGGGTTCTGGAAGGGGAACACATGTACACCCATGGTGGATTCATGTCAGTGTATGGCAAAACCAATACAATATTGTAAAGTTAAAAAATAGATAAATAAACTAATTAAAATATATATATATATATAGAATCACGCAAAACTCGGTAGGATGGAGGAACTAGGAGGAAAAACAGGAGTGTTACAAGGACTGGACCAGCCCTTAGTGGGTGGGGGAAGTGAAGCAGGGGTCCGATCCCTATATCAGGGCAATTGTCTGAGTCAGAGGAGAAACATTTAAGGCTGAGAGTGAAACAGCTGATCTGTGGCAGCCTAAATGGAATGAGAATCAGACAGTCCTTGCTGCAGCCATGCATACCCCAGACAGGGATGCAGGTCCCCTAGAAGGGGCTGCAGCTGGGAGCTGGAGCTTAGGGATTGTGGAGCAATCCCAGGGCAAGGGCTGCTCTTGACCATGGAGAGATGGACCAAGGGGATGTGAGGGAGGAGACTGTGGTGGGAAATGCCTGTGGAGGAAAGCCAGGCAGCCATGGAAGCAAGGCCATACTGCTGAGTCACGCATAGGGCATGGAGTCATCACCATAGCCTCTCTCTCCCCATAGGCCAGCATCGGCAGTAGAACAATACAGAGGCTGGCCCATCAAGTGCTTGACGCACCAAACTACAGAGTAGGACCCCAACCAGGGTGCTCATTTAAGTGACTGATGTACCAAACTACAGAGCAGGACCCCATCCAGGGTGCCCCTTTAAGTGCCTGACACACCAATCTACAGGGTAGGACCCCAGCCAGGGGGGACTCTCTATATGCCTGACACACTGATCAACAGAGAAGGACCCCAGGCACGGGAGCCCTCTAAGTGCCTGAACAGGTGGAACTAAGGAGAAGGACTAGCCAAAGAGGCCTTCTGATCGTCAGCTACCAGAGGCTCCAAAAAAGACTCTGATAGGGCCACAACTCCTGCGGCTGAGGCAGTATGTGTCCCTGCACACCTGGCGCCACCAGGGTCCCCACAACCCAAACAGCTGCGCCACCTTCACATTCAACCCTCACTGGGGCAGAGCTGCCACAGGCAAAAAAAAAAGTCTTGCATCTATGCACGTGGGGTGTCTTTTGCTGTGTCCGACTCTTTGCAACCCTGTAGACTGTGGCCTGCCAGGCTTCTCTGTCAGGGAGTTCTCCAGGCAAGAATACTGCAGTGTATTGGCCAATACTGGTAGCCATACCCTTCTAGAGAACTATATTTCCTGCTGCCCTAGCTGTCAACTACCCTGATTCTGATCCTAAACAATGGAGCTGGAGAAATCAACCTTCCTGACGTCAGATTACACTACAAAGCTACAGTCATCACGACAGCATGGTACTGGCACAAAAACAGAAATACAGACCAATGGAACAAGATAGAAAGCCCAGAAATAAACCCACGCACCTATGGGTACCTTATTTTTGACAAAGGGGGCAAGAATATACAATGGGGCAAAGACAGCCTCTTCAATAAATGGTGCTGGGAAAACTGGACAACTACATGTGAAAGAATGAAATTAGACCAATTCCTAATACCATACACAAAGATAAACTCGAAATGGATTAAAGACCTAAATATGAGACAAGAAACTATAAAACTCTTAGAGGAAAATATAGGCAGAATACTCAATGACATAAATCAAAGCAAGATCCTCTATGATCCATCTTCTAGAGTAATGGAAATAAAAACAAAAGTAAACAAGTGGGACCTGATTAAACTTAAAAGCTTTTACACAGCAAAGGAAACTGTAAGCGAGGTGAAAAGACAACCAACCCTCAGAATGGGAGAAAATAATAGCAAAAGAAACAATGACAGGGGATTAATTTTCAAAATATACAAGCAGCTCATACAACTCAATACCAGAAAAACAAACAACCCAATCAAAGAGTGGGGAAAAGACCTAAACAGACATTTCTCTAAAGAAGAAATGCGACCTTTGTTAGCCATCTGCTAACAAACACATGAAAAGATGCTCAACATCGCTCACTATTAGAGAAATGCAAATCAAAACTACAATGAGATATCACCTCATACCAGTCAGAATGGCCATCATCAAAAAGTGTTCAAACAATAAATGCTGGAGAGGGTGCGGAGAAAAGGGAACGCTCTTGCACTGTTGGTGGGAATGTAAATTGATACAGCCACTATGGAAGACTGTATGGAGATTCCTTAAAAAACTAGGAATAAGACAACTGTATGACCCAGCAATCCCACTCCTAGGCATATACCCTGAGGAAACCAGAATTGAAAAAGACACATGTATCTCATTGTTCACTGCAGCACTACTTACAATAGTTAGAACATGGAAGCAACCCAGATGTCCATCGACAGATGAATGGATACAGAAGTTGTGGTACACATACACAATGGAATACTACCCAGCCATAAAAAGGAATTCATGTGAGTCAGTTCTAATAGGTGGATGAACCTAGAGCCTATTATAGAGTGAAGTGAGTCAGCAAGAGAAAGATAAATACCATATACTAACGCATATATATACAGAATCTAGAAAAATGGTACCAAAGAATTTATTTGCAGGGCAGCAATGAAGAAACAGATATAGAGAACAGATTTATGGACATGGGGAGAGGGGAGGAGAGGGTGAGATGTAGGGAGAGAGTAAAATAGAAACTTACATTACTGTATGTAAAATAGATAGCCAAGGGGAATTTGCTGTTATGTTTCAGGAAATTCAAACAGGGGCTCTGTATCAACCTAGAGGGATGGGATGGGGAGGAAGATGGGAGGGAGGTTCAAAAGGGAGAGGATATATGTATAACTACGGCTGATTTATGTTGAGGTTTGACAGAAAACAACAAAATTCTGTAAAGCAATTATCCTTCAGTTAAAAAATAAATTAATTAAAAGAAAAATGAAATACTAATCAAACATTCAAATAATCCAAAAGATGGCAGCAAAGGAGAAACAAAGAAATGTATAAAAAGAAACAAGCAGAGAACAAATAATAAAATGGTAAACTTATATTTAAACATATCAATAGTTATGCTAAACATAAATTTCCTAAACATAACAATTTAAAAACATAATTCTCAGGTTATGTTAAAAACAAGACACAATTATAATCTGTCTACCAAAAAAACCCACTTTAAATATAGTGACATAGGAAAGTTGAAAGTAAAATGAGGTTAGAAGATACACCATGAAAACACCTACCAAAAGGAAGCTGAATAGACTATATTAGTAAAAGACAAAGCTGACTACCAAGCAAGAAAAAAAAAAAAAACACACACACTAGGTATAAAGCACACTACCCTATGTTAAAAAGATTTAGTCAACAAAAATATATAAGAATCTTATAAATGTATGTAGCTAACAACAGGCTCTTAAATATATGAAGCAAAAAATTCACAGAAATGAAGAGATGGACAAATCCACATTTACAATTGGAGACATCAGCACTCCTCTCACATAAATGAAAAGAAGTATATGAAAATTTAGCAATGTTATAGAAGAACCGTACATCATCAACAAAAGGATCTGATATTATATATCACTCCATCAATAACAGAAGAATACACATTCTTTTCAAATGCACATAGAACATTCACCAAAACAAACCATGTCCTGGGTTATAAAACAAACTTTAAGGAATTTTTTTAGACTTAACTAAATAATGTTTAGTGACCATAATATAATTAAACTGAAAATCAACAACAAAAATATGTCTGAAAAATCCCCAGATACTTAGAAATAAAATAACACACTTCTAAACATTCCATGGATCAAAGAGGAAAACTCAAAGTAGAAAATATTTTGAACTGAATAAAAATGAAAATACAAGTGAAAATAAGTGGGATACATCTAGGATTTAGAGATATAAATATATGTATTTCAAATGAGCCATCCAAAAATCAATAATCTAAACGCGTACCTTAAGAAATGAGGAAAAGAAGTGCAAAATAAAGCAAATAGAAGTAAAATAATAATAATAATAAAGATAACAGCACAAATCAGTAAAACTGGGGACACAAAAAATTGAAAATCAATGAAACCAACAGGTAGTTTCTTTACAAAGGTCAATAAATTGATAAATCTCTAGCTAAATTCATAAAACAAAAAAGAAAGAAGATACAAATTATCAATACCAGGAACAAAAGCATGGGTATCACTATATACTCCATGAAATCAAATGGATAATAAATAAATACTGCAGAGTCCTATGCATATTAACTGTTCAGTTCAGTTCAGTCACTCAGTCATGTCTGACTCTTTGCAACCCCATGAATCACAGCACGCCAGGCCTCCCTGTCCACCACCAACTCCTGGAGTTTACCCAAACTCATGTCCATCGAGTCGGTGATGCCATCCCAACATCTCATCCTCTGTCGTCCCCTTCTCCTCCTGCCCCCAATTCTTCCCAGCATCAACTTAGAAAAATGCACCAAATTTAAGCTGTACACCATAATAATTTGATACACTGTATATACTGCAAAATAGCTACCACAATAACATCCTTCACATGACATAGTTAGTCTTGGTAATTTACTAACAGATTGTATTCTTTCAGTAGAAGTATGGTTGATTTATATGTTTCACATATACAGCAAAGTGATTCAGTTTTATGCATATATATGAGTGTATATACATGTATATATGTGATATATACATATATACATATACACTCATATGTATATATGTGATATATACATATGAGTGTATATACATGTATATATGTGATATATACATGTATATATATTCTTTTTCAGATTCCTTTCCATTATAGCTTATTACAAAACATTGAATATAGTTCCCCATGCTATACAGTGAACTAAAGTGAAAATCACTCAGTTGTGTCCAGTCCATGGAATTCTCCAAGCCAGAATACTCGAGTGGGTAGCCTTTCCCTTCTCCAGGGGATCTTCCAACCCAGGGATCAAAGCTAGGTCTTTTGCATTGTAGGCAGATTCTTTACCAGCTGAGCCACAAGGGAAGCCTGTGCTATACAGTATTTCTTTGTTTTTTATCTAATTTATATGTAGTAGCATCAGCTACGAAGAAGGCAATGACAACCCACTCCAGTACTCTTGCCTGGAAAATCCAATGGACGGAGAAGCCTGGAAGGCTGCAGTCCATGGGGTCGTGAAGAGTCGGACACGATGAAGTGACTTAGCAGCAGCAGCAGCAGCAGCTAATCACAAATTCCCAACTGATCCCTCCCCTAACTGATCATACTTTAATTTAAATAGGTTTAAATCAAACATGCATCTTCAAAAGGGAAACTTCCTCTTATGCTTTTTAACTCTAATAACTGATTAAAGGCTTTGCCTTCAAGTGAAAAGAATGTTAAGGCACCTGAAAGCAAAGAAGAGATTTGGGAGGAGGACAAAAAATAGTTATATTAACATTAAACCTGTATTTAGCCCAGAGCCTATAACAAGCCTAAAGGAGGCCTGAGCTAGGAAAAGATTTAAGAAAGTGCAGCTACTTCCACCTCCAGCCTGGATCATGCTCTCCTAGAGAATAAAGAAGAGACGGCTCCCTTCCTTCTAACAAGGGTCAAGCCACAGGAGCTTCTGAGAGCAGGTAAGACTATGATGAAATTCTTGTCATGCCCTAAAATCTACCCTTTTCTTCAGGCAAGCCTCCTCCCTCTAAATGATGTCAACTAAAAACACGAAACACGATGGTGGCCTCTGGAGAACAGCTTATCAAGAGAGAAGCTTTTCCTCTCTCCTTAACAGTGATCTCCAGTCTTACCTCTTGTACATTATGACTCTGCTTCTCATTTCTCTATAACTTCCCCTTGAAGGCTAACAACACTTACCACCCCAAAATGTCTCTTTGGCATTTAGATTATTTAGAGTTGAAACCAATCAAGGCCCCAAAGACTCAGGAAAAAGCTTTGTCCTTCCCCCTCACCGCCTAAATTTAGATAGCAGGCCTGTTCCTGGAACAGAGCTACAACAACCTGCAAAGGATATGGGCAAGGTGTGATGGGGAAACTCAGCAGGGCCTAGAGATCAGAGTCCCCTCTGTCCCATTGTCACCGCGTAGCCCAGCAAACATCTGTTTACCAAGCATTTGCTTTCCCAGCTCCATATGAACTACCTTTTTTTCCAAAAACACTCCCCTCAACATGTTCTTTTGTCTTCAACTGAAGATGGTATTTAAGGTGAGGGATTCGGTCATTTTGGTAAATTACAGTTTTCCTGGGTCTCTCCAATGTATGTGCTGTGCTAAGTTGCTTAGTTGTGTCTGACTCTTTGTAACCCTATAGACTGTAGCCCACCAGGCTCCTCTGTCCATGGGTATTCTCCAAGCAAGAATACTGAGATGGGTTGCAATGTCCTCCTCCAGAGGATCTTTACAGTGCAGGGATTGAACTCACATCTTTTATGTCTCCTGCATTGGCAGGCAAGTTCTTTACCACTAACAACACCTGGGAAGCCCTGATGTACATATGCTATTAAACTTTTTATTTGTTTCCTTTAATCTATCTCATGTCACTTTAATTCTTATTAAGAATTACCATCTAGTCAAAAATATGGTTATTCCAGTAGTCAAGTTTGGATGTGAGAGTTGGACTATAAAGAAAGCTGAGCGCCGAAGAATTGATGCTTTTGAACTGTGATATTGGAGAAGACTCTTGAGAATCCTTAAACTGCAAGGAGATCAAACCAGTCAATCCTAAAGGAAATCAGACCAGAATATTCATTGAAAAGACTGATGCTGAACCTGAAGCTCCAATACTTTGGCCACCTGATTCAAAGAGCTGATTCACTGGAAAAGACTCTGCTGCTAGGAAAGACTGAAGGCAGGAGGAGAAGGGGGCAACAGAGTATGAGATGGTTGGATGGCATCACTGACTCAATGGACATGAGTTTGAACAAGCTCCAGGAGATGGCAAAGGACAGGGAAGACCGGAGTGCTTCAGTCCATTGGGTCTCAAAGAGTCGGACATGACTGAGGGACTGAACAACAACAAAGCAGAATCATAGGAGATGGTTCTTGGACATGAGTCCGTCTTCTCCCCAGTTGCCAGTCTCCTTATTAAAGCAATCTTTCCTTTCCCAACAATGAGTACTGGCTATTGAGAGGCAAGCAGCTAAACATGAGTTCAGCAATAAGCATAAGGATTAGTATTTTGAGCTAAGAGCAATCAAAACTCAGCAGATTCTTGAGAGCTCTTCTACTTCTCCGTCAATTGCCTAGATTTACATAAGAAAGGGAGAGCTATTAAGAGAGATATCCTTTTACCTAAGAAACTTATAAGCAGTTCATGATCTGAGCCACAGTCTGCTCCCGGTCTTGTTTTTGCTGACTGTATAGAGCTTCTCCATCTTTGCTGCAAAGAATATAATCAATCTGATTTCGGTGTTGACCATCTGGTGATGTCCACGTGTAGAGTCTTCTCTTGTGTTATTGGAATAGGGTGTTTGCTATTACCAGTGCGTTCTTGTGGCAAAACTCTATTAGCATTTGTCCTGCTTCATTCTGAACTCCAAGGCCAAATTTGCCTGTTACGCCAGGTGTTTCTTGACTTCCTACTTTTGCATTCCAGTCCCCTGTAATGAAAAGGACATCTTTTTTGGGTGTTAGTTCTAGAAGGTCTTGTAGGTCTTCATAGAACCGTTCAACTTCAGCTTCTTCGGCATTACTGGTCAGGGCATAGACTTGGATTACCGTGATATTGAATGGTTTGCCTTGGAAACGAACAGAGATCATTCTATCGTTTTTGAGATTGCATCCAAGTACTGCCTTTCAGACTATTTTGTTGACCATGATGGCTACTCCATTTCTTCTAAGGGATTCTTGTCCACAGTAGTAGATATAATGGTCATCTGAGTTAAATTCACCCATTCCAGTCCATCTTAGTTCGCTGATTCCTAAAACATTGGCGTTCACTCTTGCCATCTCCTGTTTGACCACTTCCAATTTGCCTTGATTCATGGACCTAACATTCCAGGTTCCTATGCAATATTGCTCTTTACAACATCGGACTTTGCGTCTATAACCAGTCACACCCACAGCTGGGTAACGTTTTTGCTTTGGCTCCATCCCATCATTCTTTCTGGAGTTATTTGACCACTGATCTCCATTAGCATATTGGGCACCTACTGACCTGGGGAGTTCATCTTTCAGTGTCCTATATTTTTGCCTTTTCATACTGTTCATGGGGTTCTAAAAGAAGACTCTACACTTGGACATCACCAGATGGTAAACACCAAAATCAGATTGATTATATTCTTTGCAGCCAAAGATGGAGAAGCTCTATACAGTCAGCAAAAACAAGACTGGGAGCAGACTGTGGCTCAGATCATGAACTGCTTATTGCCAAATTTAGACTTAAATTGAAGAAAGTAGGGAAGACCAGTAGTCCATTCAGGTATGACCTAGATCAAATCCCTTATGAGTATACAGTGGAAGTGACAAATAGATTTAAGGGACTAGATCTGATAGAGAGTGCCTGATGAACTATGGGCAGAGGTTCGTGACATTGTACAGGAGACAGGGATCAAGACAATCCCCATGGAAAAGAAATGCAAAAAAGCAAAATGGCTGTCTGAGGAGGCCTTACAGATAGCTGGGAAGAGAAGAGAAGCGAAAAGCAAAGGAGAAAAGGAAAGATATTCCCATCTGAATGCAGAGTTTCAAAGAATAGCAAGGAGAGATAAGAAAGCCTTCTTCAGCGACCAATGCAAAGAAATAGAGGAAAACAACAGATTGGGAAAGACTAGAGATCTCTTCAAGAAAATTAGAGATACCAAAGGAACATTTCATGCAAAGATAGGCTCGATAAAGGACAGAAATGGTAGGAACCTAACAGAAGCAGAAGATATTAAGAAGAGGTGGCAAGAATACACAGAAGAACTGTACAAAAAAAAAAAAAAAAGATCTTCACGACTCAGATAATCACGATGGTGTGATCACTCACCTAGAGCCAGACATCCTGGAATGTGAAGTCAAGTGGGCCTTAGAAAGCATCACTATGAACAAAGCTAGTGGAGGTGATGCAATTCCAGTTGAGCTATTTCAAATCCTCAAAGGTGATGCTGTGAAAGTGCTGCACTCGATATGCCAGCAAATTTGGAAAACGCAGCAGTGGCCACAGGACTGGAAAAGGTCAGTTTTCGTTCCAATCCCAAAGAAAGGCAATGCCAAAGAATTCTAACTACCGCACAATTGCACTCATCTCACATGCTAGTAAAGTAATGCTCAAAATTCTCCAAGCCAGGCTTCAGCGATACGTGAACCGTGAACTTCCAGATGTTCAAGCTGGTTTTCGAAAACGCAGAGGAACCAGAGATCAAATTGCCAATATCCGCTGGATCATCGAAAAAGCAAGAGAGTTCCAGAAAAACATCTATTTCTGCTTTATTGACTATGCCAAAGCCTTTGACTGTGTGGATCACAGTAAACTGTGGAAAATTATGAAAGAGATGGGAATACCAGACCGTCTGACTTGTCTCTTGAGAAACCTGTATGCAGGTCAGGAAGCAACAGTTAGAACTGGACATGGAACAACAGACTGGTTCCAAATAGGGAAAGTAGTCCGTCAAGGCTGTATATTGTCACCCTGCTTATTTAACTTATATGCAGAGTACATCATGAGAAACGCTGGGCTGGAAGAAACACAAGCTGGAATCAAGATTGCCGGGAGAAATATCAATAACCTCAGATATGCAGATGACACCACCCTTATGGCAGAAAGTGAAGAAGAACTAAAGAGCCTCTTGATGAAGGTGAAAGAGGAGAGTGAAAAAGTTGGCTTAAAGCTCAACGTTCAGAAAACGAAGATCATGGCATCTGGTCCCATCACTTCATGGGAAATAGATGGGGAAACAGTGGAAACAGTGTCAGACTTTATTTTTGGGGGCTCCAAAATCACTGCTGATGGTGATTGAAGCCATGAAATTAAAAGACGCTTATTCCTTGGAAGGAAAGTTATGGCCAACCTAGATAGCATATTTAAAAGCAGAGACATTACTTTGCCAACAAAAGTTCGTCTAGTCAAGGCTATGGTTTTTCCAGTGGTCATGTATGGATGTGAGAGTTGGACAGTGAAGAAAGCTGAGTGCCGCAGAATTGATGCTTTTGAACTGTGGTGTTGGAGAAGACTCTTGAGAGTCCCTTGGACTGCAAGGAGATCCAATCAATCCATCCTAAAAGAGATCAATCCTGGGTGTTCATTGGAAGGACTGATGTTGAAGCTGAAACTCCAATACTTTGGCCACCTCATGCGAAGAGTTGACTCATTGGAAAAGACCCTAATGCTGGGTAGGATTGGGGGCAGGAGGAGAAGGGGACGACAGAGGATGAGATGGCTGGATGGCATTACCGACTCGACGGACATGGGTTTGGGTAAACTCCGGGAGTTGGTGATGGACAGAGAGGCCTGGCGTGCTGCAATTCATGGGGTCGCAAAGAGTCGGACACGACTGAGCGAGTGAACTGAACTGAAGAAACTTATCTGCATAAAGGACTACCTCCTTTTTTTAATTCCCCAAATATCTCCTCCCACTTCCTGTGAATGACCTTCCTCTTTGCATCCCCAGATCCCTCTCCTTTCCCTGGCTCATGATGGAATATAAGCTTCAATTACCAGCCTGCCTTTTGAGTCTTCATCTCTTTCTGGGGCTCCCACAAGCACATAATTAAATTTTCCTCCTATTAATTCACCTTATAGTTATTTATGTATTAGGCCAGCCAAAGAACATAAAAGGGAAGAAGAGAAATTTTGTCCACCCTTAAAATATTCCTTCTCTGCTGTGATCACAGAACGTGACTCACATAGATCTTCAAAGGGGCTTCTTTTAACCACAACTTCCTTTCATTCTACTGCTATGGCCCCTCCCTTTTCTAAACCCCACAGCATTCTGTACATTATTTTTATCTAGTATTTATCACAACCCTTCAAGTAAAATGCCAATTTTTATATATTTCCTTATTAATAGAAAGTGCACAAAGTTCCTTTTGAGATAAGGTTATTATTTGAAATATCTTATTCTCACTGTGCCACTAGAATAGATATTATAAATTAACTTTGAATTAACTTGACTACAACAGTCATGGAATTATTTGTACTAAAAACCGTTTATATTCACTAATCCAAATGTCACAGAATTTCAGAAAAAAACTCAGTGATACTACTAACCTACACTATTAGTTTATAATAAGAAAATCAAGGCTTCCAGACATAAAGGTGTTAGGTAGTTAGAATAGGAAACAGGAGTCCAAAATGGCAGTGGCTAAAAGACAAGGAAGGGAAAAGCCTGCGAAAATAGAACAAAGGAAGGTCCGAGGACCTGAGTGAGAACTTCAGGTAGAACAACACTCCTGGCTAAGCCCAATTTGCATAGGGCAGAGGCCCAGGGGGAGGAAAAAAAAACATAAAAGGAGGAGCCAAAGCGCTCTCTCTCTCCCCGCTTGCCCCTCGCCCCGCCTGTGTGTGCTCTTTCTCGCTCTCCCCCTCCCCCCACCCCGCGTGCGCTCTCTCCCCACCCGCCCCCCACCCCACCCCACGTGCACGCTCTCTCTCTCTCCTGCGGGCTGGGGCGCTCTTCTCGTGGTTTCTTTGGGTCCACGGTCAGCATGCCCTCATGCTTCGAGGATGGATTTCCTGCTATTATCTTCTAAATAAAAGAGCTGTAGCACTGATTCGTCTATGAGCTATAACACGGTCTGTTCGAGACCAGAGAAGACCCGAGAGCTGTGACCCGCCGAGGGCTCTAATGTTTGTCACTCCAAATATTTGTTGTGACGAGGCAGAACCAAGGAGCATACACTAGCCTGACATCTATGGTGTCGTGACTCGGATTTAACTTGGCTGATACAACCTCGGCAAGGAGGAGGCCAAGCACAGCAGGAGCCCGGGACACCAAAAAACGAACTCAGCAGAAAGCTCACACGGCTCAGCCTCAGATTCCAGAAGACCTCCGGTTAAGGTTGGAGGCCCTCGCTCCTATGGCTGGAGGGACATATGCCTAACAAAATCTTAATTCCTTTACAAGCTCTTGTTTCTTGTTTCCTTGAACCCCCTGTCAGGCCAGTGTATGCTCCTTGGTTCTGTCTAAGGGACTCACAATAGGTTTTTTTATAACTATTTACTGAGAAAAAGCTTCATCTGTCACACTTATTTCATATAAAAATTCAAAACATTTATTTCATGTACTAAATCCAAAATATATGATATACACTACATCTCTATACCGGAATAAGTGACCCCTTCTCAATCAAATGTAAATTTCACTATGTCATTTAAGGCCAGATGCTCCAAAAACTAAACATAACTTAATTTGTTATTATTATTAGAGTTTAAAAATCTCCATAATAATCAGCAACCCATTTTTTACAGAAATCTCAATGTAAATTATTTAAACCTTACTAATTCTACAACATATGTTTTATATTTCAAGAAATGTCAAGCTACATGAAAATATGTTGTACTGGCCTCAAAATGTTCTGCATTTCCTGAATCAACCTAATGTAAATAACATTTAAGATTACCTTTAAAATGAATATAAGTATTTCTTTCTTCATAACACGATTTTTTCTCTATAATTGCCTCCGATAGCTCTTTATGCTGCTGCTGCTAAGTCGCTTCAGTCGTGTCCGACTCTGTGCAACCCCCCAGACGGCAGCCCACCAGGCTCCCCCGTCCCTGGGATTCTCCAGGCAAGAACACTGGAGTGGGTTGCCATTTCCTTCTCCAATGCATGAAAGTGAAAAGTGAAAGTGAAGTCGCTCAGTCGTGCCCGACCCTTAGCGAACCCATGGACTGCAGCCTACCAGGCTCCTCTGTCCATAGGATTTTCCAGGCAAGAATACTGGAGTGGGTTGCCATTATAGTTTATCATAAATTTACAAACGAAGCAAGGATTTAAAAACCACCCCTACACGTTTTCAGTGCTGCTGGCTCAGCTGACCCCTTGAGAACTGAACTCTATTTTACAATAACTTCACCTAATCAGCTATTTTTCTTGAAACTATCTTATTTATAAATATGCCTAACTTATGAAATAAAAGATTACTGAATTCACTGAAGTGCTACTTTTTCCAAGCTCCTATCTCCATATGCTTCTACACTTTTATGCCTAATAAAACTTTACTGTTATCATTTTTTACTAAATTTTCGCACAGCACAAAGTAGAAAATATTTTTATGGAGGACAACACAGCTAAGAATGTTGCACACCATTATTGGCAACAAAATCAATTATCTCAGTCCACAGAAAATAATTTCAACATTTCAAACAAGTAGTATTTTAAGAGTAATACTATAGTCTTAAGTGCAAGAATATTATCTATACCTTAAGAAAGTATATTTGACTATGAAATAAGCAAAATTTCCTTATTGAAATATCAATTAGGTTGCTAGTTCACCATCATACCCTTGTCACATTATGCTCCAAGTGAGAAGCCTTTTGTTTTTATTTATTAAATTATCAACACACTAAAAGAATATAAATCTTTAAACAAGAGGATCATTTATTCCTCACTAATAGGCCACTGGATAACATGGCCTTGGTAATGTGTGATTTCCTAAACTCCACACAAATGAAACACAAGGGAGAGGTGCTAGTACTTAATGAAAAGAACCCAAGTCACGGTGCTTACCATCTTGCTTTGTTTCACAACTGGCTTATTACTTTTTAAATGCATTGCAAAAGAGTATATATATATTTAATGAGTCTCTCCTCTCTGGCTACAGTTTCAAAACTTAAAATACTAATTTTTCATACCTGAAAATACTAATTTTTCAGACCTTAAAAACACTAATTTTTAAGACCTTGATAATGGGAAAGATTGAAGGCAGGAGGAGAAGGAGACAACAAGAGGATGAGATGGTTGGATGGCATCACCAAATGAATGGACAGGAGTTTGAGCAAACTCCAGGAAATAGTGAAGGACAGGGAAGTCTGACATGCTGCAGTTCATGGGGTCACAAAGAGTCAGACATGACTTAATGACTGAACAACAAATTTTCAGAATAAATCCTTTTAACTCAGCTAATAATTCAAGTTTTCGATGAAGGCCTATAATAAACAATCTATTTTCATTTCAGTACCCAGAATGAAAACCTGCTTTATTCAATTTTATTTCCTTTGATGTAGTCTCATAGTAAGATACACTCTATAGCACAATACAAACCAAACCTGAAAGTAAATGGTAACAGCTGAATGTCTTATAGTTCTTTAAGCAAAATAAGACCAGCAGAATATAAAATTATTCAATGATTTTAACAAGTATAAAACAAAACAAAAACAGTACTACAAAGGTTATATTCTGATAACCTTCCTATCAAAGAATCCTGCCAATAAACACCTTATGGATGATGGAATGCACAGCACTTATTTTTAGTAATAATAAAAAATAGAAATAATAATTCATCAAATTACTTCTTAAGCAATTTGTTAATGTAGCAGTAGGTGATGTCACCATAGTTTAAAGACATGAGTATCTTCAATTCATTATGAATTCTATTTTGGGGTATTTTAAAATTGTCATTTAAGGGAATTCCCTGGCAGTCCAGTGGTTGGGACTCCACACTCTCACTGTTGAGGGCCTGGGTTCAATTCCTGGTTGGGGAATTAAAATCCCACAAGCTGCATGGTGCAGCCAAAAAAACACAAAAACAAAAGTAAACCAAAAAAAAAAAAAAAAACCTGTCATTAAAAAAAATCACTCTGAAATGACACAGTAATAAGCAGATAATATTTTAAGCATTAGAACCTTCCAAAATTCTCATTTTGCTTCCAGCTATTTTGGAAGTCCTCCCATAAATTAATAATTTTTTTTTTTTAAAAAAAGAAAATACCAAGTGATGCATAATTTCTATTTTAATGAGATATAACTGACATATAACATTGTGTAATGTGTATAATGTGTTGACTTGATACATTTGTATACTGCAATACGATTACCACTGTAACATTAGCCAACACCTCACATCATTATTTCTTTCCTGTGGTGAGAATAATTATGATCTAATCCCTTAACAACTTTTAAAATTTATAGTACAGTACAGTCAACCCTTAGTATCTATGGAAAGACTGGATTGAGGACCTCACTGTGGACACTGAAATCTACAGATGCTCACATACCTCATATAAAATGATATAGTACAGTTGGCCCTGTGTATCTGCAAGTTCTGCATCCAGAGATTCA
Source organism: Okapia johnstoni (assembly GCA_024291935.2). Lineage (NCBI taxonomy): Eukaryota > Metazoa > Chordata > Mammalia > Artiodactyla > Giraffidae > Okapia > Okapia johnstoni. Next base: position 23,642,354 of record CM044322.1, read on the forward strand.
ACCAACCAGGAACTGAACCATGGACTAATCCAAAGACCAACTAAACATTGGTTGAATCCACCCTTGAGGAACCCATGGAAAAAGGGCCCACTAGATTGTTGACTACAATCACTAAGTTTTGTATTAGACCTCCAGAATGTTTTTTTATCTACTAATTTACAGTTTCTACATAATTTCCTTAACTATAGCATTTCAGCAGAAAGAAATCAGTTCACTTTTACAGTATCTGCTATGTCATTCCTCTAAATGTTGGCAACAAGAGGTTTTTGGCACTTGCATCCATATTTTGATGAGGTATTCACTAAGCAAAATCACTAGCAGAGGGATAGACTTCCAAATTCAGAAAAAAAAGACTGAATTTTCTAAAAATTTTAACTTTGTATTTAAAGTAAAGTAAAATGTATCATAATACTTCGGATCTGTACCCAGCCTCTCTCGGTCCCCTGTTACAGGGGTGAATTATCTTGTCTCCCATTCAATCCTCAATCAACTGCAGTCTGACTTCTGCCCCAATACTCCTTTCAAGTTGTTCAGGTTTTACAGTCTAAGATCTTTATCTCTTATCTACCAATTATATCCCAAGCTAACCTCCCTGCAGTACCTAATGCTGTGGGCTTTCTCTCCTGCTGGAAACAATCTTCCCCCCTGCTTTTCCTGGCCTCACACTCTTGTAATTTTACCCCAAGATCTGTGCTTATCCTTCTACATTCACTTCGCTCAATCCTCTTCCTATACCAATCTTTTAAATGTCTCCTCTTTCAACACTTGGTCTTGGGGTAATTTCACCTACTCCTATTCACAATTCTCAAGCATTAACCACTTTTAAAATCTTTATTTCCCAAGCATAGGATACAAATATATGACTGCTTACTAAACCTAAACGACCCTTTGAAATGTGAAATTCAGCATGTCTAAACCTCCGCTAGCTTTCCACATGAGCCTGGAAACACTTCTCCTTGAAAGTCTGTACCAATCGAAACGATCGACAACTACCCAGTCACGTAGAAGTAATCCTAGGTTTTGTTTTCCCTCAACCTCGCATCAAAGCAAACACCAGATCTTGATTCTTACTTCCCTAAAGTATCTCAAATTCATCTTTTCTATTACCCCACTGCAAAATACTAGGCCAGATGAGTCACAAGCTGGAATCAAGATTGCCAGGAGAAATATCAATACCTCAGATATGCAGATGATACCACCCGAATGGCAGAAAGCAAAGAAGAACTAAAGAGCCTCTTGATGAAGGTGAAAGACAAAAGTGAAAAAGCTGGCTTAAAACTCAGCATTCAAAAAACCATGATCATGGTATCCAGTCCCATCATTTCATGGCAAAGAGATGGAGAGAAAATGGAAACAACGGCAGATTTGATTTTCCTAGGCTCCAAAATCACTGTGGACAGTGACTGCAGCCATGAAGAAGATGCTTGCTCCTTGGAAGAAAAGTGACAACAAACCTAGACAGCGTACTAAAAAACAGAGACATCCCTTTGCTGACAAAGGTCTGTATAGCCAAAGCTATGGTTTTTCCAGTAGTCATGTATGGATGAAAGAGACAGACCATAAAGAAGGTTGAGCACTGAAGAACTAATGCTTTTGAACTGTGGTGCTGGAGAAGACTCTTAAAGAGTCCCTTGGACAACAAGGAGCTCAAACTAGTCAATCCTAAAGGAAATCAACCCTGAATATTCACTGGAAGGACTGACGCTGAAGCTGAAGCTCCAGTACTTTAGTCTCCAGACGCGAAGAACCAACTCATTGGAAAAGACCCTGATGCTGGGAAAGACTGAGGGCAGGAGGAGAAGGAGGCAACAGAGGATAGGTTAAATGGCATCACCGACTCAATGGACATGAACCCTGGCAAACTCCAGGAGATAGTGAGGGACAGGGAGGCCTGGCATGCTGCAGTCCATGGGATCGCAAAAAGGCAGACATGACTCAGTGACTGAACAACAATTATCCCCACTGCCATCGCCTTTCTTCAGGCATTCATCATTTCTTATCTTGGCTACAACAGCCTTCCTACTTCATATTCATTGCCTCCAGTGTCAATATCCTTTTCACTGCTGTCAGATTGAATTTTCGCAATTAAAAACATATTGTCATTCACAGCTTAAAATTCTCCCAACCTGAGGATAAAGTACTAAGCAGGGCAATGACCTACCTATTCAGAATAATTACCCACCATGCCCATTGATGCTTCAGCAATATAGCAACATCTAATCTCCTAAAGATCTTCAACATATCATGTTGCATCAGAGCTGTATGAACTGACTCAAGTATTGTCTCTGACTAAAATGCCCTTCTCTGTCTTACCACAATTCAGAATCTTGACCTTTCTGCAAGAGTTAGTTATTCATTTACTGGTTAATTTATTCATTCATTTATTTTAGGCTTAAGATACAAAAGATTCTGTCCAAAAAGAATACAGACTAGATAGAAGAAAAGTATTAACTAATATTAACAATAATAGCTAACACTTATTGAGCACATACCATGTGATAAGCACTGTCCTAATGGGTCTTACCGGAGAAGGCGATGGCACCCCACTCCAGTACTCTTGCCTGGAAAATCCCATGGACAGAGGAGCCTGGTAGGCTGCATTCCATGAGGTCACTCAGAGTCGGACACGACTGAGTGACTTCACTTTCACTTTTCACTTTCATGCAATGGAGAAGGAAATGGCAACCCACTCCAGTGTTCTTGCCTGGAGAATCCCAGGGATGGGGGAGCCTGGTGGGCTGCCATCTATGGGGTCGTATAGAGTCAGACACAACTGCAGCGACTTAGCAGCAACAGCAGCAGCAATGGGTCTTACATGAATTCATATTTAATCATCATGAGAGCTGTGATATTGTATATAATAAGAAATACATATCTTGGTCTTCATCCTGGCTCCTGAAACAGCACCATAGCAATAAAGGTGAAAGAAACATCTTTTGTTATAATATTTGGTTTTTATCCATTTTCTGAAATAGTTCCAGGAAATCCTCTGATGGTCCAGTGGTTAAGACTCCATGCTTCCACTGCAGGGGGCATGGGCTTGATCCCTGGTCAGGAAACTAAGTTCCCACATGCTGCAAGGTACCACCAAAAGAAAAAAAAAATATCTTGAACCATGAAATAGTTCCAGAGCAAAAAGGTAAAATGCACATTTTTTGTTATTTCTAATGATCTTCTTTCAACTGCAGCTGAATTTATGTTCATGAGGTGACTTTTAGAAAGCCCCTAAGGACATGAGGGCTGGGAACAGGGCAGGTGGATGCCAGGGGAATCTATCACCTTGATTTGAGGGTTGGAACTTTCAGCTCCCAGCCTGCAGGGAGGGGAAACGGACTGGTGCTTGAGTTAACTGCTAACAGTCAATGATTTTCTCAAATATGCCTACAGAATGAAGCATCCAAAAAACCCCTAACTTAGCTGTTCAGAGAACTTCTGGGTTGGTAAACACGTGGAGGTACTGAGAGGGTGGCAAGACTGTATATCCCCGATACCTTGCACTAGGCATCTCTGCTAGCTGGCTGTTCCAGAGTTGTATGTATCCTTTTCTAATACACTGGTAATCTATTAAGCAAACTGTTTTCCTGAGTTCTGTGAGTTCTAGAAAATCATCAAACCTGAGGAGGGGGCTGTGGGAACCTCCAATTACAGCTGGTTGGTCAGAAACACAGGTGACAACCTGAACCTGCAGTTGGTATCTGAAGTAAGGAGAAGGGGGACAGCCTTGTGGGACTGAGCCCTTAAACTGTGAGGTCCATGCTAACTCCAGGTAGTGTTATCACTGAACTGAAGGCCATCCAACTGGGGTCAAGTTGGAGAATTAACTGGTATAGGAAAAACACTCACCCGTCTAGTGTCAGAAATGAAGTGGTGGGAACAGTAGTAAAGGAAACAGAGTTTTCTTTAAACAAATCTGACGGGGTATAATAAAAAACCCACTTCGGAGATGAGGAGTATCTTGCCTAAGGCTAAATATCTAGGAAATGGGGGGAAGCTGGGATTCAATCCTAGTAACCTGACTCCAATCCAAGGTGACAAGTATGATTAGGGAGTGTCACTTCTTCACTGTGCATACACTTCTACTGTTGCATGAATCACCAAGTAGGATAGTCTTTTTACCATTACATTCTTCACTCTTTAAAGACAAGAGAACATGTATTATTCATTCACATATCCCCAACACTATCATGCTATAGGTACTCAATGAATATTTAATAAACAAAGCACTGAAAATCATTTCTAAAATGAATAGTGGTATCTCAGCAAACTAATTTTGCTTATTATGCTTCAGGCCTTTGACCCTCTCAGTTTAGTAATACTTCATATCAAGCATGAATGCCCTCTTGATTTCTGGATCTTGACCCCTACTAAAACCTAGCTGAAGGAGAGTATCTTATTAAACTTATTAACAATGAGGTCAATAAGACTGGTAAAAGTTATTAAGGTCTATTTCCTGGTAACAGGCAGCAAAGCTTTAAGACAGTGGAATAAGCATCCAATAGTAAAATATGGGATGTTCATTAGCAATAAAAAGGCTTTTAGAGCAAGGGATCTTTTTAGCAAGCCATTTTCAAGTGACTCCATGTAAGCAGAGTGCTCTTCTCAGATCAGCATTATACAAAACGAAGTTTCAGCAGCTAAGAGCCCGTTTTCTTAGAAAAGGAATCAGTCGCTGCACTTCCAAGGTTTCCAGCGTTACAAATCCTTACCTTTTCTTATAAAGTCTTCATATACTATATATCTAATGTAATCAGTGATGTCAACAAAGATGACACAAAGAAAGACAAGTTAAGTGATGAAATACAACAAAAATGATCAGTGCTCATATGGAAAAATTTTCAGGAAAAAATACTAGTTTTAGTGTTACAGCTAGCATATTTTCCATTTCTCATAAACATTTCAGAAGGACAAGTTTTAGGGCAAACTGCTTAGGCTTAATTCTTGATCTATCACCTAATAACAACCCTCCTGTGCCTAACAGTTTATCTAAAAAATGGGGTTAATAAAGCTACTTACACCTCACCAGTGGCAGGCTACAGTCCATGGGGTCATAAAGAGTCAGATACAACTAAGCGACTAACACTACACTAGACCTCAACAGAGTTGAACTGAGGAGGTACACCATGTAGGACACTCTCTTTAAATGATGGTTGCTATCATTACTATTGCTCATAGTAACAGTCAGAGAAGTTGTTATTGTTCTTTCCAACAAGAATGGAGAGATTTCCTTGAATATACAGAATACTGAGTAGAAAACACAGAAAAACCTCATCATAGAACTTAACACAGTTGACATTTATAGAATACTCCATCCAACAAATGCAGAATACATATTCCTTACAAGTACTCTTGGAACATTCACCAAAATAGGCCATGTCTTGGGTAAGTAAGTCTCAACAACTTAAAAAGATTCAAATCTCAGAGTATGTTCTCTGTTCAAAATGAAATTAAATATCAGACTAAGAAAGTTATCAAAAAATTTTGCATATATCTGGAAATTAAACAACATATTTCTGAAGAACTCACATATCACAAAAGAAATAACATGGGAAATTAGAATATACGTTTCAAATTTATAAGCACATAAAAGATCAAGTTTTTATGGGTACAGCTAAAGCAGAAGTTAGAGGGAAATTATAATCTTAAAATTTAAAAGATTTTAGGGAAAAAAGATATTAGTAAATAAATGTTTTTAAAAACCTTCACATGAAGAAACTAGACAAACAAGTTAAATCCAAAGAACAAAAAAAGGAAATAAAAGAGAAAACAAAAGGAATCAAGAGAAGATAAAACAGAAAAACAACAGAGAAATGAATGTGCCCCAAATCTGGTTCTATGGGGAAGAATGAAAATCAATATACTTCAAGCTAGGCTGATAAAAAAAACACAAGGGAGAATATATAAATTACCAGTATCAGAAATAAAAGCAGATCATAGAGATTCTAAAGATATTAAAAAAAAGAAGGAAAATTGTAAGCAATAAATTAAATATCCCTGATTAAACTGAAGACTCCTTGAAAGACAAGGATCACCAAAAAATGAATCAAGAGGAAATAAAAATAATAATAAAGAGTAACATAGCATCTACTAAAGAAATTAAATTATACTACTAAAGTCAGAATCTGCCTGCAACTCAGGAGACCTGGGTTCGATCGCTGGGTCAGGAAGATCCCCTGGAGAAGGGCATGGCAACCCACTTCAGTATTCTTGCCTGGAGAATTCCATAGACAGAGAAGCCTGGTGGGCTACACTCCATGGAGTCGCAAAGAGTCAGACAACAACTGAGCAACTAATGCTTTCACTTTCTTTCACTTCTCAAAGTTGGAAGGGCTTCCCAAGTGGTGAAGTGGTAAAGAATCTGCCTCCCAATGTAAGAGACATGGATTCAATCCCTGGGTTGGGAAGATCCCCTGGAGTAGGAAATGGCAACCCATTCCAATATTCTTGTCTGGGAAATGCCACGGACAGAGAAGCCTGGTGGGCTACAGTCCATGCAGTTGCAAAAAATAAGACACAACTGAGCAACTGAGTACAAAGTCAGAAACCATCTTCTTATTTTACATTAATTTAAATCAGTTTCACATTTAATGGAGCTGAGTACTACAAGTGAATCTAATTTAATCTTTTTAATTCACATGAAATGACATCAAATAGTTTTTTTTTCCTCAAATAGTATTTTTCTTATTACTAAGAAATCTTAAGGTACTTACCACTCAGTCACTCAATATCAGCAATTTTAAAAAATATAAAAATAACACTTAATAACAAAAATCCACTCATATATTCTTTACCTTTATGTAAATATAAATTCCAGTACTCTTGCAAGATAAACAAGAGTACTGGAATTTATATATTTACATAATTACATGTATGTGCATAGTATATGAAGCCTAACTGAGCAATGATAAGTTTTGGTAATATGAAAATGGTTAAGTGGTTCCTATATTTGTTCACTGCACTGATGCTTGCTTTTACGTTACTTTTTGCATATTACAGTATATGAAGCAACAAGCATTTTTAAATTTGGGAGAGAGGGAACATTAAATAGGATATGAGAAATTCCTATCACTCAAACAAAATATTTCATTCTGATTTCATACAATGGATACTGTTAGAATTCAAATTATTTTCCACAGTAACCTTCTTCCTTCATTTACAAAACGGGTGTTTTACATACTAACACTGCTTAAGAACTTAAGAATTTCACAGAAACCCTAATATTGTTCATCTAATATTAAAATAATTGTATAACCTTACTGATAAGTCAAACAACACATTCATATAATATTATATAGGTAAAAACAACTATAATAATCAGGGAAACTTTTTCCCTATTACTTTCTAAAGATATATTTCTGTGCTCTTTCTTTTTGGTTTTATATAATCATATATAAAAGAAAAGTTTTCGATGTATATTTAATATTTCTATTAAGTATGTTGATACTTTACAGGTACCATTACAGGTTTCTAAAACAAATTTCTATATAATTTCACTAGCTGTTTTTTTCCACTGACATTAATCTTACATATTCACTGGAAGGACTGATGCTGGAGCTGAAGCTCCAATACTTTGGCCACCTAATGCAAAGAACTGACTCACTAGAAAAGACCCTGATGCTAGGAAAGATTGAAGGCAGGAGGAGAAGGGGACCACAGAGTATGAGATGGTTGGATGGCAGCACCGACTGGATGGACATGAATTTGAGAAAGCTCCGGGAGTTGGTGATGGACAGGAAGGCCTGGCGCACTGCAGTTCACGGGGTGACAAAGAGTTGGACACGATAGAGTGACTGAACTGAATCTTACATATGCATTTTACAAATACTCTATTGTTAACTCTCCCACACCAGTACTCATTCCTGGAATATCCCATGAATGGAGGAGCCTGGTAGGCTGCAGTCCATGGGGTCACTATGAGTCGGACACGACTGAGTGACTTCACTTTCACTTTCATGCATTGGAGAAGGAAATGGCAACCCACTCCAGTGTTCTTGCCTGGAAAATCCCAGGGATGGGGGAGCCTGGTGCGCTGCCGTCTATGGGGTCGCACAGAGTTGGACACGACTGAAGCGACTTAGCAGCAGCAGCAGCAGCTATTGTTAACTCTAAATATCATTTGATTATTCTGAAGAATTTTATTGCTTTTTATTGCTATTTAAAGAATTACACTGGCATTAAAGAAAAAATAGTAGAAAACAATATATGAAAAGAACAAAAAGATCCTACCTGTTTCAACCTCATGAAGAAAGTCTCCGTGAAAGTTTTCCTGCTGAAATACCAAAATCGCTCATTTGCAGGGTACACACGTACTACTGTCTCCAGGAGAAAGCGGACTGGCTCCACCACCTCTGTGACTACCATATCCACTGCCACGGTCATGTATACTCGTTTATCTGCAGTAGAAATGTTCTGTGTTTTATGCTAACTTTATTACTACTTGATTGAGAAAACAAAGTTAAAGAACTTAGGTTCTTTATACTCATGTTACCCTCTATGTTTAAGTGTTTTATTGACACATAGATTGACAAAGTAATCAAGTTTCCCAAGTACATTTCTAAATTCTCCTAATCCCATTTTAATGTAAAGACTAAATCTTCCCTGACAATTTTAATTCTTCCTTCCCAAAAACAGAGCCTTAATATAAAAAATAAAAATTTCAAATGTCTTTTACACTAAAACTATCTTTCAGGTTGCCCCCCACAAACAAACAAACAAACAAAAAAACACTAGAAACAGAAAATCACAAAAATTTGCCCTTTCATTCTATAAAAAAAAGATACTAGAAATTATCAGGTTTGTTTGATGAGTTGCATGGGAAGGAATGTCAAATCAGAAGAGACACTCAATCTTTACTTCATTCAATTTGCTTGGAAAATTTTTATTAAAATGATTCTCTCAATGTTGTATGCTTTAAGGGAAGTCTCTGGGGATTTGTTAGTGCCCACAATGTCCATAATATATATTAACCCTCAGGAAAATCACTGACCAAAGCTCTAATGAAATAGCTCTGTGTAATTTTCATATATATACACTCTCTGCATACATAACGTATAAAATATTCTCTCTGTATATACTCCATGTATACACACAGTATATTTATACGTAGTATAAATATATTACAAATATACATATACTATTTATAGTATTTATACACTACAAATATATGTAATTTTCAAATATATACTCTATATATGGTGAAAGTCTCTCAGTTGTGTCCAACTCTTTGCGACCCCATGAACTATACAGTCCATGGAATTCTCCAGGCCAGAATACTGGAGTGGGGAGCCTTCCATTTCTCCAGGGGATCTTCCCAACCCAGGGATCGAACCCAGGTCTCTGGCATTGCAGGCGGATTCTTTACCAGCTGAGCCACAAGGAAAGCCCATACTCTATATATAGCATACAAAATACTCTATATATACACTATATATATATACTATAAATATACTAGAGCATTCTTGCCTGGGAAATCCCATGGACAGAGGAGCCTGGCAGGCTACAGTTCACAGGGTCTCAAAGAGTTGCACATAAGTTGTGCCTGAGCACATACTATAAATATATATATAATATATATCAGAGCCCTGGCAAGTGCTTTTTTAGACAACAACAGTATACTGTTATAAGTGAACATTTCAGCTACCATTTAAAACGCTTACTTGCTACATCCTCCTTTAAATTTTAATCTTGAATTTTCTAGGCCAGTGTCTATTGGTTTTCTTTAGTTTCACTATGATAGGCTGATGGACAACTGGAAGTTGGTGATGGACAGGGAAGCCTGACATGCTGCAGTCCATGGGGTCGCAAAGAGTCGGACACAACTGAGTGACTGAACTGAACTGATGATAGGTTGATATGGAATGATTTACCCTTTTGAAATTCATTGGGCTTTTTGAATCTGTGGTTTCATTAATCCACATAACTGTATTGTTTATTTTTAAATTACTTTTAAAATTTAAAAATTTATTTCGTCTGTACTTTTCAGTTCTCAGTTAAAAGGAAAGTTCAAATAATCAAGCCTACCATTAGAAGAAACCTTCAATAGTTTCTTTTTAACCATTATACAACATTTAAAATCATCAACTATACTGCTATTAATTAAACTCAACAAAAGATGTATTACATTTGTACTAAATGCAAGCATTCTATCTGACAAGTCAAGAGAAACTGGGATTCTCTCAACATTGTATCAGGATGTTACTTTTATATAGAATTATATAGTTTAACCGAACAAATAAAATTTTAAATATATTATTTTCAATTGACAACCAAACAGGTGTTAAAATACAAAATGAAACTGAACTATGTGTTACATTAAAAACAGATAAAAACTGCTTTTATAAGTTATTGTTTAAAATTTCTGTATTTTATTCTTCAAAATTATCAGCTGGCTTATTTTTTCCATTTTCATGTTGATTTTCTGAATGATTAAAAGAAAGAAGTTTATAGACTGGTATTCACAAGTCTGTATCCAGAAATAACAAACTGTGGGTGTAAAGATTATTCCTAATATATGAAAACCTATATTTTACATAATCATCATTATTTTTCTCTTTTTAGCCCTCATTTTGAAATAGCTTGATGTGTAATCAAATGCATGCAATTTATGGAAGTGGTAAATACTCCTGTTAAATTCAAGAATAAATCTCATTTACTGTTCTTCATTAATATCTTTCCATATCCATATTCAGTAATGCTCCTGTCTTTAACCAAAAGTCTATTGTGGATATAAAGTAAATAATATAAAACTAAAGATCAAGCAAATTGATCCATTATTTTCTGAATATAAATTATTGTGTTGAATCACACTAAAGCATTTAGTAGATTATAACTCATGAGGGGCTTCCCTGGTGGCTCAGCTGGTAAAGAATCTGCCTGCAATGCAGGAGACCTGGGTTCAATCCTTGGGTTAGGAAGATCCCCTGGAGAAGGGAATGGCTACTCACTCCAGTATTCTGGCCTGGAGAATTCCATGGACGGTATAGTCCATGGGGTCTCAAAGGGTTGGACACGACTGAACAACTTTCACTATAACTCCATAAGATGAAACTAAACTTTAGTTTAAAGGCAGACAGTAGAGAACAAAACAACAAAAACCACATGGGCAATGAACAGATATTTAGATAAAGTAGGAATAAAAATAAAAACAATGAAAAAATGAAAAATGAGCCTATTTATATCATGTATAAATTCTGTTCAACATTAGACATATTAAACAAAATGAAAAAATAAAAAACTTGAAAAAAAATATTTGCCACAAATTAAATCTTAAATATACATTACTAAATTCCCAAAGGTCAAAAGATGGAATAAACAATTAGTAAATAAAAAAAATATATAAGTAATCTGTAATATAAAGAAAAAAGTTAAAATAGATATCAAAGATATGCAAAAGTTCCAGAATTTTTTTTCATCATTTCTTTCACATTCTGTCTTTTCCTCTACAAATAAAACAACCGTATTATGACACATAAAACACTAAGCCCAAATACTTTCCTAAATAATGTAATAAAATTAATCCACATATCCTTGGAGGGCTTTCTTCTGAATAAAGGAGGTTATCCCCATTGACACATAAAGTATGAAAAGAAGAATAACTCCATTTAAAATAAGTACCAGAATATTTTTTAAACATGGCAAAACAATATTGTCCATAATGCAAATTTTATAGTAAGTATTGAGTAATCTTTTAGGAAAAGTCACCTTTTGGGGTTTCTTCATTAAGTGCCAGAAATATTGGTGCATTGGGGTTCCACATGCCAGTGATAACATAAGCTCTCCCATCACAGCTCTTTCCCATGGATTCCTATGACATTTCAAACAGAAATCACTGAGAATATTTACACCCCCAAAATCATCATTTTAACTTATAAGTATATCTTACTTTAAGCAATCCAATTAATTAAACTTGAATTTACACTCAGGGCATTTATTTTCTTAGTAAATTTTTTTCACTCTACAGAAGCATTTCTTTAAATATTAAATTCTCCTGCAGCTTTCTCCAGCATTTCTATTTAGAGACACATACTCTAGGATAAAAGGTATGCCCTTAGCTGCTGACTCACAAAAACATAGTATTGGTATGAAGTTATATTTAACTTTATCTTAGGCTGGTTGTCAAAATCTCACATACCCAGACACACAAGGATATATAAAGTGAGAATTAAGCTAATCACAGGAAAATATTAAAATTTTTCTTCTAGTGTTCTAATTTTTAATATATTCTTAAAATAACTAATTTCCTTTGTCACAATTAACACCTTTAAAATTAATACTTTTCTATTGTCTATATGCCAAATATATGGACACTTTCTTATAATCATAAATCAATATTAGGAGACTAATACTGGTTTGTAATCTATACCCAAGGTTGTTAACTATTTTCCTCTACCCTTATATTTATTCTCCTTCCATTCTCTCCTTCTCTTCTCTTCTTGCTCTTCACTTCCGCCACTCCTTAAGCCAGCTCTTGACTCTCACTAAAGCAGAAACTTCAATAGTGAAAGCAAGGCCACATTCAGTTGTGTATATGTGTGTGTGTGTATGTGGTGTGGAGGAGCTTAGAGGTTGTCCCATGGGAGAAAAGCACACAGTATACAAATACAAGCATTTGCAAAAGAGTATTATTATCTATAATATTTTCAATTTTCTATACCAGTTTCCTCATATTATGAATGGAGAGCGCTAAAAATGTCAGGCTAAAAGACAAAGAAGTTCTTTTTTCAGTATTTCCCACACACAGGAGCTTCTCTGAATCCTTATGAAACTATTTCAGTCATTTGGTAATTACTATGTACATTTTTCTAGTGTACTGGTGATAGTTCACGGATCGGACTGTAAAGCAGAGAGGAAAAACACTCAAGACCATGTAAAGGAGTACTCAGTACCTCCAATGCACTTATGTACTCATATTCATTCTCTTTCCCTGTCTCCCTCCCTCCCTTCCATGTGCCTATCCTCTCTCTCTACTGTCTAATTAGACCCCAATTCAGAGCAAGAATGAGCACCTGACCCCAAAATATCTAGTTCATTTCTGGACAAGAGCTTATGCTATGCTTGAGTCCAAAAAATGAGCTAGGCCAATCAAATTCTTTCTTTCAATTAACAAATACCAAGGAAAGTGGGTAGTCAGCACTGGGGCTGAAAGGTTTTGATACAAAAATGACAGATCACATGCAAAATGAAGTTATAACTGAATTTAAGGTAGGGGAAAATATATAAAGAACAGCAAAGTATTAGGAAACTGCTAAGGGTTAAGCAAGAAACAGAAAACAAACACACAAAAAAATCCTTAAAAATAATGAATCATGTAGTCAAAAAACAAAGGCACATACAAAGGAGGTGAGTTGAAGGGACAGAGAGAGAGGGGAACCTAGAGAGAAGGGCAGAGAAGAGACAGGGAGGGAGAGAAAGGGCAAGGAGGGAAAAGGGGGGGAGAGGGAAAAAAGGAAAGAGGTGGGCAATGGAGAGAGGAAGGGAGGGGGAGAGAGAAGAAGGTGCAGAAAGAGAAAAGGGAGCAGCGCACCAGAGGCTGTGAGAACAGGGGCAGCTCCTAGGAAAGAGGCTCACTGCAAGAGCAAGCCCATGCGGGGAGGGGAGGCAGACAGGAAGAGATCAGACAGAGACCACTTTGCAGGTTCAGGTACAATTTCAACAAGGTCAATAACCTCTTTTGTTCTTCAGGTGCTCTAAGTGAATCTTTGTTCCCTGTAAGCAAAACAGCCTAAGCAAACCAAACATATTTTTATTTCTTTTTAGTCTTCACAACCACAAAAATACTGTCTCATACATTAAAAGCCTTCAATAAAAGTTTCTCCTCAAGTTATTTCTGTTATTGTACTAGATATTTCTATTACATAGCCTGGCTTGCTCCCATCCCCTTATGAAGAGACTTTCACAATCTTTGCTCTAGAGTTCTTTCCCAGCTCCTCTACAGCCCTTCCCTCCCCTAAGAAGGCTGACAAGATCAGGGACATCAGGGAAAGGACATCTGAACAGCAAACACCTCTGCCCCAAAGAGGCCAGGCTGGAACCACCAGATGCCCTCCTCTTAAGAAAATAAACCAGGAAATAGAAACAGAATATAGCATTTCGCAATGGAACATAAGCTGAAGAATCACATACAAAGCCATGAATGAAGTACTGTCAAGTTATGAGTAAGCTGAAGCTATGAGGTCAAGTAGGGACAGCAGAGTAAAGCACACAGATGTATCAGGAGGAGGGGATAACACACAAAGAAAGAAAGAAACATAAGTTCTTGCTAATCCATTCATTCCTTAAGCAAATATGAGCCTACTATGAGTCATGCTCTATGCCTGTGAGTATCCGGCAAAGAAAACAAGAGAATGGTCCTTACTTTATGGAGTTGACAGGCTAATGATTTCCAAACAGCAGTTTGTGACCCATTTGTGGATCATAAAATCAATTTAGTGGATTATGATCAAACTTTTCAATCAAGTAGAAGAAAAAAAATAACAGATTTCATCACACATGAATTGTTTCATAAATTTCACTCTTTCTTAAATTTCATAATTTAAGAATTATTTCATAAAAATTTTACTTCAGCTTTTTTTAACATTTATAAGTGTATTAGATTACAATGTAAATTTTATTTCTGTGAGTCCAATACTGGCCTAGTGTCTCAATAAATAGTTAATTATGAAGATCCACAAACTTTCTGGACTTCCCTGGTGGCTCAGATGGTAAAAGCGTCTGCCTACAATGTGGGAGACCTGGGTTCAATCCCTGGGTTGGGACGATCCCCTGGAGAAGGAAATGGCAACCCACTCCAGTACTCTTGCCTGGAAAATCCCATGGATGGAGGAGCCTGGTAGGCTACAGTCCATGGGGTCACAAAGAGTCAGACTTGACTAAGCGACTTCACTTTCTTTCACAAACTTTCTGAGGCATCTCTAGGATTATAAGTTGTGTTCCAGTTCCATTAAATCTGACTCTACTCAGTTTTCACCTCTTTTTGGTACTTTCCTGTTCAGCTTTTCCTAGGTACCAATGGTTGTAAATCAAAAATTCTCATTTATTCCTAGACTACAAGTATCTTCAAAACTATTCTCACTATTGGGAGAAAACTCAGAGTTCCTTATCTGCACCCCCCAAAAGAACTTAATTTTATTTATATGTGATTTTGTTTATATACTATGTATAATAAGTAATTCAGCTGACTAAAAATACATTTTGTTTATAAATACAGCTTTCTTTTTCATGTACATTTTATATTAAACAAAATTTATAAATGTATAGAAAAGTCTCAGCTCATCCTGCTCATTTAGCATTCAGGGAACAAAGTAGGCACTGCTCAAAAATTATTCTAGTCAAATAGAAAAGCCTCATAAATTCTGAAGTTCAATTGTATCCTTTTTCAAAGTTTGTCAGAATAAAGTGCAAGGGGAAATCTGTTTTCAAAGAGTTCACGTATTTGGATATGTCATAGAAGTATTAATATCTTGCTCTAGAAGGCAGAACTAAGACACATTAGGCAAAGTTACAAGGACTATGATTTCAGGTGATTACAAAGGTGTAACCTATAATAACCACAACTGTCCCATAGTCTTCATTACAAGGTAATGAGTTCCTTTTTATTAGATGTAGTCTGGTTGAAGCTCAATAACTGTGTATTAAGATACCATGAAGATCAACAGCATTGGGTAACAACAAATCACAACTGCTGATAATTGTACATACAAGCCCTCCAACTTGATCAACTATTTGTTGCACTGGTAAGCCCACTGCTCTTTCCAGGAGCTTCAGGGCTGACAAACCTTTGATTTCAGTACGGACTCTTCAAGGTGGAAGGATGCACTACAAATGAGACATGAAAGACTAAGGGGGATCAGAAGCTCACGCCAGGTCTCCAAATCTCTGCCAGTGATTCATCTTAATCTTTTAAACTCTGCAAGATCATTACTAATTAGGATCTAGGAGCTGATAAGTATTTAATGTCCTTGAAATTACTCCTCACAGAATTTTCAGGGCTCCAAAATGCTATGTCTTGCCTTAAGCAAAACCACCTGCATTACTGATATGCTGTAAAAATGGATGGAAGAGAGATGAACCAATAGCTAATTTGTTTTCACATTTAATGTAACTGGTTGTCCTTACCTTACCTACCCAAGCAATGCGTCCTCGTTATTTCTGTGGCTCACTGCACGAACTGTATGAGAGCATTTAACCCAGTGATGTCATTACAGATTTAAAGATCTGTTTCCATCACAAGATTATGAACCCAAAGATGTTAGAACTTTATTACCATATCTATAATGCCAGCACTCCACACAATACTTGGCATACAGTTAGGTGCTCAAAAACGCTGAATAAACTATCCTACTACCACTGAAAAATCAATGTGGTATTATCATGAAATAAAGAGCTGATACAATTTGTGATATTTAAATGACATTTGCAAAATACAGCTGAAAGGAGAACATGTAGTGCTACCTAAAAAAAAATCTCATTTAAGTAAAGAACTTTATACTTACACTAAAGTAACTCTTTCTTATAACATTTCTAAACCATAAACTGGATGTTTTCATTAACTGCACT